>JAOPSE010000002.1:44804013-46054013 GCA_029449295.1 Zea luxurians
AAGCAAATTGGTGCTCATCATCCACACAAAAACATCATGACGACCGACAGACCGATTGAGCTACTCCACATGGATTTATTCGGCCCGATAGCTTATATAAGCATCGGCGGGAGTAAGTATTGCCTTGTAATAGTGGATGACTATTCTCGCTTCACTTGGGTGTTCTTTTTACAGGAAAAGTCTCAAACCCAAGAGACCTTAAAGGGATTCTTGAGATGGGCTCAAAATGAGTTTGGATTGAGGATCAAGAAAATAAGAAGCGACAATGGGACGGAGTTCAAGAACTCTCAAATTGAAGGCTTCCTTGAGGAGGAGGGAATCAAGCATGAGTTCTCTTCTCCTTACACACCTCAACAAAATGGTGTAGTGGAGAGGAAGAATAGAACTCTATTGGACATGGCGAGGACCATGCTTGATGAATACAAGACACCGGACCGGTTTTGGGTCGAGGCGATTAACACCGCCTGCTACTCCATCAACCGGTTATATCTTCACCGAATCCTCAAGAAGACATCATATGAACCCAATGTTTCATATTTTAGAGTCTTTGGAAGCAAATGTTTTATTCTTGTCAAAAGAGGTAGAAAATCTAAATTTGCTCCTAAGGCTGTAGAAGGCTTTTTACTTGGTTATGATTCAAACACAAGGGCATATAGAGTCTTCAACAAATCCACTGGATTAGTTGAGGTTTCTTGTGACATTGTGTTTGATGAGACTAACGGCTCCCAAGTGGAGCAAGTTGATCCTGATGAGCTAGATGATGAAGAGGCTCCGTGCATCGCGCTAAGGAACATATCCATTGGGGATGTGTGTCCTAAGGAAGCCGAAGAGCCTCCACAAGCACAAGAACAACTGTCATCTTCCATTCAAGCATCTCCACCAACTCAAGATGAGGAACAGGCTCAAGATGATGAAGAAGAAGATCAAGAAGATGAGCCACCTCAAGAGGAGGACAATGATCAAGGGGGAGATAACAATGATCAAGACAAGGAAGATGAACAGGGTCAAAGACCGCCACACCCAAGAGTCCACCAAGCGATTCAAAGAGATCACCCCATGAACTCCATCCTCGGCGATATTCATAAGGGGATAACCACTCGATCTCGAGTCGCACATTTTTGTGAGCATTACTCTTTTGTCTCCTCTACTGAGCCTTACAGGATAGAGGATGCACTAAGAGATTCGGATTGGGTGTTGGCGATGCAAGAGGAGCTCAACAACTTCACTAGGAATGAGGTATGACATTTAGTTCCACGTCCTAACCAAAATGTTGTAGGAACCAAGTAGGTTTTCCGCAACAAGCAAGATGAGCATGGTGTGGTGACAAGGAACAAAGCCCGACTTGTGTCCAAGGGATATTCACAAGTTGAAGGTTTGGATTTCGGTAAAACCTATGCACCCGTAGCTAGGCTTGAGTCAATTCGTATATTACTTGCCTATGCTACTTACCATGGCTTTAAGCTTTATCAAATGGACGTGAAAATTGCCTTCCTCAATGGACCAATCAAGGAAGAGGTCTATGTTGAGCAACCTTCCGGCTTTGAAGATAGTGAGTACCCTAACCATGTGTATAAACTCTCAAAGGCGCTTTATGGGCTCAAGCAAGCCCCAAGAGCATGGTATGAATGCCTTTGAGATTTTCTTATCACTAATGGCTTTAAAGTCGGTAAAGCCGATCCTACTCTCTTTACTAAAACTATTGCAAAAGATTTGTTTGTATGCCAAATTTATGTTGATGATATCATATTTGGGTCTACTAACAAATCTACTTGTGAAGAGTTTAGTAGGATCATGGTTCAAAAATTCGAGATGTCTATGATGGGGGAGTTGAAGTATTTTCTAGGATTTCAAGTTAAGCAACTCCATGAGGGCACCTTCATCAGCCAAACAAAGTACATTCAAGATATTCTTAAAAAGTTTGGAATGAAGGATGCCAAACCCATCAAGGACACCCATGGGAACCAATGGGCATCTCGATCTCGACATGAGAGGTAAATCCGTAGATCAAAAGGTATACCTGTTGATGATAGGATCTCTACTCTATTTATGTGCATCTCGACTAGATATTATGCTTTCCGTATGTATGTGTGCAAGGTTCCAAGCCGATCCTTAGGAAGTTCACCTTAGGGTCAGTGAAAAGAATCTTGAGATATTTAGTTTATACTCCTAAGTTTGGTCTTTGGTACCCCAAGTGACTTCCCTTTTGATTTATTAGGATATTCAGATGCCGATTGGGCAGGGTGTAAAATTGATAGGAAGAGCACATCAGGGACTTGTTAGTTTCTGGGGAGATCCCTGGTGTCTTGGGCTTCAAAGAAACAAAACTCAGTAGCTCTTTCAACCGCTAAAGCCGAGTATATTGCCGCAGGCCATTGTTGCGCGCAATTACTTTGGATGAGGCAAACCCTCAGGGACTATGGCTACAAATTTAGCAAAGTCCCTCTCCTATGTGATTATGAGAGTGCAATCCGCATAGCGGATAATTCCGTTGAACACAGCCGCACTAAGCACATAGCCATTCGGTATCACTTTTTGATAGATCACCAACAAAGGGGGATATCGAGATAGCCTATGTTAGCACCAAAGAACAACTAGCCGATATCTTTACCAAACCATTAGATGAGAAAACCTTTACCAAACTTAGGAATGAGCTAAATATACTTGATTCTCGGAATTTTGATTGATACTTTGCACACATAGCTCCTTTACATACCTTTGATCATATCTCTTTTATGTCTATGACTAATGTGTTTTCAAGTGTATTCTCATGCTTAGTCATAGAATTGAAAGGGAAATGGAGTATTCGGCAAAGACGACGCTTCCACTCAACTCCATCGGTATTATTTACTCTTTGCCGGCATTCCGCCATCTCTCCACATTGGTATAATCTTTCACTCATATATTGTTTACCAAAGGGGGAGAGAATTTCAAAGGGCTCACAAAGTCTCCGTTTTTGGCGATTCATGCCAAAGGGGGAGAGAGTATTAGGCCCAAAGCAAAAGGATCGCACACCACCTAAATTTTAATTGTGTTTTGAAAATTTTTATTGGTATTAGTATCCTTCAAATTGATATTCCTCTAATGAAAGCATCTCAAATTTGTAATTTCCAAACCCTCTTGAAAGCTAAGAGGAGAATTTCATTTAGGGGGAGTTTTGTTTTAAGTCAAAGGAAAAGCATCTGAAACAGGGGGAGAAAATCTCAAATCTTGAAAATGCTTCTTTCAATCTTATTTATATACCTTTGACTACTTGCAAAAGGATTTTGAAAAGAATTTTCCAAAGAATTTGCAAAAACAAAACTAGTGGTGCAAGCGTGGTCCAAAATGTCAAAATAGAAGAAAGCAATCCATGCATATCTATTGAAATAATTATATTGGTTCAATTCCAAGCAATCTATGCACTTACATTATGTAAACTAGTTCAAATCTGCACTTATATATTTTCTTTGGTTTGTGTTAGCATCAATCACCAAAAAGGGGGAGATTGAAAGAGAAATAGGGTCAAACCTTTTCCTATATAATTTTGGTGGTTGAATTGCCCAACACAAACAATTGGACTAACTAGTTTGCTCTAGATTTTATGCTCCAAAGGTGCCAAAGGTTCAACACAAACCAATAAAAAGATAAAGTTAGGGTTCAAATGAAAGGAGCAAAAGAAATCGAAGGCTGCCCTGGTCTGGCGCACCGGACTGTTCGGTGCACCACCGGACAGTGTCCGGTGCACCATGGTGGATCAACTCAAACTTGCCACCTTCGTGTTTCTGAAAATGCCACTCCGCTATAATTCACCGGACTGTCTGGTGTGGCACCGGACTGTCTAGTGTGCCAGCGGAGCAACGGCTACAGCGCAACGATCGACTCCAACGGAAACCTGAAAAGCGCTACAGTGCGCGGACAGTTCGCGCAGAGTCAGAGCAGGCGCCAAAAGGCGCACCGAACAGTGAATAGTGACTGTACGGTGGCCCAGGCTGTCAGAGCTCCAACGGTCGAACCCTAATGGTTGGGTGACGTGGCTGGCGCACCGGACAGTGTCCGGTGCGCCCGTCGACAGACAGCCTCCCCAACGGCCATTTTGGTGGTTGGGGCTATAAATACCCCCCAACCACTACACTTCAATGCATCCAAGTTTTTCAGACATCTCACTCAATACAAGAGCTAGTGCATTCAATACAAGACACAATTAGATTGAATCAAAGCCTCTCCAAGTCCCAATTCCACTCAAAGCAATTAGTGACTAGAAGAGAGAGTTTTGCTCGTGTTCTTTGAGCTCTTGCGCTTGGATCACTTTTCTTCTTCCCTTTCTTGTTCTCAAGACACTTGTAATCAAAGCAAGAGACACAAAGTTGTGGTGGTCCTTGTAGGGGTCTAAGTGATCCATTTGATTAAGGAGAAGAGCTCACTCGGTCTAGGTGACCGTTTAAGAGAGGGAAAGGGTTTAAAGAGACCCGGTCTTTGTGACCACCTCAACGGGGAGTAGGTTTGCAACAACCGAACCTCAGTAAAACAAATCACCGTGTCATCCGCTTCATTTGACTTTGATTTGTTTTTTGCCCTCTCTTTCGGACTCGATATTATGTCTAACGCTAACCTCAGCTTGTAGTGTGTGCTAGTGTGTGCTTAAGTTTATAATTTTCAGATTCCGCCTATTCACCCCCCCTCTAGGCGACTTTCAGAGCCCATAATGATTTCCGGGGGAAGGAAGGCTTCGGCCTCGCAGACCAGGAAGAATGGGGTCTCCCCGGTAGCTCGGCTGGGTGTGGTCCGGTTTCCCCACAGCACGGACGGAAGCTCGTTGACCCAATTTGCACCATGCTTTTTCAAGCAATCATAGGTGCGTGTCTTGAGCCCCCTGAGGATCTCTGCGTTTGCCCTCTCCGCCTGGCCGTTGCTCCTGGGGTGAGCCACAGACGCAAAGCAGAGCTGGGTGCCGATGCCCTAGCAATACTCCTGGAAGAGCTGACTTGTAAACTGGGTCCCGTTGTCCGTAATGATACGGCTTGTGTCACACTCGATTTTAGAAGGCAAACCGAATGCGAACCATGTATGTGCCAGGATCAGCAATTCACGTACACAGCAGTTACATAACTGAACCTCATCACATAGTGCTCAAATAATGACATAAAAGAGGGTATAATAGTCGATTACATCATGATGTCCGAAACATCCACATAGTCTTTAACAATAACCAAAGTGCGGAAAAGAAACGTAGATACACACGGCCTACACAGACAGCCGACTGGGGGTTTGCCGCTAACCCACGCCTAAAACTCATCGTACTCTTGAAACTCCTAGAAGTCCCCCTCCACGGCTTCATCTTCTCCTGAGCCGTGGTTGCAACGCGGACAACCGGGGGGGGGGGGGTTGGTGTGTAAAGCAAGGGTGAGTACACATCAACATACTCAGCAATATGTCTCGTTTGGCTGTAGTGGACTAGCTTTATGTGGAGTTAAGTCAAGCAGTTGCTTTTAGTTGGTCAAGTTATTATTTACTAGTAGAAAGCCAGGTTTTAGCATTAACCCAAGTTATTAACCCGATGTACCCTTTTCAAACGGAAAGAATACCACTTACCAGTACCATAAGCATAATCATAACCATCATCCTCGTCACCACCTGTAAACCATACATCTCTAATCAAGTATCTCTAATCAATGGAGCTCCCTTGGCCGCTCATAACCGCGAGCACGACTGATATATCAGTTTCATAACACTCTGCAGAAGTTACACACTTTACCCACAAGCCGTGATTCCCTCTTGCCTCGGGCCGATCAAACCCTTAAACACTACCAAGGTGAATACGCAGGGTCTCACTATGTAGCCTTTATAAAGATTCCCTGGGGCTGTAGCCACCCGTTAGGTTTCCTAAATGCACCGAACTCCTCCCCAAGGGGCGAACCAACCTTGGCAGAGCGAGCCGCATACACTGAGCCCCATTAACGGCATGACGGCGAAGCGAACTACACCTTAGTTCCTCTAATTGCTCAGCTAAGGGCGTCCCACTCCACCCTCATGGTTGCACTGTTTTCCCGGGCGGTCATCCAACGAACAGGTCCTTACGGAGAGGCACTCGAGAAACAGCTCGAGTCCCCTTGAGGGCCACAAGTACCATCATCATAATCAAAAGGGGAAACAGTGTATCATAGATAATCTCATCATGTTCATTGATTATTGTGAAGCGCTAGCATAAAGCTAAACTGAAATAACCCAACCAGAATAGGTAAACAAGGACAAGATAGACAAAAGCTAGTCAATCCTTAGGTATAAATGTGTAAATGCGGGAAGTGAATTATAAGAATTAGCAAGACATAGATGGGTCAAGGGACACTTGCCTTCACCAACCAGCTGCTGCTCAGGATCTTCACCTGCAACTCCTTCGGACTCCGCCAACTGACCGTTATCTATACGTGTTCAAACATACATTCCACATATTTAATACAAAAGAACAGTACACCATACAATGGAATGCAATAAATAAACAGACGTTCGACGCAGGGCTCACACTTTCGACTAAGCGAGAAAGAGAAAGTAACGGTCGAGGCTACGGCCGAAGAGCGATCGCTTTAGATGATTATAAATTAAAATACTCGTTTAAACATAATAGTACTAATTTAGCCATCGCGTTAAGCATAAGGTAAAGTCATGTTCCACATTTAATTATTATGAATAGATTAAGGTAAATTAAAAGGATTGTCGTGCGGCGAGACACGCGACACAGCCCTTAAATTGAATTAAGAAATAAACGACCCGTCGCACGACGGAGCGCGCAACGAGACTCTTGCATGAATTATAAAGAAACGCTAAGCGTCGCGCGATGAAACACACGACGGCATACGTCAACCAAACTGAATTTAGAATGGAACGTCGCGCAACTAGGCGTGCGACGTCATACATTAAACAACCTGAAATTAAATTGGACTGTCACGCGACGAAGCGCGCGACGCAACACATTAATAGAATCTAAAATTAAACAAATTCGCCGCACGACGAAGTGCGCGATGCAGCACGCTAACTAAACAGGGTTTAAAATTAATTAAAAACCAAGAATACATCACCGCGCGTGTGGGGCTGCACACGTGGGAATGCGTTGGGTAAATGGGGAAACGCGAGGCCACGCGAACCGCACCAGGATGCGTGTAGGGGCCGCGCCGGGGGTCCACGCTGCTGAAGGCAGAGGCCGCATGCACCGGGACCGAGGGGCCGCGCGCGAGGGGGCAGGGAGCCGCGCCGCTGGGGGCCGGGACACCGCGCGTAGGGGGCCGGAGGCCGCGTGTAGGGAGTTGAGGGCCGAGGGCCGCGCAGTGGGGGCGAGGGAGCCGCGCCATGAGGGCTGAGGCCGCCGCGAGGGAGCAGGGGGGCCGCGCCGCCAGGGAGCCGGGGCCGCCGCGGGGGAGGGCGGGGGAGCCGCGCATGACGGGGCCAGGGGCCGCCGCGCCGGGGGGTGGGGGAGCCGCGCCGTGAGGGGCGCGCCGCCGGGGCCGCAGGGGCCACGCGCGAGGGGCTGCAGGGGGGCGTGCGTGTAGGGGAGAAGAAGGGGGCGTGCGTAGGGAAGGGAAGGGGAGGAAGAGGAAGAGGGAGAGAGAGGAGAAGGGAGTGGAGGGGAGCTCACCTTAGGGATCCAACTCCAGTGATCACCGTCTCCAAAACCTAGGGCACCACAGGGAGAGAGAGATGGGAGAGAGAGAGAGGTTGCTACACAGGAGAAATCAAATGAGAGAAAGGGACCAGGGGGCATGCATGGGGGAGGGCACGGGCGCTAAGGGCGCGCGGGCCGAGCTGGGCCGGGCCGGGCTGGGGCAGGTCGGGTCGGTCTGGGCTGGGCCGCACCACGGGGCAAAACCCACGACACGCACAACCACATATCGGAATTCGATCGTGAACCGAAATCCAAAACGAGACGAACACGCGATTAAGCACAACATCAGACAAAAGAAATATGCTTCGGCATGATGCAACACCCGTGACAACTTAGGTTTTTGTTTACACACGATATGGACACCAGTCGTTATATTGCTTTGAAATTGGGAAGAAGGAGCGAAACGGGAAAAGAAAAGAGAGTAACGCCTGAATTTGGTGAGTGAAAAGAAGAAAAAATTCTACCCCCAAATTCAGGGCAATACAAACCTATCCCCTTAAAAGAATCTCGCCCTCGAGATTCAAGGTTAGCTAGCAAAGAGTTCAGGGTACTTGGCCATCAGATCATCTTCACGCTCCTAGGTTGCTTCTTCCTCAGGGTGGTGACTCCATCTGACTTTGCACATTCTGATAGTCTTCGTCCGGGTGACTCTGTCTACAGTCTCAAGAATCTGCGCTGGCTTCTCTATATAGGTCAAGACCTCCAGGACCTCCAGACCTTCCACTGGCAACTGCTCTTCTGGCACACGCAGACACTTCTTCAACTGAGACACAAGAAAGACATCATGCACTGCAGACAAGCCTTCTGGCAAACTGAGCTGATAGGCCACTTCTCCACGCCTTGCGAGAATCTGGTATGGACCGACATAGCAGGGCGCTAGCTTGCCTTTGACTTTGAATCTTCTGACTCTTCTAATCGGTTATACTTTCAGATAGACAAAATCTCCGACTTTGAAACTCAGCTCTCTCCTTCTTGTGTCTGCATAACTTCGCTGCCTTGACTGTGCTATCTTTAGATTCTCTCGAACCATCTTGATGTTCTCTTCAACTTCAAGCAAAATGTCTGGCCCAAACACTTGCTTTTCTCCAGGCTGATCCCATTGCAACGGAGTTCTACAACTCCTCCCATAAAGCGCCTGAAATGGTGACATCTTCAAGCTGGCCTCGTAACCGTTGTTATAGGAGAATTCTGCATAAGATAATCTCTTGTCCCATCTGGACTGATCTTGCAACGCATAAGCTCTCAACATATCTTCAAGGATTTGATTAGTTCTTTCAGTCTGGCCGTCTCTCTGCGGATGGTAAGCTGAACTGAAATTCAGATGTGTACCTAAAGCTTCATGCAACTGCTGCCAGAAATGAGAGATGAACTGTGTTCCTTTGTCTGACACTATCTTCTTTGGCACACCATGAAGACAAACGATCCGGGACATGTACAACTCTGCCAATACTGCACTGTTGTAGTTGGTCTTGATGGGTATGAAGTGGGCTGACTTGGTCAAGCGGTCTACTACTACACAAATGGAATCGTAGCTGGCTCGAGTGCGAAGCAATCCAACTATGAAGTCCATTCCGATTTCATCCCATTTCCACTAAGGAATTCGCAACGGTTGCAACAATCCAGCTGGCCTCTGATGCTCTGCCTTGATCCTTTGACAACTGTCACATATAGCCACATGCTCTGCGATCTCCCTTTTCATTCTGTACCACCAGAACTTCTTCAGATCCTGATACATATTCTCACTTCCAGGGTGTATAGAATAAGCTGACTCATGAGCTTCCTTGAGGATCAACTCCCAAATGGACTGGACGTTGGGAACACACAGGCGGTCCTTGAACCATATCACACCTTCTGCATCTTCCCGAAAATATTTGCCTCTTTCTTCCAGAATTAGCTGCCGGATTTCACTGATCTTCTCATCATTCTTCTGTGCTTCTTTGATTTCTCGCTCTAGGGTAGGCTCTAACTCAACTGGTCGAACAGATCTTCTATTCTGGGCAAGGGGTACTTGTTCTTGATCATGACTTCATTCAGAGCTCGATAATCGATACACATCCTTCTGGTGCCATCTTTCTTCTCCACGAATAGGACTAGGGCGGCCCCAGGCGAGGTGCTTGGCCGGATGTAACCTTTCTCTGACATTTCATCAATCTGCTTCTTGAGTTCAACTAACTCTGGTCCAGATACTCTATAGGCTCTTTTAGAAATGGGGGCAGCGCCAGGAAGAAGCTCTATAGCAAACTCAACTTTCCGCTCAGGTGGCATGCCTGGTAAATCTTCTGGGAACACATCTGGGAATTCTGACACAACCTTGATAATCTTGAGTGGATCTGCTTCACTGCTATCAACGACCATCTGATAACAACTTCCTTTCCTTGGCTCAGGTGAGACTAACTCGGTCACCACTTCCTCTCCTAGTGGGGACATCAACTTGATTGTTCTCTTATCACAACTGATAACTGCCTGATACTTATCTAGCCAGTTCATCCCTAGGATGACATCTATTCCCTGAGTACCCATTACTATGAGATTAGCGGGAAACACTATCCCCCTTATTTCCACACTTACATTCAAGCAAATGCTATTGGCTCGAATTCTACCACCGGCTGAGTCAATTTGGATGGGGGTTGACATGGTAGTGACTGGAAGATTATGTGCTTCTACCCATGATGCAGTAATAAATGAATGCGTTGCTCCAGTATCGAATAACACTTCTGCAATATGGGAGTCGACTAGAAACATACCTACTGTCATGCCGGGGGGTCTCCTGAACTGCTTCAGCCTCCAAGTGATTCAGTCTCCCATGGTGTAGCGTGGCTGGGAGCGGTTGCCTGCTCTAGGCTGGGGCACATTCTGCTTTGTTGGGGCACTGGGGCCTAACTGCTGCTGGGCTGCCTTCTTCGGACATTGCATCACCCAATGGCCTTACTCTCCACAATGGAAACATGCTCTGCTTCCACCCTGAACTGGTGCTGCCTGACTGCTCTGGTTGGTTGTTAGGGTAGGAAGACGAGGTGCCTGCTGATTCTGCCTCTGGAACTGACCTCCTCCTAATTGATTGTTCTGTTGATTCTGTTGCTGGTGCTGAGGGTACTGCCTTTGGAACTGCTGCTGCTGAGGTGGGCGCTGGTTCTGCCCGAACTGCTGAGGTGAATTGCCTGAGAAATGAGGTCGATTGCTGCTTCTAGGCTGGGGTCCACTGATCTTACGCTTGCGATCCTCCATCTCTTTGCGATTCCTCTCTGTCATGATCGCTCTGTCAAGCAGGTGCTGAAAAGTCAGGAAGGTATGATTCATTAGATGATACTGCAGAGAGTCGACCAAGCCTCATAGGAAACGATACTGCCGCTTGGCATCTGTGTTGACATCCTCAGGAGCATAGCGAGACAGCTGCAGGAACTTGTCTCGGTACTCACTGACGGACATAGGCCCTTGCTTGAGTGCCAGGAACTCCTCCATCTTCACTGTCATCAGGCCTGCTGGAACATGGTACTGGTGGAAATTGTTTCTGAATTCCTCCCAGGTAATGGCGTCGGGGTTGGCATGGGTGGCGAGATAAGACTCCCACCAAGACTGGGCTGCTCCTCTCAACAGACGGGGACCATACAGAACTTTCTCCCTGTCATCACACTGAGCGGTGTGCAACTCCTGCTCCACAGTGCGTAGCCAATATTCAGCATCCATGGGGTCAGAAGAGTGAGCAAACGTTGGGGGATGACCTCTCATGAATTCAGCACGCTTGTCCCTGGGCATCTGAGGCATCTGAGGCTGAGGTGGTGGCTGCTGCTGCTGAATGGCGGCCAGAGTTTGACCAATGGCTTGAACTGCCTGTGTCTGCATCAGGAACATCTGCTCGATGGTCATCGGGGGCGGTGGTGGCAGTTGCTGTTGCTGGGGTGCCTCATCCTACTGAGCTGGCCGCTCCTGCTGAGCACGCCTTCCTCCTCTGTGCCTGTTTTCTGACATTTACAGAATGCAATCACACATCAGAACTGATCTTGCAAATCTTGCTGCATAAGAAAAGAGTATAGAATTCTTCCACCATACTGAATAGATGAACATCTTCACTGATCTCCAACACAGACCAACACAGCTTCTCAGATAAAGAGGAAAGTAGAACAAAAGGGCTTCCCAACTAAGTAACTAATTTTATTAACATTTAACAGGTAAACCAAAGTGCAGGGGATACCTACACCCTGGTGACAGTCATTACAAAGATCCAAATCCAACATAGTTCATCATGACAAACATAAAGGCACATGATAAGCAAACTACCCTGTCTAACTAAGACTAACTAAGAGTAAGACTGATACTAAGACTATAGCTTCTATATATATATATATATATTGCATTAATTACAAGATCTGACGCTGACGATCTATGGTTCTAAATTTATCTTGGTCCTGCAGTCGGGGTCGCCATAAGTCTGGTGTCCACGCCGAGGTGAGCGGTACGGGTGCTGAGTCCCGACGGGAGCGGGGGAGCCATCCTCCAGGTGATGATGCTCCGCGCGCTTAGCCTGCAGCTGGGCGATCTCAGCACGAGCCCTACTCAGCTTGTCTAATGCATGGTCCAGCTCCGTGTTTAGCACGGTGGCTAGGTTGACTGTGCTACTCAACCTAGGATTGTCCTCACCAATAGGTGAGACAATCACGCCTCCTGTGCTGCCAGAGGGACGGCGGGGGTAATACTTCAGGTTAAGATCATCGGCTACCCCACCGAGCACTGAGCAGTAGTGTGAAAGCGCACGCCGTGCGACATCTTGCATGGCTGCCTCGGCTGAGTCCCGCTCAGAGATAGAATAGTGCTCTGAGCAGGGCTCCGCACCCCGGAGACTGTTCTCCAGACGGCGCACCAAGTAGGTCGCCTCCCAACGATCCAGGTAAACCCCGCGACTATGCTGGAAGACAACACAACGATACTCGATAGACCAAGTACACCGGTCAAGTGCCTAGCATAGCAGGGTGTCGAGTGCATCGTGGAAGTGACACCCACGAGCGACGTCGCGAGTGATGGGTCGAGCAACCCATCCTTCCAACTCCTTCTCCTCTGAAAGGTTGGTGCTGAAGCTCGAGCTGTTGTCACCACCTCCATCATCTGGGTCTCCTCCAGCTGCTACTCAGTGGCTAGGGCGCTTAGTGGTGGTGCAGGGAGCACCTCCAGCGGGAGCACAGGGGAACAGCTCCTCATAGACTCTATCTCCTGCTGAAGCGAGAAAGAAGATCCCTGCTGCTCCAGCTCCTGTCGTCGATGCTCCTGCTCCTCATGCAGGCGGTGGTGCAGCCTCTCCAAGTGGCTAGACTGACCAGCCACCGGACGGTGAAGCGGATGCTCTGCGAGACAAGAAGGCAAGAAAGGAATGACTGACTTCCGTGTAGTGTGTCTAAGACGAGCCATCTACAAAAGACACCGTAAGCATAAGAGTGAGAACAGAACTAATATGACCAGCAAGTAGACCATAAATAAATGAGGAATTAGAATAAAACAAAATTTTCAGCAAGGTATAATATATATAGTAGAACATAGGTTTGGTCAATACGACCAACTTTTGAAGGGATACCAAAGTCAAGTTGATAATAGGGGTCTATAATCCTTAGAGCGACCATTCTACTCTAGGTTAGCGGTCCTACAGTCAGCCTGGCTTTGATACCACCTATGTCACACCCGGTTTTAGAAGGTAAACCAAATGCGAACCATGTACGTGCCAGGATCAGCAATTCACGTACACAATAGTTACATAACTAGACATCATCATACAGTGCTCAAATAATGACATAAAAGAGGGTATAGTAGTCGATTACATCATGATGTCCGAAACATCCACATAGTCTTTAACAATAATCAAAGTGCGGAAAAGAAACGTAGATACACACGGCCTACATAGGCAGCCGACTGGGGTTTGCCGCTAACCCACGCCTAGAACTCATCGTACTCTTGAAACTCCTGGAAGTCCTCCTCTACGGCTTCATCTTCTCCTGAGCAGTGGTTGCAACGTGGAAAACCTGGGGGGTTTGGTGTGTAAAGCAAGGGTGAGTACACATCAACATACTCAACAATATGTCCCGTTTGGCTGTAGTGGACTAGCTTTATGTGGAGTTAAGTCAAGCAGTTGCTTTTAGTTGGTCAAGTTATTATTTACTAGTAGAAAGCCAGGTTTTAGCATTAACCCAAGTTATTAACCCGATGTACTCTTTCCAAACAGAAAGAATACCACTTACCAGTACCATAAGCATAATCATAACCATCATCCTCATCACCACCTATAAACCATACATCTCTGATCAAGTATCTCTAATCAATGGAGCTCCCTTGGCCACTCATAACCGCGAGCACGGCTGATATATCAGTTTTATAACACTCTGCAGAGGTTGCACACTTTACCCACAAGCCGTGATTCCCTCTTGCCACGGACCGATCAAACCCTTAAACACTACCAAGGTGAATAGGCCGGATCTCACTACGTAGCCTTTACAAAGATTTCCCTGGGGCTGTAGCTGCCCGTTAGGTTTCCTAAATGCACCGAACTCCTCCCCAAGGGGCAAACCGACCTTGGTAGAGCGAACCGCATACACCGAGCCCCATTAACGGCACGACGATGAAGCGAACTACACCCCAGTTCCTCTAATTACTCAGCTAAGGGCGTCCCACTCCACCCTCATGGTTGCACTGTTTTCCCGGGCGGTCATCCAACGAACAGGTCCTTACGGAGAGGCACTCAAGAAACAGCTTGAGTCCCCTTGAGGGCCACAAGTACCATCATCATAATCAAAAGGGGAAACAGCGTATCATAGATAATCTCATCATGTTCATTAATTAATGTGAAGCGCTAGCATAAAGCTAAACTGAAATAACCCAACCAGAATAGGTAAACAAGGATAAGATAGACAAAATCTAGTCAATCCTTAGGTATAAATGTGTAAATGCGGGAAGTGAATTATAAGAATTAGCAGGACATAGATGGGTCAAGGGACACTTGCCTTCACCAACCAGCTGCTGCTCAGGATCTTCACCTGCAACTCCTTCGGACTCCGCCAACTGACCATTATCTATACGAGTTCAAACATACATTCCACACATTTAATACAAAAGAACAGTATAACATACAATGGAATGCAATAAATAAACAGACGTTCAACGCAGGGCTCACATCTTCGACTAAGCGAGAAAGAGAAAGTAACGGTCGAGGCTACGGCCGAAGAGCGATCGCGTTAGATGATTATAAATTAAAATACTTGTTTAAACATAATAGTATTAATTTAGCCATCGCGTTAATCATAAGGTAAAGTCATGTTCCATATTTAATTATTATGAACAGATTAAGGTAAATTAAAAGGATTGTCGTGCGGCAAGACGCGCGACACAACACTTAAATTGAATTAAGAAATAAACGACCCATCGTGCGACAGAGCGCGCAACGAGACTCTTGCATGAATTATAAAGAAACGTACGCGACGAAACGAACGACGGCATACGTCAACCAAACTGAATTTAGAATGGAACGTCGCGCAACTGGGCGCGCGACGTCATACATTAAACAACCTGAAATTAAATTGGACCGTCATGCGACGAAGCGCGCGACACAGCACATTAATAGAATCTAAAATTAAACAAATTCGGCGTGCGACGAAGCGCGCGACGCAGCACGCTAACTAAACAGGGTTTAAAATTAATTAAAAACCAAGAATAAATCACCGCGCGCGTGGGGCTGCGCACGCGGGAATGTGTTGGGTAAATGGGGAAACACGAGACCGCGTCGAGGCCACGCGAACTGCGCCGGGATGCGCGCAGGGGCCGCACCGGGGGTCCATGCTGCCGAAGGAAGAGGCCGCGCACCGGGGCCGGGACGGCCGCACGCATGGGGCTGGAGGCCGTGCGCACCGGGACCGAGGGGCCGCGCACGAGGGGGTCAGGGAGCCGTGCCGCCGGGGGCCGGGACGGCCGTGCCGAGGGGGGCGAGGGAGCCGCGCCACGGGGGCTGAGGCCACCGCGGGGGAGCAGGGGGGCCGCGCCGCCGGGGAGCCGGGGCCACCGCGGGGGAGGGTGGGGGAGCCACGCGCGAGGGGCCAGGGGCCGCCGCGCCGGGGGGCAGGGGAGCCGCGCCACCGGGGGCCGAAGGCCGCGCGCCGGGGCCGCAGGGGCCACGCGAGGGGCTGCAGGGGGGGGCGCACGCAGGGGAGAAGAAGGGGGCACACGCAGGGAAGGGAAGGGGAGGAAGAGGAAGAGGGAGAGAGAGGAGAAGGGAGGGGAGGGGAGCTCACCTCGAGGATCCAACTCTGGCGATCACCATCTCTAAAACCTAGGGCACCACGGGGAGAGAGAGAGATGGGAGAGAGAGAGGTTGCTGCGCGGGAGAAATCAAATGAGAGAAAGGGACAAGGGGGGCGCATGGGGGAGGGCACGGGTGCCAGGGGCGCGCGGGCCAAGCTGGGCCAGGCCGAGCTAGGGCGGGTCGGGTCGGGCTGGGCTAGGCTAGGCTGCACCACGGGGCAAAACCCATGACACGCACAACCATAGATCAGAATCCGATCGCGAACCAAAATCCGATACGAGACGAGACGAACACGCGATTAAGCACAACATCAGACAAAAGAAATATGCTTCGGCATGATGCAACACCCGTGACAACTTATGTTTGTGTTTACACACGATATGGACACCAGTCATTATATTGCTTTGAAATTGGGAAGAAGGAGCGAAACGGGAAAAGAAAAGAGAGTAACATCTGAATTTGGTGAGTGAAAAGAAGAAAAAATTCTACCCCCAAATTCAGGGCGTTACAACTTGGGACCCCAAATCTACAGACAATCGATCTGAGGAAAGCGACAGCAGCACCCTGGGTGATGTTGACCACAGGGGTGGCCTCTGGCCACTTTGTGAACTTGTCGATGGCGATGAATGTAACACCCCTGGTGTTACTGCCACTAAAACTTGAGCATAACATCATAAGCATCGACGACATATCATATGTTCGTTACACCCAGAATGCATTCACCTCGCAAAAATTTCAAACAAGTTGTATTGATATGACATTTTGTGAACAAAACCCTAGGGTAGAGTACTTAACCCTAGATTGGGCTTAAAGGGATAACCAAAGTTTAACCAAGAGAAAACTCCAAAGCTTAGTTATAATAATCATAAAATATCATAATGAGTGGACTAAAGTGGCATTAAAACCCTAAATGGAACCCTAGAAAGCCTTAAACTTAAACCCTAGGGGGCTAAGTGCAAAATTAGTGCACTTTTGGACTCAAGTGCAAAAACCAAGGTATTAGGATACCTAAAGTCATAAAGTTCACATATGTGAGGGTTCCTAAGTTAAAAGTTGTGAATTGGACCTATTTGCAAAAAGTACCACTTAAGCCCTATGGAACTAAGTCTGAAATTCGGTGTAATTGGCTCAACTTTGAAGCCTTGTAACTTCCAAACCATAAAGTTTTTTCCCTAGGTCACCACATCAATTTTGTAGATCTATGAAAGGGGAATAACTTTACTATAGAGATCATGCCTTGGTACCATGAAGAATTTTGAGAAAATTAGGCCCAAAGATGGGCTGTCAGTCGGTTTTTAGACTCAAACGTGGCCACCAGTGATATTGGCCAAACTTGAGATTGGATTTGAGCTAAATCCAGTGGGAATTCGACTAGGACTGCTATAGCAAAAGTAAAGATGGTTGATAGGTCTACAACTTTGGTGCAGAAGGATGATGAAGTTGTCATGCAAAATTTAGAGAAAATTTGCCTTGAATCTGCTCTATCAGACCGACTGAATGCAATTCGCCATGGTACAGTGACTGGATCAGACTGCCAGCTCGGTCAGCTCGTCGCCGGCGATCCGCGCGTCCGGATTTGTGCTGGTCGCCAGGATTCGGGCTTTGCACGCTGAAGATTTCCACGAGAAGGTAAAGATCTCACGGGGGAATGGATAGGGTCGCGGATTAGAGTTTATCACCGTGCCTATAGCTGTTGCGACGTGGCCGAACTACCGGCGTCGCCGTGGAAGCACCGGTGACCTCGGTTGCGCCACTCCTAGCTTGTTACCATGTGGTAGTAATCATGGCACCCTTAGGAGTATTATCCTTACGCCGTCGCACTAGTGAACGCCACGGTTACAGCCACCGTGTTCTTCCCTATCTCCAGCCGCCAGCACGCCATGATCAAATTGAGAGCCACCGCCCTCGGAGCCTATAAATCGAGTGCACCATCGACTTTGTTATGTATTCAAGCAGCTAGCGCACCCACCCGCACCTCAAATCCTCCACCAGAGAGCTCCATTTTCGCATTTCCCCCAATCCACTCAAGAACACTGCACGGTTCGCCATCGTCGTGGCCAGCTTGCCCTAGGTTCGTTCAAGCGCTCTGGTCTTTTGTTCTAGCGTCCTTAGGTCCTCCTCAAGCTTCACGACTCCTTTGATTGAACTAGACCGTCCTGGGTTGCCGTGAACGCCCGTGTTCTTCTGTTGCCCATACGGTCACCGTGGGCAGGGCATTTTAGTGCGCCATTAGTGAAATTGATTTAGGGGAAACGGTCCTTAGGTCTTGAATTTGGCTTCAGCCAAAGTAGGACGCCAGTCATTGAGCGAATTGGCCGGTACACGAGCACGTCGGAGATCTGCGCATCGCCGTCCACCGTCGAGGGCTTCGGAGTGTAAAGAATTAGAAATACAGGGGCTCTTCTGAAAATGTCAGTGACTGCCTAAAATAGTGTCTTGGACTCATTCGGGTTATGCCAGAAGATGGGGACTTTCTTGCAAAAACTACACGCGGGCGCGGGCGCGCGCGTTCCCGCCCGTAGTTGGGCCGACCTGGGCCGAATTCGATCCAGAACTATTCATGGTTTTTCTTTTTCCTTTTCAACCAGAACTAAAACAATTCTAGAAAATTGTAGAAAAATGATAAAATTACCAAACCATTTTTGCTAGGTCTCTAATTTCCTATAGTATTTAATAAAAATAGTTACTTGATTTTTAGTCCAAATAAAAAATTATAGAGTATTTAAAATAGCCAAAAACCTTGTTTCTGGATTTTTAGGGAATATGTAATAAATCCAGAATTCACTAAATTTTTAGGATAAACTCTAAATAATATTTAGAAGTCTTGGGTAAAGTTTGGTATGATTTGGACCATGTTTGATGCTTAGAACCCAAAACCCTAGCCCTCCTGCCCTGTGAACTTCACTATTGACTCTGAAAACCCTAAGTTCTGAGAGATCCGTGAAGGAAAATTGTATTCAAGACTTTAGATAATAAACTTTTATTATCTTTGCACTCTCATGAGCATTACATGGGCATTCATTATTATGTATGGTTATATTTAGAAAACGAAGAAGAAGTAGAAGTCGAAGAAGAGAAGACTTCACCACCACCACCTGAGGAACATCAGGCAGGCAACTGTTTTTATTTTGATATCTGCGGAATAGAGCCTGATTCACCAGTAACACAAGGCAAGCCCCGGTGAATTTGCCACCTTATGAGTTGTGTGCTAAACTATTGCTGCATCTCCTTCCTTGGACTTGATTATTTCCTAAATCCCTGTTTTACAAAAGGTTTTCATTATGCTTAGCTTTGCTTTAGAAAAACAAAATGTTTTGTTTTCTCAAAAGATGATGTTGCAAAGTGGGTGGGATGTTTTCGAAAATAAAACTTGATGGTGGATCCATCATGGCCATGATGGGTTCAACATCGGAAAAGATGTACCTCTGCCAGGTACCAAACTTTGGGTGTTAAATGATTAAGCTGAGACCGGGCGGGTGACTTGCACGAGAAGAGAGTCTCGGTGTAGTGTCTCCGTCTGAGTCGATTAAGGACCATGCCGATGTAGGCTTGATGACCGAGGACCCTTTAACTGGTCACATGCCTCGTCATGGGTAAGCTTGGCCTCGGGTAGACTAATACCAGAATAAGATACCACGCAATGGGAGTGGAGAGATGGCAAGAGTAGCGTGTACCCTCCGTGGCAAGAGGCTAGACGGTGGTGTATCTGTGCTCTCGGTTGGCGTGAACCTAATCTGGTCTTAAGAACCCCGGTGGCGAGTTGACATATGCAAGGGTTAAGTGCTACATATGTCGTGTGATTGGAGATCCTCAGCTGAGTATAATCGATTCGGATCGCCATACCTTCGCGGTCATGAAGACTTGGTCACAGCCCTATACGTAGAAATCTAGTGAAGATGAAGGGTGATTAAGAAATTGGCTAGTGCAAGTCCAGTGATTGAACTAGGGTAGAAAGAACTCTAGCCTCAGGTAAACTCACTTAACCTGACAAGTAAAATTTGATTTTTAAGGATCCACTCTTAGTAAGCATTTCTGCAAACAGAGTCATTGATTATTGATGAGCCTTACCTTGAATCCCTTTAGCCAGCATACCCTTGAGAGTCTTTTCTTTAGTCGGGTAAGACTTGCTGAGTAATTCCATACTCAAGGCTTTGTCCCATGTTGTTTTAGGTGAAGAAGTGGCAAAACTTTTGCTGCTTTTGTTCAAAGGTGGTACCAAAGGAAGAGCACCAGGAGTAAAGCTTCAGGAGGAAAGGATCCTCCGTTAAAAACTTTTTACTGCTTATTCGGGAGGAGTTTTTGCCTCCCATGGTTTGTAATAATAATACTCAACACTCATATATTATGTTCTGGTCTATAACTATATAACTCTGTCTTACTTTTCAATAAAGGTAAGTTAATATAATTGCTTCTACATTTTCACACCTCCGATGTATTGTAATGTCTGCGTGACGGGTGAAACGCTCTTGGGAAAGGTAAGGAAAGCAGATACCAAACTTGTCAAGTGATTCAGGGGCACCTGCAGGGTTGTCTGAGGTCCGTTGGACAAGGACAATTGTAGGTGGGCCTAATGACTTGGGAGGTTCCGTCACAACGAAGAGGTATCGGTACCCACTGATGGCCCTGGGGAATGGTCCTAGGATATCCACCCCCATATGGCGAATGGCCATGATGGTGGAATCATCTGCAGAGCCTGAGCTGGTGTGTGTATCTGCTTTGCATGGAATTGACATGCCTTGCAGGACTTCACCATTTCAGCTGCATCCTGGAGGGCGGTTGGCCAGTAAAAGCCATGCCGGAAGGCCTTACCGAGCAGCGTGCGGGATGAGGAATGACTTCCGCACTCTCCTCCTTGGATCTCCGTGAGCAACTCATGGCCCTCCTCCTGGGTAATGCACGCATGAGAATGTCGTTGGCGCCACGGCGATAGAGATCCCCTTCCACCACCGCGTATCGCTTAGCCAACCGCACTATGCGCTCTGCGGACACATGATCTTCAGGAAGGATATTTTCCTTCACGTAGTCCCGGATCTCGGAGATCCATGCATCGGGACCATTCTAAGATACTGGTCGTGGCACTAAGGGGTAGGCAGGACCCCCTATTGCACACACAACCTTTGGTGGGTTCTGCAGATGTAATGCCACCAGGACCGCTAGCTTCGAGGTGCTAGTCTTGCCCCCTTCGTCCAGTTCGGTAAACTGGGTAGTGGGTCTCAGCAGCCGTCTTTCGAAGACGCCCTCGGGCATGGGTGCCTAAGTTGATGCCCTCGTAGAGAGTTCATCTGTCGCCGAGTTGTCAGCCTGAGGAACATGTTGCAGTTCCAGGGCCGTGAAGTCCTTCTCCAGCTTCCTTACGTGGAGGAGGTAAGCTGCGAGCCTAGGCTCGTTGCAGCTACATTCCCCACGGACTTGCTTGATGATCAGCTGGGAGTCCCCCTTCACGAGGAGCTGGTGGATCCCCAGGGATAGGGCGACCAACAAACCAAAGATCAATGCTTCGTACTCTGCCATATTGTTGGTGGCCTTGAACTCAAGATGCACCATGTACTTCACTTGATCTCCGCTTGGGTCGATGAGGACCACCCTAGCCCCGCCAACTTGCTGACAGGCGGATCCGTTGAAGAAGAGCGTCCAGTGGGGCTCAGTGAAGAACTAACCCTTGGGCTCCATAGGTGTGGGGTCCGAATCGGGATCCGGACCCCCAGGAGCGCTCGGGGGAGGTGTCCACTCCATGACGAAGTCAGCCAGGACCTGGCTCTTGATGGCGTGGCGAGGCTGGAAGTCCAGCTAGAACTCAATGAGCTCCACGGCCCACTTGGCGATGTTACCTGTGGTGTTAGAGTTGTGGAGGATGGCCCTCAACAGAAAAGAGGTCATCGCCACGACCCTGTGTGCCTGAAAGTAGTGGCGCAGCTTCCTGGACGCAACAAGTACAACATAGAGAAGCTTGTGTGTCTCAAGATACCTGGCCTTTGCTTCATGGAGGACCTCGCTGACATAGTAGACCAGCCTCTGAACGGTACGGACCCCTGTAGCTGGTCCCGAGTCCTCAGGCTCCGTGGTGGTCGGACCACCACCTTCTCCTGGGGGAACCTCCTGACTCCCCTGGGAATGCTGCTCCATCCTTTCGACGACCAGCACCATGCTCACCGCCTCCACAGATGCTGCAATGTACAAGTACAGTGGCTCCCCTGGCTCCGGAGCTACCAGTATCGGCAGGGACACAAGGTGCTGCTTCAACTCTTGAAAGGCTTGTTCCGCCTCTTCGGTCCAAGAGAATGGACCAGACTTCCACAGGAGCTTGAAGAAGGGTAGCGCCCTCTCAGCCAGCCTTGAAATGAAGCGGCTAAGGGCGGCTAATGACCCCGTAAGCTTCTGGACGTCCTTGATACGGGTCAGAAGCCTCATCGCCTCAATTGCCCTGATCTTCTCCGGGTTTGCTTCAATGCACCGGTGTGAAACAAGGAATCCCAACAACTTCCCAACGGAGACACCAAAGACGCACTTGTCCGGGTTCAGCTTCGTGCGTGTCGCCCGCAGTTTGTCAAAGACCAGGGTTAAGTCTTCCACTAGGGTCAACCCCCTCCTAGTCTTAACCACGATGTCATCGACATATATCTCTACTCTGTCCCTAATCAGGTCCCCGAAGGTCTTACTCATCGCCCATACAAATGTTGGCAAGGCGTTCTTCAGACCGTAGGGCATTACAACATAGCAGTAAAGCACATCCACTGTTACAAAAGCAGTATGCTTCCTATCTTCCCTAGCCATCTGGATCTGATGGAAACCAGAGTAAGCATCTAGAAAGGACAAGAGGTCACACCCGGAGGTAGAGTCCACTATTTGATCTATGCGTGGAAGTGGATACGGGTCCTTGGGACAAGCCTTATTTAGGCTGGTGTAGTCGGTGCACATCCGAAGCTTCCCATTCGCCTTTGGAACGATGACAGGGTTGGCCAGCCACACTGGGTGATGAACCTCTTCGACGAAGCCAGCGTCAAGCAGCTTCCGGACCTCCTAGCGAATGAAGTCCTGCCGCTCAACGGGCTATCTCCGAGGCTTCTGACTCACCGGCTTGGCATCGGGGTGGATCTTTAGATGGTGCTTAATCACCTCCCTGGGGATCCCAGGCATCTGTGATGGTTCCCATGCGAAAACGTCGACATTTGCCCGGAGGAAGGCGACGAGCGTGAGTTCCTACTTCTCTCCCAAATTGCCCGTGATGCGGGTGGTTTGGGAGGAGTCCGCGCCGACCTGGATGGTCTTGACGGGTCCGCCGTCTGCTCCGGACGGCTGCACCATTGGCACCTTGGCAGGCACCTTGGTACTGGAGGTCGAGGGGTTCTTCCCTCCGTCGTCCGGGCGGGCAGCTTCTACCGCCAGGGCATGCAGCTTCTCGACAACCATCACCACAGCGGCGCAGTCACCCCGCACGGTGAGGACCCTAGCAGGGGACGACATCTTGAGGACCAAATACCCGTAATGAGCAATGGCCATGAACCGGTACAGGGCCGACCTGCCAATGATGGCATTGAAGGGGAGGTTAACCTCCACGACGTCGAACTGCACGTTCTCGGTGCGGAAGTTTTCCTTTGTCCCGAATGTAACCGGGAGCGTGATGCTCCAAAGGGGATACACCGGTTGAGCGCCCACTCCGGAGAACGGATGAGAGGGTCCCAGACGGGACCCCGGGATCTGCAGCTGCTTGAATGCAGCATGGCTGATGACGTTGAGCCCAGCCCCTCCGTCGATCAGGACATGATGCAGCCACATGTTGGCGATGATAGGGGCGGTGATGAGCGGTAGTATACCAGCCCCTGCCATGTTGTCGGGGCAGTCGGATGCCCTGAAGGAGATTGTGGTGCTCCTCCACCGCTGATGTGGGGCAGCCTTTGGGACCCCTAGGGTTGCTGACAGGACCTCACGGCATAGGGACTTGACGTTCCTGCGGGAGGTGAGCTCCCAGCTCCCGTCGTACATAACGTACAGCTTCTTGCGGCGGTCGCTCTCGCCACCGGAGTCGGAGTCTCCGGTGAAGACGTCCTTGAGGACCCCCTTGGGTGACTGATACCCGAGGTCCCATTCTCCCGTGGCCACATCACCGTCGTTGACCCTCTCCTTGCTAGGCCGGCGACGAGGTGGGGAGCCGTCCTTGGAAGTCTGCTCGCACCGCTCGCTGACGCGCTTCACGAGCTTGATGATCTCGTGGCACTCCGAGGCACTATGGCGACTGTTGGGGTGCACAGGGCAGGAGCCGCTGTTGCCTCCCTGCAGCCGTGGGCGCTTGTTGCGCTCGTTCCGGCCCCCATTCGCAGTTGCAACGACCGGAGCAGCAAGCTACGACCTCTCGTGGTCGCGGTTCTTCTTCTTTTTCTTCTTGCCGTCCTAGGCGACGGCACCCGAGCCACCCATCTGGGCAACCCCAGTCTGTGGTGCCGAGTGCCATGCTCGGCCCTTGGTAGCTCTAGCACAATTGTCGGCCAGAGCGAGGAGTGTGGTGACAGTTTCCACGTCATGCGTGGCCAACTTCTCCAGCATCTTCTCATCACATACCCCCTGGCGGAAAGCGGTGATGATGGAAGCATCGGAGATACGAGGTATAGTGCCTCGTACCTTAGTGAAGCGGGAGATAAAAGCCCGGAGAGTTTCCCCGGGTTCCTGCCTCACTGCATGTAGGTGAGCCTCCACGCCATGCTGCTGATAAACACTGGCGAAGTTCACTGTGAACCGCGCACAGAGCTCTTCCCAGGAGTAGATCGATCCCCGGGGCGAGGTTCATGAGCCAGGTCCGGGCCGGCCCAGACAAGGCTACATGGAAGTACGTTGCCATTACAGCAGTGTCTCCACCTGCTGCTGTAATGGCGGTGACGTATACCTGCAAGAATTCTGATGGGTTTGACGTACTGTCATACTTTTCGGGCAGGTGTGACCGGAACTTGGATGGCCAAGTCACCGCGCGGAGATGATCCGCCAGTGCAGCGCAGCCCACGCCGGCCAATGGGACACTCGCCTGAATTCGAGCACCCCTTGGGGTTTGCGGCGCTACCGCGGTGAAGTCTAGGTCAAGGTTGCGACCCTCGATGTTCTACTGGCGCTCACGCGCCCTCTCCAGAGAGACACGGGCATCCTCGCCCGTACGCCTACGGTTGAGTTCTGCCCGCAGGTCACCAGGCCTCTCCAGAGAGACTGGAGCGTCCTCTCCCGCTCGCCTGCGGTTGCGTTCCGCTCGCAAGTCCTCAGTCGGTGCGGCCTTCACCGAGGGTGAGCGCACTGATGCCGACGCCTCGTGTTGACGCCGGGATGACCGAGGCCTGGGCCTAGCCAAGCCAGAATGCGCCATGCCGAGCAGGCGATCGACATCGTCACGCCACTGCTTCATGGCCCCCGGTGAGGCCATGGAGCTAGGAGGGTGGCATAGCAACTCCCTAGCTGCAGACAAGGCTCTAGGCGTAGCCCTTGACGCTCTGGATGTCTGCGCTGGAGTGTGATGCCGCGTCGAGCGCACAGCAGCAGCACCAGTGTCACACCCGAGTTTTGGGGCACCAAGACCCGGGCACGAACATAATCACCAGGTGTGCTGGGACCATGTCTCACACATATGATGAATCATGGCACAGGATCGAATGTCACATATTTACTATATAATCGGAGTTCTGTACAAAATAAATAAATATTTTCATTATAAGGAGACAACGGTCCAGCAACCCAAAGTTGACTGGGAGACGACGGCCTAGACCTCTCACGAACTCGTCACAGCATCCTCCATGTGCCTCAACCTGCGACACCTGTTCTTGACGTGTGGGGGTGTGAGACAGCAAGAGTGAGCTCACATACGTTCATAGCTCAACAAGTTGTGGAAAATAGTGTGCATGAACTCGGCAAAGTTGGGAGCTCACGTGAAGTGCAAGGCTTACCAAAGAGGATGGTTAAAGCTGAGCATTGCTTTTAAAGTTGGTCAAATTTTATTAGCAATTACTAAGTATAAGTAAATACCAACCCAATTAAGTAGTAGAACAAAAGTAACAACATCACCTGCGATGCAATGCATATAACAATTTGAATTTAGTTCTATAAATTAATCATGTGAGTGTCCGAGCTGCTCATGACCGTGAGCACGGCTATTATACCAGTTTTACACTCCGCAGAGGTTGCGCATCTTTACCCGCAAGTCATGTTACCCATCTGCTAAGAGACGGTCAATCCCATACACCTCTACCGAGGAGGCGAGGCAAGGTAACACTACGAGGCCTTTACAAAGTTCCACTAGCTTCAGAAAACCCGCTACAGTTTATAGGAAGCTCCAATGCAGGAATCCCTCGTCTGACCGCCATCGCAGCAAAATCAACCCGAGGACCTCCCTACACTGACCACTCCCCTACTGCCCTTGCCCCTTTCGAGTAAGGTAGTCTTCCACTAGCTTTCCTAGTTAGTTAGCCATGGGCGTCCCATTAAACCCTTGTGGTAGCACTGTTTTCCCGGGTGGTTCTCCATGTTCCAATTAACATAATGATCTTAACATGAACAGTAAATAACAACTGATAATAAAGATATAATCATGAACAGTGTGTATCTCTATACCCAAAACCATATAAAGCAATAGCAGGTACTACCAAAAAATTCAGTGGTAAACAAGGTATAAAGATAGTCAAACTAGGGTAACCTATTGGGTCCCATCAAAATTAACCTATGTAGATCATTATGATTAATCAGAACATTAGTGGGTAAAAAGAAGTGATCAAGGGCACAACTTGCCTGGGACTTGAGATTCTAGGTACTAGGATGATCCTTAGATTCTCGTGACCTCACTGCTAGTCGTAGCAATACAAACCAACATGGTATAGGTAAAATTAACATCACACCAAACATAAGAATAAACTACATAATAATAATCTACGCGTCGCTACGAGATCGTGGGTACAAAAAACACTAAATTCGGAGTTACGATTATTTAATTATGATTTTCTGAAGTCTTATGTGATTAAACAGGAAAACTCAATTCTAGGTCGATTATAAATCATGTGAGAAAGATAATTGAAATAATTAACTAACTTTCTCTTGATCAAATTATACTTGATTAGAAAACATATTCTAGCTCCCATTATAATCATAGACATAGCAATCTTTAGTTAGTGAGATAAATCTACTAAACATAGGATAAATAAATGACTAATATAAAAGTATATGATATGATATAATTAGGGCTAACACTGTGTAGGCAATTTTATTGCGAAGCTAACGCAACTTGAATGGATCAAATCAGAGTTAAAATGAATAAGTTATGGAATAAACAAGTTTCTATGTATTTTTAATACTTAGGGCCCGTTTGGCACAGCTCCAGCTCCTGATTCTAAGCGAGGATCTGGAGGAGCCGTGCCAAACGGGTATTTTTTTAAACTGATTCTCGTGTGGAGCCGAAAGATTGGGAGTCGTTTTTGTGAAGAAAGGTGGGATCTAAAAAAACCTGCTCCACCCTCTCTTAAAACAGCTCCTCAACCAACCAAATATGGATCTCCTCTTAAAGTTTGATCGAAATTACCCGCAATTGCCATTGGACAAAAACATAACGAGCTAATTTATGGATTAAACATTTGAGACCATTTTATGCATTACTATGATGGGAATATTTTATAGGTTATTGTTTCATAATTTTTTTCCGTATATGCATCCTACTTATTGGTTTGTAACAAAGTTGAACCGTAAAGAGTAAAACAGACAATCGCCACATACCACCAACTCTCAGCAGACAAGAACAAATTTACTTACCAAACGGTTTTAAAAATGATTCTGATTCTCTAAGAGAATCAAGAGGATCAGCTCCTCACGAGGATCAAGATCTGGAGCTAAAGAAGCAGGAGCTGGAGCTTTGCCAAACGAGCCCTTATTTTATGAATTTCTGGGATTTATGGACTGCGGACGCAAATACCAGAGAGCTTGGGGTTATTTTTATAAATTCCAGGGCCTCGGTTGTATGGGTTTCTTTATAGTCAAGGACGGGGGGTTAATTGTGGCAAAGGGCAGGGGCTCTTAAGTAAGAATGTCAAGCGATGGGGTACGGATAAGTTCTGGCCGCCCGATTAGAGATGGAGGGCCTAGATCACATCGGGACGGCATCAAACCGATATAGGCCCATAGCCGTTGGATCCGAGATCCACGGTCAGGATTAGAAGCATGTAGGGGGTATACACGGCGCGATCCCTAGCGTTCAACAAGTATCCGATGGTCGAGGCTTAATATTTTCACGATCTAATCTTGACCGCCCATTTCGGATCTTGCGGCCACGGCACCGTCCTCTTCCCTCAGCCGATACCCAGCACGGCGGTGAACAGCCCACGGCGGCGCCGCCCCGTCGTGATCAAATCCAGTGCTCGGAGCTCGACAAATCAAGTGGCGAGGTGTCAAAACGATCCCGACATCATGACAGACCAACAGAGGGTGAGATTACCTTAAATCGAGACAGGTAACCAGCAGACCACGATGCGAGGCAGTCCGACGGCGGTGGACGAATCCCCGATGTGAAATTCCTTGCTGTCCCTTCCCTATTGTCGCACAGAGAGGACACAGACGCCAACCCAGTGCGGCCGCGAATGCCCCCGATCGATCATCCTGGGTTCGTCGGTGTGGTACCCACGGCTTAACCTACGGCGGCGGTCTTTGCCCCGTTCTCTCACTCAAGTGCGTGGTGAAGCTTGGCGATGGTGCGCTCGGTGCGATGCGGGGTTCGGTTTATATAGTCGAGTGGCGGGGAGGAGATCGGCAACCGAGAGCCGATTTCCATGGCCAGCGCGAAACGGCTAACGCAAGGATCCCGGCCACCGCGCCATCAGTTTCGCTTCCTTTCTGTTGAAGACGATTATGACAGATGGAGCCCACAAGTCAGTCACTGGATGCAATAGGCGCGGCAAAGGAAGAAACTGACCGTGCGGGCCCGCACGCGTCGTCCACAAGCGCGCAGACCGCGCGGTGGGAACCTGCCCAGTGGGGCCTGGGTGACAGTGGCATTAAGGTTCACGAGCGACAGGCCAGTGGTCCAACGGTGAGGCCTAGCGTGGATGTAATTGAGCCCACATTGGCCCAGGCACAAGGAGATCCTTCATCTTATTTTTGTTTTCTATTTTCCATTCCCAAATCAATTTAAATTTAAATGCAGTTTCAAATTACAAATTTATTTAAAATGCACAGTTCAAAAACTTTAGCATGAATATAATTTGTTTAATTAATTTATTTATTATACTATTTAATCAAATGCTTTCAAATATAAAATTCATACTCACTAACATAAAGAATAGGTATTTTAAGAAATATAATCTCTAATTTATAAAATTCTTTAGAGAATAATTATAAACATTCGTTTCAACCAAGGGGTAACAAATTCATATTCAAATATGAGTTTCAAATTTTAATCTAAATGCAACATCCAAAATAGCGGCATGAAGGCTAAGTATATATTTTTATAAACTTATATATATTTATTTTGATTATTTTGTTCCTTTGTTTAGTTAAAGGCTCAAAGTATGTCATGCACCCATATTATTTCTTTTTTTAGGAAATTATTATTAGTGTGTGATCAAATTCTAAGATCAACCTATAATGAATATCCATTATTCCACTTATTTAGAGGAAAGTAATACATAACCTTTACTAGGATTCATTTTACTTAAAAATACTTTTAAAGAGTGTTATAGTTTACAAAGGAAGTAATGAATATATGGAGAATCTTTCTTCTAGTTATTAATTTCAACTTAATCTTTTAGTTTCAAGATTTACATCTAGGTTTTGAACCACACCATTTTTTTAGTACTATTTGTTTGCTTTTTTTGACTACTTTGATTCCCTTAATTGAGTGTGCACAAAGAAAAGGAAATCAAATAATTATCAAAACACTAACACCTAAGTGTACTTATTTATTTATCCTATTATTTTTTTTCCTATACAGATTTTGGGCTTTACAACCAGGCGCAGGGCGGTTGGAGGCCCGTGGCATGGAAGACGCAGCCTCTTCCTCCATCGGGAAGTCCTCAGGAATGAAGTCGTGGTGCTCGACGATCTGGACCATGGTGTCGAGCAGGAAAATAGGCGAAAAACCTAAAGCCAAAGTCCCCTACCTGGCGCGCCAAATGTCGGAGAGGAAATTCTTCGGTCGGGTGGCGGAATGCACCCGCCCTAAATCCTAAGATGAGGAGGGGCCTTAGCGGTTTGCCTACTACGTAGATTCGTGGAAGAACACAAGAGGACACGAGGGTTTAGAGTGGTTCAGGCCGCCGGAGCGTAAAACCCTACTCCACTGTGTGTTGTATTGAGTGTCTGAGCACTTGAGCTTGAGCCTAGAGAACTTGTATGAGTCTGAGAGTCTAAGTCCGTCTGTGTGCTTGAGAGCTTGTGAGCCTAGAGAACTTGTGTGTGAGTCTGAGGGTATTGTGAACCTGAGAGCTTGTATTGTAACATCGTGTGCCTTCCCTTTTATAGCTCAAGGGAGGCACATACAAGGGTGCTGAGCCCCGACATGTGGGCCCAGGGGCATAATAGAAGAAATACCTGAAGTAACTAATGCAAGTAACGCCTGTGCGATCTCCTGGCGCCATTATGTCCACAGCCCGCGCAGTATTGATATGCAACGGTAGCTTCCTTGGTAACGTACGAGTGATGATGAGCGCAGTGCACGCGGCAGTATGGGCATGTTGCCTGCCAATGGAATGGACAGGCACGCCGCCTGCGGAATGGATAGGTCGCCGCCTACTAGCGGAATGGACATGTCTCATTAAATGCAGAAGCGGACACCGCCTACCAGTGGAATGGACAGGCGGCGCGCCTTATCCGCAATAAATGCAGAGGCCGCGTAACCCGGATGCCTTACGTCAGGCTCCGTCCGTTGGCTTACGTCACGTGCAGTAGGCCACGTGGCAGCATTGGGTCTCCGCCTAGGCGGGGAGCAGAAGCGTATGCGGACAGGTCCGCACCAGACTAGGTCTGGGTACGTGTCGGTACCGAACCCCCGTCTGGGTCCTGTTCAGGGCCCGTGTATGTTCTGTCCTGTGACCTTGGGACCCCACTGTAAGCGGCCCGGACCCCATACGGGGAGGATCCGGATCCTATTCCAGGGGTCCGGCTTGCACACGTGGAGGTCCGGGACCAACCTTGGGGTCCAAACCGTATATCCGGGGGTCCGGCGCTCTCTCGTGGGGGTCCGGACTCACTTTTGATGCTTTGGAGTATGCCACCTTCTCTGGACACGTGGCGGCTTCGGACCTGCCCATGCGGTGGAGTCGGGCGCTGCTGTGGACTCAGAATAGCCGCCTGAGATTGGGGCGAGCCATGGCTTGGTCCCCACACACAGCACTTCTACCACGCGACTACGGGATAACCGCGTGGGTTCTTTGTTTTTTTTACAGTAGCAGAGGTACCTTAGTTGATCTCTACTTGAACTGTTAGTCTAGTAGAAGCATGCATCTTCCTTCTTCCATGCATAAACTTGTAAGTGTATCGTCTCTAATTATTCTCTTGTCACCAAATGTTCTCCGCGGAAGCCATCGACATGCGGCGGATCAGATCTTACGTATGTGTGTGTGTGAGGCTACTCATTTAGGTTGTAGAGATAATTAACAAGCTAAGGTACCTACCTCATTTCCCACAACATGAGAGGAGGATCTCCCAACATTGGACGAATAACGAGATGGACCAGATGATGACATATGGATCGTATTATTAATTAATCTCAACAGATTTAGACCGCCGGTCCGTGCAATCCTAGCGTATATATAGCCACATCATCGTCACGTATGCATCATCAGCTTTTTTTTTATAAAAAGATAGATTTGTATTCAACCCTTGAGGAATTAATTCAGAGTCTGTGCGGATGTCGACTGTGCCCAATCATGCATGCAGATAAAACATTCGGTATATAGTTTGCGGCGTGCGTGCATGCAAATAAAACATTCACTACCGGAATCAACCGCTTCGCCGAGTGCCTGAAGCACTCGGCGAAGCGTTCAAAACACTCGGCAAAAGCTTTGCCGAGTGTTACACTCGGCAAAGAAGGCTCGGTGAACAGTGCATCGGCAAAGCCTTCTTTGCCGAGAGCTTTTTATCGGGCACTCGGCAAAGATCTTTGCCGAGTGCCAGAGAGCACTCGGCAAAGAAAAGCAGCCGTTACGGCGTCGAGTGACGGAGACGGCGGCTTTGCCGAGTGTCCCACCTGACACTCGGCAAAGAAGTTAGTTTTGCCGAGTGCCTTCCGTGCAGCACTCGGCAAAGAATCCATCTTTGCCGAGTGCCACATGGGACACTCGGCAAAGAACCCACCAGGGAGGGTCCCCATGTCAGGTTCTTTGCCGAGTGTCCCTTGTGGCACTCGGCAAAGCCGACCTCTTTGCCGAGTGCCAGGGACGCAACACTCGGCAAAGAACCTAAGCCGGTGCCCAGGTCTGTGCTCTTTGCCGAGTGTTATGACCTTGACACTCGGCAAAGAGCCTCTTTGCCGAGTGTTACACTCGGCAAAGTGACCAGTATATACCTTTTTTATTTGTTTTTTGTATTCCATCCACACAAACAGAAGATATCACATATATATCACATATATACATCACACATATCATCACAGACATAAATAGCCAACACAAACATAAAACCGTCACCACAAACATAAATATCCATCACAAACATAAGTGTTCAACATAAGTATCAAACACAAACATAAGTCTCTAACGTCGCAAGCTCTCACATAAGTATCAAACACAGACATAAGTATTATACACAAGTACAGAAGTCTAAAGCAATGAAAACACAACACTCATGGAGGTGGGCGGCTTGACCGGGGCTGCGTTGGGCTGAACCCTTCCGGAGGATTGTTGGATGCCTCCCCAGATTGGCCCTGCACAGAGAAGAGATTGCATGTGTTATACCAGATGCATTACAAACATCTAACTACAATTTTGATACTCACAGGAGTGTGGAAGAGAGCAGGGTCAACTGGAGGGAACAATGGAGGTGGCGGAGCGATGCCCTGTGCGGCGCCAAGGCTCTGCATGTACTGGAACATCTCCGCCATCCTCTGTTGATCTGCCCGGCGGGCCTCCCGCTCCGCCTCCCGCTCCGCCATGATCCTCGCCTCCATCTCGCGACGTTCCCTCCTCTCTTCTTCTAGTTGGGTCTGTAATATTACAAGCCAACGTTATAGTAACTCAAAGAGTAGGTATATAACTCAAGGAAGGACGAGTTACACTAACCTCGAGTTGCTGTATGCGATGCTGTGAGCTGTCGTGCCGAGGTCGTATGACTGGACTCGAGCCCGTGCTCCTTGCTCTCACCTGAGACAGAGTGGGAGTGGAGGACGAGTCGATTGCCCCGTCGGCAATCCAGTACCGCCCATGTCTCTTGCCTCCTCCGACCCTCATGAGCACATCGGTGTCGATCGGCTCGGTGCTCGGATCATAGTCTGGGCCATGGACCTCCTGCGCCATGGCGGTGTAGTCATGGAGGCGGCTGTAGACGGCAGGGTTGGTGTAGGCCTCGGGCCCGTCATCCGGGTTGTAGGTGACGTCGGACGTCGCCTTACCCTTATGGGCCATAGCATAGGCCGAGAAGGTGGAGCAAGGCCTTCCACCATGTGACGCCGACTGCAACGAAAACCAACGAGATAGTTAGAAATAATATCTAACTTAGTGCTATATATCTAAATAAAAAAGGTGGCGTACCCATGCTTCGGCATATTGGCCCAGGCTCCGGCTGCCTTGGTGGTGGGAGGGGCCTTGCATCATCAAACGCCGTTCCCGGCTAGCTGTGTGCGCCTCGTCCCACTCAGCCGAACACCACCTATCCACCATCTGCTCCCAGCACAGAGGATGTGCGGCGCACCAATGTGGAATCATCTGCAAAGTAAACACGTAAAGTGCATATCAGAAGATAAAATAAAATTCATGTATCGAGTACTGGTACCAAACATGCATGACTTTACCTGCAGGTACTGCTCCCTGGTCAACGACATGGTTCGGGCTTGAGTTTTGGTCACCTTCTCCCCAAGGACGGAGCCGTGGTAGGTGATGATGGCCTGGATGCGGGCCTCATAGTGCATGTCCACGACGAGCTTCTTACAGCTCGTGGTGGCCACCACATCCGCCCTAGCCTCGTATCCAGCATCGCATCTGAAGAAATCCTGCATACAAAAACGATGTATCCATACATTATTTCAAGAATTTGCAACGAATGCGACATATTTTACATTATACTAAGACTTACCCACAGCTCTTGCTTCACCCGCTCCGCCTTGTTATTGAATTCCCTGCCGTCCCGGTCTACTGCATCGGGGGCGACGGCGTAGTGGTCAAAGGTGAAGGCTGGGCCCGTCACTCCGGCGTACTCCACAAGTCCAGGGAAGTGTTCCCTGCACAGCAGGCCGAGGATGCCATTGGGGGGGCGATGATGACCCCCAGCATAATCCAAAACCGTCCAAGACCTGTCCAAGTGATAAATAAAAAGTATTAGTTTATATTATGATTTTGAACACATAATATGAACAAGAATGAAGAACATAAAGTTACATACCTCTCCCCTTCCGGCCGAATCAGCGGCCGTCTGTCCCGAAGTATGGGACGCTGAGGGAGACTCGCGGGGCCTCGCAGGTAGATGCTCCTCGAACTAGAGCCGCCTGAACCTGAGGCGTCCTGCTGCTGGTCGTCGTCGTCCTGCTGCTGGCCGTCGTCGTCCTGAGGCGCCGCCTGCTGCTGCGCTGCCTGCTCTGCCTCGTCCTGTTGCGCTGCCTGCTGTGCATCGTCCGCCGTCCTACTCCTCCTCCCCCTCCTCCTCCTCAGGAAACCGCCCACCATATTTGTCCAACAACCTGCAATTAAGAGTAAACAAATAAGCACATATAAAAAGATGTATTTAAAAACAGGTGCGAAATAAAAAGTCATATAGCATTACATCGATTAAAAATAATCTTCATATGTGTCGGGGTTAGCCGGATCATAACTCTCATCATCACTATCAAGCATTTCAATCTCCACACCATCGGAAGAAGCAAGTTCGTCAGTAATGTCATTGCCTTCAAGGATTACTAAGTCATTATCATTTTGCACCTCATCCTCCTCCTCATCAACAACCATTTCAATATCTACGTCCATTCCGATAGCTTCGGTTAAGTCTATCTCAAATCGCCCTTCTAGCCCATCTTCTTGGAAGAACTCTCCATCATATGTGTCCGGGTCTAAGTTGTAATCTTCATCGTTAGGAACAGGTAACCTCCCGTGCGGCGATACCTTATACACAACATCCCAACCCTTAAGATGTTCTTTCGTTTGACACGCATATGGGAGATAATACACTTGTGTGGCCTGTTGGGCAACGATATAGACATCGTCTCCTGCTAAGGTGGAATCCTGTCGAATTTCGACTATCCCAAGATTAGAATGTGTCCGTCTCGTCACTTGAGGGTCAAACCAATGACATTTGAATATCACTGGAGTAAGAGGTTTGGAACCATAAAAATTGAGTTCATATATTTCTTCAATTCTTCCATAATACTCGACCTCGTCAAGCCCGGGCGTAAAGACTCCAGAACACGTGGTTTTTCGATTGGGCCGACTTTGGTCGTAGCTTGTTGTGCGAAAACGGTATCCATTGATGTCATACCCAGAAAATTTCCTGACCCTATAGGCAAAGCCATTGGCTACTTGTCTCAACTCGGCACTCATAGACGGCTCTCTTTGGCCCTGCAAGTTCAAACACGCTAGATTGTTATATTATTCGCACGTAAGAGCAACTTGGAATAACAAACTAAGCACGTACCTTATGTTTAAACCAGGAAATGAAATCGGGCAATCCATTTCCCGCACCCTTTCTAAGAAGGGTATCATATTCCTGTGGAGTTGGGTCCCTTGATCGACGCCAGAATTCATGAAGAAATTGCTCCATGTATGGCGTCACCTCTTCAAGGTTGGTCAATACATATAGCATGATATGGCGCCACTCTTCATGTCTCAGGGTCTTGGTGGTCGAACCACTCGCGCTTCCGAGTTGCCCTCGAAAAATGCTGAGGTTCGATTCATTGCCGCCATCATTGTAACGAGGGGGTGGATTATGCACGCTCGGCAGTTTGTCACCATAGTAAGTTGTTGTGAAGTTTGACACCTCCTCCAGTATGTATGCCTCTGCAATGGAAGCCTCGATTTTGCATTTATTTCTACATTTCTTTCGGATACTCTTTAGACATCTCTCGATTGGATAGCACCAACGTCCCTGCACGGGCCCCCCCATTCGTGCCTCATATGGGAGATGAATAATCAAATGCTGCATCGGATTGAAGAAGCCGGGTGGAAAGATCTTCTCCAGCTTACACAGTAACACGAGTGCCATCCTTTCCAAGTCTGCAATCATGGTCCGAGCTAACTCTTTTGCACAAAGCTGGCGAAAGAAATAGCTCAACTCTGCAAGCGCTAGCCAGACATGCTCAGGGACATAGCCTCGAACCATCGCCGGAAGAATTCGTTCAATCCATATGTGGAAGTCATGACTCTTCATCCCTAAGACTCGCAGAGTAGATAAGTTCACCCCCCTACTAAGGTTAGCTGCATACCCATCAGGGAACATTAACATCTTGATCCACTGTAGTACTTCCTTCCTCTGGGCCCTGCTCAGGACGAAATTGGCCTTAGGCCTTCTCCATGTCTTACCACCACTAGGCGGCTTCATCTCTTGGTTTGGTCTATCACATAACTCTGCCAGATCCACTCTTGCCTTTACGTTATCCTTTGACTTATCAGGAATCTCCATAATTGTCGCCCAAAGTGCCTCGGCGACATTCTTTTCAGTGTGCATCACGTCAATGTTGTGTGGAAGGAGCAGGTCATCATAATAGGGGAGCCGAGTCAAGCCCGACTTATGTGTCCACATATGTTGCTCACCATATCCCACAAAACCACCTTCTGGGTTGGCCACGAGACCATCTATCTGTTCGCGAACTTCGGCACCAGTCATCATTGCAGGTGGGCGGTCTGTCACCACGACACCTTTCGTAAAGTTCTTGATGTCTTGTCGGAATGCATGGTCAGGAGGGAGAAATTGTCGATGTTTATCGAATGACGAATATTTGCCACCCTTCTTCAACCAAATGAACCTAAGAGCTTCCTTGCAAACTGGGCATGGGAACTTACCGTGAACACACCAGGCGCAAAATAGCCCATACGCCGGAAAGTCATGCATGGAGTACTGGTACCAAACATGCATTTTGAAGTTTGTCTTCGTAGCTCGGTCGTACGTCCATACCCCTTCCTCCCAAGCACGGACCAATTCATCAATCAAAGGCTCCATGTACACGCCCATTTTATTCCCCGGGTGTCCAGGAATTATCAACGACACGAATATGTTCTGTCTTTGAAAGCATACGCCGGGGGGGGAGATTGATGGGGATAACGAACACGGGCCAACATGTGTATGGGGCAGCGGTCATTCCATAGGGATTGAACCCATCTGTGGCCAGCGCAACACGAACATGTCGAGCCTCTTTGGCTTTCTCATGGTGAATGGCATCAAAGTGGGTCCATGCTTCACCATCGGATGCGTGAACCATCTTGTCAGGATTGTATCGTTTGCCTTTTTTGTGCCATGTCATCTGTTTCGCGGATTCCTCTGTCATGTATAGACGCTGGATCCTCGGTATGAACGGAAGGTGGCGTAGGATTGTCACGGGGATGTCGAGCTGCTTCTTCTGTCCATCACCAGAGTCTACCTCCATGAACCTAGACGATTTACACTTCGGACAGTACTTTGCCTCAGTGTGTTCTTTCCTAAATAGGACGCAGCCCTTCGGACAAGCATGTATCTGCTCATACGTCATCTTGAGTGCACGAAGGAGTTTCTGTGCCTCGTACATGCTCTTTGGCAGAACGTGATCCTCCGGAAGCAGGCTGCCAATAACTGTCAACAAACCATCGAAGGCGTCTCGACTCATGCTATACTGCGACTTTAACGCCATTATACGCCCAATGGCATCCAGTTGAGAAACCTTTGTCTTGCCGTGAAGGGGTTTCTGTGCCGCGTCAAACATGTCGTAGAATGCCTTTGCGGTCGCCTCTGGCTCGTCCTCCGTACGTCCTTCGGCGAATTGTGCCTCGTGATAGTCGTTCAACATGTCTGCTACCCCGGCATCAGCATCGTAATCCTCGACGCGTTGTCTCACCACCTCCTCTCTCGTGCGATGCGCTTCACCATGGAAGATCCACCGAGTATAGTCCGGCGTAAATCCATTCTTCCAAATATGTTCTACCATGGCCTTCTTTGGTTTTCTTTTCCGGTTGTCACATTTGCTGCACGGACAAGGGACTAGGCTAGCTCCTTTAGCAGCTTCGCCATATGCCCGTTCCACGAAAGCATCGGTCTTCCTAATCCATTCTGGGGTGACATCATTACGTCGAACGCGGCCCGTGTACATCCACTCACGGTCCTCCATCCTCTAACATATATAACCGAGTATAGTTTAATATAGACATGTAATGCATGTACACTACGTTCCTACCTTCTAATAGGTGAGGATAGGTCCTAATCCCACCCGCGGTTGCGTAGATGGAGTTAGTTTCCATGCTCTACTCCGATCCGAGATAGAATTTCGGCAGCACCTCCCCGCTGTTCTCCGGATACACGTCCTGGCAGGGAGAGTGTACTGTCCGGAGAACAACAGGGAGGTGACGCCGAAACTCTTTCTCGGACCGGAGTAGAGCATGGAAACTAACACCATCTACGCAACCGCGGGCTGTCCAAAAAACGTGGACAATTCGAAACTGATACATTTGTAGATATGCAAAGATCTGCATATCTACACCGTATCACTTTCGAACGGGAGACGCCTAACTGGGTTACGTGATCTACGACCATGATGCGGAAATAGAGGTTATACCTAGGGTGGCGGTGGAGTCAGGCTAGTGGGGCTGTGGCGGGTCGGTGTAGTGGCGACGCGACGCGGTGCAGGCAGACCCGCAGCGGCTAGGAAGACAAGTATCTTCTCTGTAAAAAAGAAACACAAGTCTATTAATACAAAAAAAATCGACAGCACCTCCCCTGTACGTTGAGGTTTTTAAAACCTGCAAATAACACTAACAGCACGATGGCTGACATGCACACAGTAACAAAAAAATCACCTAAAGTATACACTGCAAAGGTAATAGAGCAATCTAATTAGTGCTGAGAACAAGTGAGCACAAGAATTAAATCCTAATTTAAGGGTGTGTATTAGGATTATCTAATACACATGATTCTAACCTCGGTCTGCGCAGGGTTTTGAGAGCATTTAGGATTATCTAAAGCACATTCAGAGTCATCGTTGCCGAGCTCAACACAAGGTAAAAGCAGCTCCGACTTTGCCAGACGGGCCGCACACGGCCAAAAGAGCTATCGTTCCCGGGCCTCAACACACCCAGACTCGAGGCAGCTCCAATTTTTCGCCAGCGATCTTGATCCAACACCCACCTCTGGTTTTTACCCGACCTCCAAAACAAAGTAAAGTCTCAACGCGGAGGCGGTAGCGGCAGCAGCGTCGATCGATCGGCCGGCGTCTACGGCCTACGTTCGACTTGCTGCCTCGACGGACGGCCGGCTCGATCTCGACCGATCGCCGGTCATCGATCGGAGATCGATGGAGTTCACCACTCCCCCGCCCGCGACCCGGTCGCCGCCCGCGATCGGAGAGCGACGTCGGGAAGCTGAACCGGCTGGTGATCCCGAAGCAGCACGCGGAGAAGTACTTCCCGCTGGACGCGGCGGCGAACGAGAAGGGCCTCCTGCTCAGCTTCGAGGACCGCACGGGGAAGCCCTGGCGCTTCCGCTACTCCTACTGGAACAGTAGCCAGAGCTACGTGATGACCAAGGGCTGGAGCCGCTTCGTCAAGGAGAAGCGCCTCGACGCCGGGGACACAGTCTCCTTCGGCCGCGGCATCAGCGAGGCGGCGCGCGGCAGGCTTTTCATCGACTGGCGGTGCCGACCCGACCCGCCTGTCGTGCACCACCAGTACCACCACCGCCTCCCTCTCCCCTCCGCCGTCGTCCCCTACGCGCCGTGGGCGGCGCACGTGCACCACCACCACTACCCAGCAGATGGGCACACGGAACCAGTAACACCTTGCCTGTGCGCCACACTCGTTGCCACTGAAATGAGAGCATCATCTTCGCAACTGTCACTCACACGCTCCAACCTCTCCAGGCCGCCACAACCTAGAATAGCCAGAGTCGATGGCGCCCAGCCACGGCCGTCGTCGTCACCACGCCAGCCACAGTCGTTGTGGTGCCGGTCGTGCCAACCGCAGCCACGGCGAACGGCCGGCGTTCCTTGAGAAAGATGTCGCACTGGACGCTGCCCGGGTGGCTGCAGAAGGGGCAGGATCGGACCTGGAGGTGGACGACGACCTGGACCGCCGTTGGGAAGGCCGGATCAGCGAGCTGGCTAGCCTAATCTAGGAGGCTGGTCGTTGTCTACTGCTCCTCCCTGCTAGCATGGGCGGGTGGCGTGGTGGCTCGCACGACTGACTCGTGGCGGCGGCGTGGTTTGCCTGGGTCAGGGGCGTTGGTCGTCGGCGGATCTATGACTGTCAACGGCGCCTTCTGCAGGTGGTGGGTCGTGGGGCTAGGGACGAAGCTTAAGGAGGGGAGAATGTTAGGAACCGACCCATATAGTACACACCAGCCCAACTAGCTGAAATGAGCACTACAAGGAGCAGGAATAAAGGAAGGGCGAGGATCATCCAAGAATCATTTTTTAGAACCTGAACTCTCTATCTTCCAACTACTGCTCATCTTCTTCCTCCCTTCTCTCAAGTATCTAGATTCTCTTCCATTCTATTCCCTTGTCGCTACTGGTTTGACTTTAAGAGATTAGTGTTGCTAACAGTGTGGTGATGGCAAATATCAGTCTCCCCATGCCATGGGAAATCCGTAACTCCTCACGCTGCCTCATGCCCCCAACACCACCGCTGCAGGCTCCTCTTCGGCGCTCCCGTTCGCCCGCGCGCTCAACCCTGGTATGCCACCACCACCACCGTCTCACAAGCTACTCCCCGCTGCCCCTGCCCCTGCCCCTTGCCCCGCTGCCGCTTGCAGGCTCCTCCACCTCGAGCTCCGACCGCACGAGGCCAAGGACTGGCCGGAGCCTCACGCCCCTGTCTACTATGGTTCTGACTAGCCGCCGAGCGCCCGAGCGGCATCATCAGGTGTTTCACAGAGGACACGTACGTCGAACCGTTCTGACTTCTGCTTTCCCGAGACCCCAGTGTGGCGGACGGGTAACCATTTTTTTTCCGTCAGGGTAGCCAAACATTTGTGTACAGTACGTTTTTTGTTTTTCGAAAGAGCAGTCACATAAAAAAACTGACCTCAAGTCTGCAGCTCCGTGGGCCGTATCGGTGTGTGCTACGCAAGTTCAGGCCCATCAGACCATCAAGCGCAAAAGCCTAGCTAGCATTCCCCTTCACACTGCCGGGTCCGATTAGAGCCCAATTACCCCCACCGCGTCCCCTAATCGTCTCGCACGTACCGTACGGTCTCAGGCGCATCGGTCTCGCCGCTCCACAGACGCCGCAGACGACGGCGGAGGCGGCGAGATGACGGTCTTCCACTTCCTCAACTGCGCCTTCCTCACCTTCGGCCCCCACGTCGTCTACTACTCCGCTACCCCACTGTACATCTCCCTCCCTCCCCGACTGAACATGACAAGAAAACAGAAAACAGTGTTTACCTTGGAGGCGGGCGAACGGAGGCGGTGGGGCGCGGCGGTGGGGCACGGGCGGCCGGGCGCGGGCGGCCGGGCGCGGGCGGCCGGGCGCGGCAGGCGTTGAGGGCAGGAGTTGAGGGCGGCGGCGCGGCCGGCGTTGAGGGCGAGCGCGCGCGGGCGGCGAGCGCGCGAGGGCAGAGACCTCGGGCAGTGCGGCGGCGAGGGCAGGCGACGGCGCGCGCGCGGGCGGCCGGGCGCGGCCGGCGGTGAGGCGGCCGACGGTGAGGCGTGGGAAGGCGGCGGCGGTGAGGCGCGGGAAGAAATTAAGAAGAAGCAAAGCATGCAGAAGGAAGAAGAAAGTCGGCCGCGCGGCCGGTTAAAGTTTGTTTCTTTGCCGAGTGCCCGTGATCCGGCACTCGGCAAAGATTTTTTTAAAATATTAAAATATTCTTTGCCGAGTGCCAGATCAGCGGCACTCGGCAAAGAGTTCTTTGCCGAGTGTCCCCCGTTGCGGCACTCGGCAAAGGTTCTTTACTACCTCTTTGCCGAGTGTCACACATCTAGCACTCGGCAAAGAAGTCTTTGCCGAGTGTCGTCCCTAGACACTCGGCAAAGTGCATTTGTATTTTTTTTATTTTGTCTCCCAAACTTTTTGTGGTATGTTCCTACACTATGTAGATCTACATGTATCATTTGTGGACAATTTTAACAGAGTTTGAAATAGCTAGTAGATTTAGTTTGTTTATTTGAATTTCTTCGGAAAATTCAAATTTGAACTGCAGGTCACTCGAAACTTGGAAAACCGTGCATGAAAAAAATGATATTCATGTTACTTAGCATAAGTTACGACCGATTCCATGAGCGGACCGAAAACTTCGAGCAACATGCTCACTAAACATGGCCGTGAACTTGCCATCCACATGTTTAAAAATTGTATAAAACACAAACAAAGTCAGAAAATCATGAAACTTGTCCACGTGTCATGATATCATATGTACAGGTTGTGATAAAAAATTGAGAATGTTTGGACAAAGTTGTGAGACACTATGTGTAGAAACTTAAGAGAACTACACATGAAATCATAGAGTTTCAATGTGGATCTCTTAGGTTTGTACACATAGCGCGTCATAGTTTTCTCGAAATTTTTTCAATTTTTTATCGCAGCCTGTACATATGATATCATGACACGTGGACAAGTTTCAAGATTTTCTGACTTTGTTTGTGTTTTATACAAGTTTTAAACATGTTGATGACAAGTTCACGACCATGTTTAGTGAGCATGTTGCTCGAAGTTTTTGGTCCGCTCCTGGAATCGGTCGTAACTTATGCTAAGTAACATGAATATCATTTTTTCATGCACGGTTTTCCAAGTTTCGAGTGACCTGCAGTTCAAATCTAAATTTTCCGAAGAAATTCAAATAAACGAACTAAATCTACTAACGATTGAAACTCTGTTAAAATTGTCCACAAATGATACATGTAGGTCTACATAGTGTAGGAACATACCACAAAAAGTTTGGGAGACAAAATAAAAGAAATAAAAATATACTTTGCCGAGTGTCTAGGGATGGCACTCGGCAAAGAGTTCTTTGCCGAGCGTCAACTGGGCGACACTCGGCAAAGACTGACGGCCGTCAGCTTTGGGACGGCCGCTGACGGCCCTTTGCCGAGAGCCCCGTTTGCCGAGTGTTTGACACTCGGCAAACATGGATTTGCCGAGTGTGGACCTGTACCGAGTGTCCTACTCTCGGTAAAGACGCTCGTTACCGAGAGCCAAGCTTTGCCGAGTGCGGCTCTCGGCAAAGCCGTCTTTGCCGAGTGCCCGAGAAAAGGCACTCGGCAAAGCGGCCGGCACTCGGCAAAGTCTCGGATTCCGGTAGTGATTCTCCAGTCCACGCGTGCTTTCTTGCACCTCTCGCTCAGGATGAAATAAAGAGGCATATAGCATATAATTGGCACCATAAAACTATAATAATCATAGAATGCTGCTCTGCCAGGCGATACATTTAAGCCATGGCCTATGGGCCTCGCACGCTTTTGCACAGGCAGGCTGCAGGCACATGCATGTGCCGGCACGGCAGCAGCAACACACGGAGACCTCACTCACGGCTCACCCTACCTCGACAGCACGTACGTTACGTACTCCTTGAGGATTTGGATTTATATATTACACACACAAGCAGTGGAGTACGTCCAGGTTATGGCAGCGCTATTAGCAGCTAGAGCCTGAGATTGAGGTCAACGGGGTGCCTCTGCTGCAGCTTCTCCTCCGCGCACGACGACCACCACGCCGTCTCCAACAACGGCGCCGCAGCGCCGCCGTCCCGGTGGTGCTGGTGGTGGTGGCAGGAGTGCGAGACGGCCTGGATCATCGGCAGCGCGTGGCTGCTGCCGACGGGCGTCGTCGCGACACGAGCGGCGGCGCCGCCGACGGCCGACGCCGACTCCGTCGTCGTCATGTCCGCGGCCGCCGGCGGGAGGTAGAGGTGGGCGTTCCACCCCACGCTCCTCTCCTTCTTGTGCGCGTTCTGGTGGCCGCCGAGCGCCTGCGACTTGAGGAACTTCTTGTTGCAGAAGAGGCACGGGAACAGCCGCACGCCGGCGGAACTGGAACCGGCGGCGGCTGGTGTGTGGTCAGGCTCAGGAGAGGAGGAGGCAGGGTGTGGCGTCGCGGTCGGGCCCAGCGTCAGGGACAGGTCGACGAGGACGTAGCCGCCGCCGCCGCCGTCGTACGACGGAGGTGGCGCTGGCGCCTCCATTGCAAATCTATCTGAGGTCGCGCGGGGGTCGTCCAGCTCTCTAGCTAGCTAGCTAGCTATACCTGAGCTGAGCTAAGCTAAGTAAGCTGGTTGTGTGTGTGTGCGCGCGATTGGTGGAGGAGGTGCTACTCCTACTATATAACACTTGCAGGTACACGAGTACATACTAGTAGCTAGCTAGCTATAGGGAGGAGGAGGAGAAGGAGGTTACGACGAGGGCCAATGTGGCAGAAGCAGGTGCAGGAATCAGAAATGGCAAGCCCACCACGCCCCAATTCCGACGCTTGCATTAATTATTGAAGCGGCGAACTGGCAGCGGCGGGGCCCGCCCCCCCGCCCCCGCGCGCAGGCAACCGCCATGAGGGCAGGGCAAGCAAGGGCCTGCAGGAAGACGACAAGCACGCAGGCTCATTTTGGCGCCCGAAAACCAAAAGCTGGCTGCATGCATGGAGGGGATCATTATTATATTTATATTATATTATATATACTGCCACAGAGATCACAGGTGGTAGTACGGTGGCGGTAATCAACATCACACTCATGGTGCGCGTATATGCGTTTGCTGTAGCGCTGCAGCTCCCTCCACATGTCGTGTCGGACGTTCCACGTCACCATTTCCTTCAACATATATATTAAAAAAGAAAGAAAGAAAAATACATGAGGTAATTTTATTAACATATGCCGTTCAAATATATGTGTGCGCTTTTTATCTACATACATTTCTTTAGCTATAGCGCTGCAGCAGTCTAAACAGCCAGATATATCTATATCTATATATATATATCTTATAACTTGTGTGCATCCAATTAGAGTGAGGTCGTGGGAAACAGTGGGGAAAGTCTGTTAACAAGACGCCCAAGCCAAGCTCGAAGTTTGCATGCATGACGACTCGATCTTGCAACAAGCAGGAGGCCTACTAGCTTAGCTCGAGAGCAATTTGGTTACCGAGTGATGGTGACCCCATGATGCTGATCTCGAGTTAATTTGGTTGCTTATTCCAACCGGTTATGATGGGCTCTCGTTATCAGCTTCCTCCTTTCGGAGCGAGAACAGTTCACGTCATTGAAAGAGCACTGAAACTTCACAAGAGAGCAGCAAGTTGGGAACTCATTAATGTAGTTCCCGGTTAAGTAAAACGAATGAGACGATTCTTGGTGTGGGTACGGTGTCCCATATGTGTAGCTATTAGACTGCCCGCACTGTTTTGCACCATAGGCTTACTGTTGTTGACAGAGTGAAATTTAAAGTAGAATATGATATAGGAGGAGATAGAATGGGTAAACTGCTGGAGAGCCATGACATGCATATATATATTATAGTACTATCTTTGTTTTGAATTACACGATCGAGGGTTTGGCCTTTTCAAATGCATCATTATGTATCTAGACATAATGCAATGGCACTCCCCTTCTCCCTTCGATTATAAACAAATCTATCCCTGCTTCCCATTATCCCTCATGGACACAAGAACTGATGTGCCCATCACGGTGGCGTGAGCTCGGCCCGGTCATCGCGGACACCGGCGACCCCTAGGGGGTTCCAACTCCCAACCCTAGCACCTGTCGTCACGATTGTTCCTGGTAGGATCTCCGTCGCGACGTGGGAGGATCAGAAGCGAGGTTGAAAAGCCCATGTAGATTGAGTAGGGGTCAGTGCCACACCTTCTTCGCGAGGAGGGGACACGTACGTCACCGTCCCTGACGGTACAGAGGGGGGCGGCGCCATAGGCACCGTACCAAAAGGAGGCGTTGTGGATTTTTATTTTTATTTTTATTTTGTGAGAAAAGCCATGGATAGAGAAGCAATTAAGAATATCTATTCTATGAGAACCCACTAAACTTTGGGACCTTGTTGGATGATTAACCTTTTGTTCTCTATTGGCCGATTAGCGAGTAAAGAAAAGCAAAGAATATGCATTCTATTATTCTATAGCAACAGCAAGTCTACTTTGGCAAGGCTAGCTTTCATGTGCCTTTCTCCTTTGGCGTCACGTCGCGAGTCCAAATGTGTTCATGTGATCATCCTCTACTCTATCTCATGCTCGTCCAAAACAAAGGGAGAGGAAGAGAGAGAGGAGGCCAGCAGGTGAGGCCTGTGCGTGTGCAGTTGTGATTGGCCATGGTGTCGGCACATAATAGGGGGGAACCCTTGCAGTGCACAGGGAAGAACGTACGGCCTCTCTTGGGTAGGGAAACCCAACAAACCTGTGAAAACTACTGCTCCACTTTGCCTTTTTTTAATTTATTTCATCCATCAAAGGCCGGCCGGGTCCCATGCCAATGCTTCTCCTGTTCCTTCGCCTCACGCCACCCCTTTTGGTTGTTCAGTTATATTCACACTAATAGTGTGTTTGGTTTGTGGAGTCGCCCAATGCTTCATGAGATGATGCATCGTAAGTTTATTCCATAAATTTTGGTGGAATCAACCCACTCCTCATGTATATACTAATTATTAGCTTATAAAAAATAGGGTGATGATGGATCAACTCATTCTATTCAACAAACCAAATAAAAATGTGGGGAGTGAGAAGAAGATACATCACTTCATTCCTCAAACCAAACACACCCTAACAAACACATAACCTTTTTTTTTGCTGATGGTAACAATTCTTTACTAGCGGTTCATAATATGGTAGTGAAGATGTGTTTAGTTAGCGTGCGTTTGGTTAGCAGATTGATGCGGACTTTAACGGGTTCAACCCACAACAACCGGCGTTTGGTTCAAAAAGGCTCGCGGGTTAGGTTGGTTTTGGGTCGAAATACTTCTTGAAAACGTGGGTTCTAGTGATTCCTTAAAAACAAGCGAATCATTTCAACCCACTTCCTCTCCACCGTCTCGTCACTCATTCCTTGTCCACTCAAGACCAGCACAGGGGCGCACCACCCCCGCCGCCCTGCTGGGACAAGAGACCCCTCCGGCCTACCCTCCGACGTTAATCCTCCGTCTGCATCCCGTCGTCAGTCCCCCAATGGCCTGCCCTCCAGCGTGCTGGCCTCCGTCAGCGCCGTCAGAATCCTCCACCAGCTTGCTGCACCTCCCACCGTCAGTCCCCCGTAAGCCTACCCTCCAACGTTAATCCCCCGCCTGCATCCCGTCGTCAGTCCCCCACTGGCCTGCCCTCCAGCGTGCTGGCCTCCGTCAGCGCCGTCATAATCTCCCACCAGCTTGCTGCACCTCCCACCATCAGTCCCCCACAGGCCTACTCTCCGATGCCGACGTGTTCTCTAGTAGGCACAACCCACGAGCCTTGCTAGTGTTGTCGTTGAACAGGTAAAGATCAGTGCTCGTCATCGCCTAGACAAGCTTGCTAGTCATGGCTAATAATGTTACATCGCTGAAATACATCTTGATGTTGATGGGATGTTCCTTTAATTATGACTGAAATGTAACAGTGAGACCTCATCACTAAAAATTTATGACTTGGTTAATAATGGCTTTAATTTATGTATATCAAATATTAAAATAGTGTCGGTTTCATTTATTTTGAATGGTGTTATCTTATTGAATTGAAGATATCATCATGAGTGTGGTAATATGATCAGGAAGGTGACCATATTCAGTTCATCCTTCATCACGAAACAAACAAGAGATCGATGGTGCAGCTCCAACTCACTTTAACCCTGTAATCAAACAAGAAACTAGGTTGAACCTGTCACTGAAACCAAACAAGTAACGGATCCGACCCAACCCAGAAAAATGGTTCGGCTCCGACCCAACCCACGTCGTTCCGAAACCAAACACATGCTTAGATAACTGGTAATACTCTTTTTTACTAGGAGTTACATACACACCTCCACGTGCTTGGTGAGATATTTACACTATCTCACGTCGCTTACCATCACTATATGTAAATTCTAATTTATAAATAGTACAGTATATAGTATAAAACAGTAGAAAACAATATTTTATGTATACGACCATAGGGATAAGATGACCTAGATGGTCTTATAGGTACACTTGTGAGCCAGAGAGATAAAAGTAGAGATATCTAGCTTGGAGTCAGGATATATATATACACACACGATGTACTAGTACGACTATTCAATAGATGCTGATTAGCCAAGTCGTGGTCACATGTCCGAGAGCACCTATTTTTGGCGGATTAATAAAGTTTATGTATATAGCATCTCTGTCACATGTTTGCGAGTACCACACGGTACCAAAGCTATTTTTTTATTTTTTTCTAGATAATATACACTAATATAAACCAGGGCGGCGAGCTCCAATCCAGCACGCACGAGACTGGTGACCACTACACAACACGCAGGAGGCGACGGACGGTTTTTTTTTAGCTGAAGAGAACATTCGGCTCTTGTACAGAAAAGGTGGATGAGTAGATACCGATTTTCCAGTACAAAATCGTACTACTACCACGCCTTCTTTCGAAAAGCTGGGAACAACTGTTGCCTCTTTACTTGCCATCCTGGATGTTGGCTCGGAGTAAGCGAAATAAATAAATAAATAAATAAAAAGATTATTAGTCTCTAGTACTAGCAGATTTGGCTCGTTCCCCCAAGGAGGAGGCCTGTCGTCTTGTTGACGAGCCACTGCTGCTGCACAGGCAGCTGCCCAACCACGAACTCCACAGTACAAGGTGTCTGTTACTATGATGCAGATATGAACCAGCCAGCCAAGGGAGGTAGGGAGGGAAGCAGAGTGGGCGTGGTCCTGCCTCTGCCTTGTCCAGTGAACTGACGCCGTGACCCGGACAGGTAACACCCGAAAAGAAAAAGCAGAGACGCAGACGCATAGCTTTCCCTCCAAAGAGGGCTCAAAGCATTTTCCATGAATGTTGAACACCCGAATCCCAAAGGAGCCCACCACTTTGGATACTCTAATATTAACCTCAATCCATATATGTTGAGATGGATTGTTGCGTAACTTAAATTAAGTTGCACCTTAATCCACCTCAACACGTGTGGATTGAGATTAATAATAGAACACCCAAGCAAAGCCTTAAGATGCCAGCAAACCTTAGCCTTTCCTTTTGCCTCTCGTGTAAATTACTGGCCAGTTAGGACTAGTTTGGAACCCTATTTTCCCAAGAAAAACTAGTTCAAGGGTACGTCACTGGAAACCTGGAGGAGGAAACACATCTGGAAACGCAGCGCTGCTGTTACAGCTACAGCTGCGATCGTCGACCACTTGTCCAGTTTCGTCCAGTCCCTTCCTCTCGTCAGAATATATTAATAACACACGGTGACGCTGCTGCCATGGCGGCAGTCCTTGCTCCCAGCAGCTTGGGCAGAGATAGGACGCTAACAAGACCCCAGATTGACAGCGACGGTTGCTGCCAAGTTGACAGACACCAGATGAGAATGAGGATTCAATACTTTATTGGGCAAGCGGTTGAGAGCTCCTCACACAGCCAGAGAACAACCATGTCGCCATCGTCGTCGTCGTCGTCTGCTCCAGCTGAAGATCCTCTGCCTGCCTGAGCAGCAAGTGTGAGCCGAGGCCCGAGGGCCAGAGGCCCCGGGCCGAGCCAACAGCCAAGCCACGCTCCAGTCCAGTCCAGGGCATGGACGCCCAACAGTGGCCTGCTACAGCAACAATATCGGGCTCAGAGATTCAGTTGCGCACCACGTTTTCAGACAGTTTACTGACCGGGGACCACCGCCGTCCGCTGCCGGCTGCCGGAGACGACAGTCGACCCCATCGGCGGCACGGCGTCGCGACAGCAATGGCCTGCCTGGCCGAGATGAAGACAATCAGGCAGAGGTAAAGCCGAGCACCATGGCATATTGTTAGAATAGGAACCCATACCCTAATCAGGGGTTGGGAGTGATATTAAATAGAGAGAGTAACTGGGCCAAGGCCCATTACACAGGGGTATAACGGTCATTACACAGGGAATGACACAAACCCTAGACGGGTAGTCTAACACCCCCCCGCAGTCACAACTCTATCCTGTACAGATGTTGAGACTGGATCGGAAGTCGAAAAAGACACTCGACGGCAACCCCTTGGTGAAGATGTCTGCGAACTGAAGCGTGGTGGGGACGCTGAGAACGCGGACGTCACCGGCAGCGACACGCTCGCGGACGAAGTGCAGGTCGATCTCCACATGCTTCGTGCGCTGATGCTGCACGGGGTTGGTGGAGAGGTAGACCGCGCTGACGTTGTCGCAGTAGACGAGGGTGGCGCGCTGGAGGGGACTGTGAAGCTCGTGAAGGAGCTGGCGCAGCCAGGAGGCCTCGGCCACGCCGTTGGCCACGGCACGGTACTCGGCCTCAGCGCTGGAGCGAGAGACGACGGGCTGCCTCTTGGCGGCCCAAGAGACGAGGTTGGCGCCCAGGAAGACGGCGTAGCCGGAGGTGGACCGGCGCGTGTCGGGACAGCCAGCCCAGTCAGCGTCGGTGTAGACCACAAGCTCCGACGTGGGGGATGGGCGGAGTAGGAGGCCGTAGTCGAGGGAGCCGCGGAGGTAGCGTAGAATCCGCTTGAGCGCAGTGAGATGGGGCTCCCGTGGAGTGTGCATATGCAGGCACACCTGCTGGACGGCATAAGCGATGTCGGGCCTGGAGAACGTGAGGTACTGGAGCGCGCCGGTGAGGCTCCGGTAGGACGTCGCGTCAGCGACCGGAGGCCCGTCGTCCTCAGAGAGCTTCGCCTGAGTGTCGACAGGCGTGGAGCAGGGCTTGCAGTCAGACATGCCAGCCCGCTCCAGGATGTCGATGGCGTACTGGCGCTGGTGGAGGAAGAGACCCTGAGGCCGACGTTCGGCGGTGATGCCGAGGAAGTGGTGGAGGGGCCCCAGGTCCTTCATCGCGAACTCCCGCTGAAGGGCGACGATCGTGCGGTGAAGGAGGTCGGCGGTGGATGCCGTGAGCACAATGTCGTCGACGTAGAGCAGGAGGTAGACGGTGTCGTCGCCGCGCCGGTAGATGAACAGGGACGTGTCCGACTTGGCCTCGACGAAGCCGACGGAGGCCAGGTAGGAGGCGAAGCGGCTGTACCAAGCCCGTGGCGCCTGCTTGAGGCCGTACAGGGATCGGTTCAGCCGGCAAACCAGGTCCGGACGGTCAGCGTCGACGAAGCCGGTGGGCTGGCTGCAGTAGACAGTCTCCGTCAGAGTGCCATGGAGGAAGGCATTCTTGACATCGAGCTGGTGGATCGCCCAGTCGCGGGAGAGGGCGAGGGAGAGGACGGCGCGAACAGTGGCGAACTTGACGACCGGGCTGAAGGTCTCGTCGTAGTCCACTCCGGGGCGCTGGGTGAAGCCCCGAAGGACCCAACGGGCCTTGTAGCGGTCGAGGGAGCCGTCCGAGGTCAGCTTGTGGCGAAATAGCCACTTGCCGGTGACCACGTTGGTGCCTGGTGGACGCGGCACCAGGTCCCAGGTGTGGTTGGCCAAGAGAGCCGCGTACTCCTCCTCCATAGCGCGACGCCAATGTGGGTCGGCGAGGGCAGTGCGAACGGAGGAGGGTACCGGGGAAGCGTCGGGTGGAGTGCTGGTCGTAGCGGCTGCCAGGATGAGCCGGTCAACGGGGCGGAGAACGCCAGCAGCGCGCCGAGTCACCATCGGGTGGACGTGCCCGGGGTCGCGATGGATGGCGACCGGGTGGTATACGGATGGCTCGGAGTGAGCCGCCGTAACGTCGGGAGCGGCTGGTGGGGCCGGCGCACGGCGGTGATAGACGACGGCGGGGTCGGCGAATCGGGCCGCGCTCGTCGACGGGCCCGAGTCGGGGGGCGCCGAGGTATTGGCGTGGCCGCGGCGATGGTAGACGAGGGCGGGGTTGGCGAATCGAGCCGGGATCGACGGGGCCGCGCGTGGCGCAGGCGGGGTCGACGGGGCCGTGCGTGGCGCAGGCAGGACCGACGGGGCCGCGCGTGGCGCAGGCAGGACCGACGGGGCCGCGCGTGGCGCAGGCGTGGTCGGCGGGGCCGCGCGTGGCGCAGGCGGGGTCGGCGGGGTCGCACGTGTCGCGGAAACCGACGGGGCCGCGCGTGGCGCAGGCAGGAGCGACGGGGCCGCGCGTGGCGCAGGCGGGGTCGACGGGGCCGCGCGTGGCGCAGGCGGGGTCGACGGGGCTGCGCGTGGTGCAGGCGGGGTCGACGGGGCCGCGCGTGGCGCAGGCGGGGTCGACGGGGCCGCGCGTGGCGCAGGCAGGACCGACGGGGCTGCGCGTGGTGCAGGCGGGGTCGACGGGGCCGCGCGAGGCGCAGGCGGGGGAGGAATCGGATCAGACTCGAGGAGGGAGTCAAGATCGGTGGGTGGGGTGGAGCCAGCAAGGGGAAACACATCTTCGTCAAAGATGACATGACGAGAGATGATGATGCGGTGGGAGGTGAGGTCCAGACACCGGTACCCCTTGTGGTCAGGGGAGTAGCCAAGGAAGAGGCAGCGAGTGGAGCGAGGAGAAAGCTTGTTAGGGGCGGTAGCGGAAGTGTTAGGGTAGCAGGCACAGCCGAACACGCGCAGGTGGTCGTAGGAAGGGGATGTGCCGTACAGGGCGAAGTGAGGTGTAGGGTGGCTCACCGCCTTCGAGGGAAGACGGTTGAGGAGATGCGTGGCGGTATGAAGGGCCTCGGCCCAGTAGGTGGCGGGGAGAGACGCCTGAAAGAGAAGGCAGCGGATCATGTTGGTGGTGGTGCGAATGATGCGCTCGGCCCGGCCGTTCTGAGCAGAGGTGTAGGGACACGAGAGACGCAACTGGACGCCGTGAGTGAGGAAGAAAGAGCGGGACGCGTTGTTGTCGAACTCGCGGCCATTGTCGCACTGCAGGGCACGGACCGGGCGCCGGAACTGGGTGGATACCCAGGCGAAGAAGTGAGTAAGGGTGGTAAACGTATCGGACTTCAGCCGAAGGGGGAAAGTCCAAAGGAAATGGGAGTAGTCATCCAGAATGACCAGGTAGTATTTGTAGCCGGAGAGACTAAGGACAGGAGATGTCCAGAGATCACAGTGGACAAGATCAAAGGCCTGAACAGCCCTGGATGTGGAAGTGGAAAAGGGAAGACGGGAGTGACGGCCGAGCTGACAAGCATGACAAAGGCGCTCAGAAGAGCCCCGAGTGTATGAGATGTCGGAGTGGCCGGAAAGCTGGGACATGACGTCAGGTCCAGGGTGCCCGAGGCGACGGTGCCAAATGGCGGAGGAGGTGGTGGTAGTAGCAAGAGCATGTGATGTGGTGGTAGTATTAAGGACAGGAGAAGAGGCTTCTCTGGTGTGGGGAGTGGAGGGCAAGTGAAGAGAATAGAGGGGGCCAGAGCTGTTACAGCGAGCGAGTACAGCATGTGTGGGAAGGTGGCGTATGGTGAGGCCCCAGGGGTCGAACTCCATAGAGCACTGGTTGTCACTAGTGAAGCGACGAACCGAGAGGAGGGGATGAGTTAATCCGGGAGCAACAAGGACGTCGTTAAGGCAGAATGGTCCTGGAAGAGCCGATGTACCTACTGAGGTGACCGGGAGGGTGGAACCGTTGCCGACGACGATGGAGGTAGGATGTGTGGGGTGGGGAGGATGGGAGTGGAGTAACGAAGTAGTGGTGGGGGTAGTGTGGAAGGAGGCCCCGGAGTCAACCACCCAATCGGTGGTAGTCTGGGGAGGCGGAAGTGGCGAAGGTACGGTGTGAGCGGAGAGGGCCAAAGAAGGTGCCCCGACAGAGGCACTAGGAAGGGAGGGAGATGACACGGGCTCAACCGCAAGGGAGGCGATCGCAGCACGTGGGAAGACAAGCGGTCCAGGCACGTGACGGCCCGTCTGAGGGTGGACCTCGACGCAGTCCCGAAGAATAGGGTTCCAGACTGGATCGAAGGACACGAACATGCCCCGGATGAGCTGGCCGTCGTGGAGGAGGACACGCACAGTCACGAGAGCAGCGGGCGAGGTAAAGCTCATGGTGACCGGTGCAGGCCGACGCAGGGGCAGCGGGGAGGAGGCGTGGATCGGACCAAGGCCGGCGATGTAGGGCCCCCCCCATGGGTGAGCTCGCTGCTGGGTGCAGCAGGAGCGATGGGGGGGTGTGTGCCAGGGCCGGTGATGTCCCCGACGTGGAATCCGGCCGTGGTGGCAGTAGGGGCGTCCATCAGGCGTTGACGCAGTAGGGGGACGGGCGTCGAGCGCTGGTGGCGCGGCTCCTGGCGAGGTCGGCGGCGCAGTGCTGAGCAGTGCGCGCGGGGACGCACGGCAGCTCGCGGACCTGGGCGCGAGGCGGCCTGGGCGCTGGGCGGCGTCGGGGTCGGCGCTGGGCTGCACGGCTTCCTGGCGCGAGTCCAGCCGGGGTCGCGACCAGCGGCGGCCGTCCAGGGCTCGCCTGGACGAGGGGCAGAGGGCGGCGACGGTTGCTCCTGGCGGCGCGACGAGCCGCGAGAGTCAGGGCGGGCGGCTCGGGCTCGGGCGCTGCTCCTCCGGTCGGGGGCGGCCCTGGCGCGGGGCGCGTCCAGGCGGCTGTGCACGGGCGCGGCCGGCCCCGGCGGCTTGGGCTCGGGCAGCACCGGCGCGGAGGCACGGGCGCAGGCAGCCCCGACGCGGGCGCGCTGTGCCGGCTAGGCGCGAGAGGCAGGGCGGGCGGTGGGGAAGGGGAGGGAGGTAGAGGGCCGACGGCTGGAGAAGGGGCCGGCGGCCGAGGGAGGGAGGAGGCCGGCGGCGCTGGCTGTGTGGAGGCCGGCGGCGGCGGCTATAGTGGAGGGACAACCCCCTGGCGGCTGTGGCTGCTCGGGGAGAGGAAAAAAAGACTAAACCTAGCTGATACCATGTTAGAATAGGAACCCATACCCTAATCAGGGGTTGGGAGTGATATTAAATAGAGAGAGTAACTGGGTCAAGGCCCATTACACAGGGGTATAACGGTCATTACACAGGGAATGATACAAACCCTAGACGGGTAGTCTAACACATATATCATCAGCCCTACCAAAGATGCCCATTAAACAAGGACCGTGTATATATGCACATCACTTTCAGCAGCACGGCAACTGCACGGTTGCAGTGATCCACACAGCAGCCGAAAGGGAGTCGGGGTCAGATGACAGCATGAGCTCCTCCAAGGGAGATAGATCTGACTCAGAGACGACATGATATTATCAAGTGTAGGGCCCCCTTTTACTATGGATCGACGTCGAGGTGGGCGATGGCCGATTGATGCTCATGTGCCCATCCCATAACAACAGAAGGTGGCCAGGGATTGCAAATCATGACGCATAACGACGACATTTTTTTTCTTTTCCAGAAAATGGTAATGTGGCTGGGTTCTGCAGTGGGGTAGACAAAATGCACAGAACTAGGGCCGGACTGGCGACGTTTCCAGAAAACGATAATGGTTGGGTTCATGGGCGTTCATGTCTGGTCACCTTGTTCGAGGTAGGATAACGATTATATGGTTACTACCAACCAACCGGTCCTTGGATACCCAAAATGCTATTTTCACTTGGGCTGCAAAAAAAATACCATTGTTGCTATAAAGCCTTAGATTTAGCATATGTGCACTTGTGAGCTTGTGCTCCATATCCTGTCCTATGAACAGTCAAAACAGTAATACTTGTTGGCAGGATCTTGAAACCGACCATAATGTTCAAGTGGTCCAAACCGATCAGCTGTGCCGGTGATGAACTCCAACAAATTACAAACTACAAGGAAACAAAATCATCACCAGATGACATGAGGTAGATCGCTGACGAAAATTGTTCCGCTGGAGCTGTTGCATATCAATTGCCAAAAAAAAAAACATAATTTGTGTGACAGCGAGAAATTTTGGCAGATGATAGAGAAAAAAGTCAAATATGCTCGTGCAGAAGAGGAACACCCCCCTATTCACTAACATAAAAGAGCATATCACAAGTCAATTATGGAGGGCAGATTTATAGGCTATATACTCCCCCATTAGCAACGGTATAGGTAAATGCAAAACGCATCAACATAGAAATGAACTACAGGAGAAAACAACCAATTTGATGGTTGCAAAACAGATATAAACATTTGCTGATATGCTCACACCACCCCCTTACCATTCCACTAACACTTAGGCAGCAAAAGCTGTTCAGATTATCATGCCTCAAACAAAACCAGAAAGGAAAACGGTGGCTTCTATATCCAAACGTGCTCCCTGCGGTACTCTCTTACAATGACTGGTACACTAGTAGGTGGGAGCTGCGACAGCAAAACCAAGTCATCAATTCAATGGACCGAATGGCAGAGAGTTCAACTGAAATATTGCAAAAATATAAAGGATATACTTTATCACTGGCTCTGTGACAAGACACCCAAACCTAATTAATGAGTCAGAAAGGTTATGGCCTTATGAGGGAAAAGGCATCCAAAGACATACGAAATAGGGAAACTTTTACAAGGGAACAGAGAAAAGAGAAACTGCCTGTGCTCGTCTGCTAAATAGACTGCTAATGCTTTTATAATGGGGGAACACCGACTAATGAAAGTAATTAGATACGAATCGGCTCTACACATCATAGTCTTGTTCCTCATTCGTGCAGTATGAAGCCATACATCACCGAGCACAGTAGTCCTTCTATATCCATATTTTCAAAGGGGACATATTTAGTGCACATGAGAGTTTGGTGCACATAGTACACATATTAAATCATCACCATCTATCTAAGATCTAACATCTTTGATTGCTCTGTATATTTTGCAAAATGCCCCTCCAGCCTCCAAGCAGGGTACAAGTGATGGAGGTAACAGTGGAAGGTGTTATGTGCAAAATATACATAGCAATTAAAGATGTTAGATATAAGATGGATGATGATGATTTAATATGTGCATCATGTGCATCCGATATGTTCTCAATTTCAAAAGGCAAGGGAAAAAACATCGTCTCCGCAAGTAAACTTACTGACACTATAGAAGGGTCACAATAATCAGAATATGTGTGTTTATATGCAGCAGATTAACTGAAACTCAAACATATGATTATATATTTCTTAATGGCATAACTTGTAATGTGGGGTTCATACTTCATCTATACGATTCATATTGCATACACCACTAGATAATACTATCAAATAACTAATTATTAGCAGGTAAAAACAAACAATTTGACTATATAATGGACACAAACAAGATCTGCTAGCGTATGTGCAAATGCAAGCGCACTTAAAGAGATTCTTAAGGTGAGAAGAAATAAACATCTATGGAACAACCTTAGCTTACAATGGTAGATTTGTTTAATAATGCCTAGACTAGATAGCTCAGAGCTCTATAAACTGCAATATAGATCATCTATGCCTTAAACATTTTTTTCACGCTAACTTAAGTGCCATGGTGCTTTAAGCCTTGCCCGAGCGCCTCAGGCCGCATGCAAGTGCCCAGACAGATACACAACTGCAGTTAAAACGTAAGAGCACAGCACTGTGCTTGACCTTAGTGATTTGACTGACATTATGAGGTTGTGTTCCTCACTGCTAAGCATACACAAATTGGCAGCTCAAAGCTGTAAAATCAATGTGGTACTATCCCCTTTGAGGCTTTGATAGCATGTTCAGTATATGATAAAAGAATGCCACACTTAACTGATAGAAGCATTTGGCAGTTAGAACTAATGTAATATAATTTGCTTGTAACTGTAAGCAGAAAGAGTCAAGTGAGAAGATGAAACACATCTTACCATTCCATAATCTGTTATGAGCATTGAAACATAATCGGAAGGGGTGATATCATACCTGCAGGTGCACGAAATTGATTTGATTAGATGCAAATTAAAAAAGGAATCACGAACTATAACACCTGCACGAAACAATGCACATACTTAAGATTCAGAAGATGAAGATTTTCATTCTCAGCCCAGTTTTTGAGATTGCTCAAACTTTCATCCCTAGGAACTCTTGAAATAGCATCTGGGTCACCTGAGTAGATATCATATCATGTCTTGTTCAGTTCCTTAACAGTAAGACTAAACAAATAACTTAACTGTAATAAGAGCATCAATCAATAGCATACCAAGTTCATTAAAGCATATAGAATCGAGTTGAACCCTCTCATGAAACTTGTACGCTTCACAACACACTAGAACAGGAACTCCACAAGCATGTGCAACCATCGCAACCAAAGCTGTCCCAACTCTGGAGTAGACAGTACCATTCGATAGTACTGAAGAGGCCCCCAAAAACACTCTTGTAACCTCATGCATGATGTAAGATACAGCATTTATGTGTGTATATGTGCAACTGATACCCTTTGCAACTAATCGGCGCAACAATCCTTGTCCCTCATGGTTTGGACGAGAGTCGACCACCACAACACGAAATTTCTTTCCAAGTTCATGAGCATTATCAAAAATCATTTCAACGACAGAGGCTGACCCAAATGTCAATAGAACATCACCATCTCTGATTTTTGTGACAGCATGACTAACAATGACCTTATCCGCAACTATTATCTTCTCATTTATAAAGCGATCAATATCAGATTGAAGACTAACTTTAGCTTCTGACTCTGAAAATGCAAGTGGTAGCTTGGTAAGCCTGTTCTTCAAAAATCTAATTGCGTTGCCCATGCTGATTGAAAGTGGTCTGCACTCGATGAGAAATGACACATAGCTACTGATTTTAGCAGTAAGATCTCTATTCAGAATTTTTTCAGAAGGCATGGAGTAATCATTTATTGCCTCTCTGAATGCAAGAAGCATTGCTATACAGCGAGCATTGCCACCAGATATGTCACCAGACAAATATTGAAGTCCAACCTGAAACGTAACACAGGGGACATAAGCTACTTGGTGTTCACCATATGACAATAAATCGTTTACCAGATAAGTACCCTCTACTCAAAGACACATGAAAAGAAAAACAAAATTCTGTTTAAACCTATCTATTTTATTTCAATTGTGTTGCCCACAGAATCAGTAATAAACATGAACCAAATCGTGATTTCAAGGTTAATCAATGTAACCATTATTTTTATTTTATTTGAAGAGAAGTAAGCACATTGGCTCCCCCTCCGATAAAATAAGAATAATTGTAGGTTTCTTTTACGATATAATAGAAGGGCAGATCTGGTGCAATGGTGAAAGCTGGCTCACTGAGACACTGGGTCATAGTTTCGAATCAGCCTCTCCACATTTGCGTGGGAAAGGCTTGTCTCAGCTTATCCCTTTCCCAGACCCCACTCATGTAAGAGCCTTCAACACTAGGTATGCCCTATCTTTTACAGTATATTGGCAACATGTGTAGTTAATTGGGGTGTAAATGATACGGATATTTTCCGATCGTATCCAAGTCCGAATCCATTTAGAGTTCAGATCCATCCATATCCGAGTCCGGATATTCAAAATCCCATACCATATCGCTATCTGAATACTCAAATCTCATATTTAGGATGTCGATATCCATTTGTATCATATCCACCATAGCTAGTATTATTCGTATTTGAATCTGAATCCGAATAGAAATATGAAAACAAATGTAATATCAGTCACATCCGAATCTGAACAGAAATATGGAAACAAATGTAATATCAGTGATATCCGTCCGTATCCAATCCGCTTGCACCCCTAGTTAGTAGCTAATAATTACCTTGTACACAGAAGGATGCATCAGATCAGGTTGAAAAAATTTTGACTCAAGGTCAGGAAGTTGAGTGCCATGTGCATATTGAGGCAGATGTCTGAACAGTTCGACCCTGTTTTGAGCTTCTGATTGTCTAACAACTGAACGCTTCTTTGCTTTCACCACCCGATGTGTATCGTCAAATTGCATGCGGGGTTGAGGAGCATCTTTTTTTCTATCTTTGTCAGGCGGTCGTTCACCAGTCTTCTTATCAGAAGCAACTGGAGAGTTAACTTGGTTGACATCTTTCTTCAGAGATGTCTTTGCTGTTTTGGGTTGCTTGGTGTTAGCATCAGAAGCCATGGCTGTTGATTTCAAACCTGCAATTTTGCACAAAGACATGAAGTTTGTGTCTGCAGACAGGTCAGGCAAGTAGGGCTGACAATGGGCTCTAAATTTTATACTATAAAATGTAAGGATCGGATTAGGTCGGGCTCTATTTCTATTCATTTTTTAACTAAAAATAACTTAGGGCCCTTACAAATTGTGAAGGAACATTTGGATCGCGATCCATTACCACCCCTACAGGCGAATCACTGTTAATGATACAAGATGCAAACAAAGATACTGCCTTCCAGGTTTGTTCGGTTATTTTCAATCCATATGGATCGGAGGGGATTGATACGGATTGGGAGAAATTTTTGACTTACTAGGGATTAAAACTCCCTCAATCTCCCTCAATCCATATGGATTGGGGTATAACCGAACAAGCCCTAAAATGGAACCACTCATTTTTTTTCAAGTAAAAGACTTGGTTTCACTTCGTATTTCCTTGATAAGATGGTCTGGGGATTGAGTGTTCTTACTCCCCTTTTAAAAATACGTGGGGTTTTATATTCACCGAGACATTGTAAAGAATGAAAACAGATCAACTACCTGCCTCCTTGGCAGCGGCTTTGGCAGCACGCTGGGACTCCTGAATGGCACGTCTCTCTGCTTTAGAAAGCTTTGGTTTCTGCGAAACTGGAGTCGGAGGAGCATGCTCATTCTTTCTTTCAGTAAGGTGTCTCTTGTTTGGTTCTGAAATAAACAGCAGAAACAGATTCTGCAATAAATGGCAACAGAAGAAAAGTAATTCTTCAAACCAATGCTGATAAGCATAGTGTGCTGTTTTCCATGCCTTAGAAAGCATCGAAACTGTCAACCAATCCTACATGTTAAACCAAGGCGAGTGATCCTACGATGTGACCCATGCTGAATGGTCCGGATTGATTACACATGCATGGAGCCAGCCACAGACGGAACAAGCATATCGAAACCGTAACTAATGGATCACAGTATGATCTTCTGGTAGCTACCAGCAGTGGTTTTGCTAGTTCAGTCACCATAACTCATGAAACAGGATCGTTGCTGAAATATGCACGTGAAATTGAGTCTCGCTACCTGTAGAACAATTGGTGGCTGTAATATCCCTCCATTCTTAACATGAGACTGGGTTTCCTAATATACTTGTGGTCTGGTCTGACCAACAGAGAACGACGACTGTGGGTGAGCGTGAAGGTGAAGCAATAAAGTGTCCCAGTTGGCTAACAAATTGTTGGAGTGTTTGGTTTGCGGAAGGAAATGGAATGATCCATCATCATCTCATTGTTCTTAATTTCTTTTTGGGTTGGGGGAGAGGAATGGGTTGAGACTGAGCGCAACGGTGAACGCTACCGCGCCCCCTCCCCTTCCACGTCGGCTGTAGGGGGCACCCTATGGCCGCAGCGGTGCCCCCTACAGCGCCCCCTACGTGTCGGTCCCCTTCTCTCTCCCCCCAGATCTAGCGTGTCACTGTTCATCACCCTAAACACTGTGCTGTGGGTCCACGAGTAATTGTTAGTAGATAAAAAATTGATAGTTGGTATAGAAAATGATATTTTATAGTGGTAGTGGGGTATAGGGGGAGTATTTAGGGGGAACCGCTGCGGGAGATGAAAAAATAGGGGGAAAAATAGGGGGAAAAAGTGATATAGGGGGAAAAATTTAGAGGTAACCGTTGCGGATAGCCTGACGCGTCACCATCACCAGCTACCTCCCCCTTCACACAGATATACCCGTATGTATACTCGTTCGTCTACACAGGTGCACCGGGCACGTACCTGGGAAGGCGGGCGGGGGTGGGCGCGCCCAGGACACGTCGATGTCGTCGTCGTCGTCAAGGTCGGAGACGGCGTCGGGGCGAGACGAGGAGTCCGGGGGCGGGGAAGAAGGCGCGAGGGACTCGGACGCGGGTGCGACAGGGACGGGGACGGGGATGAGCGGGGGCGGGATCATGACGGGGGAGAGGCCGTCGGACGCGGCGGGCGACGCGGGCGCCGGCGTGGCGGCCCCCCGCGCGGGCTCGGCGGCCGTGACGAATCCCACCTGGCGGAACCGCGGCTCCACCCCGCCCGACGCGGTGCGCGGCGGCGGCGGCCCGCGGCGGATGTCCATCGGGTTCGGGCGGCGACGACGGCGACGTCTGGACTGGGGTTCACGACCTGGGCTGGGCACGCCAAGACTCGAGAGTCGAGACTCGCGGTCTGACTGAGCCGCCCCGTGCGTGTGTGGGCGTCGGTGGGCCCCACCGGTTAGAGGGGTTAGTGGCGCTTTCTGGTTTGATTTGTTCAAGTGGTGGGCTCGGGCCCTCAGACTCAGATTAGCAATACCGTTGGACTTCCCTCCTCCTGGTGCCAGCGAAGAGGCCGGGCCGGAGACCACGGCGTCGCAAAGTTTCAATTCCGGCCCTATTGCCTGGAGCTGTAGTGGCATCGGGGTTGATGCGCCTCCCGCTTCGTTGCATAGTAGTAGTACTTTTTTTTGGCGATTAATATGTATGATAAATACGTATTGGTTATATATATATATAATTTTTTTGGCGAGCTCGGAGATTATTTGGCTTCTCGGGAAGCGAGATCTTTTTTTTTGTTGTTATTTTTGTTGATAACTACGTTACCGCGAGAAGTCGTAGGAGTCCATTCCCTTTCCCATCAAACACGACAGAGATCACACGAGACACAGGATGTAGGGTTGGACCTCTGACCTCTTTCTCTTCTATATCTTATGAGGGGTGTACATGTTCCATATATAGATGTGAGACCCCTAAGGGTAAAGTCGGTATTTGCCCACATAACCCTAACCAGGGTTACTTAACACTCCCCCTTGGTCGAATACCGCGACCAACACATGTCTCGTTAAAACTCTAAAAAACCAGTGGGAAAACTATGGAGAAAGAGTACATGGTGACGCAAATTGCATTAGCACTTTTGTTGCCTCGTTAAAAACCTCATGTGAGAAACTTCACGAAAACTCACCAAAGAAAAAAAGTACAACAACTGTCATCAGGACATATTTTGATCTTCTATGTCTAGATTCCATTGAATCTTCTATAAAGGCTAACTTTAGAAATGAGCTCCCCTGATCCTTGCAAAAGTGTCTCAGTATGGCAAAATACCTTATTCTGGAAGTATATGAAGTTATGCACGTAGAGATTTAGCAAAAGATTGCATATTCTTGCAAAGATTATTTCAGGAACTTTACCTCAACTCACTTCTAGCTTACACGAGGTAAGTGAACGTATCAACATAAATAAGTCATTTTTACTAGTGGTGTTCGATCGACTGGATCTACATATCTGATAGAAACTTCTATAAAGCTTCATGTATTGATCATCAAGTTGACACCTCTAGGGCATACTGATATGGCATTCAGTGTCTCGCAATTGTGATCAATATTAAGCATTCGCTCCCCCTGACGATGACATCTGTCAAAGTCTTTATCCCTCGTAATTCAAACACATCCTTCAAGATATGTGTCATTGTTTATCTGAAATAATGAGGGTGGATGAGGCTAGGAAGCTACACCTTTCATTCTATCATACACCACAATGTATACATAATTGTGCAAAGCAAATAACTTATCCTTCCACAGGACTTAGGGGATATTATAATTGTGATAGTACATATTCTAGATATGACTCATCCCTCCAAACGTTCATTCATTACAACTTATATGATGGTGTAACATAAATCCATCAAAGATCGTAATCCATCAGGGATTCTTCATCGATCAGATACATCGTTATAGTCTGTCATTCTGGCACAATGGGGATATTTTGCCAGTAACACCTAAACCTTATAGATTTCTGCCATAAGGGCTTTAGAGGATACCGTAATTTCACATCAAGTGGAAAATACCATGAGTAAAACTCGTGGAATGCACATGTTCATATTCGGTGAACTTCAAGACCTTTGGTACCTCATCTTATTCCTTTTCGGGTCTTTATTGGTCTTTATCCCTTTATATGGGTTATCAAACTTTTGTGTTCAACACATACTTTATTTCTTCTGGAAAGGTTCCATCAAGGAACATAATCTCGTCTAGGAGATATCATTTCTACATAGGAGAGTGTTCATTCGTCAGGAATGTATTATTCGGTACGAGATTTATATGTTGCATATTTATAATTCTAAGATATGAGTCCTCGTAGGATATCATGCGGATCTTCAGAATCCTATTAACTGCATATTTTAATTCATGCCATTTGCTAGATATATTACATAGCGAAACAGTGTTTATTCAACACAAATGTGGGATGGGTCTCTTACAAGACCACTTGAACCATCGCATTCACCACACATTATTTTAATAGTGCCCATAAATGTCCAAACTTCAAGCTCGTGATTTTCATTTTGCGATTATTGGTTCAGCCTCGATTGCATTTATCAATGACCCAATAAGAGAGCTTCAAGCACTCATGCCTAGGACTTTGTTTTGGATCCCTTTGCAATCTATAGAGGCAAGATAGGTGTCGACACATTTGTCTCCCATATTTAATAATGATCTTCGTCATTTCCCAAAAACAAAAGATTCATTGTTCCGTATTCCTAGCACAATGATATTGCGCGCATTGCTATAAATTTCATCATCAAGATGAACCTCTCAGTGAGGAAAATCACCATCAGGGTGAATTAATCGAAGGAGAGTTATCACAGACCACGTGAATCTGCAATCAGAACATATGCTTTGACTAAGGCTGATGGATCATATTCGCAGGCATCCCCGCAGAATAGATCAAATGCAAATAAGTCAAATGTGAATACGATATTAATCCCCGGTATATCCACATCTACATCAGGTAGAAGCATTCAAACCAATATGGTTAATCCTCAACGATTTCTAGCAAACTCTATATACACAGGAGTACACACTGAACGACAGGTTCAGTTTGGCTTTTGTGTGTTTTATAGAATATTGAGGCATTACACTAGATGAACATTCCTCCCCCTAATGCCGAGATGTTCTAAAAGCATACATATAAAATCACCAACCTCAATCATCCAGTTGTGGCCAATTTATGCTATTATGGTGATTTATTTGGGAAATCTTACGCACATTACATATAGGGGTTTTATGCAGTGAGCTTTAGACTTAGATTAATGTAGTGGCATGAATACTACATATTTGTCCTTCAACATGAAGGGTTAGTCTCAACATCCAACGAGACACGCAACAACAAGTTGCTTCATGGTTACAATTCTGCAAACTTTTTGTTATTATTACCAAATACACAATTAATCATTAAGATTTTGACTGATATGTGCAACATTATGTTATCCATAAGGGTCCTTCTGGGGCTCGTGCATACCATTCATCGTTTGGAGCCATTAGTTGACTTCAGGTCAACAAGTAAAATGACCATCATGGTTTAGCGCTCACAAGGACATTCACTGGTTGCATTGTGCTTTGAGGCACATATATAGGAAAATGTGTGTGTTTATATTGGTAGTAAAGTGCACGGCATCATGCCAATGCTGCCAAGCAAAGATTTTTATATGCAGAGATGTATAGTCCAGCTCGTTTTTATCACTGCCCATGGTTTACCCAATTACTCATACCGTTCTAAAATTGGGTATCAATTTATGCAACATTTTTAGGTATTATAATTTTGAGATAGAACTATTAACAATAATCAATTATTTGTGATGTAAGTTGCCAGCGGGACAAACTTTTCTCCTCATGTTATATACCAACTTGTTCTATAAAGCGTAATGTCGTTCTCTTAATTGTTCAGCAAAAAAGAAGCTTTGGAATAGAACATACAACGCCAAGAATTTATTTTATTTGGGGAAATCATCTGATTCCTAAGCTTTCGACAAAGCAAATGGAGATAACTGTTTGGCAAGAGCAAATAAATACCAATATCCGTCTGGGACTAGTCTTCAACAACAGATAATACTGCTCCCATACGAAGGAGTCATCATGACTAGGGAGAATGCAACATGCCTCCATAAGATCTTTATATTTTTATCACAAATTATCACCACTTACAATCTCGTGGTCAAGACTTATGGCTCTTCTGGTGCCAAGTACCAAGGATATATTAATGCCCAATTTAGCTAAAAGCTCTGTGGTGATGTGGGATTTCATGGCTATTTTTCTACTCTTCTTACTTCTGGTAGATCAGATATAGGTTATGGTAAGCATGCCATGGGGTGAAATCCAATGTAGTTCTGCTACATAAACCCTGTTTATATGTCCCTCCAGGTTTGACCTTTACCGTTTTGGTTACAATATATACCATATTCATCAAAGGACTATCCCGAGTTAATTTAGCAACTAGGGGTATTTATAATTTTGAGAGATGTATGCAACACAAGCATAAAGGTCCTAGATAGGACGAGCAAAGTGGTTCTACAGGAACACACAATGGTTTTCACACCAACATAGTGCAAATTTTCTCAGAATAACCTTTTGATATACGTGTAACTTCGTGTTGCTAGAGGTTATATGTCCTTTTATCTCATAGTTTGCTTCTTGTCATTCAGCGACAAAGAGAGCAATGTGCTAATATCTGGTTGAGCACTATATAACTAAGATTTCTAGCCTTTATTCATTTGGTAAGGTCTCTTTGCTTACTAACAGAATCCCAAGTTGTGATGTCTTCTATGCCAAAAAAGGCTTTCATGCATTATATATCTTTAGGTTACTTCGGGTAAAACTTTTATGCATGAAGAGAGAACAAAGAATTAACTTATTTATGTTTCATTGTATTTCAATTTAATTTCCCAGATTTTCTAAGCACTATAGAGCTTGATATAGTTGTTATGGCCACTTGGCGATATATATAAATATATGATGCCACACAACACAATCAAATAAAATATAGAGCTAAACAAAATTGTTTACGAAGGTTGTGCTATGCTATGACTTCAGGGGCTCCAATAATCCACCACATTCCACGCGAGTACAAGCTCCAGCATATCTGGCGTCAACACGTGTGCGCCTATCAGGGTTACGACAACAAATAAGCCTCTGTAACAAGCGCAATAGGCGCAATTGTGGCTCGGTAGTTGGGTTACAGGATAAGTCCATGCAACATGCACAATAGGAGCAACTATGGCTCGCTGATCACGGCAGACGAACCGTGCCTGCAGGACATGCGAAAAATACACGACTCGACGATGGCGGTCCGACTCAACGGGAGTAGTCCGACTAAGCGAGAGTGCGACATAGCAATCACATGACGCAACCAAGTTCGTATGACACAAATATTGCGTCGTGTTGCTATGGCGCAGCCAATGCTCAGCCAATGTCATAACTCAATCGATTAATAATGTATCATGATCGGTGTGTCCTAGTACCCACTATACAATTTAATCGCTCAGCGTGAGTTCGAAAGCTCAACACAACACAAATATTTAGAGCGCTTTAATTATACACAATATATACTCCACATGCATTTTAATATTTTCTACTATTTACTTCAGGAAATAAAGCAGAAAAAATAAATACTAATATTAATGCATAATCATAACACATCGGGTGTAAAAATATTTTTCCAATATTTAAGCATGCATTTTTCTATTAATTATTTACAACAGAAAATAATTAATTGAGGTAGAAGCCGTAACATAAAACATGCTTTATTCTATTTGTTATTTTCAACCAGAAATAAATAGAATAAATATGATATGTTTTCATGTAAAATATGGGAAACCACATAAAAATGGAAGTTGTTTTTGCTTTTTTTCAACTGATCGTGTCGCTTCATCCGTGTAGCAAATGGATCTACCTGACCACATCTTGCATGTCGTAGTAGCAGGTAGTCAAATACGATCATGAAAAAAGGAGTGGAAGCGTGCATCGCTTGCATGACAGGTGGGGTCAAGAAGGGGCAGGGCCCGGTCATCAGGACCGGGAGACCGGAGCGAAGCAAGGTCCAGAGTGTAAAGATCCTTTTCTTTTCCTCATCCATGCAGTCGGTTGCAAGATCCGTTTTTACTGCGCTTCACGCAAGACGACATGTGGTCTGCGGTCTGCGCTACGGAAGCCTCGGCGGCGATCTTCCGGTCACGCTGTTGGCAGGAGCGATGCAGACCCTTCTTATGCTGCAGGGGCATGGTGACTCCTTTCACCACGAGCATCGAATCTAACTGCATCTGCCTATGCCCACGCCAGCCCTAAATGCGCCACATTCTTCAAAGAATATGCTCAACGCCCTCAGCATGAGGCTTATTTTGCCTTTGTGGCGGCCTGGCGGCCAGACTCCAACGACGAGTGCGGGCGTGACTATGGGCGCAGCGGTCGTGCATGTGATTTCTATGCCCAGTGTGTTGTAAACGGTGTTTTGCGCCAGCGATGTAGAGACAGGGGAGCGGAGTTCATGACGCGGCCATGCGAGGTGTGACTAGTGGTTGGTGAGCGTCGCCAGTAAAGTTGCCTTTTTTTCACCGCGAACTATAGATCTAAAATTTCATACTATATTTCTTGATCCAACAAACGGAAACGAAGTCTGTCGCGTAGGACAGTTCGACAAGGTCAGAGGACCTGCCGACTTGATGGAGAGTTGGTGCAGATCTAATCCCGCAGCAATGTCGAGGTAGACCGTGCTGATAACATGTTGAGAACTATGTTACCATGGATCACTAGATCCGCTCCCTTCCCTCCCGTTAGCAGTAGAGGCGTGAGAAGTTATAGGAGCCCGTTCCCTTTCCCATCATACACGATAGAGAACACACGTGACACAGGATGTAGGGTTGGGCTTCTGACCTCTTTCTCTTCTATAGCTTATGAGGGGGTGTACATGTTTCTTATATAGAGATGTGAGACCCCTCAGAGGTAAAGTCGATATTTTCCCATATAACCCTAACTAGGGTTACTTGACAATTTTTATGGACGGAGGGGCGGGCCAATGCTGTGCTTGAATAGGTATGTGACCGTGTGTTGTCACGAGGCGGAAGAATGTGGGTAGCGGCGCCTAAACTACGAATATATTTTTTGTTTATTTCTAAACACTAAGGTACATTTGGTCTGGTGGTTAGTCCTAAATTTATGAAGTAAAGCGTGGGGAGGGGGTCCACACATACATAATGGAAGGACGTGTGCGCGTACGTGCACATTGCTGTGCGTTATTACCAATAGGCCGGGATCGGAGGTACGTACGTTGGCAGACTGCACAGTACACATTGGTGATGTAATATATAACTAGGTAGGTGCTCGTGCGATGCTACGGAACACAAATTGCGAGCCTCCAATGGACTTAGAGCCCTGGCGACGAGCGGCGTGAATACATTGGTGAGTGCTCGTGCGTTGCGACGAGAGTAAAAAAAATTTGTATGAAATATATAAACGGAACGACAAATATCACTATGATATGTAAAATCTGTGTGTTAAACATTATTAATATCACACAAATTATTTCTAAAGAGTCAATTTAGAATTTTGTAATGACAGACCAATATGTCGACAACCATACACTAATCTAGTCCTTTTTAGTGATATCAATAAGTCGCTGTTGTATGTTTGAAGGGATGGTATATCGACACAAATTGTCCTCATAACTTAACAGATCAATCACAGAGTTACTTCGAAGTATCTTTGCATCCTACACAAAGACAACAGAGAACAAAACGTCAAATTTGTATTATGTAACCAGAATGTATGTTTAAACATTAAACGAACTGTCGGGGACCATAATTAGGGGTACCCTCAAGACGCCTAATTCTCAGCTGGTAACCCCCATCAGCATAAAGCTGCAGAGGCCTGATGGGTTTGATTAAGTCAGGGATCAGTCCATACGAGTGACTTGACCACGCCACGCCCGAGCCTAGCCTCGGGCGAGGGCAGCCGACCCTAAGATGACTCTGTCTCGCCTGAGGCCTCCTCTTTCACGGCAGACGCATCTCCGGCTCGCCCTAGGCCCCGCCTTCGATAAGAAGAAACCCTGACTAAATCACCGCGCCAACCGACCGAGTCACCGGGGCGTTTAACGCAAAGGTAAGACCGACGGGCGACCAGACTTCGCCAGAGGTGCCATAGGAGGCTCCGCCCGACCCAGGGCCCGGACTCGGGCTAAGGCCCCGGAAGACGGCGAACTCCGCTCCGCCCGACCCCAGGGCTCGGACTCGGGCTAAGGCCCCGGAAGACGGCGAACTCCGCTCCGCCCAAGGGCTCGGACTCGGGCTAAGGCCCCAGAAGACGGCGAACTCCGCTCCGCCCAAGGGCTCGGACTCGGGCTAAGGCCCCGGAAGACGGCGAACTCCGCTCCGCCCGACCCAAGGGCTCGGACTCGGGCTAAGGCCCCGGAAGACGGCGAACTCCGCTCCGCCCGACCCCAGGGCTCGGACTCGGGCTAAGGCCCCGGAAGACGACGAACTCCGCCTCGCCCGACCCAGGGCTCGGACTCCGCCTCGGCCTCTGCCGAACGATCTCCGCCTCGCCCGACCCAGGGCTCGGACTCTGCCTCTGTCTTGCAGGACGGACTCGACCTCGGCTTCGGAGGAGCCTCCACGACGCCCGACCTAGGACACGAGACCGCCACGTCAACAGGAAGCGTCATCATCACCCTGCCCTGAGCCGACTTGGGTCGCAGAGAACAAGACCGGTGTCCCATCTGGCCAGTTAGGCCAGACAGGCAAATGATGGTGCCCCGCTAGACCATGACGACGGCGGCTCTCAGCTCCCTTACGAAAGCAGGGAGACGTCAGCAAGGGCCCAGCCACTCCGACAGCTGTCCCCCCGTCCGGCTCCGTTACTCCTCCAACAGCCACGACGCCACAACAACAGGGTGCCAAGACCTCTCCGGCTGCCACCTTGGCATGTACTTAGGGCGCTAGCTCTCCCTCGCTAGACACGTAGCACCTTGCTACACCCCCATTCTGTACACCTGGATCCTCTCCTTACGACTATAAAAGGAAGGACCAGGGCCTTCTTAGAGAAGGTTGGCCTCGCGGGGACGAAGGGCAGGGGCAGGCGCTCTCTCGGGGCCGCTCACTCCCCTCACCTCGCGCGGACGCTTGTAACCCCCTACTGCAAGCGCACCCGACCTGGGCGCGGGACGAACACGAAGGCCGCGGGAATTCTCCGACTCCCTCACGACCCGGCTCCGGCCACCGACCTCTCTCTCTCTGTTCCCCCCTTCGCGCTCGCCCACGCGCTCGACCCATCTGGGCTGGGGCACGCGGCACTCTCACTCGTCGGCTCGAGGACCCCCCGGTCTCGGAACGCCGACAGTTGGCGCGCCAGGTAGGGGCCTGCTGCGTGTTGACGAGCAGTTTCCCGTCAAGCTCCAGATGGGCAGTCTCCAACGACCTCTTCAACCCGGGACGGTGCTCCGTTTCGGGAGCCTCGAGTTCATGTCTCTCGACAGCAGCTACGACATGGTACTCCTTCCACCGCCGCGCGACAGCGACAATGGTGGCGGACAACCCGCCCGCCGCGCGGCGGAATCGACGACGTCTTTCCCGCGTGGGGGAAGGACAACTTTCGAGCTCGCCCCATCCTCTCCCTCGCCATCGGAGGAGGAGGAGGAGGGGCAACTAGGGCCGAGCGGGAGGCCGCGCTCCGACGGCTGTCGAGCAAATCGACATCCTCGGCGCCTCAACGGAGGACACGCTAAGCGTTGCCCTCGCGTTCGAGGCGAAGGCGAGCGTCATCCCCCCGCAACACGTCGACCCCGAGCAGATGGACGACGCCAGCGCGCTCACGGAAGGCCTGCAGGACGTCGCCCTCGTACCCAAGACGACGGCGCGGTCAGCCCCCGACGTGACTTCATCGCCCCTCGTCGACAAAAAGGTACCGACTGCTCCCCATCTTTCGTCATTTCGACTCGGCCTCAGCCCGCCTGGCGACCTCGCTTTGGCGGGCGCTCACATTGAGGCGAGTGCAACCTCTCTGGGGTTTCGTGTGCGGTCGCCTTGGGACCGATTGACGGGTGTCTCGACCTACGGACCCTCTGGGTCCGAGGAAGACGACGACCCCAGCATCTGCTGGGATTTCTCCGGATCTGGCAACCCTAGTGCCATGCGGGACTTCGTGACCGCGTGTGACTACTGCCTCTCCGACTGTTCCGACGGCAGCCGCAGCCTTGGCGACAAGGACTGCGGCCCGAGTCGCGAATGTTTCCACATCGAGCTAGGGGATCCCTCCGGAGGCGGCTGTCTCGGCATGCCGGAGGATGGTGATCCCCCTAGGCCAGCGCCTCGCGCCGACATCCCGCGGGAGCTAGCTGTGGTCCCCGTTCCGGCGGGGGGTCACGACCCACAGCTCGAGCAAGTCCGCGGGGCGCAGGCCGGGCTCGATGAGGGAGCAGGAACGCTCGAGGCAATCCGCCAGAACATCAGGCAGGTATGGGCGAGCCAACCCCCGGCCGGAGGAATACGTCACCTGCCCCAAGGTCTCCAGCACCGCATCGCCAACGATGCCAGGGACAGACCGCCACCCGCGTCCGGCGGAACCGGTCAGGACCTGGCCGCTGCAGCGATGCTCCTCCGTGCAATGCCGGAGTCATCAACCACCGAGGGTCGGCGAATCCAGGGAGAACTCAAGCATCTCCTGGAAGGCGCTGCGGCCCGGCGGGCCGAGAGCTCTGCCTCCCGAAGGCAGGGATACCCCTCGGAACCTCGTGCCACGACTTCCCGACTCACGCGGGAAGCCTCGGTCTACACCGGGCGCACGCGCAACACCGCGCCTGCGGCCCCGGGCCACCTCGGCGACGAGCACCCTCATCGTGACCGTCGGGCACGCCTCGACGAAAGGGTGCGCCGAGGCTATCACCCCAGGCGTGGGGGACGCTACGACAGCGGGGAGGATCGGAGTCCCTCGCCCGAACCACCCGGTCCGCAGGTCTTTAGCCGAGCCATTCGGCGGGCGCCGTTTCCGCCCCGATTCCGACCCCCGACTACTATCACGAAGTACTCGGGGGAAACGAGACCGGAATTGTGGCTTGCGGACTACCGCCTGGCCTGTCAACTAGGTGGGACGGACGATGACAACCTCATCATCCGAAACCTCCCCCTGTTTCTCTCCGACACCGCTCGTGCCTGGTTGGAGCACCTGCCTCCGGGGCAGATTTCCAACTGGGAAGATCTGGTCCAGGCTTTCGCCGGGAACTTCCAGGGCACGTACGTGCGCCCCGGGAATTCCTAGGACCTCCGAAGCTGTCGGCAACTGCCGGGAGAGTCTCTCCGAGACTACATCCGGCGGTTCTCGAAGCAGCGCACTGAGCTGCCCAACATCACCGACTCCGATGTCATCGGCGCGTTCCTCGCCGGCACCACCTGCCGCGACCTGGTGAGCAAGCTGGGTCGCAAGACCCCCACCAGGGTGAGCGAGCTGATGGACATCGCTACCAAGTTCGCCTCTGGCCAGGAGGCGGTAGAGGCCATCTTCCGAAAGGACAAGCAGCCCCAGGGCCGCCCGTCGGAAGATACTCCCGAGGCGTCTACTCCGCGCGGCGCCAAGAAGAAAGGCAGGAGGAAGTCGCAAGCGAAGCGCGACGTTCCCGATGCAGACCTTGTCGCCGCCGCCGAGCACAAGAACCCTCGGAAGCCCCCCGGAGGTGCTAACCTTTTCGACAAGGCACTCAAGGAGACGTGCCCCTACCATCAGGGGCCCGTCAGGCACACCCTCGAAGAGTGCGTTATGCTTCGGCGCCACTTCCACAGGGCCGGGCCGCCCGCAGAGGGTGGCAAGGCCCGCGACGACGACAAAAGGGAGGATCGCCAAACAGGAGAGTTCCCGGAGGTCCGCGACTGCTTCGTGATCTACGGAGGGCATGCGGCGAACGCCTCGGCTCGGCATCGTAAGCAAGAGTGTCGGGAGGTCTGCTCGGTGAAGGTGGCGGCACCAGTCTACCTAGACTGGTCCGACAAGCCCATCACCTTCGACCGGGACGACCACCCCGACCACGTGCCGAGCCCGGGGAAGTACCCGCTCGTCGTCGACCCCGTCATCGGCGACGTCGGGCTCACCAAGGTCCTGATGGATGGAGGCAGCTGCCTCAACATCATCTACGCCGAGACCCTCAGGCTCCTGCGCGTCGACCTGTCATCCGTCCGAGCAGGCGCTGCGCCCTTCCACGGGATCATTCCCGGGAAGCGCGTCCAGCACCTCGGACAGCTCGACCTCCCTGTCTGCTTCGGAACACCCTCCAACTTCCGAAGGGAGATTTTGACGTTCGAGGTGGTCGGGTTCCGAGGAACCTACCACGCAGTGTTGGGAAGGCCATGCTACGCGAAGTTCATGGCCATCCCCAACTACACCTACCTGAAGCTCAAGATGCCGGGCCCCAACGGGGTCATCACCATCGACCCCACGTACAAACACACATTCGAATGCGATGTGGAGTGCGTGGAGTACGCCGAGGCCCTCGCCGAGTCCGAGGCCCTCATTGCCGACCTGGAAAGCCTCTCCCGAGAGGTGCCGGACGTGAAGCGACATGCCGGCAACTTCGAGCTAGCGGAGACGGTCAAGGCCGTCCCTCTCGACCCCAGTGGCGACGCCTCCAAGCATGTCCGGATCAGTTCTGGGCTCGGCCCCAAATAAGAAGCAGTACTCGTCGACTCCCCTCGCGCAAACGTCGACGTTTTTGCGTGGGGTCCCTCGGGCATGCCCGGCATACCGAGGGATGTCACCGAGCACTCGCCGGATACCTGGGCAGGAGCCTGACTCGCCAAACGGCCTCTGCGCGAACGACGCCCGGGGGCTGCGCCCTTCCCCCACTCACACATAAGAATTAGTCATCAAGGAAGGGTCGGCCTCGCCCCGGCAGAGCCCGACCCTCCCTCGGGGGCTAAAAAGGGGGAACCCCTCTCGTCGAGTTTCGACGTACCGTTCCGCGTCAGAAAAACTCCTTTTCGGTCAAGAAGGGTTTTTTGCGTTCTCCCGGATGCGTCAGGAGCAGGGTCCTGAGGAGCGAACTTGGGTACGAGTAAATGGCGAGACCGACTGAGCTGGGGAACGCCTATGCCTCCAGGCTACGGACACCTCACTCGTCGCCTGCCACGAAAAAGGACCCAGCTCGGGAAATCACCCTGTTGTCGACACTACGGGCCAGGCGCGAAAATCGAAACGAAAAGGAGCATGACTTCACGGAAGAGAAGTAAAATGTCCAGGCCTCGGTGGCCGCGGCAAATCACACATCCAACAGAAATTGTCCCAACAAGAATCAGGCGTCGCCTCGGGCAGGAGCCGCGCCCTCAACTCCACCCCCGCCGACGGTAAGGTCCACCTCCGCTTCCGGCGGCGGCGCAGGAGGAAGAATCTCCGCTTCGAAGACGGTCGCCAGCGTCGCGCTCGGACCCGCAGCGACCGCGTCGAGCCGCTGAACCTCCGCCAGGGCCGCCTCGTCTTCGTCAGGCAGACAGTACCCCTCGCTGACCCGCTCCAAGTCCACGACGTAGTGGGAAGCGAGCACGGCGAAGGCCCGCCTGACGCCGTGGTGCAGCGCCCCGCGGACTTTATCGCGCGCGTAATCACCTAGGGCTTGAAGACGGCTTTGGGGAGAGCTCCCTGAAGGGACGTCGCCGGGACCGAGTTTCTGATAGACCTCCGAGACGGCCTCGGACATGGCCGCGAGATCGGCCTCCCTTTGCTCAGCAGCCCCATCGAGCGCCTCGGCAAGCGCCCTGGCAGACTCGTCGAGGGCAGACTCGAGCTCTGCGAACAACCAGAAGAAAGACCTCAGACCCAAGCGGGAGAAACGGACAAGATCGAGAACCAAGGACGGTCGAGCCATACCTCTGGCTCGGACGTGCTGCTCCGAGGCTGCGACTTGGGCTGCGGTCAGATCGGCCGCAAGGATCTTGGCCCGGCTCTCGGCCTCGGCAGCCTGGCCCCGAGTTTGGTCCCGCTCCTCGGCAACCTGGGCAAGCTCCGACCGCCGTTGTAGCACCTCCGAGCGCGCTGCCGCCGCCTCGGCCTTCAGGTCAGCGCAGAGCAACTGGAGGTCCGCTATCTTAGCGTCTTGCTGAGAAAGGCGCGCGGAAGCCCCGACGAGCGAAGTCCTCAGGGACCGCAGCGAGCCCCAGACGACGGCCTCGCGGCGAATGAACGACGACTTGGCAGCACTCCGATCCGTCAGGTCCTGGAAAGGAAAACAAGATATCACGACAAACGCCTCGCTCGCGGAAGCGAGAAGGTATGCCTGAAACCATTACCTGGAGGATTTTGGGGACATCCCCGCAGAGAACCTCCAGCGACGATCGGAGCAACCCCACTGTCGCCTCCGCACGCTCGCGGAGCTCGTCCCAGGACTGGTCCTCCTCTTCGTCGTCAAGAACGAAGATAGGGCCCGAAGCCTCACGGGTCCGGAATCGGAGCAACTGGCCCCGGGCCTCGGGGCTCCGCCCCACAACGACAAGGCTGCCGCCCGCCCGAGAGCACTGCGCGTCCGCGCCCACCTCTTCCGAGGCTCCGGGCGCCGACGCCGCGGCCGTCTCGACGCCGGCGGCAACCGCACGCTCTCCGACTGGGACGGTGCCAACTGCGGTAGCGGCGGACGCCGGCATGGCCGACGTGGCAGGCGAGCTCGGGACCACGCCGGCGCCGGCCGCCTCCCCGATCACGATGGTCACCTCGGCAGAGGAGCCCGCCTCGGGGACCTGCTCCCCCGGAACATGTGACGCCTGAGCCCCGTGCGGCGGAGCACCCTGCGAAAGGGTCGGCCGAGCGACAGGGCCCGAGGTGGCGCCAGCTGCCTGGACCAACGCCGTCTTGAGGGCCTTCCGAGGCGCCAGGTCAGTAGGGCCATGGCTCCGCTTGCTGGAGAAAACAAGAAAGGGAAAATCACGACCCAGACATATGAATGAAGCGCCGGGACGGAGACATTCCGAGGTACCTACCCGCTCCGGATCATGATCCACGGTGTCTGGGGGGAGGTCTCTTGGCTCCCGCTTCCTGGAACCACCGCCGAGATCCGCCTCACCAACGGCCCCGGCGCCGCCCTCGCCTCGGACGCCCCTGAGGCCCGGGAGGCGGACTGCCCAGGCGCCGCCATGGCGACCTGAGGACCGCTCCCCCATGCTGCCGGCGCGGGCGACGGTTCCCGAGGAACGGACCCCTCGGCCCGGCTCCCTGGAGTGGCGTCAGCTCCTCCAGCCGAGGGGTCAAGAACCCTCTCGGGTTGCCCCCGCTCCTCAGGTCGGGGATCCGGCACCTCGGCTCCAGGGACCGATGACGTAGGCCCGCTCGGGGGCTGGCTCGACGACCCCTCGCCACATCCCAAGCCGGGGCTGAGGCCGAGACGGGCGGCCATGTCGTCCTCCTCCTCTTCGTCGTCGTCGTCGTCGTCATCATCGGACGTCTCCGGCGACAGCTCCCTGGGAAGTCCTTCCCTCTCCTGCTGATGACGGCGTTTCTCCAGGGCGTCCCGAGCCCGCCTCCGCCTGCGGGCCCGGGCCTTCTCCGCATCCTTTTTCTTCTTCTCCTCCTCCGCGGCGACCCGCCGCGCCGCCCGACCCACCGCGTCCTCCGGGACCGGCGGCAGGGAGGGTTTGTGCCGCCCCACCTCCTAAAAAGGGGGAAGAAAGAAACCCGATAGTGAGAATCAGGAGCAACCCGGTATGTCAAGAAGGGAGGGACGAACACTCACCAGAGCAACGCACCCCTGGTCGGGGCGCATTCGAGGCTGGGAGAGGGCGTGGGGGTCCGGCTTCCCCATCGCGACCGACACCCGCCGGTAGAGGGCGTCGTGGGGAAGAGGATCAGGGGACATCCGTGACCCCTCCCAGTCGGCCTCCTGGGACATCTCCCAAAGCGACAACCGCCGCTCCGCCAGGGGGAGCACCCTCCGGCGATGGATGGCGGCAACCACTCCCGCGGCGGTGAGCCCTTCCTCCCGCAACGCCTTCAGGGCCTGGAGAAGAGGTTCGAGTTTCTTCTGCCTCTCGTGTGGAGTCCCGTGACGCCAGGCGTCGGGGGCGGCGGTGACAACCCGCTGAGAGAACGGCGGGAGCGACCCTCCGTCATTCCGAAGGTAGAACCACCGGCGCTGCCAACCCTTGTTTGAGGGTGAAAGGACGGCAGGAATATACTGCAACGACCGCGACTGCCTCAGCAAGAGGGTGCAGCCGCCGGCCCGCACCGCCGCGCGGACCTTCCTCTCCCCCGTCGACGAAGCAAAAAGCTCGGCAAAGAAGAGGTGAGTCCACAAATCCCAATGGGGGGCGATCCCCAGGTACCCCTCGCACACCGCTACAAAGATAGCGGCTTGCGCGATGGAGTTGGGGGTGAGGTTGTGCAGTTCCACCCCGTAGTGGAACAGGATGGCCCGCATGAAGCGGCTCGACGGCACTCCAAATCCCCGCTCATGGAAGGAGACGAAGCTCACGACATACCCCGGCGGAGGGGATGGAGCGACTCCGCCCGCGGGAGGAATCCATTCCGGCCGCTTCTTATCGGTGAGGGGGCGGAGCAAACCCTCATCGACGAGGCCCTCCAGGTCACCCGCCGTCACCGTGGAGAAGGGCCACGGGTCGCGCGGCGAGAGGATGGTCACCCGGTCAGCCATCACCAAGGCAGAAGGGATGGCGGCGTGAAGGGCAGGGGAGGGCGGTTTCCTTTCCCTGGCTGGATCTCTCAGGCTGCAAAAAACCTGAGAAGGAGGCGAGAAGTGGAGTCGAGAACCGTCACTGGACCCTCTCCGGGGCACATAAAGGCCAAGGTCGAGATGGTTCCAACATACCGCCCGAACCGGGCGCGGGGTTCAAAAAACGCGAAGCGAAACAACCGTTCCTCGAACGGCTCGCGCACGCAACGGCAGCCTCGCCGACCGCTTACCACGGCGCATTAATTCCGCGGCAGAACAGGTGACGTTTCTGGCAGGGGCAGCTGGCGACGCTTCGCCTCCGCCAAAACAATCGCGCCGAAAAAGGTACGCCCCGACGTTCAATTTCGAATCCTTTTTCCCTTTTTTCCTTCTTTCTCTATCTCTTGCAACAGGGACCGAGAAGGGGGATAACCCCAAAGGGATCCTTCCCCGTGAAGGAACTAGGCTCCGAGCCTCCCTACTGATCAGGGGTTCGAAGGCTGGCCCCCCGAAGGGTTCAACAGCCGCCTCAGATCGCGTGGGCCCGACACCCACTACTGGTCAGGGGTTCGAAGGTCGGCCCCCGAAAGGTCCCACGACCGCCTCAGGCTACTCGGGCTCCGCGCCCCCTACTGATCAGGGGTTCGAAGGCTGGCCTGTCGAAGGGTTCACAGTCGCCTCAGACGCCGAGCGAGGGATGACCAGGGGTAAGTTCGATACATAACCAAGGCTCGGGCTGCGCTCCCGAGGTACCCTAGGACATTTCCGAGACCAGCGGGAACGACTCTGTAACGGAATCCCATCGGAGGGAGGCAACGAGCCCTCGGACCCCATCGCTAGGGGACCGGGTCCGGCAGATCACCCGCAGGTACTTTTGGGCGTGCCTCCGGGCCCCTAGCCGACCCCCAACGAACGGGGCACGGACGTCCACTCGGATTACCCGATTGCAGCTCACCGGAGACACCATGTTCGGTGCCCATCGAGGGTAACATGGCGCACTCCCCCCCTCCTCCTTGCGGAAAGGCGACGTAGGGGCGTATATAAAAAGTCGAGTCTGTCCCTGATCGTCCTCTCGCTCCGTGCGAAGGCTCGGGGGCTGCTCTCGCAAACCCGGCTCCGGCCGAACCGTTGACAGCGTCAACATACCAGCCCGAGAACTTGGGCCCCGACAGTGCACCTGGGTTACGCCCTGCTCGCATGAGGGAACCGCCAGACCAGCCGAGGCATTACGCAAGGCATTAAGACCTCGAAGGAGTGAAACCACTCCTCCGAGGCCTCGGGGGCTGCACCCGGCGGGTGCGCTCGCGCGCACCCACCGGAACAAAGTACCACCGAGAAAGGCTGGTCCCCTTGCAAAAAAGTGCGACGCAAGCCTCCAAGCGAGTGTTAACACTCTCTTCGAGGCTCGGGGGCTACTGTCGGGGACCATAATTAGGGGTACCCTCAAGACGCCTAATTCTCAGCTGGTAACCCCCATCAGCATAAAGCTGCAGAGGCCTGATGGGTTTGATTAAGTCAGGGATCAGTCCATACGAGTGACTTGACCACGCCACGCCCGAGCCTAGCCTCGGGCGAGGGCAGCCGACCCTAAGATGACTCCGTCTCGCCTGAGGCCTCCTCTTTCACGGCAGACGCATCTCCGGCTCGCCCTAGGCCCCGCCTTCGATAAGAAGAAACCCTGACTAAATCACCGCGCCAACCGACCGAGTCACCGGGGCGTTTAACGCAAAAGGTAAGACCGACGGGCGACCTGACTTCGCCAGAGGTGCCATAGGAGGCTCCGCCCGACCCAGGGCCCGGACTCGGGCTAAGGCCCCGGAAGACGGCGAACTCCGCTCCGCCCGACCCCAGGGCTCGGACTCGGGCTAAGGCCCCGGAAGACGGCGAACTCCGCTCTGCCCAAGGGCTCGGACTCGGGCTAAGGCCCCGGAAGACGGCGAACTCCGCTCCGCCCAAGGGCTCGGACTCGGGCTAAGGCCCCGGAAGACGGCGAACTCCGCTCCGCCCGACCCAAGGGCTCGGACTCGGGCTAAGGCCCCGGAAGACGGCGAACTCCGCTCCGCCCGACCCCAGGGCTCGGACTCGGGCTAAGGCCCCGGAAGACGACGAACTCCGCCTCGCCCGACCCAGGGCTCGGACTCCGCCTCGGCCTCTGCCGAACGATCTCCGCCTCGCCCGACCCAGGGCTCGGACTCTGCCTCTGTCTTGCAGGACGGACTCGACCTCGGCTTCGGAGGAGCCTCCACGATGCCCGACCTAGGACACGAGACCGCCACGTCAACAGGAAGCGTCATCATCACCCTTCCCTGAGCCGACTTGGGTCGCAGAGAACAAGACCGGCGTCCCATCTGGCCAGTTAGGCCAGACAGGCAAATGATGGCGCCCTGCTAGACCATGACGACGGCGGCTCTCAGCTCCCTTACGAAAGCAGGGAGACGTCAGCAAGGGCCCAGCCACTCCGACAGCTGTCCCCCCGTCCGGCTCCGTTACTCCTCCAACAGCCACGACGCCACAACAACAGGGTGCCAAGACCTCTCCGGCTGCCACCTTGGCATGTACTTAGGGCGCTAGCTCTCCCTCGCTAGACACGTAGCACCTTGCTACACCCCCATTCTGTACACCTGGATCCTCTCCTTACGACTATAAAAGGAAGGACCAGGGCCTTCTTAGAGAAGGTTGGCCTCGCGGGGACGAAGGGCAGGGGCAGGCGCTCTCTCGGGGCCGCTCACTCCCCTCACCTCGCGCGGACGCTTGTAACCCCCTACTGCAAGCGCACCCGACCTGGGCGCGGGACGAACACGAAGGCCGCGGGAATTCTCCGACTCCCTCACGACCCGGCTCCGGCCACCGACCTCTCTCTCTCTGTTCCCCCCTTCGCGCTCGCCCACGCGCTCGACCCATCTGGGCTGGGGCACGCGGCACTCTCACTCGTCGGCTCGAGGACCCCCCGGTCTCGGAACGCCGACACGAATGTACTACACTCACCCTAATAAATTCCATTTGTCTGTCATTCCCCCACATGGTCATAGCTTTTAGAACGAGGTAGCTGGTATTAAGCCTATAGAACAATGTTTTGCCAACTATGTTATATACAATGATTATCATAGAAAAAATTTAAACTGCTGAGAAGGTGGTACGAAGAAAATACCCTCTTAAGTCAATTGGAATACCAGTCTGAATTGTATGTTCCCACTTAAAAATATCCTCTGCCCATCCAGAACATTTCTTGCTGTAGGCAATCTTATATTTCTTTGAGACCATGATAATCGCTTTCGCGAACCTCTTGTATGGCATGTGCTTATACCAATCTTTAGTCGGTGTAAAGTCGATAAAAGTCACGTGCTTTTTAACATGATCTATTACGAAAAGGGTGTAACATTCGTTGAATTTCCATGGCATAAGAACCTGCAAAATATCAGTCATTAGGAATGCAAAGAAGTGCCCTTTATAAATACATTCGAAATGAACACATACTTACATATCTACATCCCGTGATATAATAATTCATTGATGGCCAACAATCGAGTGTTTTGGCTAACTCTTCTGTTGTAAGGTCCTGATGGTACTTTGGAAGTTTTGAGAGCACCTAGAGGGGGAATAGGTGATCCTGTAAAACTTAAAACTTAAAGCCACAAACTTGATTAAGTGTTAGAGCAATAAAGTCAAGTGGCTAGAGAGGAGTTCTTGCTAAACACGATAACCACAAAGAAATCAACACAGAGAGGCACAGTGGTTTATCCCGTGGTTCGGCCAAGTCCAACACTTGCCTACTCCATGTTGTGGTGTCCCAACGGACGAGGGTTGCACTCAACCCCTTTTAAGCGGTCCAAAGACCAACTTGAATACCATGATGTTTCTCTTGGTTTCACTATATCCCGCTTGCGAGGAATCTCCACAACTTGGAGCCTCACGCCCTTACAATTTGATGATCACAAAGAAGCACGGAAGTAAGGGTGGGAAAAGCAACGCACACAAGACACAAAATCAGAGCACAAACACGCACACTAGTCACAACTTGAGCTCGCAACACAACTCGAAGAGTTCTCTACTCAAATGGAGCTCTAGTTGCTATCACAAAGAATCAAATGCGCGGAAATGGAGTCTTGGTGCTTAGAGTTGATCAAAGAATGCTTGGTGTGCTCCTCCATGCATCTAGGGGTCCCTTTTATAGCCCCAAGGCAGCTAGGAGCCGTTGGAAGCAATTCAGGAAGGCAAATCTTGCCTTCTGTCGGGTGGCGCATCGGACAGTCCAGTGCACCACTGGACACTGTCCGGTGCGGATTGCTTTCCTAATCTGGCGTAGTCGACCGTTGAAGATTTGGAGCCGTTGGCGCACCGGACACTGTCCGGTGCACACCGGACAGTCCGGTGCCCCCATCCGACCGTTGGCTCGGCCACGCGTCACGTGCGGATTGCGCGGCCGACCGTTGGCTCACAGGTCATTCCGGTGCCTCACCGGACAGTCTGGTGAATTATAGCTGTACGCTGTTAACTTGGTTCCCGAGAGCAGCGACTTCGCCGCAGACGACTCACTGGACAGTCCGGTGCACCACCGAACAGTCCGGTGATTTATAGCTGTACGCCGCCGTCGAGACCCGAGAGCAGGCTATTCACCGGGACTGGTCCTGGCACACCGGACACTGTCCGGTGCACCACCGGACAGTCCGGTGCACCCAGATCGAGTAGCCTTTTGGCTGAACACAGCCAACTTAACTCCAACGCGATTTCTCCTGTTTCTAACACTTAGACACAATACATTAGTCTTCAAAACAATGTACTAAGTCTAGAAACATACCTTTAATCTTGATTTGCACTTCTTGAGTCTTTGGCACAAATATTACTCAAAGCATTTGTGTGGAGCATTAAATCACCAAAATCTTATAGAAATGGCCCAAGGGCACATTTCCCTTTCAATCTCCCCCTTTTTGGTGATTTATGCCAACACAACAAAAAGCAACTAAAGAAGTGCAACATCAATGCAAATGAGAACAAAAATTTGTATTTGATTCAAATTTGACATATTTGGATCATTCTTTGCCACCACTTGGTTTGTTTTCACAAATCAAACTTGAAAGGGAATTAGGCTTACACCTATTTCCTATACTAATTTTGGTGGTTGAATTGCCCAACACAAATAATTGGACTAACTAGTTTGCCCAAGTTTATAAGTTCTACAGGTACAAAGGTTCACCATAAGCCAATAAAAAGACCAAGAAAAATGGTTCAAACAAAGGAGCAAAGGGACAACCGAAGGCACCCTGGTCGGGCGCACCGGACTGTCCGGTGCACTAGGGAAGACCGACCTCAAACTCTTCACCTTCGGGAATTCTCAGAGCCGGCGCGCTATAATTCACCGGATTGTCCGGTGTACACCGGACAGTGTCCGGTGCTCCAAGAGGACGCGGCTCCGAACTCGCCAGTCTCGGGAATTCGCTTCGGCTGTTCCGCTATAATTCACCGGACATGTCCGGTATACACCGGACTGTCCGGTGTAACTGCGGAGCAACGGCTACTTCAGGCGCCAACGGTCACCTGCCAGCGCATTTAATGCGCGCCAGAGCGCGCAGAAGTCAGGCACGCGCGAACAGGCGCACCGGACACTCTACAGTGGATGTCCGGTGCGCCACAGGACATCCAGGCGGGCCCAGCGTCAGAGCTCCAACGGTCGGAACCCTAACGTTCGGGTGACGTGGCTGGCGCACCGGACATGTCCGGTGTGCACCGGACTGTCCGGTGCACCATGCGACAGACAGCCTCCACCCAAACGGCTAGTTTGGTGGTTGGGGCTATAAATAACCCCAACCACCCCACATTCAAGTCATCCAAGTTTTCCACTTCTCAACCACTTACAAGAGCTAGGCATTCAATTCTAGACACACTCAAGTGATCAAATCCTCTCCAAACTCCACACAACGCCCTAGTGATTAGTGAGAGATTTGCTTGTGTTCTTTCGAGCTCTTGCGCTTGGATTGCTTTCTTCCTTCTTTGATTCTTCATTGCGATCAAACTCACTTGTAATTGAGGCAAGAGACACCAATCTTGTGGTGGTCCTTTTAGGAACTTTGTGTTCCAAACATTTGAGAAGAGAAAGCTCACTCGGTCCAAGGGACCATTTGAGAGAGGGAAAGGGTTGAAAGAGACCCGGTCTTTGTGACCACCTCAACGGGGAATAGGTTTGCGAGAACCGAACCTCGGTAAAACAAATCCACGTGTCACACTCCTTACTCGCTTGCGATTTGTTTTGCACCCTCTCTCGCGGACTCGATTATATTTCTAACTCTAACCCGGCTTGTAGTTGTGATTATTTTTGAGAATTTCAGTTTTGCCCTATTCACCCCCCTCTAGGCGACTTTCAATTGGTATCAGAGCGCGGTGCTTCATTAGAGCCTAACCGCTCGAAGTGATGTCGGGAGATCACACCAAGAGGGAGATGGAGACCGGCGACAAGCCCACTACGAGTCACGGGAGCACTTCATCGGAAGAGTCCCGCACCAAGAGGAAGGAGAAGAAGAAGGACTCCTCCAAACGGAAGGAGAAAAGATCTTCTTCTTCACACCACAAAGAAAAGAAGGAAAAATCCTCTTCCCACAAGCCGCATCGGAGTGGGGACAAGAAAAAGAGGATGAGGAAGGTGGTCTACTACGAGACCGATTCTTCGTCGACATCCACCTCCGGCTCCGACGCAGCGTCCGTCACTTCTAAGCGCCAAGAGCGTAAGAAGTATAGTAAGATCCCCTTACTCTACCCTCGCATTCCTAAACATACACCTTTGCTTTCCGTCCCATTAGGCAAACCACCAACGTTTGATGGTGAAGACTATGCTAGGTGGAGTGATTTAATGCGATTTCATCTAACCTCACTCCACAAAAGTATATGGGATGTTGTGGAGTTTGGTGTACAGGTACCATCTGTAGGGGATGAAGACTATGATGTGGATGAAGTGGCCCAAATCGAGCACTTCAATTCCCAAGCCACAACCATTCTCCTCGCCTCTCTAAGTAGAGAGGAATATAACAAGGTACAAGGATTGAAGAATGCGAAGGAGATTTGAGACTTACTCAAGACCGCGCACGAAGGTGATGAACTCACCAAGATCACCAAGTGGGAAACGATCGAGGGGGAGCTCGGTCGCTTCCGTCTTCGCCAAGGAGAGGAGCCACAAGATATGTACAACCGGCTCAAAACCTTGGTGAACCAAGTGCGCAACCTCGGGAGCAAGAAATGGGATGACCACGAGGTGGTTAAGGTTATTTTAAGATCACTTATTTTCCTTAACCCTACTCAAGTACAATTAATTCGTGGCAACCCAAGATATACACTAATGACTCTCGAGGAAGTAATCGGGAATTTTGTGAGCTTTGAATGTATGATTAAAGGCTCAAAGAAGATCAACGAGCTTGATGAACCCTCCACGTCCGAAGCACAACCGATGGCATTTAAGGCGACGGAGGAGAAGGAGGAGGAGTCTACACCAAATAGACAACCAATTGACGCCTCTAAGCTCGACAATGAGGAGATGGCTTTAATCATCAAAAGCTTTCGCCAAATCCTCAAGCAACGGAAGGGGAAGGATTACAAATCCCGTTCCAAGAAGGTTTGCTACAAGTGTGGTAAGCCCGGTCACTTTATTGCTAAATGTCCATTATCAAGTGACAGTGACAGGGATAACGACAAGAAGGGCAAGAGGAGAGAAAAGAAGAGGTACCACAAGAAGAAGGGCGGCGATGCCCACGTGTGCCGCGAGTGGAACTCCGACGAGAGCTCCACCGACTCCTCCTCCTCCTCCGACGAGGACGCCGCCAACATCGCCGTCACCAAGGGACTCCTCTTCCCCAACGTCGGCCACAAGTGCCTCATGGCAAAGGACGGCAAAAAGAAGAAGGTTAAATCTAAATCCTCCACTAGATATGAGTCTTCTAGTGATGAAAATGTTAGTGATGAGGAGGATAACTTGCGTACCCTTTTTGCCAACCTTAACATGGAACAAAAGGAAAAATTAAATGAATTAATTAGTGCTATACATGAAAAGGATGACCTTTTGGATTCCCAAGAGGACTTCCTAATTAAGGAAAACAAGAAACATGTTAAGGTTAAAAATGCTTATGCTCTAGAAATAGAAAAATGTCAAAAACTATCTAGTGAACTAAGCACTTGCCATGACACTATTGCCAACCTTAGAAATGAAAATGCTAAATTAATTGCTAAGGTTGATTCAAATGTTTGTAATGTTTCAATTCCAAATCTTAGAAATGATAATGATGATTTGCTTGCTAAGATTGAGGAATTGAATGTATCTCTTGCTAGCCTTAGAGTAGAAAATGAAAATTTGATTGCTAAGGCTAAAGATTTTGATGTTTGCAATGTTACTATTTCCAACCTTAGAAGTGAGAATGATATATTACATGCTAAGGTTGTAGAATTAAAATCTTGCAAACCCTCTACATCTAATGTTGAGCATGTTTCTATTTGTACTAGATGTAAAGATGTTGATATTGATGCTATTCATGATCATATGGCTTTAATTAAACAACAAAATGATCATATAGAAATATTAGATGCTAAAATTGCCGAGCATAACTTAGAGAATGAAAAGTTCAAATTTGCTAGAAGTATGCTCTATAATGGGAGACGCCCTGGCATCAAGGATGGCATTGGCTTCCAAAGGGGAGACAATGTCAAACTTAGTGCCCCTCCTAAAAATTTGTCTAACTTTGTTAAGGGCAAGGCTCCCATGCCTCAGGATAACGAGGGTTACATTTTGTACCCTGCCGGTTATCTCGAGAGCAAAATTAGGAGAATTCATTCTAGGAAGTCTCACTCTGGCCCTAACCATGCTTTTATGTATAAGGGTGAGACATCTAGCTCTAGGCAACCAACCCGTGCTAAGTTGCCTAGAAAGAAAACTCCTAGTGCATCAAATGATCATGGCATTTCATTTAAGACTTTTGATGCATCTTATGTTTTGACTAACAAATCCGGCAAGGTAGTTGCCAAGTTTGTTGGGGGCAAACACAAGGGCTCCAAGACTTGTGTCTGGGTACCCAAAGTTCTTATTTCTAATGCCAAAGGACCCAAAACCGTTTGGGTACCTAAAGTCAAGAACTAAACTTGTTTTGTAGGTTTATGCATCCGGGGGCTCAAGTTGGATCATAGATAGCGGGTGCACAAACCACATGACGAGGGAGAAGAAGATGTTCTCCTCCTACGAGAAAAACCAAGACCCCCAACGAGCTATCACATTCGGGGATGGAAACCAAGGTTTGGTCAAAGGTTTGGGTAAAATAGCTATATCTCCTGACCATTCCATTTCCAATGTTTTTCTTGTAGATTCTTTAGATTACAATTTGCTTTCCGTTTCGCAATTATGTCAAATGGGCTACAACTGTCTATTTACTGATGTAGGTGTCACTGTCTTTAGAAGAAGTGATGATTCAATAGCATTAAAGGGAGTGTTAGAGGGTCAGCTATACTTGGTAGATTTTGATAGAGCTGAACTCGACACTTGCTTAATTGCTAAGACTAACATGGGTTGGCTCTGGCACCACCGACTAGCACATGTTGGAATGAAGAATTTTCATAAGCTTCTAAAGGGAGAGCACATTTTAGGACTAACAAATGTTCATTTTGAGAAAGACAGGATTTGTAGCGCATGCCAAGCCGGGAAGCAAGTTGGCACTCATCATCCACACAAGAACATCATGACAAGTGACAGGCCACTGGAGCTCTACACATGGATTTATTCTGCCCGATAGCTTACATAAGCATCGGCGGGAGTAAGTACTGTCTAGTTATTGTGGATGATTATTCTCACTTCACTTGGGTGTTCTTTTTGCAGGAAAAATCCCATACCCAAGAGACCTTAAAGGGATTCTTGAGACGGGCTCAAAATGAGTTCGGCTTAAGGATCAAGAAAATTAGAAGCGACAACGGGACGGAGTTCAAGAACTCACAAATAGAAGGCTTCCTTGAGGAGGAGGGCATCAAGCATGAGTTCTCTTCTCCCTACACCCCACAACAAAATGGTGTAGTGGAGAGGAAGAATCGAACTCTATTGGACATGGCAAGAACCATGCTTGATGAGTACAAGACACCGGATCAGTTTTGGGCCGAGGCGGTCAACACCGCCTGCTACGCCATCAACCGGTTATATCTACACCGAATCCTCAAGAAGACATCCTATGAACTCCTAACCGGTAAAAAGCCCAATATTTCATATTTTAGAGTCTTTGGTAGCAAATGCTTTATTCTTGTTAAAAGAGGTAGAAAATCAAAATTTGCTCCTAAGACTGTAGAAGGCTTTTTACTAGGATATGATTCAAACACAAGGGCATATAGAGTCTTTAACAAGTCCTCAGGGCTAGTTGAAGTTTCTTGTGACGTTGTGTTTGATGAAACTAACGGCTCTCAAGTAGAGCAAGTTGATCTTGATGAGATAGGTGAAGAACAGGCTCCGTGCATCGCGCTAAGGAACATGTCCATTGGGGATGTGTGTCCTAAGGAATCCGAAGAGCCTCCACATGCACAAGATCAATCATCCTCCTCCACGCAAGCATCTCCACCAATTCAAAATGAGGACGAGGCTCAAGTTGATGAAGGAGAAGATCAAAGAGATGAGCCACCTCAAGATGACGGCAATGATCAAGGGGGAGATGCAAATGATCAAGACAAGGAGGATGAACAACCAAGGCCGCCACACCCAAGAGTCCACCAAGCAATCCAACGAGATCACCCCGTCGACACCATCCTCGGCGACATTCATAAGGGGGTAACCACTCGATCTCATGTTGCACATTTTTGTGAGCATTACTCTTTTGTTTCGTCTATTGAGCCACACAGGGTAGAGGAAGCACTCCAAGATTCGGATTGGGTGATGGCGATGCAAGAGGAGCTCAACAATTTCACGAGGAACGAGGTATGGCATTTAGTTCCACGTCCTAACCAAAATGTTGTAGGAACCAAGTGGGTCTTCCGCAACAAGCAAGACGAGCATGGTGTGGTGACAAGAAACAAAGCTCGACTCGTGGCCAAGGGGTATTCACAAGTCGAAGGTTTGGATTTTGGTGAAACCTATGCACCCGTAGCTAGGCTTGAGTCCATTCGCATATTATTGGCCTATGCTACTTACCATGGCTTCAAGCTTTATCAAATGGACGTGAAGAGTGCCTTCCTCAACGGACCAATCAAGGAAGAGGTCTATGTTGAGCAACCTCCCGGCTTTGAAGACATTGAGTATCCTAACCATGTCTATAGGCTCTCTAAGGCGCTTTATGGGCTCAAGCAAGCCCCAAGAGCATGGTATGAATGCCTAAGAGATTTCCTTATTGCTAATGGCTTCAAAGTTGGAAAAGCCGATCCTACTTTATTTACTAAAACTCTTGACAATGATTTGTTTGTATGCCAAATTTATGTTGATGATATTATATTTGGGTCTACTAACGAATCTACATGTGAAGAATTTAGTAGGATCATGACACAGAAATTCGAGATGTCTATGATGGGGGAGTTGAAGTATTTTCTAGGATTCCAAGTCAAGCAACTCCAAGAGGGCACCTTCATTAGCCAAACAAAGTATACTCAAGACATTCTAACCAAGTTTGGAATGAAGGATGCCAAGCCCATCAAGACACCCATGGGAACCAATGGGCTTTATTTATGTGCATCTCGACCAGACATTATGCTTTCCGTATGCATGTGTGCAAGATTCCAAGCCGACCCTAAGGAATCACACCTTACGGCCGTAAAACGAATCTTGAGATATTTGGCTTATACTCCTAAGTTTGGGCTTTGGTACCCTCGGGGATCCACTTTTGATTTGATTGGTTATTCGGATGCCGATTGGGCGGGGTGCAAAATCAATAGGAAGAGCACATCGGGGACTTGTCAGTTCTTGGGAAGATCCTTGGTGTCTTGGGCTTCAAAGAAGCAAAATTCGGTCGCTCTTTCTACCGCTGAAGCCGAGTACATTGCCGCAGGCCATTGTTGCGCGCAATTGCTTTGGATGAGGCAAACCCTGCGGGACTATGGTTACAAATTAACCAAAGTTCCTCTTCTATGTGATAATGAGAGTGCAATCCGCATGGCGGATAATCCCGTTGAGCATAGCTGCACTAAACACATAGCCATTCGGTATCATTTTCTTAGGGATCACCAACAAAAGGGGGATATCGAGATTTCATACATTAACACTAAAGATCAATTAGCCGATATCTTTACCAAGCCACTTGATGAACAAACTTTTACCAAACTTAGGCATGAGCTCAATATTCTTGATTCTAGGAATTTCTTTTGCTAATTTGCACACATAACTCATAAGTATACCTTTGATCATGTCTCTTTTATATGCTATGACTAATGTGTTTTCAAGGGTGTTTCAAACCAAGTCATAGGCATATTGAAAGGGAATTGGAGTCTTCGGCGAAGACAAGGCTTCCACTCCACTCTATTACTCATCCTTCGCCATCGCTCCGCTTCACTCTCCGTCTTTGGTATAATCTTTACTCATATGTTTTAATTGCCAAAGGGGAGATAGTAGTTAGCAAAAAGACCTATATTTCATTCCAAGTATCCATTTTTGGCGATTCATGCCAAAGGGGGAGAAAGTATTGGCCCAAAGCAAAAGGACCGCACCACCACCCTAATTTTACAATAATTAATGATTTTCAATTGGTAAATTTCAAATTGGGATCTCTTTGTGTTCTAGAGGGGGAGAAAGTAGTATTGATATCTTAAAACCCTCTTGAACGCTAAGAGGTGAATTTATTGAGGGGGAGTTTTGTTTAGTCAAAGGAAAATCATTTCAAACAAGGGGAGAAAATTTCAAAACTTGAAAATGCTTCTCAAAATCTTATTCATTTACCTTTGACTATCTTGCAAAAGGACTTTGAAAAGAATTTACAAAAGAATTTGCAAAAACAAAACTTGTGGTGCAAGTGTGGTCCAAAATGTAAAAAATAAAGAAACAATCCATGCACATCTAGAAAGTAATATTTATTGGCTCAAATTCAAGGCAATCTTTGCACTTACATTTTACAAACTAGTTCAATTCTGCACTTCTATATTTGCTTTGGTTTGTGTTGGCATCAATCACCAAAAAGGGGGAATTAGGCTTACACCTATTTCCTATACTAATTTTGGTGGTTGAATTGCCCAACACAAATAATTGGACTAACTAGTTTGCCCAAGTTTATAAGTTTTACAGGTACAAAGGTTCACCATAAGCTAATAAAAAGACCAAGAAAAAGGGTTCAAACAAAGGAGCAAAGGGACAACCGAAGGCACCCTGGTCGGGCGCACCGGACTGTCCGGTGCACCAGGGAAGACCGACCTCAAACTCTTCACCTTCGGGAATTCTCAGAGCCGACGCGCTATAATTCACCGGACTGTCCGGTGTACACCGGACAGTGTCCGGTGCTCCAAGAGGACGCGGCTCCGAACTCGCCAGTCTCAGGAATTCGCTTCGGCTGTTCCGCTATAATTCACCGGACATGTCCGGTGTACACCGGACTGTCTGGTGTAACTGCGGAGCAACGACTACTTCAGGCGCCAACGGTCACCTGCCAGCGCATTTAATGCGCGCCAGAGCGCGCAGAAGTCAGGCACGCGCGAACAGGCGCACCGGACACTCTACAGTGGATGTCCAGTGCGCCACAGGACATCCAGGCGGGCCCAGCGTCAGAGCTCCAACGGTCGGAACCCTAACGTTCGGGTGACGTGGCTGGCGCACCGGACATGTCCGGTGCACCATGCGACAGACAGCTTCCACCCAAACGGCTAGTTTGGTGGTTGGGGCTATAAATAACCCCAACCACCCCACATTCAAGTCATCCAAGTTTTCCACTTCTCAACCACTTACAAGAGCTAGGCATTCAATTCTAGACACACTCAAGTGATCAAATCCTCTCCAAACTCCACACAACGCCCTAGTGATTAGTGAGAGAGATTTGCTTGTGTTCTTTCGAGCTCTTGCGCTTGGATTGCTTTCTTCCTTCTTTGATTCTTCATTGCGATCAAACTCACTTGTAATTGAGGCAAGAGACACCAATCTTGTGGTGGTCCTTGTAGGAACTTTGTGTTCCAAACATTTGAGAAGAGAAAGCTCACTCGGTCCAAGGGACCGTTTGAGAGAGGGAAAGGGTTGAAAGACCCGGTCTTTGTGACCACCTCAACGGGGAATAGGTTTGCGAGAACCGAACCTCGGTAAAACAAATCCACGTGTCACACTCCTTATTCGCTTGCGATTTGTTTTGCACCCTCTCTCGCGGACTCGATTATATTTCTAACTCTAACCCGGCTTGTAGTTGTGATTATTTTTGAGAATTTCAGTTTCGCCCTATTCACCCCCCCTCTAGGCAACTTTCAAAACTCAATTTCCTATCTCTAAGTCAAAAACACTTGTTGAGGCATAGAGAGAGATATTCCAAGAGAATTGATCAAAGATTCAAAAACTCCCCCTTTTTCCATAATCAACCATTCTCCCCACAAGAGACCAACTTTTGACAATAAGAGACAATAAGAGTATTTTGACAAAACAAAAGCTCCAACTCTACTATTTTCAAAATTCTCAAGTGGTAGCTGATCCATTTCTTGCTTTGGCCTTAATTTCTCCCCCTTTGGCATTAAGCACCAAAACGAGATCATTATTGGCCCTTAAACCCCATTGCCTCACCAAAATCTTCAATGAAGAGTAAAAAGGCAATAAAAACACGGAGATGAACTTGGAGTAAGTTACCCTCTCATCGGAGTGCAGTAGGGCGCCGGACGCTGCGAAGGTGGCTGCCACCGGTGGTCCCAAGCCAGCGAAGGCTGCCCCTTCGTCCAGCGGGTTGCCGGAGGCTGCGAAGGCGGCTCGAGGGTTGCCACCCCCTGGCAAGCGCGTTGCTGACTTCGCCACTGACATTAGCGTGGAAGATTATTTTGTTGGTAAGTCATTGGCTCGAGCTTTTTTTTTGATTTGTCGATGCGTCGCAGGGTCAGACGAAGACCAGCTTCTTGTTGTTCTGCCTGCCGCGGCGGCCACGGCGGCTGCCGTGGTGCCAAGGGCGAAGGGCAGTGCACTTTGTGCCGGTGGCGAGATACCGGCACTCACTGCCGTCAGGGACGAGGTGGGTGCCGTGTCCCGCCGGCTGGAGGAGATGAAGGAGGCGGTAAGTCAGGTTCGTTGAGCTAGACCTTGGTTCGGTTTTTTTTAAACGGCTTCGCCGGGGCTGTGGTCTTGTGTGTCTCTTGTAGGCGGCTGACTTTGCAAACCGCGCGGCGTCGGGGGCCCTGACGGCAGTTGTGTCTGCCGAAGTCGAGAGACTTCGGACGCAACATGCTGACACCGTCCGGGAAAAGTCGGCCGCCGACAGCAAGTGCCGCAAGCTGGCGGACAAGGTGGCTGTGCTGGAGGGTGAGAAGGCTGACCTCCGGCGCCAACTGGCGGCAGAGAGGGAGGAGGCTACTGAGGCCCTCGCCAAGGCGCAGGCTGCGCAGGTGGAGGCCAATTTGGCGCGGGCGGAGGGCAGCCTCGCCAGGCAGCGCCGAGCAGCTGGAGGAGCGGCTCAACGCGCTGCAGAGCCGTGTGGAGAGGGCCGAGGCCTCGGCGCGCACGGAGGCTGAGCGGACGCGCAAACAGCTCATTGATTCATACCGTGAGCTGGGCGCGCGGACCGGTGAGTTTGATGTGCCGGACCGAGAGCCCGGACTTCGCTGCCTTGAGTGGGTGCAGGAGGAGCTGCAGGCGCTCCCCACCATCGTGGAGGGGTTTATGTCTTATGCTTCTCTGGTCACCTGCGAGGGGGCGATGAACGCGCTCTCTCGCGAAGGGTGCCGGCACTACGAGGTCTTCGACCAAGCTGATGAGGATTTGGAGCGTGATATCTACAAGGTTGAGGACCCCATAGTGAAGGAATCCGCCGGAGCCCTCTACGATCGGATGTGGGGCCCCCACGGTCGAGAGGTGGTCAGGGAGCGGGCCGAGACGGCGAGGAGTCAGGTAATGTTTGGCTTTTGTTTGGCGTTTGTTTAATGTGGGTTAAATGTGGGTTTGCTGAGTCTGTGTGCTGTGTCTTAGGCGGCGCGCGGCGAGAGGGTGGATGACTTTGGGGCTTTGAACAGCGCGCTGCCTGACCCGGAGCCAAACCCGGCGGCGGCTGTGCCTGAGGCCGCTCCGGAGCCGCCCCCGGAAAGCGCCGAAGGCGTTCCCGATGCCCCTGCAGCCACTGTGGCCGGCGGAGACCCGTCGTCAACTGCTGCGCCGAGGGCTGAGGATCCTGTGGCGGTGGCTGCGGAGGCGACGGCGGAGGCTCCCGCGACGGCTGGGTCTTCGCAGGTGGCCTAGTGGGTGTGGGTAGTTAGGAAATTTTGGATATTGTTGCTAAACCTTGGTTGCTGCGCAGGTTCAAGATTTTGGGCCTGCGCACGCAACCGCTACTGCTAATTTTTGGGCGGCTTCGACCGTGGATGATGAGAATAAATCGGATGAGTCTGCGTCTAAATTTTCCGAGTTCGGTGACTCTGGAAGCTCTGTTGAATGGACCGAAGAGTCGTCGGATGGGGACTTGGACTACTTTGCGGCCTTGGATGTGGCAGTGGCGGAGGCTTCGTCGCAAGCTGCAGATGCTGATGTTGTGTCTGGTCCGAGTACTGGGCGTAGGTGGCGGAGGGCGGTTGCGAAGCGTAGAGTGAGTGGAACGGACGTCGGTCGGCTTCGTGTGAGTGGGGCTGGCAGGCAGGAACCGTTGTCCTTGCCAGCCGCTGTGAGTGCAGGTGAGGGGGAGTTGCGGAGTCTTTTTGCGGGTGAGGAGCTTAGGATAATGTTATTTAACTATAGGGAGATGGGGATTATTCCGAAGGTCGAGCCGATGTAGAATGCGATGCCCTCGCTTGTACATGTGTAATGGCTTGTATGATGAGGTTGTGTGCCTTCGCGCACTCGGCTATGCTCGTGAGGGCGTTAAGTGCTTGGTCTGTGTTTGTTATGTTGGTCTGGTGCGCATGTAGTCGGCCTTTGTGCGGACAGTTTGGTGTAGCCGTTTTTGCACTTGTTAGGCTTCGTGCGGCTGTACCATTGTAATTGGTTCGTCGGACTTGATGCGCTGTCCCTGTTGCACCCTGAGGTGACTTCTGCAGGGATAGTGTTCGCGGCAAATTAGAGTTTTACGCACTTATTGCGCTAGTCCGGCTGCACCCTTAGGCGACTTCTGCGCGGATAGTCTTCGTGGAAGACTTCGATTTTTCGCACTTGTTGTGCTAATCCGGCTGCACCATTAGGCGACTTCTGCGCGGATAGTCTTCGTGGAAGACTTCGATTTTTCGCACTTATTGTGCTAACCCAGCTGCAACCTTTAGGCGACTTCTGCGCGGATAGTCTTCGTGGAAGACTTCGATTTTTTGCACTTGTTGTGCTAACCCGGCTGCACCCTTTAGGCGACTTCTGCGCGGATAGTCTTCGTGGAAGACTTCGATTTTTCGCACTTGTTGTGCTAATCCGGCTGCACCCTTAGGCGACTTCTGCGCGGATAGTCTTCGTGGAAGACTTCGATTTTTCGCACTTGTTGTGCTAATCCGGCTGCACCCTTTAGGCGACTTTTGCGCGGATAGTCTTCGTGGAAGACTTTGATTTTTCGCACTTGTTGTGCTAATCCGGCTGCACCCTTTAGGCGACTTCTGCGCGGATTTGTCGCACGCGAGGGCGGCTGCTGCCGGGCCTCGCGGTGACTTTGTATTAGTCGAATGTCGAAGACCGTTGAAGCGGTCTTTTTTCGACGTGGATTTTGTGGGGGATTTTTCTCTTGTATATTACATGACTCCGCCTCGTTAAAAACCTCACCCCCCCGGGAGGAAAAGAGTGCGAGCCAGAACAAAATTGTTTTTACAAATTACAAGGGCGGGCTGGCCCTGATGAGTCAAACAAAAAATTTGCGCAGATTATCAATGTTCCAGGAATGCTCTAAGTCTTCGTCGTTTGGCGTTGCAAGCCTGTATGCGCTGGGGGAGGCCTTCGACTTTACAATGTAAGGGCCCTCCCACATGGGCTCCAGCTTGCCTCTGGACTCCGTTCGAGCTGTCCGGATGAGGACGAGGTCCCCTTCGCTGAATTCCCTTGGGATGACTGCCTGGTCGCGCCATGCTTTTGTCTGGGCTTGGTATTTGTCCAGGGCCTGCAGGGCGAAGACGCGGTCTCCGTCGATGAGATCCTTCGAAGTTGGCTCATCTACGTCTGGGACGGCCGACGCGGCTGTCCGAGGCGACCCATGCTTTATTTCTTGCGGGGTCATGGCCTCCGACCCGTATAATAGGCGAAAGGGGGTAAACCCAGTCGCCCTGCATTCGGTTGTATTCAGTGCCCAGACCACTTCGGGTAACAGGTCGGGCCACTTGCCTTTTTTGTCGTCCAGGAGCATTTTCTTGACAGCTGTGAAAATTTTGCCGTTGGTGCGCTCCACGACTCCGTTGGACTGGGGGTGGTACACGGAGGCGAAGGCAAGCTTGGTGCCGATGGAGAAGCAGAAGTCTTTGAAATCTTGATTGTCGAACTGCTTGCCGTTGTCGACCGTGAGTTCGGATGGTACTCCGAAGCGGCAAACAATATTTTGCCAGAAGAATTTCTGGGTCGTCTTCGATGTGATGGTGGATACTGCCCTCGCTTCAATCCATTTAGTGAAGTATTCAACGGCTACGAAGGTGAACTTAAGGTTCCCCTGAGCCGTGGGCAGGGGCCCGACGATGTCTAGGCCCCAGCGCTGAAGGGGCCACGTGTGGGCGATCAGCTTCATGAACTGCGAGGGGCGCGCCGAGCGTGGGGAAAATTTCTGACAGGCTTCGCAGGATCTGACAACCCGATTCGCGGCACAGATAATGGCGGGCCAGTAGAAGCCTTGTCGTATCACCTTTGCCGCCAGGGCCCTGGGGCCTGCGTGGGAGCCGCAGGTCCCCCTGTGGACTTCACGCAGGATTTGAACGCCCTCGGTCTCAATGACGCACTTAAGCATCGGCTGGCTGACCCCCTTTTTGTACAGTTGGCCCTCAATCAATGCGAAGTCCCGGCTTCTGTGGTGGAGGCGCTTGGCCTCGTTGCTGTCGACTGGGTGATAGAACCCTTGCAGGTACAGGGTTATTGGCGCCCGCCAGTCTTCGGTCATGATAAGGTTGATCATGCGCTGGCCCTCGCTGTCGTTAGTTATTTGGAGCCCTTCGGGGCTGCGGACGGCTGGTGTGCCGATGACGTGATAGAACACATCGGAGGGGAGGGCTTCACCCCTGGCGGCCGCCTTGGCCAATGCGTCAGCTTCTTCATTCTTGGCCCGGTCCACATGCTGCACAGTGAATCCCTTGAATTGTTTCTCGAGGCTTCGGATGGCCGCGAGGTATTGCATAAGTGCGGGGTCCTTTGCTGCATAGTCCTTTTTGACTTGGCCGGCGACTACCCTGGAGTCTGTTCGGACTATGCAGGTGGTGATGCCGAGGGCTCTTAACTTGTGGAGGCCGAGGATGACAGCTTCATATTTTGCGATGTTGTTTGTGCATCTGTCAGACTCCCGAGTGAAGCTTAAGCGTGCTGCGTATCTGTGCTTGACCCCAGCGGGTGAGGTAATGACTGCAGCAGCGCCTGCCCCCGCATGGCACCAAGCGCCGTCGCAGTGTATTGTCCAAACCTTCTCTGTGGACGGCTCTAGCTGTGTTATTGGCCCGGTCCAGTCGACAACGAAGTCTGCTAAAACTTGTGACTTGATCGCAGTCCTGGGCTCGAAAGTGATGTGGTAGCCGGAGAGTTCGGCCGCCCATTTGGCAATCCGTACCGATGCCTCCGGGTTTCTGAATAATTCGCCGAGTCCCCTATCTGAGGTGACGCGGACCTTGAATGCTTCAAAGTAGTGGCGCAATTTGCGCGAATACATGACGACTGCATATGCAATCTTTTCGAGCTCCGTCATGTTACACTTTGATGGTGTGAGCACCTCGGAGACATAATATACTGGGCACTGCCTGATCACGCCCTCTACTGTCTGCTCCTGAACCAGTGCTGCACTGACCGCGTGCGGCGAAGCCGCGATGTAGAGCAACAGTGGTAGCGAAGAGTCGGGGCTCGTAAGGACGGCCAACTCCATCATGTACTGTTTTAGCGAGGCGAAGGCCGCCGCCTGCTCTGGTCCCCAAGCGAAGTCTTTTGCGCCGCGGAGTGTTTTGAGGAAGGGAAGACTTCGCTCAGCAGACTTGGAGATGAATCTGTTGAGGGCGGCCAACCTTCCCGTCAGACGCTGGACCTCTCTGGCTGACTGCGGGGGCACCATGTTGATGATGGCCTGGATTTTGGTTGGGTTGGCCTCGATGCCGCGGTGCGATACCAGATAACCCAATATTTTCCCTAGCGGACACCAAAGACGCATTTATCGGGGTTGAGGCAAAGCCGTGCGTCTCGCATGTTCGCGAATGTCTCGACGAGGTCTGCGAGATGGTCCTCTTTATTCCTGCTGGCGACGACGATGTTGTCCATGTATGTGAATACGTTTCTGCCGACTTGCCCTTCGAGCACTGTTTTGGTGAGCCAGGAGAAGGTGGACCCGGTGTTCTTGAGTCCCTCCGGCATTCTGATAAAGCAATATGTGCCGAAGGGTGTTATGAAGCTGGTGCTGGCCTTGTCCTCCTCCTTCATGTATATTTGATGATAACCAGAGAAGCAGTCGAGGAGTGACATGACCTCGCACCCGGCCGCGCTATCGACTATTTTGTCGATCCGGGGCAAAGGGAAGTTGTCCTTTGGGCAGGCCTTATTGAGGCTGGTGAAGTCTATGCACATTCGCCACTTGCCGCTCTTTTTTTGCACCATTACCACATTGGAGAGCCACGTGGGGTAAGCCACTGACTCGATAAATTTGGCTTCCAGGAGGCGGTGTACCTCTGCCTTGGCGGCCTCTGTCTTCTCGTCGGACATTTTGCGAAGACGTTGTTTTTTCGGTCTTACCGTGGGGTCGATTCCCAGGCTGTGCTCAATTATGGACCAGCTGACCCCGACCAGGTCGAGGGCTGACCAAGCGAAGACGTCCTTGTTCTTGGACAAGCAGCACAGGAGCTTTTCCTCGTCATGCGAGGTGAGGTCTTCGCTGATCGTGACTGTTTGCTTGGGTGTGGCTAGGTCGAGGGGGACAGTCTTGGTCCCGTTGTTGCTTTGCAGCTGCGCCTTGTGCTGTTTTTCAGTTGAGCTGGCGGGCACTGGGACTTCATGCTGGGCCGTGAGGCAGTGGACATTTCTTTGCCCAGGGACGAAGTCCCGCTCTATGTTGCGCGCGGTCTGCTGATTGCCGTAGACCGAGATGGTGCCCAACGGACCTGGTATCTTCATGCACAGGTACAATCCGTGAATGGCTGCCTCAAACTTGTTGATGGAGCCTCGGCCCATGATAGCGTTGTATGGATACACCATGTCGATGATGTCGAAGGTTATTTGCTCACTTCGGGCATTGGGCGCTACACCGAAGGAGAGGGGCAACTCTATTTTGCCGATAGGAAAAGTGCCCTTGCCGCCGAAGCCGTATAATGGATTGTCCGAAGGCTTGAGCAAGCTGTGGCTTATGCCCATGCGGTCGAAGGCATGGAGGAATATGATGTCTGCCTGGCTGCCATTATCAACGAGGACTTTGTGCAGGTCCCAGCCTGCCACGCTACAGTTGATGACCATGGCGTCGATGTGGGGGGCGCTGCGCAGGTCGACGTCTCGGGCGTCAAAAGTTAGCGGTACATGGGACCACTTCGTCTGCACAACTGGACCAGTGATGGCGACGTGGTTAATGCTGCGGTAGTGGTCCCGCTTTTGTCGCTTGGTGTCGAAGTCGACACTGGACCCACCAGTGATCATATGAATGACTCCGCGATACGGCTGATCGGCGAAGTCTTCTTGCTTGGGGGCATGGGGGTGGGGGATGTTTTGTTGTTGCTGGTGTGGAGGCGGGGGTGGGGGAGGTACAATTTGTACTTCCTGATGGTGTTGGTAAGCGTGGTGCGGTGGATGCAGAGCGGGGGCGTGGATATATGGTGGAGGGTGTTGCTGATAAGTGTGTGCGACGACCCTTGGGTTGTCGGCCGGTTGCGCCCGTGCCATCCTGTCTCTGGTGGCCTTTGTTTCTGGGCAGTCTTTTGTTTGATGGGCGCAGTCTTCGCCGTGGAAGAGACAGTAGAATCGGCGCGGCGGCTGCGCGCGTCCCCGGCCCCTACCGCGAGTTCCACCTCCGCGGCCCTGGGGGGGATACTCCTAGCGGCGAGGGGCATCACCAGTGGGGTGCTGGTTGGTGATGTTGTGCACCTGCTGCTGGTTACGACCGTCTCGGCCGGAGTCCGGCTGTGGAGTCCTCGTCCACGTGCGGCTGGACTGTGGAGCATCTTTGGGCTTTCTCTGGGACTCAACCTTGCGCTGGTGGAGCTCTTCGGATTTGGCGTATTTTTCAAATAGTTGATATAACTCCTAAAGGTTCTTGGGCAGGTCCCTGATGCAATGACTGTAAAGGACGCCGGCGCGAAGGCCACTGATGGCGTAGTGAATGGCGATCTAGTCATCAACTGAGGGCAGCTGTGACTTGAGTGTTAGAAACTTGCGGTAATATTCTCGCAGAGTCTCTTTTTCCAGCTGCTTGCAGAGTGAGAGTTCGGCCAAGGCGTTGGTGTCTGGGTGGTACCCTTGGAAGTTGAGCAGGAATTTGTCCCTTAGGCTTCTCCAGGAGTCAATGGACAGCGGGGCAACCTGGTGAACCAGGTGAGAGCTGGGCCTTCGAGGGCGATGATGAAAGACTTGGCCATTGTGGCGTCGTCCCCTCCGAAAGATGCAACGGCGACCTGATAGCTCATGATGTACTGTGCAGGGTCCGTGCTGCCGTTGTACTTGGGATAGGTCCCTGCCCGGAAGTTGGTAGGCCAAGGTGTCACTTGCAGATGTGGCGCCAGGGGACTTCGCTCGTCGAGGTAGTTGACCCCTTGAAATGGCGCGACGGCTGCGAAGGCGTAGTCGCGCTGGGGGAAGTGCGGGTCTTCCGCCTGCGCGTGCTGCTGCAGGGGTGGCCCATGCTGCAGGCCGCGGTGGCCTTCGCGTGTGTCTTCCACTTGTGCGCGGTGCTGCAGGGGTGGCCCATGCTGCAGGCCGAGGTGGCCTTCGCGCTGCATCAGCGTGATCTCCCGCTCGAGGTCCTGGGCCTTCTACTCTTCGTCGCGTATCATTTGCCGCACCTTGGCTAGTGCAGACACGCGCTGGCGCTTGGCCTCCAGTATCTCTTTTTGCCTCTGGAGATTGCGATTCTTGAGGCGTAGTGCGCGCAGCTGTAGCTGTTCTTCCGTTGAAACGCCAAGGACTTCACCGTCCTCAGTGAGGCCCGCGCCCTCTGGTGGAGCGAAGCCGAGGACCTCACCGTCCTCGGTGAGGTCCGCGCCTTCCGGTGGGGCAAAGCCTGGGGGAAGCTGCGGTTGTCCTTCAGGGCCGCAGGTGCGGAGGGCGTCGTCTTCAGCAGCCTCTTGGTGAGTGGAGTGGGTGAGTGGGAGGGCCTTGCCCTTCCTTGCGGCCAGCAGTGCTGCCTTCGCAGCCTCGTCAGCCTTCGAGCTAGCTTTCTTGGGTGCCATCGCGGGTGGTTTTTTCGTCACACGAACGGTGGGCGCCAAATGTTGAAACTTGCACACAGGCGCAAGTCGATCCAACAGTGGGGGGAGTGTTAGCACAAACAGGATTTTAGCACGTGATGGCAAAAGCACTGTTCAACCAGCCTCTCAAGGGCACTGTGCGGGGGTATTTATAGGTGTCCGGGTACCCAGCGTCCCATGTTAAGGACGCATGTGCCCTCAGACACCTAGGTTATCTCCGGAATATTCCCATAAAGCAGGGTTGCAGACTGTAATTACAGGGATGCCTTTATAAATTAGGCCCGTAACACGCAGCGGCCACGCAGGGCCTGTTAAAATGGGCCGGATCACACGTGGGCCTCCGCGCTGGGCGAGGCCGCACGGTGGGATGACCTCGCTGGGGGTCTTCGTCCGATGTCGCATGGGGCGAAGGGTGTCCCTGACCGTTGTCTTGTCTCCGTCGGGCTGGTGTTTTCGGCGAAGGCCCCGAGCGAAGGGTGGCGTCTTTGCCTTCGCCCCAACATAGGTGTCACTGTCTTTAGAAGAAGTGATGATTCAATAGCATTTAAGGGAGTGTTAGAGGGTCAGCAATACTTGGTAGATTTTGATAGAGCTGAACTCGACACTTGCTTAATTGCTAAGACTAACATGGGTTGGCTCTAGCACCGCCGACTAGCACATGTTGGAATGAAGAATCTTCATAAGCTTCTAAAGGGAGAGCACATTTTAGGACTAACAAATGTTCATTTTGAGAAAGACAGGATTTGTAGCGCATGCCAAGCCGGGAAGCAAGTTGGCACTCATCATCCACACAAGAACATCATGACAAGTGACAGGCCACTGGAGCTCCTACACATGGATTTATTCGGCCCGATAGCTTACATAAGCATCGGCGGGAGTAAGTACTGTCTAGTTATTGTGGATGATTATTCTCGCTTCACTTGGGTGTTCTTTTTGCAGGAAAAATCCCATACCCAAGAGACCTTAAAGGGATTCTTGAGACGGGCTCAAAATGAGTTCGGCTTAAGGATCAAGAAAATTAGAAGCGACAACGGGACGGAGTTCAAGAACTCACAAATAGAAGGCTTCCTTGAGGAGGAGGGCATCAAGCATGAGTTCTCTTCTCCCTACACCCCACAACAAAATGGTGTAGTGGAGAGGAAGAATCGAACTCTATTGGACATGTCAAGAACCATGCTTGATGAGTACAAGACACCGGATCGGTTTTGGGCCGAGGCGGTCAACACCGCCTGCTACGCCATCAACCGGTTATATCTACACCGAATCCTCAAGAAGACATCCTATGAACTCCTAACCGGTAAAAAGCCCAATATTTCATATTTTAGAGTCTTTGGTAGCAAATGCTTTATTCTTGTTAAAAGAGGTAGAAAATCAAAATTTGCTCCTAAGACTGTAGAAGGCTTTTTACTAGGATATGATTCAAACACAAGGGCATATAGAGTCTTTAACAAGTCCTCAGGGCAAGTTGAAGTTTCTTGTGACGTTGTGTTTGATGAAACTAACGGCTCTCAAGTAGAGCAATTGATCTTGATGAGATAGGTGAAGAACAGGCTCCGTGCATCGCGCTAAGGAACATGTCCATTGGGGATGTGTGTCCTAAGGAATCTGAAGAGCCTCCACATACACAAGATCAATCATCCTCCTCCACGCAAGCATCTCCACCAACTCAAAATGAGGACGAGGCTCAAGTTGATGAAGGAGAAGATCAAAGAGATGAGCCACCTTAAGATGACGGCAATGATCAAGGGGGAGATGCAAATGATCAAGACAAGGAGGATGAACAACCAAGGCCGCCACACCCAAGAGTCCACCAAGCAATCCAACGAGATCACCCCGTCGACACCATCCTCGGCGACATTCATAAGGGGGTAACCACTCGATCTCGTGTTGCACATTTTTGTGGGCATTACTCTTTTGTTTCCTATATTGAGCCACACAGGGTAGAGGAAGCACTCCAAGATTCGGATTGGGTGATGGCGATGCAAGAGGAGCTCAACAATTTCACGAGGAATGAGGTATGGCATTTAGTTCCACGTCCTAACCAAAATGTTGTAGGAACCAAGTGGGTCTTCAGCAACAAGCAAGACGAGCATGGTGTGGTGACAAGGAACAAAGCTCGACTCGTGGCCAAGGGGTATTCACAAGTCGAAGGTTTGGATTTTGGTGAAACCTATGCACCCGTAGCTAGGCTTGAGTCCATTCGCATATTATTGGCCTATGCTACTTACCATGGCTTCAAGCTTTATCAAATGGACGTGAAGAGTGCCTTCCTCAACGGACCAATCAAGGAAGAGGTCTATGTTGAGCAACCTCCCGGCTTTGAAGACAGTGAGTATCCTAACCATGTCTATAGGCTCTCTAAGGCGCTTTATGGGCTCAAGCAAGCCCCAAGAGCATGGTATGAATGCCTAAGAGATTTCCTTATTGCTAATGGCTTCAAAGTCGGAAAAGCCGATCCTACTTTATTTACTAAAACTCTTGACAATGATTTGTTTGTATGCCAAATTTATGTTGATGATATTATATTTGGGTCTACTAACGAATCTACATGTGAAGAATTTAGTAGGATCATGACACAGAAATTCGAGATGTCTATGATGGGGGAGTTGAAGTATTTTCTAGGATTCCAAGTCAAGCAACTTCAAGAGAGCACCTTCATTAGCCAAACAAAGTATACTCAAGACATTCTAACCAAGTTTGGAATGAAGGATGCCAAGCCCATCAAGACACCCATGGGAACCAATGGGCATCTCGACCTCGACACGGGAGGTAAGTCCGTGGATCAAAAGGTATACCGGTCGATGATTGGTTCATTGCTTTATTTATGTGCATCTCGACCAGACATTATGCTTTCCGTATGCATGTGTGCAAGATTCCAAGCCGACCCTAAGGAATCACACCTTACGGCCGTAAATGAATCTTGAGATATTTGGCTTATACTCCTAAGTTTGGGCTTTGGTACCCTCGGGGATCCACTTTTGATTTGATTGGTTATTCGGATGCCGATTGGGCGGGGTGCAAAATCATAGGAAGAGCACATCGGGGACTTGTCAGTTCTTGGGAAGATCCTTGGTGTCTTGGGCTTCAAAGAAGCAAAATTCGGTCGCTCTTTCTATCGCCGAAGCCGAGTACATTGCCGCAGGCCATTGTTGCGCGCAATTGCTTTGGATGAGGCAAACCCTGCGGGACTATGGTTACAAATTAACCAAAGTTCCTCTTCTATGTGATAATGAGAGTGCAATCCGCATGGCGGATAATCCCGTTGAGCATAGCCGCACTAAACACATAGCCATTCGGTATCATTTTCTTAGGGATCACCAACAAAAGGGGGATATCGAGATTTCATACATTAACACTAAAGATCAATTAGCCGATATCTTTACCAAGCCACTTGATGAACAAACTTTTACCAAACTTAGGCATGAGCTCAATATTCTTGATTCTAGGAATTTCTTTTGCTAATTTGCACACATAACTCATAAGTATACCTTTGATCATGTCTCTTTTATATGCTATGACTAATGTGTTTTCAAGGGTGTTTCAAACCAAGTCATAGGCATATTGAAAGGGAATTGGAGTCTTCGGCGAAGACAAGGCTTCCACTCCACTCTATTACTCATCCTTCGCCATCGCTCCGCTTCACTCTCCGTCTTTGGTATAATCTTTACTCATATGTTTTAATTGCCAAAGGGGAGATAGTAGTTAGCAAAAAGGCCTATATTTCATTCCAAGTATCCGTTTTTGGCGATTCATGCCAAAGGGGGAGAAAGTATTGGCCCAAAGCAAAAGGACCGCACCACCACCCTACTTTTACAATAATTAATGATTTTCAATTGGTAAATTTCAAATTGGTATCTCTTTGTGTTCTAGAGGGGGAGAAAGTAGTATTGATATCTTAAAACCCTCTTGAACGCTAAGAGGTGAATTTATTGAGGGGGAGTTTTGTTTAGTCAAAGGAAAAGCATTTCAAACAAGGGGAGAAAATTTCAAAACTTGAAAATGCTTCTCAAAATCTTATTCATTTACCTTTGACTATCTTGCAAAAGGACTTTGAAAAGAATTTACAAAAGAATTTGCAAAAACAAAACTTGTGGTGCAAGTGTGGTCCAAAATGTTAAAAATAAAGAAACAATTCATGCACATCTAGAAAGTAGTATTTATTGGCTCAAATTCTAGGCAATCTTTGCACTTACATTTTGCAAACTAGTTCAATTCTGCACTTCTATATTTGCTTTGGTTTGTGTTGGCATCAATCACCAAAAAGGGGGAGATTGAAAGGGAATTAGGCTTACACCTATTTCCTATACTAATTTTGGTGGTTGAATTGCCCAACACAAATAATTGGACTAACTAGTTTGCCCAAGTTTATAAGTTCTACAGGTACAAAGGTTCACCATAAGCCAATAAAAAGACCAAGAAAAAGGGTTCAAACAAAGGAGCAAAGGGACAACCGAAGGCACCCTGGTCGGGCGCACCGGACTGTCCGGTGTGCCACCGGACAGTGTCCGGTGCACCAGGGAAGACCGACCTCAAACTCTTCACCTTCGGGAATTCTCAGAGCCGGCGCGCTATAATTCACCGGACTGTCCGGTGTACACCGGACAGTGTCCGGTGCTCCAAGAGGACGCGGCTCCGAACTCGCCAGTCTCAGGAATTCGCTTCGGCTGTTCCGCTATAATTCACCGGACATGTCCGGTGTACACCGGACTGTCCGGTGTAACTGCGGAGCAACGGCTACTTCAGGCGCCAACGGTCACCTGCCAGCGCATTTAATGCGCGCCAGAGCGCGCAGAAGTCAGGCACGCGCGAACAGGCGCACCGGACACTCTACAGTGGATGTCCGGTGTGCCACAGGACATCCAGGTGGGCCCAGCGTCAGAGCTCCAACGGTCGGAACCCTAACGTTCGAGTGACGTGGCTGGCGCACCGGACATGTCCGGTGTGCACCGGACTGTCCGGTGCACCATGCGACAGACAGCCTCCACCCAAACGGCTAGTTTGGTGGTTGGGGCTATAAATAACCCCAACCACCCCACATTCAAGTCATCCAAGTTTTCCACTTCTCAACCACTTACAAGAGCTAGGCATTCAATTCTAGACACACTCAAGTGATCAAATCCTCTCCAAACTCCACACAACGCCCTAGTGATTAGTGAGAGAGATTTGCTTGTGTTCTTTCGAGCTCTTGCGCTTGGATTGCTTTCTTCCTTCTTTGATTCTTCATTGCGATCAAACTCACTTGTAATTGAGGCAAGAGACACCAATCTTGTGGTGGTCCTTGTAGGAACTTTGTGTTCCAAACATTTGAGAAGAGAAAGCTCACTCGGTCCAAGGGACCGTTTGAGAGAGGGAAAGGGTTGAAAGAGACTCGGTCTTTGTGACCACCTCAACGGGGAATAGGTTTGCGAGAACCGAACCTCGGTAAAACAAATCCACATGTCACACTCCTTATTCGCTTGCGATTTGTTTTGCACCCTCTCTCGCGGACTCGATTATATTTCTAACTCTAACCCAGCTTGTAGTTGTGATTATTTTTGAGAATTTCAGTTTCGCCCTATTCACCCCCCCTCTAGGCGACTTTCAAAACTCAATTTCCTATCTCTAAGTCAAAAACACTTGTTGAGGCATAGAGAGAGATATTCCAAGAGAATTGATCAAAGATTCAAAAACTCCCCCTTTTTCCATAATCAACCATTCTCCCCACAAGAGACCAACTTTTGACAATAAGAGTATTTTGACAAAACAAAAGCTCCAACTCTACTATTTTCAAAATTCTCAAGTGGTAGCTGATCCATTTCTTGCTTTGGCCTTAATTTCTCCCCCTTTGGCATTAAGCACCAAAACGAGATCATTATTGGCCCTTAAACCCCATTGCCTCACCAAAATCTTCAATGAAGAGTAAAAAGGCAATAAAAACACGGAGATGAACTTGGAGTAAGTTACCCTCTCATCGGAGTGCAGTAGGGCACCGGACGCTGCGAAGGCGGCTGCCACCGGTGGTCCCAAGCCAGCGAAGGCTGCCCCTTCGTCCAGCGGGTTGCATGGTCCAAGTTCACCTTTTTCCTTTCAATCCTCCTTTGAGACTAAATTAAGAAGACTCAAGCACACGGTTAGTCTCAAAGGGTCAAGTTGTAGCATTTCTCCCCTTAAATACGTGCATCATTCTCACATGGACTTGTGAGGTCCGAGGGATCCCTTGCACAACTTGAGCACCATGAATAAGCAATAAAGTGCATAATGGAACATGATCAAAGGCATAAAACACATGTATGCTCTATATCAATCCAAGTTACGCGAATATAAGACATTTAGCTCACTACGCAGCCTGCAAAAGGTCTTCTCATCTAAAGGCTTGGTAAAGATATCGGCTAGCTGGTTCTCGGTGCTAACATAAAACACTTCGATATCTCCCTTTTGCTAGTGGTCTCTCAAAAAGTGATGCCGGATGTCTATGTGCTTTGTGCGGTTGTGTTCAACAGGATTGTCCGCCATGCGGATTGCACTCTCATTGTCACATAGGAGTGGGACTTTGCTCAGATTGTAGCCAAAGTCCTGAGGGTTTGCCTCATCCAAAGTAGTTGCGTGCAACACTGTCCTGCGGCAACGTACTCGGCCTCAGCGGTGGATAGGGCAACGGAGGTTTGTTTCTTAGAACTCCAGGACACCAGGGACCTTCCTAGAAATTGGCATGTCCCTGATGTACTCTTCCTATCGACCTTACATCCAACATAATCGGAGTCTGAATATCCAATCAAGTCAAAGGTAGACCCCTTTGGATACCAGATCCCGAAGCAAGGCGTAGCGACTAAATATCTAAGAATTCTCTTAACGGCCACAAGGTGACACTCCCTTGGGTCGGATTGAAATCTACCACACATGCATACGCTTAGCATAATATCCGGTCTACTAGCACATAAATAAAGTAAAGACCCTATCATAGACCGGTATGCCTTTTGATCAACGGACTTACCTCCTTTGTTGAGGTCGACATGCCTGTCGGTTCCCATTGGAGTCTTTGTGGGCTTGGCGTCCTTCATCCCAAACCGCTTGAGCAAGTCTTGCGTATACTTCGTTTGAGAGATGAAGGTGCCGTCCTTGAGTTGCTTCACTTGGAATCCAAGGAAGTAGTTCAACTCGCCCATCTTTGACATCTCGAATTTTTGAGTCATCACCCTGCTAAACTCTTCACAAGACTTTTGATTAGTAGAACCAAATATTATGTCATCGACATAAGTTTGGCACACAAATAGATTACTGTCACAAGTCTTAGTGAAAAGAGTTGGATCGGCTTTCCCAACCTTGAAAGCATTAGCAATTAAAAAGTCTCTAAGGCATTCATACCATGCTCTTGGGGCTTGCTTAAGTCCATAGAGCGCCTTAGAGAGCTTACACACGTGGTCGGGGTACCGTTCATCCTCAAAGCCAGGGGGTTGCTCCACGTACACCTCCTCCTTGATTGGCCCGTTGAGGAAAGCGCTCTTCACGTCCATTTGGAACAACCTAAAAGAATGGTGAGCGGCATAGGCTAACAAAATACGAATCGACTCTAGCCTAGCCACAGGAGCAAAAGTCTCCTCAAAGTCCAAACCTGCGACTTGGGCATAACCTTTTGCCACAAGTCGAGCCTTGTTCCTTGTCACCACCCCGTGCTTGTCCTGTTTGTTGCGGAATACCCACTTGGTTCCCACAACGTTTTGCTTGGGATGAGGCACCAGTGTCCAAACTTCATTTCGCTTGAAGTTGTTGAGCTCTTCCTGCATGGCCAACACCCAGTCCGGATCTAGCAAGGCCTCTTCTACCCTGAAAGGCTCAATAGAAGAGACAAACGAGTAATGCTCACAAAAATTAGCTAATCTAGAGCGAGTAGTTACTCCCTTGCTAATATCACCCAAAATCTAGTCGACGGGATGATTCCTTTGAATCATCGCTCGAACTTGAGTTGGAGGGGCCTGTGGTGCTTCTTCCTCTTCAACTTGGACATCTTGTGCTCCCCCTTGATCACTCGCCTCTTCTTGAGGGACCTGTTCGTCATCTTGAGTTGGGGGGTGCACCATCGTTGAGGAAGAAGGTTGATCTTGCACTTGGTGTTCCTGTGGTCGCACATCTCCAATTGCCATGGTACGAATTGCGTCCGTTGGAACATCATCTTCATCTATATCATCAAGATCAACTTGCTCTCTTGGAGAGCCATTAGTCTCATCAAATACAACGTCGCTAGAGACTTCAACCAAACCCGATGATTTGTTGAAGACTCTATATGCCTTTGTATTTGAGTCATAACCTAACAAAAACCCTTCTATAGCTTTGGTAGCAAATTTTGAATTTCTACCTTTCTTCACCAGAATGTAGCATTTACTCCCAAAAACTTGAAAATACGAAACGTTGGGTTTGTTACCGGTTAGTAGCTCGTATGACGTCTTCTTGAGGAGGCGATGAAGGTAGACCCGGTTTATGGCGTGGCAAGCGGTATTCACAGCTTCCGACCAAAACCGCTCGAGCGTCTTGAATTCTCCAAGCATTGTCCTCGCCATGTCTATAAGTGTCCTGTTCTTCCTCTCTACCACACCGTTTTGTTGTGGTGTGTAGGGAGCGGAGAACTCGTGCTTGATTCCTTCCTCCTCAAGGTACTCTTCCACTTGAAGGTTCTTGAACTCGGACCCATTGTCGCTTCTAATCTTTTTCACCTTGAGCTCAAATTAGAACACCTAGAGGGGGGTGAATAGGTGATCCTGTAAAACTTGAAACTTAAAGCCACAAACTTGATTAAGTGTTAGAGCAATAAAGTCAAGTGGCTAGAGAGGAGTTCTTGCTAAACACGATAACCACAAAGAAATCAACACAGAGAGGCACAGTGGTTTATCCCGTGGTTTGGCCAAGTCCAACACTTGCCTACTCGATGTTGTGGCGTCCCAACGGACGAGGGTTGCACTCAACCCCTTTCAAGTGGTCCAAAGACCAACTTGAATACCACGGTGTTTCTCTTGGTTTCACTATATCCCGCTTGCGAGGAATCTCCACAACTTGGAGCCTCACGCCCTTACAATTTGATGATCACAAAGAAGCACAGAAGTAAGGGTGGGAAAAGCAACGCACACAAGACACAAAATCAGAGCACAAACACGCACACTAGTCACAACTTGAGCTCGCAACACAACTCGAAGAGTTCTCTACTCAAATGGAGCTCTAGTTGCTATCACAAAGAATCAAATGCGCGGAAATGGAGTCTTGGTGCTTAGAGTTGATCAAAGAATGCTTGGTGTGCTCCTCTATGCGCCTAGGGGTCCCTTTTATAGCCCCAAGGCAGCTAGGAGCCGTTGGAAGCAATCCAGGAAGGCAAATCTTGCCTTCTGTCGGGTGGCGCACCGGACAGTCCGGTGCACCACCGGACACTGTCCGGTGCAGATTGCTTTCCTAATCTGGCGTAGCCGACCGTTGAAGATTTGGAGCCATTGGTGCACACCGGACAGTCCGGTGCCCCCATCCGACCGTTGGCTCGGCCACGCGTCACGCGCGGATTGCACGACCGACCGTTGGCGCGCCCGACCGTTGGCTCACCGGTCAGTCCGGTGCCTCACCGGACAGTCCGGTGAATTATAGCCGTACGCTGTTGACTTGGTTACCGAGAGCAGCGACTTCGCCGCAGATAACTCACCGGACAGTCCGGTGCACCACCGGACAGTCCGGTGATTTATAGCCGTACGCCGCCGTCGAGACCCGAGAGCAGGCTGTTCACCAGGACTGGTCCTAGCACAACAGACACTGTCCGGTGCACCACCGGACAGTCCGGTGCACCCAGACCGAGTAGCCTTTTGGCTAAACACAGCCAACTTAACTCCAACGCGATTTCTCCTGTTTCTAACACTTAGACACAATACATTAGTCTTCAAAACAATGTACTAAGTCTAGAAACATACCTTTAATCTTGATTTGCACTTCTTGAGTCTTTGGCACAAATATTACTCAAAGCATTTGTGTGGAGCATTAAATCACCAAAATCTAATAGAAATGGCCCAAGGGCACATTTCCCTTTCAAGTTTACCAAAACCAACCATTCTCTGGATAAGTATATATACATTTTCGCATGAGTTCGACTTTTTGGAAGTTTTGTAAACTACAAATACAGCGCCACAAACAGCAGAGAGAAATCCTAAAAAAACCTAAAAGATGTTCATGATACATGGCCAAATAACTCTATTAATAGACAGGAAGATTAAGTGTCGCACCAGCAAATGCAAAGGTATTCCTAATATACAACATCACATGATGTCCTCAAAATTTACATGCTTGTAAGGTTCCCCCCTTCCTGACTGCACAGAAATAGTGGAGAGCGAAGATTAAATGGTTTTGCAATTTGTGAGCAGCTACCCTAACAAACATCTCTAAGATGGCTAAGCTTGTCTCAAAGATGACAATTCACCCAGTGAAATAGAAGCAAATGAGGAAGCCCAAGCTCGAGCATCACTTGCTCCCTTCCTCAAGTCTATTGCCTTATTGCGTAGTCTCAGCTTGCTCTCATAAAAAACAATCAAGGCTCATTCCAATAGCTGGTTTGATCCCCTACAAATCACTAAGTTCAAGTTTTAGATGTGGAAAACTAAGACAACTCTTTGATGAGACATGGCAACAGGTATGAAGTGTGTTACATTCAGGTGTTCCAATACCTGTTGTATTTATATTATTCATGTTTATTCATTGAACCTTCAGACTTTTTGGTTTCAATGGTGGGAGGTTATGAAAGGGAAATGTGCCCTTGGGCCATTTCTAAGTGTTTTGGTGATTTAGTCCAACACAAGTGCCTAAGTGTAAAGAGGTGGACAAAGTACAAATCAAGGATAAAGGTATGTTTCTCAGACTTAGTACATTGTTTTATGGACTAATGTATTGTGTCTAAGTGCTGGAAACAGGAAAAATCCAATTGGAAATGTCTTGACTCGAGCAGCCAAGACTCTGCTGAGTCTGGGAGCACCGGACTGTCCGGTGGTGCACCGGACAGTGTCCGGTGCGCCAGGCTGGTTCGAGCGAAGTGGCCGCTCTCGGGAATTCATCGGCGACGTACGGCTAAAATTCACCGGACTGTCCGGTGTGCACCGGACTGTCCGGTGAGCCAACGGTCGGCCGGGCCAACGGTCGGCCGCGCAATCTGCGCGGGACACATGGCCGAGCCAACGGCTAGAAGATGGCACCGGACTGTCCGGTGTGCACCGGACATGTCCGGTGCGCCAACGGCTCCAGGTCTGCCAACGGTCGGCTTCGCCATTTAAGGAAAGAAATCTGGCACCGGACAGTGTCCGGTGTGCACCGGACTGTCCGGTGCGCCAGACGACAGAAGGCAAGAATTGCCTTCCCTGATTGCTCTCAACGGCTCCTAGCTGCCTTGGGGCTATAAAAGGGACCCCTAGGCGCATGGAGGAGGAGACCAAGAATTCCTACAACATTTCTAAGCACCAAGACATAGATTTCGCGCATTCGTTTCATTGTGATAGCATATAGAGCTCTTGTGGAGTTGTGAACTCATTGAGTCGTGTTGCGAGCTCTTGTTGCGATTTGTGTGCATGTTGACACTCTGACTCTTGTGTCTTGTGTGCGTTGCTAATCCCTCCCTTGCTCCGTGTTCTTTGTGAATTTCAAGTGTAAGGGCGAGAGGCTCCAAGTTGTGGAGATTCCTCGCAAACGGGATTGAGAAAAAGCAAACAAAACAGCGTGGTATTCAAGTAGGTCTTTGGACCACTTGAGAGGGGTTGATTGCAACCCTCGTCCGTTGGGACGCCACAACGTGGAGTAGGCAAGCGTTGGTCTTGGCCGAACCACGGGATAACCACCGTGCCATCTCTGTGATTGATCCTTGTTGGTTATTGTGTTTTGTTGAGGATTCCTCTTTAGCCACTTGGCAATTATTGTGCTAACAATTAACCAAGTTTTTGTGGCTATAAGTTTTTGAAGTTTTACAGGATCACCTATTCACCCCCCCCCCTCTAGGTGCTCTCAGGTTAAGGATGGATGAGAGTATTGATTTTGGCATGCGCAATCCTGATTTAGTTCCCTTGATTATCTAGGTCTAGAATACTAACGCCAATCCTTTGTATAATTGTTATTTCTTACATTTCTCTGCTCAGTTGTGACTGCTACAAATTTCGTTCCAATATAATGCGCACGAGCTATTTATTTTTACACCATCTGTAGCGTGTGTCACGACTTCCTTTATTACTTCAAAGCTGGGATGCTCACATATATAAGAGACATGTTTATCATTTCGTATCTATGTTTTATATTAATTCTGATCCCGTGGCAACGTACGGGCACATGCCTAGTTCTTTATGATTTCTCCTTTCGGCCTACGTGACTCTTTATTGGCAAGCAACCGAACGGCCATGTCAAAACATCTTAGAGTCATATCTTGATTTATCATTAATATGTTTTGTAGGTCTTTGACAGATATTTCTACCTTAAAAGGGTTGAAACTTCGCACCCATGTCATCCTATAATGTAGCATGACAAAAGTCTATATCAATAATCTAAGTAGTTGGTATACATAAAATAGATAAATCAATGAGCACTTACTCTAGTGTCGTATCGTCTTGGATTGCCCTGATATAATCATATAGAACATCTATTGATCGGCTTTGGTCACTGGCATGTCCTTTGTGGAAAGACCAGCCATTAAAAAGTCATTGGTGCACCCATCGGTCGAGACTTTGACAGGAGTTCTTTTATCCAATCATCAACAAACCACCTTTGTAAGTCTGCTTGCGTAATAGGGCAATCCTCATCTTCAAACACTACTTCACTGTCATTAAGCACATGGAGTAGTTTTCTTTTCTTAGGATTTGTTGGGCTGTCTAATATCTCAACATCATAGGGGTTTCTAGTGTCAACTTCTTTTTCATAATTGTATAACAGACACCCCCTTCTCTTGTTCAGGTCTGAAGATAGTAATATAGCAGCCATTTTTTTCTTAAAGTGTGACATGTCATCTTACAAATAATAAGAAACAATTAATTTAGCATTATATATGTAACACTAACTGAAGATGTGCATATATGTCGTAGTAGTAATAATATACCTGGGTAAAATTGTCAGACAATTCATCCCCTGTCCAGTATTCGTATAGTTCAAAAGAAAGAGGCCACATGAAGAGCTACAATATACATTAATAAAAACATCAAGTTTAGTATGATTGAAGAAATTGGTAAAGAAGATTTAAGGGCGTACCTATATGTCTGCTTTGCATATGACATTTCTATTTCTCTGAGTGGCCAAGAAGCAACTTGGAGGTCTGGCCACCTGTGGTATTTTAACTCTTTACGTTGAGATATCATATCAATTTGTCTTTGGAGTCCTTTAATCTTTATATATTGTAAAACAAAATCAGAGATTGAGATAAGTTAATAGTGAATTAGTAATTAGTTTATGCATACTCACAGAGTCAGTGAGGTCTTTGCGGTCTTGTGAAGAACCAAGTGAATCGAGCACTTGTATCTCCTTATTTCTTGCATTGATCATGGCAAGATACCAGTGCGTCCCTCGGATGTTTATCGAAATAAACACCTACAAAACAATTATAAATACTGCATAAGTGAAAGTCGCCTAGAGGGGGGGTGAATAGGGCGAAACTGAAATTTATAAATATAAACACAACTACGAGATGGGTTAGCGTTAGAAATAAACAAGAGTCCGAGAGAGAGGGCGCAAAACAAATCGTGAGCAAATGCGAAGTGAGACACGATGATTTGTTTTACCGAGGTTCGGTTCTCGCAAACCTACTCCCCGTTGAGGAGGCCACAAAGGCCGGGTCTCTTTCAACCCTTACCCTCTCTCAAACGATCCCGCGGACCGAGTGAGCTTTCTCTTCTCAAATGTTTGGAACACAAAGTTTCCACAAGGACCACCACAAGATTGGTGTCTCTTGCCTCAATTACAAGTGAGTATGATCGCAATGAAGAATCAAAGAGAGAAGAAAGCAATCCAAGCGCAAGAGCTCGAAAGAACACAAGCAAATCTCTCTCACTAATCACTAGGGCGTTGTGTGGAGTTTGGAGAGGATTTGATCACTTTGGTGTGTCTAGAATTGAATGCTAGAGCTCTTGTAAGTAGTTGAAGTGGGAAAACTTGGATGCAATGAATGGTGGGTGGTTGGGGGTATTTATAGCCCCAACCACCAAACTAGCCGTTTGGTGGGGCTGACTGTCGTATGGTGCACCAGACAGTCCGGTGCACACCGGATATGTCCGGTGCGCCAGCCACGTCACCAAAGCCGTTGGGATTCGACCGTTGGAGCTCTGTCTTCTGGGCCCGCCTTGATGTCCTGTGGCGCACCGGACATGTACTGTAGAGTGTCCGGTGCGCCAGCATGGGCATGCCTGACCTCTGAGCGCGCTGGCGCGCATTTAATGCACTGCAGGTAGCCGTTGGCGCCGGAAGTAGCCGTTGCCCCACAGTTACACCGAACAGTCCGGTGTACACCGGACATGTTCGGTGAATTATAGCGGAGCAGCCGAAGCGAATTCCCGAGACTGGCGAGTTCGGAGCCGCGACTTCGTGGAGCACCAGACACTGTCCGGTGTACACCGGACAGTCCGGTGAATTATAGCGCGCCAGCTTCCGAGAATTCCCGAAGGTGAAGAGTTTGAAGTCAGTCTTCCCTGGTGCACCGGACACTGTCCGGTGGTGCACCGGACCAGGGTGCCTTCGGTTGGCCCTTGCTCCTTTGTTTGAACCCAATACTTGGTCTTTTTATTGGCTAAGTGTGAACCTTTGGTACCTGTAGAACTTATAAACTTGGGCAAACTAGTTAGTCCAATTATTTGTGTTGGGCAATTCAACCACCAAAATTAGTTATAGGAAATAGGTGTGAGCCTAATTCCCTTTCAATCTCCCCCTTTTTGGTGATTGATGCCAACACAAACCAAAGCAAATATAAAAGTGCATAATTGAACTAGTTTGCATAATGTAAGTGCAAAGGTTGCTTGGAATTGAGCCAATATCAATACTTACAAGATATGCATGGATTGTTTCTTTATTTTTAACATTTTGGACCACGCTTGCACCACATGTTTTGTTTTTGCAAATTCTTTTTGTAAATCCTTTTCAAAGTCCTTTTGCAACATAGTCAAAGGTAGATGAATAAGATTTTTGCAAAGCATTTTCAAGTTTGAAATTTTCTCCCCTTGTTTCAAATGCTTTTCCTTTGACTAAACAAAACTCCCCCTCAAATAAATTCTCCTCTTAGTGTTCAAGAGGGTTTTAAGATATCAATTTTGAAAATACTACTTTCTCCCCCTTTAGAACACAAAGAGATACCCATTTGAAATTTACCAATTGAAAATCATCAATTTTTTTTAAATTTGGGTGGTGGTGCGGTCCTTTTGCTTTGGGCTCATACTTTCTCCCCCTTTGGCATGAATCGCCAAAAACGGATACTTTGAGTGAGATATAAGCCCTTTCCTAACTACTTTCTCCCCTTTGGCAAATAAAACATATGAGTGAAGATTATACCAAAGATGGAGAGTGATGCGGAGCGACGGCGAAGGATGAGTAGTAGAGTGGAGTGGAAGCCTTTGTCTTCGCCGAAGACTCCAATTCCCTTTCAATATAACTATGACTTGGTTTGAAATACACTTGAAAACACATTAGTCATAGCATATATAAAAGAGACATGATCAAAGGTATACTTATGAGCTATGTGTGCAAGTTTAGCAAAAGAAATTCCTAGAATCAAGAATATTGAGCTCATGCCTAAGTTTGGTAAAAGTTTGTTCATCTAGTGGCTTGGTAAAGATATCGGCTAATTGATCTTTAGTATTAATGTATGCAATCTCGATATCCCCCTTTTGTTGGTGATCCCTAAGAAAATGATACCGAATGGCTATGTGTTTAGTGCGGCTATGCTCAACGGGATTATCCGCCATGCGGATTGCACTCTCATTATCACATAGAAGAGGAACTTTGGTTAGTTTGTAACCATAGTCCCGCAGGGTTTGCCTCATCCAAAGCAATTGCGCGCAACAATGGCCTGCGGCAATATACTCGGCTTCGGCGGTAGAAAGAGCGACCGAATTTTGCTTCTTTGAAGCCCAAGACACCAAGGATCTTCCCAAGAACTGGCAAGTCCCCGATGTGCTCTTCCTATTGATTTTGCACCCCGCCCAATCGGCATCCGAATAACCAATCAAATCAAATGTGGATCCCCGAGGGTACCAAAGCCCAAACTTAGGAGTATAAGCCAAATATCTCAAGATTCGTTTTACGGCCGTAAGGTGTGATTCCTTAGGGTCGGCTTGGAATCTTGCACACATGCATACGGAAAGCATAATGTTCGGTCGAGATGCACATAAATAGAGTAATGAACCAATCATCGACCGGTATACCTTTTGATCCACGGACTTACCTCCCGTGTCGAGGTCGAGATGCCCATTCGTTCCCATGGGTGTCTTGATGGGCTTGGCATCCTTCATTCCAAACTTGCTTAGAATGTCTTGAGTATACTTCGTTTGGCTAATGAAGGTGCCCTCTTGGAGTTGCTTGACTTGGAATCCTAGAAAATACTTCAACTCCCCCATCATAGACATCTCGAATTTTTGTGTCATGATCCTACTAAATTCTTCACATGTAGATTCGTTAGTAGACCCAAATATAATATCATCAACATAAATTTGGCATACGAACAAATCATTGTCAAGAGTTTTAGTGAACAAAGTAGGATCGGCCTTGCCGACTTTGAAGCCATTAGCAATAAGGAAATCTCTAAGGCATTCATACCATGCTCTTGGGGCTTGCTTGAGCCCATAAAGCGCCTTAGAGAGCCTATAGACATGGTTAGGGTACTCACTATCTTCAAAGCCGAGAGGTTGCTCAACATAGACCTCCTCCTTGATTGGTCCGTTGAGGAAGGCACTCTTCACGTCCATTTGATAAAGCTTGAAGCCATGGTAAGTAGCATAGGCTAATAATATGCGAATTGACTCAAGCCTAGCTATGGGTGCATAGGTTTCACCGAAATCCAAACCTTCGACTTGGGAGTATCCCTTGGCCACAAGTCGAGCTTTGTTCCTTGTCACCACACCATGCTCGTCTTGCTTGTTGCGGAAGACCCACTTGGTTCCTACAACATTTTGATTAGGACGTGGAACTAAATGCCATACCTCGTTCCTAGTGAAGTTGTTGAGCTCCTCTTGCATCGCCATCACCCAATCCGAATCTTGTAGTGCTTCCTCTACCCTGTTTGGCTCAATAGAGGAAACAAAAGAGTAATGCTCACAAAAATGTGCAACTCGAGATCGAGTGGTTACCCCTTATGAATGTCGCCGAGGATGGTGTCAACGGGGTGATCTCGTTGGATTGCTTGGTGGACTCTTGGGTGTGGCGGCCTTGGTTCTTCATCCTCCTTGTCTTGATCATTTGCATCTCCCCCTTGATCGTTGCCGTCATCTTGAGGGGGCTCATTTCTTTGATCTTCTCCTTCATCAACTTGAGCCTTGTCCTCATTTTGGGTTGGTGGAGATGCTTGCGTGGAGGAGGATGGTTGATCTTGTGCATTTGGAGGCTCTTCGGATTCCTTAGGACACACATCCCCAATGGACATGTTCCTTAGCGCGATGCACGGAGCCTGTTCTTCACCTATCTCATCAAGATCAACTTGCTCTACTTGAGAGCCATTAGTTTCATCAAACACAACGTCACAAGAAACTTCAACAAGTCCTGAGGACTTGTTAAAGACTCTATATGCCCTTGTGTTTGAGTCATATCCTAGTAAAAAGCCTTCTACAGTTTTAGGAGCAAATTTAGATTTTCTACCTCTCTTAACAAGAATAAAGCATTTGCTACCAAAAACTCTAAAATACGAAATATTGGGCTTTTTACCAGTTAGGAGTTCATAGGATGTCTTCTTGAGGATTCGGTGTAGATATAACTGGTTGATGGCGTGGCAGGCGGTGTTGACCGCCTCGGCCCAAAACCGATCCAGTGTCTTGTACTCATCAAGCATGGTTCTTGCCATGTCCAATAGAGTTCGATTCTTCCTCTCCACTACACCATTTTGTTGTGGAGTGTAGGGAGAAGAGAACTCATGCTTGATGCCCTCCTCCTCAAGGAAGCCTTCAATTTGAGAGTTCTTGAACTCCGTCCCGTTGTCGCTTCTAATCTTCTTGATCCTTAAGCCGAACTCATTTTGAGCCCGTCTCAAGAATCCCTTTAAGGTCTCTTGGGTATGGGATTTTTCCTGCAAAAAGAACACCCAAGTGAAGCGAGAATAATCATCCACAATAACTAGACAGTACTTACTCCCGCCGATGCTTATGTAAGCGATCGGGCCGAATAGGTCCATGTGTAGGAGCTCCAGTGGCCTGTCACTAGTCATGATGTTCTTGTGTGGATGATGAGTGCCAACTTGCTTCCCGGCTTGGCATGCGCTACAAATCCTGTCTTTCTCAAAATGAACATTTGTTAGTCCTAAAATGTGTTCTCCCTTTAGAAGCTTATGAAGATTCTTCATTCCAACATGGGCTAGTCGACGGTGCCAGAGCCAACCCATGTTAGTCTTAGCAACCAAGCAAGTGTCGAGTTCAGCTCTATCAAAATCTACCAAGTATAGCTGACCCTCTAACACTCCCTTAAATGCTATTGAATCATCACTTCTTCTAAAGACAGTGACACCTACATCAGTAAATAGACAGTTGTAGCCCATTTGACATAATTGGGATACGGAAAGCAAATTGTAATCTAAAGAATCTACAAGAAAAACATTGGAAATGGAATGGTCAGGAGATATAGCTATTTTACCCAAACCTTTGACCAAACCTTGGTTTCCATCCCCGAATGTGATAGCTCGTTGGGGATCTTGGTTTTTCTCGTAGGAGGAGAACATCTTCTTCTCCCCCGTCATGTGGTTTGTGCACCCGCTGTCGATGATCCAACTTGAGCCCCCGGATGCATAAACCTACAAAACAATTTTAGTTCTTGATTTTAGGTACCCAAACGGTCTTGGGTCCTTTGGCATTAGAAACAAGAACTTTGGGTACCCAAACACAAGTCTTGGAGCCCTTGTGTTTGCCCCCAACAAACTTGGCAACTACCTTGCCGGATTTGTTAGTCAAAACATAAGATGCATCAAAAGTTTTAAATGAAATGCCATGATCATTTGATGCACTAGGAGTTTTCTTTCTAGGCAACTTAGCACGAGTTGGTTGCCTAGAGCTAGATGTCTCACCCTTATACATAAAAGCATGGTTAGGGCCAGAGTGAGACTTCCTAGAATGAATTCTCCTAATTTTGCTCTCGGGATAACCGGCAGGGTACAAAATGTAACCCTCGTTATCCTGAGGCATGGGAGCCTTGCCCTTAACAAAATTAGACAATCTTTTAGGAGGGGCACTAAGTTTGACATTGTCTCCCCTTTGGTAGCCAATGCCATCCTTGATGCCAGGGCGTCTTCCATTATAGAGCATACTTCTAGCAAATTTAAACTTTTCATTTTCTAAGTTATGCTCGGCAATTTTAGCATCTAATTTTGCTATATGATCATTTTGTTGTTTAATTAATACCATGTGATCATGAATAGCATTGATATCAACATCTCTACATCTATCACAAATAGATACATGCTCATCGGTAGATGTAGAGGGTTTGCAAGAATTAAGTTCAACAATCTTAGCACGTAATATATCATTTTTATCTTTAAGATCGGAAATTGTAACATTGCAAACATCAAAATTTTTAGCCTTAGCAATCAATTTATCATTCTCATTTCTAAGGCTAGCAAGAGAAATATTCAATTCATCAATCCTAGCAAGTAAATCAACATTATCATCTCTAGGATTGGAAATTGAATCAATACAAACATGAGAATCAACCTTAGCAATTAATTTAGCATTTTCATTTCTAAGGTTGTCAATGGTCTCATGGCAAGTGCTTAGCTCACTAGACAATTTTTCACATTTTTCAACTTCTAGAGCATAAGCATTTTTAACCTTAACATGTTTCTTGTTTTCCTTAATTAGGAAGTCCTCTTGGGAATCCAAAAGGTCATCCTTTTCATTAATAGAACTAATTAATTCATTTAATTTTTCCTTTTGTTCCATGTTAAGGTTGGCAAAAAGGGTACGCAGATTATTCTCCTCATCACTAGCATTATCATCACTAGAGGATTCATATTTAGTGGAGGATTTAGATTTAACCTTCTTCCTTTTGCCGTTCTTTGCCATGAGGCACTTGTGGCCGACGTTGGGGAAGAGGAGTCCCTTGGTGACGGCGATGTTGGCGGCGTCCTCATCGTCGGAGGAGGAGTCGGTGGAGCTCTCGTCGGAGTTCCACTCGCGGCACACGTGGGCATCGCCGCCCTTCTTCTTGTGGTACCTCTTCTTTTCTCTCCTCTTGCCCTTCTTGGCGTTATCCCTGTCACTATCACTTGATAATGGACATTTAGCAATAAAGTGACTGGGCTTACCACACTTGTAGCAAACCTTCTTGGAACGGGATTTGTAATCCTTCCCCTTCCGTTGCTTGAGGATTTGGCGAAAGCTTTTGATGATTAAAGCCATCTCCTCATTGTCGAGCTTGGAGGCGTCAATTGGTTATCTACTCGGTGTAGACTCCTCCTTCTTCTCCTCGGTCGCCTTGAATGCCACCGGTTGTGCTTCGGACGTGGAGGGTTCATCAAGCTCGTTGATCTTCTTTGAGCCTTTAATCATACATTCAAAGCTCACAAAATTCCCGATTACTTCTTTGGGAGTCATTAGTGTGTATCTAGGATTACCACGAATTAATTGAACTTGAGTGGGGTTAAGGAAAATGAGAGATCTTAGAATAACCTTAACCACCTCGTGGTCGTCCCACTTCTTGCTCCCGAGGTTGCGTACTTGGTTCACCAAGGTTTTGAGTCGGTTGTACATATCTTATGGCTCCTCCCCTTGGCGAAGACGGAAGCGACCGAGCTCCCCCTCGATCGTTTCCCGCTTGGTGATCTTGGTGAGTTCATCACCCTCATGCGCGGTCTTGAGAAGGTCCCAAATCTCCTTCGCATTCTTCAATCCTTGCACCTTGTTATATTCCTCTCTACTTAGAGAGGCGAGGAGAATGGTTGTGGCTTGGGAATTGAAGTGCTCGATTTGGGCCACTTCGTCCGTATCATAATCTTCATCCCCTACGGATGGTACCTGTACACCAAACTCAACAACATCCCATATACTTTTGTGGAGTGAGGTTAGATGAAATCACATTAAATCATTCCACCTAGCATAGTCTTCACCATCAAACATTGGTGGTTTGCCTAATGGGACGGAAAGCAAAGGTGTATGTTTAGGAATGCGAGGGTAGCGTAAGGGGATCTTACTATACTTCTTACGCTCTTGGCGCTTAGAAGTTATGGACGGCGCAGCGGAGTCGGAGGTCGATGTTGATGAAGTGTCGGTCTCGTAGTAGACCACTTTCCTCATCCTCTTGTGCTTGTCGCCTCTCCGATGCGACTTGTGGGAAGAAGATTTCTCCTTCTTCTCTTTGTGGTGAGAAGAAGAAGATCTTTTCTCCTTCCGTTTGGAGGAATCCTTCTTCTTCTCCTTCCTCTTGGTGCGGGACTCTTCCGATGAAGTGCTCCCGTGGCTCGTAGTGGGCTTGTCGCCGGTCTCCATCTCCCTCTTGGTGTGATCTCCCGACATCACTTCGAGCGGTTAGGCTCTAATGAAGCACCGGGCTTTGATACCAATTGAAAGTCGCCTAGAGGGGGGGTGAATAGGGCGAAACTGAAATTTATAAATATAAACACAACTACGAGATGGGTTAGCGTTAGAAATAAACAAGAGTCCGAGAGAGAGGGCGCAAAACAAATCGTGAGCAAATGCGAAGTGAGACACGATGATTTGTTTTACCGAGGTTCGGTTCTCGTAAACCTACTCCCCGTTGAGGAGGCCATAAAGGCCGGGTCTCTTTCAACCCTTACCCTCTCTCAAACGATCCCGCGGACCGAGTGAGCTTTCTCTTCTCAAATGTTTGGAACACAAAGTTCCCACAAGGACCACCACAAGATTGATGTCTCTTGCCTCAATTACAAGTGAGTATGATCGCAATGAAGAATCAAAGAGAGAAGAAAGCAATCCAAGCGCAAGAGCTCGAAAGAACACAAGCAAATCTCTCTCACTAATCACTAGGGCGTTGTGTGGAGTTTGGAGAGGATTTGATCACTTTGGTGTGTCTAGAATTGAATGCTAGAGCTCTTGTAAGTAGTTGAAGTGGAAAAACTTGGATGCAATGAATGGTGGGTGGTTGGGGGTATTTATAGCCCCAACCACCAAACTAGCCGTTTGGTGGGGCTGACTGTCGTATGGCGCATCGGACAGTCCGGTGCACACCGGACATGTCCGGTGCGCCAGCCACGTCACCAAAGCCATTGGGATTCGACCGTTGGAGCTCTGTCTTCTGGGCCCGCCTTGATGTCCTATGGCGCACCGGACATGTACTGTAGAGTGTCCGGTGCGCCAGCATGGGCATGCCTGACCTCTGCGCGCGCTGGCGCGCATTTAATGCACTGCAGGTAGCCGTTGGCGCCGGAAGTAGTCGTTGCCCCGCAGTTACACCGGACAGTCCGGTGTACACTGGACATGTTTGGTGAATTATAGCGGAGCAGCCGAAGCAAATTCCCGAGACTGGCGAGTTCGGAGTCGCGACTTCGTGGAGCACCGGACACTGTCCGGTGTACACCGGACAGTCCGGTAAATTATAGCGCGCCGGCTTCCGAGAATTCCCGAAGGTGAAGAGTTTGAAGTCGGTCTTCCCTGGTGCACCGGACACTGTCCGGTGGTGCACCGGACAGTCCGGTGCACCAGACCAGGGTGCCTTCGGTTGGCCGTTGCTCCTTTGTTTGAACCCAATACTTGGTCTTTTTATTGGCTAAGTGTGAACCTTTGGTACCTGTAGAACTTATAAACTTGGGCAAACTAGTTAGTCCAATTATTTGTGTTGGGCAATTCAACCACCAAAATTAGTTATAGGAAATAGGTGTGAGCCTAATTCCCTTTCAATAAGAATAAAATACATGTAAACACTAACTGTTTTGTTTAGATTGCAAACTCATACATGTCATGGTCTAGGTAAAGTAAAACTCTTCGTTCAGCGCTACATATTTGTGTCATGTCTTTAATTGGATATAGATCCTCTGTTTTAATTTCAACATCACCATCTCGCTTCAGAAAATTGAACTGAAAAGCATTTTCTATGTGGACACGACCTCTAGATCGGCACTTTAGATGTTTTTGAGATTTTATTAAATTTATGTAACAGTCTATAACCTGCATGTATGTAAGTTGTGGTTAAAATACCAGGGTGAGTAAAAAAACTTATACATAACAAGGTCGCCGAATTTAAAAACTAAGCATGGATTACCTCGTCACCTAGATATGCATTCGACTGAAATACACATTCTATCCACTTCCTTTCAACAAAGGCATCATCAATAAGCACGAGTTCTACCCTTGGTTCACAAGGAATTTCCATAATAAAATTGATGAGGGCAAGATCACCCTGCGTGCAAATATAGTCTAGGAGGAAATAGTCGTGAGATAAAACTAAAATTAGTTACCATAAAAAATACAAATTGATCCATACAGCACTACGAAAATTATAATACCTTCAGAAACTATTGTGGTTGCCACCAATTTTTTTGGCTTGTTATGACACAAGCCTACAAATAGAGATTACATTATTGTGGGACAAAAACCTACATTCATAAGGTAAGATAGGTCAGTGTCCGTGCTTCGACATGTTAGTAGAAAAATAAATGACGATTTAAAAGAGTAAGCCAACATGCATAACAAATTGTTAGATGCGTAATAAATTAATAAACCGTTGCTAATATATTAGTACTTTAAAAGGGGTATGCTTAAAATAATATAATTAATTCTAGTGTCTGAGCCCTACTCATTTTAATAGCTTACATTTAAATTTACGATAAACTTAGTTTCTACGCCCCACACATATAATTTGTTAAAGGGATTCATCTGCACTCACACGACGTACTAAGTAGAGGCGGCTGAATGTGACCAGCTAGACTATAATTTATAGCTATATTGTGTAATAGACCACACCGGGTAAAAAAAAAGACAACAGATCCAGATAAAGAAAATGATGATTTATTTGAGTCTCTGACACTAAATAGATAGTTGCAATATTAAATTTGCATCGACTTGTGAACTTAACGACCAATATTTCGAATTATTTAAATTCTAAAATAGTAATTTATAAAATAAAATTTGTCGTAGGGGCTAGATCCTAATTAAACCTAGATAATAGGGGATAAAATAAAGTTTGTACCTTGGACGATGGCAACAACGAACTTGGACGATCGCAAACAGAGGGCGCGACTTTCGGCGTTGCGAATAGAGGGCGCATGTCTAGCAGGCAGAAAGGAACAAGCGATGCAAAAAGGAGAAGCGAGCAAGAGATGTGGCTCGGTTGTTGTGGGGGAAGAAGGCTATGATCCTGCAATTTATAGAGCAGAGAGAGACGAGAGCGTCGGGGAAAGAGATCGCTACTGCCATTAATAGCGTGCAAGAGAAGAAACAAGTCTATCAATCGTGGAAACAAATATGAGGAAGATGAAAGGAATTCACGTACAAGGGAAGGAGATTAGAGAAGGAGATTCACGTATAAGGGAAGGAGATCGTAAAAGGGGAAACAAACCTGGCGGAGGGATTATGTGTTCCCTCCTCTTCCCCTGGATACACGAGCTTGTGCATCGTTAAAGGGGAAACTGATATTTAAATAATCACATTTTTGCTTGTGGAACCGATTCCGTGTTCGCAATGCACGGGCCCATGAAGATTTCTCGTTAACTTGTGGAACCAGACTTCATTTGAGACAAGACAACATGTACCAGTGTTGAGTTTGCCACTTGGCCATGGCACACACGAGAACACGGGATGATCAAGTAAGAACTGGACAGAATACACTAATACAAAAGGCTGACTTGCATTCGCTTCCCTGCTCCACAGGAAGCATAGCTGATATACAAATCGAGAAGTTTTACATATAGACTTATTGTTGCTAGTAACCAGTGATATAAGTCAATGCAAGATTTTACAAGCAATTTCCTCTCACTGACTGTAAGATTATTGTATACATGACTGGAGATATTTAGTCTTCAAACTGTCCAAAACAACCGCCTGGTGATTCCATGTCCCTGAACCAGCATACTGCACAAACTGTGGAATCATGACCCCCTCTTTTTCTGGTGCTACTAAGCCGTTATTTGTCAAACTGAAGACTGAATTCCAATGATACCTGCAAATTATTCACAACCAGATGTATTTGTAAGTGTCATTGATCATACGACTTAGTAAAACAATTAAATATTTTGATAGATCACTGGGTCTTTTGCTAGTCGAATGTTCTGAGAGCAAACGAACCACGCACGGGTCATAGTTTTAGTTGATCCAATTCTCATGTCTCCATAGATGACAGTACATTTATTAATTGGAAAGCATAAGTTTATAGTATAATTATTTGCCAGCTATAATGCATCCGCAATCAAGATGAGGTAAGGGTACAAACCTCCTTGATAGGGATGGGCATTGTAACACTCAAGTTGTACACCAAGAGTAATAAAGAGAGCTCCTCATTTTGTGTGTCTTATTTGCATCATAAAAAGAGCACCTATGTAATTGAGAGTGACTAAATAAAACAATTATGCTAAAATAAAGAAAAAGTGCATTTGTTGGAGTTTTATGTGTTGTGCATTAAATAAAACCATGAGGATAAAAATAATAAGGTATCAATTATTTGAAACTTGATTTAACCCTAAATTTGAAATTAGGGTTTTGAAAATAAGGGAAAGAGAAGAGATAGGAAAATATAAATAAAATGTATAAATAATTATCTTCAGTCTTAGTATTTTTAATGGCAAAAATAAAGTTTTAAATGAAGATCCACAAAAAGTTTGAATTGAATCAAATTGGGTTTGAAAATAAAGAAAATAGAAAGAAAAATGAAAAAGAAAAAGATAAAAAGCTTACCTGGGCCGCCAGACGGTAATTCGGCCCACCTAAGGAACTCCACGCGCAGCCCACCTTCTCATGAGCGCGCGCCGACATGCGGGCCCCGCATGTCAGCCGCTCTCACCTCGCATGCGCTGCGCTCTCTCTCGCTGCGGAATGGGTCCCGCACGTCAGCTTCGTATCACCCGCGCGCTGGACACCCTGTGACTGTCACGTGGGACCGCTTTGTCAGTTCCGTCTCCCAACGGCATCCCCGAGCATGGCGGGCGCGTCGTGGAAGATGAATCCCGGTCCTCGCGCTCCGATTCGTTCCGCGGTGTGATAAAACCCGTAGCGGTCCTCGCATCCTTCCCATCCTCACCTTCATCCGCAACCTTTCGTCAGCCACCAAGCCACTGTCGCGATTCTCTCGGGCCAAATTCGCCGTCGTGACCCAATCGCGTTGTCGTCGACGTCGGGTCCCCGGTGATCGGCCTTGGAGCGTCTCCAAGTCCATTGGAAGGGTGTCGGGTCGTTCGTGGGCGAAGTCGGCCACTGGGGGTGGCGCAATCCCTCGTCGAACTTCGATTCGCCGCCGCGGATCCACCTTCGCCGTCGCCGGACCCTCTGCGCGCCGAGACTGTCGGTAATAACCCCTCTACCACGTTCGCCATACCCTCGGCTGCGTGGCGCACCGTTTAATTTCTAGAATAACGCGCCTGGTCGTCGGATTGCCATTCCTCCGGCGATGGGTCGCCGTGTGTCTTGGGCGGCGCCACCGTCCCGAGCTGGAGGTTGGGGAAAAACGCGGTGGCCGTTAGATCTCCATTGTGCGGCTCGGATTAGATGGAGGAATACCCTTTCGCGTTGAGTGATTCGGACCGTTCATTCGGATCGGACGGGTGGAAACGAATCTAGGTTAATAAAATCCTACCCGTCGTGATTGCATCCAACGGCTCTCTGCGCGTACCGCTTCGCGACCGCTCAGATCTAATCCCTACCGCCCGTGTGTGATCCAACGGCCCAGATTGCACCGTACCCCTTCGCGGGTCATTTTGTTAAAGAGTCCTCGGGTTTCCGGGTAATAAACCCGCCGTCCATGTGTTACTATTCTATGTGTCTAGGATAACTTACCCCGAGGCCCCTGAGTTTTCTGGAATTTGACGCCCAGTCCCGAGGGTATTAAAAACAGAGAAATTAATATTAGAAATTCATTTTTAATACAAAAACAAATCTAGAAACTTAGTTAATTCATAGAAAATTCATTTTAGCTCCAAATTGAGTCATTCCAATTTCTAAAATTTTGTAATATTATTCTCTATCATTTAGAATCACTGTTTTGACATGAACTCTGTTAGAAAATTAATTTATCATCTAATCCTATTATAATCACCTTAAATCTTAGGAAATTCATAACTTGAATTCTATAACTCCAAATTCAGTGATTCCAGTTCCTATGGTTTCATTTTAATGTGTAGATTTTTACTGTATATTTTATTCATCTGTTTGGTGTGATGTTGATTTTGGCTATATTATGTATGTATTGTGTTGATGCGAGTAGACGAGCAAGCCACTGTGGAAACTGAGGTTCAACAAGTAGAAGTAGCTGAGCAGGAGCTCATTACAGGCAAGTTGTGCCCTTGATCACTTACTTTTCCCAGCCATGTTCTTATTAATTTTAATGATCTGCATAGGTTAATTTTGATGGGATCCTTTATGTACCCCAGTTTTGATTACCTCTATACCTTGTTCACCCCTGGCATATTTTTGGGTAGTACTTGCTATTGCTTTATGTGGATTGGGTATGGAGATTCATTATTCATGATTATTCTGTTATTATCTTGTTATTATTATTGTTCATGTTAAGATCATTAAATTAATGGGAACATGGAGCGACCACCCGGGAAAACAGTGCTACCACAAGGGTTTAATGGGACGCCCTTGGCTGACTAATTAGGAAAGCTAGTGGAAGACTACCTTACCCGAAAGGGGCAAGGGCAGTAGGGGAGAGGTCAGTGCGGGGAGGTCCCTGGTTGATTTTGCTGCGATGGCTGTCAGCCAGGAACCCTGTACTGGATCTTCCTATAAACTGTAGCGGGTTTTCGGAAGCTAGTGGAACTTTGTAAAGGCCTCGTAGTGGATCCCTAGCCATTCACCTCGGTAGTGTCTAAGGGCCTTGCAAACCCTGGCGACATGGGATACACGACTTGTGGGTAAAGATGCGCAACCTCTGCAGAGTGTAAAACTGGTATACTAGCCGTGCTCACGGTCAAGAGCGGCTCGGACCCTCACATGATTAACTATGGAACTTAAGTTTAATTTGACATTTGCATCGCATTTGGGATTATTTTATTATTACTGTTCTTTACTATTATTAAGGTTTGGTATTTACTTACACTTAGTAATTGCTAATAAAATTTTGACCAACTTATAAAAGCAATGCTCAGCCTTAGCCTCTATTTTATTGATCAGCCTTACACTTCATGAACTCCCACCTTTGGTGAGTTCATGCCACATTATTCCCCACGACTTGTTGAGCTATGAACGTATGTGAGCTCACTCTTGCTGTCTCACACCCCCCCCCCACAGGAGAAGAACAGGTGGTAGAAGAGGAGCTGCCTAACACTGAGGAGTTCGATCTGATCTAGGTGGCGTTTCTCAGTCGACATTGGCGCCATCGATCCTTAGTTCGTTTTATATTTATCTTTATTTTGTAATAAGACTTCCGCTATGTAATAAATACTCTGATGTTTTATGGCATTTATCTCTATACACTCTGTTATTATATATGTTGTCTTCTTGGCGCATGTATGAGATGCACCCGGCTTTGTTCTTTAAAACCGGGTGTTACAGAAGTGGTATCAGAGGAAATGTTGACTGTAGGACGAAACCTAGATAGACTGGACAAACCCTTACCTACTTATCTCATTCTGATTCATTCTACACTCACCTTACTCTGATTCTTTCTACACTTATCTTGATCCTGTCTCACCTTCTACTGTTCTACTCTGATCATTCTTACCTTTTCTACTCTGAGACAAGATGGATTTCAAACCTTGGAATCCCTACCCCTATGACATTTTTAAGAGATAGGAAGCCTAAGACAAAATTAAAACTATTTTCTCTATTAAAAATATTGGTTGATTGTTCTGATGATCAATGCCTGATTTGCTTCTTTGATTGATTGGAATAGTATAGATGGACATTTTAGCATGTACCACTATAAGGTATTGAATTAGCTATAGTAGGTGAAGTATTAAGCTGCTTAGCTAATAAATCCCCCAAAGTAACATGATTGTAATTACTGCCTTGTCTACTGCTCTTTCTTACCATGTGTATCTAACTCAGATGGTCAATACCAGGAGGGGTGGTGGAATTGACTTGCCTCCTAACCAACACACTCGAAGACAACCTCAGCCACAGCCTGCAGGGATGAATCCTCCTAATCCTCCACCAGGCGGAGTTGACCCACTGGTTGCTGCTCAGATGGCGGTGATGCAGCAAATGGCGGACACCATGGCTGATATGCGTGCCCAGATGCAACAAGAACGCCAGGAGATGCGTCAAGAAAGAGAAGATATACGCCAGGAGTTGCGCCAGGAGAGAGATGAGATACGCCAAGAAAGGAGGGCGCAACAACAGCAGCTGCAACAGCAAATGCAACAACAGCAACAGCAGCAACAAGTGCCATTGCCTCCACCACCACCACCAGTTCCTCCTCGTGATAAGCACCGGGAGTTTATGAGTCATAAGCCACCGACCTTCGCCAGTTCGCCAGATCCACTTGATGCAGACGATTGGTTGAAGTCAATTGAGAAGATGCTGAATATTGCACAATGCACTGATCAGGAGAAGGTTTTATATGCTTCTGGACGTCTGACTGGTCCTGCTGCTGACTGGTGGGATTCTTATACTGCTGCCCATGATGCTGCGGATACTATTACTTGGGCAGAGTTCAGTACACAGTTCAGGAACTACCATATTCCAGCTGGGATGATAAAGATCAAGAAGAAGGAGTTTCTGTCGCTGAAGCAAGGAAGTATGTCAGTCAGCGAGTACCGCGACAAGTTTATTCAGCTATCCAGATATGCCCCTGAAGAAGTTGCTGAAGACGAGAGGAAGCAGGAGCATTTCATTGAAGGACTTAATGGACCACTGCAGTATGCTCTAGTGGCACATACATTCCCATCATTTCAGAGACTGTTGGATAAGGCTCTGGCTATTGAACACAAGCGTGTTCAGTTAGGAGATTTGAAGAGAAAGGCAATATCTCAAGGACAGGGTAGCAGCAGTGTTCGTCCTCGCTACAGTTCACCACAGGGTACACCGACTCGACCAGGAGGACCACGCCCAGTTCCGCAATCACCACTGAGGACTCCACCTCCTCGACAGGCTACTCCCACTGGCACCCCGACGAAGTTTGCAGGACAGAGTCCGGGCACTCAATGTTTCAAATGTGGGAAGATTGGTCATTATGCAAATGTCTGCCCACAGAGGATTGCGACTACTCCAGTTCAGAACAAGCAACAGACCCCTGGCAAGGGATATTCTATAGCCAGGGTGAATCAAGTCAGCGTTGATGATACTCCGGATGGAGGGGACCTCGTAATTGGTATGTTCTATGTTAATGCAATTCCTGCAACAATATTATTTGATTCTGGTGCTACACATTCATTCATGTCTGCTAGATATGCCAACACAAATGAAATACCACTGCTAAATATGAGAAAACCCCTGATAGTAATTACACCTAAAGGGCCTGTTGAGGCGAATCAAATGACACGTAGATTGACATTAACCATTATGGGTAGAGAATTTGGAGCTACTGCTATAATATTAGAGTCAAGCAGTATAGATTTGATCCTTGGTATGTCATGGCTAAGGAAGGCAAAGGCCGTTATAGCATGTGGAAGAGGTACCATAGAACTCACTACCACTAAAGGAGAAAGGTTTCAAGTTAATATTGCAGTAACCTCCTCATCCATGCGTGCAATGTTCTTTATGCCTGAGGAGTTTGTTGGTGACAACATCCGGGTGGTTAGAGATTTTCCGGATGTCTTTCCAGAGGAGTTACTGAAAGGGAAATGTGCCCTTGGGCCATTTCTAAGTATTTTGGTGATTTAGTGCCCAACACATGTGCTTAATTGTAAAATGGGACAAAGGTGCAAATCATGAGATAAAGGTATGTTTCTAAGCCTTAGTACATTGGTTTTGTGGACTAACATATTTGTCTAAGTGTTAGAAACAGAAAGAAGAAAAAGAGAAAAGGGGAGAGAATGACTTGGCTGTGTGCAGCCAAGTCCCAGCTCGGCCTGGAGCACCGGACTGTCCGGTGTGCACCGGACAGTGTCCGGTGCGCCAGGCTGCCTCGGCTCGAACTGGCCGCTCTCGGGAATTCGCCGACGACGTACGGCTATAATTCACCGGACTGTCCGGTGTGCACCGGACTGTCCGGTGAGCCAACGGTCGGCTAGGGCCAACGGTCGGCCGCGCGATCAGCGCGCGACACGTGGCCGGGCCAACGGTCGGGAAGGAACACCGGACTGTCCGGTGTGCACCGGACATGTCCGGTGCGCCAACTGAGCGCAGATCTGGAGCAGCCAGCAACGGTCAGAAGTGCTGTTTTTGGAAACAAATCGGGCACCGGACAGTGTCCGGTGTGCACCGGACTGTCCGGTGCGCCACGAGACAGAAGGCAAAGATGGCCTTCCAGATTTGTTCCCAACGGCTCCTAGCTGCCTTGGGGCTATAAAAGGGACCCCTTGGCGCATGGAGGAAGAACCCAAGCATTCCTTGAGCACTCTTGATCACTCACACATCAATCTTGCACACTTGTTTGAAATTCTAGTGATTTGAGCTCTGTTCTAGTGTGTTAGCCTCTTGAGCTCAAGTCTGGGTTTTGTGTGTGCGTATTCGCTGTGATCTTTGTGTTGTGTGTGAGTTGCTAATCCCTCCCTTACTCCGTGATTCTTTGTGAACATCTTTTGTAAGGGCGAGAGGCTCCAAGTTGTGGAGATTCCTCGCAAACGGGATTGAGATAAGAACAACAAAACACCGTGGTATTCAAGTGGGTCTTTGGACCGCTTGAGAGGGGTTGATTGCAACCCTCGTCCGTTGGGACGCCACAACGTGGAAGTAGGCAAGCATTGGCTTGGCCGAACCACGGGATAAACCACCGTGTCCCTCTGTGCTTGATTCTTGTGGTATTGTGTTTTGTTGAAGACTTCACCTTAGCCACTTGGCATTAACTGTGCTAACGCTTAACAAGTTTTTGTGGCTTAAGTTTGAAGTTTTTACAGGATCACCTATTCACCCCCCCCCCCTCTAGGTGCTCTCAATTGGTATCGGAGCCGTTCTATTCACAAAGGGACTAACCGCCCGAATAGATGGATCCTAAGGGGAAGGGTATAGTGATCAACGACAAAGAGAAGGAGACCTTCGTCAACGAGCCGAAGGACGACAAGCCTACCGACTCCGGCTCGGGTCAAAGACGAAAGGATGGGAAGAAGAAGAAGACCAGGCGCATCAAGGAGATCATCTACTACGACAGCGACGAGTCTACTTCTTCCCAAAAGGATGAGGACCACAACGACTACGAGAGGAGAAAACCGGTTAATTCGAACTTTTCCTTTGATTACTCTCGTATTCCGCAAAGTTCACATTCTCATTTGCTCTCCATTCCACTTGGCAAGCCCCCACACTTTGATGGAGAGGACTACGGATTTTGGAGTCACAAAATGCGTAGTCACCTATTCTCTCTCCATCCTAGTATATGGGAGATTGTAGAGAGTGGAATGCACTTTGATAGTTCGGATAGTCCCATGTTTATTAATGAACAAATTCATAAAAATGCACAAGCTACTACTGTTCTTCTAGCTTCCTTGTGCAGGGATGAATACCATAAGGTGAGCGGCTTGGACAACGCCAAGCAAATCTGGGACACCCTCAAGATTTCTCATGAGGGGAACGACGTCACCTTACTCACCAAGATGGAGTTGGTGGAGGGCGAGCTTGGACGGTTCGCGATGATAAGGGGCGAGGAGCCAACGCAAACGTACAACCGGCTCAAGACCCTTATCAACAAGATAAGAAGCTACGGGAGCACGCGATGGACGGACCACGACGTCGTCCGCCTAATGCTCAGGTCCTTTACCGTACTTGATCCTCATCTCGTGAACAATATTCGTGAGAATCCCAGGTACACGATGATGACGCCCGAGGAAGTGCTTGGAAAATTCGTGAGCGGGCGGATGATGATCAAGGAGGCAAGATACGTCGACGACGCGTTGAACGGACCACTCCACGAGCCCCAACCTATTGCTCTAAAGGCAACGAGGAGCAAGGAGTCGCTACCTAGCAAGGTGGCGCAAGTTGAGGCGGCTGGCCTTAATGATGAAGAGATGGCTCTCATCATTAAGAGATTCAAGACGGTACTTAAAGGCCACAAGGGACAACCAAGCAAGACCAAAGCCAAGGGGAAGCGCTCATGCTTCAAATGCGGTAAGCTTGGTCATTTCATTGCTAATTGTCCCGATAATGAAAGTGACCAGGAGAAGGGGAACAAAAGAGAGAAGAAGAAGCAATACAAGAAGGCAAAAGGCGAGGCGCATCTAGGAAAGGAGTGGGACTCGGATTGCTCCTCCTCCGACTCCGACAACGAAGGACTCGCCGCCTCTGCCTTCAACAAATCGGCTCTCTTCCCCAACGAGCGTCTCACTTGCCTTATGGCAAGGGAGAAGAAGGTGAGTATTCAAGACTCCACTTATGCTTCATCTAGTGATAGTGAGTCTAGTGATGATGACATAGATTATTCTTGCTTGTTCAAGGGCTTAGATAGATCTAAGATAGAGAAAATCAATGAATTGATTAATGCATTGAATGAAAAGGATAGGCTTTTAGAAAAGCAAGAAGATTTATTGTATGATGAACATGATAAATTTGTAGAGGCACAAAAATCATATGCTTTAGAAGTGAAAAGAAATGAAATGCTTTCTAGTGAAATATCTTCCTGTCATGAAACCATTTCTACCTTAAGAAGTGTTAATATTGATTTAAGTGCTAAACTAGAAGTAGCTAGTAAATCAAATTCTTTTGTTGAACATGTTGAAATTTGTACTAGGTGTAAGGATTTTGATGTTAATGCTTGTAGTAAACACCTAGTTCTAATTTCCAAATTAAATGATGAAGTGGCTAGTCTTAATGCCCAACTTAAGACTAGCAAGAATGAAGTTAATAAAATAAAATTTGCAAGGGATGCCTACACGGTTGGTAGACACCCCTCAATTAAGGATGGGCTTGGCTTCAAGAGGGAAGCCAAGAACTTAACAAGCCATAAGGCTCCCGTCTTCGTCAAGGAGAAAGGGAAGGCCCCTATGGCTAATAGTGCTAAAAAGAACCATGCTTTTATGTATTATGATAGGAGACATGCTAGAAATGCTTATAATCATTTTGATTCACATGTTTATGATTCTCATGCAATGTTTGCTTCTAGTTCTTCTTATAATCATGGTAGAGATATGTGTAGGAGAAATGTTGTACATATGCCTAGGAGATATATTGCTCATGTACCTAGAAAGAATGTTATTCATGCTCCTAGGAAAGTAGTGAATGAACCCTCTACCATTTATTATGCTTGTAATGCTCCCTTTGCTATTTGTAGAAAGGGTAAGAAGGTAGTTGCTAGGAAATTAGGGGCTAGATGCAAGGGAGAAAAATCTTGCATTTGGGTCCCTAAAGATATTTGTGCTAACCTTGCAGGACCCAACATGAGTTGGGTACCTAAGACCCAAGCCTAAATTTGCCTTGCAGGTTTATGCATCCGGGGGTTCAAGCTGGATTATCGACAGCGGATGCACAAACCATATGACGGGGGAGAAGAAGATGTTCACCTCCTACGTCAAGAATAAGGATTCCCAAGATTCAATTATATTCGGTGATGGGAATCAAGGCAAGGTAAAAGGGTTAGGTAAAATTGCAATTTCTAATGAGCATTCTATTTCAAATGTATTCTTAGTGGAGAGTCTTGGATATAATTTGCTATCTGTTAGTCAATTATGTCAAATGGGATATAATTGTTTATTTACAAATGTAGATGTGTCTGTCTTTAGAAGATGTGATGGTTCACTAGCTTTTAAGGGTGTACTAGACGGCAAGCTTTATTTAGTTGATTTTGCAAAAGAAGAGGCCGGTCTAGATGCATGCTTAATGGCTAAGACTTGCATGGGCTGGCTGTGGCATCGCCGCTTAGCACATGTGGGGATGAAGAACCTCCACAAGCTTCTAAAGGGGGAACACGTAATAGGTCTAACAAATGTGCATTTCGAAAAGGATAGACCTTGTGCAGCTTGTCAAGCAGGGAAACAGGTGGGAGGAGCACATCACAGCAAGAACGTGATGACCACGTCAAGACCCCTGGAGCTGCTACACATGGATCTCTTCGGACCCGTCGCCTATCTAAGCATAGGAGGGAGTAAGTATGGTTTAGTTATTGTTGATGACTTTTCCCGCTTCACTTGGGTATTCTTTTTGCAGGATAAGTCTGAAACCCAAGGAACCCTCAAGCGCTTCCTCAGGAGAGCTCAAAATGAGTTTGAGCTCAAGGTGAAGAAGATAAGGAGCGACAACGGGTCCGAGTTCAAGAACCTTCAAGTGGAGGAGTTTCTTGAGGAGGAAGGGATCAAGCACGAGTTCTCCGCTCCCTACACACCACAGCAAAATGGTGTGGTAGAGAGGAAGAACAGGACGCTAATCGATATGGCGAGGACGATGCTTGGAGAGTTCAAGACCCCCGAGTGCTTTTGGTCGGAAGCCGTGAACACGGCTTGCCACGCCATCAACAGGGTCTACCTTCATCGACTCCTCAAGAAGACTTCGTATGAGCTACTAACCGGTAACAAACCCAATGTATCTTATTTTCGTGTATTTGGGAGCAAATGCTACATTCTAGTGAAGAAGGGTAGAAATTCTAAGTTTGCTCCCAAAGCTGTAGAAGGGTTTTTATTAGGTTATGATCCAAATACAAAGGCGTATAGGGTCTTCAACAAATCATCGGGTTTGGTTGAAGTCTCTAGCAACGTTGTATTTGATGAGACTAATGGCTCTCCAAGAGAGCAAGTTGTTGATTGTGATGATGTAGATGAAGAAGATGTTCCAACGGCCGCTATACGAACCATGGCAATTGGAGACGTTCGGCCACAGGAACAGGATGAACGTGATCAACCTTCTTCCTCAATGACGGTGCATCCCCCAACTCAAAATGATGAACAGGTTCATCAAAAGGAGGCGTGTGATCAAGGGGGAGCACAAGACGATCAAGTGATGGAGGAAGAAGCGCAACCGGCACCTCCAACCCAAGTTCGAGCGATGATTCAAAGGGATCATCCCGTCGACCAAATTTTGGGTGACATTAGCAAGGGAGTAACTACTCGATCTCGATTAGTTAATTTTTGTGAGCATTACTCTTTTGTCTCCTCTATTGAGCCTTTCAGGGTAGAGGAGGCCTTGCTAGATCCGGATTGGGTGTTAGCCATGCAGGAGGAACTTAATAACTTCAAGCGCAACGAAGTTTGGACGCTGGTGCCTCGTCCCAAGCAAAATGTTGTGGGAACCAAGTGGGTGTTCCGCAACAAACAGGACGAGCACGGGGTGGTGACGAGGAACAAGGCTCGACTTGTGGCAAAAGGTTATGCCCAAGTCGCAGGTTTGGACTTTGAGGAGACTTTTGCTCCTGTGGCTAGGCTAGAATCCATTCGTATCTTGCTAGCATATGCCGCTCACCATTCTTTCAGGTTGTACCAAATGGATGTGAAGAGCGCGTTCCTCAACGGGCCAATAAAGGAGGAGGTGTACGTAGAGCAACCCCCTGGCTTCGAGGATGAGCGGTACCCCGACCACGTGTGTAAGCTCTCTAAGGCGCTCTATGGACTTAAACAAGCCCCAAGAGCATGGTATGAATGCCTTAGAGATTTCTTACTTGCTAATGCTTTCAAGGTTGGGAAAGCCGATCCAACTCTTTTTACAAAGACATGTGATGGTGATTTGTTTGTATGCCAAATTTATGTCGATGACATAATATTTGGTTCTACTAATCAAAAGTCTTGTGAAGAGTTTAGCAGGGTGATGACGCAGAAATTCGAGATGTCGATGATGGGCGAGTTGAACTACTTCCTTGGGTTCCAAGTGAAGCAACTCAAGGACGGCACCTTCATCTCCCAAACGAAGTACACGCAAGATCTGCTGAAGCGGTTTGGGATGAAGGACGCCAAGCCCGCAAAGACTCCGATGGGAACCGACGGACACACCGACCTCAACAAAGGAGGTAAGTCCGTTGATCAAAAAGCATACCGGTCAATGATAGGGTCTTTACTTTATTTATGTGCTAGTAGACCGGATATTATGCTTAGCGTATGCATGTGTGCTAGATTTCAATCCGATCCTAAGGAGTGTCACTTGGTGGCGGTGAAGCGAATTCTTAGATATTTAGTCGCTACGCCCTGCTTCGGGATCTGGTATCCAAAGGGGTCTAACTTTGACTTGATTGGGTACTCAGATTCCGACTATGCTGGATGTAAGGTCGATAGGAAGAGTACATCGGGGACGTGCCAATTCTTAGGAAGGTCCCTGGTGTCATGGAACTCTAAGAAACAAACCTCCGTTGCCCTATCCACCGCTGAGGCCGAGTACGTTGCCGCAGGACAGTGTTGTGCGCAACTACTTTGGATGAGGCAAACCCTCAGGGACTTTGGCTACAATCTGAGCAAAGTCCCACTCCTATGTGATAATGAGAGTGCTATCCGAATAGCGGAAAATCCCGTTGAGCACAGCCGCACAAAGCACATAGACATCCGGCATCACTTTTTGAGAGACCACCAGCAAAAGGGAGATATCGAAGTGTTTTATGTTAGCACCGAGAACCAGCTAGCCGATATCTTTACCAAGCCTTTAGATGAGAAGACCTTTTGCAGGCTGCGTAGTGAGCTAAATGTCTTAGATTCGCGGAACTTGGATTGAATTGTAGCATACATGTATTTATGCTTTTGATCTCGTTCCCTTCTGCATTTTGTTGCTTATTATGGTGCTCAAGTTGTACAAACACTCCCTGGACCTCACAAGTCCGTTGCAATGTGATGCACATGTTTAGGGGGAGATGTGTTACAACTTGACCCTTTGAGACTAACCATATGTTTGAGTTTGCTTGTGTTAGTCACAAAGGAGAATTGAAAGGGAAAAGGTGGACTTGGACCATGAAAGACTTCCACTGCACTCCGATGAAGGGTAACTTATTCCAAGTCCATCTCATGAACTCTTATTGCCATTTGCTCTTAATTGAAGATTTTGGTGAGGCAATGGGGTTAAAGGGCCACAATTGATCCCGTTTTGGTGCTTGATGCCAAAGGGGGAGAAAATAAAGGCCAAAGCAATAAATGGATCAGCTACCACTTGAGAGATTTTGAAAATAGGGCAATAGAGTTTTTGGTTTGTCAAAATTCTTATGTTGTCTCTCTTATCAAAAGTTGGCTTCTTGTGGGGAGAAGTATTGATTATGGGAAAAAGGGGGAGTTTTTGAAATCCTTGATCAATCTCTTTTTGAATGACTCTCTTTATGCTTAAACATGTGTGTTTAACTTAGAGATAGAGATTTGAGTCTGATTTGCAAAAACAAACCAAGTGGTGGCAAAGGATGATCCATATATGCCAAAATTGATTCAAAATAAATTTAAGTGTTATTTGAATTGAGTTTGCACTTGTTCTAGTGGCTTTATGTTGTGTTGGCATAAATCACCAAAAAGGGGGAGATTGAAAGGGAAATGTGCCCTTGGGCCATTTCTAAGTATTTTGGTGATTTAGTGCCCAACACATGTGCTTAATTGTAAAATGGGACAAAGGTGCAAATCATGAGATAAAGGTATGTTTCTAAGCCTTAGTACATTGGTTTTGTGGACTAACATATTTGTCTAAGTGTTAGAAACAGAAAGAAGAAAAAGAGAAAAGGGGAGAGAATGACTTGGCTGTGTGCAGCCAAGTCCCAGCTCGGCCTGGAGCACCGGACTGTCCGGTGTGCACCGGACAGTGTCCGGTGCGCCAGGCTGCCTCGGCTCGAACTGGCCGCTCTCGGGAATTCGCCGACGACGTACGGCTATAATTCACCGGACTGTCCGGTGTGCACCGGACTGTCCGGTGAGCCAACGGTCGGCTAGGGCCAACGGTCGGCCGCGCGATCAGCGCGCGACACGTGGCCGGGCCAACGGTCGGGAAGGAACACCGGACTGTCCGGTGTGCACCGGACATGTCCGGTGCGCCAACTGAGCGCAGATCTGGAGCAGCCAGCAACGGTCAGAAGTGCTGTTTTTGGAAACAAATCGGGCACCGGACAGTGTCCGGTGTGCACCGGACTGTCCGGTGCGCCACGAGACAGAAGGCAAAGATGGCCTTCCAGATTTGTTCCCAACGGCTCCTAGCTGCCTTGGGGCTATAAAAGGGACCCCTTGGCGCATGGAGGAAGAACCCAAGCATTCCTTGAGCACTCTTGATCACTCACACATCAATCTTGCACACTTGTTTGAAATTCTAGTGATTTGAGCTCTGTTCTAGTGTGTTAGCCTCTTGAGCTCAAGTCTGGGTTTTGTGTGTGCGTATTCGCTGTGATCTTTGTGTTGTGTGTGAGTTGCTAATCCCTCCCTTACTCCGTGATTCTTTGTGAACATCTTTTGTAAGGGCGAGAGGCTCCAAGTTGTGGAGATTCCTCGCAAACGGGATTGAGATAAGAACAACAAAACACCGTGGTATTCAAGTGGGTCTTTGGACCGCTTGAGAGGGGTTGATTGCAACCCTCGTCCGTTGGGACGCCACAACGTGGAAGTAGGCAAGCATTGGCTTGGCCGAACCACGGGATAAACCACCGTGTCCCTCTGTGCTTGATTCTTGTGGTATTGTGTTTTGTTGAAGACTTCACCTTAGCCACTTGGCATTAACTGTGCTAACGCTTAACAAGTTTTTGTGGCTTAAGTTTGAAGTTTTTACAGGATCACCTATTCACCCCCCCCCCCTCTAGGTGCTCTCAGTTACCAGGGATGCCACCTGATAGAGAAGTCGAGTTTGTTATTGATCTCTTACCTGGAACCGCCCCTATTTCTAAACGGCCATATAGAATGTCCGTAGAGGAGTTGAAGGAACTGAAGAAGCAGTTAACGGAGTTACAAGAGGCTGGCTACATTCGTCCAAGTTCCTCACCTTGGGGAGCACCGGTGTTATTTGTGCAGAAGAAGGATGGATCGCAACGGATGTGTGTGGATTATAGATCTCTTAATGATGTTACGGTGAAGAACAAGTATCCGTTGCCCCGTATTGAGGATTTATTTGATCAAATGAGAGGTGCAAGAGTATTTTCGAAGATTGATCTCCGATCCGGTTACCATCAGATGAGGATTAGACCATCGGATATTCCCAAGACGGCATTCTCGACTAGATATGGATTATATGAGTTCACAGTTATGTCGTTTGGATTGACTAATGCACCAGCTTATTTTATGAATTTGATGAATAAGGTGTTTATGGAGTATTTGGACAGATTCGTCGTGGTATTCATCGACGATATTCTTATCTATTCTAAGAATGAAAGTGATCATGAACAACATCTAAGGTTGGTGCTACAAAAGTTACGAGATAATCAACTCTATGCTAAGTTCAGCAAGTGCGAGTTTTGGATTGACAAGGTGCCATTTCTTGGTCATATTATTTCTAATGGAGGAATAGCAGTGGATCCTGCTAAAGTGAAGGAGATAATGGAGTGGAGAGTGCCCACTACAGTTACGGAGATTCGGAGTTTCTTGGGACTCGCAGGATATTATCGGAGATTTATTGAAGGATTTTCTAAAATTGCTAAGCCCATGACATCGCTTTTGGAGAAAGGAAGAGAATTCAAGTGGGATGAGAAATGCCAAGAGAGTTTTGATCAGTTGAAGGAGAGATTGATGTCACCTCCAGTATTGATTATGCCAGATCTGCAGAAGGGATTTGACATTTATTGTGATGCGTGTGGCCAAGGACTTGGATGTGTGCTTATGCAAGAAGGTCATGTGATTGCCTATGCATCTCGTCAGTTGAGGAAACATGAATTGAACTACCCCACTCATGATTTGGAATTGGCTGCCGTTGTGCATGCACTTAAGATTTGGAGACACTACGTTATGGGAACTAAGTGCCAAGTATATACGGATCATAAGAGTTTGAAGTATATATTCACTCAGAAGGATCTCAACCTCAGACAGCGTCGTTGGTTGGAGCTCATTAAGGATTATGACTTGGAGATTCATTATCACCCAGGCAAGGCAAATTTGGTTGCAGATGCCTTGAGTCGGAAGGAGCATGTTCACTCCGCTTTCGTTGTTCAGCTACCTGATGAATTAGCAAAAGATTTTGAGAGACTCAACCTGGGGATTGTTACACATACGGAAGGAGTGACTATTGAATTGGAACCCACCTTGGAGCAAGAAATTCGTAAAGGTCAGATTGGTGATGCTAAGATTCAGGAGATCAAGGATCTGATAACAGAGGGCAGAGGCCCAGAGTTCACAGAGGATGAGCAAGGCACGATATGGTTCAAGAATCGGATCTGTGTTCCCAATATTGATAGTCTTCGGGAAACCATATTGAAGGAGGCACATGATTCAGTTTATTCTATCCACCCTGGGAGCACTAAGATGTATCAGGATTTGAAGCAAAAGTATTGGTGGTATGGATTGAAGAGAGATGTGGCTGCACATGTGGCTATGTGCGATGTATGCCAAAGAGTTAAGGCTGAACACCAGAGGCCAGCCGGACTATTGCATCCACTGAAGATACCTGAGTGGAAATGGGAAGAGATTGGCATGGACTTCATTGTTGGATTACCCCGCACGTCTGCTGGATATGATTCTATATGGGTGATTGTGGACAGGCTAACTAAAGTAGCCCACTTTATTCCAGTGAAGACCACTTATTCAGGAGCCAAGTTGGCAGAGTTGTACATGGCACGGATTGTCTGCCTGCATGGTGTGCCAAAGAAGATTGTGTCAGACCGGGGATCACAGTTTACCTCTCGATATTGGAAGAAGCTGCACGAGTCATTGGATACGAGATTGAATTTTAGTTCGGCTTACCATCCCCAGACTGATGGGCAGACTGAGAGGACTAACCAAGTGTTAGAAGATATGTTAAGAGCTTGCGCTCTTAAACATGGTGGAAGTTGGGATAAGAGTTTGCCTTATGCGGAGTTCTCATATAATAATAGCTATCAGGCCAGTTTGAAGATGTCACCGTTTGAGGCTTTGTATGGCAGAAAGTGCAGGACTCCCTTGTATTGGAATCAAACTGGTGAAAGGCAGTTGTTTGGGCCTGAGATTATACAAGAAGCAGAGGAACAAGTTCAGCAAATAAGGGAGAATTTGAGAACTGCACAGTCCAGGCAGAAAAGTTATGCTGATACCCGGAGAAGACTACTTGAGTTTAAGGAGGGTGATTATGTCTATTTGAAGGTGTCACCACTCCGGGGTATGAGAAGATTCAAGGTCAAAGGAAAGTTGTCCCCTCGCTTTATTGGACCCTTTTTAATCTTAAAGCGAGTGGGAGAGGTTGCATATCAATTGGAGTTACCGGATCATCTCGCGGATGTTCATGATGTATTTCACGTATCTCAGCTGAAGAAATGTCTCAGGGTACCTGAAGAACAGTTACCAATGGAAGACCTTAGTGTTCAGGAAGATTTGACTTATGCTGAGTACCCCACCAAGATTCTGGATACTTTGACTCGAGTTACGAGGAATAAGGTTATAAAGATGTGCAAAGTTCAATGGAGCCACCACGGTGAAGATGAAGCAACTTGGGAAAGAGAAGAAGAGCTTCGTATAGATTTTCCCCACCTTTTCCCTAGATCTTCTTAAATCTCGAGGACGAGATTATTTTTAAGGGGGGTAGGATTTGTAACACTCAAGTTGTACACCAAGAGTAATAAAGAGAGCTCCTCATTTTGTGTGTCTTATTTGCATCATAAAAAGAGCACCTATGTAATTGAGAGTGACTAAATAAAACAATTATGCTAAAATAAAGAAAAAGTGCATTTGTTGGAGTTTTATGTGTTGTGCATTAAATAAAACCATGAGGATAAAAATAATAAGGTATCAATTATTTGAAACTTGATTTAACCCTAAATTTGAAATTAGGGTTTTGAAAATAAGGGAAAGAGAAGAGATAGGAAAATATAAATAAAATGTATAAATAATTATCTCCAGTCTTAGTATTTTTAATGGCAAAAATAAAGTTTTAAATGAAGATCCACAAAAAGTTTGAATTGAATCAAATTGGGTTTGAAAATAAAGAAAATAGAAAGAAAAATGAAAAAGAAAAAGATAAAAAGCTTACCTGGGCCGCCAGAAGGTAATTCGGCCCACCTAAGGAACTCCACGCACAGCCCACCTTCTCATGAGCGCGCGCCGACATGCGGGCCCCGCATGTCAGCCGCTCTCACCTCGCATGCGCTGCGCTCTCTCTCGCTGCGGAATGGGTCCCGCACGTCAGCTTCGTATCACCCGCGCGCTGGACACCCTGTGACTGTCACGTGGGACCGCTTTGTCAGTTCCGTCTCCCAACGGCATCCCCGAGCATGGCGGGCGCGTCGTGGAAGATGAATCCCGGTCCTCGCGCTCCGATTCGTTCCGCGGTGTGATAAAACCCGTAGCGGTCCTCGCATCCTTCCCATCCTCACCTTCATCCGCAACCTTTCGTCAGCCACCAAGCCACTGTCGCGATTCTCTCGGGCCAAATTCGCCGCCGTGACCCAATCGCGTTGTCGTCGACGTCGGGTCCCCGGTGATCGGCCTTGGAGCGTCTCCAAGTCCATTGGAAGGGTGTCGGGTCGTTCGCGGGCGAAGTCGGCCACTGGGGGTGGCGCAATCCCTCGTCGAACTTCGATTCGCCGCCGCGGATCCGCCTTCGCCGTCGCCGGACCCTCTGCGCGCCGAGACTGTCGGTAATAACCCCTCTACCACGTTCGCCATACCCTCGGCTGCGTGGCGCACCGTTTAATTTCTAGAATAACGCGCCTGGTCGTCGGATTGCCATTCCTCCGGCGATGGGTCGCCGTGTGTCTTGGGCGGCGCCGCCGTCCCGAGCTGGAGGTTGGGGAAAAACGCGGTGGCCGTTAGATCTCCATTGTGCGGCTCGGATTAGATGGAGGAATACCCTTTCGCGTTGAGTGATTCGGACCGTTCATTCGGATCGGACGGGTGGAAACGAATCTAGGTTAATAAAATCCTACCCGTCGTGATTGCATCCAACGGCTCTCTGCGCGTACCGCTTCGCGACCGCTCAGATCTAATCCCTACCGCCCGTGTGTGATCCAACGGCCCAGATTGCACCGTACCCCTTCGCGGGTCATTTTGTTAAAGAGTCCTCGGGTTTCCGGGTAATAAACCCGCCGTCCATGTGTTACTATTCTATGTGTCTAGGATAACTTACCCCGAGGCCCCTGAGTTTTCTGGAATTTGACGCCCAGTCCCGAGGGTATTAAAAACAGAGAAATTAATATTAGAAATTCATTTTTAATACAAAAACAAATCTAGAAACTTAGTTAATTCATAGAAAATTCATTTTAGCTCCAAATTGAGTCATTCCAATTTCTAAAATTTTGTAATATTATTCTCTATCATTTAGAATCACTGTTTTGACATGAACTCTGTTAGAAAATTAATTTATCATCTAATCCTATTATAATCACCTTAAATCTTAGGAAATTCATAACTTGAATTCTATAACTCCAAATTCAGTGATTCCAGTTCCTATGGTTTCATTTTAATGTGTAGATTTTTACTGTATATTTTATTCATCTGTTTGGTGTGATGTTGATTTTGGCTATACTATGTATGTATTGTGTTGATGCGAGTAGACGAGCAAGCCACTGTGGAAACTGAGGTTCAACAAGTAGAAGTAGCTGAGCAGGAGCTCATTACAGGCAAGTTGTGCCCTTGATCACTTACTTTTCCCAGCCATGTTCTTATTAATTTTAATGATCTGCATAGGTTAATTTTGATGGGATCCTTTATGTACCCCAGTTTTGATTACCTCTATACCTTGTTCACCCCTGGCATATTTTTGGGTAGTACTTGCTATTGCTTTATGTGGATTGGGTATGGAGATTCATTATTCATGATTATTCTGTTATTATCTTGTTATTATTATTGTTCATGTTAAGATCATTAAATTAATGGGAACATGGAGCGACCACCCGGGAAAACAGTGCTACCACAAGGGTTTAATGGGACGCCCTTGGCTGACTAATTAGGAAAGCTAGTGGAAGACTACCTTACCCGAAAGGGGCAAGGGCAGTAGGGGAGAGGTCAGTGCGGGGAGGTCCCTGGTTGATTTTGCTGCGATGGCTGTCAGCCAGGAACCCTGTACTGGATCTTCCTATAAACTGTAGCGGGTTTTCGGAAGCTAGTGGAACTTTGTAAAGGCCTCGTAGTGGATCCCTAGCCATTCACCTCGGTAGTGTCTAAGGGCCTTGCAAACCCTGGCGACATGGGATACACGACTTGTGGGTAAAGATGCGCAACCTCTGCAGAGTGTAAAACTGGTATACTAGCCGTGCTCACGGTCAAGAGCGGCTCGGACCCTCACATGATTAACTATGGAACTTAAGTTTAATTTGACATTTGCATCGCATTTGGGATTATTTTATTATTACTGTTCTTTACTATTATTAAGGTTTGGTATTTACTTACACTTAGTAATTGCTAATAAAATTTTGACCAACTTATAAAAGCAATGCTCAGCCTTAGCCTCTATTTTATTGATCAGCCTTACACTTCATGAACTCCCACCTTTGGTGAGTTCATGCCACATTATTCCCCACGACTTGTTGAGCTATGAATGTATGTGAGCTCACTCTTGCTGTCTCACACCCCCCCCCCCACAGGAGAAGAACAGGTGGTAGAAGAGGAGCTGCCTAACACTGAGGAGTTCGATCTGATCTAGGTGGCGTTTCTCAGTCGACATTGGCGCCATCGATCCTTAGTTCGTTTTATATTTATCTTTATTTTGTAATAAGACTTCCGCTATGTAATAAATACTCTGATGTTTTATGGCATTTATCTCTATACACTCTGTTATTATATATGTTGTCTTCTTGGCGCATGTATGAGATGCACCCGGCTTTGTTCTTTAAAACCGGGTGTTACAGGCATCCGTCCTCAAAGACCTCCTCCAAATCTGACTCAAGATAATTATCCTTATCAGTGAGAGACAACGAGTCAGATGTTGTTTTCCTTAAAAAGAAATTTTTTAGAAGCACAAGGCCTTTGCCTGGCGTTCTTTGAGATTGTATAGTGCGTTTTGGTTTCTCTGGTGATATTATGTCAATGACAATGCAAGTTGTATCATCTCTCAATCCTTTTGCTTCAACTGCTTCCTGCAAACAATACACCAGTTAGGAACAGTACATGTACAACTGAGGATTTGAGACCTTGTGTTAGGATGGGTGGCAAGGGTATTAGTATTGTACTTTAACAATTTGCTCAGTTGCGGCCTCAGGAGGAAGCCCTCATGCACATTTAAAAGTCATTTCTGCAGTCAAAGCATCCCAGACACCATCGCTTGAAATAATAAGATGGCCTCCAACATTAGATAGCTACAAGCATTGCAATACAAAATTATTTTCAAATTTCGATCAGATTTAAATGAACAAAGAATCACTCTAGAGAAAATCACAGGATAATCCTCTCAGAAAAGAAAACATAACTATAGTTGCGTATAACAACGAACAAACTTTGCAAACAAAGGAAATTAGAACAAAAATCTGGTAGTCAATTTATAAATACTGGAAAATATGTGTTGATAAAGTGATGTGTTGATAAAGTGATGTATGTCTGAATAGTAAGGTAATAGGTACAGTATAGAATACAGTTTGACCTCAAAGATTAGAGCTACTTTACAAGGACAGGCTCTTATAACGATAGAAAATTAAGATGATAATGATAATGAGAAAAATCCAAACAGCACAACTTCTGGTACTTGAATGTGATATCACTACAAAGAGAGTTTACAATTCAGTTTTGTCCGGAAATGGTGTAAAACGACTTCCCAATAGTGTACCTTAATTTGCTTCACATAAGGAACCGGAATAATAAATTCACCTACATCCTAATCACCAATCGATCTTGAGAGGCATAAACCACCTGGCCAACATCTAAGGGGACCAATCTGGATGGATAAAAACGGGAACTAAGGATCAAAAGATGGCATGGATCACATCTACAAACCAAAAAATAGGACTCTAAAGGAAAACCTATGGAAGATGTCTAACATAGAGCAGGTATTAAAATGTTCAAGCCGGTACTCACATACAGTTTGGTACATCGGTCAAATAGATTAAAACAGTAAAAAAAAGAAAATAACACGGGGTGATCAAGTAAGAACTGGACAGAATGCGCTAATACAAAATTATAATACTATTGACTCCCTTCAGAAATTCAGCCCAAGATTGCAGTACCCTGGTTTTTTCAACATTTTGTGAAGGTGTTATTTACTCTTACTTGACAACAACATTCATTATGCTCTATCAGGAATTAAACTTTTGTAGCCAAGGTATGGTATCCAGCAGTATCAAACAATCTAATGTATTTTGTATTTGAGCACATACAACTTCCACATTTAGGTAAAATACTTCCGGCTCAAGTGACATCAAGTTAGTAGCAGGAAACATCGTACTTCTTTATTAGAGTAGTAATTACAACTATCTTAGAACCAGTATTGAAGAAGTACTCCATAGATGACAATACATTTATGGAGGCCTAGGAAGTAGCAATCGTTTGATCTGTTGCCACTTGAATCGCCTCCCGACTGAGCCTTCGGAACAGGTTTCTGCTCCTTCAGTTCAAGTTCTTCGCTATCCGAATCTGTAGCATATGGAAAGAAATCTAATTATGAGATATCACGGAACACATCTGAGTGTTTCTTCGACTCCCCTGAGAAGTAGCCCTTCCTGACCAACAGAAAATAAGCTATTGAACTAATTTACTAAGTTTTAAAATATATGACGTTTAGGACAAGCTAAGTAATTAGTAAAAAAAGAATTTAACTAATTACCTTGTAATAAATGTCATATACTTAGAAACAGAGGGAGCATGTGCTAAAACTACAAATGAAATGTACCAAAGCAATGGTTCATTTTTTGCATTAGTGCGTTTACAGAAAATTTAGGCTTAGAGAAAATTTCTACTCCTGTTCTATTTGAAAAGCTCACAATTAGCCATTTCAGTTGAAAATGTACCAAAGCACAGACTGGTTCTATGAACCAGACCCTTATTATTAAACAACGAAGAACCAATGATGATGTGGATGAAGCCACGAAAGAATTGATTATTGTATAAGCAATTGATCAACTGTCCATTGTGATCGTATAAACACACAAAACTTGTTTGACTTGTGCATACTAATAAAACATTTCAATCATACCAATCATCACAAGAAAAAAGAATCACATGCATAATATTCTCAAATGTTATAACTGAATAGAAAAAAATCACATGCATAATGTAAACTCACCAGACTACTGTTCCTATGCCTCGCTGAGTGATAAGTGCACTATGATGCTCCTCCTCTCCGCTGCTTGGTGAGCGGTGTGCTGGCAGTTGTCCTCCTGAAGCCAGAGATGAACAAACATGTATAAGAATTAAGAAGAAATATGCATAATGTCGCAGCCAGAAATCCACTTTGATATAACAGAAATAGCTTTGGCACAATGTCAACGTAGAAGAAACACACGGACAATGTGATCCCAAAAGCAATGAACGCCGACCGGATTAGCTAACCTATAGAAAAAATGCATCTCTAGACTTTCGGTCGTTTCATCCTCTTATGTGCAGACCCAGCGGGGGCGACCCGGTAATAAATCCTAAAGAAGAAAAATCCAAGTTAACAAATACCATACTTGTAATTGATTGAGTCAGATACGAGCCAAACAACCTAGTGGCTGCTCCCCGAAACAACCCAGGGCGAGACAGGGGATAAATCGAGAGGTGTGTCCGCTCAATGGCTCCATTAGCATCATCCTTATTCCCAAGAAAACTACATCCATTTCCCTGCTCGCTGCAACCTGAAAACCACACTCCTCCATATCGACTTGAATAGCACCCTCTAAATCTCCCAACTTCAGTTTGCATTCGGTTCACGACAATGCCTAATTCTGCTTCACGACAACCTGATTCACTACTGTTTCTGTCTTCACTACTAAACAAGGCTAGTACTATGTTGAATCCAAGTCCTTGAGAACAACAGAAACAGAAGTATGAAGAATAGAGTTGACGCACCTTAGTGATGTTTGATATTTCTGCACATCCGAGGAGGATGGGGGTGGGGTGGCATCCTCGCTTTGGATTTTTTAAATAGCAGTACGGGTCGGCGTCGATGGAAGGGCCGTGCCATCGAAGGGAGTCCGATGGAAGGGCGCAGACTAAGGTCGTGGATGTGGCAGAACCACCCGAATTATTCCAGCTTAAGTGCCTAAGTCATGCCTCAAGGGCCGTGACACACTTAAATCGGAATAACCCGTCGGTTCTTCAGATCTAGTCTGATAGAGCCACTTAACCAGGATCAAATTCCACAATCTCACTCGAAGGTGAGTCACAGAAGAAATACAATAAAACAGGAAACCTCAAATTAAGTACTGAATTATTACATAAATAGGAGTTCTTGAGTAGCAATAAAGTTCATAAAATAAAGTGCAGCGGATAATCGATGTCGTCGGTAATGAGGAAATGGGCAAGGCCTAGCCCACTACTCCTCATGCTCCTCTCCTGCCGGAGCAACATCCCACTCGACCGTCCAACCCGGTGGCAGGGTGGTAGGCCAAGTCACACCATCAACCAAATCCTGCATGGTACCTGCAAAAAGGGGTGCCACAAGCAAGGCTGAGTATACTAATACTCAGCTAGACTTACCCGGTGTGAGGAGTCTACTCCTCTACCTCTAGACTATGCAGCTGTTTGGCTGAGGGGTTTGGTTTGCCAAAAGCACTAGCTATTACTAAAATCAATTTTTAGCTTTTCAAATTTTATCATCATTAACTTAGCTAGATTTGCTCCTTCTAAGCATACATGGTAACAATCAATTAGTTCGATCAACAAGTTATCTCATGTAACCACATTTCACTTTTTACTCGATGCAGTACAAGGAATCAAGCAGTCTCATTAGCTGCGAGAAGCAGACGATTCGAATCGAGTTTTAACCTTGCAAGGTAAACCTAAACACACGGCATGTCAGGGTACTCCGACCCTGCACATGACAACCGTCCCCATCGATTCCCCGTTCGCGTCCAGGCCTCACCGCCTTGGCATACAATGCTCCACTGACCCCGGCTGCCGCCGTGCAGTGACCGCACTTGTACCCACCATAGCTAGCATGGGAGACCTAGTCTCAGGTCGCATGAGGGATAAAGTCCGCGCCCGGCTTCACTCAGGTACTAGGTTTACCGGTTACCATTTTTCCCGGCATGTGCTTAGTACGTTCAAAAGCTTGACTCAGGTATCCACACATTAATCCTTAATTCATTTTCCCGTCTCATGGACAAGGCATCCTCCCTGGACCCAAGTCCATAGACCAACATATATCCCATTATCAAGATGAATACAATCAATTCCTGACCTCGCGCGAGTGCTAGAAAAATCACTCGACTTCTACCGAGATCCTGATTAGCAAGCAGCTACTCGACCTGGCATACTAGTATCCATCTCAAAAAGGAATCCTAAGTTCATGCAAACTAGAGGTTTCAAGCAACTCCTACACTTAAGTGCACATTACAATCCTACAAGCATTAAGTGTAGTAAAATAACATAATTAATGGGTTATGCATAAAACCGGGGCTTGCCTTCAATTGCTGGGGCTGCGGGGAGATCCTCAATAGCAGCCTCTGAAGCCTGCTCCTGGTCCTCCTCTTGGACAGGTCCTTGCTCGGGGATGAGCACGTACTCTCCGTCGGCAAGATTACAGTCTAATGAATGCAATGCGTAAGATATATGCATGATATGATATGTGCTTTTTAGAAGTCACAACTTAAAAGGTGTATGATCTTTCTTGAGTTAACAAAGTTAACTTTACTTATGCAAGACCCTTGGGTGGTATACTTGGTAAACTGGTTCCAAGTTAGCTAAGGTGAAAGGTAGGTTAAATTTTGGGGTTCCACTGAATTCCTTTTAAGTCTTAGGGATATATGATAAGTACTCAAGTTAGACTTATTGAGGTGGGGTTTATTTCTTCCTTCCTTTTCTTTTATTCTCTTTAATGTTTTGGAGTAGGTTTGAACTACAAGTTGCTTTTATAAAATTCTAAAAATTCTGCAAAAATTACAGTGGCTTGCTACTGGTGTGTGTTTCTCTGTCTTAAAATTTGGGGATCAGAAAGTGAATAGTTTTCTCTGCACAAAATTGTTAAACTCTAGGGTAGAAGGGGTGCTTTGAACTACAACTACTATTTAACAGTGGGTAATTCTTTAGAACTTATTTTTGCTGGCTTTCAGGTGTTATAACATGACTTGATACAAATTTCTAGCCATTAATACCTTTTAATTATTTTTCTATGGTTTTCTCAAGTTTCTAACCAAATAGGTGCTTTCTACTACCACTATATTTGAAAAATATCAAACAACAGAGTTCTTATTTTTCTTAGTTATTGTTTTGTGCAAGAGCAATCATTCTGAAGTTTGGCATCTTTTTGCTTAAGGGAAGGGGTGGTGTGCATTATTTGAATTAAATGGCTTTTCTCTTAAATCATTAGCAATTGGTATGAGTTTGCTTCTTTTTCATGGGTTTGCATTTTTCTCTGGTAGTTTACCTCATCATGGACTCAGATAATTTTTTGGTTGCCCATTATCACATTATTTGAGGTTGTTCATGATTTAGTTGGAAAATGCCTTATTATCCCTTTGTATTCATTTCCCCTACTTAAGAGTTGGACTGAGGTGCTCTGTATTTTTGTAGTAGGGCTCTGGTGGTTATAAGTTCACTGGATTTTTGTTAAGCATTTTAGTTATAGTTTTGCCATTCTAATAATTGATTTCCAGTCTATATAAGGCTAAATAAATCATTTTAATTTAGAGCTGGTCCAAATAATGGTTTCTGTATTTTTCCTAGGTTCTTTGTCACATAGGTAAACTAGGAAAAATAATATTACTCACTGTTCATTAATTTCTAATATCTTTCTGATTTTCTCTAAGTTTTGGACAAAACATCTTAAAATGAGAAAATACATCATAATTTCTAATGCTGGGGTTCCTACTATTTTTAAACAGTGTCTAAAAGAGGTTTGAATACCCACAAATTTTCTTAAGTCTAGTACAGAAGAAAAACTAATTTCCCTTGATTAAATAAGGTTTAGTGGGTTTCTGTTTTTAATTTTAAACTCTAAAAGTTTGAACAGAAAGCATAGGGTCTACTATTTTTAAATGATAGATTATAATATACAGAGGCTAGCAAAATTGGTTTGACATTTTTTGATTAAGAATTCATCAAGTTATGAATTTTACAAGTTCTCTGGTTATTTAAAAAGAATAACAGAATCGATTTAAATGAAAAACCACTTTGCACTGGGGTCCCTGGCGGTTTTCTAAGCTTTCTTCGCGAATCAGTCCTCAGGCTACTATTCACCTGAGTCTCTGACATTACAGAAAACCCCTCGGGTTCTACAAAAACCTAACCCGAGGTCCTTCTTCTACCTTAAACAGTAGCCGCGGCGGGGAAAAGTGCGGAGGGGCTTACCGGCGGCGAGACTGTTCCGGTGAAGAGGTCGAGGATGAAGGGGAGGTCTCGGGGATCACAATGGTGTGCAGAACGCCGTCGGAGATGGCCGGAGTCGGTCGGTCCACGCGCGCAGGCGGGGATGCTCGTCGGCGGCGAGGAGACCGGCCTGGTCACGGCGAGATAGTTCAATCAAATGGGTCAGGGAGGTCCACGGGGTGCCAGAGAAGTCATGAGCGAGAGGAATTGGGTGGAGACTTACTGGATAGCTTGGTCTACGCGCGACGGCGGAAGACCGAAGTCCGGTGAAGTCAATCTCGGGCCTCCGGTGAAGTCCGGCCGGGTCCGAGGGCTTGGCAAGCTTCACGGGCTACTGGCGGAGCTAGCCGAAGCGCTGGCTTGCCCGGAGGGTGGCTGGGGTGGGCTGGCCACGATGGCCGAAGCTCTGGCGGCAATGGCGGGCGGAATTGAGCTCGCCGGAGCTAAGGAAAAGTGGCTGGCCGGAGAGGGTGAGTGCGGGGCGAAGTGAGGTGCGCCTGGGGAGGCTTTATAGGCGCGGGCGGGCACGACCGAGGGCGTGAGCGCGCGGCGGACTTGACTGGACGCCGGGGAGCGCGCGCGTGCGGGTTGGGCGAGCTCTGGCGTGCCGACCAGGGTCGAACACGTGTGCCCGTGCGTTCTGCCCAAGTCCTGGCGCGTGTAGTCGCTCATCCGAGCCTGCTCTCGCCTTGGTCAATGCACAAAACCTCTTCTCCTCCCTACAAGCTACCATTCTTGTGTGGGGGTCATAGGATTTTGCCTACTGGTCGCAGAGATACGGAGCCAGGAAATCTGGTCTGTCTCCCTGCGCAAGTCCGAGGCAAATCCAAGGTTTAGTCGTGTCTAGGGCTCGCGTCCCAATGCCATCTTCTGGCACACGACAGAGGGGTTAGTTAGACACATTTTTGTCAATGGGGCCATTAGGATTCGAGTTAGGGATCAAGGTGAACATCCCTGATCTTTAGCTCAAGGTCTGAATTTCAGAAATCAGAAATTCAGAATTCCCATTAAGTCCCCACATGAGAAGCTTGATTTGGGGTTTTATTTGAGCTATTTTGGCTAAGCTTTCTCAACCTTTCTTGTTGCTCATTAAATATACTTCAATTTTTATAATTGGCTCAACTCAAAATTTAAAACTTTTCATCCTCTTTTTCTTACTTTCTTGAATTTAGCTCATGGGGCTCACTTAGGGTTTTTATTAGGGTTGTACAATCTTATCTTTTAAAGGACTCAATTGCTTGGATCATGATACTTTTAAGTATATACTTGGTGACTTCATTATTACTTAAGTTATTTTGATGCTCATGCTTACTTTGGTTCACATAAAATGATGGCTCTTGGTTTGGCTTTTTGAGAAAAACCCTGAGTGACACTGGGGGTGTCACAACCTTCCCCCCTTAAAGGAATCTCGTCCCGAGATTCGGGCCAGAGTCCTCCCGGGGTAAAGCGAAGGGTGAGACTGATAGGAAAAAGGGTGATGATTGCCATTATTAGGATAAACTGCTCTTCGAATGTCATTCTCTTTGCAACTTCAGAAGGAAGTCCTTTTAAGTTTTTCTTTATAGTTACTTCATTCTGAATTAAGATCATATTTTTGGAAATTAGATTCGAAAGGCAGGAGGAGGGGTTTGGGTGTGATTACGTACCAGCTTCCTTAGGTAGGCAATCAGGAATTCCTCGGTTTCCCAAGTAGCTTCCTCCTCTGAGTGATTACTCCACTGGACCTTGAACATCTTGATCGATTTAGCCCGAGTTGATCTTTCCTTGCAATCCAGAATTTTGGAGGGGTACTCTTGGTACGATAGATCTGGCTCTATCTCCAATTCTGGCTCTGCTATGATCTCAGTCGGCAATCAAACACACTTCTTCAGCTGAGATACATGGAAAACATTGTGAATGGCAGACATCTTTGAAGGTAACTTCAGCTTGTATGCCACGGGTCCACATGCTTCTATGATCTCATAAGGTCCAATGTAGCGAGGAGCTAGCTTGCCTTTGATCCCAAACCTCTGCATTCCCTTGGTGGGTGATACCTTGAGGTATACAAAACTTCCCACCTCGAACTGGAGAGGTTTCCTTCTTCTATCATGATAACTCTTCTACCTGGCCTGAGCAGCTTCTAGATTCTTCCTGATTAGCTTGACCTTCCTTTCGGCTTCAGTCACTAAATCAGGTCCAAAAACTTCTCTTTCACCAGGCTGAGACCAATTGAGTGGTGTCCTGCACCTTCTTCCATAGAGAGCTTCAAAAGGTGCCATCTTTAGGCTGGATTGATAACTATTGTTATAAGCAAACTCTGCCAAGGGGAGGTGCTTATCCCAGTTCTTGCCACAATCGATCGCACAAGCTCTCAGCATATCTTCCAAGATTTGGTTTACCCTTTCCGTCTGACCATCAGTCTGTGGGTGGTAAGCTGAACTCCTAATTAGCTTGGTTCCCAAAGACTTTTGCAATTGTTCCCAAAATCTGGCAACAAATTGGGCTCCTCGGTCAGAAACAATGGTCCGAGGTAATCCGTGCAAACACACGATCCGGTCAATATACAATTCTGCATATCTCTGAGCCTTATCAGTGGTGTGCAAAGGAAGAAAATGTGCCACTTTCGTCAATCGGTCCACAATAACCCAAATTGAATCATGATGACGAGAGGTGTTGGGCAGACCCACAATGAAATCCATGCTGATGTCGTCCCACTTCCACGAAGGTACGGGTAGTGGTTGCAAAGCTCCAGCCGACTTCAAGTGGCTTGCCTTTACCCTCTGACAGGTGTCACACTCTGATACATACTGGGCTATCTCCCTCTTCATTCTGGTCCACCAGTACAAAGGCTTCAAATCATGGTACATCTTGGTGCTTCCCGGATGCATAGAGAATTTGGAGAGATGAGCTTCATCCAAAATTTTCCTCTTGAGATCCTGGTCTTTAGGAATCACCAATCTGCTTTTGAACCATAACACACCCTTCTCATCCTGGCAGAAACAATTATACTTCTCAACCTTCTGATGGAGATTCTTCTTGATAATCTGCACTCCCTTGTCACTGAGCTGGGCCATGATGATCTGGTCTTACAAAGCTGGCTCAACAGAAATGTGAGACAAAGAACCAGAAGAAATCACTTCAATTCGCATCTTGCTCAACTCATCACACAAGGTGTTAATGCGAGAATCCATCAGAACACAGTTGCACTGCAACTTCCGACTCAAGGCATCAGCTACCACATTAGCCTTCCCTGGGTGATAATGTACCTCTAGGTCATAATCCTTGATCAGCTCTAGCCATCTTCTCTGCCTCATGTTAAGATCAGCCTGAGTAAAAATGTACTTAAGGCTCTTATGATCAGTGAAGATGTTGCAGTGGGTTCCCATTAGATAGTGCCTCCACATCTTCAATGCATGAACCACTGCTGCTAACTCAAGGTCATGAGTGGGATAATTTTGCTCATGAGGCCTGAGTGCTCTTGAAGCATAAGCAATGACTCGGTTGTCTTGCATCAAGACACAACCTAGCCCGGTGCCCGAGGCATCACAATATACATCAAAAGGTTCGTTGCTGTCGGGTTGCGCCAATACTGGTGCTGTGGTCAGATGCTGCCTTAATGCATGGAAGGCATCTTCGCACTTCTGACTCCACACAAATTTGACTTCTTTCTTCAGCAACTCAGTAATAGGCTTCGCAATTCGAGAGAAGTCCGGAATAAATCTTCGGTAATAACCAGCTAATCCCAGAAAACTCCGAATCTGGCGAACAGTTGTTGGTGGCTTCCAGTTCATCACCTCTTGCACTTTATCAGGATCAACAGCTATTCCAGCCTGAGAGATAGTGTGACCCAAGAATTTGATTTCCTTTAGCCAAAAATCACACTTGGATAACTTGGCATAAAGGTGGTGCTCTCGCAGACGTTGAAGTACTACATGCAAATGCCCGGCATGTTCTTCTTCGTTCTTTGAGTACACCAGAATATCATCGATGAAAACCACCACGAACTTGTCCAATTCCGGCATAAAAACAGAATTCATCAGATACATGAAATATGCTGGTGCATTCGTCAGCCCAAATGACATCACCAAGAATTCATATAGCCCATATCTGGTTGAGAATGCCGTCTTCGGAATATCACTTGCTCGTATTTTGATCTGATGGTAGCCAGAGCGAAGGTCTATCTTGGAAAACACCTTGGCTCCGACCAACTGGTCAAAGAGAACATCAATACGAGGCAAAGGATACTTGTTCTTGATAGTTACCGCATTAAGAGGGCGGTAATCTATACACAGCCTCAAGCTTTCATCCTTCTTCTTCACAAACAGTACCGGACATCCCCAAGGCGAAGTGCTTGGGCGAATGAAACCCTTATCCAGCAACTCTTGCAATTGCTTCTTCAACTCTGCCAACTCAGCGGGTGGCATTCGGTAGGGCCTCTTGGAAATTGGGGCCGTTCCCGGTTGCAACTCGATGGCGAATTCAATATCCCGATCCGGTGGCATTCCTGGCAATTCATCAGGAAAGACATCTGCATACTCACAGACCACTGGGATTTTCCTCAAAGGTAACTCCGTCATAGAGAAAGCACATGACTGAGAAGAACCTTGACTGGGCAGAATCAAAGTGAAATTCCCGCAGAAAGGGGAATTAACTTCCACGGTACGACTGGCTACATCAAGCACAACTTGGTGCAAGGTCATCCAATTTGCCCCTAGAATAATGTCCACATTCTCCAATCCCAACACAAGAAGAGTGGTTTTGATAATGTGGCTTCCCAGTTGAATAGGCACACTTTGGTTTAATTGATTAGTTGCAATTTTACCCCCAGGTGTGACTATCATGAATGACCCTTTTGAGTGAGAAAATGGCAGTTTGCAATTAGCACTGAACTTTTGGCTAATGAAACTATGAGATGCACCAGAATCAAACAGAATTAAAGCAGGTTGATTATAAACTGAAAAGATACCAGTCATGATAGGAGCTCCTTCTGGCACTTCCTCTAGAGCAGTGAAGTTGAGCTTCCTTTGCCTGACTTGCACCTTCTGCTTTCTTCCCTTGTCTTGATTTGGTGCTGGCATCTGCCTCTGCTGGTTCCTGGGACAATTCTTGGCATAGTGGCCCACATTGCCACAAGTGAAACACTTGTTCCCATTGCCCTGGCAGAACTGCTGCTACTGCGGAGGCTGATTGTTCCTTGGGGCGGGAGCTGGGTAGCGGTTGGGTGTCGGCTGCTGCTGCTGCTGAGGTGGCCTGATCACCCATCTGCCTGCCTGCTGCTGAAAACCCCTGCTCTGATTGTGAGAAACAATCCGGAACCTCTGAGCCTGAGCGGATGGTGCTGCCATTGGTGCCTTTCTCTTCTTTTCTGCCCGGTGAGCAACAATGCAATCCTCCTGAGAGATGGCCATGTTGACCAACTCATTGAAGCTATCAGCCCGGACAGTGTTGAGTCGTTCCCGCAGCTTGGTATTAAGACCCCTGCGGAAGCGATCCCTCTTTTTCTCATCATAATCAGCATGATACCCTGCATACTGGCATAAGTCGTTGAAGGCTTGCGCATACTGCAGTACCGTGCGGGTTCCTTGATTGAGGGCCAGAAATTCATTCAACTTCCGATCAAGAATGCCAGCTGGAATGTGGTGTCCTCTGAAGGCAGTCTTGAATTCCTCCCAAGATACCTCACGATCATCAGGGAGCATAGCACGGAAGTGATCCCACCAAGTCCGAGCAGATCCGCGAAGCTGCTGCGCGGCGAAGCGGGTCTTGGTAGTATCAGGGCAGTCTCCCGCGAGGAGGGGAAACTTGGACTCGACGACGCGAAGCCACACGTCGGCGTCCAACGGATCCTCTGCCTTGGCGAACAAGGGCGGCTGCATGCTCAGAAACTCCTGGTATGTTGCCATAGCCGGAGGTCGCTGAGGCTGGCCTCCACCATGCTGCTGGGGGTGGGGCTGGCGCTGCAAGAGCTGTCGCAGAATCTCATTCTGCTGGGCCATCAGCTCCTGCACTGTGGGAGCTGGAGGAGGTGGCGGGGGAACTTGCTCGTTCTGCCCGTGACGCTGCCTAGCTGCCATCTGAAAACAGAGACTGTCGCCATTGTTATCCCAACTCACAATTTCGAACGGCAAGATATCATTTCATATAGAAGAAAAAGAATGCCATAATCATAATATCAGGTTCGAAATGAAGATAACATGGTGACAAGGATCCCACAGATTCCAAAAGTTTACAGGGTTACATTAATCAGGGGAAAGTACCCACAAGCCTAGTCCAAAATCTGACATCAACTAAGCTCGCATAGGTTTCTATCCACCTAAAAACGTCGAAGCGACTGCTTAACCCTGAGCGGTGGAAGCGACACTGGACGCGGGTGAAGGAGGCATCGCGGAGGTAGTCCCATTGGCACCAGGGGCTGGTCCTAGCTCCTCGGGAGCCTCTTCTCCCTCGCTTCCCACTTTATTGGCCTCCATCTCTAGGTGGTGCATGTCCAAGTGGTCATTTGCTTCCTCGAGTTCCCTCTGCACATCGTGAAGCTGGTTCTCCAAGACATCAATAGTGTTGTCTCGGATCTCCACTTGCTGCTCCAGGGTAGTGATACGCTGGCTCAGCCTCTCCACCTGCAGATCCTTCTCCACCAACTCTGTGGATAGGTCGACCACAAAATCTTCCCGACTGTCGAGAGTGAGTTTGGCAGTCCGAGCGGTGTTAGCAAGAAGTGTCATAGCATCGCTCTGAAGGGCCTGAAGGTGGTACAGCGCACTCATGCACTGAACAGTGACCCTCCCAACCAAGTCAGGATACATTGCCCACACATCCTTCACATGGCTCACGCGGTTACACCACATGGGATCATCCTTCTTCTCAGCAGGGAAGAGTCCCAAGGGGTGCATCACCATCTCCAGGGGATGGTAGCCACAGAAAGTCGTCAGAGCCTTCATGGCTGCTGCCTCAACGGTGTCGTCCGTCCTGAGTCCGATCGTCTCAGAGTCAAGAGAATGCCAACCCGGCTGAAGGGGATGAGCCTCCAAAGTCAGCCAGACCCGACAACGAGGTACCCGATGCTCCTCATACAACTGCACCGTGTACAAAGGGGGCGTAGGGTAACCGGCGGAGTTAAGCACTTCCCACAAGATGGAGGGAAAGCCATCGCGAGAAAGGAAGTCAGAACTGAAACGAGAGTCTCCTCCACTGGCGGGGGTGGGTGAATTCATTTGCGGAAGGGAATCAAGATAAAGATTATGGTGGAAGGAAAAAGAAAAAAGAGAGCCCGGATGGTTTTAAAGAAAAAGGGGTTAGCTCAAATTTTAATTCCTCTTTATGTTTTATAATGCATGCTGGAAGAAATGTTGCCTCTCAAAAAGAAAATAGGGTGCCTCTTTAGGGCATCCTAAAATATAAGTATTGGCCCACGGGGCCTAATTAATTAGCCACCTATTTCCCTCTATGCCTAAGGCCTTTCGTTCTAGGTCTAGCGGTCTAGTCCTGACGATCCTTAGCAGTTTCTAAGCAAGTTTTAGGTTTTGAAAATTGGTATTCATGGTTTATTGTCCTTCTCTGTGGTGGAATTTGCTCCGATACCAGCTGTGGCAGAACCACCCGAATTATTCCAGCTTAAGTGCCTAAGTCATGCCTCAAGGGCCGTGACACACTTAAATCGGAATAACCCGTCGGTTCTTCAGATCTAGTCTGATAGAGCCACTTAACCAGGATCAAATTCCACAATCTCACTCGAAGGTGAGTCACAGAAGAAATACAATAAAACAGGAAACCTCAAATTAAGTACTGAATTATTACATAAATCGGAGTTCTTGAGTAGCAATAAAGTTCATAAAATAAAGTGCAGCGGATAATCGATGTCGTCGGTAATGAGGAAATGGGCAAGGCCTAGCCCACTACTCCTCATGCTCCTCTCCTGCCGGAGCAACATCCCACTCGACCGTCCAACCCGGTGGCAGGGTGGTAGGCCAAGTCACACCATCAACCAAATCCTGCATGGTACCTGCAAAAAGGGGTGCCACAAGCAAGGCTGAGTATACTAATACTCAGCTAGACTTACCCGGTGTGAGGAGTCTACTCCTCTACCTCTAGACTATGCAGCTGTTTGGCTGAGGGGTTTGGTTTGCCAAAAGCACTAGCTGTTACTAAAATCAATTTTTAGCTTTTCAAATTTTATCATCATTAACTTAGCTAGATTTGCTCCTTCTAAGCATACATGGTAACAATCAATTAGTTCGATCAACAAGTTATCTCATGTAACCACATTTCACTTTTTACTCGATGCAGTACAAGGAATCAAGCAGTCTCATTAGCTGCGAGAAGCAGACGATTCGAATCGAGTTTTAACCTTGCAAGGTAAACCTAAACACACGGCATGTCAGGGTACTCCGACCCTGCACATGACAACCGTCCCCATCGATTCCCCGTTCGCGTCCAGGCCTCACCGCCTTGGCATACAATGCTCCACTGACCCCGGCTGCCGCCGTGCAGTGACCGCACTTGTACCCACCATAGCTAGCATGGGAGACCTAGTCTCAGGTCGCATGAGGGATAAAGTCCGCGCCCGGCTTCACTCAGGTACTAGGTTTACCGGTTACCATTTTTCCCGGCATGTGCTTAGTACGTTCAAAAGCTTGACTCAGGTATCCACACATTAATCCTTAATTCATTTTCCCGTCTCATGGACAAGGCATCCTCCCTGGACCCAAGTCCATAGACCAACATATATCCCATTATCAAGATGAATACAATCAATTCCTGACCTCGCGCGAGTGCTAGAAAAATCACTCGACTTCTACCGAGATCCTAATTAGCAAGCAGCTACTCGACCTGGCATACTAGTATCCATCTCAAAAAGGAATCCTAAGTTCATGCAAACTAGAGGTTTCAAGCAACTCCTACACTTAAGTGCACATTACAATCCTACAAGCATTAAGTGTAGTAAAATAACATAATTAATGGGTTATGCATAAAACCGGGGCTTGCCTTCAATTGCTGGGGCTACGGGGAGATCCTCAATAGCAGCCTCTGAAGCCTGCTCCTGGTCCTCCTCTTGGACAGGTCCTTGCTCGGGGATGAGCACGTACTCTCCGTCGGCAAGATTACAGTCTAATGAATGCAATGCGTAAGATATATGCATGATATGATATGTGCTTTTTAGAAGTCACAACTTAAAAGGTGTATGATCTTTCTTGAGTTAACAAAGTTAACTTTACTTATGCAAGACCCTTGGGTGGTATACTTGGTAAACTGGTTCCAAGTTAGCTAAGGTGAAAGGTAGGTTAAATTTTGGGGTTCCACTGAATTCCTTTTAAGTCTTAGGGATATATGATAAGTACTCAAGTTAGACTTATTGAGGTGGGGTTTATTTCTTCCTTCCTTTTCTTTTATTCTCTTTAATGTTTTGGAGTAGGTTTGAACTACAAGTTGCTTTTATAAAATTCTAAAAATTCTGCAAAAATTACAGTGGCTTGCTACTGGTGTGTGTTTCTCTGTCTTAAAATTTGGGGATCAGAAAGTGAATAGTTTTCTCTGCACAAAATTGTTAAACTCTAGGGTAGAAGGGGTGCTTTGAACTAAAACTACTATTTAACAGTGGGTAATTCTTCAGAACTTATTTTTGCTGGCTTTCAGGTGTTATAACATGACTTGATACAAATTTCTAGCCATTAATACCTTTTAATTATTTTTCTATGGTTTTCTCAAGTTTCTAGCCAAATAGGTGCTTTCTACTACCACTATATTTGAAAAATATCAAACAACAGAGTTCTTATTTTTCTTAGTTATTGTTTTGTGCAAGAGCAATCATTATGAAGTTTGGCATCTTTTTGCTTAAGGGAAGGGGTGGTGTGCATTATTTGAATTAAATGGCTTTTCTCTTAAATCATTAGCAATTGGTATGAGTTTGCTTCTTTTTCATGGGTTTGCATTTTTCTCTGGTAGTTTACCTCATCATGGACTCAGATAATTTTTTGGTTGCCCATTATCACATTATTTGAGGTTGTTCATGTTTTAGTTGGAAAATGCCTTATTATCCCTTTGTATTCATTTCCCCTACTTAAGAGTTGGACTGAGGTGCTCTGTATTTTTGTAGTAGGGCTCTAGTGGTTATAAGTTCACTGGATTTTTGTTAAGCATTTTAGTTATAGTTTTGCCATTCTAATAATTGATTTTCAGTCTATATAAGGCTAAATAAATCATTTTAATTTAGAGCTGGTCCAAATAATGGTTTCTGTATTTTTCCTAGGTTCTTTGTCACATAGGTAAACTAGGAAAAATAATATTACTCACTGTTCATTAATTTCTAATATCTTTCTGATTTTCTCTAAGTTTTGGACAAAACATCTTTAAATGAGAAAATACATCATAATTTCTAATGCTGGGGTTCCTACTATTTTTAAACAGTGTCTAAAAGAGGTTTGAATACCCACAAATTTTCTTAAGTCTAGTACAGAAGAAAAACTAATTTCCCTTGATTAAATAAGGTTTAGTGGGTTTCTGTTTTTAATTTTAAACTCTAAAAGTTTGAACAGAAAGCATAGGGTCTACTATTTTTAAATGATAGATTATAATATACAGAGGCTAGCAAAATTGGTTTGACATTTTTTGATTAAGAATTCATCAAGTTATGAATTTTACAAGTTCTCTGGTTATTTAAAAAGAATAACAGAATCGATTTAAATGAAAAACCACTTTGCACTGGGGTCCCTGGCGGTTTTCTAAGCTTTCTTCGCGAATCAGTCCTCAGGCTACTATTCACCTGAGTCTCTGACATTACAGAAAACCCCTCGGGTTCTACAAAAACCTAACCCGAGGTCCTTCTTCTACCTTAAACAGTAGCCGCGGCGGGGAAAAGGGCGGAGGGGCTTACCGGCGGCGAGACTGTTCCGGTGAAGAGGTCGAGGATGAAGGGGAGGTCTCGGGGATCACAACGGTGTGCGGAACACCGTCGGAGATGGCCGGAGTCGGTCGGTCCACGCGCGCAGGCGGGGATGCTCGTCGGCGGCGAGGAGACCGGCCTGGTCACGGCGAGATAGTTCAATCAAATGGGTCAGGGAGGTCCACGGGGTGCCAGAGAAGTCATGAGCGAGAGGAATTGGGCGAAGACTTACTGGATAGCTTGATCTACGCGCGACGGCGGAAGACCGAAGTCCGGTGAAGTCAATCTCGGGCCTCCGGTGAAGTCCGGCCGGGTCCGAGGGCTTGGCAAGCTTCACGGGCTACTGGCGGAGCTAGCCGAAGCGCTGGCTTGCCCGGAGGGTGGCTGGGGTGGGCTGGCCACGATGGCCGAAGCTCTGGCGGCAATGGCAGGCGGAATTGAGCTCGCCGGAGCTAAGGAAAAGTGGCTGGCCGGAGAGGGTGAGTGCGGGGCGAAGTGAGGTGCGCCTGGGGAGGCTTTATAGGCGCGGGCGGGCACGGCCGAGGGCGTGAGCGCGCGGCGGACTTGACTGGACGCCGGGGAGCGCGCGCGCGGGTTGGGCGAGCTCTGGCGTGCCGACCAGGGTCGAACACGTGTGCCCGTGCGTTCTGCCCAAGTCCTGGCGCGTGTAGTCGCTCATCCGAGCCTGCTCTCGCCTTGGTCAATGCACAAAACCTCTTCTCCTCCCTACAAGCTACCGTTCTTGTGTGGGGGTCATAGGATTTTGCCTACTGGTCGCAGAGATACGGAGCCAGGAAATCTGGTCTGTCTCCCTGCGCAAGTCCGAGGCAAATCCAAGGTTTAGTCGTGTCTAGGGCTCGCGTCCCAATGCCATCTTCTGGCACACGACAGAGGGGTTAGTTAGACACATTTTTGTCAATGGGGCCATTAGGATTCGAGTTAGGGATCAAGGTGAACATCCATGATCTTTGGCTCAAGGTCTGAATTTCAGAAATCAGAAATTCAGAATTCTCATTAAGTCCCCACATGAGAAGCTTGATTTGGGGTTTTATTTGAGCTATTTTGGCTAAGCTTTCTCAACCTTTCTTGTTGCTCATTAAATATACTTCAATTTTTATAATTGGCTCAACTCAAAATTTAAAACTTTTCATCCTCTTTTTCTTACTTTCTTGAATTTAGCTCATGGGGCTCACTTAGGGTTTTTATTAGGGTTGTACAATCTTATCTTTTAAAGGACTCAATTGCTTGGATCATGATACTTTTAAGTATATACTTGGTGACTTCATTATTACTTAAGTTATTTTGATGCTCATGCTTACTTTGGTTCACATAAAATGATGGCTCTTGGTTTGGCTTTTTGAGAAAAACCCTGAGTGACACTGGGGGTGTCACAGTGGACGGCGGCGAGATGGATGGGGTCACGGAGGGGAGCTCGAGGAGTGGATCACGGGCGGGGGCGGGATGAACGGGGGAGAATCTAGGAGGCGCTGCTGGCGTGGCCGGGGACTAAGGGAGGTCGCAGATGGGGCTCCCCATCGTGGGAGGCAGGGCGGGCGAGGACGACGGCGAGATGGATGGGGTAGCGGAGGGGAGCGCGGGGATGGGTTCACGGGATGAACGAGGGCGAGATGAACGGGGGTGGGGGAGGGAGGTAGGGCGCGGTTAGGGCCGAGCATCTGGAGGCAGCAGTCCATGTGTGGGGCAGCGGGATGAACGGATCGCGAGGGTAGCGCGCAGTCGGCGGCAGCCTGGGTGGAGGGAGGGAGGCAGTCCGTGCGTGGTGGGCGGCGGGATGAGCGGGGTCGCGGATGGGGTGGCGCATGTCGCGGAGAGGATCACAGATGGGGCGGGATGAACAGGTCGGGGACGTGGTGCAACAGTGTGGACGCCTATACTGTAGCCTTATAGAGTATATATATAGTAGGGATTGGTAGATTGCCAATGCTTGGTTAGTAATAAGAAGGATCCAAGGGGCATATGCTGCATCCATGCACGTTGGCGACGACACCTCTCAACTGAATTACTGATTGCACGTACGTGTATAAGCATGTGTTTCTGAAACTACTGCTGCACTCCACTGCATGTATGTATGTATGTGGATAATGTTGCTTGCGTCTTTCGGGGGGGAATTAAAACCACATGTGCGTGTGCGCGCTCATATTCTAATTTCTGTGTATATATAGCCGCATGTGTACGATTGATATATGCCTTGTACCTGTGTTTGTGATCCCTGTTTTCGTATATATGGTTCAAATTCTGGATTCGGTTAGCGGCTAAAGGTCGGACAGCAGAGAGAGGCCGGTACGTAGTAGCAGTTCATGAAGCAACTGCTAATCCACGATTCGTTTTAGCTCTGGGATTAGTCAATTGATCCTAGTACCAAACTACCACACCCACCACCCATGCCAACAAAAAGCAATGCACATCATGATCAGCACATGACACGAATTTTCCGTACGTGATTGGAAGTTGACACACAGTTTAATTAATCATCTTTACGAATAACACGGGGCACCTTCCCCGGCTATGACATAATACGCTAGCTAACTATTTTTAGTGCTATTAATTGGTAAGTACTCGATCTCTTCATTCCAAGTTTTAACTTGTTCTGTCTTTTTATGCATCCTAAATTTGATCTCACGCTCTATTGTATCTGGACCGGTGAAATAAAATAACCTGCTAGCCTATACATCTGCCTTGTATTTTGTTTTTTTTTTCTCATCTTCTTTTATGTCTTCGCTTCATCAGTGAGAGATCCACCAGTCTTCGGACACCTCGTTCTGCCCCTTACTGGTGTCAAACATTTTTCTTGTCTTTGTCGAGCACTTGTTCATCTTTGTGGACTTCATCACGAATAATACTATGTTGTAACTCAAAACATGGGTTGCTAAGTGTCACATACTACATGTGTTCATCAATAACTGAATTTAGTAGCCCCCGGCCCTTTGAAGAACAATTATTCCACTTCACGCGCAGAATAATATCTTGCCCAATCACACATGTATGTATACCAATCACATCTCTTAATGCCTTGATTTATGTGTGGACATAATTTTATACGAAAACATTTCTCCACCTCTCTTTTTTAATTATAGTGACACATCATCTTTTTTTGTTCAGATAAAATGTTAATTAATGAACATAAAAGCATGCGGTTTCTGGGTTGGAAGTGTCCAAGCCGCTTCTCTTTTCACACTACATCTACATATGCATGTGTCACTACATCAGCCCACAACAAAATACTAGAGTTGTAAACTCAATAGAGTTTTCGAAACTGCGGTATAAATTTTTGGAGTATCTCTTGTGTTGCTCTAATAACTCTAGCATAATCAACCTAGAATTGGAGTTTAGAGTTATTTACCCGCTACTGCCACCGGTTATGAGAAATCAATCTAAACTCTAGAGCAGAGCTGTTGTATATCCAGAGTTTGTATATCCAGAATTTTAGAGTAGAGCTGCTCTAGAGCGTAACATAGCCATGCCAGACACACGCATAGTACTTGCCTTGTCAGCCGTTGTTTCTACTTTCTTTTCTATCTTCATATAATAATATATATCATCATGCTTTTCCTCCTGAGGATTAAGAGATGCTAAAGTAGTAAGGCTCTATTTGTTTCGGATTATAATTTCTCCAGATTATATAATCCAGCGTCAATAATCCAGCAAGTAAACAAACACCTAGATAATAGGTCCAGATTATATAATCTAAAGTTCAGATTATGATAATCTTATAATCTCCTCAAGAGTAGCTTATTTGAGATTATTTTGGCAAAAGACCCACTACCTATGGTTATGCAAATAGAAATTACAATATATGTCATCCTTCTTTCCACACCTCAAATAAACAAACAAGGGTACTGTTGTCTTTGTGAATAATCTACATCTGTATAATCTAGACTACCAAACAGCTACATTTAGATTATAATCTATCTAGATTATAATTTGAATTATATAATTTAAATTATAATTCAGATTATATAATCTATAAGTTGAAACAAACAGGCCCTAAAGTAGCTCCTTTGTTTTTTCCCTCTCTAGGGTAGTACGAAGAGAGGCCCGTAATGCTTATGTAGGGTGTTTGGTTACCCCAAACTAAACTTTAGCCCCTATCACATCGAATGTTTGAACCTCCGTTCCGGGTATTAAATGTAGTCGGATTATAAAACTAATTTGTCAGCCGAAGATTAAAAGACGAGAAGAATCTAGTCCAGTTGGTTGGGTCTATATTTCATACTCCTATTTGAAAGTCAAACGTTTGATGTGACTCGGGCTAAACTTTAGCAGGGGCAACCAAACACCCCTAAAAATCTATGACTTCTGTCAATTGGAGTCTTATTTCCTTTTTTAGAAAAAGGATAATGAATTGGTTTCATGTATTACAAGGCTAAGGCCGGTGTGTGTGTGTGTGTAAATTACTCAGGAAACAAAAAAAGTAGGAAATATCTCTTGCTTCTCAAGGATGTGCTTAATTGGTTTTCGCCATGACTCGAAAGGATGCTTACTAGAACTGGATTGCAACTGTCACTCAAAGCTACTCCAGTGGATATGCAGATGGGCCACTCTGAAACATCGGACAGCACAATGATTTGGCACCTACCTAGTGACCTGGGGCCAATTCAATTCTGCCAAAAGAATCGCTCAGTGGCCCACATACGGAAAAAGTCAGCAAATTTGGGGTGGTGTGGTGGCAGCTAGGGGGGCTAGGTAGCTTCACCTTTCTCATTAGTCATTAGATCAATAATTGGCGTCAAACCAAGGCAAATTCAACCTTTTTATTTAATTATTACGTGCTTTACCAATAAATCTAAATCAATAGTTCTCGCGTGTGTTTTTGAGAGAGAAACAAAAACCAATAGCTTGTAATGGTTGGGCAAGGAGGTATCAATTGCATCGTTTTTCCAAATATAAGAGACCACATGATATATACAACACTAAATCTCGGGATCATAAATATAGACAGGAGATAATATGTATAGAAGGACTTGTAGAGACGATATCTTTCTAAAGAGTCTGTCTCTTATACTTTTTAGTTAACCTTATATAGATCTCTTAAGAGACCCTATATTAAATTGGATCGTACATACCCTTAGCGTTTAGTTCGTATATCCTCTCATGCATCAGTTCGTATATCTCCTCATGCATCGTAAGTTATCCTAATATAAAGAAATTAGACACGACACACGGCTGTAGTTCATATATCAGCATGCTCTACAGTAACAAGTGAGTGTGTATTGTAGATAGTGATAACAAAAGGATCTCGGATGGAGAAATGGCAATGAGAAAAGTTATATATATCTCTCAAAAAGTTATACAATTTTGTAATTAACGATTTTTTTCATTTGAAAACATCCATTCGACGAAATTAGGTCTGAATTTCTCACAATTTAAATTTGAATTTCTTTTATACAACAACGGACGAAAAAATGACCAAAACGGAAGTTGTAGATCTTGGAAAGTTGTATAGCCTTATAATTGACAATATTTTTATTTGAAATCTTCTATGCAACAAAAATTATGTTTGAATTTTCTCACAATTAAAATTCTAAATGAAACGACGTCGGATGGAGAAATGATTGAAACAAAAGTTGGTGGAGTTAGTGGAGCAGGTCATTAGGTGCTCCAGAAAATCATGGAGCTGAAGCTGTAAGCCTTTAGAAGACATTTAGATAAGTTATTTTGTTTATTATCTAGATTAAAAATATTTTTAAAACTATTTAAATTGATATTATAAACTACAACTCTACATTGGAACTGGAACCTAGAATCATTTCAAACACCCCTTTAGCTAGGACTCCACCCTGCAGCTTCTAAGCTCCACTTCCACCCCCGATAAAGAGACTTCGGAGCTTCTCCTCTATCTCTCAACCACCTGTAACACCAACTATGTCGGGGACCGTAATTAGGGGTACCCCCAAGGCTCCTAATCTCAGCTGGTAACCCCCATCAGCACAAAGCTGCAAAGGCCTGATGGGCGCAATTCCGGTTAAAGCTCCGTCCACTCAAGGGACACGATCTCGCCTCGCCCGAGCCCAGCCTCGGGCAGGAACGGAAGACCAAGGCAGATTCACGCCTCGCCCGAGGGTCTCCTCAAGCAACGGGCGCACCTCCGACTCGCCCGAGGCCCAGCTCGGGCAGGCTTCACGGAGAAGCAACCTTGGCCAGATCGCCTCGCCAGCCGACCGGATCGCAGGAGCATTCAATGCAAGGATCGCCTGACACCTTATCCTGACGCGCGCTTTCCAGTCGACAAGGCCGAAGTGACCACCGTCACTTCACCGCTCCACTGACCGACCTGACAGGAAAACAGCGCCGCCTGCGCTACTCCGACTGCTGTGCCGCCCGCCAGGGTGAGGCTGACAGCAACCAAGTCCAGCCTCGGGCGCCATAGGAATCTCCGCCTCGCCCGACCCCTGGGCTCGGACTCGACCTCGCCTCGGACACCAATCTCCGCCTCGCCCGACCCCAGGGCTCGGACGACAATCTCCGCCTCACCCGACCCCAGGGATCGGACTAGACCTCGCCTCGGACGACAATCTCCGCCTCACCCGACCCTAGGGCTCGGACTCGACCTCGACTCCGGAAGAAGGTCTCCGCCTCGCCCGACCCCCGGGGCTCGGACTCAGCCTCGACCTCGGAGGAGTCACCACCTCGCTCGGGCCGACCACGCCAACAAAAGGAGGCCATCATTACCCTACCCCTAGCTAGCCCAGGCTACGGGGAACAAGACCGGCGTCCCATCTGGCTCGCCTCGGTAAAACAAGTAATGATGGCACCCCACGTGCTCCATGACAACGGTGGTTCTCAGCCCCCTACGGAAGCAAGGATACGTCAGCAAGGATCCAACAGCCCCGACAGTTGTGCTTCTACAGGGCTCAAGCGCTCCTCCGATGGCCACGACGCCACATGAACAGGGCTCCAACACCTCTCCGACAGCCACGTCGGCACGTACATAGGGCTCTAGCTCCTCTCTACTAGACACGTTAGCACACTGCTACACCCCCCGTTGTACACCTAGACCCTCTCCTTACGACTATAAAAGGAAGGTCCAGGGCTCTCATACAAAGGAGGTTGCCGCGCGGGAGAACGGGCAGCCTAACACCCCCTCTCTCTCTCTCCCTCGCGAACGCTTGTAACCCCCTACTGCAAGCGCATCCGCCCTAGGCGCAGGACAACACGAGGTCGCGGGTTCCCCCTTATTGTCCCCCCCTTGTGTCTCCGTCTCGCGCCGACCCATCTGGGCTGGGACACGCAGCGACAATTTACTCGTCGGTCCAGGGACCCCCCAGGGTCGAAACACCGACAGTTGGCGCGCCAGGTAGGGGCTTGCTGCGTGTTGACGAACAGCTTCCCGTCAAGCTCCGGATGGGGAGTCTCCAGCAACCTCTTCAACCCGGGACGAAGCTCCGTTTCGAGAGTCTCGAGTTCATGTCCCTCGATGGCAGCTACGACATGATACTCCTTCCTCCGCCGTGCGACAACGACAATGGCGGCCGTCAGCCCGCCCGCCGGCGGCGGAATTGACGACGTCTTCCCCACGTGGCGGAAGAGCGACATCCGGGTCTGTCCCGTCACCTTCCCCGCCGACAGAGGAGGAGACGGGGCAGGCATGGCCAAGCAGGAGGCGGCACCTCGTCGGCTGTCGAGCGAGTCGACGGCACCGGCGCCCCAACGGGGGATACGTCGGGCGTTGACCTCGCGCCTGAGACGAAGACGGGCGTTGTTTCCCCACAACACGCCAACCCCAAGCATACGACGGGCGACGCCAGCACGCTCGTGATGGACTTGCTGGGCGTCAGCCTTGTACCTGAGATAACGGTGCAGTCCGTCCCCGACGCGACTCCGTCACCGTCCGTCGATCAAGAGGTACCGTCCATTTCCCATCCAGTGCCTTTTAGATTCAGCTTCGACCCACCAAGCGACCCCGCTTCAGTGGACGCTTTCATAAAGGCATATCCAAACCTCCCGGGGTACCATATGTGGTCAACCTGGGACAGATTGACGGCCGTCTCGACCTACGGGCCCCCGGGTTCCGAGGAAGACGACGAGCCCGACTCTGGTTGGGATTTCTCCGGGCTCGGTAACTCTAGTGCCATGCGGGACTTCATGACCGCATGTGACTACTGCCTCTCCGATTGCTCCGATGATAGCCACAGCCTCGGCGACGAGGACTGTGGCCCAAGTCACGAATGTTTCCACGTCGATCTAGAGGGTCTCGATGAAGGCAACCACCTTGGTATGCCGGAGGACGGCGATCCCTCTAGGCCTGCGCCTCACGTTGACATCCTTCGGGAGCTAGCTGTGGTCCCAGTCCCTGCGGGGGTCAGGACACACAGCTCGAGCAAATCCGCGAGATGCAGGCCAGGCTCGACGAGGAGGCAGGACGACTTGTGCAGCTCCGGCAGAACATCGGGCAGGAGCGGGCAGGCCAAGCACCGGCTGGAGAAGTATGTCATCTGGCCCAGGATGTCCAGCGCCGCATCGTCGACGATGCCAGGGCAAGGCTGCCCCCGGTTTCCAGTGGGGTCGGCCAGAACCTAGCTGCAGCAGCAATACTGCTCCGAGCGATGCCAGAACCATCCACCATCGAGGGGCGGCGTATCCAGGGAGAACACAGGAATCTCCTGGAGGATGCCGCGGTCCGACGGGCCGAAAGTTCTGCCTCCCGAAGGCAGGGATACCCCCCGGAGCATCGCGCCGCGACTTCCCGATTCATGCGGGAGGCCTCGGTCCACACCGGGCGCACGCGGGACACAGCGCCTGCGGCCCCGGGCCGCCTCGGCAACGAGCACCATCGCCGCGACCGTCGAGCCCACCTCGACGAGAGGGTGCGCCGAGGCTACCACCCCAGGCGTGGGGGACGCTACGACAGCGGAGAAGATCGAAGCCCTTCGCCCGAACCACCTGGTCCGCAAGCTTTTAGCCGGGCCATACGACGGGCGCCGTTCCTGACCCGGTTCCGGGCCCCGACTACCATCACCAAGTACTCGGGGGAACGAGGCCTGAACTGTGGCTCGCGGACTACCGGCTGGCCTGCCAGCTGGGTGGAACGGACGATGACAACCTCATCATCCGCAACCTCCCCTTGTTCCTCTCTAACGCCGCCCGAGCCTGGCTGGAGCATCTTCCTCCGGCGCAGATCTCCAACTGGGACGACCTGGTCAAAGCCTTCGCCGACAACTTCCAGGGCACATACATGCGCCCTGGGAACTCCTGGGATCTTCGAAGCTGCCGCCAGCAGCCGGGGGAATCCCTGCGGGATTACATCCGGCGATTCTCGAAGCAGCGCACCGAGCTGCCCAACATCACCGACTCAGATGTCATCGACGCGTTCCTCGCCGGCACCACTTGCCACGACCTGGTGAGCAAGCTGGGTCACAAAACTCCCACCAGGGCGAGCAAGCTGATGGACATCGCCACCAAGTTTGCCTCCGGCCAGGAGGCGGTCGAGGCCATCTTCCGGAAGGACGAGCAGCCTCAGGGGCGCCAGCCGGACGACGTCCCCGAGGCGTCCGCTCAGCGCGGCGCGAGGAAGAAGGGCAAGAAGAAGTCGCAAGCGAAACGCGACGCCGCCGACACAGACCTTGTCGCCGCCGCTGAGCACAAGAACCCTCGGAAACCTCCCGGAGGTGCCAACTTGTTCGACAAGATGCTCAAGGAGTCGTGCCCCTATCATCAGGGTCCCGTCAAGCACACCCTTGAGGAGTGCGTCATGCTTCGGCGCTACTTCCACAAGGCCGGGCCACCGGCGGAAGGTGGCAGGGCCCCCGACAACGACAAGAGGGAAGCTCACAAGGCAGAGGAGTTCCCCGAGGTCCATAACTGCTTCATGATCTATGGTGGGCGGGTGGCGAACGCCTCGGCTCGGCACCGCAAGCAAGAGCACCGGGAGGTCTGCTCGGTAAAGGTGGTGGCGCCAGTCTATCTAGACTGGTCCGACAAGCCCATCACCTTCGACCAAGACGACCACCCCGACCGCGTGCCGAGCCCAAGGAAGTACCCGCTCGTTGTGGATCCCGTCATCGGCAACGTCAGGCTTACCAAGGTCCTCATGGACGGAGGCAGCAGCCTCAACATCATCTACGCCGACACCCTCGGGCTCCTGCAGATCGATCTGTCCTCGATCCGGGCCGGCGCGGCACCCTTTCACGGGATCATTCCCAGGAAGCGCGTCCAGCCTCTTGGACAACTCGATCTGCCCGTCTGCTTCGGGACTCCCTCCAACTTCCGAAAGGAAACCCTCACGTTCGAGGTGGTCGAGTTCCAAGGAACCTACCACGCAGTACTGGGGAGACCATGTTACGCCAAGTTCATGGTCGTCCCCAACTACACCTACCTCAAGCTCAAGATGCTGGGCCCCAACAGGGTCATCACCGTCGGCCCCACGTACCGACACGCGTACGAATGCGACGTGGAGTGCGTGGAGTACGCCGAGGCCCTCGCCGAATCCGAGGCCCTCATCGCCGACATGGAAAACCTCTCCAAGGAGATGCCAGATGCGAAGCGCCACGCCGGCAACTTCAAACCAGCAGAGGCGGTTAAGTCCGTCCCTCTCGACCCCAGCAACGATGCCTCCAAGCAGATCCGGATCGGCTCCGAGCTCGACCCCAAATAGGAAGCAGTGCTCATCGACTTTCTCCCCGCGAACGCCGAGGTTTTTGTGTGGAGTCCCTCGGACATGCCTGGCATACCGAGGGAAGTCGCCGAGCACTCACTAGATATCCGAGCTGGAGCCCGACCCGTGAAGCAGCCTCTGCGCCGATTCGACGAAGAAAAGCGTAGAGCCATAGGCGAGGAGATCCACAAGCTGATGGCTGCATGGTTCATCAAAGAGGTATTCCATCCCAAATGGCTAGCCAACCCTGTGCTTGTGAAAAAGAAAGGTGGGAAATGGTGGATGTGTGTAGACTACACTGGTCTAAACAAAGCATGTCCGAAAGTTCCCTACCCTCTGCCTCGCATCGATCAAATCGTGGATTCCACTGCTGGGTGCGAAACCCTGTCTTTCCTCGATGCCTACTTAGGGTATCACCAAATCAGGATGAAAGAGTCCGACCAACTCGTGACTTCTTTCATCACACCCTTTGGCATGTACTGCTACGTTACCATGCCATTCGGTTTGAGGAATGCGGGTGCGACATACCAAAGGTGCATGAACCACGTGTTCGAAGAACACATTGGTCGAACGATCAAGGCCTACGTCGATGACATCGTAGTCAAGATGAGGAAAGCCTCCGACCTCCTCTCTGACCTTGAAACAACATTCAAGTGTCTCAAAGCGAAAGGCGTAAAACTCAACCCCGAGAAGTGTGTCTTCGGAGTCCCTCGAGGCATGCTCCTGGGGTTCATCGTCTCCGAGCGGGGCATCGAGGTCAACCCGGAGAAAATCGCGGCCATCACCAACATGGGGCCTATCAAGGACTTGAAAGGAGTACAGGGGGTCATGGGATGCCTTGCGGCTCTGAGCCGCTTCATCTCACGCCTCGGCGAAAGAGGTCTGCCCCTGTATCGCCTCTAAAGGGAGACCGAGTGCTTTACTTGGACCCCCGAGGCCGAGGAAGCCCTCGGGAACTTGAAGGCGCTCCTTACAAGCGCGCCCATCCTGGTGCCCCCCGCTGTCGGAGAAGCCCTCTTGATCTACGTCGCCGCTACCACTCAGGTGGTCAGCGCCGCGATCGTGGTCGAGAGACGAGAAGAAGGGCACGCACTGCCCGTCTAGAGGCCGGTTTACTTCATCAATGAGGTACTGTCCGAGACCAAGATCCGCTACCCGCAAATTCAGAAGCTGCTGTACGCGGTGATTCTGACACGGCGAAAGTTGCGACACTACTTCGAGTCTCATCCGGTGACTGTGGTGTCATCCTTCCCCCTGGGGGAGATCATCCAGTGCCAAGAGGCCTCGGGTAGGGTTGCAAAGTGGGCGGTGGAAATCATGGGCGAGACAATCTCGTTCGCCCCTCGGAAGGCCATCAAGTCCCAAGTCTTGGCGGACTTCGTGGCTGAATGGGTCGACACCTAGCTTCCAACAGCTCCGATCCAACCGGAACTCTGGACTATGTTTTTCGACGGGTCGCTGATGAAAACAGGAGCAGGTGCGGGCCTGCTCTTCATCTCACCCCTCGGAAAGCACCTCCGCTACGTGCTGCGCCTCCATTTCCCGGCGTCCAACAACGTGGCCGAGTATGAGGCTCTGGTTAACGGGTTGCGCATCGCCATCGAGCTAGGGGTCCGACGCCTCGACGCTCGCGGCGACTCGCAGCTTGTCATCGACCAAGTCATGAAGAACTCCCACTGCCGCGACCCGAAGATGGAAGCCTACTGCGACGAGGTTCGGCGCCTGGAGGACAAGTTCTACGGGCCCGAGCTCAACCACGTCGCTCGACGATACAACGAGACTGTGGACGAGTTGGCTGAGATAGCCTCGGGGCGGACAACGGTTCCTCCGGACGTCTTCTCCCGAGACCTACATCAACCCTCTGTCAAGACCGACGACACGCCCGAGCCCGAGAAGGCCTTAGCTCTGCCCGAGGCGCCCTCGGCCCAGCCCAAGGCGCCCTCGGCTCAGCCCGAGGCAGCCTCGGTCCCGCCCGAGGCACCCTTGGCCCTCGAGGGTGAGGCACTGCGCGTCGAGGAAGAGCGGAACGGGGTCACGCCTAATCGAGACTGGCAGACCCCATACCTGCAATATCTCCACCGAGGAGAACTACCCCTCGACAGAGCCGAAGCTCGGCGACTGGCGCGGCGCGCCAAGTCGTTCGTCTTGCTGGGTGACAAAAAGGAGCTCTACCACCGCAGCCCCTCAGGCATCCTCCAACGATGCATATCCACCACCGAAGGTCAGGAGTTATTGCAAGAAATACACTCGGGGGCTTGCGGTCACCACGCAGCACCTCGGGCCCTCGTGGGAAATGCCTTCCGATAGGGTTTCTACTGGCCGACCGCGGTGGCCGATGCCACTAGGATTGTACGCACCTGCCAAGGGTGTCAATTCTATGCAAAGCAGACCCACCTGCCCGCTCAGGCTCTGCAAACAATACCCATCACCTGGCCGTTTGCTGTGTGGGGTCTGGACCTCGTTGGTCCCTTGCATAAGGCACCCGAGGGCTTCACGCACCTGCTGGTCGCCATCGACAAATTCTCCAAGTGGATTAAGGTCCAACCCCTAAATAGCATCAGGTCTGAACAGGCGGTGGCGTTCTTCACCAACATCATCCATCGCTTTAGGGTCCCAAAATCCATCATCACCGACAACGGTACCCAGTTCACTGACAAAAAGTTCCTGGACTTCTGTGAGGACCACCACATCTGGGTGGACTGGGCCACCGTAGCTCACCCCATGACGAATGGGCAGGTAGAGCGTGCCAACGGCATGATTCTACAGAGGTTCAAGCCGAGGATCTACAACGACCTCAACAAATTCGGCAGGCGGTGGATGAAGGAACTCCCCTTGGTGGTCTGGAGTCTGAGGACGACGCCAAGCCGAGCCACGGGCTTCACGTCGTTTTTTCTAGTCTATGGGGCCGAGGCTATCTTGCCCACAGACTTAGAATACGGTTCCCCGAGGACGAGGGCGTACGACGATCGAAGCAATCGAACCAACCGAGAAGACTCATTGGACCAGCTGGAAGAGGCTTGGAACATGGCCTTACTACACTCGGCACGGTATCAGCAGTCCCTGCGACACTACCACGCCCGAGGGGTTCGGTCCCAAGACCTCCAGGTGGGCGACTTGGTGCTTCGGCTATGACAAGACGCCCGAGGACGCCACAAGCTCACGTCTCCCTGGGAAGGGCTGTTCATCATCGCCAAGATTCTGAAGCCCGGAACATACAAGCTGGCCAACAGTCAAGGCAAGGTCTACAGCAACGCTTGGAACATCCGACAGCTACGTCGCTTCTACCCTTAAGATGTTTTCAAGTCGTTCATATACCTCGTTTACATACACAAGCAAAGTCTAATCTTCAAGGAAGGGTCAGCCTTGCCTCGGTAAAGCCCGACCCTCCCTCGGGGGCTAGAAGGGGGGAACCCCCTCTGCGTCAAAATTTTCCTCGGAAAAAATCTTTCTGCCAGAACATCTTTCGTGCTTTTCGACTGCTTCGATAGTGGAGTCCTGAAAACGACGGAGTACACGTAAGCAGGCAAGGCCGACCGAGCCGAGGGACTCCTACGCCTCTGGGATACGGATACCTCACTCATCACCTTCTGCGATAAGTAACTCACGACTCGGATAAGGGATTCCGCTGTCCGAGCAAGTCTTAACGCTCGAAAACTTCTGCTGCTGAAACGATTTTTCGTGCTATCTCGACTATATCGATAACAGAATCCTACAGACGAGTAAGAGTACACGTAAGTAGGCAAGGTCGACCGAGCCGAGGGACTCCTACGCCTCCAGGATACGGATACCTCACTCATCACCTTCTACGATAAGTAACTCACGCTCGGATAAACGATTCTGTTACCGACGAACAAGTACTGATACTCGAAACAAGGGGAAAAGAAACGCAGCTTTACAACACGACGACGGTATGTTTTGGCCTCGGCGGCCGCAAAAAACATACGCACGCTACAGACAAACTGTTCCTGCAGGTTCAGACGTCAGCAGGGGGAGCAACAGCACCCTCGGCATCGACTCCACCCTCGGCAGAATCCGACCCGGCCTCGAACAAGCAACATGGTCGAAGGATCTCCACCTCAAAGGAAGATGTCAGCACCGTGCCTGGGCCATCGCCGCCAGAGTCTCCTCCACGAACCCGGTCCAAGCAGACGGCCGGACCGGCCGCTCCGTAGCCTCAGCCAGCTGTCCCTCGAGGACGCCAGCCCGGCTCATGGCCTCGGCAGCCCGACTCTAGGGTTGGTCCCGCCAGTGGACGACCTGGCCAGGTCCCAGCCGCCACTGCGACACCTCGTCGGCCTGGGAAGTCCCCTGCTCCTAGGCCGACGAAGTTTCTTCTCCAGCTAACTCCGCCTCTGTCCATGCTGACGCCGCTGCCTCCGGCTTCGGCTCATCATAGAGCAGCCGAGGTTTCCTTCGCTAAGCAAAAGGAGCCTCGAGCGGCAAGGCCGACCGAGCCGAGGGACTCCTACGCCTCCGGGATATGGATACCTCACTCGTCACCTTCCGCACAGGGCAACTCACGCTTGGTTAAGCGGCCCAGCTAGCCGACGGGCGAGTTCTGGTGCGCAAAATGGAGAAGAAACATGGCTCTACGCCCAAATACATAAGTGTTCAGGCCCCGACAGCCATAATGAACATACGCCAGCACTCAAGGTGCCATTACAAACAGGACTCTGGTCCCGTTCCCGCGACAACGACCTCCGCTCTGGGCGGCCAAACAGCAGCAGCTATGACCTCAGGGCAGACGCTGCTGCGACAAGGTCCTCGCCCTCATCTCCACTCGAGGGGCGAGGACAAGCTATCAAAGCCAAAGAGCCGGAGGCCCAGAGCGCGGATGGTGGCGGCAATCTCATCGGTGACGAGGACTTCTCCAACCGCCACCACCTCAGCACCGACGGCGGCAGCCGTCTGTCCACCAGCAGATCCCCACTCAAGTCCTCCCGGACGGGCGAAGCACCGACCCCCGCGCGAAGGCATCGTGTCGGAGCAAGGGCAGGACAGCCCAAGAACACGAACGCCGCCCTAGCAGCGCGCGACATCTTGGGCGGTCCCCCGGTGTGCACGGCGCAACAGCCGCCCGTACGGCGGGCAGATAACTGCACTCCACCCAGCAGTGGGAGGCAGCACCGGAAGCCGTGCCAGAGCCAGCTGAGCCAGCGAACCAGGCGTGCTGGAGCTGACGACGCTTGCGGCCGCTCGGCCCCGCATTGTCAAAGTCCGCCCCTTCCGCTAGGACGGTGAGCGCCCTCTCCCATGAATGCTGAAGGAGAAGGTGACCCACGAACCCTACGGGAGGTAGAGCTCCGGCTCAGCTCGCCCTCCGCCCCAGCAAGGATGACGAAGATCCTTGAAGCTGAGGGTGGGGCAGAGGCCACAGCCCGGCTTGCTTCTCCCCACCATCGAACTGGTGGTCACCGTCTTGGGTGACCACCGGCGAGGGGATGCAGCCGGGCTACCTGACGAAAATCCTTGAAGCCGAGCAATGGCTGAAAGGTACCAACCTCCACAAGGTTGCACTGCTTCCACAACAAGACGAAAGCGACGCAAGCGCTCCCCATCCGGGGGCTCGGAAGGTGGAAGGACGCGATGCATGAAGGGAGTGCGAAGACATGGTTGCCATCCAAGGGGGTCACCCTCCTTTTAAAGGCGACTCTCCCCACTTGCGTCCTCAGCCGTCGCGGATGGAGTCTTCACCAACACGCTCCAAGGTCTTCCCCCTACGACACAGGGGGTGGGTCCCACGCGTCATGCGAGCTGCCCCAGGACAGAAGAAGCCAAACTGCCGCGCGCGGAGCATGTAACCACCCAGCGGTTACAAGCATTCCTCCGTCTTCGCCCAAACCAGCGGGTGAAAGGGCAGACCGCCATGCAGGCGGCATGCAACTGCACCAAGGGGGTGCACCCTTTCGACTTCGACGCATCCAGCATGGAGGACCAGGCCCACACGTCATGGAACCGGCGCGCCGATTACTACGTGCAAAAAACTGCAGCGCCACTTGCGCCAGCGCCGCGCCTTCTCGACTACGGAACCGGTGCCGCGACTCGAGGCAACTCTGCGCACGGCCCAGCAGTGCCAACCAGGCACGCCGGTCACGGGTCAGTCGGCCGCGGGAGAAGGCGCGACGGTCAACATGGCCAAAAGTGGGCCGGCATTAATGGCGGTGGCAGGCGGGCGGAAGCAGCAGTCAAATCATCTGCAGGCTCATGTCCCCTCCTCGAACAGCGAGAGAGCTCTCTCCCACGGCGTGAAGACGACGCGCCCGTGTTCCGTTACTCGAACGGCTCGCGCATGCACAACGGCTGCCCCGCGAATCACTCGTCCCGTCGCATTAACTCTGCGGCAGGACAGGCGACACCATTGGCAGGCGAAGCGGGCGACGCTTCACCTCCGCCATAATGACCGCGTCAAAAAAGGTGCGCCACATCGTTCAATTTCGTATCCTTTTCCTCTTCCCCTTTCTCTCTCTTGCTATAGGGACTGGGAAAGGGGATACTTCGAAAGGGATCCTTCTCCGCGAAGCAAGCGGGCCCCAAGCCCCCCTACTGATAAGAGGTTCGAAGGCTGGCCCCTCGGAAGGGTTTGACAGCCGCCTCAGAGCACTCGGGCTCCGCGCCCGCTACTGGTCAGAGGTTCGAAGGCTGGCCCCCCGGAAGGGTTCGACAGCCGCCTCAGGCCACTCGGGCTCCGCACCCACTACTGATCAGGGGTTCGTAGGCTGGCCCCCCGACGGGTTCGACAGTCGCCCCAGAGCACGCAGAGTGAGGGATGACTCTGGATACGTTCGATACATAACCAAGGCTCGGGCTACGCTCCTGAGGTACCCTAGGACATTTCCGAGACCAGCAGGAACGATTCTGTAACGGAATCCCATCAGAGGGAGGCATCGAGCCCTCGGACCCTATCGAACGGGACCGGGTCCGGCAAATCACCTGCAAGTACTTTTGGAGCGCGCCTCTAGGCCACTAGCCGACCCTTATCGAACGGGGCACGGGTGTCCAATCGGATCACTCGTTAGCAACTCACTGGAGACACCATGTTCGGCACCCACCGAGGGCAACATGGCGCTTTCCCCCCTCCTCCTTGCGGAAAGGCGACGCAGGGGCATATGAAAAAAGCCGAGTCTGCCCTTGACCGTCCTCTCGCCCTGTGTAGAGGCTCGAGGGCTGCTCTCGCGAACCCGGCTCCGGCCAAACCGTTGACAGCGTCAACATACCAGCCCGAGAACTCGGAACCTGACTATGCACCCGGGCAACGACCAGTTCGCATAAGGGAACAACCAGACTGGCCGAGCCATCACGAAAGGCATTAAGACCTCGAAGGAGTCAAACCACTCCTCCGAGGCCTCGGGGGCTACAATCGGCGGGTGCGCTCGTGCGCACCCACCGGAACAAAATGCAACCGAGAAAGACCGGTCCCCTTGCAAAAAAGTGCGACAAAGCCTCCAAGCGAGTACCCACACTCCCTTTGAGGCTCGGGGGCTACTGTCGGGGACCGTAATTAGGGGTACCACCAAGGCTCCTAATCTCAGCTGGTAACCCCCATCAGCACAAAGCTGCAAAGGCCTGATGGGCGCAATTCCGGTTAAGGCTCCGTCCACTCAAGGGACACGATCTCGCCTCGCCCGAGCCCAGCCTCGGGCAGGAACGGAAGACCAAGGCAGATTCACGCCTCGCCCGAGGGTCTCCTCAAGCAACGGGCTCACCTCCGACTCGCCCGAGGCCCAGCTCGGGCAGGCTTCATGGAGAAGCAACCTTGGCCAGATCGCCTCGCCAGCCGACCGGATCGCAGGAGCATTCAATGCAAGGATCGCCTGACACCTTATCCTGACGCGCGCTTTCCAGTCGACAAGGCCAAAGTGACCACCGTCACTTCGCCGCTCCACTGACCGACCTGACAGAAAAACAGCGCCGCCTGCGCTGCTCCGACTGCTGTGCCACCCGCCAGGGTGAGGCTGACAGCAACCAAGTCCAGCCTCGAGCGCCATAGGAATCTCCGCCTCGCCTGACCCCTAGGCTCGGACTCGACCTCGCCTCGGACGACAATCTCCGCCTCGCCCGACCCCAGGGCTCGGACTCGACCTCGCCTCGGACGACAATCTCCGCCTCACCCGACCCTAGGGCTCGGACTCGACCTCGCCTCGGACGACAATCTCCGCCTCACCCGACCCCAGGGCTCGGACTCGACCTCGACTCCGGAAGAAGGTCTCCGCTTCGCCCGACCCCCGGGGCTCAGACTCAGCCTCGACCTCGGAGGAGTCACCACCTCGCTCGGGCCGACCACGCCAACAAAAGGAGGCCATCATTACCCTACCCCTAGCTAGCCCAGGCTACGGGGAACAAGACCGGCGTCCCATCTGGCTCGCCCCGGTAAAACAAGTAATGATGGCACCCCATGTGCTCCATGACAACGGTGGTTCTCAGCCCCCTACGGAAGCAAGGATACGTCAGCAAGGATCCAATAGCCCCGATAGCTGTGCTTCTACAGGGCTCAAGCGCTCCTCCGACGGCCACGACGCCACATGAACAGGGCTCCAACACCTCTCCGACAGCCACGTCGGCACGTACATAGGGCTCTAGCTCCTCTCTGCTAGACATGTTAGCACACTGCTACACCCCCCGTTGTACACCTGGACCCTCTCCTTACGACTATAAAAGGAAGGTCCAGAGCTCTCATACAAAGGAGGTGGCCGCGCGGGAGAACGGGCAGCCTAACGTCCCCTCTCTCCCTCTCCCTCGCGAACGCTTGTAACCCCCTACTGCAAGCGCATCCGCCCTGGGCGCAGGACAACACGAGGTCGCGGGTTCCCCCTTACTGTTTTTCCCCATTGTGTCTCCGTCTCGCGCCGACCCATCTGAGCTGGGACATACAGCGACAATTTACTCGTCGGTCCAGGGACCCCCCGGGGTCGAAACGCCGACATACTACGAATTTGATCATTAACAATTCTCGTAGCTTAAGCCACCGATGACTGAAAGTAGGGACGTTCCATCCGAATCAGTATAAACCTTACAATCTCAATTTACTTGTCGGAGCAAGGTATGAAACAACGACAATGTTATTTTAGCTTTTCTAGATAAATAACTTTTACTATGCACCTAGATATACATATGTTTAGATATATATAATAAAGATTGTTTACCTAGCTAGAAATTGCAACGATTGAGGGAGCAAATCTCTAGAAGATTTGAGCAGCGTGCATGCATGGTTACCATAACCTCGAACATTTTTTTTTTTTTTGCATTGGTTATTGCTAATGATCTCCAACATCATCACACTCTCTGATTAGTATAATGACCTCTCGAGCTCGTTCTCCAAAGAATGCTTCGTCAGCTCATTGTTAGGCTGGTTAGATTCACCAGCGTCAGTCACTAACAATTTTTAGCTTTGATTAATTATCTTCCAGATCGATCTACAGGCGGGAAAGGACACTGATCGGACGCGTGTCCCGGCAGAAAGGAGCCACTTGGAACGTAAGAGAAACCAGCATCGAATCGGTGCCGTACACGTGCCCTTTTGTTCCTTCAGGAGAAGTTACTTAGGTGGCGGTCCACGTCATTCTCCACGCTTTGTACTTTAATCGCCGTGTTGTGCATGCATGCACTATATGTATTTCATTATAATCAAGGGAAGGATCTATGATCTATCTAAGCTCGTGTGTTAAATTATGGACACTCATAACCTACGTACGTAGCACGGATATAAACACACATACCTCAGGATACAGTCATACAGATACGTGGATATAACAATTTTAAAAAAACGATATGTGAATATGTTTGAGTATTTTTAATACAAATAAACAATAATACATACTCATTCCATCTCAATGTATAATTCGTTTAACTTTTTTTTATCAATTTTGACCGGCCCGACCGTTCTCCCCCACCGATCGCCGCGGAGCCACAACCATGAGAGCCGCCAAGAGGGGTCGCGACACATTCCACCCACGGGCTGCAGTGGTGTCCACCTGCCTCCCCCGCCATTTCTCTCTTCCATAGTTCTGTGAAGGTCACACCCGCTGGCGTGCAGGTGCCTGCTGCAGTACGAGCATGAGGTGTCCACAGTGTCTAGGAGGGTGAGGGAATTGTGGTTTGGTGGATTTTTGTCCAAAGATTTGGAGGTTCACATGCTTGGATTCTCTGCCGCAACATACGCGTACACGAGTAAGTGGTTACCTAAGCATAAGGTATTTTTTCACTTTCGTCGTTTTTAGCTATGAATTGCTTTAGATCGTGTTATATCTATTTTCTTAGTTACCTCAGTAATACCTTAATTTTGGTGCGTCCTCCGCTACCATGTGGTGTGGTGGGGTGGGGTGTGGCTCCTTCGATCATTATAGTCCTCATATGCGTTAGGTGTCGGGTCGGTGCATACATGCGGTGCTGACGTGCGGGGCGGTGATGGTGGTCAAGCGTACATACGTCGTCGTTGCTGATTCGTCTATCATGATCTACGGTTGGCAGTGGCATGCAACTCCTGATCGTCGTTCATTTCAGGCATGCATGAAGGCGATCCACCGGCGCGCTCATCTTCTCGCCGTGCAGCAGGCCAGGCGAGAGGCCCTCCATCATCTCCCTCTGATATCCCTAGCTAGTTAGCTAGCTCGCCACCGAGGCCCAGCCGGCCTGTATAGTAGAGTGGTAGAGTAGGGGTAGAAATGAGCCGAGCTCGATTTGACTCGCTGCGGCTCGGTCACATAACGAGTTGAGTTCGATTCGACTCTCTCCTTTAGCGAGTTTGAAAAGTGGGCTCGGTTTAGTTAGTCGACGAGCTTGACTATAAGCATAAGCGTAAACTTGCACTCCAAATTACAATATAAAATCTCAAAATAAATTTAAATAATGTATTTTAAATTAGTAAAATAAATATATTACCAATATAATATAGAAAACAGATGAATTTTATATAGTAATCTCAAATAACATAAATTAAATGTCTATTTGGTACTAATATTATATGTTGATTAGGATTTTAGGTAAAAGATTGTTGTTGGGTCGACCATGAGCTCGCCAGCCGAGCTGAACGGCTCGTTTTTTCAAAAGTCACAGAACAGACTTGATTCGAGATTGTTCTAACCGTCTCAGCCAGACCGAATTGCTCCCGACCTCGTCCAGCTCGAGGTTTTCTTCTATTCCTAACAGAGACAGAGAGCGCGCGCTATTTCCTGAAATAGTTGGGCGGGCACTGTAACCCAGTTTCCGTGTTCTAGCTCAATGAATGATGCATGCTGAGAGAAGCATGGTCAGAAAAAAAAAGGAGGAGAGAGAGTGTGAGACTATCTTCAGACTGTGTTCAACCGTCCCCCCTAAATTTCTCCCTCTATATCCCACTCACTTGTCACATCAGCGTTCTCTTTCTCCCTATATCTCCACGCTCTACAGCAGTTCCCCCTATATCAAACCTCTATACCCCACCACAACAATATTATATACTTTATCTTCAACTAACTCATTTACCTTCCAATTTTTTTGTACTAATAATTATTCACGTGCACAAAAACTTAGGCAAGGGGGAGAGAGAGCGGTACCCTTGATCTGGTGGAGAGAGAGCGGTACCCTTGCTATCCTCTACTACTGTGCAGCATTTAGCGTCAACCATTGAAGAGGTTAGCGGTTCACTGTAGCCGCCAAAACAACAACAGTGATAGAGGAGAGGGTACCGGTGAAGACAGTCTCAACGCATCCCTCTACCCTCCCCCTCCCCTATTACTGTAGCTCCTATAGGGGCTACAGTCGACCGCTACCCCCTTCACCGCATCCCTCTTCCTCCTCCTCTCCCCTCCCGTTTGCTTCTCTCTCCCGCTAAATGGATGGGGACGCTACCGCGGTCGCCTCCCCCTCGGCCGGTAGCTTCCCAGGCAAGCGCGCGCGATCGGAAGACTCCGTCGAGCGACCTCCAGGCGATTCAATCGCGTCCGCAACGCCGCCGGAGAAGGTAGCCGTCGTTGCGCGCACGGCACCGAATCCCTTCTATTCGTCCGGGCGGCGAGCATCAGAGGTGGTTGTGGCCGCGGATCCGGCGGCTACAACCGTGGAGAGGCCACCCCGTCGATCCGTGCGAAAGCGACGCCGCCGGTCGTCTCTGTCCGCCGGTGCTGCGTCTGCTGGGAGGTGGTCAACGGGAGTTCGTCGATTCGCCGAGAGATCTACGCTCACCCGATCTGCGTCATTACAGCTGCAAGGACCAAGGTTCGTGTCCCCTACTCCATGTTCTACATATCCGATTGAATCCGTGTCCCCAAAACACCTGATTTCGATTCACCCTAGGGTTTACATGTACTTAGATCGATTTATTTGTTAATGGCCAACTAGGACAACAAGGGTTTACTGTGTCCTCCGAATCGGCTAAAAATGCTCAACTGATCCGTCGTTATCATGTACACGAACCAAATTGGTTTCAGTGATCGATCATAGGATACGACATGAATACTCTTCTATGCTTTTCATATTCGTCATCGTCTAGTGGTCATTTTAGTGTATCCACCAACCTGTAAGTCCTCAATTATGTTGCTGTGATGTTGTTTCTATGTTGATTGGTGAATGTTGCTCGTACTGAAATTAATGTTCTTGTTCGTATGCGAACATCTAAGTACCATTTACCGTAGACTTCCCCAACACATCCCCTTTCTGTTGCATATCGCTTTTTGTAATTCGACTTAGTACCTCTTTGTATGGTTTGTAGTCAGGACTCATACAATTTTGCTTGCATGACTAAGCATTGCATGGAACTGACCATACCTTTACTTATTATGCAGCTTCAAATATTTAAATTCCTTATTTGACGTCCACTTCAAATAACTGAGGTTCTAAATCCTTTTTTCGCTTAAGTTCTTTGTTTTTATGAATCTGCCTAAGTGTACTGTCCATGTATGTTGTCTGTGCTTCCATGTTCGTTATCTTGTAGACCATGTCCAAGGCTACTAGTTTTTGGAGCATACGATAGAACAGGAAGAGTAGGGTGTGATTTTGATAGTCGTCATCGTGGCGTGCTTATTGTTTGTTGAAGCACCTAAGTCGAACAGCTCAAATAATATGTGCTCATGTGAGTTGTATGTTCATTGGTCACTCATGATGGTACACAATTCATTGTTCATATTGGAAAACCAGCAAGTAAGCACGAATTACCGTTCATGTCGTCATGACAACGCCTTTGTTTGATGCGTATCCCTTTTTTGCATTGTAATAAGTTACTGTGTTTATGAAATCCACTTAGTTAACATACAACCCCTTTGTTTCATACATCACTAAACATTGCATGCAACTAACGAAACCTTCACTTATTATGCAGCTTCAAATATTTATTTCATTATTTGACGTCCACTTCAACTAACTGAGGTTCTAAATCCTTTTTCGCTTTAGTTATTTGTTTGTAATCAACTTCTTAAGTGTACTGTCCATGTCTGATGTCTGTGCTCCCATGTTTGTTGTGCAACTTCATTTTATTACAAGCCACGAACAAATTCACCCAGGAATGGATACTGTGCTCTATTAATTTACAGGGCATAGACATTGCAACCAACAATTGTTGGTACATTGAAACAACATTTTAGTTTATAACTTTGCCACATTTGTATATTACATTGGTACCAACTTTTGTTTCGTAACTGACATGAACACTTCAATTTACCCAAATAGTAACCGAAGTGCCCCTAATGTTTTCATCTATGCACCTTGTCTAGCCAAGGAGGAAGTGCTTGACGATTCAAATCAAGATGACCAGCCATGATGCAAAACTGCTGCAACACTTGCTCCTCAATCTTGCTTCCTCAGTGGAAAGTCGTGCAGTCAATATTAGGACCTTTTTAGAAGAGGCTTTCCGTCATTTGGGTGACGAGCATTACCTTGTCAATGCTCTACTTGCTATTCGAAAAGAGGTAGACCTGATGGAGCAAGATGCAATTGAGAGCAAAGCAAGGTCTGACCCAGAGAAGGATAGGATGGAGGAACAAATTAACCTTGCTCAGGATGCCAAGCCCGTGCCTAGACAAATAACTTTCACCCCCCCATCCTCACCAGAATTGTATGAGGCCAGTGACAACGACTCCTACGACTCCGACAGGTCCACTAGGTATAGCATTTGGAACCTGTAATATTGGTACGTAGAACCAGGTCGTACTAGTACTAATGCATCCAAATAAACTAGGAACTTGTGTGGTACGTGTTTGATGCTTGCGTAACCGATGTACGAAGGGTCGCTGCTTATCTTACTTTTGTATGAACTTGTTGTGGGATGCTTTATCCTTTTGTAGTCAACTTATTTCCAATGCTTCATCCTGTTGTTCGTATTGTCTGAAGCTGATTTCCAATGCTTTCAAGTGTGACGTTTACAGTTCAAGTTTGTTATGTGTTGTCCAACTTAATGTATTTATGTATTTCATTCCAGAATGGCTGACAACAACTCAAACAATCCTTATCGACCACCTGCTGCCAGCCCCAATACAGGTAACCAAAATTTCCCCCCACCCTTGTGGGATCCTCAGATGTGGCAGCCCCAAGGGTTCGACCCAACACAGGCTTCAACTTTTAGTAATCCTTCAAATTCCCATATGACAAATCCTACCTGGTCCCAGGGACCTAGTGACCCATCTGGATATTCCTTTCGTACACCTTGGAACCCATATTTTGGTATGACAACTCCTGGGGGTCCTCCTACACAAACATGTTTCGGTCAACCTCAATTTGTACCACCCATTCCATGTCCACCGGTGCCCACCCATGTTCCCAACCAGAATGACCTTATACCATTTGAATCCGAAGCAGAACACAGCGTCCAGGAAGTTAACAGCCCTAGCAAGCCGTCAGATACACCAGGGACAATTAGGAGGACCAAGGAACAGAACTTCAAACCTGATGAAGACCTGTTGCTTTGCAAAACATGGTTAGAGATTAGTAGTGACCCAGTGATTAGCACAGGGCAGAGGAAGGAGGGTTTGTGGGCTAGAATAGAGAAACGGTACAATGAACTTAGAGGTGAGTTTCCATTGAGACTTAATAGGGCTCTCAGCAGCAGGTGGGACAAAATAAGAGCTGAAACAGGGAAATTTGCCGGATTCTACGCAAGAGTCCTCAGGGAAAACCAAAGTGGGCTTACAGATAACGACAAGGTACACTTATATTCAGTTGTAAAAATAAATGTATGGTCATGGTACATGTGAACGTAATGTTATTTGTGAACTGACAACTGCTAATACATCTTGTGTAGACTTCGAAAGCTGCAACTTTGTATGCAACATCACAGAAAAAGCCATTCCATTTCATGCACTGCTGGACTCGCCTGAAAAACGAACCCAAATGGGATGCCATGGTTCATGGCAGCCCCTGGAAAGGCAATGGGGGGACCGAGCCAGTACGTAGTCTTACACCTACAGGTTCTGTTAATGAAGTACACACTGATGAAGGTGGTTCAAAAGGCAAGAGACCATTAGGACGTGACTCAACGAAAGCGTCAAGGAAGAAGTCAATGTCCAGTGCATCCCAATCTACTGACTACCTGTCAAAAATCCATGACATTCAGATAGCAAGATTGAAGCAAAGTGAAGAAAAATCAGAGCTGAAACAACAGAACATTGAGTTCATGAAGGAAGTTGAACTCAAGAAGTTGGAGGTTCAGTCGAAGGAAATAGAAGTGCAGCAAAAAAAATTGATGATGGAAGATAGGAAGCAAAAGGTTGAAGAGCTCAACAAACTTTTTGCCATGGATATGGATGCTTTACCAGAAGAGATGAGAGCTGTATACATGGCGATGAGAAAAGGTTTAATGGAATATTTCATCAAGAATCCTGTGTGAGGAGTAGTACTGTATTTGATAAGGTGTTTGTCACCTTTGTATCGGCGAACCGTGTTCCTCTGTGTTTGGACATGTCTATTTTAGAGTGCTTGAACAATTCGTTAGTTGTTTGAGTTCATCAGCTTCATTTTTGAACATTTTTTATTTTGACATTGTTGACATTGATAATAAGGATTATGATGCATTACTTCAGGTTGGGAAACATATGCAAACTTATTTGTACTAGATGCATTACGCTTACAAGGAACCATGACTTCCGACCTACCGACATACAAAGCACATACGACTACTACTCCTGGTACACATCATTTAGTTCATAATTGAAAGTAAACAACATTGATGTACCACATCAATTGGATAAAGTGCATCAACCCATGGAGCCTCGACGAGCCCAGAGGTGTTCTATGAGGTTGTGCTGTAAAGACATGTATGTAGCCTGACAGGTGATGTCCTGGTCCGGATCGTTGGGTAACTCCGAGCGGATATGATTGTTCAGCCACTCGTTGCGGCCCTCAGCAGTATTGTTGCACGGTTCAGGCGGGCCAGAGGGGCCAATGAAGTCGACATTAGCTGCACCATCTCCTTCGTCCTCGACAATCATGTTGTGCATAATAATGCAAGCAGTCATCATCTCTGCCAGGTGATTACGATCCCAACCATAAGCAGGTCCACGTAGAACAGCCCACCTAGCCTGCAAAACTCCAAATGCTCGCTCAATGTCTTTTCGACAACTCTCTTGCTTGGTTGTAAAGTGAACCTTTTTCTCCTCAAATGCGTGGCGAATAGCTTTTACAAAGGTAGGCCAATTTGGATATATGCCATCTGCTAAGTAGTATCCGAAATTGTAAGTAGTCCCATTAATAGTGAAGTGCACTGGTGGCATTGTCCCATTACGTAACGGATCAAACACAGGTGACCGATGAAGCACGTTGAGATCATTGTTGGTACCAGGCATTCCAAAGAAGGCATGCCAAATCCACAAATCGTACCCAGCGACTGCCTCTAGTATCATTGTTGGCCTAGAATTGCGCCCACAAAACTGTCCGCGCCATGCAGTAGGACAGTTGCGCCACTCCCAATGCATACAATCGATAGAGCCTAGCATACCAGGAAACCCCCTGTCGGCGTTTACACGTAGAATGCGAGCAATGTCGTCGTGGTTAGGGATACGAAGGTATCGTTCGCTAAAGGAAGAGATGATTGCGCGACAGAAACGGATAAGGCAGTCCCTAGCGGTAGTCTGTCCTATCTGTATGTACTCATCTACCGCATCGGTTGGTAACCCGTACGCAAGGATACGCAATGCAGCACAAACTTTTTGCAATGGACCAAGCCCTGCTAGACCTGTTGCATCACAACGAATAGTGAAGTATTCGTCTTCTCGCTGAACGGCACGAAGGATACGTAGGAACAAAGGACGATGCATCCGAAACCTATACACGAAAATAAAGGAAAAAATTAACAAAACAAACATAGAAATGAAAGTAAAATCATTAGTTAGGAAATGTACCTTCGACGAAAGACATGTGATGGATACACAGGATTAGGTCCGAAGTAGTGATGTTTTATGAGATTTTCTCCAGCAGCGTGGTCCCTATGGATAACTCGGCGAGGCAATGAGGAGCGCGTACGGCGCGTTCTCGTGTCTCCTACTGCAAGGTGCTGAACATGGTCGGCAAGCAACAATGTATCGAGCTCATCGTCGGAATCGTCGGATGACGAGGCCAACACAAGGCTTTTCAATGACTCCATAACGACCTAAACTACGAGTACGTACTACGGACTTGTTATGGAATGGCGGATGATATAGAAGAGGTGAGTGTGTAGATGAGTGGAACATGTCCCCAGGGTCCCTTATTTATAGGTGCCTTAGGTGTGTGAAGGAAGCCAGACGGTCGTGGCTTCCGGTAGAAGACAGTCGTGTCGTGCAAGCCAGTCGTATCGTGTAGAAGAAGACTGAGAATTTGTATTTGTACAAAACATAAAATCGTACCGTATTTAGCATAACGTATTAATAGTAATTATTAAGTTCGCTAATTACATGTGGACCAAAATTCGCCCGTGTACTGTGCAAATAATAAATAAAATTAATTTTAATATTTGATGGTAGTTGAGGTAGTTGATGAGGAAATTATATAATATTGGTGTGGTGGGGTGTAGAGGATTGTTATAGGGGGAACCGCTGTAGAGCGTGGAGATATAGGGGGAGAGAGATTGCTGACGTGGCACGTGAGTGAGATATAGGGGGAGAAATTTAGGGGGAACCGTTGAAGTCAGTCTGAGAGGAGGAAATCTGATCGGGAAGCCCCCAGCAATTGGGGAAGAGGAAGGAAGAGCGGCGGTCACGGTCACGGTCACAGTCCAAGCCTGCCCTGCTCTGCTGCAGCGTCGTGCAGCTGTGCTGTCTGCGGTGCGCGCGCGCGCTCTCACCTGGCCTCCCTCCTCCCCTCCTCTGTCCCGTCCCGGAATCCAACACAACAAGAACACGTGGTCTTCCTTCCCTTCTCCCTCTCCTCCCCTGTCTGTCTCTCCCGCTCCCCTCCCAAACTCTATATATAGTCTTTCCCTCCGCCTCCTCCCTGCACTCCACATCCACCCCTCGCCCTCCTCCACGCTCCGCGGTGTCGGGACCCTCGCACCGGCAGCGTCGTCGCTCAAGTCGTAGAATACTCTGTAGCCAGCAAGCGATGCAGGCCCTCACGGCGCGCACCCCTGCTTCTTCACCCTGGCCTTCCTCCTCCACCGTACACAGCCGCGGCGCCACGCGGCCGCGAAGCTCCGCCCGCTTCGCCCCGCCCCGCGCCGCAGCCAACTCGGTCCTCAGCGCGCCGCGCGCCGCCGCCGTGCGCTACGCCGCCGCGCCCCCCGTTACTAACCCCAAGCCAGCGGCGCCCATTGCGCCGGCTCCCGCTCCCTCTCCGGCAGCCGGCGAGCGGGGCGGCGGCGAGAAAGGGCTGGGCTTCCTGCAGCGCGCGGCGGCGGCGGCGCTGGACGCGTTCGAGTCGGGCGTGATCGCGGGCCTGCTGGAGCGGCCGCGCGCGCTGCCGCGGTCGGCGGACCCGGCCGTGCAGATCGCCGGCAACTTCGCGCCGGTCGGCGAGCAGGCGCCGGTGCGGTCGCTGCCGGTGTCGGGCCGCATCCCGCCGTTCATCTCGGGCGTGTACGCGCGCAACGGGGCCAACCCCTGCTTCGAGCCGTCGGCGGGGCACCACCTGTTCGACGGCGACGGGATGGTGCACGCGGTGCGCATCCGCAACGGCGCGGCCGAGTCGTACGCGTGCCGGTTCACCGAGACGGCCAGGCTCCGGCAGGAGCGCGCGCTGGGGCGGGCCGTGTTCCCCAAGGCCATCGGCGAGCTGCACGGGCACTCCGGGATCGCGCGCCTGGCGCTGTTCTACGCGCGCGGGCTGTGCGGGCTCGTCGACCCTTCCCGCGGCACGGGGGTCGCCAACGCCGGCCTCGTCTACTTCAACGGCCGTCTCCTGGCCATGTCCGAGGACGACCTGCCGTACCAGGTGCGCGTGACGGCCGACGGCGACCTCCGCACCGTCGGCCGCTACGACTTCGGCGGGCAGCTCGCCGGGTGCGGCAGCATGATCGCGCACCCCAAGCTTGACCCGGCGTCCGGGGAGCTGTTCGCGCTCAGCTACGACGTGATCAAGCGGCCCTACCTGAGGTACTTCTACCTGCGGCCCGACGGCGGCAAGTCGGGCGACGTGGAGATCCCGCTGGAGCAGCCCACCATGGTGCACGACTTCGCCATCACGGAGCGGTTCGTGGTGGTGCCCGACCACCAGGTGGTGTTCAAGCTGGGCGAGATGCTGCGGGGCGGGTCCCCCGTGGTGCTGGACGCGGGCAAGACGTCCCGGTTCGGCGTGCTGCCCAAGGACGCGCGCGACGCGTCGGAGATGGCGTGGGTGGACGTGCCGGACTGCTTCTGCTTCCACCTGTGGAACGCGTGGGAGGATGCCGGCACCGGGGAGGTGGTGGTGGTCGGGTCCTGCATGACCCCCGCCGACTCCATCTTCAACGACGCCGACGACGGGCGCCAGCTGCAGAGCGTGCTGACGGAGATCAGGCTCGACACGCGCACGGGCGCGTCGACGCGGCGCGCCGTGCTGCCGGCGTCGGCGCAGGTGAACCTGGAGGTGGGGATGGTGAACCGGAACATGCTGGGGCGGCGGACGCGGTACGCGTACCTGGCAGTGGCGGAGCCGTGGCCCAAGGTGTCCGGGTTCGCGAAAGTGGACCTGGGCACGGGCGACGTCGTCCGGTTCGACTACGGCGACGGGCGATTCGGCGGGGAGCCCTGCTTCGTGCCCGCCGAGGGCGCGGCGCCGCGCGGCGAGGACGACGGGTACATCCTGTCCATGGTCCGCGACGAGCGCATGGGGACGTCGGAGCTCCTGGTGGTGAACGCGGTGGACATGCGGCTGGAGGCCACGGTGCAGCTCCCCTCCCGCGTGCCCTACGGCTTCCACGGCACCTTCATCAGCGAGCGGGAGCTGGAGGCCCAGGCCTGATGACGAGATTTTCTTGATTGATTGCTTGGTTCTTTCTTTACGCTGACGACGACTGATGATCGGTCCATCCCCTCCATATCGCTCTGCTCCTCGTCCTCTGGAGCAGGGGAGGGAGGGAGAAGGCTGTTACCAGAGGGAGCCTGAGCCCGTACATAGGAGGTCCCCGGAGCCTTGTTCCCCATATGCAATGCAATATTGGCACTCTTCTTGTACCATGTTTTTTTAAAACAAGCATGGCTTAGTATGGCTAGCAAGTGACAGTGAGTAGTAGGGTCAGTCCACAGCACATCAGAGAGAAGAGAAGGGGGGCAACAGCTTGTGTTGCACTCGCTGTCACTGTTGTGCTTGTGGCTGTACAGGCAGGGAGGGTGCCAACTGCCAAACAGCTGGTGCTCTGTTTCCACCTCCACACTGTGAGTGTGTTTGGATTGGAGGTGCTGGTAGCACAGGTACAGTACAGTAGCAGCCCAGTGGCTGGCTATGAATTGAACCACCCAGTTGCTGCAACTGAGGTGATATTGTTGACGTCACTCACACATGCATGTACCATCTCTGTTCTGTTCCTCCTCCATACACCACTGTTTCTGATCCTCATATACAAACAGATACAGATACAACAATGATGGACGCCCCGCTGAGTTCTTTTTGTTTGCACATGCTGCTCCTGGCCCGGATCCGACTGAGACGACGAGCGAGCGCGATTTCTGTTGGACCGCTGTTCCTGCTTAGATGTTATTTGGTTATTCCCATTGCATATAAATTGAATGAGATTAGAAAAAATTAAATCTTTTTTATCATGCTTGGGATTTAAATCCATCTAATCTCACTCAATCTAAATAGATTGAGAGCTAACCAAACAAGTTCTTAGCATTATATATTTAAAAGAGGTAGAAAAAGGTCCTGGCTTTCCCCCAGTCTGATTGCCGCTGTCGGCTCTCTACTTCTCCAAGTAACCGCGGTCGCGTCCAGGCTTAGGTTACTATGTGTATCCTACCGGTACTCTTGCAAACTGGACCGGAAACATCTGAGAAGAAGGTGCGGCCAACCAGCAGCCCAGCGTGCGCGTGGCTGGCTGACTGACTGGCGAGCAGATGCAGAGGCAGCAGCAGCAACCTACCTTGTTCGGTTCCTCAGCTTGATGCCCAAGCATGCAGGATCAGCAGGACGGCAACTTGAGTTGCTCATCTTGCATTGTGCAATAAGTATACGTAGTTAGGCATGTGTCTATGTAGAATATGCTCTCATACTTTGCTAATTCCCGTCGGTATTGGACATGGACTAATCTCCGTCGGTCGGTACAACATGAGTTAGCCTGTTACGGCTCTATTTTTTTCTCTTCATCTTCCTCTCTGCTCTATGTAGAGATGGAAACAGGTCAGGTAGAGCAAAAACTCACTTGTGGTTGAACCCATGAAATCTACCTAAAATCGTCCGCGATTGCACCCGCGGGTGTAATTCCAAAACGCGTCGAATACATCGGGACCAAAACCTTCACAAGCGCCTGTTGAGCGCCATTTTGAGCTGGCGGACCGTCCGGCCGTCCGGACAGTCCGCGCCTGCGGGCCGGACGGTCCGCGCATGCGCAGAGCAGTTTAGAGTTCCGAGTTTTGTGCTACGGTTGTTAGCTATATTCGCGGAATTAGCTCGGAATCAGTTATGTAAAGGGTCCAGTCCCCCTCCTCTATAAATAGAGAGATCTACGGCCGATTTGTAATCATCAATCGAATCAATACAACTTCTATTTCACATTTATTTCCTGTACAATTAGGAGTAGTTCTAGTCTAGTTCTAGTTTAGCCTCTCGATCCCCAAATTTTCCGCCTCTCCTCGACTCTACGTCGATTAGAGGAGTCTAGGTCGGCCTGCCCGAGCCTAGACAACTCCTAGGATCTCTCCTCCCGACGGGGTCCCTCCCGAGAGCGAGATCCAGGCGCCGCCGGCGATCTTCCGCCACCCCTCCGCACGCGCGGACCGTCCGGCCGTCAGGCAGGGAACCCGAGCTCCTGCACCAGGTCGCGGACCGTCCGGCCCTGTGCCGCGGACCGTCCGCGCCTGACCAGAGAGCACCGCCGCCTCACGCCAGGTCGCGGACCGTCCGGCCCTGTGCCGCGGACCGTCCGCGCCTGACCAGAGAGCACCCCCGCTGGTTCTTTTGAAGTGATTGGCGCCTCCAAAAAGGTGTCAACATACTTTTTGGCGACTCCGCTAGGGAATACAAATATAGACGCATCAAATCGGCCCTCAATGGCCGGTTCAAAAGATAGCTCTGATATTTCCCCAAGCAACATCATAGAGCCGACTTGGGAGACCTTGCCGGCTGACGAACAGCTCCAATTCGAGGAGCACAAGGAGCAGATGATCCAGGAGGCAAAAGCGAGGTTCTTGGCCAACTTCAAAGTGGACAGGAACAACAAAGTCGTCCGACATCGGGCGACAGATCCGGCTTCACTGCGACCCACGCCAGACATCCCCAATGTAAGTAATACAAACGAGCTACAATCTCTTAAGAATTATGTAGATGAACAGCGTGAACAAATGCAAAATATCATAGGGGACATGCAAAACGACTATAGGAGATTAGCGCGTGCATTTGACAAATCTAGCATTGCAAATTTTCCATCACACGAGGTAGAATTAGGGGGTAACACGCGTAATACATCAGCTGTAGGTTGTCACGACCAGTCACAACCCCTTTATGGGATGCCGATGGACACGTACCCTGAGCAACCGCAAATCGGCAGCAAAACAGTCGATCTGCACATGTCCGGACCGTCCGCACGTGAGCACGGACCATCCGGGCCAACAATAGTCGGGCCTATTTTTAATGAGTTACCTAGATATGCGCCCGAGCCACCACACACGGCACAAAATCTAAACTACCCAGTCGGACCGTCCGTATATAACGACGGACGGTCCGCGTATAATCACGGACGGTCCGGGCCAATGTCCGGACAGTCCGCGCATGACCTTTTTGAGGAGGATTGTTACCTGAATCCTCACCCGTCCCAGCAACATTTCCCATCGCGCTATGCAATGCATCAACCCATTAATTCGAGATCTAGAGCCCAGGAAAACTTTTCGACCCCACCTAGAAGGCCGGAAAGAAACGATCAAACATATGAACCATATAGGGCAAGTGGCAATGCACTACGTAGCTCAAACCAATGGCGGGAAAGACAACATGCTAATATCCAGCCAACCCCACCTATGTTTGACCAGAGAGCCGGTGGTCTCGCACCGGCTGCCATTGATATAGTAAGGGAAGAAATAGCCGGGGCGTTCCGAGATAAGCTCGGAGTAAGCATGGTCCCTGGGGGGCAATCATATCGGAAACCTTATGACAGCCGATTTGATCACCACCCATACCCATAGGGAACCAGGATACCCGAATTCACAAAATTTTTGGATGATCAAGGAAAGAACACACGTGAACACATAGGCCAATTTTTAGCACAATTAGGAGAGTTGGCCGACAGAGAGGCATTTCGCGTACGATTATTCTCATTATCTTTAACAGGAACTGCGTTTGCATGGTACGCCACTTTACCTCCTAATTCCATTTCATCATGGGGGGATCTAGAACAAAAATTTCATGATCATTTTTTCTCTGGTGACTATGAGTTGGATTTGGTAGATTTAGTGTCATTTCGACAAGCAAAAGATGAATCGGTTAATGATTACATCCGGAGATTCCGAGATACAAGAAACTGATGCTTCCAAATTCATTTAGCAGAAAAACAGTTAGCAAGATTAGCCTTTAATGGTCTACGATATTATTTAAAAGAAAGATTAGAAGGCATCCAATTTTTTACACTAGCACAGTTACACCAGAGAGCTTCGGTTTGTGAAAGCCGAAGCAAAGAAACTGCTAAAACAATTCGTCACAACGTACATATAGTAGAATGCGACCAAAGTAGCTCAGATGATGAATCAGCAGAAGTATATGCTGCTGAAATGGTTTGGCCAAAACAGGCCAAATCTTCAGCTTGTTCCTCCTTACAGCCGGTTCAAAAGAAACGGCAAGAGGAGGTTAAGTTTACGTTTAATGTTGGTAAGTGTGATAAAATATTTGATAAATTACTCAAAAATGGCAACATTAAAATAAATCACACTGTTCCATCCGCTGACGAGTTAAAACGTCGGCCATACTGCAAGTGGCATAACTCATTTTCTCATGCCACTAATGATTGTAATGTATTCCGTCGACAGATTCAATCAGCCATTAACGAGGGACGATTGAAATTTCAGGAAATGCAGGTAGATACAGAGCCCTTTCCGATGAACATGATCGACTTCGAGGGCAAGAAAGTCCTGGTTCGGCCAAACACAGCCGATAAAGGCAAAGAGACAATCATCGGCGATGCTAAAGAGGCCGATGAGGGTTGTAAAGTTTCTTGCAGGAAAGTGGTGGCCGAGAAGACTCCCGATGGAGGGGAGACCCTGAAGGTGACCATCACAGCCTCTAGCACTGGGGGCAAGCACAGACAGGGAGACAGATGCAGGAACCTGTGCTGCGCATCCCGGACGGTCCGGCACATAGGCGCGGACGGTCCGAGACCCCGCCGGACGGTCCGGAGAACTCCAGCGGACGGTCCGGCCGTGCTCAAGACTCACAACGGCCACGTACTTTCAAACCACGACGACCAGAGATAGGTACGTGGAAAACAAATACATTTAAGGCAGCTGGTCGGTTGGTCAAAGCTGGCCCAACTTTTGATCAATTATTGTCTAAATATGTAAAAAAGAAGGTCGGCCACAGTGACCGGCCAGCAAAGCGACCCCGCTCACCCATTCATGAGCAACGTCAGGTCAGGCCGATTGGACCACCCCACCAATCGGAAGAAATGAGAGGTCATACTGTACAATTGAGACCTAACATACCGAAATGGACACCTCCACCCCCTTATCCACCTATGTCATATCCATACACATATTTACCTCCACCATATGCCCCAAATCAAATGTGGGGCATGCCACCATACCCATTTGGGATGCCACAGTACCCCGCCTGGGGGGCACCCCAAACATCTGTTTTTGACAGGCTGACGCCACCAATACAAGATCGATTGAGCACAGCTCAATCCGGTCACCAGGCACAGACCCAACAGGTTTGCCGGACTACTCGGACTCCAAGGCCGACCAATCCGGCAGGGGGGCATGTACCTGCAGCAATCGAAAGGACAACAAAGAAGGACGTCATCAAAATAGGTACTGCAGATGTTGTCATACAGGAAGATAATAAAGGGCCGATGATTTTTGGTGAATCGGCCAACACAACCAAAAAAGAAGATACGGCTACCATCAAAACAGCCGATCCAAAATACTCCATGCCTCGATGGTGCCCAGCGGGATTGACACGGTCCCAAAAGCGGAAACTACAGCGCCTAAGAGCAAAGGAGAGCCAGGAAAAGGAGGCGGAAAAGATATTCAATGACACACATCCACAGTACCCGCCACCGCAAAAGAAATGGAGACCAAAGGCCGTTGAGGAAAAACAAACGGCCACAAAAATAGAAAATGAAACAACACTTGTACAGCACCCTGCAGGTATGGCAGGTAGCCTGGCCAGCAAGACTGGGCAATCTGCACCAGGCGCGGACCGTCCGCCCCCGGAGTCCGGACCGTCCGCACCACACCAGGAAGCCTCCAACGACACGCCAACATCAATGGAAGAAGATGACCTGCTGGGAGAAGACTTGGTCGACTACGAGGCTTCTCCAGAACGCCCAGGTATGGATGTAAATGTTATTACATTTTCTGCCGATTGTACTATTATCGGCGACGATGGACCTGTTGTTGCCTAGTTTGAGTTTGGTCCTAAAGAAGCCGCCTTTACTAAACCAAAGGAATCAGTAAATCATTTAAAGCCGCTTTTCGTGCGCGGTCACATTGATGGAATACCGATTGCTAAGATGTTGGTAGATGGAGGGGCGGCTGTTAATCTAATGCCTTATTCATTATACAGAAAATTAGGTAAACAATATGACGAACTTGTCAAGACCAACATGACCCTCAGCGGTGTTGGGGATAGTTCGATTAAAGCCAGGGGAGTCACGTCCGTTGAATTAACCATCGGGACTAAGACCCTTGCTGTTGCATTCTTCGTCGCTGATGTAGAAGGAAATTACAGTTTAATTCTAGGCAGAGATTGGATTCATTCCAATCAATGTATACCTTCTACATTACATCAAATGCTAATACAATGGGTAGGCGATGATGCAGAACAAGTACATGCTGATGTATCGGCCTGCATCGCTGTGGCCGATGCCCCTGTACTCTGGACTTATGAGACTGCTACATGTCTCACAGGAGTAGATTTTTCTGATTATCGGTTCATAAGTATAGATAAGAAAGGTTTCATTCCTGTAATGCTAGAGCCGATGGAGAATCGGCTAAATCCTAAATAAAGTTTAAATGATGAATACACACAAAGTTCATGAGTCGTTGGTCACGGACAGTTCGGCTTCCAAGGCCGGATGGTCTGGTCTTTCACAAAAGGGTTCAGATATTAAGACCGAACATATATCACAACAAAAGGACAGTATTACGGATGATCCGGTCCCCGAGACCGAAAAGTCCGCCGTCACACAAAGATCATCTAATTCCTCTGTGGGGAACATGATAGAGGAATTCAGAGATCTTGATAAACTAGGACAGGGGTTTACATCGGCCGATCCTTTGGAGGAGATTTGTCAGGGACCATAATTAGGGGTACCCTCAAGGCTCCTAAATCTCAGCTGGTAACCCCTATCAGCACAAAGCTGCAAAGGCGTGATGGGTGCGATTAAGTCAAGGATCGGTCCATTCGAGGGACGCGATCGCGCCTTGCCCGAGCCCAGCCTTGGGCAAGGGCAGCCGACCCCGGAGGACCTACGTCTCGCCCGAGGACCCCCTCCAGCAACGGACACACCTTCGGCTTCACCCGAGGCCCAGTCTTCACCAAGAAGCAACCTTGGCCAAATCGCCACGCCAACCGACCAAATCGCAGGGGCATTTAATGCAAAGGTGGCCTGACACCTTTATCTTGACGCACGCCCTCCAGTCGACAGAGCCGAAGTGACCGCAGTCACTTCGCCGCTCCACTGACCGGTCTGATAAGAGGACAGCGCCGCCTGCGCCGCTCTGACTGCTGAGCCACTCGACAGAGTGAGGCTAACAGCAGCCAAGTCCGGTCTCAGGCATCATAGGAAACTCCGCTTCGCCCGACCCTAGGGCTCGGACTTGGGCTCAGCCCCGGAAGAAGGCGAACTCCGCTCCGCCCCACCCCAGGGCTCGGACTTGGGCTTAGCCTCGGAAGACGGCGAACTCCGCTCCGCCCGACCCCAAGGCTCGGACTTGGGCTCAGCCCCGGAAGACGGCGAACTCCGCTCCGCGCCGACCCCAGGGCTCGGACTTGGGCTCAGCCCCGGAAGACGGCGAACTCCGCTCCGCCCGACCCCAGGGCTCGGACTCGGGCTCAGCCCCGGAAGACGACGAACTCCGCTTCGCCCGACCCCAGGGCTCGGACTCAAGCTCAGCCTCGAAGGACGACAAACTCCGCTTCGCCCGACCCCAGGGCTTGGACTCAACCCTGGCCTCAGCCGATGGTCTCCGCCTCGTCCGACCCGGGGGCTCGGACTCGACCTCGACCTTGGAAGATAGACTCGACCTCGACCTCGGAGGAGCCTCCACCTCGCCCAACCTAGGGCACGGACCGACCGCGTCAACAGGAAGCGCCATCATTACCCTACCCCGAGCTGACTCAGGCTACGGGGAACAAGACCGGCGTCCCATCTGGCTCGCTCCACTATGCGAGTAATGATGGCGTCCCGCATGCCCTGTGACGACGGCGGCTCTCAGCCCCCTTACGGAAGCAAGAGGACGTCAGCAAGGACTCGACAGCCCCGACAGCTGTCCTTCCGTCAGGCTACAGCGCTCCTCCGACGGCCACGACATCACGTGAACTGGGTGCCAAAACCTCTCCGGCTGCCACGATGGCATGTACTTAGGGCGCTAGCTCTCCACCGCTAGACACATTAGCACACTGCTACACCCCCATTGTACACCTGGATCCTCTCCTTACGCCTATAAAAGGGAGGTCCAGGGCCCTCTTACAGAAGGTTGGTCGCGTGGGGAAGGACGGGACGATGCTCGCGCAAGGCCGCTCGCTCCCTGCCACGTGGACGCTTATAACCCCCTACTGCAAGCGCACCCGACCTGGGCGCGGGGCTAACACGAAGGCCGCGGGTTCCACCTCCCACGCCTGTCTCCCTCCGGTAGCTCTCTTCTCCCCCTTCGTGTACCGCCTCGCACCGACCCATCTGAGCTGGGGCACGCGGCGACAATTCACTCGTCGGTCCAGGGACCCCCCGGGTTTCGAAACACCGACAGTTGGCGCGCCAGGTAGGGGCCTGCTGCGTGTTGACGAACAGCTTCCCGTCAAGCTCCAGATGGGCAGTCTCCAGCAACCTCTCCAGCCCAGGACGGTGCTCCGTTTCGGGAGTCTTGAGTTCATGTCCTTCGACGGCAGCTACGACATGATACTCCTTCCCCCGCCGCGCGACAGCGACAATGGCGGTCGACAACCCGCCCGCCGGCGGGGAAATCGACGACGCCTTCCCCACGTGGTGGAAGGACGACATTCGGGCTTGTCCTGTCCCCTGCCTCGCCGACAAAGGAGGAGGCAGGGCAACCAAGGCCAAGCGGGAGGCGGCACCTCGTTGGCTGTCGAGCGAGTCGACGGTGCCGGCGCCCCAACGGGGAGCGCGTCGGACATCGGCCTCGCGTCTGAGACGAAGACGAGCGCCGTCTCCCCGCAACACACCAACCTCGAGCAAACGGACGACGCCAGCACGCTCGCGAAGGACTTGCTAGGCGTCACCCTCGTACCTGAGACCACGGTGCAGTCAGTCCCTGACGTGACTTCGTCACCGCCCGTCGACCAAAAGGTACCGACCGATTCCCATCTCGCGTCTTTTGGATTCGACCTCGACCCGCCAAGCAACTCCGCTTCGGTGGATATTCTCATGGAGGCGAGTCCAAACCCTCCGGAGTATCGTGCGCGGTCACCCTGGGACCGGCTGACGGCCGTCTCGACCTACGGGCCCTCGGGGTCCGAGGAAGATGGCGAGCCCGACTTCTGTTGGGATTTCTCCGGACATGGTAACCCTAGTGCCATGCGGGACTTCATGACCGCATGCGACTATTGCCTTTCTGACTGTTCCGACGGTAGCCGCAGCCTCAACGACGAGGGCTGCGGCCCAAGCCGCGAATGTTTCCACGTCGATCTAGGGGGTCCCAGCGAAGGCAACCATCTTGGTATGCCGGAGAACGGTGATCCCCCTAGGCTCGTGCCTCGCGTCGACATCCTTCGGGAGCTAGCTGTGGTCCCCGTCCCGGGGGGGGGTCATGACCCACAGCTCGAGCAAATCCGCGAGATGCAGGGCAGGCTCGACGAGGGAGCAGGAACGCTTGTGCCGATCCGCCGGGACATCAGGCAGGAATGGGCGGGCCAACCTCTGGCCGGAGAAGCGCGTCATCCCCCCAGGGCATCCAGCACCGCATCGCCGACGACGTCAGGGTAAGGCCGCCACCGGATTCCAGTGGAGTCGGCCAGAACCTGGCTGCAGCGGCAATATTTCTCCGCGCGATGCCGGAGCCATCAACCACCGAGGGGCGGCGTATCCAGGGAGAGCTCAAGAATCTCCTGGAGGACGCCGCGGTCCGACGGGCCGAAAGCTCCGCCTCCCGAAGGCAGGGGTACCCCTCGGAGCATCGCGCCGCGACTTCCCGATTCATGCGGGAAGCCTCGGTCCACACCGGGCGCACGCGCAACACAGCGCCTGCGGCCCCGGGTCGCCTCGGCAACGAGCACCATCACCATAGCCGTCGGGCCCACCTCGACGAGAGGGTGCGTCGAGGCTACCACCCCAGGCGTGGGGGATGCTACGACAGCGGGGAGGATCGGAGTCCTTCGCCCGAACCACCCGGTCCGCAGGCTTTCAGCCACGCCATACGATGGGCACCATTCCCAACCCGGTTCCGAACCCCGACTACTATCACAAAGTTCTCGGGGGAGACGAGACCAGAACTGTGGCTCGCGGACTATCGGCTGGCCTGCCAACTGGGTGGAACGGACGATGATAATCTCATCATCCGCAACCTCCCCCTGTTCCTCTCCGACACCGCTCAAGCCTGGCTGGAGCACCTGCCCCCGGGGCAGATCTCCAACTGGGATGACCTGGTCCAAGCCTTCGCCGGCAATTTCCAAGGCACGTACGTGCGCCCAGGAAACTCCTGGGATCTCCGAAGCTGCCGCCAGCAGCCGGGAGAGTCTCTCCGGGACTACATACGGCGATTCTCGAAGCAACGCACCGAACTGCCCAATGTCACCGATTCGGATGTCATCGGCGCGTTCCTCGCCGGCACCACCTGCCGCGACCTGGTGAGCAAGCTGGGTCGCAAGACCCCCACCAGGGCGAGCGAGCTGATGGACATCGCCACCAAGTTCGCCTCTGGCCAGGAGGCGGTTGAGGCCATCTTCCGGAAGGACAAGCAGCCCCAGGGCCGCCCATTGGAAGATGTTCCCGAGGCGCCAACTCAGCGCGGCACCAAGAAGAAGGGCAAGAAAAAGTCGCAAGCGAAACGCGACTCCGCCAACACGGACCTTGTCGCCGCCGTCGAGTACAAGAACCCTCGGAAACCTCCCGGAGGTGCCAACCTCTTCGACAAGATGATCAAGGAGTCGTGCCCCTATCATCAGGGGCCCGTCAAGCACACCCTTGAGGAGTGTGCCATGCTTCGACGCCACTTTCACAAGGCCGGGCCACCCGTGGAGGGTGGCAAGGCCCTCGACGACGCTAAGAAGGAAGATCACAAGGCGGGAGCGTTCCCCGAGGTCCGCGACTGCTTCATGATCTACGGTGGGCAAGTGGCAAATGCCTCGGCTTGGCACCGCAAGCAAGAGCGTCGGGAGGTCTGCTCGGTAAAGGTGGCGGCGCCAGTCTACCTAGACTGGTCCGAGAAGCCCATCACCTTCGATCAGGCCGACCATCCAGACCATGTGCCGAGCCCGGGGAAATACCCGCTCGTTGTCGACCCCATCATCGGCAACGTCAGGCTCACCAAGGTCCTCATGGACGGAGGCAGCAGCCTCAACATCATCTACGCCGAGACCCTCGGGCTCCTGCGGATCGATCTGTCCTCGGTCCGGACGGGCGCTGCGCCTTTCCACGGGATCATCCCCGGGAAGCGCGTCCAACCCCTCGGACAACTCGATCTACCCGTCTGCTTCGGGACGCCCTCCAACTTTTGAAGGGAGACCCTCACGTTCGAAGTGGTCGGGTTTCGAGGAACCTACCACGTAGTGTTGGGGAGGCCATGCTACGCCAAGTTCATGGCCGTCCCCAACTACACCTACCTCAAGCTCAAGATGCCAGGCCCCAACGGGGTCATCATCGTCGGGCCCACGTACCGACACGCGTACGAATGCGACGTGGAGTGCGTGGAGTACGCCGAGGCCCTCGCCGAGTCCGAGGCCCTCATCGCCGACCTGGAGAACCTCTCTAGGGAGGCGCCACACGTGAAGCGCCACGCCGGCAACTTCGAGCCAGTGGAGACGGTTAAGTCCGTTCCTCTCGACCCTTGCAGCGACGCCTCCAAGCAGATCCGGATCGGCTCCGAGCTCGACCCCAAATAGGAAGCAGTGCTCGTCGACTTTATCCATGCAAACACCGATGTTTTCGCGTGGAGTCCCTCGGACATGCCCGGCATACCGAGGGAAGTCGCCGAGGACTCGGTGGACATCCGAGCTGGAGCCCGACCCGTGAAGCAGCCTCTGCGCCGATTCGACAAAGAAAAGCGCAGAGCCATAGGCGAGGAGATCCACAAGCTAATGGCGGCAGGGTTCATCAAAGAGGTACTCCATCCCGAATGGCTTGCCAACCCTGTGCTTGTGAGAAAGAAAGGGGAGAAATGACGGATGTGTGTAGACTACACTGGTCTAAACAAAGCATGTCCGAAGGTTCCCTACCCTCTCCCTCGCATCGATCAAATCGTGGATTCCACTGCTGGGTGTGAAACCCTGTCTTTCCTCGATGCCTACTTAGGGTATCACCAGATCAGGATGAAAGAGTCCGACCAGCTCGCGACTTCTTTCATCACTCCCTTCGGCATGTACTGCTATGTTACCATGCCGTTCGGCTTGAGGAATGCGGGTGCAACGTACCAGCGATGCATGAACCATGTGTTCGGCGAACACATCGACCGAACGGTCGAGGCCTACGTCGATGACATCGTAGTCAAGACGAGGAAAGCCTCCGACCTCCTTTCCGACCTTGAAGTGACATTCCGATGTCTCAAGGCGAAAGGCGTGAAGCTCAATCCCGAAAAGTGTGTCTTCGGGGTCCCCCGAGGCATGCTCTTGGGGTTCATCGTCTCCGAGCGGGGCATCGAGGCTAACCCGGAGAAGATCGCGGCCATCACCAGCATGGGGCCCATCAAGGACTTGAAAGGCGTAAAGAGGGTCATGGGATGCCTCGCGGCTCTAAGCCGTTTCATCTCGCGCCTCGGCGAAAGAGGCCTGCCTCTGTACCGCCTCTTAAGGAAGGCCGAGTGCTTCGCTTGGACCCCTGAGGCCGAGGAAGCCCTCGGGAACCTAAAGGCGCTCCTCACGAACATGCCCATCTTGGTGCCCCCCGCTGCCGGAGAAGCCCTCTTGATCTACATCGCTGCTGCCATCAGGTGGTTAGCGCCGCGATTGTGGTTGAGAGACGAGAAGAGGGGCATGCATTGCCCGTCCAGAGGCCAGTCTACTTCATCAGTGAGGTACTGTCCGAGACCAAGATCCGCTACCCACAAATTCAGAAGCTGCTGTATGCGGTGATCCTGACGCGGCGGAAGTTGCGACACTACTTCGAGTCTCATCCGGTAACTGTGGTGTCATCCTTCCCCCTGGGGGAGATCATCCAGTCCCGAGAGGCCTCGGGTAGAATTGCAAAGTGGGCGGTGGAGATCATGGGCGAGACGATCTCGTTCGCCCCTCGGAAGGCCATCAAGTCCCAGGTCTTGGCGGACTTCGTGGCTAAATGGGTCGACACCTAGCTCCCGACAGCTCCGATCCAGCCGGAGCTCTGGACCATGTTTTTCGATGGGTCGCTGATGAAGACGGGGGCCGGCACGGGCCTGCTCTTCATCTCGCCTCTCGGGAAGCACCTACACTACGTGCTACGCCTCCACTTCCCGGCGTCCAACAACGTGGCTGAGTACGAGGCTCTGGTAAACGAGTTGCGAATCGCCATCGAGCTAGGGGTTCGACGCCTCGACGCTCGCGGTGACTCGCAGCTCGTCATCGACCAAGTCATGAAGAACTCCCACTGTCGCGACCCGAAGATGGAAGCCTACTGCGATGAGGTTCGGCGCCTGGAAGACAAGTTCTACGGGCGCGAGCTCAACCACATCGCCCGACGCTACAACGAGACTGCGGACGAGCTGGCTAAAATAGCCTCGGGGCGAACAACAGTTCCCCCAGACGTATTCTCCCGAGACCTGCATCAACCCTCCGTCAAGACCGACGACACGCCCGAGCCCGAGAAGGCCTCGGCCCAGCCCGAGGCACCCTCGGCACAGTCTGAGGTACCTCGGCTCAGCCCGAGGTACCCTCGGCCCCCGAGGATGAAGCACTGCGCATCGAGGGGGAGCGGAGCGAGGTCATGCCTGATCAAAACTGGCAGACCCCGTACCTGCAATATCTCCACCGAGGAGAGCTACCCCTCGACCAAGTCGAAGCTCGGCGAGTGGCGCGGCGCGCCAAGTCGTTCGTCTTGCTGGGAGATGAGAAGGAGCTCTACCACCGCAGCCCCTCGGGCATCCTCCAGTGATGCATTTCCATCGCCGAAGGTCAGGAGCTCTTACAAGAGATACACTCGAGGGCTTGCGGCCATCACGCAGCACCTCGAGCCCTTGTTGGGAACGCCTTTCGACAAGGTTTCTACTGGCCGACGGCGGTGGCCGACGCCACTAAGATTGTCCGCACCTGCGAAGGGTGTCAGTTCTACGCGAGGCAGACCCACCTGCCCGCTCAGGCTCTGCAGACCATACCCATCACCTGGTCGTTTGCTGTGTGGGGTCTGGACCTCGTCGGCCCCTTGCAGAAGGCACCCGGGGGCTACACGCACCTGTTGGTCGCCATCGACAAGTTCTCCAAGTGGATCGAGGTCCGACCCCTAAACAACATCAGGTCCGAACAGGCGGTGGCGTTCTTCACCAACATCATCCATCGCTTTAGGGTCCCGAACTCCATCATCACCAACAACGGCACCCAGTTCACCGGCAGAAAGTTCCTGGACTTCTGCGAGGATCACCATATCCGAGTGGACTGGGCCGCCGTAGCTCACCCCATGACGAATGGGTAAGTGGAGCGGGCTAACGGCATGATCCTGCAAGGACTCAAGCCTCGGATCTACAACGACCTCAACAAGTTCGGCAAGCGGTGGATGAAGGAACTCCCCTCGGTGGTCTGGAGTCTAAGGACAACGCCGAGCCGAGCCACGGGCTTCACACCGTTCTTTCTAGTCTATGGGGACGAGGCCATCTTGCCCACAGACTTAGAATACGGTTCCCCGAGGACGAGGGCCTACGCCGACCAAAGCAATCGAGCCAATCGAGAAGACTCACTGGACCAGCTGGAAGAGGCTCGAGACATGGCCTTACTACACTCGACGCGGTACCAGCAGTCCCTGCGACGCTACCACACTCGAGGGGTTCGGTCCCGAGACCTCCAGGTGGGCAACCTGGTGCTTCGGCTGCGACAAGACGCCCGAGGGCGGCATAAGCTCATGCCTCCCTGAGAAGGGCCGTTCGTCATCGCCAAAGTTCTGAAGCCCGGAACATACAAGCTGGCCAACAGTCAAGGCGAGGTCTACAGCAACACTTGGAACATCCAACAACTATGTCGCTTCTACCCTTAAGATGCTTTCAAGTTGTTCGTATACCTCGTTCACACACAAAGTCTGGTCGCCAAGGAAGGGTCAGCCTTGCCTCGGCAAAGCCCGACCCTCCCTCGGGGGCTAGAAGGGGGGAACCCCCTCTGCGTCGAAATTTTCCTCGAAAAAAGAAAAAAATCTTTTCTGCCAGGATGCCTTTCGTGCTTTTCGACTACTTCGAAAGTGGGTCCTGAAAACGATAGAGTACACGTAAGCAGCCAAGGCTGATCGAGCCGAGGGACTCCTACGCCTCCGGGATACGGATACCTCACTCATCACCTTCTGCGATAAGTAACTCGCGCTCGGATAAGTGATTCCGCGGACCGAACAAGTCTTCACGCTCAAAAGCTCCTCTGCCAGAACGGTTTTTTCGGGCCTTCTCGACTGTGTCAGTGACAGAACCCTATGGACGAGTAAGAGTGCGCGTAAGCGGCAAGGTCGACCGAGCCGAGGGACTCCTACGCCTCTGGGATACGGATACCTCACTCATCACCTTCCGTGAAAAGCAACCTTCGCCCGCACAAACAATTCTGTTACCGATAAATAAGTCCGGATACTCGAAACAAGAGGAAAAGGGACACAGCTTTACAACACGACGACAGTGTGATCGGGCCTCGGCGGCCGCAGAAAACATACACACGCTACAAGACAACCCAATCCTGCAGGCTCGGACGTCGACAGTTGAAGGGGGCAGCAGCACCCTCGGCGTCAACTACACCTTCGGCGGGGTCTGACCTAGCCTCGGACGGCGACGCGGTCGGAGGATCCCCACTCTGAAGGACGACATCGGCACCACACTCGGGCCATCGCCGCCAGGGTCTTCTCCAAGAATCCGGCTCGAGCAGATGGCTCGACCGGCCACCCCGAGGCCTCGGCCAGCTGTCCCCCGAAGACATCAGCCCGGCTTGAGGCCTCGGCAGCTCAACTCCGGCGTCGGTTCCGCCAGTGGACGACCCAGTCAGGCTCCGGCCGACCAAATCTTCTTCCCGAGCCAACTCTGCCTCTACCCGTGCTGACACCGCTACCTCCGGCTTTGGCTCATCAAAGGGCGGCCAAAGGGTTCCTTTAACTAAGCAAGAGAAGCCTCGAACGGCAAGGCCGACCAAGCCGAGGGACTCCTACGCCTCCGGGATACGGATACCTCACTCGTCACCTTCGCACGAGGCGACTCACGCTTGGTGAAGCGGTTCAGATAACCAACAGGCGAGTCTTAGTGCTCGAAATGAAGAAAAAACACGGCTCCGCGCCGAAAGTACATACATGTTCAGGCCCCGATAGCCACAATGAACAAGACACCGACACTCAAAGTGTCATTACAAACGGAACTCCGGTTCCACCTCCGCAGGTACGAACAACCCCACACGATAGGGGGGCCTGCGGAGCAACAGAAGACCGATGAACGGCTCGCCGTCGCTCGCCCCAGCAGCGGCGATGACGACGACTTCTGCTCCGGGGGGCCGAACAGCAGCAGCGATGACCTCAGGGCGGATGCTGCTGCCATGAGGCCCTCGCCCATGCCCTCACTCGAGAGGCAAGGACAGGCAGAAGGCCGTAGAGTTGGAGGTCAGTCCATGGGGGGCACCGGCTAGCTCGTCGGTGGAGGAACCTCTTCCGGCTGCCGTGGCGGAAGGCGGCGCCGGGAGCGGCTCCAAAGCCACTCGGCTCAGAGAGCCAGGCACGCGGCAGCTGCCAGCGCCACGAACGGCGAATGCCCTTCCCCCCGATCACTGAGGGAAGGAGCGGGCCGCCGCCCACGCAGGGACCGACCCCAACTCGGCACACTCCCCTCCCCAGCACTGATGATGAACATCCTTGAAGCTGAGGGAGGGGCAGAGGCCGCAACCCGGTTCGCTTCCCCCCACCATCGAACTGGTGGTCACCATCTTGGGTGACCACCGGTGAGGGGATGCAGCCGGGCTGCCTGATGAAAATCCTTGAAGCCGAACGATGGCTGAAAGGTACCAGCTCCCTCGAAGTTGCGTTCCTCCGACGACAAGGCGGAAGGATTGCGGGCGTCCCCCATCCGGGGGCTTGGAAGGTGGAAAGACACGGTGCATAAGGGAGCGCGAAGACATGGCCGTCTTTCAAGGGGGTCACCCTCCTTTTAAAGGCGACTCTCCCTACTTGCGTCCTCAGCCGTTGCGGGCTGAGTCTTCTTCAACACGCTCCAAGGTCCTCCCCCTACGACACGGGGGCTGGGTCCCACGCGTCATGCAAGCCGGTCCAGGGCAGAAGGAGCCAAACCGCCGCACGCAGGGCATGCAACTGCCCAGCGGTTACAAGCATTCCTCCACTTTCGCCCAGACCAGCGGGTGAAAGGGTGGACAGCCATACAGTCGGCATGCAACCGCGCCAAGTGGGCGCACCCCTTCGACTCCAACGCGCCCAGCATGTTGGCCCAGGCCCACATGTCATGCAACCGGCTCGCCGGTTGCTACGTGCGAGCAACTACACCGCCCCTCGCGCCACTGCCGCGCCTCCTCGACTGCGGAACCAGTACCGCGACTCGAGGCAACCCTGCGTATGACCCAGCAGTGCCAGCCAGGCACGACGGTCAATACGGCCAAAGATGGGCCGGCAGTAATGGCGGTGGCAGGCGGGCAGGAGCAGCGGTCACGTCGTCAGCCAAGCTTACGTCCCGTCCAGGGGCAGCGAGAGAACCCTCTCTCACAGCGTGAAGACGGCATGCCCGTGATCCGTTCCTCGAACGGCCCACGCACGCGCAATGGCTGCCTCGCGAACCACTCGCCCCGTCGCATTAACTCCGCGGCGGGACAGGCGGTGCCTCAGGCAGGAGAAGCAAGCGACGCTTCACCTTCGCCATAATGACCACGTCGAAAAAGGTACGCCACGTCATTCGATTTCATATCCTTTTCCTTTTTCCTCTTTCTCTCTCTTACAACAGGGACCGGGAAAGGGGGATACCCCGAAAAGGATCCTTCTCCGTGAAGGAAACAAGCCCTAAGCCTCCCTACTGATCAGAGGTTCAAAAGCTGGCCCCTCGGAGGGGTTCAACGGCCGCCTCAGAGCAATTGGGTTCTACGCCCACTACTAGTCAGAGGTTCGATGGCCGGCCCCTTGGAAGGGTTCAACGGCCGCATCAGGCCACTCGGGCTCCGCGCCCACTACTGATCAGGGGTTCGTAGGCTGGCCCTCGAAGGGTTCACAGTCGCCTCAGACACAGAGCGAGGGATGACCCTGGGTACGTTCGATACATAACCAAGGCTCGGGCTACGCTCCCGAGGTACCCTAGGACATTTCCGAGACCAGCGGGAGCGATCTTGTAACGGAATCCCATCAGAGGGAGGCATCGAGCCCTCGGACCCCGTCAAAGGGGACCGGGTCCGGCAGATCACCCGCAGGTACTTTTGGAGCGCGCCTCCGGGCCTCTAGTCGACCCCTAACAAATGGGGCACGGGCGTCCACTCGGATTACCCGCCAGCAGCTCACCGGAGACACCATGTTCGGCGCCCTCCGAGGGCAACATGGCGCTTCCCCCCCTCCTCCTTGCGGAAAGGCGACACAAGGGCGTATGTAAAAAAGACGAGTCTGTCCTTGACCGTCCTCTCGCCCTGTGCAGAGGCTCGGGGGCTGCTCTCGCAAACCCAGCTCCGGCCACACCGTTGACAGCATCAACATACCAGCCCGAGAACTTGGGACCCGACCGTGCACCTGGGCTACGGCCAGCTCGCATGAGGGAACAACCAGACCAGCCGAAGTGTTGCGAAACGCACTAAGACCTCGAAGGAGTCAAACTACTCCTCCGAGGCCTCGGGGGCTACACCCGGCGAGTGCGCTCGCGCGCACCCACCGGAAATGCAACCAAGAAAAGGCTGGTCCCCTTGCAAAAAAGTGCGGCAAAAGCCTCCAAGCGGAGTATTAACACTCCCTTCGAGGCTCGGGGGCTACTGTCGGGGACCATAATTAGGGGTACCCTCAAGGCTCCTAAATCTCAGCTGGTAACCCCCATTAGCACAAAGCTGCAAAGGCCTGATGGGTGCGATTAAGTCAAGGATCGGTCCATTCGAGGGACGCGATCGCGCCTCGCCCGAGCCCAGCCTCGGGCAAGGGCAGCCGACCTCGGAGGACCTACGTCTCGCCCGAGGACCCCCTCCAGCAACGGACACACATTCGGCTCGCCCGCGGCCTAGTCTTCACCAAGAAGCAACCTTGGCCAAATCGCCACGCCAACCGACCAAATCGCAGGGGCATTTAATGCAAAGGTGGCCTGACACCTTTATCCTGACGCACGCCCTCCAGTCGACAGAGCCGAAGTGACCGCAGTCACTTCGCCGCTCCACTGATGGGTCTGACAAGAGGACAGCGCCGCCTGCGCCGCTCCGACTGCTGAGCCACTCGACAGAGTGAGGCTGACAGCAGCCAAGTCCGGTCTCAGGTGTCATAGGAAACTCCGCTTCGCCTGACCCCAGGGCTCGGACTTGGGCTCAGCCCCGGAAGACGGCAAACTCCGCTTCGCCCGACCCCAAGGCTCGGACTTGGGCTCAGCCCCGGAAGACGGCGAACTCCGCTCCGCCCGACCCCAGGGCTCGGACTTGGGCTCAGCCCCAGAAGACGGCGAACTCCGCTCCGCCCGACCCCAGGGCTTGGACTCGGGCTCAGCCCCGGAAGACGGCGAACTCCGCTCCGTCCGACCCTAGGGCTCGGACTCGGGCTCAGCCCCGGAAGACGACGAACTCCGCTTCGCCCGACCCCAGGGCTCGGACTCAAGCTCAGCCCCGAAGGATGACGAACTCCGCTTCGCCTAACCCAGGGCTCGGACTCAACCCTGGCCTCAGCCGACGGTCTCCACCTCGTCCGACCCGGGGGCTCGGACTCGACCTCGACCTTGGAAGACAGACTCGACCTCGACCTCGGAGGAGCCTCCACCTCGCCCAACCTAGGGCACGGACCGACCGCGTCAACAGGAAGCGCCATCATTACCCTACCCCGAGCTGACTCAGGCTACGGGGAACAAGACCGGCGTCCCATCCGGCTCGCTCCACTATGCGAGTAATGATGGCGTCCCGCATGCCCTGTGACGACGGCGGCTCTCAGCCCCCTTACGGAAGCAAGAGGACGTCAGCAAGGACTCGACAGCCCCGACAGCTGTCCTTCCGTTAGGCTCCAGCGCTCCTCCGACGGCCACGACATCACGCGAACTGGGTGCCAAAACCTCTCCGGCTGCCACGATGGCATGTACTTAGGGCGCTAGCTCTCCACCGCTAGACACGTTAGCACACTGCTACACCCCCATTGTACACCTGGATCCTCTCCTTACGCCTATAAAAGGGAGGTCCAGGGCCCTCTTACAGAAGGTTGGCCGCGCGGGGAAGGACGGGACGGCGCTCGCGCAAGGCCGCTCGCTCCCTCCTGCGTGGACGCTTGTAACCCCCTACTGCAAGCGCACCCGACCTGGGCGCGGGGCTAACACGAAGGCCGCGGGTTCCACCTCCCACGCCTGTCTCCCTCCGGCAGCTCTCTTCTCCCCCCTTCGTGTTCCGCCTCGCGCCGACCCATCTGAGCTGGGGCACGCGGCGACAATTCACTCGTCGGTCCAGGGACCCCCCGGGTTTCGAAACACCGACAAGATTGACATAGGAGATGGTAAAACTCCAAGGCCGACTTTTGTAAACAAGACCCTGGAGACCGATCCTAGAGATGAGATAATCGGTCTATTGAAGGAATATTCAGATTGCTTTGCTTGGAATTACACTGAGATGCCTGGATTAAGCCGAGAGATCATAGAGCATCGGCTGCCTATTAAATCTGGTTTCAGACCTTTCAAGCAAAGAGCTAGAACATTTCGTCCAGATCTTCTCCCACGCATTAAGGACGAAATCCACTGGCTGCTAGAAGCTGATTTTATCAGACCTTGCAGATACGCAAAGTGGGTCTCCAATATTGTGCTGGTGGAGAAGAAGGAGTCAGGTAAACTTAGAGTATGCATTGATTTTCGCAATTTAAATAGAGCAACTCCTAAAGACGAATATCCCATGCCCATAGCCGACACATTAATCAATAATGCATCAGGAAATAGAATTATTAGCTTCCTTGATGGTAATGCCGGATATAATCAGATTTTCATGGCTGAAGAAGATGCGTCTAAAACGGCCTTTATATGTCCAGGCTTCATTGGTTTATTTGAGTGGGTTGTCATGACATTTGGTCTGAAAAATGCTGGTGCTACTTATCAGAGGGCTATGAATTTGATCTTCCATGAATTGTTAGGAAACACTGTGGAAGTTTACATTGATGATATTGTAGTCAAATCGGCTGAGTTTAGTTCTCATATAGCTGATTTGCGCAAAACCTTTGATAAAATGCGTCGGTATGGTTTGAAAATGAACCCACGTAAATGTGCTTTTGGAGTGTCGGCTGGTAAGTTTTTAGGATTTGTCATACATGAACATGGTATAGAGATAGACCCTGACCGAATCAAGTCTATTCGGAATGTGGGACCTCCGACCTGTAAGGTCGAGGTACAGAAGTTTCTCGGCAAGGTGAATTATTTATGAAGGTTTATTTCTAACCTAGCCGAGAAGATTGATGTGTTCACCCCTATTCTTCGGCTTAAGAATGATGCCGAATTCGCTTGGGGGCAGAACAGCAAGAAGCATTTGATCTTATCAAAAAATACTTATCTTCGGCTCCCGTATTAAAAGCACCACGAGCAGGAGTACCATTCCGATTATACATTGCAGTTGAAGATAAGGTCATTGGGGTTGTTCTGACACAAGAAACTGAGGGGAAGGAGCATGTGGTGACATATCTGAGCCGAAGGTTGGTGGATGCTGAAACAAGGTACACTTTTATTGAGAAGTTATGCTTATGCTTGTTTTATGCATGCACCAAATGTAGATGTTATTTACTGTCTAGTCATTGCACTGTTTCTGGTCAAGCCGATGTGATCAAATACATGTTGCATAACCCAATTATGAGTGGTAGAATTGGTAAGTGGGCTTATGCACTCATAGAATATGACTTGGCCTATGAACCATTGAAATCTATGAAAGGCCAAGTCGTAGCGGATTTCATTGTAGAACATCGGGTTAATGATATTCATGAACTAGACATGTCATACCTCACTATTACTCCTTGGACTTTATATTTTGATGGATCGGTTTGCAATGAAGGGCAAGGAATTGGCATTGTGCTTGTTTCACCAAGTAATGTCCCCTTTGACTTCTCTAGCCGATTGAAAACTTATTGCACTAACAATCAAGCCGAATATGAAGCACTTTTGTTCGGTTTAGAACTTTTAAATGGTATGGGAGTAAAACATGTAAAAGCATTTGGTGATTCTCAGCTAGTCGTCCAACAGGTGTTAGAAAAATATCAATGTTTTGATGGTACTCTAAATAGTTACCTTGAGAAATGTTGGAGCATAATCCATTCTTTTGACGAATTCAGTATTCGGCATATCTCTAGAGTTGAGAATCATAGAGCTAACGATTTGGCACAAGATGCATCAGGTTATCGGATAAAGAGAGGGAAATTTCACAAACCTGAAAATCTGATAACCAGTGCAGAGCCAAATTCCTAAGTCGCGGACCGTCCGCGTGATGACGCCGGACCATCCGGGGTTACCAGAAATGTTCTCTTAATCGATTCGGTTGACAATGAAGCCGATGCAAGTGATTGGAGGACACCTATACTTAATTATTTACAAAATCCCAATATCAGGACAGATAAGAACATTCGGCGAACAGCTTTCAAGTATATTTTGATGAGTGATGAACTTTACCGCCGAACAGTCAATGACGTCCTGCTTAAGTGCTTGGGCCCAGATGATGCTATATTAGCCATGGCCGAAGTACATGAAGGAATTTGTGGTACTCATCAATCAGCTCCAAAGATGAAGTGGTTGTTGCGAAGGTCTGGTTTTTATTGGCCTAGTATGATAGCTGATTGTTTCAAGTACTACAAGGGTTGCCAAGTGTGTCAAAAATTCGACGACCTACAATTGGTCCCTGCAGCCGAATTACATCCTATCATCAAGCCTTGGCCATTCAGAGGATGGGGATTAGACTTTATTGGAGAAATTCATCCTTCATCATCAAAGGGGCATCGGTTTGTGTTAGTTGCCACTGACTATTTCACCAAATGGACTGAAGCCGTTGCTCTAAAGAACATGACGCATAAGGAGGTAATTGAGTTCATAACTGAGCATATTATTCATAGATTCGGCATTCCCCAGACTTTGACTACAGATCAAGGTACTTCTTTTATGTCAAAGGAGGTACGTGAATTTGCTGAATCATACAGAATTAAGCTACTTAATTCATCTCCATATTATGCTCAGGCCAATGGACAGGCCGAGTCTAGTAATAGTACATTGATTAATTTGATAAACAAGAAGATATCTGATAATCCTAAACATTGGCATAAGATTTTGTCTGAAGCTTTATGGGCTCATAGAATATCTAAACATAGGGCTACTAAAGTATCTCCTTTTGAGCTTGTCTATGGGCAGGAAGCAGTGTTGCCTGTGGAAATAAGTTTGAATGCTGTCAGGTTCGCCAGACAAAATGATCTAACTGCTACTGATTATTATAATTCAATGATGGATAATATTGATGAGGTGCCCGACAAGAAGATGATAGCTTTGGGAGCAATAGAAAAGGACAAGATCATGGTAGCCAGGGCCTACAACAAGAAGGTAAAAATAAAATCATTTCAAGTAGGGGACCTAGTGTGGAAGACCATTCTGCCTCTAAGGAATAAAGACCGGAAGTTCGGGAAATGGTCGCCAAGCTGGGAGGGTCCTTATAAAGTAAAACAGGTAATGTCTGGTAACGCCTATTTGCTACAAACATTACAAGGCAAGGATTTGCCTAAGGCTTTGAATGGGCGTTTCCTCAAACAGTACCATCCTAGTATGTGGCAAGATGCTTAAGAGAACCGATGTAATCACATCGAGTTAGTTGCTTTTGGTTTGCTCAGCTCCATCAAAAGGCAGGGGGGCATATGTTGAGCGCCATTTTGAGCTGGCGGACAGTCCGGCCCTGAGGTCAGACGGTCCGCGGTCCGGACAGTCCGCGCCTGTGGGCCGGACGGTTCGCGCATGCGCAGAGCAGTTTAGGGTTCCGAGTTTTGTGCTACGGTTGTTAGCTATATTCGCGGAATTAGCTCGGAATCAGTTATGTAAAGGGTCCAGTCCCCCTCCTCTATAAATAGAGAGGTCTACGGCCGATTTGTAATCATCAATCGAATCAATACAACTTCTATTTCACATTTATTTCCTGTACAATTAGGAGTAGTTCTAGTCTAGTTCTAGTTTAGCCTCTCGATCCCCAAATTCTCCGCCTCTCCTCGACTCTACGTCGATTAGAGGAGTCTAGGTCGGCCTGCCCGAGCCTAGACAACTCTTAGGATCTCTCCTCCCCGACGGGGTCCCTCCCAGGAGCGAGATCCAGGCGCCGCCGGCGATCTTCCGCCGCCCCTGCGCACGCGCGGACCGTCCGGCCCTAGGGCGCGGACCGTCCGGCCGTCAGGCAGGGAACCCGAGCTCCTGCACCAGGTCACGGACCGTCCGCGCCTGACCAGAGAGCACTGCCGCCTCACGCCAGGTCGCGGACCATCCGGCCCTGTGCCGCGGACCGTCCGCGCCTGACCAGAGAGCACCGCCGCTGGTTCTTTTGAAGTGATTGGCGCCTCCAAAAAGGTGTCAACAGCGCCCAAGTACCCGTGTTTCGAGTCTAGGATTAAATTACCATCTCTCTCTCCTGCCTCTGCGGAACTCTCGACTGATTTTTTTAAATTCCTGGTGGATCACATTCATGGATCTGATGTCAATTTACATTGTGTCCATTTTAATCAGCAACGTCAAATCGTTATATAGAAACAGTGTTGGATCACGATTTGGATGCCCTAACCACACCACTGGTGCATGGCTCCAACTTGTCAGCTGTCAAATGTCATCGTCCCACTCCCAATGTGAGAAGATGACTGTGACAAAGAGCATACAACCATACAGGAACAGGCAGAAGCAGGGCGGAAAACAAAACGGTGCTGACCAGACGCAGCGCCAGCAGTGGCGAAGTTGACAATGCCGAATGCGAGAACGTGTGGAGGCGAGAGTGGTGCTGCGCGCCGGCAGGCAAGCCGCCAGCGCCGTCCGACATGTGATGTGATCTGGAGCAGGAGGACAAACGCGCGACACACTTGTTGCAGCTGGGAAGGAGGGTGGCATGACCAGGTAGAGCCAGGAGCAACCTTTTCTCCCGTGTCTTTGTAGAATCTTCTCTGATCCGCCTAGCGAATCGAAAGCCATCAAATGGAAGGAAGGATGACACAACCGAGTTGGAATGACGCATGGCATGGAAGCCATGGACGAGTTGGCACGAGGCCATGAGGATGACGATACCGCCACTCCGTCCTGAAATAAGCATAATAACCTTGATTAAATATATAAACAAAATTACTATTGTTTATCAAGTATAATAAGTACTATTAGATTGGTTATAGTATATAATATTATAATATATTTTTAATGCACTTAGTTAAATTTAAAAAGAGTTTAACTCCTTAAAGACGTGTGGTATACTGATCCGTGCGCTATGCCTAGCTGCGAGGACACTTTCAATACAGTCACTATCATAGTAATTTGGTGGCTACTTTCTCTGTTTGTTTGGGTTGTAGTTACGAAAATGGTTGTTGTGTATTGGATGTGAGCTGTGAGAAAAGTTGTTCTAGTCTAAGAGTTAAAAAAAAGTTGGAAGAAGTACGGTGGAATTGATTGACTGTGAGAGTCATGCATGGACGAGCTTACGCCGTGACTATCGGTTGGCGGCGATGGAAAAGGAAGCGGTCTACCTCACACATATATTTATTATAGCCCACTCACACATGTATTCATTATATCTACATCATTAATGTTTTATGTTCTAGAAAGCCATCTACCTTAGGACATATACAATCCACATAAATGACTCGTATCTTGAGATGTTACATCTAAGGGGATAAGTGTAAAAAAGCACAAGAAGACATATATTAATGAAGGTACGTCTCTACTCTCTAGCACAAGAGACAACATATCTAGTGTAAAAACAAATTGAATGCTAGCATGCTAAGACTGTCTCCAGTAGAGTGTGTAAAATAGGGGACGCGGAACTGTAGATGATACTGTTTGCATAGAGAAGTTTAAAATAGAGGATAGAATAAGGGATCTGCTGGAGATAACCTAGCATCTAATCTTATCTATCCTATCTACCATCTATAACTGGGTGCAATTCCACCTTCTTTTGAACTGTTTTCTAAAGAATACATACATTTCACTGAATAGGGCGTGGCGTCCTCAGGTGAGATTAGATTTAGCCTCATATTATGGATCCGATGAACAAGATTTGATGTTAGTATATTAATCCCTTATTTGTTTTTACGTCAGATATGTTGAACACTTTAAAAGGTTAAAAGAAAAAAAGAATAAGAGAAAGACGTTACTGTTTAGAATTTCTGTCTAGCTAGGTGAAATTCCGAACACTTTTCTCCTGGTGGCGGTTGGGCTTATGGCTGGTTTTTACGACTTTAGACTTGTTCGATTAGGAGTGGATTGAAGATGATGAGAGGGAATTAAAAGTTAAAATTAAATAGAATGAGATTTAATCTCCTTCAATCTCCTCCAATCTAGATACAACTGAACAAGACTTTAGGCTATGTTCGGTTTACACGAGTGCATTCCAGGGAGGGATTGAGTTAATCCTCTTCAGTCACTTAAACCTCTTGCAGGTATAATCCCCTTAGGTTGTAATCCCTGGCTTCAAAAGATTGTTCGGTTAATTCAGGGAGATGCAATTTTCGATACAATGAAGACAACCTTATTATAAGAAGCACGATAATCTCATGGCATGTTAACACTAATAAATTGCAAAAGACTACATCTTCAGTGTCATGTTCATGACGAGATCATGGATCTAAATAATGATGCATCTCTCTTTAACATAACAAGTACACAAAAATCGTTGGAAAAAGGTCTTCAATACATTAATTAGAATGACACTTGAACAATATGAACAGAGAAGACATTCTACCTCTAAAGACTAAGAAAAATGCCACTGTAGATACATGTCAATAACTGTAAACTATTTAAGCAAGGTCAATATTCAATGTATTGCATTAAAAATAATTATTATATTGACTAAAACATCTTGTAAAAAAGTGTTGTATATGACTAAAACATCTTGTGAAAACATGATTGCAGAGATGAGATGCTTCAGGTCACCAACTGGACCAACATAAAAATGGCAAGATTAATATGGTGTCAAAATGCTAATGGGATGCGTGTGCCGGACATACACATTTATTTTATGTAGTTCTCAGGTTTCTTTTCTCCAGTGTGCTGCTTTCTTTCTTTTCCTTATCTACATTGTGATTCTAGTTACAAATAGAATTAAAGTGTTGATTCAAGATAAGTGTCATGCTGGCAATTTATTTGCAAAGTTAGAGGAGCAAAAAAACTCAAAGAACATTTGTGAACTAGCATACATGTTTCAACAAAGAATGCAATAGAAGAGGGAAAACGAGCAGACAATTTATTCCAGAAATTACAAGAGGTGAGAAAACGGAGTGAATAATTCCAGATTCTGAGTATGCAGAAATAAATTATGGATAGATACTGAATGTGCAAACAGAAGCAACAATTTGAAGTTCTAGATTGCAAAAATGAGTCCATAAAAACAGGAAAATGTTAATATTTGCAAGACACACTTTATTGTGTACATTCTGCATCACTCCATGCACAAGAGCAGGTCCGATCGGTAACAAATTTTGTGAAATAATGCATGTAAAACATATTTGAACTCCCCTTCAGGTGAACAACAAAATATGAAATAATGCAAGATACGCAAATTGCAAAATTATTTAATTCATGCAAAAAAACATGCACGTCCACACTAGGAATCAAAATTCAAGTTGGGTTCATACAACACTGAAAGCCCAACACCGCATACACTCCACAACCTTGCTAAAGTGATCCCACACCATGAACAAAGTACCATCGGGCTAGTGGTATTCTAGAGAAACTGGGTGAAAATTATCCTCTACGTTCTGTAGAATGAACAAGCAACCTAGCAATGTTGTAGTTGTCCTATAATTGCAGAAAAATAAAAATTCTTGCACCCGTAGAAATGAGTTTTCAGATGTAAATAATATCCAATGCATTTATATTAATATTTCAATATAATTACATCTAAGTACAAAATAAACTCCAAATGAGAAGTCAGGTGTACTTCATTGACATACCTACAGACAATTTTGCACTTTTGATTTCTTCAGTGCTCATATATTCATATGTAATTATTAATGTACCCTATACACTAAATACCAACGCAAGAACCATGGACCACAGTCCACAATGAAGATAGTTTGACTCATTACCACTTCCTCAATTCTTCTAAATCCATGAAAATTTGACCATTCAAAAAGCCAAAAAAGTTGGCAAATATCCAAAAACTGCTAATCAGGAAAACGACTCATTCAACTAGGGGATCAGAACTCATGAAGCTTGCAACAAAATCCATGGAATGACGCAAGCCTTCTAGGACATCAATTTACCATGACATCCCTCAGACTTCATCAATCCTGAAGTCCGCAACTGTTGGTCTTAAGCCCTCCTCCCAGCCGCCTCCATCCTCTGAGTTGCCATTGAAGCACATAGCTAGATTGACACACGCCACAGAGCCCACATTGCACGACTTCTGAAACGGGAGCAAACCGACTGCGGCATCGATCTTACCCCGGACAAATGGTAGTGTGCTGGTGTCCCCACCCAACCTGCATAATGGCTGCACCATTCACCAAGCAACTCTGCGCCCTCTACTGTCATCAATGCGCCCGTTGAGTGGATCCATGCATGTTGCAGCACAATAGCCACACGACGGCCCGAATCTCCCAAATACCCTGGATTACTCATGGCATCCACCACCATTCTGAATCTCCCAAATACTCTAAATCAAAGAAGAGATGCAAGAACCCAATCAAGAACCCTAAATGCCCTTGATGCGAGATAAGAGACAGGGAGGAAGAAGAATACCGATGACAAAGTGCTCGTCGGAGGAGATCGACACCGGAGATAGGAATCCCGCATCCTTGACACTGTTACCGCCATCGCCGCCACTTACCTTTCAGGCCTTCACGTGCGTTGCCCCGGCTCCTTCGAGTGCACCCAACGGGAATATTTCCACACTAGAGGTTGGGCGTCGTTCCCTAGCCAAGAAGACGAGGAAAGTTCGGATCCGCCCAGGATGCTACCCACACGTGGATTAACCGAACGTCAATTTTCTCATGACCGAGATTTTATCCACGTGGGAGCGATCCACGGGGATCTAGCCACGATCCAGACCGGGATGAGTCTAACCGAACAGGGCCTTAGTGGGTTGTTTTTCCAAGCATAGCACGAGTTATGTTCCCTCCCCAGAAATAATGAAGGCTTATTATATTCGATTAGGGGTGAATCTAGGTATTTGAGAAGATTAAATCACCTTCTGGATTGGAGGGATCAATCCAACTCCCGACGTGGGCGACTGCTTTCGATGGTGGGCCCGCTGTGCAGGATGTGTGCGTTGACCTGTAGCGCGTGGGGTGACCGACCGTAGCCTATGGACCCACGTGGCTATGTGCCTAGAAGTGCGCGTGCGCACAGGCGTGGAAGGTTGCGCGGGTGACGTGCCCTGCAATCACCATTTGCGTCCGTTGGAGTGGGGAGCCTACGTGTCAGTTAATAACGGTTGTTCCTGTGACGGTTGGGAGCCGCTAGTTTTTTCTGGGCCTCCTGGGCTCCTGGCCGAAGTGGGAGGCTAGTAGGCTACGCTGTCTCTGTGCCACCACACTGTGGGGTCAGCTGGGGCCTGGGGGCGGGCTGGATGCTGTCTTGTGCCTTTCTACAACACCTCATTCTCTTTCTAGTATGTTCTTGTTCCACTTTAGATCCAAAATGGAAAGAAGAAGGTCCTCTTTTGAGCCAACTCTAAGAGAGAACTTGAGAGCACAAACTATTTATTGTTCTTGTGAGCTTCAAGAGCATCCCATCCGACCCATCTCTCTCCTATCCTTTTCTAAGTTCAGTGCTAATTCGTGAGAGGTTGGAAAAAACTACTGTATGCATTTGAGGTTGCGCTTGGTGACACCATAGATAATGAGTAAAATGCAACAGCTGACTACACTAGCGGTCCTCGAAGGCTGTGTCACGGGGTCTCTAAGCTCAGAAACCAAGAAACGAGCGATGGAACATAGTGGCCAGCCAAAACCGTTCGATTGGAATTTGATCAAACCGGATGCCGACGGATATACTTTTTAATGACCTTTGATAATTAAAGATCGATCATGACCTTGAAAGTCCTCTTTTAGTAGTTTGACGTCTGATTTGGACACGGTAATTAATGGTCCACGAAGCAGGATGTAGCGAAAGGTGAGGGCGTGATGAGGCGGTGTGCCACATGTCCTGGCCGGCGCCGGTGTTGTCTCTTGTTTCTGGTCGCAGGCACACGTCACTTAGCTTATCGCATCGACGACCATCTGTAATGGGCGGGCCGCGCTGGGACTTCGTGAAATGCTGTAGCTCTGCTCCTCCTTGAAGCATTCAGAATACATACTCGCTCTAGCTTCTACTGTTTAATTTGGTCACTGTCTGTATATATACGTATGTGCTACCTGGTTGTGTGGTCGCGCACTTGCTACATTTCGAATAGGGGTGTTGTGACCTATCACTGCATGCATGTGTGCAACGCAGAAAATTTCTTATTATCAATAGTCGGCGACTTAATTCATGTTAACGTAGATGAGATGAGCTAAATATATAAAATAGGTTATCTAAATTCTTATAAAAAAATACTAACATTTCGTTAGACTATTTCCAGCAGCTAGCTTACCATCTTTATACCCATATTCAAACTTCGTTATATGAATAACGTAATCTATAATGCAAATCAGTACAAAAATAGTGTTTTGGATAAACTAGACGAGAGTAGACTGCTGAACACCGATTCAAAAGGCTATAATGGCATGCAAGTACAAATGTCCAATCAGATAGGATGACACTACACTACACGGGCACGTTTAGGCATGAGCATGACACATTCCAGCACATGCACGTCTAGCTAATCATGGCATCATGCCGTGTCATGTTGTCCTTTGTGCCGAGCACTCGAGCAGTGATGGTCCACTACTTATCCAAAAATGGATCAAACATGGCTACTAAGTCGATCAACCGTGTTGCTGTGGCCTAGCAATAGGCGGCTGTTACCTTATATATAGTGGGCAACCCGCACCTTGACCGATTAGCGAATGCCGACTGTCGATCTAGAGCCTGAACACGTGCGTGGGTGATTGTCGGTCGTGGTTGTGCCATAGAGGAGATGAAGGGCAATCGAAAATTAGATTGTCCCGTTAGACACGAACGTGTCTGATATGTGGTGAGTTACGAAGTGGGACACTTGTGTTGGCGCCGATCCGAGCGCCAATCATTACGCTGAGAACCTGCGGCGGTGTTCTCTGCACAGGCACAAACAGTCCACGGTCAGGGGTCGAACGGTCCGCGCATGCGTAGGGGCAGCGAAGTTCGCCGGCGACGCCTGAATCTCGCTCCCAGGAGGGACCCCGTACGGGAGGAGAGATCCTAGGCTTCGTTTAAGGTCGGCAGGCCACCCTAGACACCTCTAATCGACGTAGAGCCGAAGAGAAGCGAAGAATTTGGGGTAGGGAAAGGCTAACTTAGAGCTAAATTAGAACTACTCCTAATGCATAAGTAAAACGAGAAATAGACTTGATTTGATCGATTGTGGGGTAGCCCTTCATCTATATAAAGGGGAGGTCTGGATCCGCTACAAGTTGTTTCCTGAGCTAATCCCGCGGTTTTAGCTAAAAATCTCGCGAGAAACTCGGAACCCTAATTGACTCTGCGCACGTGCGGACTATCCGCGTAATCATCACAGACTATCCGGACCGCGGACCGTCCGCGAGTACATTTCTAGTGCTCAACATATGCCCCCTGCCTTTTGGTGGAGGTTAACGAACCAAAAAGGCATATGAACTAAGCCTGATGCAAGCCACCGGCTTTTCCAATCCAATACAGTGATCATTCAATAGAGCCCCAATGCATAAAGGCCATTGAGGATTGCATCTTTCTCGGCCGTGACCATTTGATCAATGGATCAAAAGGAATAGAATGGAGATGCCCCCCAGACTGAATAGACAAAGGGAGTACGCATGTACCATGGGTTCATCGTCGTACCATTCCATATTTGAACAGGACAATACATCGATGATGAGTAGGTGGGTGGGAAGCATCCTAGGATGACAGGATGAATAGGCGATGCTTCTTGCGTCGTCTTTCGGACCGTTTTACTCGGCCGTTTTTAATGGGTGACCGGGGTTTCTTTGTTGGCCGATCACGTAGAACGACCTTCTTGCCAGCATATTTGGTTAGCAATTGATCGAAAGTAGGGCCGACTTTTACCAGCCGACCATGTGCGTCATGTTGGCTTTGCCCTTGCATCTCTTTTCTTGCTTTGCGTGGACGCTGACGCCTCTGGCTATGGGCAGACTGTCTGTCTAAGTCAGCCGGACCATCTGTCTGAGCACCAGACCGTCCGCACGTAGGTGTCGGACTGTCCACGATGCTCGGGTCAGGTTGCCATGCTCGGCTCCTCAATTGAGTCTGTCCCCGGCGCCTCCGGACTTGTTAGTTTTCTTGTCTGGAGCCTTCCGAACAATCTCTTCTTGTGATATATTTGACGTGCGAGGATTGCTAATGATGATGTTTTTGCCTTTGCCTTTATCGGCCACTTCGGGCCGAACCAAGACCTCTTTGCATGTGGGTTCTATGGTATTGATAGGAAATGGCTGCGTGTCCACTTACATCTCCTGAAAAGCCAATCGACCCTTATTTATGGTCGATTCTATCTATCGACGAAAAACATTACAATCATTGGTGGCATGGGAAAAAGAATTATGCCACTTACAATAAGCACGTCTCTTTAATTCAACCATAGGAGGAATAGTATGAGTTAATTTAATGTTGCCATTTTTAGTAGTTCGTCAAATATACTGTCACATTTGGCAACATTAAAGGTAAATTTAATCTCTTCTTACCGATTCTTTTGAACCGACTGTAAGAAAGAACATGCAGAAGATTTGGCCTTTGTTGGCCAAACAAACTCAGCGGTATATACATCTGCGGATTCATCATCTGAATTATCACGCTCTACTAGATGTATAGTACGGGTGACTGATTTTGATGTCTCTTTAAATCGACTTTCACAGGCTAAAGCCCGCCGATGTAGTTGAGCTATTGAAAAGAACTGGGTCTCATCTAATTTGTCTCTTAAGTAGGATAGCAACCCATTAAAATCAAGCCCTGCTAGCTCTTTGTCTACGACATGGATCCAAAAGCATTGGTTTCTAGTGTCCTAGAACCTTCGAATATAATCGTTAAGCGATTCTTCGCGTCCCTATCGAACTAAAGCTAAATCAGCTAGTCCTAATTCATATTCCCCGGAAAAGAAATGTTCATGAAATTTACTCTCTAAATCATTCTAGGAATTAATGGATTTTGGAGGCAGGGCGGCGTACCATGCAAAAGCGGTACCAGTAAGGGATAAAGAAAATAAACAAACATGAAATGCTTACCCATCGGTCAATTCGCCTAGGTGTGCTAGGAACTGGCCTATATGTTCGTGTGTGCTTCTCTCATTTTTACCAGAAAACTTAAAAAACTCCGATATCCTTGCCCTTGTGGATATAGGACAGTGTCAAACCGGTGATCATATGGCTTCTGATATGATTGCCCCACTCTAGCTACACTAACTCCAAGCCTATCTCGAAATAGTTCAGCCATCTCTTTCCTAATTTTCTCCATTGCGCCCGGTGGCAGACCACCGGACCCTAGGATGTGGGGCTCATTCGGTCAGGCATTGTTATGCCGACCTTCTTGTCGTGACCGATCGATAATGTTGATCAGCCTGTGATTGTATGGCGTGCTGTGGTTTAAATATGTAGGGGGCAGAACGTACTGCTGTTGTGGTGTGTAATAATTTGGTGCATAGTGTGCGGCAGTAGGTTCTGCGTATGCTAATCCGGTCTGTCCGGTGGTACATTCGAACTGGCCAGTCGCGTTCGCTATTATTAGGGCGCCACGCGGTAGCCCTGGTGCGGTCCTGGACTGTCTGGCAAGGAAAGCCAGGCGGTCTGCGTAAGGGCCGGACGGTCCGGGCAAAAACTCGGACGGTTCGACCATGTCCAGGGGCGCCGATATGCCAAGCAGGGACGACGATGGTGGTATTTGTCCTGGATATGAGTTTATCGGCATTACCATATAATGGTTGGGACTGCGAATCCCCATTTGTCACTGATGTATTAGACATAGAAATCCTGTTACTAGATTCATATGATAGAACTAGGAGCAACAAATTTATACAACGTACGCGTTAATTTTCTAATTGATTCTTCTAACCCCTAATCTGTTGTTTCATTTGATTTTGCTGATGATCTACATATTGTTTAATAATTTGGATGCCGTCGAATTTACTTACGTTGGGGACTTGAAGCGAAGATAGAAGAGACGCGACGTCGGTCTCTCCATGTTTGACAACTTTCTAGTGGCGATCCACCGTGTATTGTGACAAGAATTTCTCCTTCGCTTGACGCATGTAGTCCTCATATTACTGTTGCTCATCGCCCGTAAGACTTTCAACAGCCAGCTTCAGGATATTGTCCGCGGAGATATCGATGTGATCTTTAGAACCGACCATTTGAGGGCATGATTTTTAGTAGATCTAGACACCTGTTCCCCAGCGGAGTCGCCAAAAAGTGTGTTGGCGTCGATCCAAGCGCCAATCACTGTGTTGAGAACCCGTGGCGGTGTTCTCTGCACAGGCGTGGACGGTCTGCGGCTAGGGGCTGGACGACACTAGTAGAAAAGAGCTCATAGCCTGCGGCACCCATAAATTATCACTGGCGGTTTCAGTTATCGCGCGCCAGTAAAAAAAACAAGGTGGGCCCGGCTTGGAAACCGCCAGTGGAAACCTATTTCCACTGGCGGTTATCTTAACACAACCGCCAGTGGAAATAGGCCTGTGGAAATAGGGTATTTCCACTGGCGGTTGGTGTAACAGAACCGCCAGTGGAAATACCCTATTTCCACTGGCAGTTGTGTTAAGATATCCGCCAGTGGAAATTTGTTTCAACTGGCGGTTTTTCAAGCCAACCGCCAGTGAACTGTCTGTTATAAATACCCCTCTTCTTCCCCGCGACAGTGAACTGTATGCTCGCAGCCAGCTTCCATTGGAGGCGATTTTGGAGGTCCAGGTTTCACAAAAATATAAGGGGGGAGGTTTTGGTCTTCATTTCTTGGAAGAAGGTGGATAAGAAAGGTTGGTTTATGTTTCTTTGTCAATTTTTGTTCATTCTTGCTCAATTTTAGCCACATTTTGGATCTAGGGTTTTACATGTGAGAGAGAAGAGTATAGCTAGGTAATTTTCTCTATTTTCTCAAATGAGGTTGCTTAAGATGGTTAGTTTTTGTCTATTCCCTCTCCTTTTTCATATTTAGTTCTCAAATAAGTTTATCCATAACACATATTTAGTTGCTTAATGAATGGTGAATGTGTTGTATGGAAGGTTGGTTTAATTATGTTTCAATTGTCAGTTATTGTTTATTTTTGCTCAATTTTAACTACATTTTGAAACTAGGCTTTCACCATGTGTTAGAGATAGGTTTGGGTATTAAATTTTTTTGTTTATTAGTTGCTAGGAAAGTTTGGCTTATGTTTCTTTTGCCAAATTTTGTTCATTTTTCCTCCATTTTAGCCACATTTTGGATATAGGGTTTCACCATGTGTTAGAGATAAAGTAGTCTAACTACTTTTATTGGAAGAGATAAAGTAGTCTAACTACATTTTTGTTAGCGACAAACCGAAGCATGTAATTTTACACGACTTTCTAGAGAGGAGAGGGAGAGGGAGAGAGAGCTATTGTTGCCAATGCGCTCGGAGCAGGTCCAGCACTTACCGTCCGTGCGGATGCAGCACTTTGCACATCCAGAATGCCCGTTCTTGCATTGATTTTACACAGAGCAGAGCATCATGCTGGAGCCTACCGATCAATATGTACTGTATATATACATGCATGGTAATCTGACTTGCCATGAAAACTTCGGACTGGAAGGGTAGGCAGCAGATGTCGCACTCCAGCGCGTCCTTCTCCATGGATAGTGTCACAGTCGCCTCTTCCTCATCCTCCAACCCCGCCTCTTCCTCATCCTCCACCACCACCTTGGCTTTCTTTGGAGTGCCGCCGTACGTAGAGAAGCCCGCCTCTTCCTCATCCTCCATAGAGAAGCCGTGGTCTTTTTCCCGGTCATGGTTTATCACCTAGAACGCGAGGTAAAATAAAAGCAGGGAGGACTATTCGACTAATATATACATATCAGGCAGTAAGAAACAAGCATCATCTTCAAAGAACATGTTGTGAAAGAACTTGGAAAGATGTTTACCAGATCTGATACTTGTGAAAGAACTTCACACCAATGGTGATGAGATACGCGAAGCCAGGAGACGACGTAGTATTTAAACACTGCAAGAGGAGAGAGAGATAGAAGAGAGAGAGATAGAGGAGAGAGAGAGGAGAGAGAGAGAGGATAGAGAGAGAGAGAGGAGAGAGAGAGAGGGTTTCACATTTTAGCCACATTTTTGGATATAGGGTTTCACCATGTGTTTTATGTTACTTTTTTACAGGTGATGATGGAGAGGATATCCTGGATGTATAACTTATCAAGGCTAGATCCATCATACATATCTGAGGTCCATAAGTTTATTGTTGTCGCTAAGAACCATGCTTGGAGAACAAAGACAAAGAACATATATTGTCCATGCATGGACTGCAAAAATGCTGTTGTATTTGATGACACAGAACAAATCATATCTCATCTGGTATGCCGAGGATTTGTGAAGGATTACATAATTTGGACAAAGCATGGAGAGGGTAGCTCTTCGCCTTATACAACTAGAAACCCTGCGAACATTGACGACAACTTTCAGTTCGTTCACGAGACACAACAACCTCTTCCACAGAGTGAACATGTAGTGCCAAATGTTACTGATCATGGTTACGCCGGAGGAAATGAACGTGAAAGAACCCATGTTCTGCCAAATGTTATGGACGAGGAAGATGCAGAGTTGTTAGAGGCAATGTTGCGTCGTCATACAGATCCATCGATGTTCTTCATGAAAGGTATGGAGTCCCTGAAGAAGGCAGCATAAGAGCCTTTGTACGACGAGTCTAAGGGCTATACCAAAGAGTTCACGATGCTCCAGTCTGTGTTAAAGTTGTTGATGTTAAAAGCTAGATATGGTCTGTCTGATGCTGGCTTCGATGCGTTCTTGAGTATTATCGCAGACATGATTCCAAAGGAGAACAAAGTGCCTGCTAACACGTACTATGCAAAGAAACTAATCAGTCCACTCACTATGGGCGTGGAGAAGATCCACGCGTGTAGAAATCACTGTATCCTTTATCGAGGTGATGATTATAAAGACTTGGAGAGCTGCCCAAACTGTGGTGCAAGTAGTTACAAGACGAATAAAGACTATCGAGAGGAAGAGTGTGTTGCATCTGTGTCTAAAGGGAAGAAGCGAAAGAAAGCCAAAAAGAAGACTTCAAAATCCACGAGCAAAGAAAAAGAAGAAGTAGACTATTATGCGCTCAAAAAGATTCCTGCTTTGGTGATGTGGTACCTCCCCGTCGTCGATCGATTGAGGTGTTTGTTCGCTAACCCTGAGGATGCCAAACTTATGAGCTGGCATGCTTCTAATGAGCACAAAAACGATGGGAAGCTTCGACATCCAGCCGATGGGAAGCAGTGGCAAGATTTCAATGAGAACCACCGAGACTTTGCCGATGAACCAAGAAATGTTAGGTTCGCACTGAGTACTGATGGAATGAATCCATTTGCTGAAAGGAGCAGCAAGCATAGCACATGGCCAGTGATCCTCACCATATACAACCTTCCTTCATGGTTGATGCAGAAACGGAAGTACATTTTGCTAACCATGCTTATTTCTGGACCTACACAACCTGGAGTTGATATGGATGTATTTTTAGAGCCCTTAATGGAGGATATGAAAATATTGTGGGTAACGGGTGTTCAAATGTTGGATGAGTATCGTAAAGATTCATTCACGCTGAGAGCAATTATTTTTGTTACGATCAACGATTACCCTGCACTCTTCACATTATCAGGCCAGTTTAAGGGAAAGGTTGGCTGCACAGTATGCATTGATGAAACTGCTTACGTGTCCCTTACTGCATCTAAGAAGATAGTGTACATGAGGCACAGACGCTTTTTATTGGAAGGACACAGGTACCGCATGCGAAAGATGGATAAGTACTTTGACAATAATGGTGAACTACATTCTACTGCTCCATCGGGTAACAATAAAGGTCATAGAGTTTTTGAAATAGTCAAGAATATCAAGTTTGTTTTCGGGAAGAAGACAAAAGACGGAAAAACAAGGAAAGATGTCAAACCAGCTCCGGGGGCTATATTCAAGAAAAAGTCTATTTTCTTCGAGTACTTGCCTTACTGGAAAGAGTTAGATGTGCGACATGCGATCGATGGTATGCACGTTCAGAAGAACGTGTTTGAAAGCATAATTGGCACCTTGCTAGACATAAAGGGCAAAACAAAAGAAGGGCTCAATTCACGCATGGACTTGGTAAATTTAGGCATAAAAAAGGAACTACATGCTGTTCTTCAAGAAAATGGGAAGTATCATCTCCCAGCAGCAAGCTACAATCTCAATGTAGATGAGAAACATGTGATGTGTGTTTGGCTTAAGAATTTGAAAGTCCCATCCGGATTCTGCTCTAGCATACGAAGTATTGTGTCAATGAAAGACCTGATAGTCACCAACTACAACTCACATGATTGTCATGTCATGCTGACTACATTCCTACCTATTGCCATCAGGGCTATAAATCCTTTATTTTTAAAGATGGCAATCACACGGTTGTGCTACTTTTTTAACAGAATTTCACAAAAGGTAATTGACTGTGATGAGTTGGCATCTCTTCAGGAATTCGCAGTGGAGACAATAACACAGTTTGAGATGTGTTTCCCTCCATCGTTCTTTGATATTATGGTGCACCTTGTGGTGCACTTGGTGCCACAAATAGAGGCATTGGGTCCTATGTATTTGCATGAAATGTGGACGTACGAGCGTTTCATGTCAATACTCAATGGCTATGTATCAACCCGTGCTCGTCCCGAGGCATCCATGATAGAGGGGTACTGTACCGAAGAGGCCATTGAGTCCGGAGGTCCATTCTGCAATAGTATCCTAAAAGATCAGGTTGCAATAGGTCTGCCTCCGTCACGACACGAGGGTAGATTGTATGGAAGCGGGAGGATGGGACGAAAATCTTTCATCCCACCAGATTACAATACAGTACTTGAGGCACATCACAGCATCCTACATCAGCTAGCGATAATAGAGCCATTTATCCAACAACACATCAATGAGCTTCACGAGCAAAATCCTGGGCATACGTCTGATTGGGTAATGAAGCAACATAAGCAGTGGTTCAACACATGGCTAATGGTGAAGGACATTCCACGTGGAGAAACAATAGAAGAAAAAACCATCAAGGGGTTGGCATCTGGACCTTCACGCCAGGTCACAACATGGCAAACCTATGGCATTAGTGGATTCACATTTTGTACAAAGTCCAAGGACAAAAAGAGCATGTCACAAAACAGTGGTGTTCGATGCGAGGCCATAGATGATGAAACTGGTGAGATTATTACATATTTTGACTTTATTGAGGACATATGGGAACTAGACTATGGTACATTTCAGATCTCGGTTTTCCGATGTCAATGGGTTGAAGACAAACATGTCACGGTAGACAACTATGGTGTCAGAGTTCTTGATCTAAGTAAGGTAGGTTACAAAGATGACCCATGGATCCTTGCTAATCGTGCTGCACAGGTCTTCTATGCTGAACAGATCATTTCTAACAATGAGAAGAAAAGCACCGACAAACCGAAGCATGTAGTTTTTCCTGGAAAACAACAAGCTATAGGAGTTGATGGTGTATCTGATTTAGAGGATTTTAACCAGTTCAACGACATGTCTCTTTTCATAGACCATCCAACCAAGATAAGGAACGTTGAGCGAAGCATCCCACGCAATTCGATGCCCTGGGTACGCCACGATGGACAAGGCAGAACAATAGCTCCCTAGATTATATAGTTGTCATGTAATTGATTATTGTTAGAACATGTCATGTAATTGATTATTGTTAGCGACAAACCGAAGCATGTAATTTTACACGACTTTCTAGAGAGGAGAGGGAGAGGGAGAGAGAGCTATTGTTGCCAATGCGCTCGGAGCAGGTCCAGCACTTACCATCCGTGCGGATGCAACACTTTGCACATCCAGAATGCCCGTTCTTGCACTGATTTTACACAGAGCAGAACATCATGCTGGAGCCTACCGATCAATATGTACTGTATATATACATGCATGGTAATCTGACTTGCCAAGAAAACTTTGGACTAGAAGGGTAGGCAGCAGATGTCGCACTCCAGCGCGTCCTTCTCCATGGATAGTGTCACAGTCGCCTCTTCCTCATCCTCCAACCCCGCCTCTTCCTCATCCTCCACCACCACCTTGGCTTTCTTTGGAGTGCCGCCGTCAGAGGAAGAGGCAAAATAAAAGCAGGGAGGACTATTCGACTAATATATACATATCAGACAGTAAGAAACAAGCATCTTCAAAGAACATGTTGTGAAAGAACTTGGAAAGATTTTTACCAGATCTGATACTTGTGAAAGAACTTCACACCAATGGTGATGAGAGACGCGAAGCCAGGAGACGACGTAGTATTTAAACACTGCAAGAACTGGCATTCTAGTGACAGAGGAGGGAGAGAGAGGGAAGAGAGAGGAGGGAGAGAGGAGAGATAGAGGAGAGAGAGAGATAGAGGAGAGAGAGGAGAGAGAGAGAGAGGAGAGAGAGAGGATAGAGAGAGAGAGGAGAGAGAGAGGAGAGAGAGAGGGAGAGGAGCTAGGGAGAGGAGAGAGAGAGAGGAGAGAGAGAGGAGAGAGAGAGAGAGGGAAGAGATAGAGGAGAGAGAGAGGAGAGATAGAGGAGAGAGAGGAGAGATAGAGGAGAGAGAGAGAGGAGAGAGAGACAGAGAGGGGAGAGAGAGGAGCTAGGGAGAGGAGAGAGAGGAGAGAGAGAGGAGAGAGAGAGAGGAGAGATAGAGGAGAGAAAGAGAGGGAAGAGAGAGGAGGGAGAGGGGAGAGAGAGAGAGGAGAGAGAGAGGGGAGAGAGAGAGGAGGGAGAGAGAGAAATAATATATATATATATATTATGTATACTAAATATATATATATATATTTATATAATTAATATGTATAAAAATATATATAATTAATGTATGAATATACAATAAAAAATAATATACTAAAAACATTACTACTGGCAGTTCACAACGAAAACCGCCAGTATAAATGATTTCTACTGGCGGTTGTCGATGAAAACCGCCAGTAGAAATGGCCTCCACAGTCTGTGGATGGCATTTCTACTAGCGGTTCTCTATGACAACCGCCAGTAGAAATGATTTCTACTGGCGGTTGTCATTGTCAACCGCCAGTAGAAATATCTCCTATATAAAGGAGCGCGCGCGGGGCCGAAAAATTTCGCTAAGTCTCTGGCGCCCTGTCTTTCCATCTTCCCGCCGTCAGGCTGCCAAAAATTCGCCCGGCGATTTTCTCCGCCGTGCGCCGCCGTCGTTCACGCCGTCGTCCCCGCGCTGTAGGTAAGTTCTTCTCTCTCTCTCTCCCTTTCTTCGACTATGATCGCTCGGGCATGCGCGCCGCCGCCGCTGTGCAAGCGCCGCCGTGCACGCGCCGCGGCTAAACCCTAAGCCTAGGAAGAGTGAGAGAGTGAGAGGGAAGAGAGAGAAGGAAGAGGGAAGAGAGGGAGACCCTGCGCGCGTCTCTGCAGAGAGAGAGAGAGGGAGAGAAGATAGAGGAGGGAGAGGGAAGAGAGAGGAGAGGACCTCTCCCTCCTCTCTCTTCTCTCTCCCTCCCTTCACTCTCTTTCCTCTCTCTTCCCTTTCCCTCTCTCTCCGGAGAGAGAGGGAAAGGGAAGAGAGAGGAAAGAGAGTGGAGGGAGGGAGAGAGAGAAGAGAGAGGAGGGAGAGGGAGTGTATATATAGGAAAGAGAGTGGAGGGAGAGAGAGAGAGGAGAGAGAGGGAAAGGGAAGAGAGAGGAAAGAGAGTGGAGGGAGGGAGAGAGAGAAGAGAGAGGAGGGAGAGGGAGTGTATATATAGGAAAGAGAGTGGAGGGGGAGAGAGAGGAGAGAGGGGGAAAAGGGAAGAGAGAGGAAAGAGAGGGAGAGGGAGGGAGGGAAGAGAGAGGAAAGGGAGGGAGATTAGAGAGAGAGGAGAGAGCAACGGAGAGAACAACATATTCTATTGTATTTTATTGTAAACAACGTATTCCATTGTAAACAACGTATTCCATTGTAGTACTATTAGCTAGTGAAATTAGAAGACGACGTACGACACACTTGCGTTGTTTCAGTTAAGAGCAACTCATCAGAACCCCACTTGACCAGAGCGAGTTCTCATCACCTCTCTCCCTCTCTCTCTCTATACGTTCTATACGACTCTCCATCTCCATCTCTCCCTCTCTATACGTCCTATACGACTCCTCCTCTCTCCCTCTCTCTCTATACGTTCTATACGACTCCTCCTCTCTCTCTCTATACATTCTATACGACTCTATACGTCCTATACGACTCCTCCTCTCTCCCTCTCTCCCTCTCTATACGTTCTATACGACTCTCCATCTCCCTCTCTCCCTCTCTATACGTCCTATACGACTCCTCCTCTCTCCCTCTCTCTCTATACGTTCTATACGACTCTCCATCTCCCTCTCTCCCTCTCTATACGTCCTATACGACTCCTCCTCGATAAGGGTTAGGGTATTTGTTAATACGAACTTAATTATTGCTTATGTTAATATGTAGCTCAATGAGTTCTCCAACCAAGGACCAAGGATTAGGGCCCGACCACATGGACAAGAGTGTTGCTCAAGAAGAATCCAGCAGTGAAGGATATGAAACGTCTAGCGACCCTTTTCCTACCACTAGGATAGATAGGGCCGCTGCGCGTGAGTTGCAACGTGACCCTACTTATGATCCACAAGAACAGAGGTAAATTACACATCCTTAATTTCGTGTGTGTACCTAATTAATTAGCTGATTTCACAATGTCTATTACACATGCATGATTTCTTGTGCATTTTATTACATGAATAGGAGGTCTTGTCTGAATTTCGTGCGATGCTCGAAAAAGCTGCGGCACGATACCAAGACGCACCGGAACCGATCCAAGGCGCACCGGAACCGACCCAAGGCGCACCGGAATCGACCGAGACAACCACCGAGAGGTCAAGGAAAAGGAAGCAGAGCGATCGGAACAGAGGTGACAGGGGGCTAAACAAGTTTCCTGACAAGACATATAAAATCACAGACGTGAGCCCGAATGGTTAGCCCCTAGCTCCAGAAGAGGCACTGCCTAAGTTTCGGAATGCACTTGGGTTCTTAGTTAGAGATAATCTTGACATCACAATCCTACAGTGGAGAGATGTATCAGATGATGTCAAGAATCAAATGTGGAATAAGCTAGTAACGAGGTTCGTTTTGTCTGGGGGTTCAGAAGAACTCGTGAAAAAATACACGATGAAGCAGTTTGCAATAAATTTCCGAAACTGGAGGTCTGAAATGAATACAAAGTTTGCAAAGAAAGGCCTAGACCCGACGAAAAATATAAAATCTCAGCAGGTCAGTGGGCAGTATTTCTAGAGCAGAGGAGCAGCCCTGATTTCATATCGCTAAGTGAGGCAAATTCAGAACTGTCTAAGAAGAACAAATACCGCCACCACCTTGGCACAGGTGGTTACAAGCGTCAGGTTCCTAAATGGAGACAAGAAGACGCCGAGAAGAAGGCTGCAGGATTGCCCATGCTGTCCGAGCAACTCGGTGAAAGGACAGCTAATTGGATCCGTGCTAGAAAACCAAGGGAAACTAAGTCTGGTGTATCTTTTGATGATCCCGCTGTCGAAGAAGCGACAAAAAACATATATGCAATTGCAGCTAAGCAGAGCGAAGGAACATTTAAGCCGCAAAGGGAGAAAGACATTCTAACGGCTGGTCTCGATAACCCTGAGCATCCTGGTCGTGTACGAGGAATATCATCTAAGGAAGGATGGAAGGAAGGATTCGGACCACAATGGGAAGGTCTGTACAAGAAACGTGATCGATACAAGGAAGAGATGGCAAATTATTTTAAGGAGGAGGCCAAGAAAGAGTTCAAAGGCCTGATGTCTGAAATGCTATCGAATCCTCCTCTAGAATTGATGCAGCAATTGGCGATGGCGAGTGCGATGTCTGTTCAACAGATGACCACTCCACAGATGCAAATAATTCCAGCAGCTCAAACACCGGCTGCCACCGAGGGTACGACCATCCCAAGCTCTGTCGCGTCAACAGGAAATAAGGTCCGCTATCCAGTTGATGACATCACAAGGCCTGTGGCATGCACACTAGTTATAAGATATGGTATTAACAATCAGCGTACAAGGAAAGTAGCCACAGGCCTTGCGATCCCAGGATGCAAGTTCCATGGAAACGACATTCCAGAAGAATATTGCAGGGTAGAAGTGACGACAGTCGTCCAAGGATACGAGGACGACATGCTAGACATGCTTGGGCCCGAAGGTATCGAGACACTTGGACAAGCTATCAAGAATTTTATCCTTTGGCCTCGAAGGGATGTCGAATTGGTTGATTGGTCGAATTCGTCGTAGGCCCAACCGTCTCCGCCTTCTCAAATTGCTGTTCCTATTGTACATCCATCATCACCTCCTCAAACTTCACATGCTTCTCCTCATCCTCTTTCTGACCCTCCTTCTCCTCATCCTCATGGTGGCCCACCGTCTCCGCCACATACATCGCCCTTCAGGGATCCACCTTCTCCACAGCCATCTCCACGACCATCAAAGAAATCTAAAGTTTCTATACCAAAAGTAGTGTCCCCGTATGATAAGAAAAAGAAGAGTAAATCCACTGCTGGCACTGTTCGTTTTTTGAAAGGGATTGGACGAAGCCTCACGTCAGACAATGTTGATTTGGCCGATCTCGAGGAGTCCGCAAAAAAGGCTGAGGCAATGGCCGCAAAGATAAAGAAGCCAACTAAGGCAGATTATAAAAACGTGCCTAAAAAATATGTGCCGGGCAGACCACTACTCACTTTTGAGAAACTAAGGAAGGTCCCGGCTAATATTAAAAGGTTGCATGATTGGTACATGCGGGCATCTTCAGTTGGCATCGACACCATCAGTGTTAATATACCAGCCCATGCTTTTATTGGTTCAAATCAAAAAGCCGTTGTTACATTCGAGGACATGTGGTTAATGATGAACCTTCAGAGACTCGACGTGCAACTTGTAACCATATTTGCATTCACTACACGACGGTTGATCTTTAGCGACCCTTATTAGGTACCAACTGTTGGTTGCTAAAGGTTAGGGACCGACGGTCAGTCGCTAAATCCTTTTGTAGCAACGGTCGGTTGGTTGCTAAAAGTCTAGAAATGTAACAACTTATGGTTGGTCGATATAGATGTCGTCGGGGACTAGCGGTGGGTCGCTATAGAGCAAGGATCACTATCAAATCTTATAGCCTGAACGTACCTGTAGATGTTAGTGACTAAAAATTAATTAAAACAAGTAAACATTGATAGCTAAATTGCGTGGTCATTTATTTCTTTTTAATATTGCTTGTATGTTTATTTCATGGTTTGTTTATGTATGGACATGACTATAGTATGCAATTGTGTTTTTTGTGCTTATATGATATTAGATTCGAGTTGAAAGTCGTTTCAAATGTTTATTATTTATTTGCATTTATAATAATTTATTCAAATGTTTATTATTTATTTGGTAAATTTTTTTATGATTTTTGAGTAATTTAAAAATGTATTTCGAAATAAATAAAAAAAGAAAATCCTCCCTAACCCTAAGGCCCACTAGGGGCCCATCTACCTAACTCTCCCTCCCACGCCGTCCCTGTCTCCACCCTCTCCCTGCCATCTTCCCACCGCCGTCCCTCTCATCTCCCTCACGCCCTCTCTCTGGTGCTGCAGCTCGCCCCCCCCCTCTGCTCAGCATCTCCTCCTTGGTTCCCATGGCGCCCTCCCCTTCTTGGTGGCCGACGCCCCTCCCTCCATGGAGCTCGCCTCTGCCATGGCCGCCCTCTGCCCCCTCCCTTGCTGTTCTTATGGCAGCCCCTCTCCATGCCAAGCTCGCCCTCCTTCTGTGCCCAGCCCTAGTTCGCCCCATCCCCTCTCCCTGGCTGCCCTTGCTCTGGTTTTCCCCCAGCCCTAGCCGAGCTCGCCCCTGCCCTAAGTTCTCAAGGCAGCCCCTCTGTGTTTTCCATGGCCGGCACCCTCCCCATCTTGCTACGGAGGCCAAGTGACATTTTGGAAAAACAACTTCGGTCAGCAACTGCTTTTTGTCAGTAACAAGGTATTCAGATCTTTTAGTTTCAGTAAAAAAGTGCTTTGTGTTTATTCTTTTTTTATTGCACAATCAGGTGCTACTCTTCATTATCTTATCATGTTGCCACATTGGACAATGTCAGGATTAGATCGGCATTTTAAACTCGTTAGCCTTCACCATTATGTTATAGTAAATACTAAATGTCCGGTGATCCACCGGTAGCAGGGAGTTGTATGCTAAGTCTTCTCCCCTATATTCAAGGTGTTGCAAGTTTTCACAAGTTTGAGTATGGCTCCATCGGTCCTAGTAATTATACATTTCTATATTTCTTGTCAGGCTACTTTTAAACCGCGAAAAGCAGTTCGTGGTGGTATCCAAATTTGCTTCCCTCAAGTATGGTCATCAAGCTATTATAGCCAACAAGTTCTGTTTCCCATGGAAGCAATTCGCCTTTGTAACACCCAGATTAAAAAAAAACTTGCTTCAATACTGGGTGATGCTGAATTTATCACCTTCAGACTCAATACGCCTTCAAATATTCAAGAAAAAAGAACTGTGTACAAGGAACTGCTTATCTTTGAACAGGAACATCACCATCACATCCTTACCATGTGCTTTAAGAATAGACTACTGTGCGGATCATCAGATAGATTTACATAGACCATTGGCTACTTTCAGTTCCCATTCCCTGATACATGTATTTTTTTTTGGCATACAGTGAAGTGAGGGTTGAAGGTCTGGAGACCTTGGACTATCTTGACAACCTGCAATCCAAGAAACGTTTTACTGAACAAGGAGATGCGGTTGTATTCGAGTCCGAAGTAAGCTTGTGTTCTGCTGAATCTCATGGTTTGACGCCATTTCTGTACCCAATTAATGAAACTCTAACCACGTTTATGTCGCTTTTCTGAGTAAGGTGGACAAGGTGTATTTGAGTGCTCCGCCGAAGGTTGTGATCATGGTTTGAATGAATCTCTTGTCATATAAACCTTAGATTTAAAATGATTATGTGGGAGTAGTAGTGGTGCTTCCCATAAACTTGTTTAAGTATGTGTATAGTGCGCTTAAATTGCTTCTTTGATTACATAATGTGACTGAAAGTAGATTCAAAATACTAGGTTATGTAAAGTGGATGGATTCATGGTTATAAAGTAGAACTAATCTATATATGTGATTAGAAAGTGCCAAGCCCATGATAATTATAGGAGTAAATTGAATGTTTGCTGTTTGGACTTGCTGTTTGAACTGTGTCCAGTTTTAGTATGCAGGTAGTTAAGGGAAGTAAACTTTGTTTTCTGAAGCGATGTTATATAGAAAAGTTGTAGATAACCTCTTCATCTTACTTGTGTTCAAATTTCATGGTCATATGTCTAGTAGTTTAGAAGTTATGATTTTTCCAAGTCCAGTTTCAGAATCTGTCCAAATTCAGTACAGGTTACGAAAATTGGATTGTTTGGCTAAGTTAAAATGAGAATCAGTCCTTAGTGATTATAGAAGAATTTTAGTACTTTTCTTAAGCATTCCAACAAATTTTGGATCACTCTTTTTGATGATCTATGTCAAGTTACAGCTGTTTGAACTATAGAGTCTGAATCTGTCCAAATCTGGACAGAGAAGTCTGTTTGTGTAAACTAACTTTAATATGCATTGAATTAATCTGAGATGGTTATAAATGAGTTGTAGACAATTTTATTAGCTTTCTAAAAAGTTTAGGATCACATGTTTTGGATGTCTAAATCTTTGGTTATGGATTTTCGAAGTGAGTAGTCGAAATCTGCCCCTATCTGGACAGTGCTGTCGTTTTAATACTTTTTGGCCTTGCTAAGCATTGAATCACTTTGAGATGATAATATTAAAGTTGTAGAGGACTTTCTAAGCTTTCTAGAAAGTCCTTGTTCACCCCTTTTGGATGAATATTTTGTAAGTTATGAGCAAAACCGTTGACTGCTGTGCTGCTGTCCAGAAAAATCTGCATGTGGTAAATTGATTGTTTGGCGTCATTCTTGTTTGGCTTGATAGAATTAGTTAATTTTTTATTATTGAAGACTGGTTGAATATTGTGGTTATAGTAATCCATGCTATGCTTTAGTAGGAATCCCGCGCGCGAGTTGGGCCTGGATAAAAAACAATATCCTTTTAGGTTTGTTTTTCCATAACATCATGCAGGCAATGATAAATGGGGTCTATAAAATTCTAGTCGGGTCTGGATGAGACATCAGTTGAAGATGACCTATTCTTATGTACATTTTTGTTCACCGTATGTAAATGTATGGCATGGGAAAAATATGCTAAGTGCTAACACCACATTCTGTCATGCGCTCATGCTTCCTTCGCTTTTAGCATGATTGAATTGTATATTTTTCTTTTTCTGCTAGAGAATACTGTTAAGTTCTGGTCTATATGTTAGTTGTCCTGGTACCAATAGAACTGACTTATTCCAACAAGAATGCCATGCAACCAGCCATTGACTTGATAATTTGATATAGAAGCGCTATGGGCCAATTGTGATTCATGTACAATCCTTATCTTCGTGTCATTCAGTAATTTTTCTGCTATAGCCAGATCTTGTAGAAAACTGTAAAAAAATTGGCTGTGATGTCCTAGTTCTTATCTAGTCACTGTCTCTTCTTTTTCCTTTTTTTCTTTATCAATTTACTCTGTGCTACTTGATATACTGGAGGCAATAGAGTCCATATAAATTCATTGCCATATGTTGATCATGGTATTTGAATCCTATCGATGAAAATTGAAATGTCCGTACCGCTTTACTCACATGGGAATGAATCTTTCCACCTTTTGCTTCTGAATTTTTGATAGTCACTGCAGTAAACTAACTATGAATATATCAATTTATGAATAGTGTAAAAGCACTTTTTCCTAACAATATGTTATTTCCCAGACTACTATGATTCGTTGGCATGCCCCTCACTTTTAACTTTCTTTCAGGCTGCAATTGAGTACATTCATTCTTTATCAAGGGCACAGCCTGCTCGTTCTCTCAATGGTGCTGGCCTTTGTCCTGCTAGTAGATCACTTAGCACCCAGGCCACCACTACGTCAAGCACACCACAGTTGAAAGCACACCACGTCAAGCACCCAGGCCGCCACTACGTCAAGCAAAACAGAAGACGAGAAGAACTGATGTAGCCATGTTCATGCTTCCACTGTTGAAATGCATATTCAGCATAGCTTGCTCAGCTCCTATCTGTTGTTTCAACGTTGATTTAAAAGAAGAGCTGGTAGTTGTGGGCTTTTGAACAATAGCTGGAGTGATATGAAACATTAGTGATGTTATAATTGATCTAGTTGTGAATGATATTATAATTGTGATGCTTTTGTGAATATATAATTGTGGTGCTTTTGTGTTTATGTGATGGATCTACGACTGTGGTATACTGATTAACTGTGTATGTCTTTATGATTTGTGTATAAAAATCTATGATTTGTGGTGCTTAATTAAATGTATATTTTTATTAATAACAACTGTAAAAAGGGTGACTTTCTATTGGTTGCTAAATGTATAGTATGACGACTTACGGTTGGTTGCTAAATCGATAGTACAACAATCCACGGTTGGTCGCTAAATATACATTATTAGCAACGGACGGTCGGTCGCTAAAAAGATGTCGGTCGCTAAAGCCTTTAGCGACGGCATTTACAGCGACCATCCTTATGGGTCGCTAAAGGTTTTTAGCGACCAACCGTAGGTCGCTGAAGACCGTTTTAGCAACCAACCGTAGGTCGCTGTAAGTGAACCGTCGTGTAGTGATTGTAAGTGTCACTCATACTCCACATATATGTGTTATTATTAGTGAGTTGTATAAATTTTCAATATCTGACATGCACGTGTGCGTTGCAGAATGCAACATGATCAGCAGGAGATCCTTTATGGTACCAATCCCAATGCTAGTGCCAGTAAAAGGGTTGGGTATCTCAACCCAATAAAGATATGCGAGGATAACCACACTTTTAGAATCGAAAAAGGCAACAAAGCATTACAGGGGCTAACAGACGAAGAAATTGAGGTGCGTATCCAAGATCTGAAGAAGGATTTTTAAGCAAGATACGCCACCTACATAGGACACGCAATGCTTCAATTTCAAGACAGGGAATCCATAGTGGCCCCGTACAACTTTAAGTAAGTGTGATTTTGCATAAATAAAATTAATAATTTCAATACACATGTATCACAAGTTTGATTCGTACAGGGACCACTGGATATGCTTCTTCATTTATCCTAAGGTTGGAAAGGTGCTGGTGCTCGACTCCTTGCACACCGAGCCTTCGGCCTATTCAAAATTCCTCAGCATCTTAGAGCTGTAAGCCTTTTCTATGCATGCATACTTATATCAATGAGAATTGTAGAATAACATGGTGATTCTATTTGAGATCACAGGGCATTTAGGTTTTATAAGCTACGAGGTGGAAAGTACGACACGTCCAAAAAAGGCGTGCCACTAGACATCCATTATAACTGGCCGGTAAGTATGTGAATTTATGAATACATATCATACATGTACGTACATAGGACAATGTTGCAATTAAATAACCAATCTCCCGTTATGTAGTGCCACAAGCAACCACCCGGATCGGTCCTATGTGGGTTCTACGTGTGCGAGTTCATGAGAATGAACGGACGATACATCACGAACCCTGGCAAGGTATTATTAGTAATAGTCACGTATGTATTTATGTCATTAAAGATGCAAATGTGTTATTATTGAGTATAAATAGATGATGTTTATAAACTTCCTTTACAGCAATTTCAACAAGAAAGCCCAGAGAACTTGACTGAAGGTGCATTGTATGGCATAGTTGAGGACCTGTGCACATTCATATTGAAAGAGGTCATTCCCGCAGAAGGGAAATATCACGATGCTTCCGGAACATTAGCTTTGCCAGAGTTTAGAATACTAACAGAAATTAGTAGACTATCTCTTAGCCGAGATAGTTATTAGAGCTTAAGTGAAAACTTTGATGTATATAATGTGTGATGCATACATGGTTGTAAACAAGACTTTGATGTATATAAATGTATGATAGAATTTAATTCCATGTTGCTTTTAATATCAATACTACATGTTTATCAATATCAATATATATATATATATATATATGTTTTGTGTGTGTAAATATATATAAATTTCAGTACTGATTGAAAATTTAAAAAAAGGCGGGAAAACTTTCCACTGGCGGCTAAATAAAACAAACCGCCAGTGGAAATGTTATTTTCACTGGCGGTTTTCTTTATAAAACCGCCAGTGAAAATAGCATTTCCACTGGTGGTTGCTTAAGAAAACCGCCAGTGAAAATAGCATTTCCACTGGCGGTTCGCCAGGCCCCTAGCACTGGCGGCACTGAAAAGCGCCAGTGAAAATGTCTCTAGAACCGCCACTATAGAGGCTGTGTGTACTAGTGCGGTCCGCGACATAGCGTAAGGCTCGAGTTCCCTGCCTGACGGGTCGGACGGTCCATGCGTGCGCAGGGGTGGCGGAGTTCGCCGGCGGCGCCTGAATCTCGCTCCCGGGAGGGACCCCGTCTGGGAGGAGAGATCCTAGGCTTCTTCTAGGGTCGGCTGGCTACCCTAAACACCTCTAATCGACGTAGAGCCAAAAAGAAGCGAATAATTTGGGGGTAGGGAAAGGCTAACCTAGAGTTAAACTAGAACTATACTCCTAATGCATAAGTAAAACGAGAAATAAACTTGATTTGATTGATTGTGGGGTGTTCGATCGACTGTAGCCTTTCATCTATATAAAGGGGAGGTCTGGATCCGCTACAAGTTGTTTCCCGAGCAAATCCTGCGGTTTTAACTAACAAACCCCGCGAGAAACTCGAAACCCTAACTGTCTCTACGCACACGCGGACCGTCCGCGTCATCTCCGCGGACCGTCCGCGAGTACATTTCTGGTGCTCAACAACTTGGACTGGTTTAAAGACCTGGTTCTACTGCTTTAATTTTAACCCACGCACCCCGGCAGCCCCCTTTTAAATCCATCTCTAGTCTGAGAGTAAGGCCTATATACGACCCTTATATCTCGTAGGGTGTTCCCTATGTTATTGTAATTTTGAAATATTCTTATCCCAAGATGGAGGTGGAACCCACGGCCACATATACGTACATGGGGACGCATCCGAAACTGTAGCTTCTTGAAGTCTACCGAGCTGAACTAGCTAATCTAGGCCCACTCATGCACACACGTTGCATTGCAGCGTTGCTCGACGTACGCCGGGGGGGAGAGGTTGACGCCCACCTTGCCGGCGAGGGAACCCGGCTGCTGCTCCGATCACCATCGCCCCGTGTCGACGGCCGGACGGGACGACGTCGTCGGCGTGCCAGCTCTGCATGTGCTGCTGACTTGCCGAGTGCTCTATCGATCGGACGGTCGCTTTCGGCTGCCACCGCCAGACTCACGTCCATCGCACCATCCGCATCTCTTGTAGCTTGGCCCAGTTCGGTCCTGCGACAGCCGCCGATCAATCCAGTACGGCGTGGGGTTGTTATCCGATCCATCACACTCGCATGCACTTGGTCCATTTCTGCATCTTTCTGCAAATTGCAACTGTGGCATAAACCAAAAAGAACGGTATATTAGTTTTCATTATATATCTAGATATAGCGTATATTTAGATGCATATACTATCTCTATTCTGAAATATTTGTCGTCCGATAGTTCATTTTTAAACTAAACCATAACAAATAAAAAAAGAACGGTATAATTTGGAAATTAAAATGACATGATGTCTCAAATATGTATATATAGGCATATAAGCATATAATGCACCAAAGGAACAACAGCAGGAGTGTAAATAAACGAACATCTTTCATCTCACGATAGAGCGTTATTTGTCATAGAGAACCTTTCTTTTTGTCTTGACAAATTAGTGATGAAATTCACTTTGTTAAAAACAGAACGTAACGTCATATATTGGTTGCAAAATGACGAGACCACCATGCAAGCTACTGCAGGTCATAGAATTAAAAGTTGCTTAACCTGTGACAAAAAAAAATGACTGTCACAGAATTGATTTGTGTGCAGTGGCGGCGCCATGCATGCTGGCAATTGACGTACGTGTGACAGCGACAGGAATATAATAGCGGTTGGGGGTGGTCGATCGATCGAGAAGCCGCCTGATGATCGAAGCCCCCCACATACATGGAGAAGTTTCCTACTATATAGTCGTCGTCGTCGTCGTCGTCCCGGGCTCCCGGCAAGCGTGGCACAGGCATGTCCGACTTTTGTTTCTGATACGTACGTGACGTGCATGCGTATAATTAAAATACATGCAAAGCGGCGGGAAAAGACGCATGCAGTGATGCCATCACGCAGCAGCGCTTAGCATGCAGATGCAGGACAGGAATGAATGGGGGGACGTGGCGCCATGGCATTGATGTCCAAGGTCTCGTACGTGCTGGTGTCCTACGCATATATATGGTACTGCCGACAGGCGATCGACGACTGCCACAGATGCATGGTCGTCAGAGTTTTTTATGTGCTCCTCCTCCTTTTGCTGGATAGGTACTGACTGGTTTATATATTGTCGTGTGTGTAGTCAAAGGTTAATCGACGTCCTGTACGTACCATAAGAGCTTGTTCGGTTCTACCCTAATTCATATGGGGATTGAAAGGGATTGAGTGAGTTTTAATTCCCAGTAAGTCAAAATCTCTTTCAATCCATATCGATCCCCTCGAATTCATATGGATTGAAAATAACGGAACAAGCCATAAACGGGCTCTACTCCCGATTAGAAACGGGTGGGACTAATTTTAGTACAAAAGTGGAGGATTATTGTAGCTCAAAACACTAGGTTCATATATAGCGGTCGAGATTTTAGGTTAATACTAATATTGTGTCATAATTATTTGTTAAGAAACGACAATAATATATGAATAGTTTTAATAACCGAAGCTCAGTTCTGTGCACATACATGGAGAATAATACGTAGTATAAGCGTGGCACAGGCATGGCTGGCGTGTTCGGCTGGCTGCAAGCTGACACTGTTGCAGCTGTTTGGACTGCTGTAGCTGCAATCCATAGAGAGAAAAATACTGTAGAAGCCGCAGCCGCAGCCGGATTAAAGCCGCAGCAAGCCGCAGCGAACAAGCCAGCTGCCTTTTGTTTTCGATATGTACGTAGCCCGTCGTAGCGTGACGTGACGTGACGTGACGTGCATGTGTATAAATAAAATATATGCAAATCGGCGCGAATAGACGCATGCAGTGATGCCATCACGCAGCAGCAGCAGCGCTAGCAAGCAGATGCAGGAATAAATATGAATCAAGTAGTAGCGTTGCGCCAAGGCATTGTTGGTAACCTTTGATTAATTAGTTAGTACGTTATAGCTAGAAATAGGTCGAGACAAACATAACTATAATAATATGGACGACGCAATAAATGATATCCTATGTATATACTCTCTGTTCTTTTTTATTTATAACTTTTTTTAAATAAACAGACAATAAATACTCGAGAACGGAGGCTATCAGTATCGGTTGAAAATCCTTAATCAATGTCAGACTAAAGACGTCACTCTTTAGTCTCAGTTGCATGCCAGGTATAAAGTGGGCTTGTAGTATTAGTTAGAGGCTCAAACATATATTAAACTGGGTCTACCGTCAGTCACACAAGCGCGCCCTCCGAGAACCTTTTAGTACCCTGTTAGAGCTATCAACAGGTACTAAAGTGTCCAGAACTTTTTTTATTCTACATATTTACAAATTAATATTGGTGGATATTTAATATATATATAAGTTAATATATACAAATGAATAGAAATAGTAATATGTGAACATTATAATGAATAGTAGTAATAATAATATATGCAAATGTAGTACTATGAAGTTTACTAACTACTAAATATTTCTCTATTCCTATATTTTCAATATTCAACCTCTTTGTCTTTTAATGGCTATCATAATATAGAACTCTCTATTTTTCGATACGATCTTGTTATATATAGGCCCTATTAGTTGTTCTTAAATGGCTTTGCTCTTTTTCAAAGGGAGTAGTTCTTCCTTCATCTTCATCAACTGTGATTTGCTAAAAGCATTAATAAAAAAATATTTTTATATTAAATTTGAAGCTGATACACTCTACTATCGTAAAATCAACATTAATATTGTAGGCATTGTTGACATACCTTGATATCATTTGCCACTAACTTATTTATAAATAAAGGCGTGAATAAATTCCAAACATAGTATCCACAAAGAGTGTTTCCTTTTCCTGTGTCAAACATTAGAACTAGGGAAATCTATGGATTATTGTTGGTAATTAACTTATGTGATGTGCAAGCTTCATACATACATGAAAGTTTGGCATAAAATGAAGAATTTCCTTTAGACCATGCTGCTTTTTGCTAGCCACGTCCATGTTTTGTATAACAAAAATGATCGATCATTGGTGCAAGATCAAATCATTTAGAGATTTAGGGAGTTAAGTTTGAATGGTAGAAATTACTCATTAAAAGGGTCCATGACTTCTTGTAACTTTGTAGTTGGCTTCCTCATGGAGTCAAAGATGTGTACAATGCCTTGTTTCATTAAAAAGATGGGTTTGGCCTTGAGGTGAGCTATCTGAGTCTGCCTCTACCACGTCTCTCCTACTCTGCCTGCCTCTGCTCGCTCGCCTTCGCCCTCCGTCCTTTTTTGCCCGTGTCTTCGTACATGTCCCCCCTTCTCTTTTCTTTGGAAGGCCCTAGACATCCCCTTTTATAGATACAAGGAGATGCCCAGCTGTACAATGGGGGTGTAGCTATGAGCTAACGTGGCTGGCGGGGAAGTGCCTTGAGCCTTGTACATGTACCAACGTGGCCGTCGGAGAAGTGCCTTAAGCCCTGTAGAAGCATAGCTGACGGTGCGGCATGGATCCTGCTGACGTTTCCTTGCTTCCGTAGGGGGTTGAGAGCAACCGACGTCATGAGCACACGCGGGGAACCATCATTACCTGTTACCGGAGTAACCTAGATGGGACACCAGTCTTGTTCCTTCATAGCCTGAGACAGCTAGCTAGGGGTAGGGTAATGATGTATCCCTTGTAGCATAGTCGGTCCGAGGCCGAGGTCAGGCGAGGCGGAGACTTCCCCTAAGGCCGAGGCTGAGGTCGGGCGAGGTTGTGACTCCTCCCAAGGCCGAGGCTGAGGCCGAGGCCCAGGGTTGGGCGAGGCGGAAACCTTCTCCCAAGGCCAAGGTCGAGGCCGAGGCCTGAGGTCAGGCGAGGCGGAGCTCCCTGTTGCGCCCGAGGCTGAACTCGGGGGAGGTCGCGACTTATTGTTGTCAGTTTTACCCTGGTGGTTGGCACAGTAGTCGGAACGGGGTGAATAGCGATGTTTCCTTGTCAGAACGGTCAGTAAAGGGGCGAAGTGACTGCGGTCACTTCGACCTTGCCGACTGAGGCACGCGTGTCAGGACAAGGTGTCAGGTGATCCCCGCATTAAATGCGCATACGATACGGTCGGTTGGTAAGGCGATTCGGTCAAGGTCGTCGCTGCACGACAAAGTTCGCTCGAGCTTAGCCTTGGGTGAGACGGGGGTGCGTCTGTTGACAGAGGGGACCCTCGGGCGAGGTGTGAATTCGTCCGGGACTATTGTCTTCGCCCGAGGCTGGGCTCGGACGAGGCGAGGTCGTGTCCCTTGGGAAACAAGGCCCTGACTTGAACCGTGCTTATCAGTCGTTGATGGTTTATTTCGAAGATGTTTTTTGGCCAGGTTAAGGAGCATTGAGGGTACCCCTAATTACGGTCCCCGGCAAGTATATATTGCATAAAATGTTGCTTGTAAAAAAACTTGAGCAATCTTTTGAGGACATCGACACAAAAGTCCATAATGGTTTTTAGTTAATAACCACTAGGTCGATGAAGCCCACACTAGAAATCCCCACCTTATGGCATGTCTAGATCTCCATCCTTCATGATGCGAAGTAGGTGTAAGGGTACACCAGATATCACTAAAATTATATTATTGAATCACATACAAGAGAGATATTGAACACTTACATGACCTAACAACTAAGAAGACCGATGTTGAGAGTATTTCAATGGTATATCTCAAGTATATCCTTGAAATCCAGCCACACCACATCAAGGCTATTATAGAAGTTAGAATCTTTTATTAGCACAACAAAACATGCCTTATCAGTGGTTGACACCTTCATGTACTAGTCATAGAATCATCGTGTCCCTTGTGCATTTTCTTTATTGTGGTTGTTATCTTTAGTTTAATACACATTTCCAAGGAACAATCAAGTGAAGGGTTATCTTCTCCTCCCCACCTCTATTCATAACAACTTGGTTTTAGTTTTCACTTATACTCATCATAAACCAAGTTTGTCTTGTTTAGATTTGATTTTTGCAGGTTACCTATTCACCCCTTCTAGGTGCTCTCACATAGTAATTCTTTAGCGATTCATTTGGATGTAAATACATTCTCAAAATTCCTATTTTTCTAAATTATATTACCTTCATACATATTATAGCTCGAAGAATGTAAGGTTTAATGAAAAATCACTACATTATATGTATGTATTTAAAAAGGAAATAATACATTATATTTATAAAGGTGCACATATAAGAAGATGAACTCACTAAATTTAGTGCTCTATTAAAAACTACTTAGTCATTACATGTTAGTGGTTCAATTTCAAGTTTTTTTAATAAGGTATAACCAATCTCATCAAAATCAAACCAAATAACCACATCAATGACCTATTCCAAGCTCCAAAGAAACTAGGCCATATTTGCATAGTACTAGAGCTATTATCTACTCCATCTCTTTCTCCTTTTGTTTTGTCTCTGGTCAATGAGACTTAGGTCCATAGACTCACTCACTGAAATGGGTATTCCAATATTCATGCTACAGACGATGACAATATTTATTCTAAGCTACCATTGCACCTAAGAACGGGCACCCTAGATGCTGCAATAAAAACTAGGCCTGCATGGAGAGGACAAATTATGAGCCCCACCATCGAGGTGGGACGGATCAACAAGACCCCTCTAAAGTGACAAGGAGAATATGCGGTTGGGTCCCTTGCCATGCGTTATCATGAGGGGGCCACTTGACATATAAGCCTTCATCAGGTTCCCTTTTGCAATGGACCTCGCTAGTTGACTGGCAGGGTCTAAACGCGTCATGTGGCCTCGCTGGCCCTTAATCTATAGGAGAATCCAATGGTTCCACATGTCCCTAGGGTCCCTCTAGGGGCTTTAGATCCCTTGGGAGGACTCCTTCAAGTTCCAGCACCACAGACTACTACATGGGGCCTGAGAGCCATATGATTCCCCGGCTTTGGGGCCCTCGCCTGATGTAGGTCACGGGCACGACACATGTCCTCTGTGCCCCCACGACGACCTTGTAAGTTGAGGGATCCTAAAACCCCTAGATGAGAGGGCTGCTGGCTTGCCACGTGTCCGGCCACCCATGCAATGGTTGATAAAGGAGCTGGTAGAGTCGGAAGACTTGTTGCGCGTGTTCGACGAAACATGTGTAACTATAATAGCAACGTGCCCACTTCTTGATTGTTAGGTCCCAATATTTAGGGGCATGGCACCAGCATGGCACTATGGTAACATGTGTGGCATGTGCCATATCCTACCACGACCACTATGGCGATGTGGACAGTACTTGCCATGGGCCATCACGTTCTAAGTTATCCGTGGTGTATGCCAATGTGTCCCTAATCCCAATCATTTGTGACGTGCACTATGGTTTCCGAGGACTCCTATAGATGCGTAGAAAGCCTACCCACCACCTACCACATCCTAAGAATCTAGCAATGAACGCATGCCCTCACGCTGGGGTCATCGGGTACGGGGCCTACATCTATAGCTCCTCGGACACTGCGACAAGACCTCAGACTAATGTCAACAGAAGTTTCCATTAATGTAGGGTGGGATAGGCACTCGGTGTAGCACCACCTGTCAGCTGCAACCCCCTCTCCCTTGGCTTATAAAGAGACAGGGAGGCCCCAGTGAAATGGGGACGAACCTCATGCATTTTACATCAACAAGCTCTTACAACCCTCCTGTAATCGGACTTAGACACTTTCACTCAAGGAGGATGTAGGGTATTACGCCTAGGTGGCCTAGACCGTCCCCCTCGCAGCGCTCGCCTGGGTGTTCGCTATGTTCACCTCCTGGTAACCGGGCTGGACCCCTTGAGTTGTGGTAGGTAGTAGACAACACACCTAGATCCCTTAGCAAATCTTTACATAAGGAGACAAATATAAGGTTGAAGAAAAAAATTCACATACTATGTTCTTCTTACAACACTCAAACTGAAGCAAACACCTAGGTTAAAGGACAACTTCATCTTCGCAATTACATGAAAGAGGGTTCACAATCCTTCATTGGTCACTTTTGTTTTATCCTCACTTGTCAGTGATCGAGGGTTGGGGGAGGTTACACCTCTACCAGTTGTAAAAAAGGAGGTACCTTGGGTCAAATTTGTTAGGACCATCAATCCATTGTGTAACAGTAGCACCGTCCTTGCCCTAAACAAGTTGATGCCACAATCTTATAAAAAATTTGATCACAAATACCAAGAAAAATGAAATGAAATATTTATAAACACTTACTTAGACTATAATCACCACATGTGTTAAAAGAGATAATACCTTGCTCTCTAAGATCTATGGATGAAATACAAGATTCAATGGTCGGATTAGCGATAAAGAGGAAAAGAGGGAGGAGGCAAGAATGAAGAGAATTTGACCATAGAAGTGGGTTCGAGATTTTGGATCAGAGCTTGGTCTTGGAGCTATAGCGTCGATGTCGCGCTATAACTTATGGTGTCAAGGTACCATCACATTAATATCATATCAGCGTCACGTGACTACGAGAAAGGCAACTTTAGCAGTATAAAATAGGATGCTAATCTATATGGTTGAAAACGAGATATTGGCATCGAGGAGATAAATATGTTTTTTAAAACAAGAATTACAAAATTCGGGGCACGTCATACCATTTTATATTTTTTCTGGAATAAAATGCATTAGCGCCTCGAACTTGGCATTGTTGAAACCTGGCTGCCCTTAAAACCGGGTTTGCATATACCACGTTGGAGTCACTTTGGGTGCCTAAACTTTGGCATGTCGGTCACCAAAATTTCATTAGTGCTCTCCCAAGTGGTACACAACATCGGCATCTCGTTTGAACAAACCTAATTTTATATGGTTTTGTATAGACCAATCAAATTTCAGCACTCATTTTTTAGGCTGGCTCCAACAAGGGCCCCTAAAGGGTCCTGTACCCTAAATATAGAGGACGAAGACGTCCTCTACCCCTCCAACAACGTTCTCTAAACGGTCCTCTAAATTTAGAGAACGCTGCTGGATCCTCTATATGTAGAGTTTCTCTAAACGGTCCTCTATCCATTTGACTACTTTAAATAACCGGTTTAGCAAAATTAAAATATGTACAATACATTTGAGAGTATGATAAATACGTATGTACAAAAAATAAAATTAAAAAATGTCTTTAATATAGGTATTTGAGTATAGAGGACGTGATTTAGAGGACGTTGTTGGAGAGAAATAAGATATAGAGGATGGAATCTTTTAGAGGAGACTGTAAAGGACAGATATAGAGGATGAATATAGAGGACGTTGTTGGAGACAGCCTTAGGTTTATATGTTTGAGGACCTAAGTAATGATGTGCCTAATATATAGTCGCCGTCCCCTGTACGTCTTTGCCACGTATCGGATAAGGCAGAGGCAGCAAATATATATATGCGTGCTGTGTGGCAGTGGTGCGAATCTACTATCACTGCAAAAAGCAATAGTGGCAGTGGTACGAATCTAATAAACACTGCAAAAAAAAAAAAACAATAGTGGCAGTGGTACGGATCTACTATAACCCCTGCAAAAAGCAATTAATATAATAGTAGCATATGTGAACTAGCTAGAGAGTACATGCATGATCTGCGTGAGTGCAATCTATATAGACTACTGTCATCACATGTTTAATTAAGTAAAGCTCACACACGTGTGACACGTATAGCATTGTTGCAGCTAATAAGTAACTGGCTAGCTAGCTATAGGCGACCGCCGATTATAAGGGGTCTAATCTATATGCATACGAGATGCTTCTCTAGAGACATCACAATCGTCCGCAAGCTAGCGATTAGCTGCTAGCTAGGCGAGTCGAATCTTTTTCCACGATCGATAAACAAACCTAGCTGGGCTAGCTTCACGTACGTACTCTTCAGTTCACACGTACGAGTTTACCTGCTACTACAACCAAAGAGACGATCTTGCATCTGAGATAGTACATATACTTCAAATACTATATGCATAGATTCATATATGTAAGAGTTTATTAAAAACAGAGATATATATAAAACTACACCCATAAGTTTGCATTCACATATTCAAATACTATATGCATTATTCATATATGTTCTGAGTGACTGAGCCCCGAGTCCTGATTTAGAAACCGGCTTACGTGAGCAGACCAGCGGCGGCTTCCGACGCTTATGTTACGTAAGCAAGACCAGCAGCGGTTGGACTGTCCGGCCGCTTAGCATTGGACAGTTGGGTGAACCAAACAAACATTGTTTGGACAAATTAAATAACTACACTTAAGTGTATACTTGAGAGGTCCTGGACACCCGGCTCGACCCCCTCAGTTACGACCCACCAGGTCACCAGCGACAGTCGTTTCTCTATGATATCCACACTGTTTAATTTGCTTCAGATTAAAATCAGTTGTTTTGACTAGTGTAGCTGAATTTTTAGAGATAAAAACTGTAGAAATCTATATAGATTAAAGTCAAACGACCAGGCTACATAGAGCTCCCAGTATTGCGTACTGTCGCCGTGCCAGGTGCCAGGTACGTCGACCTATACCTGAAGCCAAACGACACACGACGACGCCGTGTCGGCCTGGCGGGGCGCGCCGTGCGCTTGCTGCCGCGTGGACGAGAATATGTGTGGGCATATATGGCTTACAAAAGGCTAGCTAGTGAAGAGAAGGATCCAGTGGTATGGGAAAGAAGGAAAATTTTTTGAGTGTTAAATAATTTAGAAAATAAATTTGGTGATGATACGCGCAGCATCTATATATCTCGTAGTAGGACTTTCGGAGGACTTTTGCGTGCGTAGTATAAGGTGCGTAGTATACGGCCGGGCTATCAATAATATTAAGGCATACGGTCATATTTCTTTTCTTTTTTTTAAAAAAAAAATACAGGAGTGTACAAATGTACATTTAGTTTTTTCATGCAATCCTAACGATTGTAGTATCATTCGAGTCTCTGTATCCATTAGCATTGGGGAAAATGGGAGCTAATTTATTTCTAATAGCGAGTGGTCAAAATTTTGAAAAAAAAAGTCTACCGCGTCATATATACATTTGTGAACGGATGAAGTATAATTTTTTTAAACTCCAAAAACTGATGTGTAATAATAAAAGTCAAATAGTTTAGTTAAAGTCTACCGCGTCATATATACATTTGTGAACGGATGAAGATAAATAGGGAGAACATGGTTGGAGAGTAGGTGAAACATATATAAGAAGAGGAGGTATTTAGATATGGGAAAAATATCCTATGCAATCACTTATCCTGGTGCAAGCATGCAATCAAGCGATCTGGTGCATCCGATCTAAATCTAATGGTAACTGTTATTTTACATTTAACCCCTTACACCTGAAACTTAGTGTCTATTTTACATTTAACCACTTTCATATGAAACCGTTGGATCTAGACTGGATGCTCTGGATAGTTTGATTGTACGCTTGCACCAAAATGAGTGATTGCACAGGATATGTCCTCTTAGATATGAATAGACAGTGCTAGCTGATAGGGGGGGGGGGGGGGGGGGGGGGGGGGGGGGGGTGTTCAGAGGGAAGAAACCGCTGGAACCGGTCCGAATTTATATATGCTATATACGTATATGCTCACAGACAGACAGCTCACTTCGCGGCGTGTGACGATGTACATGCATGTCGTCCAGTGGTCATTATTAGTCAAAGGGCGATAGATGCATGCATTTAACCTAGACCCTGCATGTCCAAAGAAACTGGACTAGCAGCGGTTGGTTGGTTGGGCCATACTCTATGTCTCTATATATGTATATATATATAGCTCTGTCGATCGATTATCCGTGCGCATAAATATTATGCACAACTTGCCGTTTAACCAAACACAGACACGGCCCCCCTGTACTGTACTTACGTGTTGATCAAACAAGCAAGCGAGCCCATGCATGCATGCACGGCGCACGTCGAAATAAAATGGTTCAGCCGGCGGGCGCATGCACGCGCGTACGTGTCCGCGCCCAAACGGCACACACACACGCACAGAGCAGACACAGCTGCACGTACGGTGTGTGGCTGGCATCACCGAGTGCGTCATTTCTAAGACCACGATCATTTTCAAACATCGCAGCGTAATCTTTATATATATATAAATATAATATATGCACTACACATATTATATTTGTATATAGATATAGATCCCTAGCTTGGCCCTTGGGCATTAGTTTTAGCGGCAGCTAGCTAGGCTGCAGGGGTACCTGATGACGGCGCTTGACCCTTGGGGAGTCGCCTAGGGCCAGGCGACTCCGTTCGCGGCGAGCGCGCACGTTCATGCATGGCGCATGCAGACACGTAGCCCTACGCTTGATATGGACCGATAGATGCTGTGACTGCCTATAATACGTACGGAGTATTACATGCGTGGCACCGAGAGCCTATCATTGCTACTAGCTAGCTCACTGCCGTGTGCCGCCGTCTAGCTCGTTCTCGTACGTCTTTCAAGATATATCAGCTAAATTCTACGTAACTTTAACTCATGGAATAGTAATAAAATTATAATTAATACTATTAGTTAGATTTTTGAATTTACTTATGTATAATAAATTTATTTAGGGATAAATACTGCTACTATATTTTTCCTACAAACTTGCCAAATTTAAGAAGGTTTGATTGTGGTGTAGATATTATATCGATCAAATGTTTTAGTAATTCCGTATCGATCAAGTATTTTAGTGCTAGCTAAGGGTTGTGTGTAGATATTTCTGGAGACTACGTACGTATACTGTCCGATATGGAGTTTTTTTTGTTCCGTAGAAGGAAGTACATATACTACGTAGTCTGTGCCACCGTATCTCTAGCTAGGTCGTTACATACTGTATGTCTGTATATATATGTACATGCTGACCGGCCGGCAGCGGTTAGCAGAGACGACGATAGGATACGAGTAGGATAGAATATTCTTTTTTTTTTGTGAGGAAGCTTCAAAAAGGATCGTGAACAAGCAAATGCATGCCCACTCTTGTTGATTTCATTTCTTCCATGTCAGTTATCTATATTACGTACGTACAAATATATATGCACGCGCACCATCCATGCAGCTATATATATATATATATATATATATATATATATATATATATATATATATATATATAGATGTAGTATTTAGAGCCCTGGGCTCTTTTTAACTACAGGAAGCCCCAACCACCCGCTCGGTTGACCAGACGACCATCCGGTCCACCCACTATAATGTTTACGCTTAGTTATACACAAGTTTACGCTCATGTACCATTGTATAAAACCAACCGCTCTACCTGGCCTTCCGCGCGATGGCTGAGACTAGGGTTTCAGTGGCGGCTGTTGCGCGACACGAGCGAGCACGGCGGACAAGCATCCCATAGACGAGATCCATGGCGATCGCCTCCCTGTCATCGTTCCAGAGGCGCCTCCTAGCCCAGATCTGTTCGCCCCTCGCCCTCTCCAGACTCGGTGATTCGCAGACTCGGCCAGCTGCCTAGGCACCGGCCACCGGCGTCCGGATCTCCTGCTCTGCTGCTCGCCACCACGGGGGCTCTCCGGCGTTGGCTCGACGCGGCAGTGCCCCCCGGTTACTATGCCTCCTCGTCCGACCCCAGCGCCAGCCCCAATATCTCCTCCGCGATGCCATCTCCGAGCTGAGTTTCCAAGCGTGCAGCTACTGCCTGGGCATCTCGATCGTGGCGTGGCTGTACGCCACGGCGCAGGTCCTGCGCGACGTCCACCGCCTCGGCTCCGGGCGGGACCTCATCGCGGCGAGGAAGGCGTCGGCCGTCGTCGACTTCGCCGGAGACCAGGTGGTGGGTTCATCCGTTGCGCGTGTGTGCGCGCCGCCGTGGAACGATCCGATCCGATCCGATCCACCCACCGATCGCCAACCGCCGATTACTATTGTCTGTCTCGCTTTTTTTTTCTCTGATGGAAAATCTGGAAACGTTGGTGCAGGTCGTCGCTTACTTCTTGATATCGGCCATGTCCGCGGCGGCGCCGGTGACGGACTACATGCGCCAGGCGGCGGACAACCTGTTCACGGACTCGGCGGCGGCGGCGATCAGCATGGCCTTCTTCGCGTTCGTGGCCATTGGCCTCTCTGCTCTCGTCTCCGGGTACAACCTCTCCATGGAGGCTCTTGTATAGCCTGTGAATCACAACTCTACCATCTCATGTGTGATGTATCACGTTACCCAACCTCGACACTGTGCATATAGTATTGCCTCCAATTGTTAGTTGAGTATATTTCTTTTTCTCTCTGATAAAGAAGATGGAATATGTAACTACTGTTTAATTTACATAGACGCCAAGAAGCCGGAGACGCCGACGATGGCCGATGTCGCGCAGGAGAAGCACGAGGAGCTTGAGCGATGCATCGACGAGTGCGAGAGCGGCAGCGAGGAGGTGTTCAGGAGCATTGTTCGGAAATAGATTGATGATGTACGATAAAATTTGTACCCATTTACGCTGTTTGGTTCACGTTTTATGCTGAAATTTGACCAAGCCAAAATCCGTGCACGATCGAACGTGATCAGTCTACGCTGTTTTAGCTAATATAGGATTTACGCTAGATTTCGTATTCATTTATGATGTTTTAGCTCACGTTTTACGCCGGAATCTGCCCTAGCCAGTGGGCTTCGTTTGCTGTTACAAAACAGATATATGATTTACGCTAAATTTCATACTCATTTACGATGTTTTAGCTCACGTTTTACGCTGGAATCCGCCCGAGCAGAACCCGCGAACTGCGGCTGTAAATTAAAATTTATTTCCTTCTACTAATGCTCCTCGAACCGTAACTGTCCCTTTATTTACGCGATTATGCAGCACGTATTTCCTTATATCAAACTGGTCAAGATTTATATAATGCATGGTTTATGCTATCATGTTACACATCGTTATGCAGTCGTAAACGGTGTGCACATGGTAATATTCGTTTCCGTGAGTCAAGGTACAAAATATCCCTTCTATGTATGATTTATGCACATTACTACATATATTTATGTGTGCGTATTTGTTTTCTCCCGTAACCGCGCCTTTATTTACGCGCACGAAGAGCACGTCTTTCCTTATCTCAAAACCGGTGGGAGATTTTAAATGTTTGCATGGTTTACGCTATCATGTATCACAGCGTTATGCAGTCGTAACCGGCAAGCACATGCAAATATTCGTTCCCGTGATTCCTGGCATGCAAAGATTCCATTTATGCATGAGTTATGCACATTTGTACACAAATTTATGCTTGCGTAATTGCATGTCGCGTGTAAGGCGGGATACGTGGTTATCCTTTGCATAAATGGCGCAGGCTGGCGTCCAGTGGACCTAACGCGACCCGTTCGGTCTCCCTGGCTGGGGCTTCGCCCACTAACGGAAGCCCAGGGCTTCCATTACCTCTACCCTATATATATATATATATATATATATATATATATATATATATATATATATATATATATATATATATATATATATATATATATACGGCGCTGCTAAAATGCACCTAGGTGCATTCTCTATATTGAATGCACCCAGGCGTTTTCGCGCGCCTCCTAGCCCCCCGCCGCCGCCGCGCGCATCCCTTTCCCCGCGCCGCCGCCGCCTCCTCGATGCTCCTCCCCTAAATCCCACCGCCGCCGAGCACCTCCCTGTCCTCGCGCCGCCGAGCGCCTCCCTGTTCTCGCGCCGCCGCGCGTCTCCCTGTCCCCGCGCCGCCGCGCGCCTCTCTGTCAGCGTGTCTCTGTCCCCCGCATTTGAATAACTCTGAGAAATTTTGTTAAAAAATATGATTGCAACTGCTGGTCTGATGTAATTGTAACTGCTGGTCTGGTGTGATTGCAACTTCTATATAACTATGTCCAAAAATCTATTAAATAAACAAGATTGCAACTGCTGGTCTGGTGTAATTGCAACTGTGGGTCTGGTGTGATTGCAACTTCTATATAACTATGTCCAAAAATCTATTAAACAAACAAGATTGCAACTGCTGGTCTGGTGTAATTGCAACTGTGGGTCTGGTGTGATTGCAACTTCTATATAACTATGTCCAAAAATCTATTAAACAAACAAGATTGCAACTGCTGGTCTGGTGTAATTGCAACTGTGGGTCTGGTGTGATTGCAACTTCTATATAACTATGTCCAAAAATCTATTAAACAAACAAGATTGCAACTGCTGGTCTGGTGTAATTGCAACTTCTGGTCTGGTGTGATTGCAACTTTTATATAACTATGTCCAAAAATCTGTTAAACAAACAATGATTGCAACTGCTGTCTGGTGTAATTGCAACGGCTGGTCTGGTGTGATTGCAACTGCAAGTCTGGTGTGATTGCAACTTATGTGAAGAGGTTGAGTCGTTCGTAGAGAAAGAGGGGCGTGGGCGGGAAAGTGAAAAAGTTCTGTCGGGAGCGGGCGGGAGCGACGAAGACGTGCGGGAGGGACGAAGACGGACGAAGACGACCTGGGTGGGGCGGTTGGCTCGGACCTGGCGCGTAGGTTCGGCCTGGGTGCATTCTCTATATTGAATGCACCCAGGTGTAATATATAAAAACAGTATATATATATATACACACACACAAACGTTGTCATAAACGCACATCACTCCAGAGAGAAAAAGGTAGTAGAAAAAGATTAGTGTCCCACTAGCTATTAATTGGTTAGTTAGTTAGTTAATCTTTGGTTCAACCTTAACAGGGCCTCCAAACTGGCGTGTGATCTTAGTGGGTGGCATTGACCATGTGCGCATATATATATATATATATATATATATATATATATATATATATATATATATATATATATATATATATATATATATATATATATATATATATATATAGGGCAGGTATAACGGGAGCTCTGGTCTTCCAATAGTTAAAGGAAGTCCAGGCCGACCACCCCTGCAAACTGGTTCAACCAGCGCACCCAAAAGGCTGTCGGGTGCGCCACCTGCCCCACGTCTGTTAGCGCAAAAAAAGGAATGCATGCATGAGTCAAACACGATCCAATGCATGCGCATAAATTTAGGAAAGATGCATGCGCATAAATTTAGGAAAGATATGTGCGGCAGTTTCTGTTTTTAAAATCCTTTATTTCCTCCATAAATTTAGGATCGCTGCAACAGCCATGCAGCTAGACGCGTAAGGACCATTTTATGATATATACTGAGACTAAATATGCTACACTGTGTTAATAATTATGCAATTCGATATACTGCGTAAAAATCTGTTACCAGCTGCATGCACACGAATTTATGATAAAAATAATGTGCAATGAAAGGAAATGAATTACACGCATAGAAACAAAAAATCGTATTTAATGTTTTATTTCCTTCATAAATATAAGATCCCTCCAACAGCCATGCAGGTAAAACACATTAAATCTAGTTTATGATATATACTGATACAAATTATACTACATGGTGTAGGTATTTATGCAATTCGTTACACTGCGTAAAAAATCTGGCATGTTGTTCACTGGTGGACGCACCTCCGGGTTGGAGCGTAATAACCTTAAGTTTTGAGCATAAAATCCCTCAATTATAAGCGTATATACCAAGCCAATGTGAGAGGTTGATAGCTCTAGTAGGTTGTTATTACGATCCTATTTTTATGGCAGATTCGAAAAACATGACAGTCGCATGCATGCGGTTATACAGATCCTAAAATTATGGCAAAATGCATGTATGAGTCAAACACGTTCCCTTGCATGCGCGTAAATTTAGGAAAGATATGTGTGGCGGTTTCTATTTTAAATGCTTTATTTTCTCCATAAATTTAGGATCGCTGCAACAGACATGCAACTAAAACTCGTAATGACCATTTTATGCTATATACTTATACTAAATATGCTACACTGTGTAGATAATTATGCAATTCGGTATACTGCGTAAAAATCTGCTACAGGCTGCATGCACACGAATTTATGATGGAAAGAATATGCAATGAAAGGAAATGAATTGCATGTATAGAAACAAAAAATAACATTTAATGTTTTATTTCCTTCATAAATATAGGATCCCTCCAACAGCCATGCAACTAAACGCATTAGAACTAGTTTATGATGTATACTGAAACAAATTATACTACACGGTGTAGGTATTTATGCAATTCCTTACACTGCGTAAAAAATCTGGCATGTTGTTCACTAGTGGACGCATCTCCGAGTGGAGCGTAAAAACCTTAAGTTTTGAGCATAAAATCCCTCAATTATAAGCGTAAATACTGAGTCAATTAGAGGTTGATAGCTTTAGTAGGTTGTTATTACGATCCTATTTTTATGACAGATCCGAAAAACATGGCAGCCGCATGCATGAGGTTTCTATTTTTATACAGATCCAAAAATTATGGCAAAATCGTAGGAGTTTCCATTGCATGCGCGCAAATTAAGAACAACATAAATCAAGGAATTGCCTTTCCAATGTGCATGCAGTAAACTGGTATACGAACTCTGTGTTAAAGCATAAAATCATATAGTTTTTAGCGTAAATAATACATGTGGTAGGCATAAAACACAATAAACGAAAAGAAAAATGCGCCGGATCAGAGAATGTCACGCGCGATCATCGCTGCGCGCATCTCGCCCCTTCCGTGACGTCGCTCGCTCGAACATCGCGCCTCATGCGTCGCCGTCGCTACTCGCACGTCGACGGGCGTCGCTTGCTCGCCGGCCTTGGAAGTGCCGCCTCCTCGGGGCTTCAGGGACGCCGCCGCTTGCCTGCACAAGGGCCTCGCTGCGGATCGAGGAACCTCCGCCACCGCGCGTCGAGGTAATGGAGTTGCGGCCACCGGCCTGGGATCCGCCGCCGCTCGCCCTCTGGATCGGGGGCCGCCACCGCCGGCCTAGGAACCGCCGCCACCGCATGTCGACGTCGGGGAGCCACGGCCACCGCAGCCACTGGCCGAGGTCCACCGCCGCGCGCGCTATCGGGCAACCGTCGTCGCTAATGAATCGAGATGGGGCGTGAAAAACTGAACCCTAGCACTCCGGGTCCTGTTTTATAGACGTCCGGATGTGGTCCGGCTCGACCGGATTGCACTGTCTGGCCCGGGCTTCCTTTAGTTATTGGAAGCCCAGGGCTCCTAATATACAATCTATATATATATATATATATATATATATATATATATATATATATATATATATATATATATATATATATATATATATATATATATATATTATATATATATATGTCAACTTGCATGCTAAAGGTGATGATCTCCAAAACAGTTGACGGAGCAAAAGTTAAAGACAGTGGTTAAACGAGACAATATAGGGCACCTACACTTGTCCTTCTCCAATTAAGTACTGCTGCATCTCCACTAAGTAATGACCGAATCTAAAGAGCTTTAATTTGGGGCAAATAAAGAACTGCCACAGCATGAGTTCTTTATTGCTCATCAAATAAGGGAGAAAAAAATATATATGAAAATACAAGGAAAAAAGGGCAACAATATATCGACAAATTAAAAGGAGCATCCATATATGCATGCAGCAGAAGAGCAAGCAATATTTCTCAGGATATATAGATAGATAGATAGATGTGTGTATATGCGTATGCAGTGATGCCATCACGCAGAGATCGAGGATATCAATTGACGATAAATGAATCACATCATATGCCAGAATCAGCATGTACCAGGAGCACTAGCCACGTACTAAGCATATGAAAGCTAGCTGTGATAAACTAGGAACCGCGTAAATTAAGGCCATCCCTGCCCATATATGTCCACCACCACTCGCTGTTGGCCTTTTTTCCAACGAAACGCGCGCGCGTTAAACGCATGCAATTAAGTGATGGTATAGCCGTATATAGCGCGCAGTGTACACTCGGTTCAGGATCCTTGGTGACCAGTACGCCTTGCGCTCTGCTCTCGTGGATCTCCAGTGCAACCTGAAAACAGCAGGGAAGAAGGTGTATAGTCGTAATACTCGTATAGATAGATCATATATAGATCCTCGACCTCGGAAGCAGTACCAGCCATGCAAACTAAGAAAGGCATGCATGCATGATTGCATGCATTTGTTAATATAATAGCGTACGCTGATCCACCTTCTCTCACATTTAATTAATTTCCACATAGCAGTATCTTTGTTAGCTCAGTTCAGCCGTCCATTAGTCGTGGCGATCGAGTGGTGTGTGTGAACTGCAGATGCATGCATGCATGGCATGGACGACGTACGTACGTACACGCGCGCTGCCTTGCGCGCGGCGGTAGCATGCTGCGATCCGGATACGATCCCGTTTCTCCCTGCATGCATGCATGGATCACCGACCACACACGTACCAGCAGACTACACGGACTATGCTTTTTTATGTTAGCTCGTGTATGCACACGGGCCTAGCTAGCGAGGCCCAATGGTAGCTATCGACTTGACCACGTTGGGCCTCACTACAGGAATGCACGACCCATGTGGCGGGTACGGAGCACCGGATGGCACGTGCATAAAACACTGCCTCACCAAGTGCAAAAATGAGTCCCGTCAAACACATTTGTAAACAAATGAGAGGGATGGTTATATTATATATGGATCGGATGATATGTTTAAATTTTGCTTCCATCTCAAGGGCTTCAGTTTGGCCCAACACTAGTCCAAGGGTACGCTAACGAATGGTCTCAATTAGCCTAAATCTGTCCACCGGTCCACCAAGACCAAATGAATCTGACAGCAGTGTATTTTGTGCTTGATGCTAAGTTAATTTTATGTTATACTAGTAACTGGAGCGCGCTCTGTAAAAAAATTGTAATATAAGTGATAATGATAATATATCATTTGCAAAATCAATATACGTATTTTGTAATATAAGAGTGACAATTCATCAAGTTATTCATATGTATCAGAAGGTACAACAGTTCTTGTTAATTGAGCGGAGTTAGGTAATTTATGACAAGGCTAGTTTTGCCTATTTCAACATCTGAAAAACCGAGAAACTCAGGGTTCTAGGTTCAAGCTTCAAATTAAGGTAAGAATGGATTTAAATTAAACAGAAAACGTTCTATAAAATAAGAATATGAGAAAACAATATTCATGGTCGTACTGTTAGCTAGCACTTGGTATTGTAAAAATCATTGGCCATCTGAAAGTCGTCTAGAGGGGGTGAATAGGCGAAACCTGAAAATTATAAATTTTGAATACGCACTATGCCCGAAGTTAGTGTTAGAAATAATTCGGAGTGCGGAAGATAATTCTCCTTGCTATGATTTGCTCAATCAATGCGGATAACCTTGAAAGCAAACTCAAATCAATATGAGCAAGGGAACTTTTTAGAGAGGGGAAAGGGGAAAACAAATCGAGTGGAGATCAACACAAATGAACACGGTGATTTGTTTACCGAGGTTCGGTTCCAAAGAACCTAGTCCCCGTTGAGGAGGCTACAAAGGCCGGGTCTATTCCAACCCTTTCCCTCTCTCAATCGGTCACTTAGACCGGTTGAGTGCTTCTCCTTAATCACTCGGGTCACTAATACCCCGCAAGGATCACCACACAATTAGGTGTCTCTTGCTAGCTTTACAAAGCACTTAGAAGAATTAGAGTGAGAAGAAGAGAGAAATCCAAGCAACAAGAGCAACAAAAGAAACACAAATGACCCTCTCTCAAGTCTCTAAGCAATTGAGTTGATTTTGGAACTTGGAGGGGATTGAATGCTTTGATTGTGTCTTTTGAGTGTTTGCCTTTTCTCTAGTATTGAATGTGAAGATGTGAAAGCTTGGATGGCTTGGATGGTGGTGGTTGGGGGTATTTATAGCTCCAACCACTATTCTAGTCGTTGTTGTCGATGGGCACACCGGATAGTCCGGTGGTGCACCGGACATGACACTGTTCACTGTCCGGTGCGTGCCATGTTAGCCGATCGTTGGGGTTTATAGCATTTGACCGTTGAACACCAGACAGTTCGGTGCGTTCTGACTTTGCAGTTATGACTTCTGACTTCTGCTCTGTTCACTGTACCGTCATCAACGCAGTCGACCATTGGGCGCAGTTGACCGTTGCTCCGTTGGCTCACCAGACAGTCCGATGAATTATAGCGGAGTGACTCTGAGAAAACGCGAGAGCGGCCAGTTCGTGAGGTGCCTTGGCCTGGGCACCGGACACTGTCCGGTGCCCCACTGGCTGATACTTGTTTTTGCTCCAAACTTTGTAGAGTTCCCCAACTCATTTTCTTTGTTGGTTTATGTTGAACTTTATGTACCTGAGATAAATGACAACTAGACAAACTAGTTAGTCCACGCGGTTTGTGATGGACATCAAACACCAAAATTGATTATAGGAAATGTTTAAGTCAATTTCCCTTTCAATCTCCCCCTTTTTGGTGATTGATGCCAACACAAACCAAAGCAAATATAAAGTGTAGGAATGTAACTAGTTTGCAATTTTGGCAGATATGCATAAGTTACTTGAATTTAAACCAATTGAAAGTATTTCTAAGTATATATGATTGCTTTCTTCTAGTTTAACATTTTAGACCATATTTGCACCACTTAGGTTATTTTTGTAAATCTTTTGGAAAAGTATTTTCAAAATCTTTTGCAAATAGCCAAAGGTACAAGAATAAGATTTCTAAAGCACTTTGAAGTTTTTTTTTAAAATTCTCCCCCTGTTTCAAATGCTTTTCTTTGGTTAAATAAAAGCTCCCCCTGAAGAAGTTCTCCGCTTAGCTGTCAAAAGGGTTTTTGTAATTTGAATAATTTTCCCCCTTTGTGAAACAATTTTTGAAAAACAGTGTGGTGGTACTGTCCTTTTGCTTTGGGCCTATTAATTCTCCCCCTTTGGCATTAATCGCCAAAAACGAAGAAACTTGAGAGGCCTAGTATTCTCTCCCTCTTCGTGAAATGGATAGGAACGAAAGTTTATGAGTAGGGCAAAGGATAAATGACACCGACAGAGTTGTAGTGGAAGCCTTGCCTTTGCCGAATACTCCATTTCCCTTTCAATCTAAGACTAATCATAGAGATACCCATGGAAGCACATTATTCTTAGCCTTGGTACAAGAAGAATAAGAAATATGCATTTGCACCAAATGAAAGAGACATGATCAAAGGTATATAAATGAGCTATGTGTGCAATGTTTCAATCAAAGTTCCGAGAATCTAGGATGTTTAGCTCATTCCTAAGCTTGCTAAAAGTCTTTTCATCTAGTGGCTTGGTAAAGATATAGACTAATTGGTTGTGGGTACTAACATAAGCAATTTTGATATCCCCTTTTGTTGGTGATCTCTCAAAAAGTGATACCAGATGTCTATGTGCTTAGTGTGGCTGTGTTCAATGGGATTATCCACCATGCGGATTGCACTCTCATTATCACATAGGAGAGGGACTTTGCTTAACTTGTAGGCATAGTCACTAAGGGTTTTCCTCATCCAGAGTAATTGTGCACAACAATGGCCTGCAGAAATATACTCGGCCTCGGCGGTGGATAGAGCTACTGAGCTTTGTTTCTTTGAAGCCCAAGACACCAGGGATCTTCCCAAAAACTGATAAGTCTCTGATGTGCTCTTCCTATCAATTTTACATCCGGCATAATCGGCATCGGAATACCCAATTAAATCAAAGGTAGATCCCTTGGGGTACCATAGCCCAAACTTAGGAGTATAAATTAAATACCTCATGATTCTTTTCATGGCTCTAAGTTGAACTTCCTTAGGATTTTCCTGGAACCTTGCACACATGCATACAAAAAGCATAGTATCCGATCAAGAAGCACATAAATAGAGTAAAGAACCTATCATCGACCGATATACCTTTTGATCTACGGATTTACCTCCCGTGTCGAGGTCGAGATGCCCATATGTTCCCATGGGTGTCTTGATGGGTTTGGCATTCTTCATTCCAAACTTCTTGAGTATGTCTTGAATGTACTTAGTTTGACAGATGAAGGTGCCCTCTTGGAGTTGGTTGATTTGGAATCCAAGAAAATACTTCAACTCCCCCATCACAGACATCTCAAATTTATGTATCATAATCCTACTAAACTCTTCACAAGACGACTTGTCAGTAGACACAAATATAATATTGAAAGTTGCCTAGAGGGGGTGAATAGGAAAAATCTGAAAATTATAAACTTAAGCACAATAAAAGACAAGCTACAAGCCGGGGTTAGCGTTAGAATTAAATCCGAGTCCGGGAGAGAAGGGGAAAACAAATCAAAAGCGAATGAAGCGAATGACACGATGATTTGTTTTATCGAGGTTCGGTTCTTGAGAACCTAGTCCCTGTTGAGGTGGTCATAAAGACCGGGTCTCTTTCAACCCTTTCCCTCTCTCAAACGGTCACCTAGACCGAGTAAGCTTTCTCCTTAATCAAACGGGTCACTTAGACCCCGCAAGGACCACTACAAACTTAGTGTCGCTTGCTTTGATTACAAGTCACTTAGAGAACAAGAATGAGGAAGAAGAAAGCGATCCAAGAACAAGAGCTCAAAGAACACGAGCAAAACTCTCTCTCTAGTCACTAATTGTTTGGAGTGAATTTGGGACATGGAGAGGCTTTGAATCTTTTGAATTGTGTCTAGTATTGGATGCACCTAGCTCTTGTATTGAATGGGATGTCTGAAAATCTTGGATGCTTGGAGTGGTGGTGGTTGGGGGTATTTATAGCCCTCAACCACCACATAGCCGTTGGGGAGGCTGTCTGTCGATGGGCGCACCGGACAGTCCGGTGCGCCAGCCACGTCACCCAACCATTAGGGTTCTGAAGATTCTGACCGTTGGAGCACTGACTTCATGTCGCACCAGACAGTTCGGTGCTGCACCGGACAGTCCGGTGCTGCACCGGACAGGTCCAGTTCACTGTCTGGTGCGCCTCTAATGTCTGCTCTAACTTCTGTGCGCACTGTTCACGCACTGTTCACGCTTTTGCAGACGACCGTTGCACTATTAGCCGTTGCTCCGCTGGTGCACCGGACAGTCTGGTGGCACATCGGACAGTCTGGTGAATTATAGCGGATTGTGCCTGGAGAAACCCGAAGCTGAGGAGTTTGGAGTGTACGGCCCCTGTTGCATCGGACACTGTCCGGTGGTGCACCGAACACTGTACGGTGGCACACCGAACTGTCCGGTGCGCCAGACCAGGGCACACTTGGGTTTCTTTTGCTCCTTTCTTTTGAACCCTTTCTTTTATCTTTTATTGGTTTGTGTTGAACCTTTATGCACCTATAGAACATATAATCTATAGCAAACTAGTTAGTCCAATTATTTGTGTTGGGCAATTCAACCACCAAAATCATTTAGGAAAAGGTTTGACCCTATTTCCCTTTCAATCTCCCCCTTTTTGGTGATTGATGCCAACACAAACCAAAGCAAATATATAAGTGCAGAATTGAACTAGTTTGCATAATGTAAGTGCATAGGTTGCTTAGAATTAAACCAATTTATAATTTTCAACATATATGCATGGATTGCTTTCTTTTTATTTTAACATTTTGGACCACGCTTGCACCACTTGTTTTGTTTTTGCAAATTCTTTGGAAAATTCTTTTCAAAATTTGTTTTGCAAATAGTCAAAGGTATATGAATAAGATTGTAAGAAGCATTTTCATGATTTAAAATTTCTCCCACTGTTTCAAATGCTTTTCCTTTGACTAAAACAAAACTCCCCCTGGATGAAATTCTCCTCTTATTGTTCAAGTGGGTTTTACAAATTTTTTGAAGATACTAAAACTTTCTCCTCCTTTTGAAAACACATTAAGATACCAATTTAAAAACTTCATTTTAAAATTCGGTGGTGGTGCGGTCCTTTTGCTTTGGGCTAATACTCTCTCCCCCTTTGACATTAATCGCCAAAAATGGAGACATTTGAGAGCCCTTTACTTTCTCCCCCATTGGTACAAGTAAATAAGAGTGAAAAGATTATACCAATGTGAAGGAGTGGTGGAGTAACGACGAAGGGTAAATGATACCGGTAGAGTGGAAGCCTTGTCTTCGTTGAGTACTCCATTTCCCTTTCAATCTATGACTTAGCATAAATATACACTTGAAAACACATTAGTCGTAGCAAGTGAAAGAGATATGATCAAAGGTATATAAATGAGCTATGTGTGCAATGTTTCAATCAAAATTCCGAGAATCAAGAATATTTAGCTCATTCCTAAGTTTGCAAAAGGTCTTCTCATCTAATGGCTTGGTGAAGATATTGGCTAATTGATCTTTGGTGTTAATGTAAGCTATCTCGATATCCCCTTTGTTGGTGATCCCTCAAAAAGTGATACCGAATGTCTATGTGCTTAGTGCAGCTGTGTTCAACGGGATTTTCCGTCATGCGGATATCACTCTCATTGTCACATAGGAGAGGGACTTTGCTCAATTTGTAGCCATAGTCCCTGAGGGTTTGCCTCAACCAAAGTAATTGCATACAGCAATGGCCTACGGCAATGTACTCGGCTTCGGCGGTTGATAGAGCTACGGAATTTTGTTTCTTTGAAGCCCAAGACACCAGGGATCTCCCCAGAAACTGACAAGTCCCTGATGTGCTCTTCCTATCAATTTTACACCCTGCCCAATCAGCATCGGAATATCCTATCAAATCAAAGGTTGATCCCCTGGGGTACCAAAGCCCAAACTTACGAGTGTAAACTAAATATCTCATGATTCTTTTCACGGCCCTAAGGTGAACTTCCTTAGGATCGACTTGGAACCTTGCACACATGCATACGGAAAGCATAATATCCGGTCGAGATGCACATAAATAGAGTAAAGATCCTTTCATCGATCGGTACACCTTTTGATCTACCGATTTACCTCCCGTGTCGAGGTCGAGATGCCCATTGGTTCCCATGGGTGTCTTGATGGGCTTGGCATCCTTCATTCCAAACTTGTTAAGAATGTCTTGAGTATACTTGGTTTGGCTGATGAAGGTGCCCTCTTGGAGTTGCTTGACTTGAAATCCTAGAAAATACTTCAATTCCCCTATCATAGACATCTCGAATTTTTGAATCATAATCCTACTAAACTCTTTACAAGTAGATTTGTTAGTAGACCCAAATATGATATCATCTATATAACTTTGGCATACAAACAAATCATTTGTAATAGTTTTAGTAAAGAGAGTAGGATCGGCCTTACCGACTTTGAAGCCATTAGTGATTAGAAAATCTTGAAGGCATTCATACCATGCTCTTGAGGCTCGCTTGAGCCCATAAAGCGCCTTTAAGAGCTTATAAACATAGTCAGGGTACTCACTATCTTCAAAGCCGGGAGGTTGCTCAACATAGACCTCTTTATTGATAGGTCCATTGAGGAAGGCACTCTTCACGTCCATTTGATAGAGCTTAAAGCCATGGTAAGTAGCATAGGCAAGTAATATGCGAATTGACTCAAGCCTAGCTACGGGTGCATAAGTTTCACCAAAGTCCAAACCTTCGACTTGTGAATATCCTTTGGCGACAAGTCGAGCTTTGTTCCTTATCACCACACCATGCTCGTCTTGCTTGTTGCGGAATACCCACTTGGTACCTACAACATTTTGATTAGGACGTGGAACCAAATGCCATACCTCATTCCTCGTGAAGTTGTTGAGCTCCTCTTGCATTGTCAGCACCCAATCTAAGTCTCTTAATGCATTCTCTATCCTGTAAGGCTCAATAGAGGAAACAAAAGAGTAATGTTCACAAAAATGAGTGACTCGAGATCGAGTGGTTACCCCCTTATGAATATCGCCGAGAATGGAGTTCACGGGGTGATCTATTTGAATCGCCTGGTGGACTCTCGGGTGTGGCGGTCTTTGACCCTGTTCATCTTCCTTGTCTTGATCATTGTCATCTCCCCCTTGATCATTGTCCTCCTCTTGAGGTGGCTCATCCTATTGATCTTCAATTTCATTGTCTTGAGCCTGATCCTCATCTTGGGTTGGTGGAGATGCTTGTATGGAAGATGATGGTTGATCTTGTGCTTGAGTGGGCTCTTCGGATTCCTTAGGACACACATCCCCAATGGACATGTTCCTTAGCGTGACGCTTGGAGCCTCATCGTCATCCAGCTCATCAAGATCAACTTGCTCCACTTAGGAGCCATTAGTCTCATCAAACACAATGTCACAAGAAACTTCAACTAGTCCAGTGGACTTGTTAAAGACTCTATATGCCCTTGTGTTTGAATCATATCCTAGTAAAAAGCCTTCTACAGCCTTAGAAGAAAATTTAGATTTTCTACCTCTTTTAACAAGAATAAAACATTTGCTACCAAAGACTCTAAAATATGAAACATTGAGCTTTTTACCGGTTAGGAGTTCATAAGATATCTTCTTGAGGATTCGGTGAAGGTAGAGCTGGTTGATGGAGTAGCAGGCGGTGTTAATCGCCTTAGCCCAAAACCGGTCCGGTGTCTTGTACTCATCAAGCATGGTCCTTGCCATGTCTAGTAGAGTTCTATTCTTCCTCTCCACGACACCATTTTGTTGAGGTGTGTAGGGAGAAGATAACTCATGCTTGATGCCCTCCTCCTCAAGGAAACCTTTAATTTGTGAATTCTTGAACTTCGTCCCATTATTGCTTCTAATCTTTTTGATTCTCAATCTGAACTCATTTTGAGCTCGTCCCAAGAATCCCTTCAAGGTCTCTTGGGTTTGCGATTTATCCTGCAAAAAGAATACCCAAGTGAAGCGAGAATAATCATCCACAATTACAAGACAGTACTTACTCCCGCCGATGCTTATGTAAGCGATCGGGCTGAATAAATCCATGTGGAGTAGTTCCAGTGGCATGTCCGTCGTCATGATGTTTTTGTGTGGATGGTGGGCGCCAACTTGCTTTCCTGCTTGACATGCGCTACAAACCCTATCTTTCTCAAAATGATCATTCGTTAGTCCCAAAATTTGTTATCCCTTTAGAAGCTTGTGAAGATTCTTCATTCCAACATGAGCTAGTCGGCGATGCCAGAGCCAACCCATATTAGTCTTAGCAATTAAGCAAGTGTCGAGTTCAGCTCTATTAAAATCAACTAAGTATAGCTGACCCTCTAACACTCTCTTAAATGCTACTGAATCATCACTTCTTCTAAAGACAGTAACACCTACATCTGTAAAGAGACAAGTGTAGCCCATATTGCATAATTGTGAAATAGAAAGCAAATTGTAATCTAAAGAATCTACAAGAAAAACATTGGAAATAGAATGGTCAGGTGATATAGCAATTTTACCAAGTCCTTTGACCAAACCTTGATTTCCATCCCCGAATGTGATAGCTCGTTGGGGATCCTCGTTTTTCTCGTAGGAGGAGAACATCCTTTTCTCCCCAGTCATGTGGTTTGTGCATCCGCTATCAATGATCCAACTTGAGCCCCCGGATGCATAAACCTACAAAAACAATTTAGGCCTTATTCTTAGGTACCCAAACAGTCTTGGGTCCTTTTACGTTAGAAACAAACACCTTGGGTACCCAAACACAAGTCTTGGAGCCCTTGTGTTTGGCCCCAACATATTTGGCAACTACCTTGCCTGATTTGTTAGTCAAAACATAAGAAGCATCAAAAGACTTAAATGAAATAATAGGCTCATCTGATGCAGTAGGAGATTTCCTTTTAGGCAATTTAACATGGGTTGATTGCCTAGAACTAGATGCCTCATTCTTATATATAAAAGCATGTTGAGAAACAAAATGAGACTTCCTAGCATGAATTCTTCTAATCTTATGCTCAGGATAACCAGTAGGATATAAAATGTAACCCTCGTTATCCTAAACCATGGGGGCCTTGCTCTTAACAAAATTAGACAATCTCTTAGGGGCATTAATTTTGACATTGCTTCCCTGTTGGAAACCAATGCCATCCTTAATGCCAGGGCGTCTCCCACTATAGAGCATGCTCCTAGCAAATTTAATTTTTTTTCATTTTCTATTTCATGCTCATTAATTTTTGCAGTAAGTTGAGCTATATGATCATTTTGTTGTTTAATTAAAGCAAGGTGATCATGAATAGTATCAACATTAACATCTCTACATCTAGTACAAATAGTAGCATGATCAACACTAGATGTAGAGGGTTTGCAAGCATTTAATTCATCAATCTTAGCATGTAATATACCATTCTTATTTCTAAGACTGGAAATAGAATCATTGCAAACATTCAAATCTTTTAGCAATTAATTTATCATTCTCAATTGTAAGGCTAGAAAGAGATTCATTTAACTTATCAATCTTTGCAATTAAACTAGCATTTTCACTCCTAAGACTGATAATTGAATCATTACAATCATCTAACTTCTCAACCTTAGCAAATAAACTAGCGTTTTCAGTTCTAAGGTTGGAAATAGTGTCATGGCAAATGCTAAGCTCCTTAGTCAAATTTTCAATTTTCTCTACTTCATGAGCATAAGCATTCTTCACCTTAACATGCTTTTTATTTTCCTTAATAAGGAATTCCTCTTGACTATCCAAGAGTTCATCCTTTTCATGAATAGCACCTATCAATTCATTTAATTTTTCTTTTTGTTGCATGTTAAGGTTGGCAAAAAAGGGTAAGCAAATTCTCTTCATCATCACTAGAGCTAGCCTCATCACTAGATGTTGTATATTTTGTGGAGGCTCTAGATTTTACCTTCTTCCTTTTGCCATCTTTTGCCATGAAGCATTTGTGGCCGACGTTGGGGAAAAGGAGGCCTTTGTTGACGGCGATGTTAGCGGCGTCCTTGTCGAAGGAGGAGTCGGTGGAGCTCTCATCGGAGTCCCATTCCCAACATACGTGGGCATCGCCGCCCTTCTTCTTGTAGTATCTCTTCTTTTCCTTTCTCTTTCCCTTCTTATCGTCGCCCCTGTCACTATCACTAGATAATGGACATTTAGCAATGAAATGGCCGGGCTTACCACATTTTAGCACACCCTTTTGGAACGGGGCTTGTAGTCCTTCCCCTTCCTTTGCTTGAGGATTTTGCGGAAGCTTTTGATGATAAGCGTCATTTCCTCGTTGTCAAGCTTGGAGGCGTCGATTGAAATCCTACTTGGTGTAGATTCCTTCTTTTCTTCCTCCGTCGCCTTGAATGCGATGGGTTGCACCTCGGATGTGGAGGTGCCGCCTTGTTCCAAGTTGATGATTTGTTTGGAGCCTTTGATCATCAATTCAAAGCTCACAAACTTCCCTATCACTTCCTCGAGAGACATTAACTTGTATCGAGGATCACCACGAATTAATTGAACTTGAGTGGGATTACAAAAAACAAGTGATCTAAGAATAACCTTGACCATTTCATGGTCATCCCACTTGGTGCTCCCGAGGTTGCGCACTTGGTTGACCAAGGTCTTGAGCTGGTTGTACATGGCTTGTGGCTCCTCTCCTTGGTTGAGGACGAATCGACCGAGCTCCCCCTCGATCGTCTCCCGCTTGGTGATCTTGGTCACCTTATCTCCTTCGTGTGCGGTATTGAGCACGTCCCAAATCTCCTTGGCACTCTTCAACCATTGCACCTTATTATACTCCTCTCGACATAGAGAGGCGAGGAGCATAGTAGTTGCTTGTGAATCAAAGTGCTTGATTTGGGCGACCTCGTCCGAATCATAGCCTTCGTCCCTCGGTGATGGTACCTATGCTCCAAACTCAACAATGTCCCATATGCTAGCGTGGAGTGAGGTTAGGTGATGCCTCATTTTATCACTCCACATACAATAATCTTCATCATCAAAAACCGGCGGTTTGCCTAGTGGGACAAAAAGTAAAGGAGTGCGTCTAGAAATGCGGGGATAACGAAGTGGCATCTTACTATACTTCTTGCGCTCATGGCGCTTAGAAGTGACGGATGGTGCGTCGGAGCCGGAGGTGGATGGCGACGAAGAGTCGGTCTCGTAGTAGACCACTTTCTTCATCTTCTTTTTCTTGTCGCCACTCCGATGCGACTTGTGAGGAGGTGATCCCTCCTTTAGCTTGTTCCCGGACTCCCTCGATGGAGCCTTCCCGTGGCTTGTGGCCTTCTCGCCGGTCACGATCTCCCTCTTGGCGTGATCTCCCGACATCACTTCGAGTGGTTAGACTCTAATGAAGCACCGGGCTCTGATACCAATTGAAAGTTGCCTAGAGAGGGGTGAATAGGCGAAATCTGAAAATTATAAACTTAAGCACAATAAAGACAAGCTACAAGTTGGGGTTAGCGTTAGAATTAAATCCGAGTCCAAGAGAGAGGGGGAAAACAAATCAAAAGCGAATGAAGCGGATGACACAATGATTTGTTTTACCGAGGTTCGGTTCTTGAGAACCTAGTCCCCGTTGAGGTGGTCACAAAGACCGGGTCTCTTTCAACCCTTTCCCTCTCTCAAACGGTCACCTAGACCGAGTGAGCTTTCTCCTTAATCAAACGGGTCACTTAGACCCCGCAAGGACCACTACAAACTTAGTGTCGCTTGCTTTGATTACAAGTCACTTAGAAAACAAGAATGATGAAGAAGAAAGCGATCCAAGAACAAGAGCTCAAAGAACACGAGCAAAACTCTCTCTAGTCACTAATTGTTTGGAGTGAATTTGGGACTTGGAGAGGCTTTGAATCTTTTGAATTGTGTCTAGTATTGGATGCACCTAGCTCTTGTATTGAATGGGATGTCTGAAAATCTTGGATGCTTGGAGCGGTGGTGGTTGGGGGTATTTATAGCCCTCAACCACCACATAGCCGTTGGGGAGGCTGTCTATCGATGGCACCGGACAGTCTGGTGCGCCACCGGACACTGTCTGGTGTGCCAGCCACGTCACCCAACCATTAGGGTTCTGAAGATTCTGACTGTTGGAGCGCTGACTTCATGTCGCATCGGACAGTTTGGTGCTACACCGGACAAGTCCTGTTCACTGTCCGGTGCGCCTCTGACGTCTGCTCTGACTTCTGCGCGCACTGTTCACGCACTGTTCACGCTTTTGCAGACGATCGTTGCGCTATTAGTCGTTGCTGCGCTGGTGCACCGGATAGTCCGGTGGCACACCGGACAGTCCGATGAATTATAGCGGATTGCGCCTGGAGAAACCCGAAGCTGAGGAGTTTGGAGTGTACGGCCTCTGGTGCATCAGACACTGTCTGGTGGTGCACCAGACACTATACGGTGGCACACCAGACCGTCCGGTGCGCCAGACCAGGGCACACTTGGGTTTCTTTTGCTCCTTTCTTTTGAACCCTTTCTTTTATCTTTTATTGGTTTGTTTTGAACCTTTATGCACCTGTAGAACATATAATCTAGAGCAAACTAGTTAGTCCAATTATTTGTGTTGAGAAATTCAACCACCAAAATCATTTAGGAAAAAGTTTGACCCTATTTCCCTTTCAAATATCATCAACATAAATTTGGCAAATAAACAAGTCTTTAGCAATTGTTTTAGTGAAGAGAGTAGGGTCAGATTTGCCAACTTTGAAGCCATTAGTGATAAGAAAGTCTCTTAGGCATTCATACCATGCTCTTGGGGCTTGCTTGATCCTATAAAGCGCATTTGAGAGATTATAAACATGTGTAGGATACTCACTATCTTCAAAGCCGGGAGGTTGCTCAACATATACCTCTTCCTTGATAGGGCCATTGAGGAAGGCACTCTTCACGTCCATTTGATATAACTTAAAGCCATGGTAAGTAGCATAGGCAAGTAATATATGAATTGACTCAAGCCTAGCTACGGGTGCATAGGTTTCATCGAAATCCAAACCTTTGACTTGTGAATATCCCTTAACAACAAGTTGGGCTTTGTTCCTAGTCACCATACCATGCACATCTTGTTTGTTACGGAATACTCACTTGGTACCTACAACATTTTGGTTAGGACGTGGAACTAAGTGTCATACCTCATTCCTCGTGAAGTTGTTGAGCTCCTCTTGCATTGCCACAACCTAGTATGAATCTCTAAGTGCATCCTCTATCCTGTATGGCTCAATAGAAGACATAAAAGAGTAATATTCACAAAAATGAGCAACTCGAGATCTAGTGGTTACTCCCTTGTGAATGTCACAAAGTATGGAGTTGACGGGGTGATCTCTTTGAATTGCTTGGTGGATTCTTGGGTGTGGTGGTCTTTGATCCTAAATCTCTTGATCATCTTCCTTATCTTAATCATCTTCATCTCCCCCATGATCAATGTCCTCCTCTTGAGGTGGTTCATCATCTTGGTCTTCATCCTCTTCTTCTTGAGCCATTCCCTCATCTTGAGTTGGTGGAGATGCTTGTATGGAAGATGATTGTTGATCTTGTGCTTGTGGGGGCTCTTCAGATTCTTTTGGACACACATCCCTAATGGACATGTTCCTTAGCGCGACACATGGAGCCTCTTCATTATCTAGTTCATCAAGATCAACTTGCTCCACTTAGGAGCCATTAGTCTCATCAAACACAATGTCACAAGAAACTTCAACTAATCCAGTGGACTTGTTGAAGACTCTATATGCCCTTGTGTTTAAGTCATAACCAAGTAAAAAACATTCTACTGCTTTAGGAGCAAATTTAGAATTTCTACCTCTCTTAATAAGAATAAAGCATTTGCTCCCAAAAACTCTAAAATAAGAAACATTGGGCTTTTTACGGGTAAGGAGTTCATACGATGTTTTCTTGAGGATTCGGTGAAGGTAGAGTCGGTTGATGGAGTAGCAAGCGGTGTTAATCGCCTCTGTCCAAAATTGATCTAGTGTCTTGTACTCATCAAGCATGGTCCTTGCCATATCCAACACTATTTTGTTGGGGTGTGTATGGAGTAGAGAACTCATGCTTGATGCCTTCCTCCCCAAGAAATCCTTCAATTTGACAATTTTTGAACTCCGTTCCATTGTCACTTCTAATCCTTTTGATCCTCAATCCAAACTCATTTTGAGCCCCTCTCAAGAATATCTTCAAGGTCTCTTGGGTTTGAGATTTTTCTTGCAAAAAGAATACCCAAGTGAAGCAAGAATAATTATCCACAATAACAAGACAATACTTACTCCCGCCGATGCTTATGTAAGAGATCGGGCCGAATAGATCCATGTGGAGTAGCTCAAGCGGTCTATCGGTTGTCATGACGTTCTTGTGTGGATGATGAGCTCCAACTTGCTTCCCTGTTTGACATGCGCTACAAATCTTGTCTTTCTCAAAATGAACATTTGTTAGTCCTAAAAAGTACTCTCCCTTTAGAAGCTTGTGAAGATTCTTCATCCCAACATGAGCAAGTCGGCGATGGTAGAGCCATCCCATGTTAGTCTTAGCAAGTGTCTAGTGCATCATTGTTATCATTGAAATCGACTAAATATAGCTGACCATCCAACACTCCCTTAAAAGCTATTGAATCCTCACTTCTTCTAAAGATAGTAACACCAACATCAATAAAAAGACAGTTGTAACCCATTTTACATAATTGAGAAACTGAAAGCAAGTTGTAATCTAAAGAATATACAAGGAAACATTGGAAATAGAATGGTTAGGGGATATAGAAATTTTACCCAAACCTTTGCCAAACCTTGATTTCCATCCCCGAATGTAATCGCTCTTTGGGATCATCATGTTTCTCATATGAGGAGAACATTTTTTTCTCCTCTGTCATGTGGTTTGTGCACCAGCTATCGATTATCCAACTTGACCTGTCGATGCATAAACCTACAAAACAAATTTAGGCCTTGTTCTTAGGTACCCAAACGGTCTTGGGTCCTTTCACATTAGAAACAAGTACCTTGGGTACCCAAACACTAGTCTTGGGACTCTTGTGTTTGCCCCCAACATATTTGGCAACTACCTTGCCTGATTTGTTAGTTAGCACAAACGATGTATCAAAAGTCTTAAATGAAATCCTATGTTCATTTGATGCATTGACAATTTTCTTTTTAGGCATGTTGATATAAGTTGAATGCTTAGAGCTAGAAGCCTCATTACTATACATATAAGCATGATGAGAAATAGTATGAGATTTTCTAGCATGAGTTTTCGTAATTTTATGCTCAGGATAGTTTTTAGGATATAAAATGTAACCATCCCTATCCTGAACCATGGGAGCCTAGCCCTTTACAAAGTTAGAAAGCCTGTTCTTGGGGGCATTAAGTTTGATGTTGTTTTGGCTCCCTTGTTGGAAGCCAACGCCATCCTTAATGCCAGGGCGTCTCCCATTATAAAGCATGCTACGAGCAAATTTAAAATTTTCATTTTCTAACTCATGCTCGGCAATTTCAGTATTTAATTTAACTATGTGATCATTCTGTTCTTTAATCATAGCAATGTGATCATTCATAGCATCTATGTTAACATATCTACATCTAGTGCAAATGGTGACAGGCTCAACAGTAGATGTAGAAACATTACTAGCATTCAATTCTTCTATCTTAGCAATTAAATTATCATTCTCAGTTCTAAGACAAGAAATTGAATCATTGCAAATGTTAAGCTCTTTAGACAAATTCTCACATTTTTCTACTTCAAGAGCATAAGCATTTTTCAACTTAACAAATTTTTTATTTTCCTTAACGAGCAAGTCCTCTTGGCTTTTCAAGATATCATCTTTCTCGTTAATAGTTTCTATTAATTCATTTATCTTTTTCTTTTGGTCCTTGGTAAGGTTGGTAAAAAGAGAAGTTAAATTATCATTATCATCACTAGAGCTATCCTTATCATCGGATGTATTATATTTGGGGATATCTCTAGAATGTACCTTCTTCTTTTTGCCATCCTTAGCCATGAGGCATTTATGGCCGACATTTGGTAAGAGAAGACCCTTGTTGACGGTGATGTTGGCAGTGTCCTCATCGAAGGAGTCGATGGAGCTCTCGTCAGAGTCTCATTCTCGCCCCATGTGTGCCTCGCCATCCTTCTTGTAGTATCTTTTCTTCTTCTTCTTCTTATCCCCTATCTTGTCTGAAAGGGAAATGTGCCATTGGGCCATTTCTAGTATATTTTGGTGATTAAGTGTCCAACACATATTGAGTGAGTTATTACATGCCAAATAGAGAATGAAGTGCAAATCAACAAGAAGGTATGTTTCTAGACTTAGTACATTTGTTTTTGTGTACTAATGAAGTTATCTAAGTGCTAGAAACAGGAAAAGAAAGGATTGGAAAAGAGTGTCTATGTGCAGCCAAGTCTCAGCTCGGCTTGGCACACCGGACTGTCCGGTGGTGCACCGGACAGTGTCCGGTGCGCCAGGCCAACTCCAGCGAACTGGCCACTCTCGGGAAAACTTCGGCGGCGTACGGCTATAATTCACCGGACTGTCCGGTGGTGCACCGGACTGTCCGGTGAGCCAACAGCCGTCAGCGCAACGGTCGACCGCCAAATCCGCGGGCGACGCGTGGCCCGCTCCAACGGTCGGCAGGGGGCACCAGACTGTCCGGTGTGCACCGAACACTGTCCGGTGCGCCAACTACCACAAATCTGCAACGGTCGGCTGCGCCAGATTAGGAAGGGAATCACGCACCAGACGTGAACAGTGGCTGTCCGGTGGCGCACCGGACTGTCCGGTGCGCCAACCGACAGAAGGCAAGATTAGCCTTCCAAGAATGCCTCCAACGGCTCCTAGCTACCTTAGGGCTATAAAAGGGACCCCTAGGCGCATGGAGGAGTCACCCAAGCATACTTTGAGCATTCTAAGTCTTCCACACTCCGTCTCCGTGTACTTGATTGACTTTGTTAGTGATTTGGGCTCCGTTCTAGTGGTGAACTTGTTGCGCTTCATTTGAGCTCAAGTCTTGGCTTGTGTATGTGCGTATTGCTACGGATTTGTGTGTGTTGCTTCCCACCCTTACTCTTGTGCCTTCACTTTGATATTTGTTGTAAGGGCGAGAGACTCCAACTTGTGGAGATTCCTCGCAAACGGGAAAAGAGATAAGCAAAGAAGAACACCATGGTATTCAAGTTGATCATTGGATCACTTGAAAGGGGTTGAGTGCAACCCTCGTCCATTGGGATGCCACAACGTGGAGGTAGGCAAGTGCTATACTTGCCGAACCACGGGATAAACTCGTGTGTCGTTTGTGATTGTTTTTCTGTGATACTTGTGTGTTCGCAAGAGCTCACTACTTAGCCATACTAACACTTAACCAAGTTTTGTGGCTATTAGTTGTTGATTTTTATAGGATCACCTATTCACCCCCCCCCCTCTAGGTGCTCTCAATTGGTATCAGAGTCGTTCTCTTCACGAAAGGGACTAATCGCCCGAAGAGATGGATCCTAAGGGAAAGGGGATGGTGGTCAATGATAAGGAGAAGGAGTCCATCTTCAACGAGCCGAGGGATGACAAGCCCACTGACTCTGGCTCGAATCATAAGAAGAAGGACAGGAAGAAGAAGAGGCGCATCAAGAAGATCGTCTACTACGACAGCGACGAGTCTTCTTCTTCCCCAAGAGATGAAGAATACGACGAGAAAAAGAAAATGGTTAACTCAAACTTTTTATTTGATTATTCTTGTATTCCTTATAATTCCAATGCCCATTTGCTTTCTATTCCTCTTGGTAAACCTCCACACTTTGATGGAGAGGACTACGCTTTTTGGAGTCACAAAATGCGTAGTCACCTTTTCTCTCTCCATCCTAGTATTTGGGAGATAGTTGAGAATGGAATGCAATTTGATAGTACCGATAACCCTGTGTTTATCAACGAACAAATTCATAAGAATGCACAAGCTACCACTATTTTGTTAGCATCATTGTGCAGGGACGAATACAACAAGGTGAGCGGCTTGGACAACGCCAAGCAAATATGGGACACCCTCAAGATATCGCATGAGGGGAACGACGCCACCATGATCACCAAAATGGAGTTGGTGGAAGGCGAGCTAGGAAGGTTTGCCATGATCAGGGGAGAGGAGCAGACGCAAACGTACAACAGGCTCAAGACCCTGGTCAACAAGATCAGGAGCTATGGAAGCACGAGATGGACGGACCACGACGTCGTCCGACTTATGCTCAGGTCTTTCACTGTTATTGACCCTCATCTTGTGAACCTCATCCGTGAAAATCCTAGGTACACAAAGATGACGCACGAGGAGATACTCGGAAAGTTTGTGAGTGGGCGTATGATGGTCAAGGAAGCAAGATACGTTGATGATGCATTGAATGGACCAATGCCCGTCTATGAGCCCCAGCCCGTTGCACTCAAGGCAACAAGCAGCAGCAGGGAGGCGCTACCTAGCAAGGTGGCACAAGTTGAGGCTGCCGGGCTAAATGAAGAAGAGATGGTCCTCATCATCAAGCGCTTCAAGACGACGCTAAAAGGACGCAAGGAGCATCCCAACAAGAGCAAAGCAAAGGGAAAGCGCTCCTGTTTTAAATGTGGTAAGACTGGTCATTTTATAGCAAATTGTCTCGATAATGCTAATGACCAGGAACAAGAAAAGAGCGGGAAGTGGGAGAAGAAGAAGGCCTACAAGAAGGTAAAAGGCGAGGCGCACCTTGGCAAAGAATGGGATTCGGATTGCTCTTCTTCCGACTCCGACGACGAAGGACTCGCCGCCTCAGCCTTCAACAAGTCATCTCTCTTCCCCAACGAGCGCCATACTTGCCTCATGGCAAAGGAGAAAAAGGTAAGCGCTCGAGATACCCCTAAGTATACTACTTCAAGCGATGATGACTCTAGTGATGATGAAGTAGATTACTCAAGCTTGTTCAAAGGTTTAGATAGAACTAAAATAGATAAAATCAATGAATTGATTGATGCTTTAAATCAAAAGAATAGACTCTTAGAAAAGCAAGAGGATAATTTGTATGAAGAGCATGATAAGTTTGTTAGTGTACAAAAATCTCTTGCTTTAGAGGTTAAAAGGAATGAAATGCTATCTTCGGAATTATCTGCTTGTCATGAAACTGTGTCTAGCTTAAAGAGTATTAATGATGATTTAAATGCTAAGCTAGAAGTAGTTAATAAATCTAGTTCTTGTGTAGAGCATGTTGTCATTTGTAATAGGTGTAAGGATTTTGATGTTGATGCATGTGTTGAGCACCTTACCTCTATTAGAAAATTAAATGGTGAAGTGGCAAGACTTAATGCCCAACTTAAGACTTGCAAAAATGACTTTGATAAGTTAAAATTTGCTAGGGATGCTGAGAGCACCTAGAGGGGGGGGGTGAATAGGTGATCCTGGAAAAACTTAAAACTTAAAGCCACAAAACTTGATTAAGGGTTAGCATAATGAAATCAAGTGGCTAAGGACCAAGCTCTTGTGAAACACAATAGTCACAGCGAGAACAAGCACAAGAGACACGATGGTTTATCCCGTGGTTCGGCCAAGTATAACACTTGCCTACTCCACGTTGTGGCGTCCCAATGGACGAGGTTGCACTCAACTCCTCTCAAGTGATCCAATGAATAACTTGAATACCATAGTGTTTTCTTTCTTTACTCTTTCCCGTTTGCAAGGAATCTCCACAACTTGGAGTCTCTCGCCCTTATAATAAGGATCAAAGTGAAAGCACTAGAGTAAGGGAGGGAAGCAACACACACAAATCCACAGCAATACGCACACACACAGCCAAGACTTGAGCTCGAATGAATAGCAACAAGTTCACCACTAGAACAAAACTCAAATCACTAAGAATGTCAATCGAGTGCGCAAAGACGGAGTGTGAGAGATTAAGATTGCTCAAAGTATGCTTGGTTAGCTCCTCCATGCGCCTAGGGGTCCCTTTTATAGCCCCAAGGCAGCTAGGAGCCGTTGGAAGCAATCCTGGAAGGCAATTCTTGCCTTCTGTCGGGTGGCGCACCGGACAGTCCGGTGCACCACCGGACATCCACAGTTCACTGTCCGATGCAGATTACTTTCCTAAATTGGCGCAGCCGACCGTTGAAGATTTGGAGCCGTTGGCGCACCGTACACTGTCCGGTGCACACCGGACAGTCTGGTGCCCCCGTCCGACCGTTGGCTCGGCCACACGTCACGCGCGGTTGGCGTGGCCGACCGTTGGCTCACTGGATAGTCCGGTGCACCACTGGACAGTCCGGTGATTTTTAGCCGAACACTGTTGACTGTTTCCCGAGAGCGGCGACTTCGCCGCAGACGACTCACCGGACAGTCCGGTGCACCACCGGACAGTCCGGTGATTTATAGTCGTACGCCGCCGTCGAGACCCAAGAGTAGGCTGTTCATCGGGACTGGTCCTGGCACACCGGACACTACCCGGTGCACCCAGACCGAGCAGTCTTTTGGCTGTACATAGCCAACCTTTCTCCAAAACGATTTCTCCTGTATCTAGCACTTAGACATAATACATTAGTCTTCAAAACAATGTACTAAGTCTAGAAACATACCTTTAAACTTGATTTGCATTTCTAGAGTCTTTGGCACAAATATCACTCAAAGCATTTGTGTGGAGCACTCAATCACAAAAATCTTATAGTAATGGCCCAAGGGCACTGTGACAGAACCTCCCAAGTAATTAGGCCCACCTACAGTTGTCCTTGTCTAACAGACATCAGACACCCTGTAGATGTTCCTAAGTCACTTGACAAGCTCGGTATCTTTCCCTACCTCACCAGGAACGTTTCACCCGTCTTGCAGACATTACAGAACATCGAAGATAAAGAAATGCGGAAGCGAATTACATAAACTTACATTTATTTCAAAAGCAAGCTCGAGTTATTTGATTACAGACCAGACTAAAAGTGAGTGCATAGAAGTAATATTATACAAACCAAGGGAGGCACTGACTCCTCCCAATAAGCTATAAGAAAAAGATCCTAGGTGGAGGACCGAGTCCTCCCGCACTTCAGTCTTGTTTTTCTTCTTTGGGAACCACCTTGGCACAGAAGCAGCAAAAGTCTGCTACTTCCTCACCTAAAAACAACGAAGGGATAAACCCTGAGTATGGAATTACTCAGCAAGTCTTACCCGACTAAAGAAAAGACTCTCAAGGGTATGCTGGTTATATGGGAATCAAGGTAAGGCTTTTCAATAGTCAAGACACTGTTTTGCAAAAATGCTTACTAAAGTGGATCCTTAGAAATCCAATTTTATTTGTCAAGTTAAGTAAAATTACCTGCACTAGAGTTCTTTCTACCCTAGTTCAATCACTGGTCCTGTACTAGCCAATTTCTTAACAAAAACCCATCATCTTTAGTGGAATGCTACGTGTAAGTCAGTGGCCAAGTCTCCATAACCGCGGAGGTACGGCGATCCGAATCGATTATACTCAGCTGAGGATCTCCAATCACACGACATATGTAGCACTTAACCCTTGCATATGTCAACCCGCCACCGAGGTTCTTAAGACCGGATCAGGTTCACGCAAACCGAGAGCACAGATACACCACCGTCCAGCCTCTTGCCATGGAGGGTACACGCTACTCTCGCCACCGCTCCATGCCCATTTCATGTTATCTTATTCTGGCCTTAGTCTGCCCGAGGCAAGGCTTACCCATGACGAGGCATGTGACCAGTTAAAGGGTCCTCGATCAGCAGGCCTACATCGACAAGGTCCTTAATCGACTCAGACGGAGACACTACACCGAGACTCTCTTCTCGTGCAAGTCACCCGCCCGGTCTCAGCTTAATCTTTTTAACCCAAAACTTGGTACCTGGCAGAGGTACATCTTTTCCGATGTTGAATCCATCACGGCCATGATGGATCCACCATCAAGTTTTATTTTTTTGAAAACATCCCACCCACTTTTGCCACAACATCTTTTGTAAAAACAAAACCTTTTGTTTTTCTAAAGCAAAGCTAAGCATCAAAAAGCTTTTGTAAAACAGGTGATCAAGGAAGGTAATCAAATTCAAGGAAGGTAATGCAGGAATTGTTTTAGCAATCAACTCCTATCACCTAATGCATCAAGCAAGTGAGAAAGATTTTAAAAATATCAAGGGAGGTGGCAAATGCACCGGGGCTTGCCTTTGTTATCAGGTGAGTCCTGCTCGGATCCACAAATATCGAAATAAAAGCAGTTGCCTGCTTGAGGATCTGAGGTTGGTGGAGTCCCCTCTTCAGTGACTTCTTCTTCTTCTTCGTGTTCTAACATAACCATATATATGCATAAAAATGGATGCCATGGGATGCTCATGAGGATGCGAAGATAATATAAACTTATTATCTAAGTCTTGAGTACAACTTTCCTTCATGGTACTCCGAGAACCTAGGGTTTCCGGAGTCAGTAAAGGAGTTCATAGGGCAGGGGGGTGGTTTTGGGTTTAGTGATCAAACAAGGTCCAAATCAACCCAAATTCTTCCTAAGGCTTCTAAGTATTGGTTTAAGTGCCCATAAAAAGTTTGGACATTTTTGGACTTACCATTTATTTTCTAAAATCCATAACTAATACTTTTAACTACTTTAAATACCCTAAAATTTCTTATTTCCATTAAAAAATCACAAAACTATTTTTACTAAATACTAGAGAAAATAACAAGCCTAGGAAAATTAGTTTCACAATTTTAGCATTTTTCTACATTTTTCTATAATTATTTTGACTCTGCTGGAAAAAGAAAAAGAAAAAGGATTAAATAGAACTGGGCTGATTCTGGCCCAGACGGCCCAGGTCCAGGGCAAAACGCGCCCGCGCGCGCCCGCGCCCTGGCGGTTTTGCAGAACGACCCCCGCGTTTCTGGCTAACTGAGAACAGGTTATTTCACTGTTTAACCAAGTCACTGACCATTACAAAAAGGCCCCTGCGTTTCTACCTATTCACGACTGGAAGTCCACGACGCCGTTCATGCGCGGCCGTGCTCCGGCGAGCCAGCAGACCGGCCGAACGGGGCCATGACCGGCGCTCCCGAGCGGTGGACACCAAATCGGAGCTAGCCTGAGCATTTCCCCTAACCTAATTGCACGAACGACCGACTACTGAGCTCTGGCCACGGTGACCGAGAGCATGGCGGACGGATGAGTGCGTTCCCGTCGATTCATGGCGGTCTAATTCGATTTAACGGGTCGGTGAGCATCAAGAGCAAGCAAGGATGTTTAAACAAGGAAACAGAGGGTGAGATTGGACCTGAATCGGGCTGATCACGGCGAGGTGTTCTTCGCGGTGTTCTTCAACGGTTTTGGGGAAAACTTGGAATTGGAGCTCACGGTGGTAGGACTGGGGGTGATACTGGACGATGAGGTACGTGATGAAGTTGCGGAGCTAATGGTGGGCTCAATTTAAAGACTCTGAGAGCGGTGGCTCTCAATTTGACCGCGACGAGCTGGCGGCCGGAGGTGAAGAAGAAGCCTGGCGCGCGCGGTTACGTGTCCTAAGGCGTGGCAACCTCCCCAACGATGATGGGATGGCCCAAGGGAATCACGGCGACACGGTAGAAAAGCTAGGCCACGCGGCGGAGGACCGTCGACCGGAGTTGGAGAAGAAACGCGAGCTGCGGATGCGCTGGCAAGCCTTCCGCGCGGCGGTTTCCGGTGAGGGCACGGGGTTGCCGCTTAACCTGAGTTCGCCACCTCGGTAACTTTTGCCACGATACCCAGGAGCTTTACCGCGACCACCGACGACCAGTCACGCCGCGGTGGCGTTCTTATCGCCGGCGGGGGTGATCCTGAGCCACAGCGCGATATTTCTGATGACGATGAACAGTACTCTGAATTCAAGAAAGAACTTGACTGACAGAGCACATTGGAGCCCCATTTACTCCCGATTTTGTGTGAAACCTAAACCATCCTTCTGCAGCAAAGTTATAGAGCTATAATCCCTCTATCATTTTGCTACAATGTGTACTCACAAAAGGTCACTGGATCCCCTTCAAAATCGAGCTCAAAGTTCATGTCATAACACTGTTAATCTGTATTTCAGGCTTCAGGCAGTCTGACAGTCCAACTTCAGGCTCATTTATCTCTAAATTTTTCTTAACAACTCATCCAAGGCTCTGCACCAAAGTTGTAGTGCTACATACCAGCTACAACTCGACTATAGGAATGAAACTTATTTGAGCACTGGATCAAGGTTTAATTCACACTCAAAGTCGACCCTGTTACACTGAAAGGCTGAATTTCAGAATGAAACTAGCCTGACAGTCAAACTTTGATTGGGTTTTTCTCCAAATTTCTCATAACAACTGAGCTCACATTCTTTAGCAAAGTTGTTCTCCTATAATTGGTCTTCAACTTTGATGTGGTGACCTAGGGCAAAAACCCTATGCTTTGAAAGTTACAAAGCCCCAAAGTGGAGCCTTCAACACTGAATTTCAGACTTAGTATAGAACTCAAATGAGGTCCATTTTGCATTTTAGTCCAAAACTCAATATTTGGCTTACAAGTCCACACATTTGTGAATCAAAGGACTTAAGAAACCTATTTGACTTGGTTTTTGCACTTTAGCCCAAAAGTGGACTAATTTTGCACATAAGCCCCTAGGGTTTGGTTTTAGGGTTTTCCAGGGTTCCAATTAGGGTTTCTGGTATCCCAGGGGTATAAGTGTGATTCAAGTTTATTCTTGGGGTCATTCTATGACTTTTACCCTAAAGCTTTTAGATTTTCTCATCTTAGATTAAGTTTTACCCATTTAATCCCTATTTAGGGTAAAGCTTCCTATCCAGGGTTCTATTTGCAAAACATTAAAACAATACAACTTATTTGAAATTTTTGCCTAGTGAATGCACTCTAAGTGTATCAAACATATGCAATACCAATGCTATGATATCATGCTCAAGTTTTAGTTATAGTAACACCAGGAGTGTTACAGGCACATTTCCCTTTCAATCTCCCCCTTTTTGGTGATTTATGCCAACACAACAAAAAGCAACTGGAAGAAGTGCAACATCAATGCAAATGATAACAAAAATTTGTTTTTGATTCAAATTTCGCATATTTGGATCATTCTTTGCCACCACTTGGTTTGTTTTTGCAAATCAAACTCAATTTCCTATCTCTAAGTCAAATTCACTTGTTGAGACATAGAGAGAGGTATTCCACGAGAAATTGATCAAAGATTCAAAAACTCCCCCTTTTTCTCATAATCAAACATTCTCCCCACAAGAGACCAACTTTTGACAATAAGAGACAATAAGAGTATTTTGTCAAAACAAAAGCTCTAACTCTACTATTTTCAAAATTCTCAAGTGGTAGCTGATCCATTTCTTGCTTTGGCCTTAATTTCTCCCCCTTTAGCATCAAGCACCAAAACGGGATCATTTTTGGCCAAAAACCCCATTGCCTCACCAAAATCTTCAATTAAGAGTAAAAAGGCAATAAGAACACGGAGATGAACTTGGAGTAAATTACCCTCTCATCGGAGTGTAGTGGAAGTCTTGCATGGTCCAAGTTCACCTTTTCCCTTTCAATCCACCTTTGAGACGAAATTAAGAAAACTCAAGCACACGGTTAGTCTCAAAGGGTCAAGTTGTAGCATCTCCCCCTAAATATGTGCATCATTCACACATGGACTTGTGAGGTCCGGGGATCCCTTGCACAACTTGAACACCATAAATAAGCAATAAAATGCATAAAGAAACATGATCAAAGGCATAAAACACATGTATGCTATAGATCAATCCAAGTTCCGCGAATCTAAGACATTTAGCTCACTATGCAGCCTGCAAAAGGTCTTCTCATCTAAAGGCTTGGTAAAGATATTGGCTAGCTGGTTCTCGGTGCTAACATAAAACACTTTGATATCTCCCTTTTGCTGGTGGTCTCTCAAAAAGTGATGTCGGATATCTATGTGCTTTGTGCGGCTGTGTTCAACAGGATTGTCCGCCATGCGGATAGCACTCTCATTGTCACATAGGAGTGGGACTTTGCTCAGATTGTAGCCAAAGTCCCAGAGGGTTTGCCTCATCCAAAGTAGTTGCGCGCAACACTGTCCTACGGCAACATACTCAGCCTCAGCAGTGGATAGGGCAACAGAAGTTTGTTTCTTAGAACTCCACGACACCAGGGACCTTCCTAGGAATTGGCACGTCCCTGATGTACTCTTCCTATCGACCTTACATCCAGCATAGTCGGAGTCTTAGTATCCAATTAAGTCAAAGGTAGACCCCTTTGGATACCAGATCCCGAAGCAAGGTGTAGCAACTAAATATCTAAGTATTCGCTTAACGGCCACAAGGTGACACTCCCTTGGGTCGGATTGAAATCTAGCACATATGCATACGCTAAGCATAATATCTGGTCTACTAGCACATAAATAAAGTAAAGACCCTATCATAGACCGGTATGCCTTTTGATCGACGGACTTACCTCTTTTGTTGAGGTCGACATGTTCGTCGGTTCCCATTGGAGTCTTTGTGGGCTTGGCGTCCTTCATCCCAAATCGCTTGAGCAAGTCTTGCGTGTACTTCGTTTGAGAGATGAAGGTGTTGTCCTTGAGTTGCTTCACTTGGAACTAAAAGGGAAATGTGCCCTTGGGCCATTTCTAAGTATTTTGGTGATCAAGTGCCAACACAAATGCTTTAAGTGTGAAACTATGCCAAATGGTGGAAGAAGTGCAAAGTCAACACAAAGGTATGATTCTAGACTTAGTACATTGGTTTTTGTGTACTAACATATTTGTCTAAGTGCTAGAATCAGAGAAAATACAATTGGAAAAGACTTGGCTCGAGCAGCCAAGACTCTGCTCAGTCTGGGCGCACCGGACTGTCCGGTGGTGCACCGGACAGTGTCCGGTGTGCCAGGCTGGCGTCTGGTCAACTGGCTGCTCTCGGGTCTCGACGGCGGCGTACGGCTATAAATCACCGGACTGTCCAGTGGTGCACCAGACAGTGTCCGGTGAGTCGGCTGCGGCGAAGTCACTGCTCTCGGGAACCAAGTCAATAGCGTACGACTATAATTCACCGGACTGTCCAGTGAGGCACTAGACTGTCCGGTGAGCCAACGGTCGGGCGCGCCAACGGTCGGCCACGCAATCCGCGCGTAACGCGTGGCTGAGCCAACGGTCGGATGGGAGCACCGGACTGTCCGGTGTGCACCGGACAGTGTCCGGTGCGCCAACGGCTCCAAGTCTCCAACGGTCGGCTGCGCCAGAATAGGAAAGAAATCCGCACCGGACAGTGTCCGGTGGTGCACCGGACTGTCCGGTGCGCCAGTCGACAGAAGGTAAGAATTGCCTTCCTGGATTGCTCTCAACGGCTCCTAGCTGCCTTGGGGCTATAAAAGGGACCCCTAGGCACATGGAGGAGTACACTAAGCATCCCTTGAGCATTCCTAAGCACCAAGACTTCATTTCCGCGCATTCGATTCTTTGTGATAGCAACTAGAGCTCCATTTGAGTAGAGAACTTTTCGAGTTGTGTTGAGAGCTCAAGTTGTGACTTGTGTGTGTATTGTTGCTCTGATTTTGTATCTTGTGTGTGTTGCTCATCCCATCCTTACTTCCATGATTCTTTGTGATAATCAAATTGTAAGGGCGAGAGGCTCCAAGTTGTGGAGATTCCTCGCAAGCGGGATATAGTGAAACGAAAGCAAAACACCGTGGTATTCAAGTGGGTCTTTGGACCGCTTGAAAGGGGTTGAGTGAAACCCCCGTCCGTTGGGACGCCACAACGTGGAGTAGGCTAGTGTTGGACTTGGCCGAACCACGGGATAAACCACTATGCCTCTCTGTGTTGATCTCTTTGTGGTTATTGTGTTTTGCAAGAACTCATCTCTAGCCACTTGGCTTCATTGTGCTAACTCCTAATCAAGTTTTGTGGCTTTAAGTTTCAAGTTTTTACAGGATCACCTATTCACCCCCCCCCCCCCTCTAGGTGCTCTCAATTGGTATCAGAGTCGTTCTCTTCAAGAAAGGGACTAATCGCCCAAAGGGATGGATCCTAAGGGAAAGGGGATGGTGATAAACGATAAGGAGAAGGAGTCCTTCATCAATGAACCGAAAGACGACAAGCCCACTGACTTGGGCTCAAGTCATAAGAAGAAGGACGAGAAGAAGAAGAGGTGTATCAAGAAGATCGTCTACTACGACGACAGCGACGAGTCTTCTTCTTCCCAAAAGGACGACGAGGACAACGACTACGAGAAAAAGAAGACGGTTAATTCGAACTTTTCCTTTGATTATTCTCGTATTTCGCAAAGTTCCAATGCTCATTTGCTTTCCATTCCCCTCGGTAAACCTCCTCACTTTGATGGAGAGGACTACGGATTTTGGAGTCACAAAATGCGTAGCCACTTGTTCTCTCTCCATCCAAGTATATGGGAGATAGTAGAAAATGGAATGCAATTTGATAGTACGGATAGTCCCATGTTCATCAATGAACAAATTCATAAAAATGCACAAGCTACTACTGTTCTTTTAGCGTCATTGTGCAGGGATGAATACCATAAGGTGAGCGGCTTGGATAACGCCAAGCAGATTTGGGACACCCTCAGGATCTCTCATGAGGGAAATGACGTCACCATGCTCACCAAGATGGAGTTGGTGGAGGGCGAACTTGGGAGGTTCGCAATGATCAGAGGGGAGGAGCCAACCCAAACATACAACAGGCTCAAGACCCTCGTCAACAAAATAAGGAGCTATGGAAGCAGCGATGGACGGACCACGACATCGTCCGCCTAATGTTAAGGTCTTTCACTATCCTTGATCCACATCTTGTAAATTCTATTCGTGAAAATCCTAGGTACACCAAGATGTCGCCCGAGGAAATACTTGGAAAGTTCGTAAGCGGGCGGATGATGATCAAGGAGGCAAGATACGTCGATAAGGCGTTAAATGGTCCAATTCATGAGCCTCAAGCCATTGCTCTCAAGGCAACAAGTAGCAAGGAGGTGCTACCTAGCAAGGTGGCGCAAGTTGACGCGGCGGGGCTCAACGAGGAAGAAATGGCCCTCATCATCAAGCGCTTCGAGACGGCGCTAAAGGGTCGCAAGGAGCATCCCAAAAAGAACAAGACGAAGGGAAAGCACTCCTGCTTCAAGTGCGGTAAGGTTGGTCACTTTATTGCTAATTGTCCCGATAATGATAGTGACCATGATCAAGAAAAGAAGAGGGAAAAGAAGAAGACTTACAAGATGGCTAAAGGCGAGTCACACATTGGAAAAGAGTGGGACTCGGATTGTTCTTCATCCGATTCCGACGACGAAGGACTCGCCGCCACCGCCTTCAACAAATCATTCCTCTTCCCCAACGAGCATCACACCTGTCTCATGGCAAGAGAGAAGAAGGTAAGCACTCGCAATACTAGTACTTACGCTTCTTCAAGTGATGATGAATCTAGTGATGATGAAATAGACTATGCAAGTCTATTCAAAGGTTTAGATAGAACCAAAATTGATAAAATCAATGAATTAATTGATGCTTTGAATGAGAAGAATATATTGTTAGAAAAGCAAGAGGACCTTTTATATGAAGAGCATGATAAATTTGTTAGTGCGCAAAATTCTCTTGCTCTAGAAGTTAAAAGAAATGAAGTACTTTCATGTGAATTGTCTACATGCCATGAATCTATCTCTAGCTTAAAAAGTACCAATGATGACTTGAGTGCTAAGTTAGAAATAGCTAATAAATCAACCTCTTGTATAGAACATGTTGTGATTTGCAATAGGTGTAAAGATTTTAATGTTGATGCTTGTAGTGAACACCTAGTTTCCATTTCTAAATTAAATGACGAAGTGGCTAGTCTTAATGATCAACTTAAGACTAGCAAAAATGAATTTGATAAATTAAAGTTTGCAAGGGATGCCTATACTATTGGTAGACATCCCTCAATTAAGGATGGGCTTGGCTTTAAGAGGGAAGCCAAGAACTTAACAAGTCATAAGGCTCCCATTCCCGCTAAAGAGAAAGGGAAGGCTCCTATGACTAGTAGCAATCAAAAGAATCATGCCTTCATTTATAGCGATAGGAAATTCTCTAGAAATGTTTATAGGAACTATTCTTATGATTCACATGCTATGACTACTTCTAGTTCTTGTATGCATGGTAGAAATATGGCTATGAAAGATTCTAGAAATGTTCATTACGATAGGAGTTGTAATGTGTTCGACTCTCGTGCCATGATTGCTTCGAGTTCAAACTTTAATGGTAGATCTAGGAAGAATGTTATGTCTCATGCTCCTAGAAAAGTATATAATGAATCTACCACTGTCTTTCATGCTTGTAATGCTAAGTTTATTCTTTCATGTAAAAATAAAAAGGTGATTGCTAAAAAGGTGGGAGCCAAATGTAAGGGAGATAAAACTTGCATTTGGGTTCCTAAGACTATTGTCACTAACCTTGTAGGACCCAACAAGAGTTGGGTACCTAAGACCCAAGCCTAATTTGCCTTGCAGGTTTATGCATCCGGGGGATCAAGCTAGATTATCGACAGCGGATGCACAAACCACATGACGGGGGAGAAGAAGATATTCACCTCCTACGTCAAGAACAAAGATTCCCAAGATTCAATCATATTCGGTGACGGGAATCAAGGCAAGGTTAAAGGCTTAGGCAAGATAGCCATCTCAAATGAGCACTCTATCTCCAATGTATTTTTAGTAGAGTCGCTAGGTTATAATCTTTTGTCGGTTAGTCAATTATGTAATATGGGATATAATTGCTTATTCAAAAATGTAGATGTGTCTGTCTTTAGAAGGAGTGATGGTTCATTAGTGTCGGCGTTTCGACCCCGGGGGGTCCCTGGACCGACGAGTAAATTGTCGCTGCGTGTCCCAACCCAGATGGGTCAGCGCGAGACGGGACACAAAGGGGGGAGAACAGTAAGGGGAAACCGCGGCCTTCGTGTTGTCCTGCGCCTAGGGCGGCTGGATGCGCTTGCAGCAGGGGGTTACAAGCGTTCGTGTGGGAGAGAGAGAGAGCGAGAGCCTTATGCGTCGGCCTGTTCTCCCGCGCGGCCAACCTCTTCGTACGAGAGCCCTGGACCTTCCTTTTATAGACGTAAGGAGAGGGCCCAGGTGTACAATGGGGGGTGTAGCAATGTGCTAACGTGTCTAGCAGAGAGGAGCTAGAGCCCTAAGTACATGCCATCGTGGCAGTCGGAGAGGTTTTGGCACCCTGTTCATGTGATGTCGTGGCCGTCGGAGGAGCATTGGAGCCCTGCGGAAGTACAGCTGTCGGGGCTGTCGGGTCTTTGCTGATGTCTCCTTGCTGACGTATGGGGCTAGGAGCTGCCGTCGTCATGGAGCGTGCGGGGTGTCATCATTACTTTTTTACTGGAGCGAGCCAGATGGGACGCCGGTCTTGTTCCCCGTAGCCTGAGCTAGCTAGGGGTAGGGTAATGATGGCCCCCCTAGCGACGTGGCCGGTCCAGACCCGAGTTTGGGCGAGGTGGCGATTCCTCCGAGGTCGAGGTTGAGTCCGAGCCCTGGGGTCGGGCGAGGCGGAGTCCATCGTCTTCTGGAGCCGAGGCTAAGCCCGAGCTCTGGGGTCGGGCGAGGCAGAGTTCGTCGTCTTCCGGAGCCGAGGCTGAGTCCGAGCCCTAGGGTCGGGCGAGGCGGAGTTCGTTGTCTTCCGGAGCCGAGGCTGAGCCCGAGCCCTGGGGTCGGGCGAGGCGGAGTTCGTCGTCTTCCGGAGCCGAGACGGGGGCCGAACCCTGGGGTCGGGCGAGGCGGAGCTTCCTATGTCGCCCGAGGCTGGACTTAGCCGCTGTCGACCTCACTCTGGCGAGTGGCACCATAGTCGGAGCAGGGCAGGCAGCGCTGTTTTCTTGTCAGGTCGGTCAGTGGAGCGGCGAAGTGACTGCGGTCACTTCGGCTTTGTCGACTGAAGAGCGCGCGTCAAGATAAGGTGTCAGGCGATCTTTGCATTAAATGCTCCTGTGATACGGTCGGTTGGTGTGGCGATTTGGCCAAGGTTGCTTCTCCGCGAAGCCTACCCGAGCTGAGCCTCGGGCAAGTCGATGGTGCGTCCGTTGCTTGAGGGGACCCTCGGGCGAGGCGTGAATCTTTCGGGGTCGGCTGTCTTTGCCCGAGGTCGGGCTCGGGCGAGGCGGGATCATGTCCCTTGAGCAGAGCCTTGGCCTGAATCGCGCCCATCAAGCCTTCGCAGCTTTGTGCTGATGGGGTTTACCAGCTGAGATTAGGAGTCTTGGGGGTACCCCTAATTATGGTCCCCGACAGTAGCCCCCGAGCCTCAAAGGGAGTGTTGGCACTCGCTTGGAGGCTTTTGTTGCACTTTTTTGCAAGGAGACCGGCCTTTCTCGGTTGTATTTCGTTCCGGTGGGTGCGTGCGAGCGCACCCGCCGGGTGTAGCCCCCGAGGCCTCGGAGGAGTGTTTTGACTCCTTCGAGGTCTTAGTGCCTTTCGTGATGGCTCGGCCGGTTTGGTTGTTCCCTCATGCGAATTGGTCGTAGCCCGGGTGCATAGTCGAGTCCCAAGTTCTCGGGCTGGTATGTTGACGCTGTCAACGGTTTGGCCGGAGCCGGGTTTGCGAGAGCAGCCCCCGAGCCCCCGCACAGAGCGAGAGGACGGTCAAGGACAGACTCGGCTTTTTTCATACGCCCTTGCGTCGCCTTTCCGCAAGGAGGAGGGGGGAAAGCGCCATGTTGCCCTCGGAGGGCGCCGAACATGGTGTCTCCAGTGAGTTGCTAGCGGGTAATCCGAGTGGACGCCCGTGCCCCATTCGTTAGGGGTCGGCTAGTGGCCCGGAGGCGCGCTCCAAAAGTACCTGGGTGATTCGCCGGACCCGGTCCCCTTTTGATGGGGTCCGAGGGCTCGATGCCTCCCTCTGGTGGGATTCCGTTACAAAATCGTTCTGGTCGGTCTCGGAAATGTCCTAGGGTACCTCGGGAGCGTAGCCCGAGCCTTGGTTATGTATCGAACGTACCCAGGGTCATCCCTCGCTCTGCGTGCTCTGAGGCGGCTGTCGAACCCTTCGGGGGCCAGCCTACGAACCCCTGATCAGTAGTGGGCGCGGAGCCCGAGTGGCCTGAGGCGGCTGTTGAACCCTTCCGAGGGGCCAGCCTTTGAACCTCTGACCAGTAGTGGGCGCGGAGCCCGAGTGCTCTGAGGCGGCTGTTGAACCCCTCCGAGGGGCCAGCCTTCGAACCTCTGATCAGTACGGGGGCTCGGGGCCCGCTTCCTTCGCAGAGAAGGATCCCTTTCGGAGTATCCCCTTTCCCAGTCCCTGTAGCAAGAGAGAGAAAGGGGAAGAAGAAAAGGGTACGAAATGGAATGACGTGGCGCACCTTTTTTGACGCGGTCATTATGGCGGAGGCGAAGCGTCGCCCGCTTCTCCAGCCAAAGGTGTCGCCTGCCCTGTCGCAGAGTTAATGCGACGGGACGAGTGGTTGGCGGGGTAGCCGTTGTGCGTGCGCGAGCCGTTCGAGGAATGGAACACGGGCGCGTCGTCTTCACGCTGTGGGAGAGGGCTCTCTCGCTGTCCTAGGAGGGGATGTGAGCCTGCAGATGACTTGACCGCTGCTTCTGCCCGCCTGCTGCCGCCATTATTGTCAGCCCATTTCTGGCCGTATTGACCCGTGACCGATGTGCTCTATTGGCACTGTTGGGTCATGCGCGGGGTTGCCTTGAGTCGCGGCACCGGTTCCGCAGTCGAGAAGGCGCGGTACTGGTGCGAGTGGCGGTGCAGTTTCTTGCACGTAGTAACCGGCACGCCGGTTACATGACGCGTGGGCCTGGGCCTCCATGCTGGACGCGTCGAAGTCGAAAGGGTGCGCCCCCTTGGTGCAGTTGCATGCCGCCTGCATGGCGGTCCGCCCTTTCACCCGCTGGTCCGGGCGATAGTGGAGGAATGCTTGTAACCGCTGGGCTGTTGTGCGCTTCGTGCGCGGCGGTCTGGCTTCTTCTGTCCTGGGCCAGCTTGCATGACGCGTGGGACCCAGCCCCCGTGTCGTAGGGGGAGGACCTTGGAGCGTGTTGGAGAAGACTCAGTCCGCGACGGCTGAGGACGCAAGTAGGGAGAGTTGCCTTTAAAAGGAGGGTGACCCCCTTGGATGGCAACCATGTCTTCACACTTTCTTCATGCGTCGCGTCCTTCCACCTTCCGAGCCCCCGGATGGGGAGCGCTCGCGTCGCTTTGTCTTGCTGTCGTTGGAGGAACGCAACTTCACGAAAGTTGGTACCTTTCAGCCATCACTCGGCTTCAAGGATTTTCATCAGGCAGCCCGGCTACATCCCCTCGCCGGTGGTCACCCAAGATGGTGACCACCAGTTCGATGGTGGGGAGAAGCAAGTCGGGCTGCGGCCTCCGCCCCGCCCTCAGCTTCAAGGATTTTCGTCATTCGGGCTGAGGCGGAGGAGCGCACCGAGTGGGGGGTTGCCTCCGCGTGGGTCGGTAACCCTTTTCTTCCCCCAGCGTATGGGGGAGAAAGGCATCCTCCAGCCCCGCGGAGGCTTCCTTCAGCCATGCCGAGGAAGGCGAACTGCTACTGCCCAGCCAGGGTGCAGCAACCCGTCCTCTGTCCTCGCTTTCATGGCGAGGACAGGAGTGAGGACCTGCCGGTGCGCTTTGGGGCGGCCGGCGCTCACCGGTGTGGTGTTGGTGGACAGGTGGACGCCACCGTCGGTGCTGAGGTGGTGGCAGCTGGAGAGGTAGGCTTTTCTGCCGACGAGACCATCAGCGCCACCCGCGGACCAACCTCCGGCTCTTTGGCTTTAATATCTGGTTCGTGTCCCTTGAGTGGGGACGCGAACGAGAGCCTTCCGGTGGCCGCGTCCGTCCTGGGACCATGGCTGCTGCTGTGGAGGTTGCTAGCGAGTCGCCCGGAGTCTGTCATCCCGCAGGCTCTCCGATGTGGAGGTTGTTCATACCCGCGGGGGCGGAACCGGAGTTCTGTTTGTAATGGCACCTTGAGTGCCAGTGTTTGTTCATTGTGGCTGTCAGGGCCTGAACATGTAGGTATTTTTTGGTGTAATACCATGTTTTTTCCTCATTTTCGAGCACTGGGACTCGCCTGTCGGCTAGCCAAACCACTTAACCAAATGTGAGTTGCTCTGTGCGGAAGGTGACGAGTGAGGTATCCGTATCCCGGAGGCGTAGGAATCCCTTGGCTCGGTCGGCCTTGCCGCCCGAGGCTTCACTTGCTTAGTCAAAGAAACCCTCGGCCGCTCTGCGATGAGCCAAAGCCGAAGGCAGCGGTGTCAGCATGGACAGAGGCGGAGTTGGTTCGAAAAAGGGAGCTTCGTCGGCTGGGGCTTGGCCGGGTCGTCCACTGGCGGGACCAACGCATGAGTCGAGTTGCCGAGGCCACGAGCCGGGCTGGTGTCCTTGGGGGACAGCTGGCTGAGGCTTCGGGGCGGCCGGCCAAGCCGTCTGCTCGGGCCGGGTTCCTAGAGGAGACCCTAGCAGCGATGGCCCGGGTGTGGTGCTGACGTCGTCCTTCGGAGCGGAGATCCTCCGACCGTGTTGCCGTCTGAGGCTCGGTCGGACTTCGCCGATGGTGGAGTTGACGCCGAGGGTGCTACTGCTCCCCCTCCATCGACGTCTGAGCCTGCAGGATCGGTTCGCCTGTAGTATGTTGTCGTCGCGTTGTAAAGCTGCATTTCGTTTCCCCTTGTTTCGAGTATCAGGACTTATTTGTCGGTAACAGAATTGTTTGTCCGAGCGAGAGTTACTTTTCACGGAAGGTGATGAGTGAGGTATCCGTATCCTGGGGGCGTAGGAGTCCCTCGGCTCGGTCGGTCTTGCCGCTTACGTGTACTCTTACTCGTCTGTAGGATTCTGCGATGTAGTCGAGAAGGCACGAAAAATTGTTTTGGCAGAAAAGTTTTCGAGCATTAAGACTTGTTCGGTCAGCAGGATCGCTTATCCGAACGCGTGTTACTTCTCGCAGAAGGTGATGAGTGAGGTATCTGTATCCCGGAGGCGTAGGAGTCCCTCGGCTCGGTCAGCCTTGCCTGCTTACGTGTACTTCGCCGTTTTCATGACCCCACTACCGAAGTAGTCGAAAAGCACGAAAGATATTCTGGCAGAAAGACTTTTTCCGAGGAAAATTTTGACGCGGAGGGGGTTCCCCCCTTCTAGCCCCCGAGGGAGGGTCGGGCTTAGCCGAGGCAAGGCTGACCCTTCCTTGATGGTTAGACTTCATATGTAAACGAGGTGTATGAACGACTTGAAAACATCTTAAGGGTAGAAGCGACGTAGCTGTCGGATGTTCCAAGCGTTGCTGTAGACCTCGCCTTGACTGTTGGCCAGCTTGTACGTTCCGGGCTTCAAAATCTTGGCGATGATGAATGGCCCTTCCCAGGGAGGTGTTAGCTTGTGCCGCCCTCGGGCATCTTGTCGTAGTCGAAGCACCAAGTCGCCCACCTGGAGGTCTCGGGACCAAACCCCTCGGGCGTGGTAGCGTCACAGGGACTGCTGATACTGCGCTGAGTGTAGCAAGGCCATGTCCCGAGCCTCTTCCAGCTAGTCCAGTGAGTCTTCTTGGTTGGTCTGGTTGCGTCGGTCGTCGTAGGCCCTCGTCCTTGGGTAACCGTATTCTAAGTCTATGGACAAGATGGCCTCGGCCCCATAGACTAGAAAGAACGGTGTGAAGCCCGTGGCTCGGCTCGGCGTTGTCCTCAGGCTCCAGACCACCAAGGGGAGTTCCTTCATCCATCGCCTGCCGAACTTGTGGAGGTCGTTGTAGATCCTCGGCTTGAGTCCTTGCAGAATCATGTCGTTGGCACGTTCTACCTGCCCATTCGACATGGGGTGTGCCATGGCAGCCCAGTCCACCTGGATGTGGCGATCCTCGCAGAAGTCCAGGAACTTTCTGCCGGTGAACTGGGTGCCGTTGTCGGTGATGATGGAGTTTGGGACCCCGAAGCGATGGATGATGTTGGTGAAGAATGCCACCGCCTGTTCGGACCTGATGCTGTTTAGGGGTCGGACCTTGATCCACTTGGAGAATTTGTCGATGGCGACCAGTAGGTGCGTGTAGCCCCCGGGTGCCTTCTGCAAGGGACCGACGAGGTCCAAACCCCACACAGCAAACGGCCAGGTGATGGGTATTGTTTGTAGAGCCTGAGCGGGTAGGTGCGTCTGCCTTCCGTAGAATTGACACCCTTGGCAGGTGCGGACAATTCTAGTGGTGTCGGCCACCGCGGTCGGCCAGTAGAAACCTTGTCGAAAAGCGTTTCCAACAAGGGCTCGAGGCGTTGCGTGATGACCGCAAGCCCCCGAGTGTATTTCTTGTAAGAGCTCCTGGCCTTCGGTGATGGATATGCATCGCTGGAGGATGCCGGAGGGGCTGCGGTGGTAGAGCTCCTTCCCGTCACCCAGCAAGACGAATGACTTGGCGCACCGCGCTAGTCACCGAGCTTCGGCTCGGTCGAGGGGCAGCTCTCCTCGGTGGAGATATTGCAGGTACGGGGTCTGCCAGTCTCGATTAGGCGGGACCCCATTCCGCTCTCCCTCGACGCGCAGTGCCTCACCCTCGGGGGCCGAGGGTGCCTTGGGCTGAGCTGAGGGCGCCTCGGGCAGGGCCGAGACCTTCTCGGGCTCGGGCGTGTCGTTGGTCTTGACTGAGGGTTGATGTAGGTCCCGGGAGAAGACGTTTGGGGGAACCGTTGTTCGCGCCGAAGCTATCTTCGCCAGTTCGTCCTCAGTCTCGTTGTATCGCCGGGCGACGTGGTTGACTTCGAGCCCGTAGAACTTGTCCTCCAGGCGCCGAATCTCATCGCAGTAGGCTTCCATCTTCGGGTCACGGCAGTGGGAGTTCTTCATGACTTGGTCGATGACAAGCTGCGAGTCACCGCGAGTGTCGAGGCGTCGGACCCCTAGCTCGATGGTGATGCGCAACCCGTTGACCAGAGCCTCATACTCGGCCATGTTGTTGGACGTCGGGAAATGGAGGCGCAGCACGTAGCGGAGGTGCTTCCCGAGGGGTGAGATGAAGATCAGGCCCACGCCTGCCCCTGTTTTCATCAGCGACCCGTCGAAAAACATGGTCCAGAGTTCCGGTTGGATCGGAGCTGCCGGGAGCTGGGTGTCGACCCATTCAGCCACAAAGTCCGCCAAGACTTGGGACTTGATGGCCTTCCGAGGGGCGAACGAGATTGTCTCGCCCATGATTTCCACCGCCCACTTCGCAATCGTACCCGAGGCCTCTCGGCACTGGATGATCTCCCCCAGGGGGAAGGATGACACCACAGTCACCAAATGAGACTCAAAGTAGTGTCGCAACTTCCGCCGTGTCAGAATCACCGCATACAACAACTTCTGAATTTGTGGGTAGCAGATCTTGGTCTCGGACAGTACCTCGCTGATGAAGTAGACCGGCCTCTGGACGGGCAATGCATGCCCTTCTTCTCGCCTTTCGACCACGATCGCGACGTTGACCACCTGAGTGGTAGCGGCGACATAGATCAAGAGGGCTTCTCCAGCAGTGGGAGGCACCAGGATGGGTGCGTTCGTAAGGAGCGCCATCAGGTTCCCGAGGGCTTCCTCGACCTCGGGGGTCCAAGTGAAGCACTCGGTCTTTCTTAAGAGGCGGTACAGAGGTAGGCCTCTTTCGCCGAGGCGCGAGATGAAGCGGCTCAGAGCCGCAAGGCATCCCATGACCCTCTGTACGCCCTTCAAGTCCTTGATGGGCCCCATGTTGGTGATGGCCGCGATCTTCTCCGGGTTGGCCTCGATGCCCCGCTCGGAGACGATGAACCCCAAGAGCATGCCTCGGGGGACCCCAAAGACGCACTTCTCGAGATTAAGTTTTACGCCTTTCGCCTTGAGACACTTGAATGTCGTTGCAAGGTCGGAGAGGTGGTCGGAGGCTTTCCTTGTCTTGACTATGATGTCATCGACGTAAGCCTCGACGGTCCGACCAATGTGCTCTCCGAACACGTGGTTCATGCACCTTTGGTACGTCGCACCCGCATTCCTCAAACCAAATGGCATAGTAACGTAGCAGTACATGCCAAAAGGTGTGAAGAAAGAAGTCGCGAGCTGGTCGGACTCTTTCATCCTGATTTGGTGATACCCTGAGTATGCATCGAGGAACGACAGGGTTTCACACCCAGCAGTGGAATCTACGATTTGATCGATACGAGGCATAGGGTAGGGAACCTTCGGACATGCTTTGTTTAGACCAGTGTAGTCTTGAAAGGGAAATGTGCCCTTGGGCCATTTCTAAGTATTTTGGTGATTGAGTGCCAACACAAGTGCTTAAGTGTAAATCTATGCCAATTGATGGACAAAGTGCAAATCAAGTCTAAAGGTATGTTTCTAGACTTAGTACATTGTTTTTAGAACTAATGTATTGTGTCTAAGTGCTGGAAACAGGAGAAATCGAATTGGAAAAGACTTAGCTTTGTTCAGCCAAAGTCTGCTCAGTCTGGGTGCACCGGAGTGTCCGGTGGTGCACGGACAGTGTCCGGTGCGCCAGGCTGGCTCTGGCGAACTTGCTGCTCTCGGGACTTCGACGGCGGTGTACGGCTATAAATCACCGGACTGTCCGGTGGTGCACCGGACTGTCCGGTGAGCCATTCACAGGCGAACTCGTCGCTCTCGGGAGATGATTAACGTCGTACGGCTATAATTCACCGGACTGTCCGGTGGCGCACCGGACTGTCCGGTGAACCAACGGTCGGCCGAGGATTCTGCGCGTGACGTGTGGCCGAGCCAACGGTCACAAGGGGGCACCGGACTGTCCGATGTGCACCGGACAGTGTCCGGTGCGCCAACGGCTCTGAATCTCCAACAGTCGGCTTCGCCAAAGAAGGAAAGAAATCCGCACCGGACAGTGTCCGGTGGTGCACCGGACTGTCCGGTGCGCCAGGCGACTGAAGGCAAGAATTGCCTTCCTGGAATGCTCTCAATGGCTCCTAGCTGCCTTGGGGCTATAAAAGGGACCCCTAGGCGCATGGAGGAGCACACCAAGCATTCTCTAAGCATTCCTAAGCACCAAGACTTCGATTCCGCGCATTTGATTCTTTGAGATAGCATCTAGAGCTCTATTTGAGTTGTGAACTCGTCGGGTTGTGTTGTGAGCTCTTGTTGCGACTTGTGTGCGTGTTGTCACTCTAATTTTGTGTCTTGTGTGCGTTGCTCATCCCTCCCTTACTCCGTGCTTCTTTGTGAACATCAAAGTGTAAGGGCGAGAGACTCCAAGTTGTGGAGATTCCTCGCAATCGGGATATAGTAAAGCAAAGCAAAACACCGTAGTATTCAAGTGGGTCTTTGGACCGCTTGAGAGGGGTTGATTGCAACCCTCGTCCGTTGGGACGCCACAACGTGGAAGTAGGCAAGTTTTGTACTTGGCCGAACCACGGGATAAACCACTGTGTCTATCTGTGTTGATTCTCTTGTGGTTGTTGTGTTTTGCAAGAACTCCTCTCTAGCCACTTGGCCTTATTGTGCTAACGCTTAATCAAGTTTTTGTGGCTTTAAGTTTAAGTTTTTACAGGATCACCTATTCACCCCCCTTCCCTCTAGGTGCTCTCAATTGGTATCGGAGCCGTTCTCTTCACGAAGGGACTAATCGCCTGAAGAGATGGATCCTAAGGGCAAGGGGATTGTGATCAATGATAAGGAGAAGGAGTCTTTCATCAACGAGCCGAAGGATGACAAGCCTACCGACTCGGGCTCGGGCCACAAACGAAAAGATGGGAAGAAGAAGAAGACGAGGCGCATCAAGGAGATCGTCTACTACAACGACAGCGACGAGTCCACTTCTTCCCAAAAGGACGACGACAATGACTACGAGAAAAAGAAGACGGTTAACTCAAACTTTTCTTTCGATTATTCTCGTATTCCGTATAGTTCAAATGCACATTTGCTTTCCATTCCTCTTGGCAAGCCTCCACACTTTGATGGGGAGGACTACGGATTTTGGAGCCACAAAATGCATAGTCACTTGTTCTCTCTCCATCCAAGCATATGGGAGATTGTAGAGAGTGGAATGAAATTTGATAGCTCGGATAGTCCCATGTTTATAAATGAACAAATCCATAAAAATGCACAAGCTACTATTGTCCTTTTAGCATCTTTGTGCAGGGAAGAGTACAATAAGGTGAGCGGCTTAGACAATGCCAAGCAGATCTGGGACACCCTCAGGATCTCACATGAGGGGAACGACGCACCATGCTCACCAAGATGGAGTTGGTGGAGGGCGAGCTTGGGAGATTTGCAATGATAAGGGGAGAGGAGCCAACCCAAACATACAACCGGCTCAAGACCCTCATCAACAAAATAAGGAGCTACGGAAGCACGCGATAGACGGACCACAACGTCATTCGCCTAATGCTAAGGTCTTTTACTGTACTTGATCCACATCTGGTGAACAATATTCGTGAAAATCCTAGGTACACCAAGATGTCGCCCGAAGAAGTTCTTGGGAAGTTCGTAAGCGGGCGAATGATGATCAAGGAGGCGAGATACGTGGACGACGCGTTGAATGGACCAATCAATGAGCCTCAACCCGTTGCTCTCAAGGCAACGAGTAGCAAGGAGGCGCTACCTAGCAAGGTGGCGCAAGTTGAGGCGGCGGGACTAAATGAGGAAGAGATGGCCCTCATCATCAAGCGCTTCAAGACGGCGCTAAAGAGCCGCAAGGAGCATCCCAAGAAGAACAAGACGAAGGGAAAGCGCTCTTGCTTCAAGTGCGGTAAGATTGGTCATTTTATCGCTAATTGTCCCGATAATGATAGTGACCAGGAACAAGGGAAGAAAAGGGAAAAGAAGAAGAAGTACAAGAATGCTAAGGGCGAGGCACATCTTAGCAAGGAGTGGGACTCGGATTGCTCTTCATCTGACGATGAAGGACTCGCCGCCACCGCCTTCAACAAATCGGCCCTCTTCCCCAACGAGCGTCACACATGCCTCATGGCGAAGGAGAAGAAGGTATGTACTCGAAATACTACTTATGCTTCTTCAAGTGAGGACGAGTCTAGTGATGATGATGAAATAGATTATTCATGTTTATTCAAGGGCCTAGATAGAACCAAGGTTGATAAAATTAATGAATTAATTGATGCCTTGAATGATAAGAATAGCTTATTAGAAAAGCAAGAGGATTTGTTGTATGAAGAACATGATAAATTTGTAGAGACACAAAAATCTCATGCTTTAGAAGTTAAAAGGAATGAAATGCTTTCTTGTGAACTATCTACTTGCCATGAGACAATTTCTAGCTTAAGGAGCATAAATGATGATTTGAATGCTAAGTTAGAAATAGCTAGTAAATCAACATCTTGTGTAGAAAATGTTGTAATTTGCAATAGGTGTAAAGATTTTAATATTGATGCTTGTAGCAAACACCTAGCTTCAATTTCTAGATTGAATGATGAAGTGGCTAGTCTTAATGCCCAACTTAAGACTAGCAAAAGTGAACTCGATAAGCTAAAATTTGCAAGGGATGCCTACACGATTGGTAGACACCCCTCAATTAAGGATGGACTTGGCTTCAAGAAGGAAGCCAAGAACTTGACATGTCATAAGGCTCCCATCTCCATCAAGGAGAAAGGAAAGGCCCCTATGGCAAATAGTATTCAAAAGAACCATGCTTTCTTATACCATGATAGGAAATATTCTAGGAATGTTCATCATGATAGAAATTGCAATAATGTTGTTTCACATGCTTATGATTCATATGCTATGACTGCTTCTAGTTCCCATGTTGTGCATGGTAGAGATATGCCTAGGAAAAATATTCATCATGTGCCTAGAAAGAATATTGTTCATGTTCCTAGGAAAGTAATTAATAAACCTTCTACAATTTTTCATACTTGCAATGCTTCCTTTGCTATTTGTAGAAATGATAAGAAGGTAATTGCTAGGAAATTAGGGGCAAGGTGCAAGGGAGATAAAACTTGCATTTGGGTCCCTAAAACCATTGTGACTAACCTTGTAGGACCCAACAAGAGTTGGGTACCTAAAACCCAAGCCTAAATTTGCCTTGCAGGTTTATGCATCCAGGGGTTCAAGCTGGATTATCGACAGCGGATGCACAAACCACATGACGGGGGAGAAGAAGATGTTCACCTCCTACGTCAAGAACAAGGATTCCCAAGATTCAATCATATTCGGTGATGGGAACCAAGGCAAGGTGAAAGGGTTAGGGAAGATTGCTATTTCATCCGAGCACTCTATTTCTAATGTGTTTTTAGTTGAGTCACTTGGATATAATTTGTTATCTGTAAGTCAACTTTGTAATATGGGATATAATTGTTTATTCACAAATGTAGATGTGTCTGTCTTTAGAAGGTGTGATGGTTCACTAGCTTTTAAGGGTGTACTAGATGGCAAACTTTATTTAGTTGACTTTGCAAAAAGAGGAGGCCGGTCTAGATGCATGCTTAATTGCTAAGACTTGCATGGGCTGGCTGTGGCATCGCCGTTTAGCACATGTGGGGATGAAGAACCTTCACAAGCTTCTAAAGGGAGAACACGTGATAGGTCTAACTAACATGCATTTCGAAAAAGATAGACCTTGTGCAGCTTGTCAAGCAGGCAAACAGGTGGGAAGCTCTCATCATCCCAAAAACGTGATGACTACATCAAGACCCCTGGAGCTGCTGCATATGGACCTCTTCGGACCCGTCGCCTACCTAAGCATCGGGGGAAGTATGGTTTAGTAATTGTTGATGATTTTTCCCGCTTCACTTGGGTATTCTTTTTGCAGGATAAATCTAAAACCCAAGGGACCCTCAAGCGCTTCCTCAGGAGAGCTCAAAATGAGTTTGAGCTCAAGGTGAAGAAGATAAGGAGCGACAACGGGTCCGAGTTCAAGAACCTTCAAGTGGAGGAGTACCTTGAGGAGGAAGGGATCAAGCACGAGTTCTCCGCTCCCTACACACCACATCAAAATGGTGTGGTAGAGAGGAAGAACAGGACGCTCATAGACATGGCGAGGACAATGCTTGGAGAGTTCAAGACCCCCGAGCGGTTTTGGTCGGAAGCCGTGAACACGGCTTGCCACGCCATCAACCGGGTCTACCTTCTCCGCCTCCTCAAGAAGACTTCGTATGAGCTGCTAACCGGTAACAAACCCAATGTGTCTTACTTTCGTGTTTTTGGGAGTAAGTGCTACATTCTAGTGAAGAAGGGTAGGAATTCCAAATTTGCTCCCAAAGCCGTAGAAGGGTTTTTGTTGGGTTATGACTCAAATACAAAGGCGTATAGAGTCTTCAACAAATCATTGGGTTTGGTTGAAGTCTCTAATGACGTTGTATTTGATGAGACTAATGGCTCTCCAAGAGAGCAAGTTGTTGATCTTGATGATGTAGATGAAGAAGACGTTCCAACGGCCGCAATACGCACCATGGCGATTGGCGATGTGCGACCACAGGAACAAAAGGAGCAAGATCAACCTTCTTCCTCAACGATGGTGAATCCCCCAACTCAAGATGATGAACAGGTTCATCAAAAGGAGGCGTGTGATCAAGGGGGAGCACAAGATGATCATGTGATGGAGGAAGAAGCACAACCGGCACCTCCAACCCAAGTTCGAGCGACGATTCAAAGGAATCATCCCGTCAACCAAATATTGGGTGATATTAGCAAGGGAGTAACTACTCGTTCTAGATTAGTTAATTTTTGTGAGCATTACTCCTTTGTCTCTTCTATTGAGCCTTTCAGGGTAGAAGAGGCCTTGCTAGATTCGGACTGGGTGTTAGCCATGCAGGAGGAGCTAAACAACTTCAAGCGTAATGAAGTTTGGACACTGGTGCCGCGTCCCAAGCAAAATGTTGTGGGAACCAAGTGGGTGTTCCGCAACAAACAGGACGAGCACGGGGTGGTGACGAGGAACAAGGATCGACTTGTGGCAAAAGGTTATGCCCAAGTCGCAGGTTTGGACTTTGAGGAGACCTTTGCTCCTGTGGCTAGGCTAGAGTCTATTCGTATTTTGCTAGCATATGCCGCTCACCATTCTTTCAGGTTGTTTCAAATGGATGTGAAGAGCGCTTTCCTCAACGGGCCAATCAAGGAGGAGGTGTACGTGGAGCAACCCCCTGGCTTCGAGGATGAACGGTACCCCGACCACGTATGTAAGCTCTCTAAGGCGCTCTATGGACTTAAGCAAGCCCCAAGAGCATGGTATGAATGCCTTAGAGACTTTTTAATTGCTAATGCTTTCAAGGTTGGGAAAGCCGATCCGACTTTATTCACTAAGACCTGTGATGGTGATTTGTTTGTGTGCCAAATTTATGTCGATGACATAATATTTGGTTCTACTAACCAAAAGTCTTGTGAAGAATTCAGCAGGGTGATGACTCAGAAGTTTGAGATGTCGATGATGGGCGAGTTGAACTACTTCCTTGGGTTTCAAGTGAAGCAACTCAAGGACGGCACCTTCATCTCCCAAACGAAGTACACGCAAGACTTGCTAAAGCGGTTTGGGATGAAGGACGCCAAGCCCGCAAAGACACCGATGGGAACCGACGGACACAGCGACCTCAACAAAGGAGGTAAGTCCATTGATCAAAAGGCATACCAGTCAATGATAGGGTCTTTACTTTATTTATGTGCTAGTAGACCAGATATTATGCTTAGCGTATGCATGTGTGCTAGATTTCAATCTGATCCAAGGGAGTGTCACCTTGTGGCCGTGAAGCGAATCCTTAGATATTTAGTCGCTACGCCTTGCTTCGGGATCTGGTATCCAAAGGGGTCTAACTTTGACTTGATTGGATATTCAGACTCCGACTATGCTGGATGTAAGGTCGATAGGAAAAGTACATCGGGGACGTGCCAATTCTTAGGAAGGTCCCTGGTGTCATGGAATTCTAAGAAACAAACTTTCGTTGCCCTATCCACCGCTGAGGCCAAGTATGTTGCCGTAGGACAGTGTTGCGCGCAACTACTTTGGATGAGGCAAACCCTCTGGGACTTTGGCTACAATCTGAGTAAAGTCCCACTCCTATGTGACAATGAGAGTGCTATCCGCATAGCGGAAAATCCTGTTGAGCACAGCCGCACAAAGCACATTGACATCCGGCATCACTTTTTGAGAGACCAGCAGCAAAAGGGAGATATCGAAGTGTTTTATGTTAGCACCGAGAACCAGCTAGCCGATATCTTTACCAAGCCTTTAGATGAGAAGACCTTTTGTAAGCTGCGTAGTGAGCTAAATGTCTTAGATTCGTGGAACTTGCATTGATTTATAGCATAGATGTGTTTATGCCTTTGATCATGTTCCTCATGCATTTTGTTGTTTACTTATGGTGCTCAAGTTGTACAAACACTCCCCGGACCTCGCAAGTCCTTTTGCAAGTGATGCACATATTTAGGGGGAGATGTGCTACAACTTGACCCTTTGAGACTAACCGTGTGTTTGAGTTTGCTTGATTTAGTCTCAAAGGTGGATTGAAAGGGAAAAGGTGGACTTGGACCATGCAAGACTTCCACTGCACCCCGATGAGAGGCTAACTTATTTCAAGTTCATCTTCATGCTCTTATTGCCTTTTTTACTCTTCAATGAAGATTTTGGTGAGGCAATGGGGTTCAAGGGCCAAGATTGATCCCGTTTTGGTGCTTGATGCCAAAGGGGGAGAAAATAAGGCCAAAGCAATAAATGGATCAGCTACCACTTGAGAAATTTTGAAAATAGTAGAATAGAGATTTTGGTTTGTCAAAACTTTCTTGTTGTCTCTATTGTCAAAAGTTGGCTTCTTGTGGGAGAGTAGTTGATTATGGGAAAAAGGGGGAGTTTGTGAATCTTTGATCAATTTCTCTTGGAATATCTCTCTTTATGTCTCTACAAGTGAATTTGACTTAGAGATAGGAAATTGAGTTTGATTTGCAAAAACAAACCAAGTGGTGGCAAAGTATGATCCATATATGCCAATTTTGAATCAAAACAATTTTGAGTTCTCATTTGCATTGATATTGCACTTGTTCTAGTTGCTTTTTGTTGTGTTGGCATAAATCACCAAAAAGGGGGAGATTGAAAGGGAAATGTGCCCTTGGGCCATTTCTAAGTATTTTGGTGATTGAGTGCCAACACAAGTGCTTAAGTGTAAATCTATGCCAATTGATGGACAAAGTGCAAATCAAGTCTAAAGGCATGTTTCTAGGCTTAATACATTGTTTTTAGAACTAATGTATTGTGTCTAAGTGCTGGAAACAGGAGAAATCGAATTGGAAAAGACTTAGCTTTGTTCAGCCAAAGTCTGCTCAGTCTAGGTGCACCGGACAGTGTCCGGTGCGCCAGGCTGGCTCTGGCGAACTTGCTGCTCTCGGGACTTCGACGGCGGTGTACAGCTATAAATCACTGGACTGTCCGGTGAGCCATTCACAGGCGAACTCGTCGCTCTCGAGAGATGATTAACGGCGTACGGCTATAATTCACCGGACTGTCCGGTGAGCCAACGGTCAGCCGGGCCAACGGTCGGCCGAGGATTCCACGCGTGACGCGTGGCCGAGCCAACGGTCACAAGGGGGCACCGGACTGTCCGATGTGCACCGGACAGTGTCCGGTGCGCCAACGGCTCTGAATCTCCAACGGTCGGCTTCGTGGCAAAGAAGGAAAGAAATCCGCACCGGACAGTGTCCGGTGGTGCACCGGACTGTCCGGTGCGCCAGGCGACTGAAGGCAAGAATTGCCTTCCTGGAATGCTCTCAACGGCTCCTAGCTGCCTTGGGGCTATAAAAGGGACCCCTAAGCGCATGGAAGAGCACACCAAGCATTCTCTAAGCATTCCTAAGCACCAAGACTTCGATTCCGCGCATTTGATTCTTTGAGATAGCATCTAGAGCTCTATTTGAGTTGTGAACTCATCGGGTTGTGTTGTGAGCTCTTGTTGCGACTTGTGTGCGTGTTGTCACTCTGATTTTGTGTCTTGTGTGCGTTGCTCATCCCTCCCTTACTCCATGCTTCTTTGTGAACATCAAAGTGTAAGGGCGAGAGACTCCAAGTTGTGGAGATTCCTCGCAATCGGGATATTGTAAAGCAAAGCAAAACACCGTGGTATTCAAGTGGGTCTTTGGACCGCTTGAGAGGGGTTGATTGCAACCCTCGTCCGTTGGGACGCCACAACATGGAAGTAGGCAAGTTTTGTACTTGGCCGAACCACGGGATAAACCACTGTGTCTATCTGTGTTGATTCTCTTGTGGTTGTTGTGTTTTGCAACAACTCCTCTCTAGCCACTTGGCCTTATTGTGCTGACGCTTAATCAAGTTTTTGTGGCTTTAAGTTTAAGTTTTTACAGGATCACCTATTCACCCCCCTCTAGGTGCTCTCAAGTCTACACACATCCGCCATTTCCCACCTTTCTTTTTCACAAGCACAGGGTTGGCTAGCCATTCGGGATGGAATACCTCTTTGATGAACCCAGCGGCCATCAGCTTATGGATCTCCTCGCCTATGGCTCTGCGCTTTTCTTCGTCGAATCGACGTAGAGGCTGCTTCACGGGTCGGGCTCCAGCTCGGATATCCAGTGAGTGCTCGGTGACTTCCCTCGGTATGCCAGGCATGTCCGAGGGACTCCACACAAAGACTTCGGCGTTCGCACGGAGAAAGTCGACGAGCACTGCTTCCTATTTGGGGTCGAGCTCGGAGCCGATCCGTATCTGCTTGGAGGCGTCGTTGCTAGGGTCGAGAGGGATAGACTTAACCGTCTCTGCTGGCTCGAAGTTGCCGGCGTGGCGCTTCGCATCTGGCGCCTCCTTGGAGAGGCTCTCCAGGTCGGCGATGAGGGCCTCAGATTCGGCGAGGGCCTCGACGTACTCCATGCACTCCACGTCGCATTCAAACGCATGTCGGTACGTGGGGCCGACGGTGATGACCCCGTTGGGGCCCGGCATTTTGAGCTTGAGGTAGGTGTAGTTGGGGACAGCCATGAACTTGGCGTAGCATGGCCTCCCCAGTACTGCGTGGTAGGTTCCTCGGAACCCGACCACCTCGAACGTGAGGGTTTCCCTTCGGAAGTTGGAGGGAGTCCCGAAGCAGACGGGCAGATCGAGTTGTCCGAGGGGTTGGACGCGTTTCCCGGGGATGATCCCGTGAAAAGGCGCCGCGCCTGCCCGGATCGAGGACAGATCGATCTGCAGGAGCCCGAGGGTCTCAGCGTAGATGAATGTTGAGGCTGCTGCCTCCGTCCATGAGGACCTTGGTGAGCCTAACGTTGCCGATGATGGGGTCGACAACGAGCGGATATTTCCTCGGGCTCGGCACACGGTCGGGGTGGTTGCCCTAGTCGAAGGTGATGGGCTTATCGGACCAGTCTAGGTAGACTGGCGCCGCCACCTTTACCGAGCAGACCTCTCGTCGCTCTTGCTTGCGGTGCCGAGCCGAGGCATTCGCCACTTGCCCACCGTAGATCATGAAGCAGTCATGGACCTCGGGGAACTCCTCTGCATTGTGATCCTCCTTCTTGTCATTGTTGTGGGCCCTGCCACCTTCCGCAGGTGGCCTGGCCTTGTGAAAGTGGCGCCGAAGCATGACGCATTCCTCAAGGGTGTGCTTGACGGGCCCCTGATGATAGGGGCACGGCTCCTTGAGCATCTTATCGAAGAGATTGGCACCTCCAGGGGGTTTCCGAGGGTTCTTGTACTCAGTGGCGGCGACAAGGTCCGCGTCGGTGGTGTCGCGTTTCGCTTGCGACTTCTTCTTGTTCTTCTTCTTGGTGTCGCGCTGAGCGGACGCCTCGGGGATGTCTTCCGACTGGCGGCCCTGGGGCTGCTTGTCCTTCCGGAAGATGGCCTCAACCGCCTCCTGGCTAGAGGCAAACTTGGTGGCGATGTCCATCAGCTCGCTCGCCCTGGTGGGGGTCTTGCGACCCAGCTTGCTCACCAGGTCGCGACAGGTGGTGCCGGCGAGGAACGAGCCGATGACATCGGAGTCGATGATGTTGGGCAGCTCGGTGCGCTGCTTCGAGAATCGCCGGATGTAGTCTCGGAGAGACTCTCCCGGCTGCTGGCGGCAGCTTTGGAGATCCCAGGAGTTCCCAGGGCGCACGTACGTGCCCTGAAAGTTGTCGGCGAAGGCTTGGACCAGGTCATCCCAGTTGGAGATCTGCCCCGGAGGCAGATGCTCCAGCCAGGCTCGAGCGGTGTCAAAGAGGAACAGGGGGAGGTTGCGGATGATGAGGTTGTCATCGTCCGTTCCACCCAGCTGGCAGGCCAGTCGGTAGTCCGCGAGCCACAGTTCCGGCCTCGTCTCCCCTGAGTACTTTGTGATGGTAGTCGGGGTTCGAGACCAGGTCGGGAACGGCGCTCGTCGTATGGCCCGGCTGAAAGCCTGCGGACCGGGTGGTTCGGGCGAGGGGCTCTGATCCTCCCCGCTGTCGTAGCGTCCCCCACGCCTGGGGTGGTAGCCTCGGCGCACCCTCTCGTCGAGGTGGGCTCGACGGTCGCGGTGGTGGTGCTCGTTGCCGAGGCGACCCGGGGCCGCAGGCGCCGTGTTGCGCGTGCGCCCGGTGTGGACCGAGGCTTCCCGCACGAATCAGGAAGTCGCGGCGCGATGCTCTGAGGGGTACCCCTGCCTTCGGGAGGCAGAGCTTTCGGCCCATCGGACCGCGGCATCTTCCAGGAGATTCTTGAGCTCTCCCTATATACGCCGCCCTTCGGTGGTTGATGGTTCCGGCATCGCGCGGAGTAGTATTGCTGTTGCAGCCAGGTTCTGGTCAACCCCACTGGAAGCCGGTGGCGGCCTTGCCCTGACGTCATCGGCGATGCGGTGCTGGATGCCCTGGGGTAGATGACGCGCTTCTCCGGCCGGAGCTTGGCCTGCCCATTCCTACCCGATGTTCCGCCGGAACTGCTCAAGTGTTCCTGCTCCCTCGTCGAGCCTGGCCTGCATCTCGCGGATTTGCTCGAGCTGTGTGTCCTGACCCCCCGCAGGGACTGGGACCACAGCTAGCTTCCGAAGGATGTCAACGCGAGGCGCAGGCCTAGGGGGATCGCCGTTTTCCAGCATACCAAGATGGTTGCCTTCGCCGGGACCCCCTAGATCGACGTGGAAACATTCACGACTTGGGTCGTAGTCCCCGTCGCCGAAGCTGCGGCTACCATCGGAACAATCGGAGAGGCAGTAATCGCATGCGGTCATGAAGTCCCGCATGGCACTGGGGTTACCGAGCCCGGAGAAATCCCAACAAAAGTCAGGCTCGTCATCTTCCTCGGAACCTGAGGGTCCGTAGGTCGAGACGGCCGTCAGTCTGTCCCAGGGCGACCACATATGGTACCCCGGAGGGTTGGTACATGCCTCTATGAAGGCTTCCATCGAAGCGAGGTCGCTTGGTGGGTCGAAGCTGAATCCAAAAGGCACGAGATGGGAATCAGTCGGTATGTAAAGCCTAAATTTGGTAGAAAAAAATTAATGATAATAAAATAAATAGACAAACATATTTATTTTAGTAAATTGGGAATTCTTGAAACCTTGGAAAATTATTAAGATCCTTGTTTTTTTTAATAATCAATCGATGTTATTAAATTAATTAAGTAATCAATAAACTAATAAAGAAAGGTACATCTCTTGTTGATGTTGTGGTTATGATGCATGTTATTAAAAATATGAATATGACCTCAAATTATAAATAAAAATGTAAAATAGAAAATGAGGAGAGAAATTGTTACTTTTGTGTGCATAAATTATATAATTAACACATTTTGCTTAATTGATTAAAATAGTAAATAAGTAAATAGAATTTTATTTTTCATTCGTGTTGGAGATTTTGATTGTACTTTTTTTTAAAAAAAAACTTCAACACAGATTTAACGTGAAACAAATGAAATAGAAAAAAAATAAAACTTATACTTATGCATCTCATCCTGGAGTTTGTTCGTGCATAAAAATGAAGTGGGATCTTGAAAACTAGGTCCAAATTTGAAATTGAAATTGAAATTTAAAAACATGGAAGAAACAAAAAAAAAGAAACAGAAAATAAAAAGACAAAAATGAAGGAAGATTTACCTGTGTGGTGGCGCTCGGCCCAGCACCGTTGCCATATTCCCCGTAGCCCACATCTCTTCTTTTCCTTTATTTAATCCTCTTGCCGCACATGATGTCAGCATGACACAAGTGTGACATCAAGCAAGCAACACACGCAGTCGTATTTCCATGCACACGTATGCTTCTACGTAGTCGCCGACATGTGGACCACAGGATCACGCAAGCTCTGCGCCTCGCTCGTTTAGAACCGTGTCTTCCTTCCTTATCGTAACAAACCATGCCGAAGTCCGAACACCGCGCACGCTTGACCACTAAAACAACCTCTACCGAGATCGCCGTCTGTTGTAACGTCCCCGGGCAGATCCTCCTGGCCGTGGGGAATATAAAACCCAACCCCGTACCTCAGGTTCTCCATCTAGGCCGGTCACGAGAACGCTGAGAGCCTTGCCATATCCAAAGACATAGAGAGCTCGACATCACCTGCCACCATTGCCAGGAAGGTGTAGCTGCGAGGGAAACTTTAGTCATGCCATTGTTCTATCTCGGTGGGCGGTCGTGGCTAGTCGTCGTTCACTGGAGCGCGTGCGAGTTCATCAACAGAGATTAGTTCTTTCCACCGAGCTCTCAGCGATACCCTGGACAACATCGCCATTGCCCTCGTCGTAGGTACGACTCCTATATTTGTTGTTTTCCTGGTTATGCATCACGGTCAGAACATATCTACACCAGTGGCCGAGTTCGTCAGTACCCTGTACACGACTCGACAGCCATGTAGCCCATCGTGTGGCCGGACTCTAGCCAACGAGATCACGCCACGTCGTCTATAATCCGTGAAATATTATTTACACAATATATTTGCGTTATAGATCTATTTCAAATTGTTCTAGTTGAGTTAGATTTGTAATAATATCATCTACGTATTAGAAATATTATTTTGTCACGACGCATATTTTGATTAATTAATTAATTGTTCACTCGAGGATTATTAAAATGTAGATTTAGTTAAAACTAAGTTATAGTTTTAATTTGCGCTTTATAAATACATGTTAATATGGTTAATGTCAACTCGAATGTTTTTTTTTGTTTATTAAAACTTGTTTAGTATAAACACGATATCTGTTAGTGATTCCCGTGTGTTGCGCTCGTCGTCGTCGCGCTATTCACGAATGTTGCCACGCACCATTCACACATATCGCATGCTGTCCAAGCCTAATATTAAATCGTCTCACCATATTGTTCATGTTGGATAATTAATTACTTGCTTAATTATCAACTATTAAAATAACAATTCAATCGATGCAAATTTATTATTTTTAATTTATATTTTATAAATGCATATTAATATGACTATACCGAACTAAGTGTGTTAATCAATACTCACTTAACTTAAATGTGGTACCTTCTCGACCGTAGCCCCGACTATCTCGTTTCTATTCCCCGTATGACCATAGAAGCGAGCTCTATTTTATATTGCATGTTTTATAATCTTTTCTTTTATTTGGTGTAATGTTAATTGTCTATTCCATGTTTGTCTGTATTGATACGACTAGCAGCGAGGTTACGATTCATCTGAAGATCATCCTGGTACCTAGAATCTCAAGTGTCAGGCAAGTTGTGCCCTTGATCACTTCTTTTTACCCACTCATGTTCTAATTAATCATAATGATCTGCATAGGTTAATTTTGATGGGACCCAATAGGATACCCTAGTTTGTCTATCTTTATACCTTGTTTACCACTGAACTTTCTGGGTAGTACTTGCTAGTGCTATATGTGGTTTTGGGTATGGAGATACATTTTATTCATGATTATACTTTTATTATCAGTTGTTATTTATTGTTCATGATAAGATCATTATGTTAATTGGAACATGGAGAACCACCCGGGAAAATAGTGCTACCACAAGGGTTTAATGGGACGCCCTTGGCTGATTAACTAGGAAAGCTAGTGGAGGTCTTCCTTACCCGAAAGGGGCAAGGGCAGTAGGGGAGTGGTCAGTGTAGGGAGGTCCTTGGGCTGATTTTGCTGCGATGGCGGTCAGACAAGAACCCTGCACTGGAGCTTCCTATAAACTGTAGCGGGATTTCTGAAGCTAGTGGAACTTTGTAAAGGCCTCGTAGTGTTACCCTGCCTCGCCTCCTCGGTAGAGGTGTATGAGATTGGCCGTCTCTTGGCAGATGGGTAACATGACTTGTGGGTAAAGATGCGCAACCTCTGCAGAGTGTAAAACTAGTATACTAGCCGTGCTCACGGTCAAGAGCAGCTCGGACACTCACATGATTAATTTATGGAACTAAATTCAATTTGTCATATGCATTGCATCGCAGGTGAGGTTGTTACTTTTGTTCTACTATTTAATTGGGTTGGTATTTACTTATACTTAGTAACTGCTAATAAAATTTTGACCAACTTTAAAAGCAATGCTCAGCTCTAACCATCTCCTTTGGTAAGCCTTACACTTCACATGAGCTCCCACCTTTGGCGAGTTCATGCACACTATTCCCCACAACTTGTTGAGCTATGAACGTATGTGAGCTCACTCTTGCTGTCTCACACCCCCCCCCACAGGTCAAGAACAGGTACCACAGGATGAGGCGCTTGGAGGATGCTGCGATGTGTTGGTGAGAGATCTAGTCCGTCGTCTCCCAGTCAACTTTGGGTTGCTGGATCGTTGTCTCCTTATAATGTAATTATTTATTTATTTTGTATAGAACTCCTGTTATATAGTAAAGATGTGACATTCGATCCTGTGCCATGATTCATCATATGTGTGAGACTTGGTCCCAGCACACCTGGTGATTATGTTCGCGCCCGGGTCTTGGTGCCCCGAAACCCGGGTGTGACAGAAGTGGTATTAGAGGAATGTTGACTGTAGGACGAAACCTAGATAGAACTGGACAACCATTGTCTACTTACCTTTCCTACTCTGATTCTTTTCTATACTTTTCTTAATCTATTCTTATCTATTTCCGCTATACTCTGATTATTCTTACCTTTTCCTTTTAAAGACAAATGTGGATTTCACACTTTGAAGTCTTGTACCTAAAGTGACCTTTAGGAATAGGAGACCTACTCTTAGGAACAAAATCAAAACTATTTTCGTAAATATTTGTTTGCTTGAATGTTTGTTCTTGTGATACATGTCTGATTCAGATCTTTGATTGAGTGTGATGAGTTGTGGAGTAATGTCCACAATTACATCTGTATATACATATAGGCATAAATATAAATAAAAATTCATAAGATAAAAAAAACTAGATTATCCTCCATTAAAGTGTATCTATTTTAATAGATCCATCTTATCTTGAAGGATTCTCTCTTATCTTAATAGATTCATCTTATCTTAAAAAGATTTTATCTCATCTTAATTGATCTAATTAATCTCAAAAGATTCTATTCATCTTGTCCTAATAAGCATACCTATCCCAACCACTTTGCTTATCTCATTATAGTGCAACGATCAGGATCTAATCCAAAATAATGAGGTCTTATCTAGTCGAAGCTAGTCATACCTAGATTTGATCTAATGTGTCAGGTTAATCTAACCTAACAAAGTCTAACCTTAAGTTGAGCTAATCTAATGAAAGTTACTTAAACAAGTTAGTTAATACTAGTAACATAGATTAGATCATATTCCTATAAATGGGTGCTAAACCTAAATTGGTGTCTTAGACCAACTCACCTGTGAAACCACCACAGCCTAGCCTATGTTATAGGTTGCACAACCCATTTATCCCAAAAGCAAAGTAAACCTTGTTGGGCCTACCCATCCCAAGCACCGACAACTATCTTAACCATATGTCTTTAACACGGATGGCAACTCTAAAGGCCAAAGGAGACCAACCACGTTAAAGAAGGATAAGCAACAACTCAAGCCTTCAAAGATCAAGTTGGATTGCCAGAGGAATCAAGATCCACAATTTTGGATGGAGCCTTTTCTTACCGTGCCCCTTTCTTACTCAAACCTATCTATGATTTAAAGACATCTTTTACCCTACATAATAAAGTGGATATACATATATATACCCATGTTTTCGTAATCACCTGCTAATTTGTATTATAAACTTGAACAAAAATCTTCTGGTATTAAAATCCCTTAGAAATTGAAACATAGACTACAAACCATACTTGTTGCACCCTCTTCCTCACAAATCTCGAGGACGAGATTTCTTATAAGGCGGGTAGGATTTGTAAAGCCCAAATTTGGTAGAAAAAAATTAATGATAATAAAATAAATAGACAAATATATTTATTTTAGTAAATTGGGAATTCTTGAAACCTTGGAAAATTATTAAGATCCTTGTTTTTTTTAATAATCAATCGATGTTATTAAATTAATTAAGTAATCAATAAACTAATAAAGAAAGGTACATCTCTTGTTGATGTTGTGGTTATGATGCATGTTATTAAAAATATGAATATGACCTCAAATTATAAATAAAAATGTAAAATAGAAAATGAGGAAAGAAATTGTTACTTTTGTGTGCATAAATTATATAATTAACACATTTTGCTTAATTGATTAAAATAGTAAATAAGTAAATAGAATTTTATTTTTCATTCGTGTTGGAGATTTTGATTGTACTTTTTTTTAAAAAAACTTCAACACAGATTTAACGTGAAACAAATGAAATAGAAAAAAAATAAAACTTATACTTATGCATCTCATCCTGGAGTTTGTTCGTGCATAAAAATGAAGTGGGATCTTGAAAACTAGGTCCAAATTTGAAATTGAAATTGAAATTTAAAAACATGGAAGAAACAAAAAAAAGAAACAGAAAATAAAAAGACAAAAATGAAGGAAGATTTACCTGTGTGGTGGCGCTCGGCCCAGCACCGTTGCCATATTCCCCGTAGCCCACATCTCTTCTTTTCCTTTATTTAATCCTCTTGCCGCACATGATGTCAGCATGACACAAGTGTGACACCAAGCAAGCAACACACGCAGTCGTATTTCCATGCACACGTATGCTTCTACGTAGTCGCCGACATGTGGACCACAGGATCACGCAAGCTCTGCGCCTCACTCGTTTAGAACTGTGTCTTCCTTCCTTATCGTAACAAACCATGCCGAAGTCCGAACACCGCGCACGCTTGACCACTAAAACAACCTCTGCCGAGATCGCCGTCTGTTGTAACGTCCCCGGGCAGATCCTCCTGGCCGTGGGGAATATAAAACCCAACCCCGTACCTCAGGTTCTCCATCTAGGCCGGTCACGAGAACGCTGAGAGCCTTGCCATATCCAAAGACATAGAGAGCTCGACATCACCTGCCACCATTGCCAGGAAGGTGTAGCTGCGAGGGAAACTTTAGTCATGCCATTGTTCTATCTCGGTGGGCGGTCGTGGCTAGTCGCCGTTCACTGGAGCGCGTGCGAGTTCATCAACAGAGATTAGTTCTTTCCACCGAGCTCTCAGCGATACCCTGGACAACATCGCCATTGCCCTCGTCGTAGGTACGACTCCTATATTTGTTGTTTTCCTGGTTATGCATCACGGTCAGAACATATCTACACCAGTGGCCGAGTTCGTCAGTACCCTGTACACGACTCGACAGCCATGTAGCCCATCGTGTGGCCGGACTCTAGCCAACGAGATCACGCCACGTCGTCTATAATCCGTGAAATATTATTTACACAATATATTTGCGTTATAGATCTATTTCAAATTGTTCTAGTTGAGTTAGATTTGTAATAATATCATCTACGTATTAGAAATATTATTTTGTCACGACGCATATTTTGATTAATTAATTAATTGTTCACTCGAGGATTATTAAAATGTAGATTTAGTTAAAACTAAGTTATAGTTTTAATTTGCGCTTTATAAATACATGTTAATATGGTTAATGTCAACTCGAATGTTTTTTTGTTTATTAAAACTTGTTTAGTATAAACACGATATCTGTTAGTGATTCCCGTGTGTTGCGCTCGTCGTCGTCGCGCTATTCGCGAATGTTGCCACGCACCATTCACACATATCGCATGCTGTCCAAGCCTAATATTAAATCGTCTCACCATATTGTTCATGTTGGATAATTAATTACTTGCTTAATTATCAACTATTAAAATAACAATTCAATCGATGCAAATTTATTATTTTTAATTTATATTTTATAAATGCATATTAATATGACTATACCGAACTAAGTGTGTTAATCAATACTCACTTAACTTAAATGTGGTACCTTCTCGACCGTAGCCCCGACTATCTCGTTTCTATTCCCCGTATGACCATAGAAGCGAGCTCTATTTTATATTGCATGTTTTATAATCTTTTCTTTTATTTGGTGTAATGTTAATTGTCTATTCCATGTTTGTCTGTATTGATACGACTAGCAGCGAGGTTACGATTCATCTGAAGATCATCCTGGTACCTAGAATCTCAAGTGTCAGGCAAGTTGTGCCCTTGATCACTTCTTTTTACCCACTCATGTTCTAATTAATCATAATGATCTGCATAGGTTAATTTTGATGGGACCCAATAGGATACCCTAGTTTGTCTATCTTTATACCTTGTTTACCACTGAACTTTCTGGGTAGTACTTGCTAGTGCTATATGTGGTTTTGGATATGGAGATACATTTTATTCATGATTATACTTTTATTATCAGTTGTTATTTATTGTTCATGATAAGATCATTATGTTAATTGGAACATGGAGAACCACCCGGGAAAACAGTGCTACCACAAGGGTTTAATGGGACGCCCTTGGCTGATTAACTAGGAAAGCTAGTGGAGGTCTTCCTTACCCGAAAGGGGCAAGGGCAGTAGGGGAGTGGTCAGTGTAGGGAGGTCCTTGGGCTGATTTTGCTGCGATGGCGGTCAGACAAGAACCCTGCACTGGAGCTTCCTATAAACTGTAGCGGGATTTCTGAAGCTAGTGGAACTTTGTAAAGGCCTCGTAGTGTTACCCTGCCTCGCCTCCTCGGTAGAGGTGTATGAGATTGGCCGTCTCTTGGCAGATGGGTAACATGACTTGTGGGTAAAGATGCGCAACCTCTGCAGAGTGTAAAACTAGTATACTAGCCGTGCTCACGGTCAAGAGCAGCTCGGACACTCACATGATTAATTTATGGAACTAAATTCAATTTGTCATATGCATTGCATCGCAGGTGAGGTTGTTACTTTTGTTCTACTATTTAATTGGGTTGGTATTTACTTATACTTAGTAACTGCTAATAAAATTTTGACCAACTTTAAAAGCAATGCTCAGCTCTAACCATCTCCTTTGGTAAGCCTTACACTTCACATGAGCTCCCACCTTTGGCGAGTTCATGCACACTATTCCCCACAACTTGTTGAGCTATGAACGTATGTGAGCTCACTCTTGCTGTCTCACACCCCCCCACAGGTCAAGAACAGGTACCACAGGATGAGGCGCTTGGAGGATGCTGCGATGTGTTGGTGAGAGATCTAGTCCGTCGTCTCCCAGTCAACTTTGGGTTGCTGGACCGTTGTCTCCTTATAATGTAATTATTTATTTATTTTGTATAGAACTCCTGTTATATAGTAAAGATGTGACATTCGATCCTGTGCCATGATTCATCATATGTGTGAGACTTGGTCCCAGCACACCTGGTGATTATGTTCGCGCCCGGGTCTTGGTGCCCCGAAACCCGGGTGTGACACGGTACCTCTTGGTCGACGGGCGGTGACGAAGTCGTGTCAGGGGCGGACTGCACCGTTGTCTCAGGTACGAGGGTGACACCCAGCAAGTCCTTCGCAAGCATGCTGGTGTCGTTCGTCTGCTTGGGGTTGGCGTGTTGCGGGGAAGCGGCGCTCGTCTTCATCTCAGACGCAAGGTCGAAGCTCGACGTGTCCCCCGCTAGGGCGCCGACGTCGTCGACTTGCTTGACAGCCGACGAGGTGCCGCCTCCTGCTTGGCCATGGGTGCCCCGCCTCCTCCTCCGCCGGTGGGGGAGGTGATGGGACAAACTCGGATGTTGTTCTTTCGCCATGTGGGGAAGACGTCGTTGATTCCGCCACCGGCGGGCGGGCTGACGGCCGCCATTGTCACTGTCGCGCGGCGGAGGAAGGAGTATCATGTCGTAGCTGCCGTCGAGGGACATGAACTCAAGACTCCCGAAACGGAGCATCGTCCCGGGTTGGAAAGGTTGTTGGAGACTACCCATCTAGAGCTTGACGGGAAGGTGTTCGTCAACACGCAGCAGGCCCCTACCTGGCGAGCCAACTATCGGCGTTTCGACCCCGGGGGGTCCCTGGACCGACGAGTAAATTGTCGTTGCGTGTCCCAGCCCAGATGGGTCGGCGCGAGACGGGACACAAAGGGGGGAGAACAGTAAGGGGAAACCGCAGCCTTCGTGTTGTCCTACGCCCAGGGCGGCTGGATGCGCTTGCAGTAGGGGGTTACAAGCGTTCGCGTGGGGGAGAGAGAGAGAGCGAGCGAGAGCCTTATGCGTCGGCCCGTTCTCCCGCGCAGCCAACCTCTTTGTACGAGAGCCCTGGACCTTCCTTTTATAGACACAAGGAGAGGGCCCAGGTGTACAATGGGGGGTGTAGCAATGTGATAACGTGTCTAGCAGAGAGGAGCTAGAGCCCTAAGTACATGCCGTCGTGGCAGTCGGAGAGGTTTTGGCACCCTGTTCATGTGATGTCGTGGCCGTCGGAGGAGCGTTGGAGCCCTGCGGAAGTACAGCTGTCGGGGCTGTCGGGTCTTTGCTGACGTCTCCTTGCTGACGTAAGGGGCTGGGAGCTGCCGTCGTCATGGAGCGTGCGGGGTGTCATCATTACTTTTTTACTGGAGCGAGCCAGATGGGACACCAGTCTTGTTCCCCGTAGCCTGAGCTAGATAGGGGTAGGGTAATGATGGCCCCCCTGGCGACGTGGCCGGTCCGGACCCGAGTTTGGGCGAGGTGGCGATTCCTCCGAGGTCGAGGTTGAGTCCGAGCCCTGGGGTCGGGCGAGGCGGAGTCCATCGTCTTCTGGAGCCGAGGCTAAGCCCGAGCCCTGGGGTCGGGCGAGGCAGAGTTCATCGTCTTCCGGAGCCGAGGCTGAGTCCGAGCCCTGGGGTCGGGCGAGGCGGAGTTCGTCGTCTTCCGGAGCCGAGGCTGAGCCCGAGCCCTGGGGTCGGGCGAGGTGGAGTTCGTCGTCTTCCAGAGCCGAGATGGGGGCCGAACCCTGGGGTCGGGCGAGGCAGAGCTTCCTATGTCGCCCGAGGCTGGACTTAGCCGCTGTCGACCTCACTCTGGCGAGTGGCACGACAGTCGGAGCGGGGCAGGCGACGCTATTTTCTTGTCAGGTCGGTCAATGGAGTGGCAAAGTGACTGCAGTCACTTCGGCTCTGTCGACTGAAGAGCGTGCGTCAGGATAAGGTGTCAGGCGATCCTTGCATTAAATGCTCCTGTGATACGGTCGGTTGGTGTGGCGATTTGGCCAAGGTTGCTTCTCCGCGAAGCCTACCCGAGCTGAGCCTCGGGCAAGTCGATGGTGCGTCCGTTGCTTGAGGGGACCCTCGGGCAAGGCGTGAATCTTCCGGGGTCGGCTGTCTTTGCCCGAGGTCGAGCTTGGGCGAGGCAGGATCGTGTCCCTTGAGCGGAGCCTTGGCCTGAATCGCGCCCATCAGGCCTTTGCAGCTTTGTGCTGATGGGCTTTACCAGCTGAGATTAGGAGTCTTGGGGGTACCCCTAATTATGGTCCCCGACAATTAGCATTTAAGGGTGTACTAGACGGCAAACTCTATTTAGTTGATTTTGCAAAGGAGGAGGCTGGTCTAGATGCATGCTTAATTGCTAAGACTATCATGGGCTGGTTGTGACATCGCCGTCTAGCACATGTGGGGATGAAGAACCTTCACAAACTTCTAAAGGGAGAACGTGTGTTAGGTCTAACAAATGTGCATTTCGAAAAAGATAGACCTTGTGCAGCTTGTCAAGCAGGTAAACAAGTGGGAAGTGCACATCACAGCAAGAATGTGATGACCACATCAAGACCCCTGGAGCTGCTGCATATGGACCTCTTCGGACTCGTCGCCTACCTTAGCATCGGGGGAAGTAAGTATGGTTTAGTAATTGTTGATGATTTTTCCCGCTTCACTTAGGTATTCTTTTTGCAGGATAAATCTAAAACCCAAGGGACCCTCAAGCGCTTCCTAAGGAGAGCTCAAAATGAGTTTGAGCTCAAGGTGAAGAAGATAAGGAGCGACAACGGGTCCGAGTTCAAGAACCTTCAAGTGGAAGAGTACCTTGAGGAGGAAGGAATCAAGCACGAGTTCTCCGCTCCCTACACACCACAGCAAAATGGTGTGGTAGAGAGGAAGAATAGGACGCTTATAGACATGGCGAGGACGATGCTTGGAGAATTCAAGACGCCCGAGCGGTTTTGGTCGGAAGCTGTGAACATGGCCTGCCACGCCATAAACCGAGTCTACCTTCATCGCCTCCTCAAGAAGACGTCATACGAGCTACTAACCGGTAACAAACCCAATGTTTCCTATTTTCGAGTTTTTGGGAGTAAATGCTACATTCTTGTGAAGAAGGGTAGAAATTCAAAATTTGCTCCCAAAGCTGTAGAAGGGTTTTTGTTAGGTTATGACTCAAATACAAAGGCGTATAGAATATTCAACAAATCATCGGGTTTGGTTGAAGTCTCTAGCGACGTTGTATTTGATGAGACTAATGGCTCTCCAAGAGAGCAAGTTGAGCTTGATGATGTAGATGAGGATGATGTTCCAACGGACGCGATTCCTACCATGGCGATTGGAGACGTGCGACCACAGGAACACAAGGAACAAGATTAGCCTTCTTCCTCAACAATGGTGCAACCCCTGAAAGGGAATTAGGCTTACACCTATTTCCTAATTGATTTTGGTGGTTGAATTGCCCAACACTAACATTTGGACTAACTAGTTTGCTCTAGTTTATAAGTTCTACAGGTGCCAAAGGTTCACAAAAGGCCAATGAAAAAGACCAAGAAAAGGGTTCAACAAAGAGAGCAGGGGATAACCGAAGGCACCCTGGTCTGGCGCACCGGACTGTCCGGTGTGCCACCGGACAGTGTCCGGTGCACCAGGGGACTTGAAGCTAAACTCATCACCTTCGGGAAAACTCAGAGGCGCTCCACTATAATTCACCGGACTGTCCGGTGTACACCGGACTGTCCGGTGTACACCGGACAATGTCCGATGCTCCAAGGAGAAGCGACTTAGAGCTCGCCAGCTTCGGGAATCCGCTCCGCTATAATTCACCGGACATGTCCGGTGCACACCGGACTGTCCAGTGTGACAGCGGAGCAACGGCTACTTCGGCGCCAACGGTCACCTGCAGGGGCATTAAATGCGCGCCAGAGCGCGCAGAAGTCAGGCACGCGCGAGATGGCGCACCGGACAGTCTACAGTACCTGTCCGGTGCACCACCGGACAGCCAGGCGACCCCACAAGATAGAGCTCAACGGTCGAACCCTAACGGTCTGCTGACGTAGGCTGGCGCACCGAACAGTGTCCGGTGGCACACCGGACTGTCCGGTGCGCCATGCGACAGCAGCCTTCATCAAACAACTAGTTTGGTTGGTGGCTATAAATACCACCCCAACCGGCCACTTCAAAGTGTGGGAGCCCAAGCAACATTCCAAGTCATCTAGTTGACATACTCAAGCCCTCCCAACCACTTCTATTCATTGATCCATCCTATACACAAGATTTAGACCACTACAACCAACACAAGTGCCACAAAAGAGAGAGCAAGCAAAAGAGAGCTACTCATTTGAGTTTAGCACTAGTGCCTTGTGAGATTCATTGAGAGATAGTGTGTGCTACATCTTTGTGTTCATTTGCGCGTGGAGTTTTTGACTCCCATTGAACTTCCTCCAAAGTTTTGGAGGCTTGTAAAAGCTAGCAAGAGACACCAAAGAGTGTGGTGGTCCTTGCAGGATCGAGAGTGATCCTTGAGAAGAAGAGCTCACCGATCCTTGTGTGATCGGTGGAGAGAGAGAAAGGGTTGAAAAAGACCCGTCCTTAGTGGACTCCTCAACGGGGACTAGGCCTTCGAGGGCCGAACCTCGGTAAAACAAATCACCCGTGTCATTTGTGTTTGTTGTTTGTGATTTGTTTGCTTTCCCTTACTCTAAGTTTTCTTGTGCTATTTTTTGTTAATATCTTTTGGGTGTTGCTTCAAGTTAAATTATCATTTAGTGAAGCAACACTTCGCAAGAAACAACTTGACTTATTACTCTTCTCATTTAAGCCTTCTTGCTTTATTCTCATAAACTTGTTAGTAGTATTGATTTATCTCTTCCGCATTATTTAAGCGCAATACTCTTTACAAGCAAGAACTTAGTTTTTATACTCCGATATTTGTATATCTTGTTCTAACCACTAATCAAGGGATCTAGTTGGGGATAAAGTTTTAATTTTTAGGTTTTGCCTATTCACCCCCCCCCCCTCTAGGCGACTTTCAATTGGTATCAGAACTAGGCACTTCATCTTGAGCCTAACAACTCGAAGTGATGGCTCGTAGAAGATCCCAAAAGAACAAGAAGACCCAGGAGGACAAGGAGGTAACTCTTGAGATATTACTTTCCGATTGTTCTAATTATGATTCATGGTCTACTAGAGTGATAAATGCTTTTAGAGCGGTAGATCCACAATTAGAACAAATTTTAGACAAGAGTATTATTCCTCCTAACTATGCTAGGGAAAATGCCTCCGAAGAAGATTTAAGATGTATTCGCTTAAACTATCTAGCTTATGACATCTTAAGTAAATCCCTTAGCAAAGAAGATTATCATGCCTTCATAATAAAATATGACAAACCCATTTGTGATGTGCATGATATTTGGACTAGAATTAAAAACAAATTTGACGAGTCCAAATATGATAATTCATTTTGTGCTTCTCCTTCCTTTGGTATTTGTGAAACTAACCCTTTGAAGGAAGAAGAAGAAAATGAACGATGGAGACCAAACGATGAATCCACCTCTCCAAAAGGTTTGTCTTCCCATTTCGATTCCCACATATGTTGTGTGGCTAATGAAAATGATAGCGGAAGCACAAATGAGGATGAGAAGGAAGAAAGAAGCTTCTTGCATCTCTACGCTCGCCTAAGCCAAGAAGATAAGGCGGTCATGCTCAAACTTCTAGAAAGAGCGAGAGAGCAAAGCGAAGCTCGTCAAAGGCTAGAAGATGTTCTCTTCATGAAAATGCTACGCTTTGACGAGTTGACTAAAGAACATGAGGAGCTAAAGTGCTCTCATGTTGATTTGGTCCAAAGGTATGAAACTGTTTCAATTGAGCATGATAACGCTTTACATTGTATCGCTCAATTAGTAAATAAGAATACCTTGCTTAAGGACCAAGTAGAAAAGCTAAAAGTTGAAAATCTAGCTTTTCAAGAAAAATATGATATGCTTCTATGTTCTCATGAAAATCTTATGGATGATCATATCATATTGAATTTGACTCATGTGGTTGTGATAGAAAACTTAAAATCCCAACAACCTCACTCATGCACATGTATTCAAATTGATACTATATCACCATGTGCTAATGCTTGTTGTCCGTCGACAAGCAAATCTTCTTTTGAGCTAGAATTTGCAGGAACGAAAGATGATACATATCAAAAGCTCAAAGAAGAGAATGAGAGGCTAAAAATGAGCTTGACACAACTAAAAGGGAAGTGCATTGCTCAACCTTCTCAAGATAACCGTGATCACATGGTGAAGAAGCTTGAGACGGGAACAACCGTGGCATGCACTACATCCCTTGAAGAAAATGTCAAGGACTTGAGGATTGTCAAGAGGGAGAAACGAAAGATGAAATTCAATACCTCCTCCAAAAGCCTTAACCACGCCTCCACAAAAGGTAACTTCCAAGGTAATGGTCAAGCCACACTTCACATTAAGAGGTGTAGTGAATGCTTTGAAAAGGGGCACTTGATTAGGTCATGTCCCTACATTAAAAATGGCTTGATTATTAACAAGGATGATAGACTTTGTTTTAAATGCTCCAAGAAGGGACACTTACTTAGATCTTGTCCCCATTTAAAACAAAGAGGCATAGGGTTAGAAAAGAAGACATTCACTAACCATGTAGCAAGCAAGAAACAAGGAAGGAAGAAATCTTCAAGGCCTGAAGATCGCCTATGCTACATATGCCGAAAGAAGGGACACCAATGCAAAGATTGTCCCATTGGTAACAACCCCACTCCTAGCTTGTCAATTAATTTTCATGTAACTAGGCAACCCAAAATTGCAACTTGTGCTAGAAAGGTAATGAGTTTACCTAGTGCTAACACAAAGGACTTTTGGGTTCCTAGATCTTTGTTGACTAACCGTGATGGACCCATCAAGCGATGGGTACCAAAATATGCTTGACAAGCTTTCCAGGAGAAGGAGATGATATGAAGCTTTGGGTGCTTGAGAGAGTCCATTCAATACTCAATAACTCAAGCTATCAATCTTCAATAATCTATATATCCAAGATTGACCCAAAGTTATTTCAATTTATTATGTCTAATGCTCATATCATCTCGAGGAAGATATTATATGTTGTAGGAAATGAAGAAATATCATGTGCGAAAAATCAAGGCCTACAACATGGAGGAAAGCCAAAGGATGGTAACACTTATCTTTTAAATGCAAATATTTTAGAATATCATTTCTTATGTGTCTTGTGTAGTCACATAGAAAAATTGAAGCACTTCAAATATCTTTAAATTTATATTACCATTCTTTGAAGAATTTCCTCTCATATGGTAGATTGCATACTCATCATTTCCATCCTATGGCAATCTACATGCTTTAAAATGTTGCAAGTATCTCATGGCATGTTTTTCACTAAGTTGTTTTATTATTGCCATGATTCTAGATATAGAGAGATATTTCAGATTCTTAAAAGGATAAGGTGTCATGTAAGGAATTCAAATCCTTAGGACACTTATAAAATGAAAAACTCTCTCTATAACTAGAATAGTGAGACTAATGATTTTATCTAAATAACCCAAGTAGTCTCACATGTAGAGAATAAGTTTCTCTTTGGAAATGTGTAATCTAACATGAAAAGAAAAATCAATCCAATGATTTATGATGTATGTCTACTTGCTCAAATTGGATATGATTCTTTCTCATTTATCACTTTCCATATCATGAATTAGATTTATACCCATAATCTTAAAAGATTATTTGTGCTTATTTTATGAGTTAAAATTAAGCATAACATCATCTATGTATAATCTAGTTCATGCTATGAAGTTTCCATGTTTTAGTAATCTAGCTTTTCATTCCTTATCAAAAATGGTGACAAAAATGGAAACTAGTGCTTGTGTTACTAACAAAGTATCTCTTGAGCCTACTTATGAATATCTACAAAAGAGAAAGTGCACAAGCCTCATGGGTTGCTCTTCACCCAAAGGAAGAAAGGTAAAAGCAAAGGTATGGGAACTCATCTTTATCAAATTTAGTTCCCATCTCAATGGGTATTTAATCTAAACTATCATATTCTACCCATGTAAGGAATAGATTCTTTATTGGACCTAAACTTGTCTAGGTGTGCATTCAATCACATTCTCATAAATGCACTCGTCCATTAGAATCCAATTCATGCCTTTGCTATATTTGCTATCATATTGATTTGCTTCCAAGTAATGATTACTAAACTTAATATGATGAAGTAAAATCTCCAATGATTATTAAAATTCTTAAAAAGTGCATGTTTCTCCTTCTCAAATGAAATGCACTAATGTTAAAGATTTTACTTCGTGTCTGTGTGACTTATGAATGATGAATTGTCTATATTTCCTATCTAAAGAGATCATCTTTCATCATATACTCCCTTGTGCTATTAACATCTTTCTTGAGTATTTTCAATAAGTTTGAAAGGAAAAAGAAACAACTACAAAGGAAGGACTCTCAAATGAAAAAGGAGGATATCAAGAACAACACCACCTATTTGGATAGTAAGATCTACAAAACATTCAATGGTGTGGTTGTGAGTATTCTAAATCCTTTCATAATGAGAATACTAGGCTTAAGTTGTTTATTGCAAATTTTATGAGCCTTGATCAAGATGTATAATGCTTCTCCCTATTTGTCTTTAAAGTAAATGCATCCATTCAATTCATTCAAATACTTGATGTATATCTTTAGGGGGAGCATCTTTCTATATCTTGATTTTATTATCGCTTTATCTTTAATAATCTCATATAGTCTCTTACATAAGAATAAATTTCTCATGAAGTATGCTACTACAAATCAATCCTTCTCGTTAATGTAATGTCATCTTTATAAAGGATTATTGCCTTCATTACTAAAGTAGCATATGTAATGAATTCTCCTCTTTTAAGCTTATCTCATGCATATGTTGTTCTTTTGATCTTATCTGTTATTTGTTTGATCATTGAATAACTTCAATTAACACTTATGTCTCTTAGTGCCACATATACTATCAATCGATATCTCTTGATATGCACTAAGTTAAGAGGAGAATTCATGATACATTTATGCAATTTGTGATTCATTTGCCATATTATAACAATAACTTTGAAAAGGGTCACTAGTTGTAGAACTCTCCCTTGTGCAAAATATTTCCATATATTGTCTTGAGTATAGGTCTTAAGCAGCAAAGACTGAGGACAAAGCACAATGAAGAGAGCGTCTCTATGTAAAGGTACAAAAAGGTAAAACTATCTCCTTTCATTTAAACTTGTACCTAAATCTTCCTTTTCTATACTTTCTTTACATATCTTGTATAAAAGGAAGAGAAAGCATGTCCATGCATATCCCTCCTTCATATCTAGTTTAACTTCTCAAAAAATTCATTCATTCTTTAATGCATCTTTGTTAAAACTAGATGAAGTGTTTTTATTGTCAAAGAGCTTAAAGCTTAACCTTGTAACGAGGATAAGCTGCCTTTGTGCCAAAGGTGGATGGTCCTTAAGTCTCTTTGAAATCCTTAAGGGAAAATGCTTAAATTTGTCATAACATGCTTTCATAAGTGCATAAACTGTCATGAGCATCACACTTATACTATGACACAAATGCACTTCACATTCTGTATGATATAGATATGTTCTCATTAACCTAATTATGTGCAATTGGCATTTAAGGCCAAAATATGTGTTTCTCTCCATGCACATATTTAGGGGGAGCAATCTATGTATATAGAACTATGATCATGCTTAATTTGATATATTCTTTTGATCATGTCTCTTTTATATATGCTATGACTAATGTGTCTTCAAGTGTATTTCAAACCAAGTCATAGGTATATTGAAAGGGAATTGGAGTCTTCGGCGAAAAAAAGGCTTCCACTCCACTCCATAAACTCATCCTTCGCTGTCACTCCGAGCAATTCTTCGTCTTTGGTATAATCTTCACTCATATGTTATTTACCAAAGGGGGAGAAAGTAGTTCAAGGGCTTATATTTCACTCAAAGTATCCGTTTTTGGCGATTCATGCCAAAGGGGGAGAAAGTATTAGCCCAAAGCAAAAGGACCGCACCACCACCCTAATTTTAAAACTAATGATTTTCAATTGGTAAATTTCAAATTGGTATCTTATTGTGTTCAAAAGGGGGAGAAAACAGCATTTTCAAAAATTGATATCTTAAAACCCTCTTGAACACTAAGAGGAGAATTTATTGAGGGGGAGTTTTGTTTAGTCAAAGGAAAAGCATTTGAAACAGGGGGAGAAAATTTCAAATCTTGAAAATGCTTCTCAAAATCTTACTCATTTACCTTTGACTATTTGCAAAAGAACTTTGAAAAGGATTTACAAAAAGAATTTGCAAAAACAAAACATGTGGTGCAAGCGTGGTCCAAAATGTTAAAAATAAAGAAACAATCCATGCATATCTAGTAAGTAATATTTATTGGCTCAATTCTAAGTAACCTTTGCACTTACATTTTGCAAACTAGTTCAATTATGCACTTCTATACTTGCTTTGGTTTGTGTTGGCGTCAATCACCAAAAAGGGGGAGATTGAAAGGGAATTAGGCTTACACCTATTTCCTAATTGATTTTGGTGGTTGAATTGCCCAACACAAACATTTGGACTAACTAGTTTGCTCTAGTTTATAAGTTCTACAGGTGCCAAAGGTTCACAAAAGGCCAATGAAAAAGACCAAGAAAAGGGTTCAACAAAGAGAGCAGGGGATAACCGAAGGCACCCTGGTCTGGCGCAACGGACAGTGTCCGGTGCACCAGGGAACTTGAAGCTAAACTCATCACCTTCGGGAAAACTCAGAGGCGCTCCACTATAATTCACCGGTCTGTCCGGTGTACACCGGACAGTGTCCGGTGCTCCAAGGAGAAGCGACTTAGAGCTCGCCAGCTTCGGGAATCCGCTCCGCTATAATTCACCGGACATGTCCGGTGCACACCGGATTGTCCGGTGTGACAGCGGAGCAACGGCTACTTCGGCGCCAACGGTCACCTGCAGGGGCATTAAATGCGCGCCAGAGCACGCAGAAGTCAGGCACGCGCGAGATGGCGCACCGGACAGTCTACAGTACCTGTTCAGTGCACCACCGGACAGCCAGGCGACCCCACAAGACAGAGCTCAACGGTCGAACCCTAACGGTCTGCTGACGTAGGCTGGCGCACCGGACAGTGTTCGGTGGCGCACCGGACTGTCCGGTGCGCCATGCGACAGCAGCCTTCATCAAACGGCTAGTTTGGTTGGTGGCTATAAATACCACCCCAACCGGCCACTTCAAAGTGTGGGAGCCCAAGCAACATTCCAAGTCATCTAGTTGACATACTCAAGCCCTCCCAACCACTTCTATTCATTGATCCATCCTATACACAAGATTTAGACCACTACAACGAACACAAGTGCCACAAAAGAGAGAGCAAGCAAAAGAGAGCTACTCATTTGAGTTTAGCACTAGTGCCTTGTGAGATTCATTGAGAGATAGTGTGTGCTACATCTTTGTGTTCATTTGCGCGTGGAGTTTTTGACTCCCATTGAACTTCCTCCAAAGTTTTGGAGGCTTGTAAAAGCTAGCAAGAGACACCAAAGAGTGTGGTGGTCCTTGCGGGATCGAGAGTGATCCTTGAGAAGAAGAAGAGCTCGCCGATCCTTGTGTGATCGGTGGAGAGAGGGAAAGGGTTGAAAAAGACCCGTCCTTAGTGGACTCCTCAACGGGGACTAGGCCTTCGAGGGCCGAACCTCGGTAAAACAAATCACCCGTGTCATTTGTGTTTGTTGTTTGTGATTTGTTTGCTTTCCCTTACTCTAAGTTTTCTTGTGCTATTTTTTGTTAATATCTTTTGGGTGTTGCTTCAAGTTAAATTCTCATTTAGTGAAGCAACACTTCGCAAGAAACAACTTGACTTATTACTCTTCTCATTTAAGCCTTCTTGCTTTATTCTCATAAACTTGTTAGTAGTATTGATTTATCTCTTCCGCATTATTTAAGCGCAATACTCTTTACAAGCAAGAACTTAGTTTTTATACTCCGATATTTGTATATCTTGTTCTAACCACTAATCAAGGGATCTAGTTGGGGGATAAAGTTTTAATTTTCAGGTTTTGCCTATTCAACCCCCCCCCCTCTAGGCGACTTTCAACCCCCAACTCAAGATGATGAACAGGTTCCTCAAGAAGAGGCGTGTGATCAAGGGGGAGCACAAGATGTTCAAGTTGAAGAGGAAGAAGCACCACTGGCCCCTCCAACTCAAGTTCGAGCGATGATTCAAAGGAACCATCCCGTCGACCAGATTTTGGGTGACATTAGCAAGGGAGTAACCACTCGCTCTAGATTAGCTAATTTCTGTGAGCATTACTCTTTTGTCTCTTCTATTGAGCCTTTCAGGGTAGAAGAGGTCTTGCTAGATCCGGACTGGGTGTTGGCCATGCAGGAAGAGCTCAACAACTTCAAGCGAAATGAAGTTTGGACACTGGTGCCGTGTCCCAAGTAAAATGTTGTGGGAACCAAGTGGGTGTTCCACAACAAATAGGACGAGCACGGGGTGGTGACAAGGAACAAGGCTCGACTTGTGGCAAAAGGTTATGCCCAAGTCGCAGGTTTGGACTTTGAGGAGACTTTCGCTCCTGTGGCTAGGCTAGAGTCGATTCATATTTTGTTAGCCTATGCCGCTCACCATTCTTTCAGGTTGTACCAAATGGATGTGAAGAGCGCTTTCCTCAACGGGCCAATCAAGGAGGAGGTGTACGTGGAGCAACCCCCTGGCTTTGAGGATGAACGGTACCCCGACCACGTGTGTAAGCTCTCTAAGGCGCTCTATGGACTTAAGCAAGCCCCAAGAGCATGGTATGAATGCCTTAGAGACTTTTTAAATGCTAATGCTTTCAAGGTTGGGAAAGTCGATCCAACTCTTTTCACTAAGACATGTGATGGTGACTTATCTGTGTGCCAAATTTATGTCGATGACATAATATTTGGTTCTACTAACCAAAATTCTTGTGAAGAGTTTAACAGGGTGATGACTCAAAAATTTGAGATGTCGATGATGGGCGAGTTGAACTACTTCCTTGGGTTCCAAGTGAAGCAACTCAAGGACGGCACTTTCATCTCCCAAACGAAGTATACGCAAGACTTGCTCAAGCGGTTTGGGATGAAGGACGCCAAGCCCGCAAAGACTCCAATGGGAACTGACGGACACGTCGACCTCAACAAAGGAGGTAAGTTCGTTGATCAAAAAGCATACCGGTCCATGATAGGTTCTTTGCTTTACTTATGTGCTAGTAGACCGGATATTATGCTTAGTGTATGCATATGTGCTAGATTTCAATCCAATCCAAGGGAGTGTCACTTAGTGGCCGTGAAGCGAATTCTTAGATATTTAGTCGCTACGCCTTGCTTCGGGATCTGGTATCCAAAGGGGTCTACCTTTGACTTAATTGGATATTCAGACTCCGATTATGCTAGATGTAAGGTTGATAGGAAGAGTACATCAGAGACGTGCCAATTCCTAGGAAGGTCCCTGGTGTCGTGGAGTTCTAAGAAACAAACCTCTGTTGCCCTATCCACCGCTGAGGCCGAGTACGTTGCCGCAGGACAGTGTTGCGCGCAACTACTTTGGATGAGGCAAACCCTCAGGGACTTTGGCTACAATCTGAGCAAAGTCCCACTCCTATGTGATAATGAGAGTGCTACCCGCATGGCAGACAATCCTGTTGAGCACAACCGCACAAAGCACATTGACATCCAGCATCCCTTTTTGAGAGACCACCAGCAAAAGGGAGATATCGAAGTGTTTTATGTTAGCACCGAGAACCAGCTAGCCGGTATCTTTACCAAGCCTTTAGATGAAAAGACCTTTTGTAGACTGCGTAGTGAGCTAAATGTCTTAGATTCGCGGAACTTGGATTGATGTGTAGCATACATGTGTATTATGCTTTGATCATGTTCCCTTATGCATTTTGTTGTTTATTGATGGTGCTCAAGTTGTACAAGCACTCCCCGGACCTCACAAGTCCATTTGCGAGTGATGCACATATTTAGGGGGAGATGTGCTACAACTTGACCCTTTTGAGACTAACCATGTGTTTGAGCTTGCTTGATTTAGTCTTAAAAGTGGATTGAAAGGGAAAGATGGACTTGGACCATGAAAGACTTCCACTGCACTCCGATGAGAGGGTAACTCACTCCAAGTTCATCTCATATTCTTATTGCCTTTTTACTCTTATTTGAAGATTTTGGTGAGGCAATGGGGTTTATGGGCCAAGATTGATCCCGTTTTGGTGCTTGATGCCAAAGGGGGAGAAAATAAGGCCAAAGCAAGAAATGGATCAGCTACCACTTGAGAATTTTGAAAATAGTAGAGTAGAGCTTTTGTTTTGTCAAAATACTCTTATTGTCTCTTAGTGCTAAAAGTTGGTCTCTTGTGGGGAAAATGTTTGATTATGGGAAAAAGGGGGAGTTTTTGAATTCTTGATCAATTTCTCTTGGAATACCTCTCTCTATGCCTCAACAAGTGACTTTGACTTAGAGATAGGAAATTGAGTTTGATTTGCAAAAACAAACCAAGTGGTGGCAAAGAATGATCCAAATATGCCAAATTTGAATCAAAACAAATTTGTGTTCTCATTTGCATTGATGTTGCACTTCCTTTAGTTGCTTTTTGTTGTGTTGGCATAAATCACCAAAAAGGGGGAGATTGAAAGGGAAATGTGCCCTTGGGCCATTTCTAAGTATTTTAGTGATCAAGTGCCAACACAAATGCTTTAAGTGTGAAACTATGCCAAATGGTGGAAGAAGTGTAAAGTCAACACAAAGGTATGATTCTATACTTAGTACATTGGTTTTTGTGTACTAACATATTTGTCTAAGTGCTAGAATCAGAGAAAATATAATTAGAAAAGACTTGGCTCGAGCAGCCAAGACTCTGCTCAGTCTGGGCGCATCGGACTGTCCGGTGGTGCACCGGACAGTGTCCGGTGTGCCAGGCTGGCGTCTGGTCAACTGGCTGCTCTCGGGTCTCAACGGCGGCATACGGCTATAAATCACTGGACTGTCCGGTGGTGCACCGGACAGTGTCCGGTGAGTCGGCTGCGGCGAAGTCGCCGCTCTCGGGAACCAAGTCAACAGCGTACGGCTTTAATTCACCGGACTGTCTGGTGAGGCACCGGACTGTCCGGTGAGCCAACGGTCGGGCGTGCCAACGGTCGGTCGCGTAATCCGCGTGTGACGCGTGGCCGAGCCAACGGTCGGATGGGAACATCGGACTGTCCGGTGTGCACCGGACAGTGTCCGATGTGCACCGGACAGTGTCCGGTGCGCCAACGGCTCTAAGTCTCCAACGGTCGGCTGCGCCAGAATAGGAAAGAAATCCGCACCGGATAGTGTTCGGTGGTGCACCGGACTGTCCGGTGCGCCAGCCGACAGAAGGCAAGAATTGCCTTCCTGGATTGCTCTCAACGGCTCCTAGCTGCCTTGAGGCTATAAAAGGGACCCCTAGGCGCATGGAGGAGTACACCAAGCATCCCTTGAGCATTCCTAAGCACCAAGACTTCATTTTCGCGCATTCGATTCTTTGTGATAGCAACTAGAGCTCCATTTGAGTAGAGAACTTTTCGAGTTGTGTTGAGAGCTCAAGTTGTGACTTGTGTGCGTATTGTTGCTCTGATTTTGTGTCTTGTGTGTGTTGCTCGTCCCATCCTTACTTCTGTGATTCTTTGTGATAATCAAATTGTAAGGGTGAGAGGCTCCAAGTTGTGGAGATTCCTCGCAAGCGGGATATAGTGAAACGAAAGCAAAACACCGTGGTATTCAAGTGGGTCTTTGGACCGCTTGAAAGGGGTTGAGTGCAACCCTCGTCCGTTGGGACGCCACAACGTGGAGTAGGCAAGTGTTGGACTTGGCCGAACCACGGGATAAACCACTGTACCTCTCTGTGTTGATCTCTTTGTGGTTATTGTGTTTTGCAAGAACTCATCTCTAGCCACTTGGCTTCATTGTGCCAACTCCTAATCAAGTTTTGTGGCTTTAAGTTTCAAGTTTTTACAGGATCACCTATTCACCCCACCCCCCCTCTAGGTGCTCTCAGGAACCCAAGGAAGTAGTTCAACTCGCCCATCATCGACATCTCGAATTTCTGAGTCATCACCCTGCTAAACTCTTCACAAGACTTTTGGTTAGTAGAACCAAATGTTATGTCATCGACATAAATTTGGCACATAAATAGATCACCATCACAAGCCTTAGTAAAAAGAGTTGGATCGGCTTTCCCAACCTTGAAAGCATTAGCAATTAGAAAATCTCTAAGGCATTCATACCATGCTCTTGGGGCTTGCTTAAGTCCATAGAGTGCCTTAGAGAGCTTACACACATGGTCGGGGTACCGTTCATCCTCAAAGCCAGGGGGTTGCTCCACGTACACCTCCTCCTTGATTGGCCCGTTGAGGAAAGCGCTCTTCACGTCCATTTGGAACAACCTAAAAGAATGGTGAGCGGCATAGGCTAACAAAATACGAATCGACTCTAGCCTAGTCACAGGAGCAAAAGTCTCCTCAAAGTCCAAACTTGCGACTTGGGCATAACCTTTTGCCACAAGTCGAGCCTTGTTCCTTGTCACCACCCCGTGCTCGTCCTGTTTGTTGCGGAACACCCACTTGGTTCCCACAACGTTTTGCTTGGGATGTGGCACCAGTGTCCAAACTTCATTTCGCTTGAAGTTGTTGAGCTCTTCCTGCATGGCCAACACCCAGTCCGGATCTAGCAAGGCCTCTTCTACCCTGAAAGGCTCAATAGAAGAGATAAAAGAGTAATGCTCACAAAAATTAGCTAATCTAGAGCGAGTGGTTACTCCCTTGCTAATGTCACCCAATATCTGGTCGACGGGATGATTCCTTTGAATCATCGCTCGAACCTGTTCATCAACTTGAGTTGGGGGGTGCACCATGGTTGAGGAAGAAGGTTGATCTTGCTCTTGGTATTCCTGTGGTCGCACATCTCCAATTGCCATGGTGCGAATTGCGTCCGTTGGAACATCATCCTCATCTACATCATCAACTTGCTCTCTCTGAGAGCCATTAGTTTCATCAAATACAACGTCGCTAGAGACTTCAACCAACCCCGATGATTTGTTGAAGACTCTATACGCATTTGTATTTGAGTCATAACCTAACAAAAACCCTTCTACAGCTTTGGGAGCAAATTTTGAATTCCTACCTTTCTTCACTAGAATGTAGCATTTACTCCCAAAAACTCAAAAATATGAAACATTGGGTTTGTTACCGGTTAGAAGTTCGTATGACGTCTTCTTGAGGAGGCGATGAAGGTAGACCCGATTTATGGCGTGGCAAGCTGTGTTCACAGCTTCCGACCAAAACTGCTCGGGCGTCTTGAATTCTCCAAGCATCGTCCTCACCATGTCTATAAGTGTCCTGTTCTTCCTCTCTACCACACCATTTTGCTGTGGTGTGTAGGGAGCGGAGAACTCGTGCTTGATTCCTTCATCCTCAAGGTACTCCTCCACTTGAAGATTCTTGAACTCGGACCCGTTGTCGCTTCTAATCTTTTTCACCTTGATCTCAAATTCGTTTTGTGCTTGCCTTAGAAAGCGCTTGAGGGTCCCTTGGGTTTCTGTTTTATCCTGCAAAAAGAATACCCAAGTGAAGCGGGAAAAATCATCAACAACAACAAGACCATACTTACTTCCCCCGATGCTAAGGTAGGCGACGGGTCCGAAGAGGTCCATATGCAGTAGCTCCAGAGGTCTTGATGTAGTCATCACATTCTTGTTGTGATGAGTGCTTCCCACCTGTTTACCTGCTTGACAAGCTGCACAAGGTCTATCTTTTTCAAAAAACACATTTGTTAGACCTAACACGTGTTCTCCCTTCAGAAGTTTGTGAAGGTTCTTCATTCCAACATGTGCTAGACGGCGATGCCACAGCCAGCCCATGCTAGTCTTAGCAATTAAGCATGCATCTAGACCTACCTCCTCCTTCGAAAAATCAACTAAATAGAGTTTGTCGTCTAGTACACCCTTAAAAGCTAATGAACCATCACTCCTTCTAAAGATAGACACATCTACATTGGTAAATAAGCAATTGTAACCCATATTACATAATTGACTAACGGACAACAAGTTATACCCGAGCGATTCAACTAAAAACACATTAGATATGGAATGCTCGGATGAAATAGCTATCTTTCCTAGTCCTTTGACCTTGCCTTGATTCCCGTCACCGAATATGATTGAGTCTTGGGAATCTTTGTTCTTGACGTAGGAGGTGAACATCGTCTTCTCCCCCGTCATGTGGTTTGTGCATCCGATGTCGATAATCCAGCTTGAGCCCCCGGATGCATAAACCTGCAAGGCAAATTAGGCTTGGGTTTTAGGTACCCAACTCTTGTTGGGTCCTACAAGGTTAGTAACAATAGCCTTAGGGACCCAAATGCAAGTTTTATCTCCCTTGCATTTTGCCCCCAATTTCCTAGCAACCACTTTCTTATTTTTACATGAAAGAACAAAATCAATGTTGCAGGCATGAAAAACAGTAGCAGATTTATTTTGCATTTTCTTAGGTACATGATGAACAACATTGTTCCTAGGCATATTTCTACCATGCACAAAGGAAGAACTTGAACCACACATGGCATGTGAATCATAAGCATTAAAACTCCTATTGTGATGAGCATTCCTAGAAAATTTTCTATCATAAATAAATGCATGATTCTTTTGACTACTACTAGCCATAGGAGCCTTCCCTTTTTCCTTGTTGAAAATGGGAGCCCTTTGGCTTGTTAAGTTCTTGGCTTCCCTCTTAAAGCCAAGCCCATCCTTAATTGAGGGGTGTCTACCAACAGTGTAGGCATCCCTAGCAAATTTTAGTTTATCAAAATCACTTTTGCAAGTCTTAAGTTGAGCATTAAGACTTGCTACTTCATCATTTAATTTAGAAATAGAAATTAAATGTTCATCACAAGCATCAACAGTAAAATCCTTGCATCTATTGCAAACTACAACATGATCTACACAAGGACTAGATTTATTAACTACCTCTAGCTTAGCATTTAAATCATCATTCAAAATCTTCAAGCTAGAAATAGATTCATTGCAAATAGATAATTTAGAAGATAGTAATTCATTCCTTTTAATCTCTAAGGCAAGAGACTTTTGAACACTAACAAATTTGTCATGTTCCTCATACAAGATGTCCTCTTGCCTCTCTAGCAGTCTATCTTTTTCATTTAATGCATCAATCAGCTCATTAATCTTTTCTACCTTAGCTCTATCTAATCCTTTGAACAAGCTAGTGTAGTCAATTTCATCATCACTAGAGTCCTCATCACTAGAAGTTGAGTACTTAGGAGTTTCTCTAGTGTTTACCTTCTTTTCCTTTGCCATTAGACAAGTATGGCGCTTGTTGGGGAAGAGCGACGACTAGTTGAAGGCCGAGGCGGCGAGTCCTTCGTCGTCGGAGTCGGACGACGAACAATCCGAGTCCCATTCTTTGCCGAGGTGCGCCTCGCCCTTCGCTTTCTTGTAGGCCTTCTTCTTTTCCCTCTTCCCGCTTTTCTCTTGTTCCTGGTCATTAGTATTGTCGGGACAATTTGTTATAAAATGACCATACTTACCACACTTGAAGCAGGAGCGCTTTCCCTTCGTCTTGCTCTTGTTGGGATGCTCCTTGCGACCCATTAGCATCGTCTTGAAGCGCTTGATGATGAGGGCCATTTCTTTCTCGTTAAGCCCGGCCGCCTCAACTTGTGCCACCTTGCTAGGTAGCGCCTCCCTGCTATTTGTTGCTTTGAGAGCAACGGTTTGAGGCTCGTGGATCGGCATTGGGCCATTCAACGCCTCATCAACATATCTTGCCTCCTTGATCATCATTCGCCCGCTTACAAACTTTCCGAGTATTTCCTCGGGCGTCATCTTGGAGTACCTAGGACTTTCACGAATAGAGTTTACAAGATGAGGACCAAGAACAGTGAAGGACCTTAGCATAAGCCGGACGACGTCGTGGTCCGTCCATCTCGTGCTTCCATAGCTCCTTATTTTGTTGACCAGGATCTTGAGCCTGTTGTATGTTTGGGTTGGATCCTCCCCCTGATCATTGTGAACCTTCCCAGTTCGCCCTCCACCAACTCCATCTTGGTGATCATGGTGACGTCGTTCCCCTCATGCGAAATCTTGAGGGTGTCCTAGATCTGCTTGGCGTTATCCAAGCCGCTCACCTTATGATACTCTTCCCTGCACAAGGATGCTAAAAGAACAGTGGTAGCTTGTGCATTTTTGTGAATTTGTTCATTGATAAACATGGGATTATCCGTACTATCGAATTGCATTCCATTTTCTACTATCTCCCATATACTTGGATGAAGAGAGAACAAGTGACTACGCATTTTGTGACTCCAAAATCCGTAGTCCTCTCCATCAAATTGTGGAGGTTTACCAAGAGGAATGGAAAGCAAATGAGCATTGGAATTTTGCGGAATTCCAGAATAATCAAAAGAAAAGTTTGAGTTGACCGTTTTCTTTTTCTCGTCGTAGTCGTCGTCTCTTTGGGAAGAAGAGGACTCGTCACTGTCGTAGTAGACTATCTTCTTAATGTGTCTCTTCTTCTTCCCGTCCTTCTTCTTGTGACTTGAGCCCGAGTCAGTGGGCTTGTCGTCTTTTGGCTCATTGAGGAAGGACTCCTTCTCCTTGTCGTTGATCACCATCCCCTTTCCCTTAGGATCCATCCCTTCGGGCGATTAGTCCCTTTCTTGAAGAGAACGACTCCGATACCAATTAAGAGCACCTAGAGGGGGGTGAATAGGTGATCCTGGAAAAACTTAAAACTTAAAGCCACAAAACTTGATTAAGGGTTAGCACAATGAAATCAAGTGGCTAAGGACCGAGCTCTTGTGAAACACAATAGTCATGGCGAGAACAAGCACAAGAGACACGATGGTTTATCCCGTGGTTCGGCCAAGTATAACACTTGCCTACTCCACGTTGTGGCGTCCCAATGGACGAGAGTTGCACTCAACTCCTCTCAAGTGATCCAATGATCAACTTGAATACCATAGTGTTCTTCTTTCTTTACTCTTTCTCGTTTGCGAGGAATCTCCACAACTTGGAGTCTCTCGCCCTTACAATAAGGATCAAAGTGAAAGCACTAGAGTAAGGGAGGGAAGCAACACACACAAATCCACAGCAATACGCACACACACACAGCCAAGACTTGAGCTCGAATGAATAGCAACAAGTTCACCACTAGAACAAAGCTCAAATCACTAAGAATGTCAATCGAGTGCGCAAAGACGGAGTGTGAGAGATTAAGATTGCTCAAAGTATGCTTGGTTAGCTCCTCCATGCGCCTAGGGTCCCTTTTATAGCCCCAAGGCAGCTAGGAGCCGTTGGAAGCAATCCAGGAAGGCAATTCTTGCCTTCTGTCGGGTGGCGCACCGGACAGTCCGGTGCACCACCGGATATCCACAGTTCACTGTCCGGTGCAGATTGCTTTCCTAAATTAGCGCAGCTGACCGTTGAAGATTTGGAGCCGTTGGTTAATAGGACTATTGCGAGCGGAACGAGCAGGGCGGGCTTTAGATGAATCGATCTATTATCGGGCAATCTTATTGGGAATAACAAGGGCTTCCCTGAATACCCAAAGTTTCATATCTGAAGCAAGTTTTCAAGAAACTGCTCGAGTTTTAGCAAAAGCTGCCCTACGAGGTCGTATTGATTGGTTGAAAGGTCTGAAAGAAAACGTAGTTCTGGGGAGGATTATACCTGTTGGTACCGGATTCCAAAAATTTGTGCATCGTTCCCCACAAGACAAGAACCTTTATTTCGAAATTCAAAAAAAAAATATTCGCGTCGGAAATGAGAGATATTTTGTTTCTCCATACAGAATTAGTTTCTTCTGATTCTTACGTAACAAACAATTTCTATGAAACATCAGAGACCCCGTTTACCCCTATTTATACGATTTAAGTATACATAAAGCAATTTTTTTACTTTAATTTAAACTATACTTTTGACCTTAGAATGCTAACAGGTCTGATTTTCGATTTTGTACTTAAATTTAAATTGTATTTTAATAAGTAAAAGAAGTCAGTTAATTCATTAAGGCTATGTTTATACCGTGTATCAATGGTCAAGAAGGTTCCATTGGAACAATTATTATGTATTTCAAGCTATTTCGGCCACACTGTCCGGTGCACACCGGAAAGTCCGGTGCCCCCGTCCGACCGTTGGCTCGGCCACGCGTCACGCGCGGATTGCGTGGCCGACCGTTGGCGCGGCCGACCGTTGGCTCACCGGACAGTCCGGTGCACCACCGGACAGTCCGGTGATTTTTAGCCGAACACTGTTGACTGTTTCCCGAGAGCGGCGACTTCGCCGCAGACGACTCACTGGACAGTCTGGTGCACCACCGGACAGTCCGGTGATTTATAGTCGTATGCCACCATCAAGAACCCGAGAGTAGGCTGTTCATCGGGACTAGTCCTGGCACACCGGACACTGTCCGGTGCACCACCGGACAGTCCGGTGCACCCAGACCGAGCAGTCTTTTGGCTGTACATAGCCAACCTTTCTCCAAAACGATTTCTCCTGTATCTAGCACTTAGACATAATACATTAGTCTTCAAAACAATGTACTAAGTCTAGAAACATACCTTTAAACTTGATTTGCACTTCTAGAGTCTTTGGCACAAATATCACTCAAAGCATTTGTGTGGAGCACTCAATCACCAAAATCTTATAGTAATGGCCCAAGGGCACATTTCCCTTTCAGATGCCTACACCGTTGGTAGACATCCCTCAATTAAGGATGGGCTTGGCTTTCGAAAGGAAGCCAAGACCTTAATAAGCCAAAGGGATCCCATTCCCAACAAGGAGAAAGGGAAGGCCCCTATGGCTAGTAGTAATCAAAAGAATCAAGCTTTCATGTATAATGATAGAAAATTTGCTAGAAATTCTCATTATAGGAGTTATAATGCTTTTGATTCTCATGCTATGATTGCTTCAAGTTCTAACTTTAATGGTAGGCCTAGGAGAAATTTTGTGTCTCATGTTCCTAGGAAAGTGTGTAATAAACCTACCACTGTCTTTCATGCTTGCAACACTACGTTTGTTCTTTCATGTAAAAATGAAAAGTGGTTGCGAGAAAGTTGGGGTCCAAATGCAAGGGAGACAAGACTTGCATTTGGGTCCCTAAAGTTATTGTAACTAACCTTGTAGGACCCAACAAGAGTTGGGTACCTAAAACCCAAGCCTAATTTGCCTTGCAGGTTTATGCATCCGGGGGCTCAAGCTGTATTATTGACAGCGGATGCACAAACCACATGACGGGGGAGAAGAAAATGTTCACTTCCTACATCAAGAACAAAGATTCCCAAGATTCGATCATCTTTGGAGATGGGAACCAAGGCAAGGTTAAAGGACTAGGAAAAATAGCCATTTCATCTGAGCATTCCATATCTAATGTGTTTTTAGTTGAATCGCTCGGGTATAATTTATTATCTGTTGGTCAACTATGTAATATGGGATATAATTGTCTATTTACCAATGTAGATGTGTCTGTCTTTAGAAGGAGTGATGGTTCATTAGCTTTTAAGGGTGTACTAGACGGCAAACTCTACTTAGTTGATTTTTCGAAAGAGGAGGCCTATCTAGATGCATGCTTAATTGCTAAGACTAGCATGGGTTGGCTGTGGCATCGCCATCTAGCACATGTTGGGATGAAGAACCTTCATAAACTTCTAAAGGGAGAACATGTGTTAGGTCTAACAAATGTGTTTTTCGAAAAAGATAGACCTTGTGCAGCTTGTCAAGCAGGTAAACAGGTGGGAAGCACTCATCACAGCAAGAATGTGATGACCACATCAAGACCTCTGGAGCTACTTCATATGGACCTCTTCAGACCCGTCGACCAGATTTTGGGTGATATAAGCAAGGGAGTAACAACTCACTCACATCTAGTTAATTTTTGTGAGCATTACTCGTTTGTCTCTTCTATTGAACCTTTCAGGGTAGAAGAGGCCTTGCTAGGTCCGGACTGGGTGTTGGCCATGCAGGAAGAGCTCAACAACTTCAAGCGAAATGAAGTTTGGACCCTAGTGCCACGTCCTAAGCAAAACGTTGTGGGAACCAAGTGGGTGTTCCGCAACAAGCAAGACGAGCACGGGGTGGTGACACAAAACAAGGCTCGACTTGTGGCAAAAGGTTATGCCCAAGTCGCAGGTTTGGATTTCGAGGAGACTTTTGCTCCTGTGGCTAGGCTAGAGTCTATTCATATTCTATTAGCCTATGTCGCTCACCACTCTTTCAGGTTGTTCCAAATGGATGTGAAGAGCGCTTTCCTCAATGGGCCAATCAAGGAGGAGGTGTACGTGGAGCAACCCCCTGGCTTTGAGGATGAACGGTACCCCGACCATGTGTGTAAGCTCTCTAAGGCGCTCTATGGACTTAAGCAAGCCCCAAGAGCATGGTATGAATGCCTTAGAGATTTTCTAATTGCTAATGCTTTCAAGGTTGGGAAAGCAGATCCAACTCTTTTCACTAAGACTTGTGATGGTGGCTTATTTGTGTGCCAAATTTATGTCGATGACATAATATTTGGTTCTACTAACCAAAAGTCTTGTGAGGAGTTTAGCAGGGTGATGACACAGAAATTTGAGATGTCGATGATGGGCGAGTTGAACTACTTCCTTGGGTTCCAAGTGAAGCAACTCAAGGACGGCAACTTCATCTCACAAACGAAGTACACACAAGACTTGCTCAAGCGGTTCAGGATGAAAGACGCCAAGCCCGCAAAGACACCAATGGGAATCGACGGACATGTCGACCTCAACAAAGGAGGTAAGTCCGTTGATCAAAAGGCATACCGGTCTATGATAGGTTCCTTGCTTTATTTATGTGCTAGTAGACAGGATATTATGCTTAGCGTATGCATGTGTGCTAGATATCAATCCAACCCAAGGGAATGTCACCTTGTGGTCGTTAAGCGGATTCTTAGATATTTAGTTGCTACGCCTTGCTTCGGGATCTGGTATCCAAAGGGGTCTACCTTTGACTTGATTGGATATTCAGACTCAGATTATGCCGGGTGCAAGGTTGATAGGAAGAGTACATCAGGGACGTGCCAATTCCTAGGAAGGACCCTGGTGTCATGGAGTTCAAAGAAACAAACTTCTGTTGCCCTATCCACCGTTGAGGCCGAGTATGTTGCCACAGGACAGTGTTGCGCGCAACTACTTTAGATGAGGCAAACCCTCCGGGACTTTGGCTACAATCTGAGCAAAGTCCCACTCCTATGTGACAATGAGAGTGCAATCCACATGGCGGATAATCCTGTTGAACACAGCCGCATGAAGCACATAGACATCCGGCATCACTTCCTGAGAGACCACCAGCAAAAGGGGGATATCGAGGTGTACCACATTAACACCGAAAACCAGCTAGCCGATATCTTCACCAAGCCTTTAGATGAGAAAAGGTTTTGCAGGTTGTGTAGTGAGCTAAATGTCTTAGATTCGCGTAACTTGGATTGATCTATAGCATACATGTGTTTTATGCCTTTGATCATGTAATTTATGCATTTCAATCTATGTTTGTGGTGCTCAAGTTGTACACATGATCCCCGGACCTCACAAGTCCATTTGCAAGTGATGCACTTATTTAGGGGGAGGCATGCTACAACTTGACCCTTTGAGACTAACCTTTGTTTTTGAGTTCTTGATTTAGTCTCAAAAGTGAATTGAAAGGGAAAGGTGAACTTGGACCATGCAAAGACTTCCACTGCACTCCGGTAATAACTCCAAGTTCATATCTATGCTCTTATTGCCTTTTTGCTCTTAATTGACAAATTTGGTGAGGCAATGGGGTTTAAGGGCCAAGAATGATCCCGTTTTGGTGCTTAATGCCAAAGGGGGAGAAATTAAAGGCCAAAGCAAATGGATCAGCTACCACTTGATAAATTTGAAAATAGTAGAGTTAGCACTTTTGATTTGTCAAAATACTCTTATTTGCAAAATTTGGTCTCTTGTGGGGAGAATGTTTGATTATGGGAAAAAGGGGGGGGTTTGGCTCTTGATCAATTTTTCTCTTGAAATACCTCTCTTTATGCCTAAACAAGTGTGTTTGACTTAGAGATAGGAAAATGAGTTTGATTCAAAAACAAACCAAGTGGTGGCAAAGAATGATCCAAATATGCCAAATTTGAATCAAAAACAATTTTTGTTCTCAATTGCATTGATGTTGCACTTGTATTGGTTGCTTTTTGATGTGTTGGCATAAATCACCAAAAAGGGGGAGATTGAAAGGGAAATGTGCCCTTGGGCCATTTCTAGTATATTTTGGTGATTAAGTGTCCAACACATATTGAGTGAGTTATTACATGCCAAATAGAGAATGAAGTGCAAATCAACAAGAAGGTATGTTTCTAGACTTAGTACATTTGTTTTTATGTACTAATGAAGTTATCTAAGTGCTAGAAACAGGAAAAGAAAGGATTGGAAAAGAGTGTCTGTGTGCAGCCAAGTCTCAGCTCGGCTTGGCACACCGGACTGTCCGGTGGTGCACCGGACAGTGTCCGGTGCGCCAGCTCCGGCGAACTAGCCACTCTCGGGAAAACTTCGGCGGCGTACGGCTATAATTCACCGGACTATCCGGTGGTGCACCGGACTGTTCGGTGAGCCAACGGCCGTCAGCGTAACGATCGGCCGCTAAATCCGCAGGCGACGCGTGGCCCGCTCCAACGGTCGACAGGGGGCACCAGACTGTCCGGTGTGCACTGGACACTGTCCGGTGCGCCAACTGCCACAAATCTGCAACGGTCGGCTGCGCCAGATTAGGAAGGGAATCGCGCAGCGGACATGAACAGTGGCTGTCCGGTGGCGCACCGGACTGTCCAGTGCGCCAACCGACAGAAGGCAAGATTAGCCTTCCAAGAATGCCTCCAACGGCTCCTAGCTGCCTTGGGGCTATAAAAGGGACCCCTAGGCGCATGGAGGAGTCACCCAAGCATACTTTGAGCATTCTAAGTCTTCCACACTCCGTCTCCGCGCACTTGATTGACTTTGTTAGTGATTTGGGCTCCGTTCTAGTGGTGAACTTGTTGCGCTTCATTTGAGCTCAAGTCTTGGCTTGTGTGTGTGCGTATTGTTGTGGATTTGTGTGTTGCTTCCCACCCTTACTCTTGTGCTTTCACTTTGATATTTGTTGTAAGGGCGAGAGACTCCAACTTGTGGAGATTCCTCGCAAACGGGAAAAGAGATAAGCAAAGAAGAACACCGTGGTATTCAAGTTGATCATTGGATCACTTGAAAGGGGTTGAGTGCAACCCTCGTCCATTGGGACGCCACAACGTGGAGGTAGGCAAGTGCTATACTTGCCAAACCATGGGATAAACTCGCGTGTCATTTGTGATTGTTTTTCTGTGATACTTGTGTGTTCGCAAGAGCTCGCTACTTAGCCATACTAACATTTAACCAAGTTTTGTGGCTATTAGTTGTTGATTTTTACAGGATCACCTATTCACCCCCCCCCCCCCCTCTAGGTGCTCTCATTGTCATTGTCATCGTCCCTGTCACTGTCACTTGTATATGGACATTTTACAATAAAGTGACCGAACTTACCACACCTATATCACACCCTCTTAGAACGGGGTTTGTAGTCCTTCCCCTTCCTTTGCTCGAGGATTTATCGAAAGCTCTTGATGATAAGAGCCATCTCCTCATTGTCGAGCTTAGAGGCGTCGATTGGGAGTCTACTTGGTGTAGACTCTTCCTTCTTTTCTTCTGTTGCTTTGGATGCAACGGGTTGCACCTCAGGTGTGGAGGTGGCGCCTTGCTCTAAGTTAACAATATGTTTGGAGTCTTTGATCATAAGTTCAAAGCTCACAAACTTGTCAATGAGCTCCTCGGGAGACATCTGTTTATATCTAAGATCTCCACGGATCAGTTGCACTTGAGTGGGATTACAAAAAACAAGAGATCTAAGAATAACCTTGACCATTTTATGGTCATCCCACTTGGTGCTTCCGAGGTTGCGCACTTGGTTGACCATTGTTTTGAGCCGGTTGTACATTGCTTGTGGCTCCTCTCCTTTGTTAAGGACGAATCGACCGAGCTCTCCTTCGATCGTTTTGCGCTTGGTGATTTTGGTCACCTCGTCCCCTTCATGTGCCATTTTGTGGACGTCCCAAATTTCTTTGGTATTTTTCAACCCTTGCACCTTATTGTACTCCTCTCAACACAAGGAAGCGAGGAGTATAGAGGTTTCTTGGGAATTAAAATGCCTTATTTGGGCAGCCTCATCGGAGTCGTAGTCCTCATCGCCCACTTGTGGTGCCTACGCTCCAAACTCAATAATATCCCATATACTTTCGTGGAGTGAGGTTAGATGATGCCTCATTTTATCATTCCACATACAATAATCTTCACCATCAAAATATGGTGGTTTGCCTAGGGGTACAGAAAGTAAAGGAGTGTGTTTTGGAATGCGAGGATAGCGTAGATGCATCTTACTATACTTCTTACGCTCTTGGCGTTTCGAAGTGGTAGACTCGGCGTCGGAGGTGGAAGATGATGAGGAGTCGGTCTCGTAGTAGACCACCTTCTTCATTTTCTTTTTCTTCTTGTCACCCTTCCTATGTGACTTGATGGAACCGACAAAATCTTCCTTGTGCTTGTCGCCGGCCTCCTTCGATGGAGTCTGTTCATCGTTTTCCTTCCCGAGGCTTCGGGCTTATTGCCGGTGACCATCTCCCTCTTGGCGTGTTCTCCTGACATCACTTCGAGTTGTTAGACTCTTATGAAGCACCGAGCTCCGGTACCAATTGAAAGTCGTCTAGAGGGGGGTGAATAGGAGAAACCTGAAAATTATAAACTTTAAACACGCACTATGCCCGGGGTTAGTGTTAGAAATAATTCGGAGTGTGGAAGATAGTTCTCCTTGCTATGAGTTGCTCAATCAATGCGGATAACCTTGGGAGCAAACTCAAATCAATATGAGCAAGGGAACTTTTTAGAGAGGGGAAAGAGGAAAACAAATCGAGTGGAGATCACCACAAATGAACATGGCGATTTGTTTACCGAGGTTCGGTTCCAAAGAACCTATTCCCCGTTAAGGAGGCCACAAAGGCCGGGTCTATTCCAACCCTTTCCCTCTCTCAATCAGTCACTTAGACCGGTTAAGTGCTTCTCCTTAATCACTCGGGTCACTAAGACCCCACAAGGATCACCACACAATTAGGTGTCTCTTGCTAGCTTTACAAAGCACTTAGAAGAATTAAAGTGAGAAGAAGAGAGCAATCCAAGCAACAAGAGCAACAAAAGAAACACAAATGACCCTCTCTCAAGTCTCTAAGCAATTGAGTTGATTTTGGAGCTTGGAGGGGATTGAATGCTTTGATTGTGTCTTAGGAGTGTTTGCCTTTGATCTAGTATTGAATGTGAAGATGTGAAACCTTGGATGTCTTGGATGGTGGTGGTTGGGGGTATTTATAGCCCCAACCACTATTCCAGCCATTGTTGTCGATGGGCACACCGGACAGTCCGGTGGTGCACCGGACATGGCACTGTTCACTGTCCGGTGCGTACCACGTCAGCCAACCGTTGGGGTTTGGAGCGGTTGTGTGGCAGAACCGCCCAGATTATTCCAACTTAAGTGCTCGAGTCGCACCGTAAAGACAACAACACACTTAAATCGGAATAATTTGTTAGTTCTTCAGATCTCGTCCGATAGAGCCACGTACTAAGGATCGAGTACCATTAGCCCACACGATGGTGAGACTCAGAGAGAATACAATAAACATGAAACCACAAATTAAATTAAAGTACTTGAGTTATTACATAAATCGGAGTTTGATAAAAGATAACAAGTTCTTAATAGAGCAGCGGATAATAGATAACGTCGATACTGAGGAATAGGGCAAGGCCTAGCCCACTACTCCTCCTAGTCCTCTCCTGCCAAGGCGGCATCCCACTCGACCGTCCAACCCGGTGGCAAGGTGGAGGGCCAAGTCACACTATCAACCATGTCCTGCAGTGTACCTGTAAAAATGATGCCACAAGTAAGGCTAAGTATACTAATACTTAGCTAGACTTATCATGTGTGAGGAGTCTACTCCTCTAACTCTAGACCATGAAGCTGTTTGGCTGGGGAGGTTTGGTTTGCAAAAAAGCACTAGCTGAGTCAAACACATATGTGACTTATGGGGTGTTTGAATGCACTAGAACTAATAGTTAGTTGGCTAAAAATTATTAGTGAAAATAGCTAGTTAACAAATAGTTATCTAACTATTAACTAATTTACCAAAAATAGCTAATAGCTGAACTATTAGATAGGGTGTTTGGATGTCTCAACTAGTTTTAGTCACTAACTATTAGCTTTAGTGCATTCAAACACTCCTTTATTGTCTTGCTGATGACATAAGAATTATGATTTTGCAGGGAATGGCATAAACCTTATTGACTTCACTGATTCTACGGCATCTTACAAAGAAACAATTCAAAAACAGGTCATGCTACTACTGCTGCTAGTGGTGATGGTGCAGCTACAACACACTGTCGCTGATGTGATTATTTCTCAAGTACTATTCAAGCACAAATCTAACTGGAATCAAGAGATACTAATATAGTAATCCTTCACATGATGCCATCATCACATTGTGCTAACAATACTACATATTGCGCTAGTGAATTGTTCCTTTATCTGGGGCAGTTGTTTTCACACCTGAGTTTGCAACCTTAAGTCAGGTCCTCTGGTGTTTCCAGACAAAAAAAATCTTTTGATTGCAACTTCTAATGACCTCTATATATCCAGAAAAAAAACTATTGATTCGTTTTAGGTATTTTGAAAATAAGGTCCTACATAGCCGATAATTTGATCCTTAAAAGCTAAAGTAAAAGTAGCTAAAAGTTTAGTCACTTAGAGCTAAAGATAAAAAAAAAAAGAACTAAAAGTGACAAATGGTAAAAAAAAAAGTATCAATTTAGAGTGTGTTTCTCAACTCCTGAACTTAAGTTACTAAAATTTGTCACTTTTAGTAACTAAAATACCAAACGAAATGACTAAAATGTCTTCCAGATAAGATTTCTAAAAACTAAAGTTTAGAAGAGTGACTAAAGAAAATCAAACACCCCCCTTAGTTAATTTTAGCTCTTAGCTGATTAAACCCAAATAGATCCTTAATTCAGGTCGCAAATATGCAGGATAGCATCCAATTCGGTTAGTCGCCTTGCTCACGCTCTGTCAGTGTCGCGTCCCAAAAGCCCAGAGGTGCACAGCCATAAAGCTCAAAAATCGAACAACACATTGCTTCTCTAATAAATCAACTCAAATCACCAAACCCGTCCATGACCCAAAACTTTGGACAACAGACGACGATATATTGTGCACACACTCAGCACCGGTGACGGGAATTACAACACGAGGGAGGTGTAAGGCGTGCTGACAGCTGACTCGCTGCTACTACCCATAAACAAGCGACAACGCTATTATACACGACCTGACAGAACGACCCATCTTTATCACTTCCATACTCTGCAACATGAGGGACAAGAAACAAAAACCCTACAGCAAATGAATACCTAGCACAATGGACCGCTGCTACCACTTTGGACGCTCGACAAAAAGAACACAGTACACAACCCCGCCTATCTGCTGGCATCTGAGTATGTACAGGCGTGACCTCAGGCAAGACCCTGTGGTTTGCCAACACTTGGTTCTGTTCTTCTACTTCTCATGTCATTTGGAGGGGAAGGATTTGGAGAGCACTGTCGACGGTGACTGGTGAGTCTTCTCTGGCCTTCTGTCTTCAGAGCACCGCTTAGTCTCGCTCCCTGAACAGTTCCCTTTCGATGTTGTTTTGGGCTAAGCATGTGCTTTCAGCACAGACCGCCTGCATGTGCCCAAGATGGATGGATAATATAAGCCTCAAGCCACTGGTGGGAGGCAAGAAATCTGACTGTTTCATAATATGGCCAGGCCGCTAGCTATATCCAAGCAACAGAGCCTCGGTCGTTGTTGGGCGCTTGAGGGCGGCCCCTGGTTGGTGTTGGCGGTCTATTGGCATTCAACTCCTGATTTTTTTTTTATTTTAATAAAGTATGGTGTTAGAAATGGACATAAAGCAGTAGCAGTTAGCAAAGAATACAACGGTATCTAACATTCCTGTAAACCAGCATTACCTGCATCCATGTGTCCTCAATGTGGTGCTCTGGTGAGGTCTCAGGTGACGTAATGGCAGGCGGCAAAGGATGGATGAGCTTTGGAACAACGACCAGATCCCTTCCGAGAACTAAGATCGCTCCTGCGTTGTTTGCCGTTCCTGTGCATGTACCGTGTTAAATAACTGAACAATCCAGGTGTGCATGAGAAGACTGGGAATGAGTCGCATCTGGAAAGCCTATCCTTACCGCAGTAATTTGTCGCTGAGAAAAGAGTGATCAGGTGACCTTGAGCGAAACGCTCGAAGCCATCCATCACGCACTCGTGTGCTCGCACAATCAACTGCAGGTCATTGTTGTTGCAGAACTCCATAACTCTGTCAGGCTGTGGTGACAATGCACGTTAAGATCATAAACCATGGGAACCAGCTAAAAAGCAGCTGAATAACAGATGATACTGACCCCGAAGGTAACAAGACCAGGGCCCCGTGCATTTGGCCTGAGACCCTCTACACTATCGTTCTCAGTCGGATCAGACCTTTAAGCATCAAACAAATAAACCATGACATCAACAAATAAAAAAACAAGAATCTTACAATAATAATCTGACAGTAGCAGTTCAAATACTGACCATAGAAGATCCATCAGAACAACTGAGCCTGCTTCCATGGTAATTGGTCTATGAAGATTTTCTATTTGCTCTATATGGTTGATGGACCGACCAATACCACCGTGCATACAAATTATCTTCTTTTCTATTAGTGCAGCCAAAGGAAGCCAATTAAATAACCTGTTCACACGGTGCCAGGTCCAGATTCCATCCCGCTCACCCTTTTAGTGGCAAATAAAATAACACATGTCAGCAGAATATAGGACAGGCATAGAGGAAAGCAAAGATTCAACCAGACTCTACCATTCTTTCTATGCACTCGATTCGGAACCCAAATAGAGCATTGATATCCGCTGCTTCATGATTCCCTCGGATTAAGTGTACATTGTGAGGATATTCAACCTGAATTATACAGTGAACATGGTTTTTTTAGAAAGAAATGGCGTCTGATAAATAAGTGCTGCTGCAATGCATACTTGAAGCCTAGTAAGACTAGACTACCTTCAGTGCAAGGAGAAGACTGATTGTCTCCAGACTATGCTGACCACGATCGACATAATCTCCCAAGAAAAGATAATCGATGTAACTGCATTTTCAATTCAAAAAAAAGTACATACAAAGTCAGGAGTGCCTGCTACATAAATGTCAGCAGTGTTTATCACAAATAAATGAAGAACTTACAACTTAACATCTTTCTATTGTTTCTTTTAGAGAATAGGCATTTAGGGACTCTTGGAATCCAAAATAATTTGAGTTCCAGAATCCAAAACAATATTAGTCAAATCCAGGAAACAGGAACAAGCAAAAAAATAAACAAAACACAAGATACTTACGCAATGTCTCCAGCAGTTGAAGGAGCACCATATTCATCAAATAAGCGCATGAGGTCACCAAATTGACCATGCAGATCACCAAATATTTTAATGGGAGCCTTAAGCTGTAAAACACTAGGTTCACTTGAAAATATTCTTTCAGCATTATCACATAGATCTGCAATCTCATTGCAGTCAAGAAAGAACTGCCTTCGCACAGGGGGCTTCCAACCACGAGGTTTCAGCAGAGAAGCAATTACCTGAATTATTGGGCCACGGATTATAATTATAACAAATCAATATAGAAATCTACATCTTAGAGAAAATGTCATCATATGAAGTGCTTGTTTTTTTAGTAGAAGCCATTATGATAATAACTCTTTCAGTTTTCTAGCATGTGTTGCTTTTGTCAGTAATCTTACAATAGTAGAAAAATGTAGATTACCTTTTTGGGCACGCTATTAATAGACATTTGCCGATCCAGCAATTTCCTTGCCGCAGTTGCATTCTCAGGGGTGCCATAAATGACCCTTCTACCTTCATTCTCAAACTGGTCAATCGAGAGCTGTCTAACCATGCCACCTAAGGCACCTCCAGTTTCTGCTGCTACCACAACCTACAAGGCCAAAATATGTAACTGGCATCAAAACAAATAAGAGCAATTTTCATGTAAATGTGATGACTTCTAAGTTAAACAGACTGAATGTTTAAATTAGAATAAAATAACTAAATTTAAACAACAAGAAGCAAAATGAACTATTTTTTCAACTCACTGCTCTATGGTGCAACCGAACCCCAGGTGGTGGTGTTGAATTGTTCATAAGAGCAGGATCTGGTTTTATAAGGCTTGAATTTTGCTTGGCACTTGGTGCAGCATCTGGAGACTGTTCCCTGTCAGGTGAATGCTCCATCTCACCGTTAACTTGCCTAGCCTTTACAGCAGCTAAAGTAGCACTGATTGCCTCAGCCTCTGCAGCTGATGCTTCAACCAAGTAATCAACACCTTTGCTCAATCTTCTGCACAAAAAATAAGTTTGGAACACAACTCAATGCATACAAATTAAAATAAAACTCAGTTCTGGTCTAGGAGATAAATGATCCAAACCTCTGTCCCTGGATAATGGCATTCTCAGGACTAATATCAGTATACATGTCCCCATTGACTGGAGGAGCAACTGGAGTCCCAAGAACAACAGCTCCATCAGGACTTGAAACTGTAACTGTTTGTCCTGATTGTTCATTGTTGTAGGCATATCTACCCGGTTCTCTTTGTACATTCGAGGATGCAGCAGCTGCTGCTGCTGCATGATTAGCTGCACTGGTTGTTTCAGCAGCAGCAAGATCTTCAGCAACTAGGAGGTCATCTAACAGCACACCTGTGGAGCAATTGCATTAACTTTGGCATCACTATAGACAAAGATAATCAACATATGGATCTGAGACAAAAAGAGTCAGAAATGCAGTCCCACAAAACCACATCTAGAGAACTCTTAGGAGTTGCACAGTGATGATTGATGAGCATAGCCAGAATTCTGATTATGTTTGTGCTAATCACTAGGTACCTTAAATTCCTAATCTCTTCTCCAAGACGACAAGGATTATAAAGAACACGTACAATCATGTCCAGTAAAGATGTCTCAATAAGTAACATTAAAAGGAAGCACATGTGTTCGATAACTCACAGAAACCGAACATGACAATTTCTTAAGCTTCATGCACAAGAACATCACTTCATGATTAAAAAAATCAAGTCGCAGAGAAAAACAAACTATACAAATATATGTGCTGATTTGAACAATTACTATTACTGTCAAAGATCCATCTCAGCAGAACAATCAATGTAATTTGAGACATCATCACTCAATCCAAAAATGTATTGCATACAATTAAGTTCAAAGTTAACATTCTGTTCTCTTGAATCTTAGTATCGAAATCCGTAAATAACCACAAAAAAAACAGTAAGTAAATGTCTGGCACTGTCCCAACTTGCTTGGGACTAAAAGGCTTTGTTGTTGTAACAGTAATCAATAGCTTCAGCTGACCAAAAAATGATGAATGAAGGTATGTGCATCGAACAAAAAGCAAGTAGCATTCGGAGAGACTTTGTATGTGCAGCTTGCACAACAATGGCCACTACACTGATGTAGAAAAATGTAATGCAAGGGCAGCTTCAGTTTATTACCCTTGATTTATTTATCTGCAGGAATCTATATTAAGAATTGTTCCTTCAATATATATGCTCCAGAAAATTTGAAGCATTCCAATTCAGTAATCAATTTCATGCAAACAAGAGATATCCATATTTTTCCAAGAACAAAAAAAAAGAACAGGTTCATCAAGAGAACAGGACACAGGTGGCAATAGGGAAGCAGCCATGTATGATACTTGATATCAGAAATTAGAATAGCTAAGAGAGTGAAGTATCTTACCTCCACGTAAACCTCCATACACAAATATCAAATCACCAACCGCGGCAGCTGCGTGCCTGCACCGCCGTGTAAGCTCTACAGAAGCATCACCACCTGCTGCATCTGCACTATACCTTCCTGTCCTTGGAGTTGTAACTACTGATTTGGTATCACACCAAACTCCAGCAGCAGTGTCCAATACTGAAAAGGCGGCATGGCATGGAAACTAAGTAGATAAACATGGAAATAGAAACATTATTACTCGCATAAAACATAAAAGTTAGTGACCAATGCTGAAGGTACTGACCATGTTCTAGTATTTTACAGAACATGTGCTTCAATGAAAAAGGTTTGGATTACAAGTAACCAGTAATGACATAAATACTGCTATATTTACTAATCAACTATAGCAGCAAATGAGCAATTTACCAGCAACCCAAAAACACAATGTTGAGAACCTCAGTAAAATATATTAATCATTTCTAAATTACTTTTCTGCTAGTAACCTCCAAAGAAACTGAGATAGTGAAATCTATATGTTGACTTGTAAGAAGTGTATAATTTGCTATTGAATACCACAAAATTGTTTTACGTAAAAAAAGAATACTACAAAAATGCGATCATCAAAGAAAGTTTAAAATATGGAACCTGCAACGCTTGAGGAGTCTTCTACCATGCGACCACCCCCAAGAGCCCCTCCTGAGACATGAAGCCGTGCATTGACAAAAACCTAATGCAGCAGAAGAAAAAACATTACACTAACAATACTTTGGATAAATCTCAACTTTAAATAAATAAGTGAAAATAGGGAACAAATAAGTAGATAACTTACAGCTGCATGTTGATATCTGGGTGATGGAGACACACCAGGGGCAATTGCCCACTCCCAGCGTCCATCTCTATGCTTAGCAAGCCCATATGCACTTGACAGTGGCTGATGATCAGAGTCAAGGGGAAAATACAAAAGAATGTCATTATTTGTGACTAAGTATGCTTGGAGTTGCAAAGGAAATTAGACATAGAGGCCACTGTGGCTCGAAAATCCAGTGCAATTACAGAAAGACCCAACATAGAGTTCTTTATTTTGATTCACCAGTAGCATACTGCTCAAGTGGATACAGATTTAGTTTTTAGCCAGGTGAGCAGAATTTTTTTGGATTGATCCAAAGTTCGTTATAGGACACTATTTTGTAGATAACTGATTTAAATTTAAACATGCCATTGTGGATTATGTAAACTTGAAAATCACTTAAAAACACTGACCCAGTGTCAAAAAAAAACCTCGGCCGGGGAGGGAATGACTGCCCTCCCAGTATAATTTTAAGAAGAGACCGAAACATTGGTCCCAGCCGAGAAAACCCCCGAACCCTGGCCCTCTATCACTAACGGGCCGGTGTCAACCGTCCACTCTACAACAGCCCAACCAGAGGGTGGCGCAAAGGACATTGTAACCCGAGAGCGGATGAGGCACGGCGAGGGGATTTTTTTAACCAAGCCTGAGAATTCACCCCATGGGGAATCGAACACAAAACTTGGAGGTGCTACTTGGAAGCCTTAACCACTAGGCTAGAGGCCCTTTCGCAACACTCATCCAATGTCACAAAGAAAAGAACATGATAACATGACCAAAAAGGAAAATATGTATCACATAACAGAGTCCTTCTAACTATCATCCATCTAATTGCCAGAAATGCCACATGAACCCTTGTGCGACCTAAAGTGCCTTACTGCCTTTACCTCCAAAAAACAAAGACAGGTAAATTCAATACCCTAACTCTATTAGAATATATTATAAATGGTCAAGCAACCAAATATCCAGTAACTCATAAATTTTGCTACAGATAGGAGATGCTACTGCAACAGCAAAAGGAGGCCATCAGAACGGGCATCCCTATTGGCATCCCTTCCACCACACTATATTATAAATGACCTAGATAGCATGGCACTTACCACACTATTGGCATCCCTTCCACCACAAAGCAAAAGGAGGCCATCAGAACGGGCACTAGCAGTTGCATACCTGAATATCACCATGTAATACAGTTAACAGAGAATATACACAGAAAGAAACATATTTCAAGCAGATTATTTCACTGTAACAAATAACTATATGTGGAGTATAGCCAGTAGTGAAAGGACCCATCTAATCAGATGTATATACTCATCATACAAATAGACTGAACAAACTTTCTTTGTAATTTTAGCATAGCTTTGTAAAACAACAGTAAAATCAGCTGTACAGAGAAAGGTAAGAAAAAGACTGATGTTTTTTCTTCTGTTCATGGGCGATGCTGGGTGCTATGTAAGGCAAGGAATGACCTGGTTTTCATCAAGGTGCTGATAGGTCCAAAGAAAATGATGCACAAGCTGATGGCATTGCTGAAATGCTGGGAGGTGCTGGTTCAGGACAAGTTGAAATCCAAGATGAAGGTGCTGGTTCCGAACAAGGCAGAGTCGGCTGTAGCTGGTGGCAAATGTGTAGCCTTGTTCTGTTGAGGCTGAGTGCTGCTTTCTATTTCCTTTCAGTCAAGAGTGTTAGTAATGCTGGTCCTGTTGGTTTCTGTGATGTGGGAGGAACTGGTTGAGAGGTGTCTGGTTGGTTACAGTAGTTAGAAATTTGGTTGTTGAGGCCTCATACTATGGTAGGGAGGTTCAGTACTTTTGCTTGTAAACTGGCTTGCTCCAGTAACTCTGTTGACACCTTTTTCGGGCGCCAAACACTCAACAAGAACCGGCGGCGGTGCTCTCTGCACAGGCGCGGACGGTCCGCGACCTGGCGCAGGGCTAGGGCTCCCTGCCTGACGTGCCGGACGGTCCGCGCCCTGGGGCCGAACGGTCCGTGCGTGCGCAGGGGCGGCGGAAGTCGCCGGCGGCGCCTGGATCCCGCTCCCGGGAGGGACCCCGTCGGGGAGGAGAGATCCTAGGGGTTGTCTAGGCTCGGTAGGCTGACCTAGACTCCTCTAATCGACGTAGAGCCGAAGAGAAGTGGAGAATTTGGGGATTGGAATACTAAACTAGGGCTAAACTAGAACTACTCCTAATGCATAAGGTAAAAACGAGAAATAGACTTGATTTGATCGATTGTTTGGGGGGTTCAATCGGTCGTAGCCCTTCATCTATATAAAGGGGGAGGTCTGGATCCGCTTCAAACTGATTTCCGAGTTAATCCCGCGGTTTTAGGTAACATCCCGCGAGAAACTAGGAACCCTGACTCTGCGCACGCGCGGACCGTCCGCGAGGCACTTTTGGTCTCCAACATATGCCCCCCTGCCTTTTGGTGAAGGTTGACGAACCAAAAGCATATGAACTAAACCTGATGTAAGTCACCGGCTTTTCAAAATGGAGATCATTCAATGAAGCACCAATGTATAAAGGCCGTTTCGGATTGTATCTTTCTCGGCCATGACCATTTGATCAATGGATCAAAAGGAATATAATGGAGGTGCCCCCCAGTCTGGATAGACAAAGGGACTATACATGTGCCATGGATTCATCGTCATACCATTCCATATTTGAATAGGATAATATACCGACGATGAATAAACGGGTGGAAAGTACCCTGGTCTCATAGGATGAACAGGCGGTGCTTGTGTTGTTGCCTTTTGGGCCGTTTTGTTCGGTCGTTTTGTTTTAGCAGGTGACCGAGGTTTCTTCATTGACCGATCATATGGAACAGTCTTCTTGCTAGCATTTTCGGCTAGCAATTGATCAAAAGTAGGGCCGGCTTTTGCTAGCCGACCATGTGCGTCATGTTGGCTTTGCCCTCGCGTCTCTTTCCTTGCTTTGTGTGGACGCTGACGCCTCTGGCCATGGGCGGACTGTCTGGCTGAGCCAGCCGGACCGCCTTTATGAGCACCGGACTATCCGCACGTAGGTGCCGGACCGTCCGCGATGCTCAGGTCAGGTTGTCGTGCTCGGCTCCTTAATTGTGTCTGCCCCCCGGCGCTTTCGGATTTGTTAGTTTTATTGTCTAGAGCTTTTCGAGCATCCTCCTTATGCGATATATTTGACGTGCGAGGATCGTCAATGATGATGTCTTTGTTTTTGCTTTTATCGGCCATTTCGGACCGAACTAAGACCTTTTCGCATGCGACATCTATTGTATTAACAGGAAATGGCTGTGTGTCCACTTGCATTTCCTGAAAAGCCAACCGGCCCTCATTTATGGCCGATTGTACCTGTCGACGGAAAACATTACAGTCATTGGTGGCATGAGAAAAAAGAATTATGCCACTTACAATAAGCATGTCTCTTTAATTCATCTATAGGAGGGATAGTATGAGTTAATTTAATGTTGCCATTTTTAAGTAGCTCATCAAATATCTTATCGCATTTGGCAACATTAAAGGTAAATTTAATCTCTTCTTACCGATTCTTTTGAACCGGCTGTAAGGAAGAACATGCTGAAGATTTGGCCTTTGTTGGCCAAATAAACTCAACGGTATATACATCTGCGGATTCATCATCTAAACTATCACGCTCTATTAGATGTATAGTACGAGCGGCCGATTTTGATGTCTCTTTAAATCGGCTTTCACAGGCTAAAGTCCGCTGATGTAGCTGGGCTATCGAAAAGAACTGGGTCCTATCTAATTTGTCTCTTAAGTAGGATAGCAACCCATTAAAAGCTAGTCCCGCTAGCTCTTTGTCTGCAACATGGATCCGAAAGCATCGGTTTCTAATGTCCCGGAACCTCCGGATATAATCATTAACCGATTCTTCGCGTCCTTGTTGGACTGAAGCTAAGTCAGCTAATCCTAATTCATATTCCCCAACAAAGAAATGTTCATGAAATTTATTTTCTAACTCATTCCAGGAATTAATGGAATTAGGAGGCAGGGCGGCGTACCATGCGAAAGCGGTACCAGTAAGGGATAAAGAAAATAACCGAACACGAAATGCTTCTTCATCAGCCAATTCACCTAGGTGTGCTAGGAACTGGCCTGTGTTCGTGTGTGCTTCTCCCATTCTCACCAGAAAACTTAGAAAATTACGGTATCCTTGCCCCTTGTGGATATGGGACAGTGTCAAACCGGTGATTATATGGCTTTTGGTATGATTGCCCACTCTGGCTACACTAACTCCAAACTTATCTCGAAATAGTTCAGTCGTCTCTTCCCTAATTTTTCCATTGCACCCGGTGGCAGACCACCGGATCCTGGGCTGTGGGGCTCATTTGGTCGGGCATTAGTATATCGACCTTCTTGCCGTGACCGATCGATAGTGTTGATCGGTCTGTGATTATATGGTGCATTATGGTTTAAATATGTAGAGGGCGAAACATACTGCTGTTGTGGCGTGTAATAATTTGGTGCATTGTGTGCAACAGCAGGTTCTGCGTATGCATATCCGATTTGTCCGGTGGTAAATCCGAACTGACCGGTTGCGCTTGCCATTATCGGGACACCACGCGGTAGTCCTGGTGCGGCCCCGGACTGTCCGTCAGGGTAAGCCGGACGGTCCGCGTAAGGGTCGGATGGTCCGGGCAGAAGCTCGAACGGTCCGACTGCGTCCAGGGTCCCCGATCTGCCAATCAGGGACGGCGGCGGCCCTAGGGCGGCCCCGGACTGTCCGGCAGAGCAAGCCGAAAAGTCCGCGTATGGGCCGGACGGTCCGGGCAGAGGCTCGGACGGTCCGACCATGTTCAGGGGTGCCGATCTGCCAAGCAGGGACGGCGGTGGTTGTATTTGCCCTGAATATGAGTTCATCGGCATATCATATAAAGGTTGGGGCTGCGAAACCCCATTTGTTGCCGATGCATCAGACATAAATACCCTATTACTAGTTTCATATGATGAAAAACTAGGAGCAACAGACTTTTCCAACGTACGTGTTAATTTTCTAATCGACTCTTCTAACCCTACAATTTGTTGTTTCATTTGATCCTGCCGTTGATCTACATAATATTTAATAGATTAAATATCGTCGGGTTTACTTACCTAGGGGACTTGAAGCGAAGATAGAAGAGATGCGACGTCGGTCTCTCCATGTTTGATAACCTTCTGGTGGCGATCCACCGTGTATTGGGACAAGAATTTCTCCTTCGCTTGGCGCATGTAGTCCTCGTATTGTTGTTGCTCATCGGCTGTTAGATTTTCGACAGCCGTCTTCAGGATATTATCTGGGGAGATATCAGTGTGATCTTTAGAACCGGACATTTGACGGCCTGATTTTTAGTAGATCTAGACACCAGAATCCCCAGTGGAGTCGCCAAAAGTGTGTTGACACCTTTTTCGGGCGCCAAACACTCAACAAGAACCGGCGACGGTGCTCTCTGCACAGGCGCGGACGGTCCGTGGCCAGGGGCCGGACGGTCCGCGACCTGGCGTAGGGCTAGGGCTCCCTGCCTGACTTGCAGGACGGTCTGCGCCCTGGGGCCGTACGGTCCGCGCGTGCGCAGGGGCGGCGGAAGTCGCCGGCGGCGCCTGGATCTCGCTCCCGGGAGGGACCCTGTCGGGGAGGAGAGATCCTAGGGGTTGTCTAGGCTCGGTAGGCCGACCTAGACTCCTCTAATTGACGTAGAGCCGAAGAGAAGCGGAGAATTTGGGGATTGGAATACTAAACTAGGGCTAAACTAGAACTACTCCTTATGCATAAGGTCCAAACGAGAAATAGACTTGATTTGATCGATTGTTTGGGGGGTTCAATCGGTTGTAGTCCTTCATCTATATAAAGGGGGAGGTCTGGATCCGCATCAAACTGATTTCCGAGTTAATCACGTGGTTTTAGGTAACAAATCCCGCGAGAAACTAGGAACCCTAACTGACTCTGCGCACGCGCGGACCGTCCGCGCCACCACCGCGGACCGTCCGGACCGTGGACCGTCCGACCTCAGGGCCAGACCGTCCGTGAGGCACTTTTGGTCTCCAACAAACTCCTCCTAAGCTTTCAATAAAGCTAGGCTGGGCCAAGTGTCTTTGGTCCAAACAAATCCATAATTCCCATAAGCCAGACATAAAAGACGATGGTGCCAGAACAGGCTGCCACATAGAGCACAGAATGGTAGAATGAAAAGGGAAGTAAAGCACTGGGAGCTTTATTACAAATTATGAAGCAATTTAACGCGAATCAAAAGCAGCTCATTAATGTATGCAGCATCATCAAGCCACGAAATTGAAGGCATCTCCAAGAGTCTTCTTTAAACTCACTCTCTAAATCATCATTTGGAGAAAAAAATCCCTCTATATCTTTTCATCTTCCAACAGTTTTTCTATATCTTGTGCACACTCTAGAGTCAATATAGCTCTGCATCTTTGCCTAGCCAGAAATCTGGAATAGAGGATAGCAATATTCGGACATCTAGTTAAAGAAGCTGTTGGAGGACCAAAATCTCTATTTCTAATTTTCTATCAATAAGGAAGGATAGAAACTCTTGGAGTTACTCTTAAGCTCAATGATTTAAGTAGAATCTAAAAGGGGTAAAGTTTCCTCAGTATTATTAGGGCACTTACATGCATGGTGGTGGCCCTTCACCTTCCGGTTCAAGTTTTCTCCATTCATATGGCTTGGCCGCAGTATCAAGGGCCCATACATCTGCCAGGGGTCGTTTTCCTAAAACATTGATGCAGTCTTACTATCAACATCGATCAGATGGAATGATCTGTATGTAGCAATAATCTAGACATGACAGACACGAGCAATTTCCTACCATCATTGCCACCAATTGTCAATAAGAATCGTTGACCAACCAAGGCCATCACATGTCCATACCGTGGACCAGGACCAGGACCTTGAACCACCACTCTGTGCAAAAGAAATAGAATCCTCACAAACAGTCAAACTAAAAGTCCCAATTTAAACCACAGTAGAGTAGCAAGAGAATCCACCTATGCCATCGCGGTCGTTGTTGTGTAAGATCAAGAACATGAAGGTCCTCAGCAGATAAGCCAGTAGGACCAATTCCACCCTAAAAGAAACAAAATGTGAAGGGATAGGTGATATTCGCTATTGCATCAGCCCTGACCTGACAACAAAATTGACACAGCTAAGCTAGGTACCTGAATGACCACCATGGTTCCAACAGCAGTTGCTACATGTGCAGCTCTTGGTGAAGGAGGTTCGCCAAGAGGAGTAAGCCTGGCAACATTAATGTTGTGGTCAATAAGTGGTACATGATATCCAGAGATGAGCATAGGATCCAACAAATTTAGGAAAAGAAAACAGAAAAACATAGTGTCTAAGCAACACATTCATAGAAGTCAGGCAATTTCTGAAACATTGTACCTGGTCCACTTATTTGATAACACGTCATAACAGTGCACATCTGCAGTGGCACCAGCAAGACCTGTGATAGATCCATACAAAAACAAAGCTATGGTAAGATTTTTCCAATTTTTGCATCTAAAAGAGATAAAATTCCATTTCAACTCTAAGGCCTTGAACCATTTCCAGTATTGATTTGACTGATTTATAGGGTAGTCGGTACAATAAAAAGTGTAACACTCTAATATTAAGCACTTAAGCCTCCGAGAACTTGGAAGACATCTGACTTCAGTTCAGGTTTAGCTTTTGAAGCAGTACAGTTCAATCTAGTTTGTAACTGCCTCAAGACACCCTAGAGTGTTCAATGGAGAATGGACCTCCATAATGTCTGCCTACAGTGAAATTCCATAGAAACATTCCAATATGGAGCCGTTGAATATTTCTTTTACCACACAATCATAATGCAAAAGCAAAAGGATGGAAGAAAAAATAGGCATAAAACAGAACCATAATGTCCTAATTGTTCTCTACAAGAATGTCCCACAGCTGTAATAAGAATCCCACTTTGATAAGTAACTGGCTAACTGCAATTAAAAAGTAATAGAATATTATTGTTCATGGTTCATTAACTAAGCTTGGCAACTCAAACCATATAAAAGCACTATACTTGGCCCCTAATAGCATGCAGTTACAAAACGACAGTGTGCCTTGGCATCTCACTAATAATTACTGTCCAAATCAGACAGTGGTTCAAATTCCCAGCCAGTTATTGTTTTTATCCTAATCCAACCTACAAGTGCAAACACGTCCAACAGCCAATACACTGAATTGTAACTTAGAATGACCGCAACGCTAAAGCCACAATCTGCTCCGGCATAACCCAAAAGCAGTAATAAACCACAAAGTTTTTTCCCCATCTCCTACTCCAAAGCGGGATTAACAAGCAAGCCCCTTGCCTAATATCCCCTCTTTTTTTGACAAGAGGAAGAACCTCTGCTTTTAAGAAAGGGGCAGTATTCGATAGCTTACTGTTCCCTCTCAATTTGCTTTGAACTCTAGCAGTCTAGCTCTCAAAAAACTATAATATCATCGAGTAAGCTGAGGTTGAAGGGGGCGTACGGATCCCAGCGCTCCCAGCCGACGAGGGCGGTGTGGCGGAGTTGCCCTCGAGCGCGGTGGCACCACCAAAGAGTATCAGCCGCGGGCCCACGTACCCGGGCGAGCCCTCCTCCCCGGCTGCCGGCACTGCCGTGAGCGTGTGGCCGCACCGGGACCCCGGTCCGTCCTCCTTCTTGTCCATCGCGGCGTCCACCACCGTATACCCCGGCGCCGGCCTGGGCCCTGCAACCGGCCCCGGAGACGCGACCGCGGCCGTGGGCGTCCCGGGCGCGGATGGGGACGGGGACGCAGACGGGGATGGGGACGCCGTGGGGGTCTCGCTCCCGGACCCGCTGCCGCCGCGCGCATCGGAGTCGGAGTCGGACTCCGTCGCCATGCGTGAGTCCACGTCCATCGCCGCCAGCCAAGCCTCGCCTCCTGCTGCTCCTAGGGTTTCGCGAGCTGAGCACGGGGGTCCCCACGCGCGCGCACGAGCTCAGCCTCGGGTAACTGCCGCCCTAGGAGGCGGTCGAGCTTGCGGAGGCCGGCGCGGTAGCCATCACACGAAGATAGTCCCTAGGCTTGACCGCTCGCCGGCGGCGGCGAGGCGTGGTTGTGGCGCTCCGCGACGAGCAAGGCTCGGGACGGGTCGAGGCGAGGCGATGGGGTCGCGAGGAGTCGGGCGGGAGTTAAGCGAAGAGGCCCCTGGGAGATTTGGGTATTGCGCGGGCGAGTGGTGGTGGTGAGGACGGGGGTTGTGGGGGAGGCTGGAAGTGGGAGTGTGAAATGCGGGGGAGGTGGGGGACTCGAGTGGAAAAGAGAAGTGGGGAAGATGCGGCGGAGACGACGAAGGACGGACAGGGAGAGGGCGCCGTGTAGTGGTGTCTATAGTGTAAAAGAATTTTCCCAATATTTTTTTTGTACAAACAAAAGATTGGGTTTGTCTTCTGGTATTCTCGTTTTCAACCTTGGCTTTTGTCGCATTTTCTGAAGAGGTGTCACTTTTTTTTGTTGCAGAACAGTCTTGAGGGTACTATTAGCTGTATATGGATCCACTAGTTTTTTTTTCATATAAGTTTTCAAAACTGAAACTAAAATATTAACGATGCCCATGATAACAATGCATATGTATTAGACATAATCAGCTCATGCCTGCTCACTTACTTACTATGTGTTTGGTTGCGTGAGGATGATGGCACTTGGTTTAAGGGATGAAATCATCAATGGTATTGTTTGGTTCGAGGGTGGGACAATCCATGTTTTTTGATTGGTTTGAGGGATAAATAGGGGTATATTGAAGATGTCCTTTATTTGGTTGGGGAGACAGACTAAGACTTTGAGGACATGCGCGGGACGTGAGGAGCCTCATCACCTGAAGAACGGACTCGTCCGCTCAATTCCAATGGGGCGTTAGGAACGGCATCAAATGGTAATATTCTTCTAGAGATGGTCCTACCTCTGCCCTGACTCGGAACCAAATAACCTCATCTGAGTGATTGACCCATCCTATCAACGTCAGTGGCCTAAAGCATGGAAAGTGTGAGGACACCCAGGGTCGAACCTAGGATGAAACGAGAGTGAGGGTACACTTGAAATATAATCACTAAAATAATAGACCAGGGACATCTAAGTTGGACTGAGCAAAGGACTTCATAGTCAAAATATAGGCTCTAGTACTTGCAACGAGAAAACGAACGAGGGTCTAGGCCTCATTCATGTGTATGTAGGTCCGCCACTTGAGGCCACCAACGTGAAAGACGAAGAAGAAAGCTACAAACCATCACGTCTGAATTGAGGTCACGGCAATCGTGCTCGCACTCGTCCTCTACCGTCGTTGCCACGACTGAGGTCACACAAGCAGACCAAGCCACGAAGCGTCGTCGCCCCCGTCGTCAGTCTACATTTGATCTTTGCCTCATCATCCCTTTCATAGATACACCTATCCCATGGAGATCATTGTGTACCAACCCTATCCATGGAAGCCCACCCTAGCTATTAGCGATTGTGCCATTTCACAGTAGACCTATTCAAATGTCAGATCATAGCGAATTTAGTTTAAGATCATGGGTTGTTGGTACACTCGCGCTAAAAACCATGACTGATATAGGGGTGGTTTGACATGTGATTCCCTTTTAGACGCATTGGGTTGAGTTTTTTTTAATTAGGCGAACAAGTTTTTGTATAAAAACTATAGCATGTACTCATCCATTACATTTATGAGATTAGGTCAGATTTTTTAGACATTTCGGGTGACCCATACCCATATTCAGGTCTATTTTATTTTATAGGTTTTGCATTTATATGTCTTCATTTTTGTGGACATTTCTGGTATTTACTTGGCTTTAATTCGTACCAGTTTCTATAACTTCTACAATATTTCGTCTTTATGGATTACAGCTATAACAGTATAAACAGCTAGCTTTAATCTGAAGCGAACAAATCCATACAAAATGGAAGGGGCGTAAAAAAAATAAAAATGTACTCCCTCCGTCCCACAAAAGAAGTCGTCTTGGGCATTGGCATTTGTCCCTTGAAGATTGTCGTTCTGGTGTCTAGACAACGAGATCAGAGCAGACATGGGAGCAGGGAGCGATTGGCGCAGCCCACGCCTCGAGCTACATGATTTTGTGGCACATGAATCTTTGTATTTAATAGGGGTATTGTTGTAATCTCTCACTTGACTTGTTTTTCACCTTCTAGGCTAGAACGACTTTCTTTATGGGACGGAGGGAGTAGCAACTTAGCAAGTATAAATCGTCTGCATATTTTTTCACATCAAATCTGCATCCCAAAGCTGTATCTGCAGCTATGTGAGACATGAAAAAACAAAACAACACATACCACCACGTTTAGTATGAATCTACCGTGCTACAACTCACAGCATATACATACGAGAAAGGCCGGAAGGGCAGCACAAGTTCCGGCAACGACTACCAATGTTGTTTCTAAGGTTTTCAAACTCTCGTATGCTTGGTACTCCTTTCTTCCTTCCATCGAAGTAGCTTCAGAGTTATCCCATGCCCTTGCCCATGTGTGCCGGGGTTGTGCGAGCAGTAAAAGTTGGGGCATCAGACCCTGCCACTTAAAGAGACCGTGGACAAATTAACTGCGGGTTTCTGGTACACTCTTACAACTGCTGTTCCGTCGCCACCATCATTGCCAACCCTCCAGGACCGATCCTTCTTCCGCTGGGGCTTCTTGTGGTGCTTTTGGGACGCCTCTTTCTTCTTTGCAGTAGTTTTGGACCCTCCATTACCCAAGTCAAAAGATTCAAGGTCATCTAGGACATCTCTCATGTCTGATTCAGCAGGATCAACTGCATCATCATCCTCTTCATCGAGATCAGTAACTGATTCATTAGCTGCTGAAGTAGTTGGACTTTCTGATCCAGCGATTTGTTCAAAGTCCACCTCAGGGCCTATCACGCCAGGAGGGAGCTCAAAGTGTGGGATTTTACCATCAATGTAATCCTTCAGTATCTGTCGAGCAGCCCTGGTCTCATCAGGCAGCCCAGCATGGCTGACATGCCCACGAGACGCGCAGTAGGCCCGCAACAGCTCAGCAGCAGTTGGCGGCCGGGACTGGGGTTCATATGGCTTTGGCTTTGGCAATGCAATTTTGTAAATCTGCTCAAGGATGTCCCTTGGGACACGATCTGCCACCACTTGAATAGCTTCCCGGTGCTTTGTCATCCTATCAATCGGCAACACACCACATGCCACCATCTCATGCCTTGAGCTTGAAAAGGAAGGGAAGACCAGACCAGGGCAATCACAAAGAGTGAGCTCTTCAGAGATTATCAGTGTCTGGAAATGTTTTGTCTTGCCAGGTGTGTGAGTAACACCAGTCCTCTTCTCGCCAACCAAAGCATTTATAGTTGAACTCTTCCCAACATTTGGATAGCCAACAAATCCAACAACTACATGCTTAGTCACTGAAGAAACAGAATCTGAAGAACTGGCTTCGTGATCATCTACAGTAGGTGAGATCCTCCTCTGAGCTACAATAGATTCTGCCTCAGCTTGCAGCTTCATCAAGAGTTCATCCCTTTTATATATCTTGGTATCCAAATCAAGTGAAGCAGATTCTCCTTCAGAGTATCCACTTAACTTTTTGCCTTCTAATGTGGCAGTGGCAGCCTTAGCCGACCAGAACACATAGAGAATGTCATGTGCCTTAAAATAATCAGCCCATCTCTTCCTGCATTAAACATATGTGAAATGACGTTACTACTAAGACAATAATGACTATACAATCAAGTCAAATAAACAACATTCAGACCTGATATTTAACGGCAACAGATCAGCCTTGTTAACAAGGAGTATTGTTCTCTTGTGTTCATCAATTTCCTTTGCATATGCCTAGTACACACATAAAGCCACATCACGACTTATACAAGTAAAAAATAAGGTAGGATGCTCACCAACAAAAAACCACAATGTGCAACATGAAAGGGTTGGTGTGAAGACAATCTCCCAAGGAAGAACAAAGATTCCAGAAAACATAATTTACACTTCTAGATAATATAAGTCACAAAAAGTTTATCCTAATGCAGCACAAAGAGAAGTGAGATCAATGCATGCTTGCTTTCATAGGAATGTAATTTCTGGGGAACGAGACTTTCATTGTAATCTAGCTGCAAAAAATATCCAATATCTGGGAAAGCTGAGTTCCAGTTTTTTTAATGATTTTAAAACAAATCCGGCTTGTTTATGCCAGAAATACAGGAAAAAACACAAGTTCCCAGTTGTACAGTTATTGGGTATAATGAATAAAGGATGTGCAAAGACATAACCCAGAATAACTCATGAATACGGCTTTACTTATATTGTGTAGTTGCTCAACATCAAAGGAGTTTAAAGTGGCTGACAAGCCATCATCATTTTGTTTGGTTTAGCAGTTATATACCATTTGAAATGTAAAAAAAATTACACCAAAATCAAGAAACCCAGTACCTCAAGGTCAGGGCAGCGGTAGAACAAAGGATCCCGAGCATCAACCACCATAACCAACTTCACAGAAGAAAGGGAAGTAACAGTCAGTAATTTGCATAAGAAACAGTTTCAAAAGAATAAAAGATGTCCCTCTTCAATCAGAATAGCATAATTCCAAGAAAAAAATGATGTCAGCATCAGCAGATACACCTCAAATTTCTGTATTGGTGTATGAGTAGTTTAACAAATGGTCAGTAGAAGCACACACTCAGAGAGGGAGATCTGTAAGGAAACAACCAAGCCAAAACACTGACACTAACAATTCAGTAGAGCACATAAGTGATAACTTACCAAATCACTGCGTTCAAGCACTCTCCAGAGTTGTCTCCAGATGTCAATATTCTTCTCAAAGGGAGTCAGGATAAGCTTATCATTCTCTTCCAATCTGCACAGAATATTGCTCATCAAACATACATGCTCTAAGCATTAATTTGGAAAATGACGCTTGAAAATGCATTAAACACTGTGTCAACTGTTCTGTGTAAGAATGCAAGTCTCATCTTTAAATTATGCAGAAGGTAAATTCGTGACAGGAATGTTATAAAAGTAACTAGGTAACATTCGTGGTACCAATAATATCAACTACAGGTGCATCATAAAGCATGAACCCACTTATGTTATTTGATTGACAATCATAGAGAATTCAGAAGTTATAGCTTAGCACCCAAACATGTAATTCTACAGAAAAATACAATCACACATTCCCACTAAACAGTAGAGTATGTGTACGTCTCTGGACCAACCTTGCAAGATTCCTGCGCCACACCAGAAAGGCCCGACGCTCGTTCACATCAAGCTCCTCCACAGTCATCTGACTATGCCATGGCGGTCTGCAATGACACACAAGGTTCATAATCAGAAAATGAACCAAAACCAAGGCCACAAACAAAGAGTAACACCATCATCAACGATCAGAAATGCTCACCGCCTGGGGACCCTGAGGCTGCTGGCGTGCAGGGCCTCCTGCTCCTTGCGAAGCCGCCGCCTCTCGTCTTCCGTCTCCCCCGTCGCATCCCTGGCGCAACCAATCCAATCCGTAAGAATCTATAACAAGAGAACACGCCAATTCCGCAGCACCAGCACAATTGCAGAACAGGAGACCGGATTTCATTATCCCCATGGAAGAGGAGGAGGAGGGAGGGAGGGCTCACAGGTCGATGACGAGGTCGGAGTCGGAGGAGACGGACGCGGCCTCGGCGAGCTGGTCGGACTCCGCGGCCCGCTGGAGCACGGCATCGATGTCGCTGACGTCAATGACAGACTCGAGCGGCATCGCGCGGCGGCGGCCGAAGGCGAGCGCCTCGCCCCGTTCCTTAGCGGCCGCGGCCGCCTTGTTCCGCTGCCGGATCAGCGCGCGCCCGAGCCCCTCACCCTTCTCCTTCTTTCCGCCGCCCGCCATCACCTTCGAGCCCGTGGCCGATGCCTTGGAGAGACAGATAGGTCGCGGATGAGAACCGTGGAGGCGGAGGGAGTTGCGGCTAGGGTTTTTGCATTTGCAGTGGGTGGAGGAAGGAGACGACGCGGCGGAAAGGTGGGTGGGGTGGGTGGTGGGGGTGGGGGGGGGGGGGGGGGGGGGGGGGGACTTCGACTATACGTTTTCTCCACCGAATGGGCCTCTGCGTGTGGGACCCACCCGTCGAAGACGTGTGCAGTGACGGAGAGATTCATTTCCCCAAGCCTTTTTAGAACACACGTGTGTTTAAGGTGTCACAGAGTGAAATCTAAACTAATCTAGATCCTAGTTCACCTCAATAAGTCAATAAGAAGGCATCCAAATAAAATCTTGTTTGGATCTTATTTATGACACGACGGACACTACTGAGGCTGATATGTGGATCACATAATTATGTGAAATGGCTTGTCATTTCAAATTTGGATCGAGACTACCTAGATATTTGAAATTGTTCCTCATATATTTTTGAAGGTGTCTCTAGCTTGACTTGCCGGTAATGAAGTGAAGAATTATTATCTTTACTAATTATTAGAAATAGAGATTTTGATAAAAAATACTTGTCATAGCAGTAGCAAGGACACTAGAGTATCAAAGTATCTAAATTGCTAAATGAGTGGTGAGTGAGCTCGGCAGGTGCGGGCCCAATTGAAGTCAAGGGTATTCAAATGAATACCTATTATTTTTGGCGAAAAAACTTCAATATATATACATGTATATAGTGTATATGCATGGAAAATAAAAACAGATCAAATAAATAAGGGATTCTGTTAATTTGGACTAAAATATCTCCTTCCTACCTCTCACACCTAACTAATTCAATCGTTTGGTGTGGACCATTAAGCCCAACGGAGCGACAAAGCCCATCTCAGTACCTCACGACAAAAAAAATCCTCAAACCCTATTGTAGTCGCACCATGGCAGAGCCACCAGATGCGCCAGCCACCAAATCGTGGTCACATCTTGTAGCCCCACGTGCCATGGAGACACCAGCACCTCCATTGAGACATCGTGGCTCCGCAACGCAGCTAGGTGCCCAGACTTGACCGACTAACTGTCATTGCGTTGCATCTGGCCTCGTTGTTGCGTCGTATGTCGTCCGTCGTCCGAGGCTTCAATCCATCATAGTTAGGGCGTCACCTCATGCTAGGACAGACAACCAGTTGCAAGGTCCCATCGTGCCAATGTCCAAGCCTATCCAGCTAGCTAGTGGCCACCCGACCTGACCTCCTCTGCTTTGCTGCTTGCAGTACTAGGCTACAGATAGGGCATTAGCGATTGGAAAATACCAAAGAGGACAAGCAGCCAGCTAGCAACTGAGCAACAACCAATAGATGCATTTCGAATCAGTTATAACCATAGCGTGTGTGCTTAATTATAGGTTATACATAAATATAATTAAATATATATATCGATAGACATGTTTTAATCTTCCAAAAAATCATCCTATAAAAAATTTCGAATACCCACCCTCTAAATCCTAGGCCCGCCACTGGAGCTCGGCACCGTAGAGTTGACTACCAGCTCACCATATTATGTATCTAATATATAAGGATTTTTTTACAGATACATACAATAGTACATCATCTTGTTGATTATAGATGTTGTTTGGTTCAGTTAGGGAAATGATAACGTCAAGTAATAGTGTTGTAATATTTTAACAGAGGGAAGGGGAATGAATAGCGTTGTTGTAGGAATGGTTTTGTCATTATATAAGGCTGTATCGGATAGTGATGTGAATCAATTCAGCCTGCTTTAACCAAATAAAAGGCAACACAAACTGTTCACGTCGTGAATCAATAAGGGGTCAAAAAGACGAAGCCAAACAACCCCATAGATTATTGTATGTAGGTGATATACAAGATTACAAGTCTCAAGGCACAGAGGTGGAAACTCTAGAGGTGGAAACTCTTGTTAGGGGAGAGGTATACTAAGGGAGACGAGAGGATCCTCTTCGATTACTGAAAGAGAAATGTGCTCTTGGACCATTTCTATAAGTGTTTTGGTGATTAGATGTCCAACACAAATATTTTGAACCCTTATGTGATAAATAAAGTGAGAGGTGCAAATCATATAAAAAGGTATGTTTCTAAACTTAGTACATTGTTTTTGAGTACTAACATGGTTATCTAAGTGCTAGAAACAGTGCTGAGAAGAGAAGAAACGAATTGGAAAAGAGTTGGCTGTGTACTACAGCTCGGCCTGGCACACCGGACTTTCCGGTGCCCCAGGCGAGCCTCCGGTGAACTAGCTATTCTCGGGAAACGACGAAGTCACACGGCTATAATTCACCGGACTATCCGGTGGTGCACCGGACTGTCCGGTGAGCCAACGGCGCCAGCGCCAATGGTCATCCGCGCGATCAACGCGCGACACGTGGCCCGCTCCAACGGTCGGCTGGGTGCACCGGACTGTCCGGTGTGCACCAGACAGTGTCCGGTGCGCCAACCAGCCCCGAGGAGCAACGGTTGGATGCGCCCGATATGGAAGGAGATCGCACACCGGACAAGCTACAGTGGTTGTCCGGCGGCGCACTGGACTGTCCGGTGCGCCACTCGACAGAAAGCAAGGGTAGCCTTCCACGTTGATCTCCAACAGCTCCTAGCTGCCTTGGGGCTATAAAAGGGACCCCTAGGCGCATGGAGCAGGACACCAAGCACTCTCTAAGTATACTAAGACATCCAGACTCCGCCTCCACGCATTTGATCGATTATGTTAAGTGATCTGAGCTCCGTTTGAGTTGCGTACTCCCTGTGCTGTGTTTTGAGCTCAAGTCTTGGCTTGTGTGCGTGTGTGTGCTACGGATTTGAGTCTTGCGTGTGTTGTTCTCTCTCTCTTACTACTGTGATTCTCTTGTGACAAACTTGTAAGGGCGAGAGGCTTCAATCTGTGGAGATTCCTCGCAAACGGGAAAAAGACTATAAGGAAGAAAGTCATGGTATTCAAGTTGATCATTGGATCACTTGAAAGGTGTTGAGTGCAACCCTCGTCCATTGGGACGCCACAACATGGAAGTAGGCAAGTGTTACTTGGCCGAACCACAGGATAAAAATCGCGTGTCTCGTGTGTTGCTTCTTGTGATTACTTTATTTGCACGAGCGTGTTCCATAGCCACTTGATTTTACTAACTCCTTAACAATCAAGTTGTGGATATTTAGTGTTTAATTTTACAGGATCACTTATTCACCTCCCCCCTCTAGGTGCTCTCAATTGGTATCAGAGCCGTACTCTTCATCTAAGGGACTAACCGCCCGAAGAGATGGATCCTAAGGGAAAGGGGATGGTGGTCAATGACAAGGAAAAGGAGTCCGTCTTCAACAAGCCAAGAGACGTCAAGCCTACCGACTCAGGCTCGAGTCACAAGAAGAGAGACGGGAAGAAGAAGAGGCGCATCAAGAAGATCATCTACTACGACAACGATGCCTCGTCTTCTTCACCACGGGACGACGACGACTCCTCGTCAAAGAAAAAGACGGTTAATCAAAACTATTCATTTGATTATTCCCGTATTCCGTACAATTCAAATGCTCATTTACTATCAATTCTAATTGGGAAACCCCCACACTTTGATGGAGAAGACTATTCTTTCTGGAGTCATAAAATGCGTAATCATTTATTTTCCCTCCATCTTAGTATCTGGGAAATTGTTGAGAACGGAATGCATTTTGATAGTACTGACAATCCTATTTTCATAAATGAGCAAATTCATAAAAATGCCCAAGCCACTACTGTGCTGCTAGCATCTCTATGCAGGGATGAATATAACAAGGTCAGCGGCTTGGACAACGCCAAACAAATCTGGAACGCTCTCAAAATATATCACGAGGGTAATGACGCCACCATGATCACCAAGATGGAACTGGTGGAAGGCGAGCTGGGGAGGTTCGCGATGATCAGGGGAGAGGAGCCAACACAGACCTACAACAGGCTCAAGACCCTGGTCAACAAAATCCGAAGCTACGGGAGCACAAGATGGACGGAACATGACGTCGTCCGACTCATGCTCATGTCATTTACAGTTATTGACCCCTATCTTGTGAATCTTATTCGTGAAAACCCCAGGTACACCAAAATGACGCCCGAAGAGATCCTCGAAAAATTCGTAAGCGGGCGCATGATGGTTAAGGAGGCAAGATATGTGGATGACGCCTTGAACGGTCCACTACCCATCTACGAGCCGCAGCCTGTTGCTCTCAAGGCAACAAGCAACAAGGAGGCGCTACCAAGCAAGTTAGCACAAGTGGAGGCTGCCGGGCTCAACGAGGACGAAATGGCGCTTATCATCAAGCATTTCAAGACTGCTCTTAAAGGACGTAAGGAGTACCCCCAACAAGAACAAAACAAGGGAAAAGTGTTCATGCTTCAAATACGGTAAGACTGATCATTTCATAGAACAATGCTCCGATAATGATAATGACCAGGGACAAGAAAAGAGCGGGAAGAGGGAGAAAAAGAAGAACTACAGGAAGGCAAAGGGCGAGGCGCACCTTGGAAAGGAATGGGATTCGAACTGCTCCTCGTCCGACTCCGACTATGAAGGTTTAGCTGCCTCGGCCTTCGACAAGTCTTCACTCTTCCCCAACGAATGCCATACATGTCTTATGGCCAAGGAAAAGAAGGTATATGTTCGAGATACCCCTAAGTACACTTCTTCTAGCGATGAGGAATCTTCTGATGATGAAGTAGATTACTCTGATTTATTTAAAGGGTTAGATCAAGCTAAAGTAGAGAAAATAAATGAATTAATCGATGCTCTCAATAAAAAAGATAGACTGCTAGAAAAGCAAGAGGATATTTTATATGAGGAATATGACAAATTTGTTAGTGTGCAAAAATATCTTGCTTTAGAAGTTAAAAGGAATTAAATGCTATCCTCAGAGTTGTCTGCTTGCCATGAATCTGCCTCTAGTTTAAGGAGTTTAAATGATGAATTAAATGCTAAGCTAGAGGAAGTTAACAAAACTAGTTCATGTGTAGAGCATGTTGTTATTTGTAATAGATGTAAGGATTTTGATATTGATGCCTGTGATGAACATCTTGCTTCTATTACCAAATTGAACAATGAGGTGGCAAGTCTTAATGCTCAACTTAAGACTTGCAAAGTTGAATTTGATAAACTAAAATTTGCTAGGGATGCCTACACTGTTGGTAGACACCCCTCAATTAAGGATGGGCTTGGTTTTTGAAAGGAAACCAAGAACTTAACAAGCCAAAGGACTCCCGTTCTCAACAAGGAGAAAGGGAAGGCCCCTATGGCTAGTAGTCCCCAAAAGAATCATGCTTACATTTATGATAGAAAATTTACTAGAAATGCTCATAATGATAGATACTATGATCATGTTATGATTGCTTCTAGCTCTACTTATGATTGTGGTAGAAATAGGCCTAGACGCAATCATGTTGTGTCTCATGCGCCTAGGAGAATTATGCTACTCATGCTTCTAGGAAAATGTGCAATGAACCTATTACTGTTTTTCATGCTTGCAACAATTCTTTTGTACTTTCATGTAAGAATGCAAAAGTAGTTGCTAGGAAGTTGGGATCCAAATGCAAGGGAGACAAAACTTGCATATGGGTTCCAAAAACTATTGTGACAAACATGGTAGGACCCAACAAGAGTTGGGTACCTAAAGCCCAAGCTTAAATTGCCTTGCAGGTTTATGCATCCGGGGGCTCAAGCTGGATTATCGACAGCGGATGCGCAAACGGACAAACCACATGACGGGGGAGAAGAAGATGTTCACCTCCTACGCCAAGAACAAGGATTCCCAAGATACAATCATAATTGGAGATGGGAATCAAGGCAAGGTCAAAGGTTTGGGAAAGATAGCCATCACAAGCGAGCACTCTATTTCAAATGTATTTTTAGTAGAGTCGCTAGGATACAACCTTCTGTCTGTAAGTCAATTGTGCCACATGGGTTACAATTGTTTATTTACAAATGTTGATGTATCTGTCTTTAGAAGGAGTGATGGTTCATTAGCTTTTAAGGGTGTATTAGACGACAAGCTCTATTTAGTTGATTTTTCGAAAGAGAATGCCGATCTAGATGCATGCATAATGGCTAAGACTAGTATGGGCTGGCTTTGGCATCACCGTCTAGCACATGTTGGGATGAAGAACCTTCATAAACTTCTAAAGGGAGATCATGTGTTAGGACTAACCAATGTATGTTTTGAGAAAGACAGACCTTGTGCAGCATGTCATGCAGGAAAATAGGTGGGAAGCACTCATCACAGCAAGAACGTAGTGACAACATCAAGACCACTGGAGCTTCTTCACATGGATCTCTTCGGACCCGTTGCCTACCTCAGCATCGGGGGAAGTATGGTCTTGTAATTATTGATGATTTTTCCCACTTCACTTGGGTGTTCTTTTTACAGGATAAGTCAGAAACCCAAGGGACCCTAAAGCGCTTCTTAAGGAGAGATCAAAACAAATTTGAGCTAAAGGTGAAGAAGATAAGGAGCGACAATGGGTCCGAGTTCAAGAATCTACAAGTTGAAGAGTTTCTTGAGGAGGAAGGCATCAAGCACAAGTTCTCCGCTCCCTATACACCACAACAAAATGGTAGAGAGGAAGAATAGGACGCTAATCGACATGGCGAGAATGATGCTTGGAGAGTTCAAGACGCCCAAGCTATTTTGGTCGGAAGCTGTGAACACAGCCTGCCACGCCATAAACCAGCTCTATCTGCATCGCCTCCTCAAGAAGACCTCCTACGAACTCCTTACCGGTAACAAACCCAATGTCTATTACTTTCGTGTATTTGGGAGCAAATGCTACATTCTGGTTAAGAAAGGTAGACATTCTAAATTTGCTCCCAAGGCAGTAGAAGGGTTTTTACTAGGGTATGACTCAAATACAAAGGCGTATAGGGTCTTCAACAAATCATCAGGATTAGTTGAAGTCTCTAGCGACGTTGTATTTGATGAGACTGATGGCTCTCTAAGAGAGCAAGTTGATCTTGATGATGTAGATGAAGAAGAAATTCCGACGGTCGCAATACGCACGATGGCGATAGGTGATGTGCGACCATAGGAACTACAGGAATAGGATCAACCATCTTCCTCGACAATGGTGCATCCCCCAACTCAAGGCGGTGAACAGGTACCTCAAGAAGAGGGGTAGGATCAAGGGGGAGCACAAGAAGAATGGGTTATGGAGGAAGAAGCACCACGGGTCCCTCCAACTCAAGTCCGAGCGACGATCCAAAGACATCACCCTGTCGATCAGATTCTGGGTGACATCAACAAGGGAGTAACTACTCTCTCACGATTAGCTAATTTTTGTGAGCATTACTCGTTTGTCTCTTATATTGAGCCTTTCAGGGTAGAAGAGGCCTTGTAGGATCCGGACTGGGTGTTGACCATGCAGGAAGAGCTAAACAACTTCAAGAGAAATGAATCTGGAGCCTAGTGCCACGTACAAAGCAAAACATTGTGGGAACCAAGTGGGTGTTCCGTAACAAGCAAGACGAGCACGAAGTGGTGATAAGAAACAAGGTTCGACTTGTGGCAAAAAGTTATGCCCAAGTCGCTGGTTTGGATTTCGAGGAGACTTTTGCTCCTGTGGCTAGGTTAGAGTCAATTCAAATATTATTAGCCTATGCTGCTCACCATTCCTTTAGGCTATTCCAAATGGACGTCAAGAGCGCCTTCCTCAACGGGCCAATCAAGGAGGAGGTATACGTGGAATAACCTCCTGGCTTTGAGGATGACAGCAGGGTGATGACGCAAAAGTTTGAGATGTCAATGATGGGCGAGGTGACCTACTTCCTTGGGTTCCAAGTGAAGCAACTCAAGGACGACACCTTCATCTCCTAAACAAAATACACTCAGGATCTTCTCAAGAGGTTTGGGATGAATGACACCAAGCCCGCGAAGATACCGATGGGAACTGACGGGCACATTGACCTCAACAAAGGATGTAAGTCTGTTGATCAAAAGACATACCGGTCTATGATAGGTTCATTACTTTATCTTTGTGCTAGTAGACCAGACATTATGCTTAGTGTATGCATATGTGCGAGATATCAATCTGACCCCAAGGAATGTCACATTGTGGTCGTTAAGCGAATTCTTAGGTATTTAGTTTCTATGCCTTGCTTCGGGATCTGGTATCCAAAGGGGTCTACCTTTGACTTGATTGGATACTCAGACTCCGATTATGCCAGGTGCAAGATCGATAGGAAGAGTACATCAGGGACGTGCCAATTTCTAGGAAGGTCCCTGGTGTCCTAAAGTTCGAAGAAACAAATGTCCGTTGCCCTATCCACCGCTGAGGCTGAGTATGTTGCCGCGGGACAGTGTTGCGCACAACTACTTTGGATGAAGCAAACCCTCTAGGACTTTGGCTACAATCTGAGCAAAGTCCCACTCCTATGTGACAATGAGAGTGTAATCCGCTTGGTGGATAATCCTGTTGAACACAGCCGCACTAAGCACATAGACATCCGACATCACTTCCTGAAAGACCACCAGCAAAAGGGAGATATCGATGTGTACCACATTAGCACCGAGAACCAGCTAGCTGATATTGAAAGGGAAATGTGCCCTTAGGCCATTTCTAGTATAGTTTTGGTGATTAAGTGCCCAACACGTATTGAGTGAGTAATCTTGTGCCAAATGATTGATGAAGTGCAAATCAACAAGAAGGTATGATTCTAGACTTAGTACATTGGTTTTTGTGTACTAACATATTTGTCTAAGTGCTGGAATCAGAGAAAAGAGGAGAAGAAATCATCTTAGCTGGAACAGCCAAGACTCAGCGCAGTCTAGCACACCGGACTGTCCGGTGGTGCACCGGACAGTGTCCGATGCGCCAGGCCAGCCTCCGGTGAACAGGCCACTCTCGGGAACTGACGTCGGTGTACGGCTATAATTCACCAGACTGTCCGGTGAGCCGTCTGCGGCGAAGTCGTCGCTCTCGGGAATCGTTCAACGGCGTACGGCTATAATTCACCGGACGGTCCGGTGAGGCACCGGACTGTCCGGTGAGCCAACGGTCGACTACGCCAACGGTCGGCCACGCAATCCGCGCATGACGCGTGGGCGCGCCAACGGTCGGCAGGGGGCACCGGACTGTCCGGTGTGCACCGGACAGTGTCCGGTACGCCAACGGCTCCATTTCTGCAATGGTCGACTGAGTTATTTTTGGAAGGCAATCTGCACCGGACTATGAACAGTGCATGTCCGGTGGTGCACCGGACTGTCCGGTGCACCACCCGACAGAAGGCAAGAATTGCCTTCCCAAATTGCTTCCAACGGCTCCTAGCTGCCTTAGGGCTATAAAAGGGACCCCTAGGCGCATGGAGGAGTACACCAAGCATACTTTGAACATTCTAAGTCTCTCACACTCTGTCTCGGCACACTCGATTAATTTTCTTAGTGATTTGAGCTCCGTTCTAGTGGTGAACTTGTTGCATTTCATTTGAGCTCAAGTCTTGGCCTGTGTGTGTGCGTATAGCTGTGGATTTGTGTGTGTTGCTTCCCTCCCTTACTCTAGTGCTTTTACATTGATATTTGTTGTAAGGGCGAGAGACTCCAACTTGTGGAGATTCCTCGCAAAAGGGAAGTGATAAGAAAAGGAACACCGTGGTATTCAAGTTGATCATTGGATCACTTGAAAGGGGTTGAGTGCAACCCTCGTCCATTGGGACGCCACAACGTGGAGGTAGACAAGTGTTGTACTTGTCGAACCACGGGATAACTCGCATGTCTCTTGTGATTGCTTTTTGTGTGATTGTTGTGATTCGCAAGAGCTCGCCTTATAGTCACTTGGTATTATCTCTCTAACACTTAACCAAGTTTTGTGGCTATAAGTTTTAAGTTTTTACGGGATCACCTATTCACCCCCCTCTAGGTGCTCTCAATTGGTATCAGAGCCGTTCTCTTCACGAAAGGGACTAATCGCCCGAAGAGATGGATCCTAAGGGAAATGGGATGGTGGTCAACGATAAGGAGAAGGAATACGTCTTCAATGAGCCAAGAGATGATAAGCCCACTGACTCTGGCTCGAGTCACAAGAAGAAGGATGGGAAGAAGAAGAGGCGCATCAAGAAGATAGTATACTACGACAGCGACGAGTCTTCCTCTTCCCAAAAAGACGACGACGACGAGAAAAAGAAAGCGGTTAACTCAAACTTTTCTTTTGATTATTCTCGTATTCCGTCTAACTCCAATGCTCATTTACTTTCAATTCCACTTGGGAAACCTCCGCACTTTGATGGAGAGGACTACGGATTTTGGAGTCACAAAATGCGTAGCCATTTGTTCTCTCTTCATCCAAGTATATGGGAGATAGTAGAAAATGGAATGAATTTTGATAGTACGGATAATCCCATGTTTATCAATGAACAAATTCACAAAAATGCACAAGCTACCACTGTTCTATTAGCATCCTTGTGCAGGGAAGAATACCATAAGGTGAGCGGCTTGGATAACGCCAAGCAGATTTGGGACACCCTCAAGATCTCGCATGAGGGGAACGACGCTACCATGATCACTAAGATGGAGTTGGTGGAGGGCGAACTGGGAAGGTTCGCAATAATCAGGGGGGAGGAGCCAACCCAAACGTACAACAGGCTCAAGACCCTGGTCAACAAAATCAGGAGCTATGGAAGCACGAGATGGACGGACCACAACGTCGTCTGGCTTATGCTAAGGTCCTTCACTGTCCTTGATCCTCATCTTGTAAACTCTATTCGTGAAAATCCTAGGTACACCAAGATGACGCCCGAGGAAATACTCGGAAAGTTTGTAAGCAGGCGAATGATGATCAAGGAGGCGAGATATGTTGATGAGGCGCTGAATGGCCCAATGCCGATCCACGAGCCTCAAACCGTTGCTCTCAAAGCAACAAGTAGCAGCGAGGCACTACCTAGCAAGGTGGCGCAAGTTGAGGCGGCCGGGCTAAATGAGGATGAAATGGCCCTCATTATCAAGCGTTTCAAGACGGCACTAAAAGAAAGAAAGGAGCATCCAAACAAGAGCAAAACAAAGGGAAAACGCTCCTGCTTTAAATGTGGTAAGTATGGTCATTTTATAGCAAATTGTCCCGACAATACTAATGACCAGGAACAAGAGAAAATCGGGAAGAGGGAAAAGAAGAAGGCCTACAAGAAGGCGAAGGGCGAGGCGCACCTCGGCAAAGAGTGGGACTCGGATTGTTCGTCGTCCGACTCCGACGACGAAGGACTCGCCGCCTCGGCCTTCAACAAGTCGTCGCTCTTCCCCAACGAGCGCCATACTTGTCTAATGGCAAAGGAAAAGAAGGTAAACACTAGAGAAACTCCTAAGTACTCTACTTCTAGTGATGAGGACTCTAGTGATGATGAAATTGATTACACTAGCCTGTTCAAAGGATTAGATAGAGCAAAAATAGAAAAGATCAATGAATTGATTGATGCTCTAAATGAAAAGAATAGACTTTTAGAAAAGCAAGAGGATCTTTTATATGAAGAGCATGATAAATTTGTAAGTGTGCAAAAGTCTCTTGCTTTAGAAGTTAAAAGGAATGAAATGCTTTCTTGTGAATTATCTACTTGTGATGAGACTATGGCTATCTTAAGTAATATTAATGATGATTTAAATGCTAAGCTAGAAGTAGCAAATAAATCTAGTTCTTGTGTAGAGCATGTTGTGATTTGTAATAGGTGTAAGGATTTTAATGTTGATGCTTGTAGTGAACATTTAATTTCTATTACTAGATTAAATGATGAAGTGGCTAGTCTTAATGCCCAACTTAAGACTAGCAAAAATGATTTTGATAAACTAAAATTTGCAAGAGATGCCTACACTGTTGGTAGACATCCCTCAATTAAGGATGGGCTTGGCTTTCGAAGGGAAGCCAAGAACTTAACAAGTCAAAGGGCTCCCATCTTCGCCAAGGACAAAGGGAAGGCCCCTATGACTAGTAATGCTCAAAGGAATCATGCTTTTATCTGTAGTGATAGAAAATTTTCTAGAAATGTTCGTTATAATAGGAGTTATAATGCTTTTGACTCACATGCCATGATTGCTTCGAGTTCCAATTTTAATGGTAGGCCTAAGAGAAATATTGTGTCTCATGCTCCTAGAAAAGTTTGTAATAAACCTACCACTGTTTTTCATACTTGCAACACTACATTTGTTCTTTCATGCAAAAATAAAAAGGTGGTTGCTAAAAAGATGGGGGCCAAATGCAAGGGAGACAAGACTTGCATTTGGGTCCCTAAGGCTATTGTTACTAACCTTGTAGGACCCAACAAGAGTTGGGTACCTAAAACCCAAGCCTAATTTGCCTTGCAGGTTTATGCATCCAGGGGCCCAAGCTGGATTATCGACAGCGGATGCACAAACCACATGACGAGGGAGAAGAAGATGTTCACCTCCTACGTCAAGAACAAAGATTCCCAAGATTCGATCATCTTTGGAGACGGGAATCAAGGCAAGGTTAAAGGACTAGGGAAGATAGCTATTTCATCCGAGCATTCCATTTCTAATGTGTTCTTAGTTGAATCGCTCGGGTATAACTTGTTGTCCGTTAGTCAACTGTGTAATATGGGTTACAATTGCTTATTTACCAATGTAGATGTGTCTGTCTTTAGAAGGAGTGATGGTTCATTAGCTTTTAAGGGTGTACTAGACGACAAACTCTATTTAGTTGACTTTTCGAAGGAGGAGGCCGGTCTAGATGCATGCTTAATTGCTAAGACTAGCATGGGCTGGCTGTGGCATCGCCGTCTATCACATGTTGGGACGAAGAACCTTCACAAACTTCTGAAGGGAGAACATGTGTTAGGTCTAACAAATGTGTTTTTCGAAAAAGATAGACCTTATGCAGCTTGTCAAGCAGGTAAACAGGTGGGAAGCGCTCATCACAACAAGAATGTGATGACTACATCAAGACCTCTGGAGCTACTGCATATGGACCTCTTTGGACCCGTCGCCTACCTTAGCATCGGGGGAAGTAAGTATGGTCTTGTTGTTGATGATGATTTTTCCCGCTTCACTTGGGTATTCTTTTTGCAGGATAAATCAGAAACCCAAGGAACCCTCAAGCGCTTTCTAAGGCAAGCTCAAAATGAATTTGAGCTCAAGGTGAAAAAGATTAGAAGCGACAACGGGTCCGAGTTCAAGAACCTTCAAGTGGAGGAGTTTCTTGAGGAGGAAGGAATCAAGCACGAGTTCTCCGCTCCCTACACACCACAGCAAAATAGTGTGGTAGAGAGGAAGAATAGGACGCTTATAGACATGGCGAGGACGATGCTTGGAGAATTCAAGACGCCCGAGCGGTTTTGGTCGGAAGCTGTGAACACAGCTTGCCACGCCATAAACCGGGTCTACCTTCATCGCCTCCTCAAGAAGACGTCGTATGAACTTCTAACCGGTAACAAACCTAACGTGTCTTATTTTCGTGTATTTGGGAGTAAATGTTATATTCTAGTGAAGAAAGGTAGGAATTAAAAATTTGCTCCCAAAGCTGTAGAAGGGTTTTTACTATGTTATAACTCAAATACAAAGGCGTATAGGGTCTTCAACAAATCGTAGGGTTTGGTTGAAGTCTCTAGCGACGTTGTATTTGATGAAACTAATGGCTCTCCAAGAGAGCAAGTTGATCTTGATGATATAGATAAAGACGATGTTCCAACGGACGCAATTCGTACCATGGCGATTGGAGATGTGCGACCATAGGAACACTAAGTGCAAGATCAACCTTATTCCTCAACAATGGTGCATGTCGGTGTTTTGGGTCCGACCGCGCACCTGGGGTTACCCCTCAAGGTGCTTCTAGGAGTAGGACGGTGTTATCGACTGTAGCTCGATGGTTCATGCTGGATGCACGAGAAACAGTGGACAATGGTTTACAGGTTTGGGCCGCTTTGAGACGCATAACACCCTACGTCCTGTCGAGAGTGTTTTATGTGGTGAGTTACAAGAGGATTCTCTAGCGCTGAGAACGCAAAGAGTTGGGTGGGAGGCTAAGTAGCGAGTCTCTGATCTGAAGGGGTGCTCCCTAGGCCTTATATATTCGACCGTGGGGCGGTACATGTGGATATTACAACGACGCGTACCTAAGAAATAGTGAACCAACTAAGTCTGTCCTCCTATAATCCTGCCAACCCATTCTCGCTTGGTTCTGTTGTACAGGGCTCCTGCATGGGAAGGTCGGGCCTCTGTTGTGATTGCTGCTCGAATTCGTTGGGCCGTCTTGGGCTTGTGTCGATTCGCTTCATTGATCGTTCCTTCCCAGGCCCACGAGGGGGATGGCCTTACGAATTATGGGGCCCTTGGGCCTTTCGTGAGGTCTTTTATCCTTCTGGTGGACCTAGGGGATATCTGTCCCCCACAAGCCCCCGATCTTTGGGTCGATTCTGAAACAAACGGCCCAAGTATCCTAGGTCCAGCTTGTAGTTTTTGACTTTAACAAGGGATGCTTTGGAAATAAGCTTGTCGGACCACTGCTTCTGAGTTCTGAATGATCCGGTAGAAACACTTTTTCACTGTCTTTTCCTGCCTTTATTACTCGAAATTAGGTGTTCTGTCTCAGACTCATGCTTCGGAAGTCAGCGTCTTTGTACCATAGGACTTCAAATTTCATTGGGTGCACCCAATGGGTGTAGCCCTCGAGCTTCGAGTGGATTTTTGCAGATAATCCGCTTGAAGGTCTTTACTTCGAGTATTATCCAAGATCATTTTTATCTTCCTCTTGCGCTTTTTCAGGGGTCAGCCTTGTCTTGATCTTGCCTTATGCTTTAGAGGTCAGCACTTTACTTCTTCGGGGATGATGATCTATCGGGTGCACCGAAGGTGCACCCAATGGGTGTAGCCCCCGAGCTTCAAGTGGATTTTTGAAAATAATCCACTCGAAGGTCTTCATTTCGTGTCTTTTCCTGGGAATCATCCTTCCCCTTTGCCGAATGTCTTGGAGATCAACATTATATTATTGATACTACGCTTTAGAGGTCAGCATACATTTTTGTCTTTGTGGCCGAGTACGCGGTCTGCCCATATCTTGATAGGTCTTGCCATTTATTTGATCTGCGACTGATTGGTCGTTCAATAGATGGCCCTTGGCTAGTCTTCATGTCACTTCGTGCTTTGATGCTTCTGTCGATTAGACTTGTACCTCATCGGCTATATTTGGCTTTCCTTTGATCCCTGCTGATATCTTTCTTCTGTCTTGAAGTATTCATTGCATATACTATTCGGATGTGACAGTGTTGAAAATATACTGATAATTCCTGGGCGTTCCCCCCCAATGGGTGTAGGCAAGGGGCGGCTTGGCACGCTGAGCGTTTAGCAAACTGCTTCTAAGTAGAAACTTGATGTGACCGCGAGCATAATCATATCGCCCGCGCAGTTGACTAGAGTCCCAATGGGTGTCGTGTTACGTGAAACGGCGTTAGCCGCCTGATGTGTCTTCAGACAGTTTGAATTGCATATTGAATTTTTGCGACTGTTCAGTGGCCGTGGTAGGAGGTGAGCGGTTGTCTTCTTCTTCTATAAATAGTGCTCTTGCTTCTCCGGCATTTTCACATCTCTTACTGCTGCTTGCTGTTTTACCCTCCTCTTCTTCCTTCCATTTCCAACATGGGCAAAAGTAAGAAAGGTGGTAGTTCTTCGCATCGCCCTTGTGATAAACGCAAGCGTGAGCCGACTCCTCCCTCGGAGGACTTCGACGACTCGGAGTACTCGGAGGAGGAGTTCTCCTCCGAGTCCGAGGGCTCTCTGGCTCCTGCCTCTCCCCCGGCGTCGTCTGATGATTCAGACGACTCCCAGGGGATTGCCGTAGAGGTCTGGACTTACATCCGGTCTGTCGAGTGCGCCGGGCTCGGATGAGTCGGAGTACTCCTCGGACTCGTCCGAGGAGGGCGGTGGCGACGGTGATGGCGGTGACGGCGGCGGAGGCGACGGCGACAGCAGCAGTGACGGCGGTGAAGGCGATGGCGACGGCGGCGGCAAGGGTGGTAGCGGCGACGGCGGCGATAGCGGCAAGGGTGGCAGCAGGGGCAGCAACAAGGCCAGTGGCTAGATGCCACTGGTTTTAATTATTAGTATAGAGTAGTAGTAGTATAATGAAATAATGTAGTAGTAGTTAGTAGTATATAGTAGTGAAGTATAGTGTAGTAGTAGGGAGGTCATCAACTCATAATGAGTTGATTTGTAAGTTCGGTAATGCTTCCCTTATAATGAAGAGTGGTTTCGCCTCACTTTGTGCACTTTTATTTTGCTTTCTTGTGATTCGCCGCTCTCATTAATGCCTGAGGGATGTTTGGAATCAACGAATCACGCTTTTGGTTGTTTTCTTCGCGATGTCAACACTTTGGTGATGGTAGCCGAGTCATCTGAAATCATGTCATTGCTTTAGGAGTGACGACCAAGTTATTACTGGCGACGTTGGCACTTTTTGAAGTAATGGCTGAGCGATAGCGGCCACGTCAGTGTTTTAGAAATAACGACCGAGCGGTTACTGGTGATGTTGGAGGTAACAACCGAGTGATCGATGGCAACGTCGGCGTTTTAGAGGTAACAACCGAGTGATCGATGGCAACATCGGCGTTTTAGAGGTAACAACCGAGTGATAACGGGCCACGCCGGCCACTTTGGAGATAGTGGCCGAGTAGAGTCTGGTAACGTCAGCGTTCTTAGAAATAACCGTTGAGTTAGAATGGACCGTGTCGGCCGTTTTGGAAATAACGGCCGAGTGATGATGTGGCATGCTCGCGCTTTAGAAATAACGATCGGACGATGACGTGGCACGCCAGCGCTTTAGAGATAATAGCTGGGTGATGACTGGGCGCTTTTTAGATTCAGCATCTGGCTTCGGAAAACCCCATATGCACTGTACTGTCGTGCGCCTCCACTTTCCATGCCCTAGTTCTTGCTTTTCTGCACCTAGGCCTTCTCCGCTCTCTTGCAACGCTGCTTCCGTTCCGTTCGCTGGCAAGGTTGAAATGGCACCCAAGCGAAAAGCTTCGAGTTCGTCCGTCGCGGTCATCCCTCCCATCGACCCCAACAGTCAGTTGCCTTTTGCAGGTAACCATATGTCTGTTGTCTCTGAATCCGACCTTCTCCACCTTGTATCTATCGGGGTTCTTCCTCCGAAGGAGCTCTGTTCCTGGCAGATCTGCTGTGGGGTCACTGTTCCAACAGAGGACACTCACGAATCCGTCATCTACGTTCCTTTTCTCCTCCGCGGCCTTGCTCTTCCCATTTCTCCTTTTTTTCCGCGGTCTCCTTGATTTCTATCGCTTGAATCTGACCCATCTGAATCCCAATTCTGTTCTGCAAGTCTCTATCTTTGTTCATTTATGCGAAGCTTTTCTCGGAGTTCTGCCACACTTTGGCCTGTGGAAGTATTTGTACCGCTGTCGCCCTGGGATGGCCGGAGGGCAGCACCAGCTGGTGGGGGGCGCGAGCTTGGAGATGCGCCGTGGGAGGAAGGCTGATTACCTCGACATCCCGCTCAAGGATAGTATCAAGGGATGGTGTCTGGAATGGTTCATCATGGAGAATCATGGGAATTCTCTCCCCCACGGTCAGGAAGACAGCCGGATGTTCGCACTCCGAGCTGGACCGAATCCCCCACAGACCAGGAAGTAACAGAAGCAGGGGCTCTGCTAGCTGAAGTTGGATTGCTGAAAGAAAGGGGTCTGACTGTAGAATCTGTGGTCGCTGACTTTGTTTTCAAGAACATCCAACCACTGAAAGATAGAGCATATCCAGCCTATCTGTATCGAGGCTTTGCTGATTCGACTCGGGTAACCAACAGAAGAATTCCTGCCGTGGACTTGGTGGGCCGGCTCGAGATGATACTCAGAGGCAAGGTGTCGAACGTCGGCGCTCCTGTTGCATACTCGGCTTGGAATCTACCTCCTTCCAAGGCCTTTACCAGTTTTGTTTCAAATCCTCCTGCTGGCGATAGCGGTTTGGGCCTTAGAGTGCGACCCTCTCCCGAAGAGGTTAGTGCTTTGGTTGTCTCACTTGAAGAAATTCCTGATGACGAGAGGCAGGTTCATTTTGAGGTGCCTTTAAATCCGAGTGATGCAGAAATAAGTGTCATGCTGGATATGTTAGCTAAAAATTCTTCTGATGCAGTCCCTACTAAAACACTGGCGGTAGCGCCCATCCCAGAAGCTAGCGAAGCTTTAGATATTCAGAAGTCTGACAACGTTCGTCCGAAGCATTCTCGCCGAGCCAATCAGCCTGCTTCTCCTGCTGACGGGAAGAAACAGAAGAAGAGACGTCTTCGTCGAGTGTCTAGTTTGGATCAGGATGCTGGTCCTTCCGTTCCTGCTGCTGAAGAAGTGCCGGTGCCTGCATTTGCTGAAACTGACCCTAATGGGTGTAGCCTGCCTGCTATTAACCCCAATGGGTGTGACCTAGATGACGCTGACCCCAATGGGTGTACTGTCCGCGTTGTTGATGATGGTGAGGAAGAGGGGGATGGAATCCCTCTAACTCGGAAGAACAGCCGACGCTATATTGCCAGTGGCGAAAGCAGTGGTGTTCCTTCTCCAGCCCTGTCTGCTCTTGTTGGTCTACAAGAATTGTCTCTGGCCAACTTTGATCAAGCTCTTGAGGATATGGTCCTAGAAGATCTGTTGTCCGAACCAGCAGATGGTGGCATGATGGATGTTTGCCCTGATGTGCCTGATGCTGGGCTGGAATTATCTCGGGCGGTGTCCCACGCCTCGTCGACCTTGGAGCACAGTCTTAAGGGTCAGGAGGCCGGCCCAGATTGTACTGTTCCTATGGAAGTGGTTGAGGGTCCTTCGGCCTTAGAGGTGGCTGCCTCGGAGGGCCTGGCCCTCAAAAATAGCGCTGGTGCTTACCCAACCCCCGAGGTTGTTGCCGAGGATGATCCGGCTCGGATGGGTAGCGCGAGCGATAACCCAGCCCCCGAGGGTGTTCGAGTTGGTTCTCCCTCTAACACTTCCATGGATGTTCACGTGGGATCTTCTCCTCCGCACTTTGATTGTATGGCAGTAGTACGGGTTTCGTGTCAAGAGGTCGTTTTAGAGGTCAACGTTCCTGATGACAGAGTTCTGACTTCTACTGATGACACTGATTTGGTTCCCAATGATGCATTGCGGGTTGTTCCAGTTGGTGACCCTTCAGCAAGCCATCAGTTGATTTCCCATGACTTGGGGGTTCCCTCATTCTTCTCCAACCTCCAGGTAACTTGGTTTCTTCTGCCCTAACTTTTACTTCAGGTAGACTGCTGTTATTATGCTCATCTATTTTTAACGTCAGGCATTGGTGGATGAAATGGCTACCTGGTTGAAATCACAGGGAACCTCTGTCCCAGAAGGGGCTTTGTCCCTAACGCATTGGAATCCAGTGTTACTTCAGCGGCGAGTATCTGACTTGGAGATGGCAAATGCTGGTTAGTGCCCTTTTTGCCTTCATTGGCTATTTGAGTAATCTGCTTTATAGCTGAACACCCTTGCTTGACTGTTTCCTGACAGACATGGCTCGATGATATTCTGACCTTGAAGAGAGGTATTCTCAAAGTCAGGCTGCACTGGCCCAGGTTTCTGCCTCTCTGAATGACGCTAACTCCACTCTCCGTGCTCAACTTGATTCTGAAAAGGTGGCTACTGAATTGAACTTTCGCTTGCCCTTGTCTGCTATGCTTTTGGTGCTTGCTTGACGTTGGAGAAACCGGCTCTTGTCTGCAGGAAGAGAAACGTGCTCTTGCTACTTCTCGCGACAATCTGGAAAAGCTATACCGTGATGCCAGCAACTCGTTGACTATCTTGGAGAGGAGTCATCGTTTTACCATGGAGGACTTGGATAACCACCGCTACAAGCTGCAAGAGTCTCTGGATGATATGATTCGCCTCAGGCAATTGGTGTCAAACAAGGATACTGTCATCAAGGATCTGCGTGCTTCCAAAAAGTCGGTAGTCCGGGAGCTAGAAGCCGCTCGGTTGGCTGTCAAGGCCGCTGAAGATACTTCTGCTACTCTGAAGGCCCAGTGCGACAAAGCAATGGACAAAGCCGTTCACGCGGGGCGAATTCTGATGAGGAGACCCAACGTGGTTGTTCCCGACGACATAGTGGCGGATGTGAATGCCGCTCCCGATTCTTCGAGTCATCCTTTCTCGTCGGTTGCGCCTGAGAAAAACATTTCCAGATAGAAAACACTGAATGCCTTGAGTATATGGTTAGTGTGCTTGGATGTTTCGTTAGAAAACACTTTTCGGTACCGAATACTGTTATTGTTTTCCCGTTGTTAGAGTTCAATGGTATCTACAGTCGTAAAAGTAAGTGCATTATGATGGTTTTGAATTTTTTCGTGGGGCATAGAGATCGCCCTGGGATGAATAGTTGCGGACGTGCCGAATGTGCCGCGCCAATTTAAGTCGTTGCCAACTTAAATTAATCGTTCCGCTGTCAGGGGTATAGTGATCGCCGACCTAAACCGATCGCTCCGTTAGCAGGGTATAGTGGTCACCCTTAGTTAAGTAAGCACGAGTATGTCGCACCGTCTTAAGTCATCGCCGACTTAAGCCGACTGCTCCGTTAGTAGGGTATAGTGGTCACCCCGAGTTAAGTAAGCGTGAGCATGTCGCACCGTCTTAAGTCATCGCCGATTTAAGCCGATTGCTCCGTTAGTAGGGTATAATGGTCACCCTGAGTTAAGTAAGCGTGAGCATGTCGCACCGTCTTAAGTCATCGCCGACTTAAGCCGATTGCTCCATTAGTAGGGTATAGTGGTCACCCCGAGTTAAGTAAGCACGAGCATGTCGCACCGTCTTAAGTCATCGCTGACTTAAGCCGATTGCTCCGTTAGTAGGGTATAGGGGTCACCCCGAGTTAAGTAAGCGTGAGCATGTCGCACCGTCTTAAGTCATTGCCGACTTAAGCCGATTGCTTCGTTAGTAGGGTATAGTGGTCACCCCGATTGACACCGTCTTAAGAATGCAAATTGACAACGAACAATTCCTGAAGTCTTTTTATTGATGATGCGTTTCCCGGCTTACAGAATACATTGCCGCCCCGATAGCTTTTGAAATATAGCTAAGGATAAAACTTCCTGAGATGTTCTATGTTCCATGAGTTCCCAACTTCTATGCCATCCATCTGTCTGAGACGATATGATCCAGGCCGAGTGACTTCAGCTACTATGAATGGTCCTTCCCATAGAGGTGACAATTTGTGCCGCCCCTCCCCCGTTAGAATTCGGCGGAGGACGAGATCTCCCACTGCGAAGGATCGATGCTGTATGGCCTTATCGTGATAGCGCCTCAGAGTTTGCTGATACCGTGCTGATTGAATCACCGTGTTTAGTCGTTCCTCTTCGAGTACATCGACATCCTCCAGTCTAGTAGCCTCAGCTTCTGCTATGTTTTCAAAGATCAACCTTGGTGCCCCAAACTTGAGATCAGCAGGTAGCACTGCCTCCGAACCATAGACCATAAAGAAAGGAGTGTTTCCATGCAGGGCTCGACTAGGTTGAGTTCTCAAGCTCCAAACGACGTACGACAATTCCCTGATCCACTTTCCTGCGAACTTTTCATTTTTGTCGAAAACTTTCTTTCTGAGCGCCTCCAATATCATCCCGTTGGCTCTTTCTACCTGTCCGTTGGCTCTTGGATGTGCCACAGAGGCATATTTGATCTGAATGCCCTTTTGCTCGCAGAAGTCGAAGAACTCTGAGCTTGTGAAGTTGGATCCCAGGTCGGTTATGATGCTGTTTGGTATTCCAAACCTGAATATTATATCTTGTATGAATTCCACTGCCTTAGCTGAAGTTAAGGAAGCCAATGGGTTTGAATTCTATCCACTTAGTGAACTTGTCGATAGCAACCAGTACATGAGTGTATCCTCCTTGAGCTTTTTTGAAAGGTCCAATCATATCCAATCCCTAGCATGCAAATGGCCAAGTTACGGGTATGGTTTGTAGTTGCTGTGCCGGTAGATGCTGCTGTTTCGACAAGTATTGACAGGCTTCGCACCTCTGAACTAACTTGGCTGCATCACTTTTTGCTGTTGGCCAGTAGAAACCCGACCTGAAGACTTTCCCAACCATGGTCCTGGATGCTGCATGCACTCCACATTGCCTAGCATGGACCTCATCTAGAAGTTGCTTTCCAGTATCTGAAAGAATACACTTCATGAGGACTCCTGACGCGCCCCTTCTATATAGCGTGTCCCCAATGAGCGTATAGTGAGCTGACTGCCTTGCGATACGCTCGGCAGTATTTTTGTCATCTGGTTCCTCTTCATTCCTTATATATCTGATGATCGGCTCCCTCCAGTCATCAGGATTTGATTCTGGTTGGCTCAGAGTATTGCATTCTTCTACCCAATCCGCTGAAATGCTCGGGCGCGGCACTTCTTGGACAAAAACTCCAGGCGGGACCTGAGTCCGACTGGACCCTAGCTTAGACAATGCATCAGCCGCCATGTTGCGGTCTCTCTCCACATGATGAAACTCCAATCCTTCAAATTTATCTTCTAGTTTCCGGACAGCAGTGCAATATTTTCCCATGAAATCATTCGAGCAATCCCATTCTTTGTTTATCTGACTTATGACCACCAGAGAGTCTCTATACACCATCAGTCTCTTGATGCCCAGTGATATGGCAATGTTCAGCCCGTGAATCAGAGCTTTGTACTCGGCTGCATTGTTAGATGCCGGGAATAACAATTGAAGAGCGTACTTGAGTTGTTCGCCTCCAGGTGCAATAAAGAGGATCCCTGTACCTGCTCCCTGTAGCTTCAATGAGCCATCAAAATACATTTGCCATACTTCTGCGACTTCCGGGTTATCCGGTACCTGTTGCTCGGTCCACTCTGATACGAAGTCAACTAGTGCTTGAGTTTTGATAGCAGTGCGAGGTCGAAATTCGATGTCATGAGATCCCAATTCACAGGCCCACTTGGCTACTCTTCCGATGGCTTCTTTGTTGTGGAGAATATCCCCTATTGGAAATCCAGTGACTACTATGACTTTGTGGTCGTCGAAGTAGTGCCGAAGCTTGCGTGCAGTTAGAAGTACTGCATACAATAGCTTTTGAACCTGAGGATATTTCTTCTTTGAAAAGCCCAGAACTTCACTGATGAAATAGACAGGGTGTTGTACTGGGTATGCATGCCCTTCTTCCGCTCGCTCGACTACTAACGCGGTGCTCACCACGTGAGTCGTGCAAGAGATGTACAATAACAGATCTTCTGTCGGTTGAGTCGGCGTGGCTCGGCGTGGCGGTTTCAGCACTGGTGGTGTCGTCAAGAATTTTTTCTGTGTGTCTAGAGCTTCTTGTGCTTCTGAAGTCCACTGAAATTTGTCCACCTTTTTGAGTAATTTATAGAATGGTAAGCCTTTTTCTCCCAGCCTTGATATGAACCTGCTTAGGGCTGCCATACACCCGGTGAGTCTTTGAACTTTCTTTTGTGATCGTGGTGCTTCCATCCTCATGATAGCTTCGATCTTTTCTGGATTGGCTTCAATTCCCCGGTGGCTAACAATAAACCCTAGCAACTTTCCTGCCGGCACTCCGAAAACACACTTTTTGGGATTAAGCTTCCATCTGTATCATCGTAGACTATTGAAGACCAGCTGTAAATCTTTGATGAAATTTTCTGAATCCTCTATCTTGATCACCACGTCGTCCATGTAGGCTTCCACACGCTTGCCCCAGTGATCGGCTAAGCATGTCTGAATAGCCCTCTGATAAGTCGCTCTAGCGTTTTTGAGGCCAAACGACATGGAGGTATAGCAGAAGGCTCCAAACGGGGTGATAAATGCCGTTTTTCCTCATCTTCTTTTGCCAAACTAATCTGATGATACCCAGAGTAGCAATCAAAGAAAGACAGCATAGAGCATCCTTCGGTTGAATCCACCACCTGGTCGATTCTAGGAAGCCCGAAGGGATCCTTCGGACAGTGTTTGTTGAGATCCGTATAGTCAACGCACATGCGCCAATCCACTTTATTCTTTTTGAGTACAAGAACAGGGTTGGCCAACCATTCAAGATGTAACACCTCTCTAATGAATCCGGCCGCGACCAAGCGAGCCAGCTCAGCACGGATGGCTTCTCTCTTGTCGGGCGTAAAGCGACATAATTTTTGGCGTATTGGCCTCGCCTGGGGGTAGACCTTCAATTTGTGCTCGGCCAGCTCTCTTGGGACTCCCGGCATATCCACAGGTTGCCATACGAATACGTCTCGGTTATCTTGCAGAAACTGGATGAGCGCGCTTTCCTATTTGTCGTCCAGGCTAGAGCTGATGATGGCGGTTTTGCGCTCGTCAGCGAACCCGAGGTTGATCCTTTTGGTTTCTTCAGTCGGCCACATAGAGGTCATGGCTTGTGCTTCGTTCGCGGGGACCGCGAGGTCTTCCTCAGGCTTTGAGTTTGCCCGTGCAGAGGAAATCGTCGTTGGTTTGGTGGAGAGGGCCGCCTGAATAGCCACTCGGAAACATTCTGCGGCGCCTTGGAAGTCGGCGCGCACAGTTATGATCCCTTGCGGTCCAGGCATCTTCAATATCATGTACGTATAATGTGGAATAGCCATGAACTTCGCTAATTCGGGCCTCCCGATGATGGCGTTGTATCCACAGTCGAAGTTTGCCACCTCGAACCTCAGGAACTCGGTTCTGTAGTTTTCCGGAGTTCCAAAGGTGACTGGCATGTAGATGTGGCCCAGCGGGTACTCTCCTTCAGTCGACACGATGCCGAAGAAGGGTGTGTCCAACTCGTGGAGCTCTTTGAGGGGAACTCCCAAGCCTTGGAGCGTCTAGGGGAAGGTGACGTTGATGCTGCTTCCCCCGTCCACTAGTACCTTCTTTACCCTGCTCTCTCGGATCACCGGATCGACGAGGAGTGGGTATTTGCCTGGGTGGTCAAAGTTAAGCCATTGGTCTGCTCGGGTGAAGGTGATCGTGTGCTCAGACCATCGGTACGGGGCGGGAGGATCGGTGGCCGCCACCAGTATCTAACGATCGTTGAGCTTTTGTTGTCTCTTGCTTTCTTGTGACTCGTGTCCACCGAAGATGACGTTGACTTCTCCCTCGATGCGCGGGAAGGCTCCTCCTCTTCCCTCCTCCTGCTGCCGGGGTTGTTGCGGTTCTCCCGGTCCTCCTCGCGGCGGGGCAGGAGGTACAGGTTGAAAAGGTCGACCGTGCCCGACGGAGTGTTTGAAGTCCCTGCAGTTCCGGAGGGTGTGGCGCATGTCCTTGTGATATGGGCACTGGGCGTCGAGGATGTCATCCAACATGCGTTCGCCTCCGTGAGGTCCTCCTCGGGCGTGAGAGGCGGGTGGTCCGGTAGCGTGGACCTCCTCACGAGGCCTCTTCTCCCAGCGCTTGTCGGGTTGCTGGTTCGTGTCGCGTCGTGGCGCCGCTGGTGCAGGTTTCGCTCCTCCGATGAGGTCCTGAGCTCGTTCGTCCGCGGTGATGTAGAGGTCGGCCTCCCGAAACAGTTGCTCAGAGGTAATCGGCGCCTTCTGCAATATGGCTTGGACGAATGTCGAGTCATTGGATCCCCTGTAGAAGTCCTCGATCACTGCTGCTTCCGCGTCCTCGAGGATACGATTTCTCATGGTCTGGAATCTTTTTAGGTACGACCGAAGGGTTTTGTCCCCTTGGCGGTTGATGGATTTGAGGTCCCATGGTTGCGCTGGTTTGTCGGAGAGAGACTGAAAGTTGGCGGTGAAGCGCCGACTGAAATCACTCCAGTCGTCGATGCAGTGTCGGGGTAGGTGTCGCAGCCATTGCAGCGCGTCTTGCTCGAGGACAATAGGCAAGTACGCGGTCATCACGTCCTCGGTTGCCCCAGCTGCCCGGGCAGCGGTGGTGTAGACGGCCAGCCAACCTCCTGAATCCTACTTAGGTTCGTATTTGTCGACGTTGGAGACCTTGAAGTTACGGGGCCATTGAATGGCCCTGAGGCGCGGAGTAAGTGCCGATACTCCGCACATGTTCTCCTGTCGTTGATGATGATGCCGGTCCTGGGGAGGAGAGTGGTTGTCGTGGTGCCTCGACCGTCCCCGGGTGGTGCCACCAGTTGAAGCCGTGACCGACTCGGTCCTGGTAGCCTGACTTCGCGCTAGGACGCCGTGATCCCGGTCGTACTCTTCCCAGCGATGAATTTCGTTCTCGTGTCATCATTCGCGCGAAGCGTTGATGGAGCTCCATGCGTCCCGTCGACTGTTGATGGCGTGTCGTAGATGGTTCAGTGGGTGAGCAAGGGGCAGGAGATGTTTGGCTGCTTGAGTAAACAGCCGCCGATAGCCCTCGGCGTCGGGAGTCCGCGGGAGGCCATCCGCTATCCGAGCCAATACTCCGCCAACTTCACTCGACGTGTTCATGGCTCGGGCGAAATCGGGGTTCAGGTTACGTCCGAAGAGTGGATTTTCCCGGCGTTGCCTTGTTTCCTGCTCAGCCTGTTCTTGAGCCCGCCGACGATCGCGTCGTCGGGAATTCCTTCTTTCCCTGAAGACACGTTCCTCCGGAGTTTCTCCTATCTCCGAGACCTCGTCTCGTGATACATGTTGCGCTGGGTCTAGTTCTCCGGCCTTGTGATGTCGTCGGATATTTCAGCGTCGGTTCCTTCGTCGGCGGGACTCCCGCTGAGGAGGTTCCTCTCCAGGTACGGTCGGCTCGTCGTCGGAGATGGGGGTGACTCTGCCCTTCCAATGAAGAGGACGTCAGGGTAGAATGGAGCAGTTGTCGTGGCGACCCTCTTTCTGCCCTCCTTTGAGGACGAAGGTGCAGAAAGGCCAGCTTGCCACCTTTCGATCTCATTCGTTTCTTTCTTCTCGTGATCCGTGTCCATTCTCCCGTCGGAGAGGTGGACAACGGCGTTCTCCGGGTTGACGAGCCCTAGACTCCTAGTTTATTGAAGGTGATCTTTTTCCAGGACACTAGAGGTTGCGCCTTTTCCTGCTTTGCTCCGATTTTCCTGGGGATTTCTGAGGAAGATTTTCTCTCCGGTGGATCCGCGATGCGATGCAGAGTTCCCTCCTCATCAGCTACAGATGAGATAGTTCCGAAGCAGAATGTGGACCCGGGACGGAGGATGATTTTGTGCTGGCAGGTGACGACCATTGAGCTAGGTTGGATCGATGACACACCCCTACCTGGCGCGCCAGCTGTCGGTGTTTTGGGTCCGATCGCGCACCTGGGGTTACCCCTCAAGGTGCTTCTAGGAGTAGGACGGTGTTATCGACTGTAGCTCAATGGTTTGTGCTGGATGCACGAGAAACAATGGACAATGGTTTACAGGTTCGGGCCACTTTGAGATGCGTAACACCCTACGTCCTGTCGAGAGTGTTTTATGTGGTGAGTTACAAGAGGATTCTCTAGCACTGAGAACGCAGAGAGTTGGGTGGGAGGCTAAGTAGCGAGTCTCTGATCTGAAGGGGTGCTCCCTAGGCCTTATATATTCGACCGTGGGGCGGTACATGTGGATATTACATCGACGCGTACCTAAGAAATAGTGAACTGAAAGTCGCCTAGAGGGGGGGGGGGTGAATAGGGCGAAACTGAAATTTACAAAGTTAATCACAACTACAAGCCGGGTTAGCGTTAGAAATATAATGCGAGTCCGAGAGAGGGCGTAAAAACAAATCTCAAGCGAATAAAGAAGTGAGACACAATGATTTGTTTTACCAAGGTTCGGTTCTCTCAAACCTACGCCCCGTTGACGTGGTCACAAAGACCGGGTCTCTTTCAACCCTTTCCCTCTCTCAAACGGTCCCTCGGACCGAGTGAGCTTCTCTTCTCAATCAACCGGGAACCAAGCTTACCCGCAAGGATCACCACACAATTGGTGTCTCTTGCCTTGATTACAATTGAGATGATTGCAAGAAAGAATGAGAAAAAGAAGCAATCCAAGCGCAAGAGCTCAAATGAACACAACAATCTCTCTCTCTAATCACTAAAGCTTTGAGTGGAATTTGGAGAGGATTTGATCTCTTTGGTGTGTCTAGAATTGAATGCTAGAGCTCTTGTTAGTAGTTGGAAGGTGGAAAACTTGGATGCTTTGAATGTGGGGTGGTTGGGGTATTTATAGCCCCAACCACCAAACTTGACCGTTGCTGGAGGCTTCTGTCGCATGGCGCACCGGACAGTCCGGTGCGCCACCGGACACTGTCCGGTGCGCAGCCACGTCACCTGGCCGAAGGGTTCCGACCGTTGGAGTTCTGTCTTGTGGGCCCGCCTGGCTGTCCGGTGTGACACCCGTGCGTGCTCTGCTCCTCTGCGCGCGCTGGCGCGCATTTAATGCGTTGCAGTCGACCATTGTGCGCGAAGTAGCCGTTGCTCTGCTGTCACACCGGACAGTCCGGTGTGCACCGGACACTGTCCGGTGACTCACCGGACAGTCCAGTGAATTTTAGCAGAGCGGATTCCCGAAGCAGGCGAGTTCAGAGTTGCTCTCCCCTGGAGCACCAGACACTGTCCGGTGGTGCACCGGACAGTCCGGTGAATTATAGCGGAGCTCCTCTGAAAATTCCCGAAGGTGAAGAGTTTGACGTAGAGTTCCCTGGTGCACCGGACACTGTCCGGTGGCACACCGGACAGTCCGGTGCGCCCGACCAGGGTGCCTTCGGTTGTCCCTTGCTCTCTTTGTTTGAACCCATTCCTTGGTCTTTTTATTAGCTTATTGTGAACCTTTGGCACCTGTAGAACTTATAGACTAGAGCAAACTAGTTAGTCCAATTATTTGTGTTGGGCAATTCAACCACCAAAATCAATTAGGAAATAGGTGTAAGCCTAATTCCCTTTCAATCTCCCCCTTTTTGGTGATTGATGCCAACACAAACCAAAGCAAATATAGAAGTGCATAATTTGAACTAGTTTGCAAAATGTAAGTACCAAGGTTACTTAGAATTGAGCCAATAAATATTACTTACTAGATATGCATGGATTGTTTCTTTATTTTTAACATTTTGGACCACGCTTGCACCACATGTTTTGTTTTTGCAAATTCTTTTTGTAAATCCTTTTCAAAGTCCTTTTGCAAATAGTCAAAGGTAAATGAATAAGATGAAGCATTTTCAAGATTTGAAATTTTTCTCCCCCTGTTCCAAATGCTTTTCCTTTGACTTAAACAAAACTCCCCCTTAGTAAAAATCTTCCTCTTAGTGTTCAAGAGGGTTTTAAGATATCAATTTTGAAAAATACTACTCTCTTCCCCTTTTGAACACAATGAGATACCAATTTGAAAATCATAAGTTTTAAAATTTGGTGGTGGTGCGGTCCTTTTGCTTTGGGCTTAATACTCTCCCCCTTTGGCATGAATCGCCAAAAACGGATGTTTGAGTGAAATATAAGCCCTTTCATGAACTACTTTCTCCCCCTTTGGCAAATAATATGAGTGAAGATTATACCAAAAGACGGAGAGATGCTCGGAGCGACGGCGAACGAAGAGTGATGGAGTGGAGTGGAAGCCTTTGTCTTTGTCGAAGACTCCAATTTCCTTTCAATACACCTATGACTTGGTTTGAAATTCACTTGAAAACACATTAGTCATAGCATATATAGAAGAGACATGATCAAAGGTATATTTATGAGCTATGTGTACAAGACATCAAAAGAAATTTCTAGAATCAAGAATATTTAGCTCATGCCTAAGTTTGGTAAAAGTTTGTTCATCTAGTGGCTTAGTAAAGATATCGGCTAATTGATCTTTAGTGTTAATATATGCAATCTCGATATCTCCCTTTTGTTGGTGATCCCTAAGAAAATGATACCGAATGGCTATGTGTTTAGTGCGGCTATGCTCAACGGGATTATCCGCCATGCGGATTGCACTCTCATTATCACATAGAAGAGGAACTTTGGTTAATTTGTAACCATAGTCCCTAAGGGTTTGCCTCATCCAAAGCAATTGCGCGCAACAATGACCTGCGGCAATGTACTCGGCTTCGGCGGTAGAAAGAGCGACAGAATTTTGCTTCTTTGAAGCCCAAGACACCAAGGACCTTCCCAAGAACTGGCAAGTCCCCGATGTACTCTTTCTATTGATTTTGCACCCTACCCAATCGGCATCGGAATAACCAATTAAATCAAATGTGGATCCCCGATGGTACCAAAGCCCAAACTTAGGAGTATAAGCCAAATATCTCAAGATTCGTTTTACGGACGTAAGGTGAGATTCCTTAGGGTCGGCTTGGAATCTTGCACACATGCATACAGAAAGCATAATGTCCGGTCGAGATGCACATAAATAGAGTAATGAACCTATCATCGACCGGTATACCTTTTGATCGACGGATTTACCTTCCGTGTCGAGGTCGAGATGCCCATTAGTTCCCATGGGTGTCTTGATGGGCTTGGCATCCTTCATCCCAAACTTGTTTAGAATGTCTTGAGTATACTTCGTTTGGCTAATGAAGGTGCCCTCTTGGAGTTGCTTCACTTGAAATCCTAAGAAATACTTCAACTCCCCCATCATTGACATCTTGAATTTCTGTGTCATGATCCTACTAAATTCTTCACATGTAGATTCGTTAGTAGACCCAAATATAATATCATCAACATAAATTTGGCATACAAACAAATCATTGTCAAGAGTTTTAGTGAATAGAGTAGGATCGGCTTTTCCAACTTTGAAGCCGTTGGCAATAAGGAAATCTCTTAGGCATTCATACCATGCTCTTGGGGCTTGCTTGAGCCCATAAAGCGCCTTAGAGAGCCTATAGACATAGTTAGGATACTCACTGTCTTCAAAGCTGGGAGGTTGCTCAACATAGACCTCTTCCTTGATTGGTCCATTGAGGAAGGCACTCTTCACGTCCATTTGGTAAAGCTTGAAGCCATGGTAAGTAGCATAGGCTAATAATATACGAATTGACTCAAGCCTAGCTACGGGTGCATAGGTTTCACCAAAATCCAAACCTTCGACTTGGGAGTATCCCTTGGTCACAAGTCGAGCTTTGTTCCTTGTCACCACACCATGCTCATCTTGCTTGTTGCGGAAGACCCATTTGGTTCCTACAACATTTTGATTAGGACGTGGAACTAAATGCCATACCTCGTTTCTAGTGAAATTGTTGAGCTCCTCTTGCATCGCCATCACCCAATCCGAATCTTAGAGTGCTTCCTCTACCCTGTGTGGCTCAATATAGGAAACAAAAGAGTAATGTTCACAAAAATGTGCAACACGAGATCTAGTGGTTACCCCCTTATGAATATCACCGAGGATGGTGTCGACGGGGTGATCTCGTTGGATTGCTTGGTGGACTCTTGGATGTGGCGGTCTTGGTTTTTCATCCTCCTTGTCTTGATCATTTGTATCTCCCCCTTGATCATTGCTGTCATTTTGAGGTGGCTCATCATTTTGATTTTCTCCTTCATCAACTTGGGCCTCATCCTCATTTTGAGTTGGTGGAGATGCTTGCGTGGAGGAGGATGGTTGATCTTGTGCATGTGGTGGCTCTTCGGATTCCTTAGGACACACATCCCCAATGGACATGTTCCTTAGCGCGATGCACGGAGCCTCTTCATCACCTATCTCATCAAGATCAACTTGCTCTACTTGAGAGCCGTTAGTTTCATCAAACACAACGTCACAAGAAACTTCAACTAGTCCTGAGGACTTGTTAAAGACTCTATTTGCCCTTGTGTTTGAATCATATCCTAGTAAAAAGCCTTCTACTGTCTTAGGAGCAAATTTAGATTTTCTACCTCTTTTAACAAGAATAAAGCATTTGCTACCAATGACTCTAAAATAAGAAATGTTGGGCTTTTTACCGGTCAGAAGTTCGTATGATGTCTTCTTGAGGATTCGGTGTAGATACAACCGGTTGATGGCGTAGCAGGCGGTGTTGACCGTCTCGGCCCAAAACCGATCCGGCGTCTTGTACTCATCAAGCATGGTTCTTGCCATGTCCAATAGAGTTCTATTCTTTCTCTCCACTACACCATTTTGTTGTGGCGTGTAGGGAGAGGAGAACTCATGCTTGATGCCCTCCTCCTCAAGGAAGCCTTCAATTTGAGAGTTCTTGAACTCCGTTCCGTTGTCGCTTCTTATTTTCTTGATCCTTAAGCCGAACTCATTTTGAGCTCGTCTCAAGAATCCCTTTAAGGTTTCTTGGGTTTGAGATTTTTCCTGCAAAAAGAACACCCAAGTGAAGCGAGAATAATCATCCACAATAACTAGACAGTACTTACTCCCGCCGATGCTTATGTAAGCTATCAGGCCGAATAGGTCCATGTGTAGGAGCTCCAGTGGCCTGTCAGTCGTCATGATGTTCTTGTGTGGATGATGAGTGCCAACTTGCTTCCCTGCTTGGCATGCGCTACAGATCCTGTCTTTCTCAAAATGAACATTTGTTAATCCTAAAATGTGCTCTCCCTTTAGAAGTTTATGAAGATTCTTCATCCCAACATGGGCTAGTCGATTGTGCCAGAGCCAACCCATGTTAGTCTTAGCTATTAAGCCAGTGTCGAGTTCAGCTCTATCAAAATCTACCAAGTATAGCTGACCCTCTAACACTCCATTAAATGCTATTGAATCATCACTTCTTCTAAAGACAGTGACACCTACATCAGTAAAAAGACAGTTGTAGCCCATTTGACATAATTGGGAAACGGAAAGCAAGTTGTAATCTAATGAATCAACAAGAAAAACATTGGAAATGGAATGGTCAGGAGATATAGCTATTTTACCCAAACCTTTGACCAAACCTTGGTTTCCATCCCCGAATGTGATAGCTCGTTGGGGATCTTGGTTTTTCTCGTAGGAGGAGAACATCTTCTTCTCCCCTGTCATGTGGTTTGTGCACCCGCTGTCGATTATCCAACTTGAGCCCCCGGATGCATAAACCTACAAAACAATTTTAGTTCTTGACTTTAGGTACCCAAACGGTCTTGGGTCCTTTAGCATTAGAAACAAGAACTTTGGGTACCCAAACATAAGTCTTGGAGCCCTTGTGTTTGCCCCCAACAAACTTGGCAACTACCTTGCCGGATTTGTTAGTTAAAACATAAGATGCATCAAAAGTTTTAAATGAAATGTCATGATCATTTGATGCACTAGGAGTTTTCCTCTTAGGTAACTTAGCACGGGTTGGTTGCCTAGAGCTAGATGTCTCACCCTTATACATAAAAGCATGATTAGGGCCAGAGTGAGACTTCCTAGAGTGAATTCTCCTAATTTTACTCTCAGGATAACCGGCAGGGTATAAAATGTAACCCTCGTTATCCTGATGCATGGGAGCCTTGCCCTTAACAAAGTTGGATAATTTCTTAGGGGGGCATTAAGTTTGACATTGTCCCCCTTTTGGAAGCCAATGCCATCCTTGATGCCAAGGCGTCTCCCACTATAGAGCATGCTTCTAGCAAATTTAAACTTTTCATTTTCTAAGTCATGCTCGGCAATTTTAGCATCTAATTTTGCTATATAATCATTTTGTTGTTTGATTAAAGCCATATGATCATGAATAGCATCAATATCAATATCTCTACATCTAGTGCAAATAGAAACATGCTCAATGGTAGATGTAGATGGTTTGCAAGATTTTAATTCTACAACCTTAACATGTAATATATCATTTTCACTTCTAAGGTTAGAAATAGTAATGTTGCAAACATCAAAATCTTTAGCCTTAGCAATTAATTTTTCATTTTCATTTCTAGGCTAGCAAGAGAATTATTTAATTTTTCAATCTTAGCAAGCAAATTGGCATTATCATCTCTAAGATTGGAAATTGAATCATCACAAACATTAGAATCAACCTTAGCAATTAATCCAGCATTTTCATTTTTAAGGTTGGTAATCGAATCATGGCATGTGCTTAGCTCACTAGTTAATTTTTCACATTTTTCAACTTCCAGAGCATAAGCATTTTTAACCTTAACATGCTTCTTGTTTTCCTTGATTAGGAAGTTCTCTTGGGAGTCTAAGAGTTCATCCTTCTCATGGATGGCACTAATTAGTTCATTTAATTTTTCTTTTTGTTGCATGTTGAGGTTAGCAAAAAGAGTACGCAAATTATCCTCCTCATCACTAGCATTATCATCACTAGAGGATTCATATTTAGTGGAGGATTTGGATTTAACCTTCTTCTTTTTGCCGTCCTTTGCCATGAGGCACTTGTGGCCGACGTTGGGGAAGAGAAGTCCCTTGGTGACGGCGATGTTGGCGGCGTCCTCGTCGGAGGAGGAGTCGTAGGAGCTCTCCTCGGAGTCCCACTCGCGGCACACATGGGCATCGCCACCCCTCTTCTTGTAGTGTGTCTTCTTCTCCTTTCTTCTCCCCTTCTTGTCGTCGCCCCTGTCACTATCACTAGATAATGGACATTTAGCATTGAAGTGACCGAGCTTACCACATTTGTAGCACACTTTCTTGGAGCGGGGCTTGTAATCTTTCCCCCTCCTTTGCTTGAGGATTTGGCGGAAGCTTTTGATGATAAGCGCCATTTCCTCATTGTCGAGCTTGGAGGTGTCGATTGGTTGTCTACTTGATGTAGACTCCTCCTTCTTCTCCTCCGTCGCCTTGAATGCCACCGGTTGTGCTTCGGATGTGGAGGAGGTGCCTTGCTCGATGATTTTCTTTGAGCCTTTAATTATTAGCTCAAAGCTCACAAATTTTCCTATAACCTCCTCGGGAGACATTAGCTTATATCTAGGATCACCTCGAATTAATTGAACTTGCGTGGGGTTAAGAAAGACGAGAGATCTAAGAATAACCTTGATCATCTCATGGTCATCCCATTTTTCGCTCCCGAGGTTGCGCACTTGGTTCACCAAGGTCTTCAAGCGGTTGTACATAGCTTGTGGATCTTCCCCTTGGTGAAGCATGAAGCGACCGAGCTCCCCCTCGATCGTCTCCCGCTTGGTGATCTTTGTCACCTCGTCTCCTTCGTGCGCGGTCTTGAGTACGTCCCAAATTTCCTTCGCACTCTTTAACCCTTGCACCTTATTATACTCCTCTCGACTTAGAGAGGCAAGGAGTATAGTGGTGGCTTGGGAGTTAAAGTGGTGGATTTGGGCCACTTCGTCCGAGTCGTAGTCTTCATCCCCTATGGATGGTACCTGTACACCAAACTCAACAACATTCCAAATGCTTGTGTGGAGTGAGGTTAGATGATGCCTCATTTTATCACTCCACATGTTATAATCTTCACCATCAAAAACCGGTGGTTTGCCTAATGGAACGGAGAGTAAAGGAGTACGCTTTGAAATACGTGGGTAGCGTAGGGGAATCTTACTATACTTCTTGCGCTCATGGCGCTTATAAGTAACGGACGACGCGTCGGAGCCGGAGGTCGATGGTGATGAAGTGTCGGTCTCGTAGTAGACCACTTTCCTCATCTTCTTCATTTTATCACCACTCCGATGCGACTTGTGGGAAGAGGGTTTCTTCTCCTTCCCTTTCCCTTTATTGCGGGACTCTTCCGATGAAGCCTTTCCGTGGCTTGTAGTGGGCTTGTCGCCGGTCTCCATTTCCCTCTTGGCGTGATCTCCCGACATCACTTCGAGCGGTTAGGCTCTAATGAAGCACCGGGCTCTGATACCAATTGAAAGTCGCCTAGAGGGGGGGTGAATAGGGTGAAACTGAAATTTACAAAGTTAATCACAACTACAAGCCAGGTTAGCGTTAGAAATATAATGTGAGTCCGAGAGAGGGCATAAAAACAAATCTCAAGCAAATAAAGAAGTGAGACACAAGGATTTGTTTTACCGAGGTTCGGTTCTCTCAAACCTACTCCCCGTTGAGGTGGTCACAAAGACCGGGTCTCTTTCAACCCTTTCCCTCTCTCAAACGGTCCCTTGGACCGAGTGAGCTTCTCTTCTCAATCAACCGGGAACCAAACTTCTCCGCAAGAATCACCACACAATTGGTGTCTCTTGCCTTGATTACAATTGAGATGATCGCAAGAAAGAATGAGAAAAAGAAGTAATCCAAGCGCAAGAGCTCAAATGAACACAACAATCACTCTCTCTAATCACTAAAGCTTTGAGTGGAATTTGGAGAGGATTTGATCTCTTTGGTGTGTCTAGAATTGAATGCTAGAACTCTTGTAAGTAGTTGGAAGGTGGAAAACTTGGATGCTTTGAATGTGGGGTGGTTGGGGTATTTATAGCCCCAACCACCAAACTTGACCGTTGGTGGAGGCTTCTGTCGCATGGCGCACCGGACAGTCCGGTGCGCCACCGGACACTGTCCGGTGCGCAGCCACGTCACCTGGCCGAAGGGTTCCGACCGTTGGATTTCTGTCTTGTGGGCCCGCCTGGCTGTCCGGTGGTGCACCGGACAGGCCATGTAGGCTGTCCGGTGTGCCACCCGCGTGTGCTCTGCTCCTCTGCGCGCGCTGGCGCGCATTTAATGCGTTGCAGTCGACCGTTGTGCGTGAAGTAGCCGTTGCTCTGCTGTCACACCGGACAGTTCGGTGTGCACCGGACACTGTCCGGTGACTCACCAGACAGTCCGGTGAATTTTAGCAAAGCGGATTCCCGAAGCTGGCGAGTTCAGAGTTGCTCTCCCCTGGAGCACCGGACACTGCCCGGTGGTGCACCGGACAGTCCGGTGAATTATAGCGGAGCTCCTCTGAAAATTCCCGAAGGTGAAGAGTTTGACGTAGAGTTCCCTGGTGCACCGGACACTGTCCGGTGGTGCACCGGACACTGTCCGGTGCGCCCGACCAGGGTGCCTTCGGTTGTCCCTTGCTCTCTTTGTTTGAACCCATTCCTTGGTCTTTTTATTGGCTTATTGTGAACCTTTGGCACCTGTAGAACTTATAGACTAGAGCAAACTAGTTAGTCCAATTATTTGTGTTGGGCAATTCAACCACCAAAATCAATTAGGAAATAGGTGTAAGCCTAATTCCCTTTCATGAACCAACTGAGTCTATCCTCCTATAATCCTGCCGACCCATTCTCGCTTGGTTCTGTTGTACAGGGCTCCTACACGGGAAGGTCGGGCTTCTGTTGTGATTGCTGCTCGAATTCGTTGGGCCGTCTTGGGCTTGTGTCGATTCGCTTCATTGATCGTTCCTTCCCAGGCCCACGAGGGGGATGACCTTACGAATTATGGGGCCCTTGGGCCTTTCGTGAGGTCTTTTATTCTTCTGGTGGACCCGGGGGATATCTGTCCCCCATAGTGCACCCCCAACTCAAGATGATGAACAGGTTCCTCAAGAGGAGGTGTGTGATCAAGGGGGAGCACAAGAAGACCAAGTTGAGGAGGAAGAAGTACCACGGGCCCCTCCAACTCAAGTTCGAGCGACGATTCAAAGGAATCATCCCGTCGACCAGATTTTGGGTGATATTAGCAAGGGAGTAACCACTCGCTCTAGATTAGCTAATTTTTGTGAGCATTACTCTTTTGTTTCTTCTATTGAGCCTTTCAGGGTAGAAGAGGCCTTGCTAGATCCGAACTGGGTGTTGGCCATGCAGGAAGAGCTCAACAACTTCAAGTGAAATGAAGTTTGGACACTGGTGCCACGTCCCAAGCAAAATGTTGTGGGAACCAAGTGGGTGTTCCGCAATAAACAGGACAAGCACGGGGTGGTGACAAGGAACAAGGCTCGACTTGTGGCAAAAGGTTATGCCCAAGTCGCAGGTTTGGACTTTGAGTAGACTTTTGCTCCTGTGGCTAGGCTAGAGTTGATTCGCATTTTGTTAGCATATGCCGCTCACCATTCTTTCAGGTTGTTCCAAATGGACGTGAAGAGCGCTTTCCTCAACGGGCCAATCAAGGAGGAGGTATACGTGGAGCAACCCCCTGGCTTTGAGGATGAACGGTACCCCGACCACGTGTGTAAGCTCTCTAAGGCGCTCTATGGACTTAAGCAAGCCCCAAGAGCATGGTATGAATGCCTTAGAGACTTTCTAATTGCTGATGCTTTCAAGGTTGGGAAAGCCGATCCAACTCTTTTCACTAAGACTTATGATGGTGATATATTTGTGTGCCAAATTTATGTTGATGACATAATATTTGGTTCTACTAACCAAAAGTCTTGTGAAGAGTTTAGCAGGGTGATGACTCAGAAATTCGAGATGTCGATGGTGGGCGAGTTGAACTACTTCCTTGGGTTCCAAGTGAAGCAACTCAAGGACGGCACCTTCATCTCTCAAACGAAGTACACGCAAGACTTGCTCAAGCGGTTTGGGATGAAGGACGCTAAGCCCGCAAAGACTCCAATGGGAACCGATGGACATGTCGACCTCAACAAAGGAGGTAAGTCCGTTGATCAAAAGGCATACTGGTCTATGATAGGGTCTTTACTTTATTTATGTGCTAGTAGACCGGATATTATGCTTAGCATACGCATGTGTGCTAGATTTCAATCCGACCCAAGGGAGTGTCACCTTGTGGCCGTTAAGTGAATTCTTAGATATTTAGTTGCTACGCCTTGCTTCGGGATCTGGTATCCAAAGGGGTCTACCTTTGACTTGATTGGATACTCAGACTCCGACTATGCTGGATGTAAGGTCGATAGGAAGAGTACATCAGGGACATGCCAATTCCTAGGAAGGTCCCAGGTGTCGTGGAGTTCTAAGAAACAAACTTCCGTTGCCCTATCCACCGCTGAGGCTGAGTATGTTGCCACAGGATAGTGTTGCGCGCAACTACTTTGGATGAGGCAAACCCTCCGGGACTTTGGCTACAATCTGAGCAAAGTCCCACTCCTATGTGACAATGAGAGTGCAATCCGCATGGCGGACAATCTTGTTGAACACAACCGCACAAATCACATAGACATCCGGCATCACTTTTTGAGAGACCACCAGCAAAAGGGAGATATCGAAGTGTTTTATGTTAGCACTGAGAACCAGCTAGCCGATATCTTTACCAAGCCTTTAGATGAGAAGACCTTTTGCAGGCTGCGTAGTGAGCTAAATGTCTTAGATTCGCGTAACTTGGATTGATATAGAGCATACATGTGGTTTATGCCTTTGATCATGTTCTTTTATGCATATCATTGTTTATGTATAGTGCTCAAGTTGTGCAAGGGATCCCCGGACCTCACAAGTCCATGTGTGAATGATGCACATATTTAGGGGGAGAAATGCTACAACTTGACCCTTTGAGACTAACCGTATGCTTGAATTTTCTTAATCTAGTCTCAAAGGTGATTGAAAGGAAAAAGGTGAACTTGGACCATGCAAGACTTCCACTGCACTCCGATGAGAGGGTAATTTACTCCAAGTTCATCTCCGTGCTCTTATTGCCTTTTTACTCTTAATTGAAGATTTTGGTGAGGCAATGAGGTTTAAGGGCCAATAATGATCCTGTTTTGGTGCTTAATGTCAAAGGGGGAGAAATTAAGGCCAAAGCAAATGGATCAGCTACCACTTGAGAATTTTGAAAATAGTAGAGTTAGAACTTTTGTTTTGACAAAATACTCTTATGTGCAAAATTTGGCCTCTTGTGGGGAGAATGTAGGATTATGGGAAAAGGGGGAGTTTTTGGTTCTTAATCAATTTTTCTCATGGAGTACCTCTCTTTATGCCCAAACAAGTGTGTTTGAACTAGAGATAGGAAATTGAGTTTGATTTTGAAAAACAAACCAAGTGGTGGCAAAGAATGATCCAAATATGCCAAATTTGAATCAAAAACAATTCTTGTTCTCAATTGCTTTGATGTTGCACTTCCTTTTGGTTGCTTTTTGATGTGTTGGCATAAATCACCAAAAAGGGGGAGATTGAAAGGGAAATGTGCCCTTGGGCCATTTCTAGTATAGTTTTGGTGATTAAGTGCCCAACACGTATTGAGTGAGTAATCTTGTGCCAAATGATTGATGAAGTGCAAATCAACAAGAAGGTATGATTCTAGACTTAGTACATTGGTTTTTGTGTACTAACATATTTGTCTAAGTGCTGGAATCAGAGAAAAGAGGAGAAGAAATCATCTTGGTTGGAACAGCTAAGACTCAGCGCAGTCTAGCACACCGGACTGTCCGGTGGTGCACCGGACAGTGTCCGGTGCGCCAGGCCAGCCTCCAGTGAACAGCCACTCTAGGGAACTGACGGCGGTGTACGGCTATAATTCACCGGACTGTCCGGTGAGCCATCTGCGGCGAAGTCGTCGCTCTCGGGAATCGTTCAACGGCGTACGACTATAATTCACCGGACGGTCCGGTGAGGCACCGGACTGTCCGGTGAGCCAACGGTCGACTACACCAACGGTTGGCGGCGCAATCCGCGCGTGACGCTTGGGCACGCCAACTGTCGGCAGGGGGCACCGGACTGTCTGGTGTGCACTGGACAGTGTCCGGTGCGCCAACGGCTCCATTTCTGCAACGGTCGACTGGGTTATTTTTGGAAGGCAATCTGCACCGGACTATGAACAGTGCATGTCCGGTGGTGCACCGGACTGTTCGGTGCGCCACCCGACAGAAGGCAAGAATTGCCTTCCCAGATTGCTTCCAACGGCTCCTAGCTGCCTTGGGGCTATAAAAGGGAACCTTAGGCGTATGGAGGAGTACACCAAGCATACTTTGAACATTCTAAGTCTCTCACACTCCGTCTAGGCACACTCGATTGATTTTCTTAGTGATTTGAGCTCCGTTCTAGTGGTGAACTTGTTGCATTTCATTTGAACTCAAGTCTTGGCCTGTGTGTGTGCGTATTGCTGCGGATTTGTGTGTGTTGCTTCCCTCCCTTACTCTAGTGCTTTTACATTGATATTTGTTGTAAGGGCGAGAGACTCCAACTTGTGGAGATTCCTCGCAAAAGGGAAGTGATAAGAAAAGGAACACCGTGGTATTCAAGTTGATCATTGGATCACTTGAAAGGGGTTGAGTGCAACCCTCGTCCATTGGAACGCCACAACATAGAGGTAGACAAGTGTTGTACTTGTCGAACCACGGGATAACTCGCGTGTCTCTTGTGATTGCTTTTTGTGTGATTGTTGTGATTCGCAAGAGCTCGCCTTATAGTCACATGGTATTATCTCTCTAACACTTAACCAAGTTTTGTGGCTATAAGTTTTAAGTTTTTACAGGATCACCTATTCACCCCCCTCTAGGTGCTCTCAGATATCTTCACCAAGCCTTTAGATGAGAAAAGGTTTTGCAGGTTGCGTAATAAGCTAAATATCTTAGATTCGCGTAACTTGGATTGATCTATAACATACATGTGTTCTATGCCTTTAATCATGTTACTTTGTGCATTTAAATCAATTATTGTTTGGCTGTGGTGCTCAAGTTGTACAAGTCATCCCTGGACCTCACAAGTCCGTATACAAATGTTGCATATATTTAGGGGGAGATGTGCTACAACTTTACCCCTTTAAGACTAATTTATTTGGTTGAGTACACTTGATGTAGTTTCAAAGGTACATTGAAAGGAAAAGTGAACTTGGACAACGCAAAGACTTTCACTACACTTCGGTATTAGTGTATATTCAATTCCAAGTTCATACTTGTGCTCTCATTGCCTTTTTGCTCTTAATTGACATTTTTGTGAGGCAATTGGGTTAAAAGGGCCACAATTGATCCCGTTTTTTGTGCTTAATGCCAAAGGGGGAGAAATAAAGGCCAAAGCAAATGGATCAACCAACCACTTGTGAATTTTGAAAACAATAGAGTTAAAATTTGTGTTTTGTCCAAAATATTCTTATTTCAAAATTTGCTCTCTTATGGGGGAGAATTTTGATTATGGTAAAAAGGGGGAGTTTTTGGCACTTGATCAATTCTAATCTTGGAATACCTCTCTATTTGCCCAAACAAGTGTGTTTGACTTAGAAATAGGAAAAATAATTTGATTTTCAAAAACAAACCAAGTGGTGGCAAAGAGTGATCCAAATATGCCAAATTATAGTCAAAAACAATTTGGTCTTCAATTGCATTGATTTTGCACTTCTTTTGTTGCTTTTTGATGTGTTGGCATAAATCACCAAAAAGGGAAGATTGAAAGGGAAATGTGCTCTTGGGCCATTTCTATAAGGCCCCATTTGTTTCCTTTCATTTTGAGGAATTGAAATCTTACTATTAGAATAAGCTATTTTTTTAGATTGTGACATTCCACCACTTTCTAAACTTACCATATAACCCTATCTCAAATTCATGGGGTGAGAGATAGAAATTGATTCTATAGATTTACATGCTATTTTTTGATGTACAACTTATAGCACACTCTTCTACTTGCTTCGTTATAACATGAATGTAGTATATAACTATCTCTGTCATATGATTTAAGATGGTATACAAATATATTACATATATAAATATATGAACTTAATTAGTTTTATCTAAATTGTAATTATTAAAATGGAATTCAATTCCAACGAAACAAACGAGGCCTAAGTGTTTTGGTGATTAGATGTCCAACACAAATATTTTGAACCCTTATGTGATAAATAAAGTGAGAAGTGCAAATCATATAAAAAGGTATGTTTCTAGACTTAGTACATTGTTTTTGAGTACTAACATGGTTATCTAAGTGTTAGAAACATTGCTGAGAATAGAAGAAACGAATTGGAAAAGAGTTGGCTGTGTACAACCAACTACAGCTCGGCCTGGCGCACCGGACAGTGTCCAGTGCCCCAGGCGAGCCTCCGGTGAACTAGCTGTTCTCGGGAAACGACGAAGTCACACGACTATAATTCATCGGACTGTCCGGTGGTGCACCGGACTGTCCGGTGGTGCACCGGACTGTCCGGTGAGTCGTCAGCGATGAACTCGTCGCTCTCGGGAAAAGGAAAAGGGGATGTGGCTATAATTCACCAGCGCCAACGGTCGTCCGTGCGATCAACGCGCGACACGTGGCCCGCTCCAACGGTCGGCTGGGTGCACCAGACTGTCTGTTGTGCACCGGACAGTGTCCGGTGCGCCAACCAGTCCCGAGGAGCAACGGTCAGATGCGCCCGATATGGAAGGAGATCGCGCACCGGAAAAGCTACAGTGGTTGTCCGGTGCGCCACTTGACAGAAGGCAAGGATAGCCTTCCATGTTGATTTCCAACGGCTCCTAGCTGCCTTGGGGCTATAAAAGGGACCCCTAGGCGCATGGAGCAGGACACTAAGCACTCTCTAAGTATACTAAGACATCCAGACTCCGCCTCCACGCATTTGATCGATTGTGTTAAGTGATCTGAGCTCCGTTTGAGTTGCGTACTCCCTGTGCTGTGTTTTGAGCTCAAGTCTTGGCTTGTGTGCGTGTGTGTGCTACGGATTTGAGTCTTGCGTGTGTTGCTCTCCCTCTCTTACTACTATGATTCTCTTGTGACAAACTTGTAAGGGCGAGAGGCTCCAATCTATGGAGATTCCTCACAAACGGGAAAAAGACTATAAGGAAGAAAGTCGTGGTATTCAAATTGATCATTGGATCGCTTGAAAGAGGTTGAGTGCAACCCTCGTCCATTGGGACACCACAACGTGGAAGTAGGCAAGTGTTACTTGTCTGAACCACGAGATTAAAATCGCGTGTCTCGTGTGTTGCTTCTTGTGATTGCTTTATTTGCACGAGCGTGTTTCATAGTCACTTGATTTTACTAACTCCTTAACAATCAAGTTGTGCTATTTAGTGTTTAATTTTACAGGATCACCTATTCATCCCCCTCTATGTGCTCTCAATTACTTTCCGAGAAGTAACTATAGTTGGGTCAGTGACGTGTGGGTCTGATCTAAATCTAACCCCACACGTCAGTGATGAAAAGTAAATGCCGAGGATCTGCTTCCCTAAGGGAGTGTTTAGTATCGCTCCAAAGCAAAACAATAAGGGAGAGTTAGAGTCGTTCAAACACCCTAACTCTATAATTTCAAACTCTATGAAGTTTTAAGAGATACAATACAATTTTTGGAGTACATTTTTGTTGCTCTGAAATCTTTAAAAAAGCAACCTACATAAAGTGTAAAGGTATTCACTCATCATTATTCTTAGTTATAAGAAAGCAATCTAGACTTTTGAGTAGAGTTGATCCACCTAGAGTTTTGAAGCATATATGCTCTGGAGTAGAGCAAAGCCATACCAAATACTCACTAAGACAAGATAGACTAACTTCTACTATTGCCACCTTTGCAGGATTGCTTTTGAGTCTCTTAGCTTGAGTTTGGCGGTTCCTACCTGATATTCTCGTGGGGAGTTGGATGTTTTAGACTTTTAACTCAATGTTGTTTTACCACCTCTTTTTTAGTCCAAATATTTAGTATTTTTACATGTGTATGCCTTCTACCATCCCTGCTTGTCATAGGGCCAACTGCCCATATTGTGTCACTAGATTATAGTCATGTATCTCGCTGTTGTCGTGTGTATCTCGTTGTTGGCGTGCACTAGTATAATCATTCTTAAGTCTTGTCAACGATTAATATGTAAGTAGCTATTAGGAGCAAGCGTGCAAACATGTCTTTTAGTCTGTTAGATCTAAATCCAACCATGGACACAATCATCGTTTGTTAGATTTTTTATAAAGCTACACGAGGTGGCGACAGAAGGGTTTAAGTGTCAAATATGACACACGGTTGGATTTAAATCTAACAAACAAATAGGCTTGCTTACACGTTTGCACTTAATAACTTCTTGCATCTTAGTTGTTGCCGATCATTCTTATATATTACTAGGTAAGTGCCCGTGCTTTACCACGAGTGTTAAAAATTAGTATAAAACATAGATACAGAACGACAAACATCACTATAATATCAACAAACATCACTATGATATGCACGATTATCTTTACAGGTCCTAGCGCATGAGCGCAATGGCGTCCACCACCACCATCTTTTACTAAGCACGAACTCTCGTACTGTCCTCGCTAGCAACAAGGACTCTCCCAATCCTCAAACAGCAGGATCTCCTGTCTGAAAGTAGTGGTACTAAACTATGTATAGCGGCTTTGGGCACACCTTCCTACTGTGTACATGTAGGACTTCCACTGACATCTTCTAGTACTTCACTAGTCACGGTTTACATGTATCACATAGTTATACCTTATTTGAATGGGATAATTATTGGAACACGTACAACCAAAATATAGGTAGTCTTTTTTATTGCTAGAGCTATTTGGTAGCATATCTCAAACATGTACACAAATAAAACATAACATTATTGATCCATAGAAAAAACTAATGCAAGTATTCTACAATAAACAAATCATTAGTATCAACCTCTCTTACCGCCACTTCTAGACCTCTACTGCCACACCATGACAATTCCCCTACACTTCACCTGTCAATTTCTTCTTCGGCTACTTTAACATTTTCAAAATGTATCAACCCCATTTGTTCTTTCTAGATCTGTAGTCTAGGATAAGTATAAGATGGGTCATAAACAGATACAACAAGCACATCACATAGAGATACACCATTTAAATATGGAGGTAGGTATATACGGTGTGTCGAAATTCAACCTAATGTGAGGAACATTTGTCTAGTGGATGTCATTGCCCTCCGGACCCCTTCTATAGTAGCTTCTCCCAATGCAATAAAACGACCAGTGTTAGATGCTCAGTAAACAAAAAAGACAAACACACACAGAGATAGAGAATTCATCCATGACCCACACCAAATGACCCATACCTTGATCCTATGAGAGAAACTGGATCGGTAGACATAATTTCTAGCGATTTCGCACAAGTCACATGAGCTCAGCTTCCAAAGTTGCCAACAGCAACAGGCAATCCAAACTAAGAACATCTGGGTGGGTAGACAAATAGATAACAAATATAACTTATATGGAAGTACAAATAGTCCCTCAAATTCTAAATATCAGCCATCCTAGAGTCCATTCTAGTAAAACATTTTCCATTTTGATAATTGATCCATAGAAAAGTATTTGACCATATGAACCCGGTACCAATAGATTCAACATGAAGCCTGCTAACATATTACATAGTTTTACCAATATAATTTGTTTGTTGGGTACCCTTTTTACTATATATGGTAGCTACAAATTACATTGGTAAATGGTTGTAGTAATGACCCTTGGAAATAATTAGTAGTTTCATCTTTTTCATTACAAAAGCAGTGTAAATTCTTTAAACTCAAGCTTGCTAATCACTTTACAAGTGTTTGAATACAGTGAACACTTCCGACAGAAAAAGACCAAATTTCAAGCAACTTTAAGAATAGGCCATAATAGCACAAAATTGTAAACTAATTGAATTGCAATGCCTAAGTATTTATGCATTTTAGTAGGAACCTTACCGATACTGGAATGAAGATGAACAGAGAGTATGCGTACAAGCAACACAATTCACCAGACTAGCAAGAGCTGATAAGTACTTGAGAATTTCATATAAAAGAAGAGGAACAAACATTACGTAGCCATAGAATAAGCTAGCACACTAGGTAACCGAGTTGATATCATAGTTCCATTCCTTCTTGTGCCATTTGTGAGATAGGTAGGTGACAAAAGTGGCAAATAGATGCAGCAACGAAAATCAGGGTGATGCATGTCCAAAATAGCCCATACCTACAAAATACAAATTGAAACAGAAGGCATAGCAGATCAGTATAAAATTACAAAGAACTAATATTCCACACAATTACAAAATCTTCCAGGTGACTCGCATTTGCCAAGCTCTCTGTACCATTATCCCATTTCTCCTATTGTAACACCCACTTTGTAATTTGTTAGAAATAATATCAATAGAGAAATAATTTCTCCTTATGTGAGTTTAACCTTGTGCATCATCACATGTGTACACCCGAGGTAAAAACAAATAATTAATAACATAAAAGCCACTAAATTATGTATCATGCTGGTTCTTATTTTTGTGTGCATTTTGTGACAAAATAAAAAAAAATAAATAAAAATAAAGAGACAAGAAATATATTAATTCAAAAGGAAATCTAGAATCTAAAAGAAATTCTAGAAAAGAAAAGAAATACCACATGAAACATAGGGAAAAATATATACATAAATATATTCTCTTCAACCCCAAATGTAGATTTGGCACATTTGATATAAGTACAAACCCATAACTGACATTCAAATTTGAATTTGAAATCTAAAAGGAGAAATGAGGATCTAAATTTGAAAAAGAAAAGAGGAAAGAATAAAGAAAAGAAAAGGAAAAAGAATGGCATTGGGCCTAATACCACCCTGCCAGCCCACCAGATGACTCCCGTGCGGCCCAATCCGACCTGGGCGCGGCGCGCCGACGGGAGGACCCCACCGGTCAGTCTCACACGCGCGGCCACGTTCTCCTCCCCTCACTGCTCTGCGGGACCCGCGTGTCGGTGGCGCCACCTGCCCTCGTTTCTACAAACACGCCGACTGGCGGGGCCCAGCACTCAGCGACTTTCGGTCGTGGAGATGGCGCTCCGACACTTGCGCGTGGGGTCCGCCGTGCAGTGCCGCCTCCCCTCGCCATGCGCGCATGGCGGACGACCGCAACCTCCGCGCCGATGGATGCGGAGCTGGCGGACTCAAGACCGGCTGGGAATCGTGCCCATAAGAGACCCCTTGACCACGCTTCTCCTTGTATCCCACTTCTTCCGCATCCGCTACGCCGTCCCTAACAACCTCGCTGCCGCGTTCCGCGCGAAGTTCGCCGCGCCGCCGGTGAAATCGATCCCTGCCGACCTTCCCTTCTCTTCGTGTGGCCGGGTGCGTGCGTCGGTGCCCGGTGGCCCTGTTCGAGCTCGCGTGGCGTGCTGAGCAACCCCGAATCGGGGGGGATTTCTCGCCGGAGTGCGCAACAGGGCGGAACATCCTCCTCCTCGTGGTCGGCTCGCCTGCGCTAACGATACTTGGTAAGAACCACTCGCTCGGACCCGCTTTAATACCCATAGCATGTATTTCGATTGAATTTGAGTTTCATGCCCGGAATCTGGAGATTAGCCCCGCCGGCGTGAGGCCTGGCCGCGGTGGCGTTGGTGCCGTGGTCTGGTTTGACTCGGGGAGGAAGAATCGGGTCCACCGTTGGATCGCCATCCCGCGCTCGTGATTAAACCAGGTTGCGTATCGGTTCGTAGGGTTGTGCGATCTAATCTGGGCCGCACATGTGTAATCGGACGATCAGAAACCCTGGATACCCCTTCGTGTTGGCCTTTTTGCTAAAGAACCCCCGCGAAAGTTAGGAAACAACCCGCCGTCCTTGGGCGCTGTTCTCTGTGTCTGGAAATACTTACCCCGAGCCCCCTGTTTTCCTCTGTAATGGTGCGCCCAGTCCAGAGCCTATTTAAATCGAATAAAGGAATTGGAAAATAGATTTTTAATAGGAAAATAATTGCTAGAACTTTATAAATTCATAGAAAATTCATACTAACTCCAAATTCATCCATTCCAGTTCCTAACATTTTGTAATTTTATTCTCTAGCACTTAGTGTATCTGTTATGTCATGAAAACAGTAAGAAATTTATTTATCACTTAATCCTATTTAAAGCACATAAAACCTTGGAAATTGCATAACTTAAATTCTATAACTCCAAAAATTATGATTCCTGTTCCTAGAATTTTATTTTATTCTGTAGAATATTTCTGTGTATTTTGTTTACATGCTTGGTGTAATGTTAATTTTTCCCTATATCCTGTGCTTGTTTGTATTGTGGCGAGTAGAAGAGCCCGTGACCGAGGATACTGGTGAGCAGCAAGTTGAAGTAGCTGAGCAGGAGCTCATTGAAGGCAAGTTGTGCCCTTGACCACTTTTTACCCAATAATGTTCTTTAATATCACATACTCATGCATAGGTTAATTTTGATGGGACCCAATAGGTCACCCTAGATTGTTTATCTCATTACCTTGTTTACCCCTGAATCACTTGGGTAGTTTGCTATTGCTCTACATGGTTTTGGGATAATCATTTATTATATCTATGTTCCAATTATTCTTGTTATTCTGTTTATGTTCATGTTGAGATCATTAATGTTAATTGGAACATAGAGCTTAACTTGAGAACCACGTGCCACCACAAGGGAGGAATGGGACCCCTTGGCTGACTAATTAGGAAAGCTAGTGGAAGACTACCTTACCCGAAAGGGGCAAGGGCAGTAGGGGAGTGGTCAGTGTAGGGAGGTCCCTGGTTGATTTTGCTGCGATGGCGGTCAGCCAGGAACCCTGCATTGGAACTTCCTATAAACTGTAGCGGGTTTTTGGAAGCTAGTGGAACTTTGTAAAGGCCTCGTAGTGTTGCCCTGCCGCGCTTCCTAGGTAGAGGTGTATGGGACTCGCGACCCCTTGGCAGATGGGTAACATGACTTGTGGGTAAAGGGTACAACCTCTGCAGAGTGTAAAACTGGTATACTAGCCGAGCTCACGGTCATGAGCGGCTCAGGACTCTCTGATGTTTAAATTATGGAACTTAAATTCAATTTGTCATTCGCATATGCATGGGTTTGTTATTAATTTTGTTCTATCACTTTACTTATGGTTTGGTATTTACTTACACTTAGTAATTGCTAATAAAATTTTGACCAACTACTTAAAAGCAATGCTCAGCTTTAACCCCTGTCATTGATTAAGCCTTACACATCACATGAACTCACACCTTTGTGAGTTTATGTCCACTGGTTCCCCACAACTTGTTGAGCTATGATCATGTGTGAGCTCACCCTTGCTGTCTCACACCCCCCCACAGGAGAAGATCAGGTGGTTCAGGAGGAGCCGCCTAACACTGAGGAGTTCGATCTGATCTAGGTGGCGTTTCCCAGTCGACATTGGCGCCGACGATCCTTAGTTCATTTTATCTTTATTTTGTAATAAGTCTTCCGCTATGTAATAAATACTCTGATGTTTTATGACATTTATCTCTATACACTCTGTTATTATATATGTTGTCTTCTTGGCGCATGTATGAGATGCACTTGGCTTTGTTCCTTAAAGCCGGGTGTTACAGAAGTGGTATCAGAGGAAATGTTGACTGTAGGACGAAACCTAGATAGAAATGGACAAAACCCTTACCTACTTACCTTATTCTGATTCATTCTATACTCATCTCATCTTGGTCTTCTCTCACCTTCTGCTTTTCTACTTTGATTAATCGTATCCTTTCTACTCTAAGACAAGATGGATTTCACACCTTGGAATCCTACCATTATGATCTTTTTAAGAGATAGGGAACCTAAGACAAAAAAAATAAAAACTATTTTCTCTATTAAAAATGTTGGTTGATTGTTCTGATGATCAATGCCGGATTTGCTTCTTTGATTGATTGAAATAGTATAGTTGGGCATCTTAGCATGTTCCACCATAAGGTAATGTATTAGCTTTAGTGGATAACACACTAATCTACTTAACTAATAAATCCCCCGCAGTAACATTTCTCATAATTACTCGCCTTGTCTACAATTCTTCCTTTCTTACCCTGTGTGCTAACCCAGATGGGCTACCCCTATAGTGTTAGAAGAGAGCACTATAGACGTGATCCTTGGTATGTCATGGATTAAGAAAGACAAAGGCACTTTATACACTGTGCTAAGGGAACCGTAGAACTCAACAGTCCAAAGGAGAAAGATTTGAAGTTGAAATTGCAGAAACTACTGCCACCAGACTAGCGGTATTCTTAGTAGATGGGAAGTTTGTTGGTGTCAACATCCATGCGGATTAGAGATTTTCCGGATGTCTTTCCAGAGGAGTTACCAGGGATGCCACCTGATAGAGAAGTTGAGTTTGTTATTGATCTCTTACCTGGAACCGCCCCTATTTCTAAACGGCCAGATAGGATGTCCGTAGAGGAGTTGAAGGAACTTAAGAAGCAGTTGACGGATTTACAAGAGGCTGGTTACATTCGTCCAAGTTCCTCACCTTGGGGAGCACCGGTGTTATTTGTGCAGAAGAAGGATGGATCGCAACGGATGTGTGTGGATTATAGATCTCTTAACGATGTTACGGTGAAGAACAAGTATCCGTTGCCCCGCATTGAGGATTTGTTTGATCAAATGAGAGGAGCAAGAGTATTTTCGAAGATTGATCTCCGATCGGGATACCATCAGATGAGGATTAGACCATCGGATATTCCTAAGACAGCATTCTCGACTCGATATGGATTATATGAGTTCACTGTTATGTCATTTGGATTAACCAATGCACCAGCTTATTTTATGAACTTAATGAACAAGGTGTTTATGGAGTATTTGGACAGATTCGTCGTGGTATTCATCGACGATATTCTTATTTATTCTCAGAGTGATAGTGATCACGAGGAGCATCTGAGGATGGTGCTACAGAAGCTACGAGATAACCAGCTATATGCCAAGTTCAGCAAGTGCGAGTTTTGGATTGGCGAAGTGCCATTTCTTGGTCATATTATTTCTAATGGAGGAATTTCAGTGGATCCTGCTAAGGTTAAGGAGATAATGGAATGGAGAGTACCCACTACAGTTACTGAGATTCGGAGTTTCTTGGGACTTGCTGGATATTATCGGAGGTTTATCGAAGGATTTTCTAAGATTGCTAAACCTATGACTTCGCTTTTGGAGAAAGGAAAAGAATTTAAGTGGGACGAGAAGTGTCAAGACAGCTTTGATCTATTGAAGGAGAGGTTGATGTCGCCACCAGTATTGGTTATGCCAGACCTACAGAAAGGATTTGATATCTATTGTGATGCATGTGGCCAAGGCTTAGGATGTGTGCTCATGCAAGAAGGACATGTGATCGCTTATGCTTCTCGTCAGTTACGGAGGCATGAATTGAACTACCCCACTCATGACTTGGAATTGGCTGCCGTTGTGCATGCGCTTAAGATTTGGAGACATTATATCATGGGGACCAAGTGTCAAGTGTATACGGATCATAAGAGTCTGAAGTATATATTCACTCAGAAGGATCTCAACCTTAGGCAACGCCGTTGGTTGGAGCTTATTAAGGATTATGATTTGGAGATTCACTATCACCCGGGCAAGGCAAATTTGGTTGCAGATGCCTTGAGTCGCAAGGAACATGTTCATTCAGCTATTGCTGCCCAACTACCTGATGAGATTGTTGAGGATTTCAGGAGACTTAACCTGGGGATAGTTGCTCATACTGAAGGAGTTACTATTGATGTGGAACCTACTTTGGAGCAAGAGATCCGCAAAGGACAAATTGGTGATGCTAAGATAAAAGAGATTAAGGATCTGATTACTGAAGGTCGAGTTCCGGAATTCACGGAAGATGAGCAGGGCACTGTATGGTTCAAGGACAGGATGTGTGTTCCTGATGTTAAAAGCCTGCGAGAGACTATTTTAAAGGAGGCCCATGACTCAGATTATTCTATTCATCCTGGTAGTACCAAGATGTATCAGGATTTGAAACGGAAGTATTGGTGGTATGGATTGAAAAGAGATGTGGCTGCACATGTGGCTATGTGCGATGTATGTCAAAGAGTTAAGGCTGAACACCAGAGGCCAGCTGGACTATTGCATCCACTGAAGATACCCGAGTGGAAATGGGAAGAGATTGGTATGGATTTCATTACTGGATTGCCTCGCACCCAGAAAGGATATGATGCTATATGGGTGATTGTGGATAGATTGACTAAAGTGGCTCACTTTATTCCTGTCAAGACTACTTATAAAGGTTCTCAGCTAGCAGAGTTATATATGGCTCGGATCGTGTGTTTACATGGAGTACCAAAGAAGATCGTGTCTGATCGAGGTTCACAGTTTACCTCAAGATTTTGGAGAAGCTTTCATGAGAACATGAGTACAAAGTTGAATTTTAGTACAGCTTATCACCCTCAGACTGATGGACAGACTGAAAGGACTAATCAAGTATTGGAGGATATGTTGAGAGCATGTGCCCTTCAGCATGGAGGAAGTTGGGATAAGAGTCTGCCTTATGCTGAGTTCTCGTATAATAATAGTTACCAGGCCAGTCTGAAGATGTCACCTTTTGAAGCTTTATATGGGAGGAAGTGCAGGGCTCCTTTGTATTGGGATCAGACTGGAGAGAGACAGTTCTTTGGGCCTGAACTGATTCAAGAAGCAGAAGAACAAGTTCGTATAATTCGAGAGAATTTGAGAGTGGCTCAAACCAGGCAAAAGAGCTACGCAGATAATAGAAGAAGACCACTGGAATTTGAAGAAGGAGATTATGTGTATCTCAAGGTGTCACCACTTCGTGGAATGAGGAGATTTAAAGTCAAGGGCAAATTGTCCCCTCGCTATATTGGACCATTCTTGATCTTTAGAAGAGTTGGGGAGATGGCATACCAGCTCGAGTTACCTGCTACTCTATCGGATGTGCATAATGTGTTCCATGTATCTCAACTGAAGAAGTGTCTCCGTGTTCCCGAGGAACAGTTACCAATGGAAGAGCTCAGTGTTCAAGGTGATTTGACTTATACGGAGTACCCGATCAAGATTCTTGACACATTGACTCGAGTTACAAGAAATAAGGTGATAAAGATGTGCAAAGTCCAATGGAGTCACCACGGTGAAGATGAAGCAACTTGGGAAAGAGAAGAAGAGCTTCGCATAGATTTTCCCCACCTTTTCTCTAGTTCTTCTTAAATCTCGAGGACGAGATTATTTTTAAGGGGGGTAGGATTTGTAACACCCACTTTGTAATTTGTTAGAAATAATATCAATAGAGAAATAATTTCTCCTTATGTGAGTTTAACCTTGTGCATCATCACATGTGTACACCCGAGGTAAAAACAAATAATTAATAACATAAAAGCCACTAAATTATGTATCATGCTGGTTCTTATTTTTGTGTGCATTTTGTGACAAAATAAAAAAAATAAATAAAAATAAAGAGACAAGAAATATATTAATTCAAAAGGAAATCTAGAATCTAAAAGAAATTCTAGAAAAGAAAAGAAATACCACATGAAACATAGGGAAAAATATATACATAAATATATTCTCTTCAACCCAAATGTAGATTTGGCACATTTGATATAAGTACAAACCCATAACTGACATTCAAATTTGAATTTGAAATCTAAAAGGAGAAATGAGGATCTAAATTTGAAAAAGAAAAGAGGAAAGAATAAAGAAAAGAAAAGGAAAAAGAATGGCATTGGGCCTAATACCACCCTGCCAGCCCACCAGATGACTCCCGTGCGGCCCAATCCGACCTGGGCGCGGCGCGCCGACGGGAGGACCCCACCGGTCAGTCTCACACGCGCGGCCACGTTCTCCTCCCCTCACTGCTCTGCGGGACCCGCGTGTCGGTGGCGCTACCTGCCCTCGTTTCTACAAACACGCCGACTGGCGGGGCCCAGCACTCAGCGACTTTCGGTCGTGGAGATGGCGCTCCGACACTTGCGCGTGGGGTCCGCCGTGCAGTGCCGCCTCCCCTCGCCATGCGCGCATGGCGGACGACCGCAACCTCCGCGCCGATGGATGCGGAGCTGGCGGACTCAAGACCGGCTGGGAATCGTGCCCATAAGAGACCCCTTGACCACGCTTCTCCTTGTATCCCACTTCTTCCGCATCCGCTACGCCGTCCCTAACAACCTCGCTGCCGCGTTCCGCGCGAAGTTCGCCGCGCCGCCGGTGAAATCGATCCCTGCCGACCTTCCCTTCTCTTCGTGTGGCCGGGTGCATGCGTCGGTGCCCGGTGGCCCTGTTCGAGCTCGCGTGGCGTGCTGAGCAACCCCGAATCGGGGGGGATTTCTCGCCGGAGTGCGCAACAGGGCGGAACATCCTCCTCCTCGTGGTCGGCTCGCCTGCGCTAACGATACTTGGTAAGAACCACTCGCTCGGACCCGCTTTAATACCCATAGCATGTATTTCGATTGAATTTGAGTTTCATGCCCGGAATCTGGAGATTAGCCCCGCCGGCGTGAGGCCTGGCCGCGGTGGCGTTGGTGCCGTGGTCTGGTTTGACTCGGGGAGGAAGAATCGGGTCCACCGTTGGATCGCCATCCCGCGCTCGTGATTAAACCAGGTTGCGTATCGGTTCGTAGGGTTGTGCGATCTAATCTGGGCCGCACATGTGTAATCGGACGATCAGAAACCCTGGATACCCCTTCGTGTTGGCCTTTTTGCTAAAGAACCCCCGCGAAAGTTAGGAAACAACCCGCCGTCCTTGGGCGCTGTTCTCTGTGTCTGGAAATACTTACCCCGAGCCCCCTGTTTTCCTCTGTAATGGTGCGCCCAGTCCAGAGCCTATTTAAATCGAATAAAGGAATTGGAAAATAGATTTTTAATAGGAAAATAATTGCTAGAACTTTATAAATTCATAGAAAATTCATACTAACTCCAAATTCATCCATTCCAGTTCCTAAAATTTTGTAATTTTATTCTCTAGCACTTAGTGTATCTGTTATGTCATGAAAACAGTAAGAAATTTATTTATCACTTAATCCTATTTAAAGCACATAAAACCTTGGAAATTGCATAACTTAAATTCTATAACTCCAAAAATTATGATTCCTGTTCCTAGAATTTTATTTTATTCTGTAGAATATTTCTGTGTATTTTGTTTACATGCTTGGTGTAATGTTAATTTTTCCCTATATCCTGTGCTTGTTTGTATTGTGGCGAGTAGAAGAGCCCGTGACCGAGGATACTGGTGAGCAGCAGGTTGAAGTAGCTGAGCAGGAGCTCATTGAAGGCAAGTTGTGCCCTTGACCACTTTTTACCCAATAATGTTCTTTAATATCACATACTCATGCATAGGTTAATTTTGATGGGACCCAATAGGTCACCCTAGATTGTTTATCTCATTACCTTGTTTACCCCTGAATCACTTGGGTAGTTTGCTATTGCTTTACATGGTTTTGGGATAATTATTTATTATATCTATGTTCCAATTATTCTTGTTATTCTGTTTATGTTCATGTTGAGATCATTAATGTTAATTGGAACATAGAGCTTAACTTGAGAACCACGTGCCACCACAAGGGAGGAATGGGACCCCTTGGCTGACTAATTAGGAAAGCTAGTGGAAGACTACCTTACCCGAAAGGGGCAAGGGCAGTAGGGGAGTGGTCAGTGTAGGGAGGTCCCTGGTTGATTTTGCTGCGATGGCGGTCAGCCAGGAACCCTGCATTGGAACTTCCTATAAACTGTAGCGGGTTTTCGGAAGCTAGTGGAACTTTGTAAAGGCCTCGTAGTGTTGCCCTGCCGCGCTTCCTAGGTAGAGGTGTATGGGACTCGCGACCCCTTGGCAGATGGGTAACATGACTTGTAGGTAAAGGGTACAACCTCTGCAGAGTGTAAAACTGGTATACTAGCCGAGCTCACGGTCATGAGCGGCTCAGGACTCTCTGATGTTTAAATTATGGAACTTAAATTCAATTTGTCATTCGCATATGCATGAGTTTGTTATTAATTTTGTTCTGTCACTTTACTTATGGTTTGGTATTTACTTACACTTAGTAATTGCTAATAAAATTTTGACCAACTACTTAAAAGCAATGCTCAGCTTTAACCCCTGTCATTGATTAAGCCTTACACATCACATGAACTCACACCTTTGTGAGTTTATGTCCACTGGTTCCCCACAACTTGTTGAGCTATGATCATGTGTGAGCTCACCCTTGCTGTCTCACACCCCCCCACAGGAGAAGATCAGGTGGTTCAGGAGGAGCCGCCTAACACTGAGGAGTTCGATCTGATCTAGGTGGCGTTTCCCAGTCGACATTGGCGCCGACGATCCTTAGTTCGTTTTATCTTTATTTTGTAATAAGTCTTCCGCTATGTAATAAATACTCTGATGTTTTATGACATTTATCTCTATACACTCTGTTATTATATATGTTGTCTTCTTGGCGCATGTATGAGATGCACTTGGCTTTGTTCCTTAAAGCCGGGTGTTACACCTATAGCCTGCATTTTTAACAGTTTAGTGGCCTAAATTGTATTGTGAGGCAAGTTTGAGGACCACCCATGCGCTTGTAGGGCCCATGTACATTATTACAGTCACAAATAGATCAGGTTTCCATGGAAATCATTCAATCATATATGCCTATTGGCAATTACACATATACCGCAACAAAGGTGGACAATTACCTTCTCTTCGTTTGGTTCAGGAAGAGAAATCTGCTCCAAACTCGGTTGCAATTCCAGATGGTGTTGTGCACTCCTAAACATGTATCCAGTCATTAGGACACTGCACATAAGATGAGCCAGATTTTCAGCAACCTGCGTTGATAAAAGACAATCAAACATGCAATAAACCAACAACCAAAAGGCACAATAATGGAGTTAGTTTGGTGCAAGGTGTCATGAAAATGGAACAATCAGTGACACAAATCATTCAGCTTGTCAGCTTTATCTATAAAATCATCCCACGAACTTCATGTATATACATGCTATGTTCTATTTTACTTTTACAAAAATAAAAAGGTGCACATTAGTTGGAAAGGGAAAACCACCATAATCAAGTGGCTTGTGTTGGATGTTTTGAAATGGACTATTTTCCGAGGAAGCTGAATGAGGAACAAATTCAACTTCATGATGATGCCCAACATCTTCAGGGTTCAGTTCAGACTGGAGCGAGTATCACTCCTCACGTTTGGGATTGCATGGCATAAGAGGCATTGATTTTTGTAATCTCATGATAATGAAAAAAATCAGAAACTTGTGAAAATGAGGGTAGTTGTTACCCTATAATGAATTAGCGTTAAACAACAATTTCACAACTTGCTGGTGGTCCAGATGTGGGCTTGTTATCACTCTACAGGTCCAGAATGAAGGGCGTCAGACAATCGAGCTAGTAATGGAGCAGGTTTTGAGAAGGGCAATCACAATCCCACCTCATTAGTATTTTCCATGTTGTTTTCATATGACTGCTTATTGTGAAGTTCAACTGGGGTTTCAGAAATAGTGCCACATAGATTCAGGTAACTTGGCTGGTTAGAGTTAAGGGCATTCAACTTAAGGAGATGTTAAATTCTTGGTCCTTGGAGTAAGAATTAACAATTAACAATTTAATTTGTTTCACAAGGTCATCTAAGAATTTGAACAACGGTCGATCTGACATGCGTACCTCGCATCTATGCTCCTCACCAATATCTTGGTCATCACACCACCGATGTTGTGCCTTGTAGGTTCCGTCTAGAGCTGCATGGTTTTTGTCCTGTGAATTTGTATCTTCGTTTTTGCTAATCTGTGGTAGTTTTGTATATGTAAACTGATTCTGCCAGGAGGCAATAGACATACAAGTTAATTCCATACAACATATGCCAAAAAAGACAGTGCATTAATAAAAAGATCACCAAAACATGTATTTACTGACAGTTGTCAAAAGAAAAAACATCAATGCTAGTTAGTATAATGCTCAAAAATCAAAATAGCGTCATGTGAAGAAAATAAAACGAAGGAAAGGGAACATTAATTTAGTCTCAGTTTTCAATAGATTGAAGTTGTGTTTCCGTCGACAAACTGGTGGTGTGAGGGACTGACGGTCAAACTTACAATAATTCCTTCAATTATTTTCATTACAGAGGAAACAATTTAATACCAAACTGAATTCCAGTCCACACAAGCAGTGATACGTTAAATAAGAAATCAATACCCGAAGTTTCTATAACAATGATGGGCATGCACAGTGACTCCAAAGATGTTTTGAAAAGGTAGAAGAAAGTTAAGGAAAATTACAAGTTACATGGTATGAAGAGAGGTAACTAAATTTATCTCATGTATATAAATGCTAAAGCATATCTAGGTTATTTGTTTTTCCAAAGATGCGCGTAGTTGTATGCCTACCATTACCCATTTTGTTGATTTAATGTTACAAATGCAAAAGGGCACAGTAAACTTGAGTTCGAGGTGCAAACCTCAAAAGTCGAAAATGTAATCTCAAGGATTTAGCATAGTCCCAATGTCATAAGAATTCATTAGCCTCCTTTCCTGCTAAAATAGTACTCTAGATACGGTCCTTGTCATTTCGTTAGCCATTATACAACGAATATGATGTTATTTAGTCTTTATCTAGAACTGATCTAAAGATCAAAACAAGGACAGAAGCAAGCAGGCGAGTATTACTGTATTAATTATGAAATGTCAAACAAATTGATTGAGAAATCGGTTTCATAGCGGAGTGTGCAAAAATGATCCTTTTAGCAGTACTCTGATGTCACTACATAATAAAGGCTTACAACAATCACTTTAAAGCCGCTAATAAAAAAGATATGCTACAAATAACACAGTTTTGTTTTGATCCCTAGCAAACGTAGAACAAATCTTGCAAGGTCACCATAAAGCATTCCACCAAACTACTCGCACATTATTAAAAAGAAACGTGAAGTGGTATCCATAAGACTACAGATTGGGGATCGAATAAAGGACCTCCTTCACCATCAGATAAGACTACAGATAATCCATAGAACAAATTGTTTTCTTTTCCACTCAACTCGATTCTTCCGGGTAACAGATTCATATCCATACAGGAGACCACTGTGGCAGAACAAATTATTTTCTTTTCCACTCAACTCTGTTCTTCTAGGCAACAGATCCATATCCGCTGCCCCTGCCGAAGAAGATCCAGTTTATCCAGCGATAGAGACGAACCACCCTACAAAGAATAAATGGGGCATACTCTGTTCTTCCAGGCAAACTGGGCTAAAAAAGAACCAGCCTACAAAGAACACATCGGACTCCAAAATAATCAGCCTAGCCTACAAGGAACAAACTATTATGGTGGCAAGGGGCTAGGACCGACATGTCCTCCCCCTTGGCCTGTCATGCCGTGAGATGGCAAGGGGCCAAGACCCAACGCGCAATAGTGGATACGGAGATGGGACCACCTCGGCGGTGGCGGGGTGTCGAGGCAGAGTGCGTCGGGCTTGGTGGCGAAGGATCCGAGTGAGTGGGAAGGGAAGGTGTCTCCTTTTTCTAGGGGGTGCTTACTGCATGGTGGGGCGAGGCGGCACAGCGACAGCGGAGAAGACGGACAGAACCTCGACGGTGGGCTTCTCCTCAAGGTCTCCTGTTGCTCGTGCTCGTCCTCTGGTAGCGGCGGTGCACCTCGCCGGCGGTGGGGCAGGGAGGCGTAGTGCAGGGAGGCGGGGTGCGGCCATCGCGTCGAGCTTGGTGGCGCGCTCAGAGGATCCGAGTGAGTGGGAGGAGGGATGGATGCCTCACGACAAAGGATGGGGCACAGAGGATGGCAGTGCGCGCTAGATGCTGGGCGGGGGCGGGGGCACAGCGGGGTAAGGGGATTGGCGCGTGGGAGGAGGTTCGCGAGCGTCACATTCAATGCGATGGCCGCCCGGGAGGAGGTTCGCGAGCTCTGCCGAAGCCTGGACGGAGGCAAATTGGTCGAGGAAGAAGGCGCTCCCAGAGGTGAGGCTGCGAAGGGCGACATCGGCACCACCCTTCGCCGCGTTCACAAGCCGAGTAGGACCAGGACAGACGGACATGGCCGCCATTGCAGCTCGTGCGGTGAAGCTGACGGCGCGGTGTAGGAGCTGCGTTAGGGTTTAGGACCTGCATTTCGGTGGGGAGGCATCAGCGCGATAGCGGGAAGCGAGAAGGTGGACAGGGACGACTCGCGGGACGGGGACATGGTGACGCTACTGTGGACGCCAACACTGCATACTTATATAGTAGTTGAGATTAAAAAAACGAGTCATTATACCATATAAATTCAATTCATTTTTAAAGGGATAAATGACAGTTCTATCATGTGTCAAGAGTTTTTATGAATGACAGTTCTATCATGTATCAAGATGCGCAACAAATTGGAGTGCCCAGAGTTTTATAAATGACTGTTCGATGTGCGATAAATAAGTCATTATGCGCATAGAACTGTGAGTCCGCATGCATACCAAATCAATAAAACCAAAGATTTAACATCATCCGTAAACCACGTCCCTAAAACCATTCAGGTTTAAACATGCTCCAGCACCAGTTCGGTACATGGCCATACAAAAAACTTAACCAATCCAGAAGAAACTAGGTAGCAATGTAAACAAGAAGCAACAGACTACATCCAAGTTCGAGTTCATGAGGACTCAAACCTGGGTGATAGCTAGGCTCAGTACATAACCTTATTAACCAAACAGGTCCAGTAATCCTTCTCAGCTGGACCACCACACATACCGAGAATCTGACAAGTCTTAACACAACCAAAAGGGAACAGATAGCCAGCAAGTCAACAGCCAGGGAGCTAAGTAAACCAACAGCCTGTAGAACGGTAGCAGGGGGGCAGGCCTAAGTGTGGCCTGCCGCTGGTCTACCTCTACCACCCTTCTAACCTTGTCATCACTTTGTGCGCATCGTAGGGGCCACAGTCCGCAGCCGGACGATACCCTGCGTTGTTCATGACGGTTAGGAGGGCGGTGAAGCCAGGAGCCTGGAGGCGGGCCACGTTCTGGAACTGCTCCGAGGCTTCATCGGTGCTGTACCTGTTGCCCATCATGATCCTGAGGAGGTCGGTGTGGTCAGGTGATTCGAGGTTCAGGACGCTGTTGTAGGCGACCTCGCCGACGTTTTCCTCATCGTCGTTGGTTGCGACAACAGGCCAACTGCAGAAGTCTCCTGCAGGGTTGCTTATTGGCGCCTCGTCCCCATCGACAGACTCACCAGTGTCTTCCCCGTGTTCATTGGTCACAGCCACGGGCCAACAGAAGTATCCTGCAGGGTTGCTGATCGGTACCATGCTGCCGTAGGTGACCTCACCATTGTTTTCCTCGCTGCTGGCCATGATGAGGGGCCAAAAGAAGCCGCTTGGGGCATCGCTGCTTGGCACCTCACTGCCAGAGGCGCCGCCACCGACATTTCCCCCGCCATTGGTTGTGTTGAAGGGATAGTAGAAACCCATTCCAGCAGGGGTGCTGCTTTGCCCACCTTCACTGGTTGTGAAAACATACCAATAGAAACCTAATGGGATGCTGCTTTGCGCCTCACTGCCACCAGTGGTCACTTGCTGGTATCCACTGGTTGTGATTAAGTGCTGATGACTGTCTCCTGGCGCAGGGTTGCATTCCACCATGCTGCCTCCATTGGGCCCTTCCTGATTGTCCTTGATCATGACAAAACGCCCATTAGGACCTCTTGGACGGTTCTTCTGCATCAGCAGATTATAGTTGCAAAGACGAAGAAAAAAAAACAGAAGAAATGCCGACATGACAGGAACAAACATAGAACCCCAACTGTGGCCAAAATAAGACCCCTGTCCAGAACTTAAGTGGAACACACCTTGGCTTGGAGCAACCTTCGCTCCCTTGCTTCTTTGGCACGAAGCCGGCGTTCACGCAGACGAAGGATAGCAGCATACTGCTTTTCACACACAAAAATTGGTTCACCACCTGGTACAATTGGTGGAAGCAGCTTCCTGCCAACAACCTACATTTCATGAAAGAGAAAATCACCAAATATTGAAGGATTTATTAGCAAACCACATACTGCTTTGTCAGATAGCTCTCCAACTAATACTCCTGTCATTCTCTCATGATATTTACTTTGTAGATCACTCATGGCAAGATATTACCAGAGGGCATTCATTATTTTCTTATGTTATCAGCAGGTCATGCCAGTGCTAAAAGAAAAGGCAATTTAGAGAAAGAATCAAACCATCAATGACCTAACCATTACATATTATATCACAAGCTAACGTCGCATGGAGACACATGATACTAAATAACTTGGAAGAATCGGTAGGAGGTTTCTGCAGTTCAAAATTTGAGTTTGTGCTAAACTAAGGTTGCAACATCTAATGTTAAAAAGTTCATAAACTGAATTGAAGAAAATTTCATTAAACTTACCTTTTGTGCTTCTTGCAATGCTATTATAGTATACAATTGCATAAAACTTGAGAATCAAGCCAAAAGATAACATGTAGCCTTTAAAAGCAATTACGACATAGTTAACTTGAAATGAACGTTCATTAAAAGGAACTTAATAATTATCTCATTCCATGATAAAATAAATCATATTGCTTATTAGGATGAAACATTAACTCCATAAATGTGCTTTTTCAGAAGTATTATGAATTGAGAAAAGGTTAAATGTAGTTAATTTAACCCTTTTCAAGAAAAAGAAAATTGAAAGAATAACTTACCATTGGCTGACCAACACCCATCTCAGACGGACCATTATCATCGGACATATTCAGAATTGCAGGAGTAGAGCACTCAGATGCCTTTGTTGTGTTCCCTGGATATAAATGCCTCAAATCAGCTACTACATGTCAATATATTTAAAATTCATCAAAGGTCCTTAATAAGAAAGAAGTGAAGTCAGACATCAATGAATAAGATCTAAGTCAGATCATGGTCTGTTAGTGCAGGGAATTCTCAAGAAACACTTAAGCAATTCAATTCCTACTAGTAATTCTGGTCGTATTTGAAGCAGCCACAGAGAAACCAATGGGCATTGGATATGCAGAGTAGATATTGCTAACCATGCATCTTGACTATATCCCATAGAATTCCAAAGAGATGAATACATGACATATCATATACCAATCATCGCTTACAAAGTACACCATGCGGATTTTTCCATATCTACTATTGGATCATGCATATTTCATTCTTTCCATTTTCACCTTTGCCTGTGCAAAAAGTTTAAATATGTACTAAAATTAGAGATTAGAGCATCCTCACCTTGAGACATCGATGAAGTAACCAATTCGAATCCGACCCGTGAAGCTCACCCGCTACCTCGCTGAGATAGATCATAGTTATTGCATAATCATCAGGAGCATGCAAAAAAGAGGGTGGGGCATCATATAGTAGTAGAACAAAGAGAATGAATTTAAAACTCGGAAGGAACACAACAAACTAGGTTGAAGTATGGGGGTTGTCCTAGCATAAAAGGATCAGATAGAGTCTGGAAAGTAGAAACCAAGAACAAGGCCTTGCTATGCGACATATCAGAACAATAGCCGCACACATCAGAAACAGAAGATATCTAAGATGCATGAAAGGAGGTTAAGAAAACACATACCTTTCCAGGTGAAGGAGCAACAAGGAGATTATGAGGCAACTGAGAGAGGACACTAGCACGGCGGATATAAATAGCCAGCAGATGCATAGGAGCGGTAACGTTCGCCTTTTCAAAAATGATATCCAAGATTTAATGCAGATTCGCTCCTTAATGTAGAAGAACATTATATTATCAGTATATAAATGCATCGGGTAGAACACCGTTGTATCATCAGGATATAAATGTTATGGCTAGAATGAAGCTGTACCTGTATTGCTGTGGCAAGAGAAACTTCTGCATGGCTGATTAAATGCTAGAGTCTAGAATACAAGATATGCATAAAAAATGAAAAGTTAATAAAAAATTGTGTTTTTGTGGAGTTGCGGTGTCACGCACGCTGGGGTACGCCTGGACACCTAGTGCCTTCTAGGCTAAGCCTAGGCGATATGGCGTAACTAAAACCTTGTGCCGTCCAGTGGCACCTCGGGTACGCCTTGCCGCCTAGGCAATGACTCGAAAAAAATGCTGGTAATCACACCAAAGTGACAAATACCCATTTATTGTATCCAACAATGTATTGAAACTTAACTGAGTAGTATATGATGAATTCAGTATTTGGTACAGGAGTTGGTTTAATTTAAAAAAAACTAAAATAGCCATTAACGATTTTATCAAGCTTACAAAATGGAACATACTGAAGTATAATCTTTTCAGCTGACTTTTTTTTTCTCTAACGCGCAGGAAAACTGTGCATTAAATATATTAAGAAGAAAGGGAAAGGTCTAAAATAGACCAAATACAAGGCGCCAGATTGGCAGCCAAATAAAACAGAAAAACCACAAGCCCAGGGAGAACACCCTGAAGATCTAAGGCCATAATCTCCTAAGGGCTATTGCCCCAGCCAGCTCCCAAAGTTTAGCATCATCATGGATATTTTGGAGAATGGTGGAGATGTTCGGGGAGGCTCCATTGAACACACAGACATTTCTATGCTTCCAGAGCCACACCCATGAATCCTCCCAGATATTCATCTCAATGAACAATGTTACCTATAGTACCCAACCATTATACTCTTATTCCTGTCAAAACAACGGTAAATGACAACTTCACTTGTTTGTGGCATCCTTAGTTGAGGATAAAGTTACCATGCTGCTCGGTGACCACTACAAGTACCATCAAGTTCCTCGAGCGGGCGGTTTTTACAGCATATACTGTCCCACCACTATCACCGATCGCTCATTCTTAATCGTAACAAACAATAACACATTCAGGCCATTGCAATCGTAAAAAACTGTTTGAGATATTGGATGTATGATTACAAGCGGAACTAAAATTTCCCACATAAAAATAAGTCGTCAAGAGGTCTTAAATACCAAGGTATGGTTCCCAAATTGCCTGTTTTCTTATGAACCGCTTGGCAATATATGTTCTCTTTGCAGAACAGTTCTTTCCTGGTGTTCACCTTTCCACAAGTTGCAATACATTACAGTCTAGCTGTGCATGGACAACAAGGAAAATCACTCTAGTTCCGTCATAGGGTAGCTCTGGAATGACCAGCTGGCAGGTCAATACAGCGCGGAGGCTTAATAACATACAGCCTTTTTTCAGTTGTCAAGAGTTACATGGAAACCAATATCACGCAAATGCACAAAATGAGGCAGAAAAGTGCAGATACAGTAGAATCTCAGCTCCCCGCTAACCTTGCAAATTTCATCCATCGATCGAGGCAGGACCGCCGTTTAGTGGTGGTAATCACATCCGTGATCATGCAAGCATTCCGTGGCATGGCAGAGAGTCTGCAAGAAACGACCCCAAAGATACTGTTCATACCATACAACAATATGGAACCAAACCGCCTCGCAATGCGAAATAGATGGTCAGAAGTGAACTGCTCAGTACCATGGATACCGGAGACCCTCGCGCTCGGAGTCCGGCTCGACCCCTAGCCGCATCCGCCACTCCTCCTTATCCACCTAGCCAATCCCAAGAGCACAAATGCACAATAGCGCACTGATCAGGCGCCATGATGGTGGTAAGCACCCGCGCGCTCTCCGTACCGCCGCAAGCCCGCCATGTGCCCTGTGCCCATGTCCTCTCCGCAGCCTGACCAGCTCGCGGCCTATCCATGACAAACTTGACATCTCCCGCCGCCGCCGCCAGAAACAGCAAAGCGGTAGCAGAACGCCCTGGCCCGAGCATTGGCGGGGAATCGGAGCGCAAACTCCTGGCCCAGAGGTCGGTGAGCGAAGACGGAGACGGGAAAGCGCCGCGGCGGCGGGAGAAGGCGGTGGACGAAACGAGAGTGAGGACTGAGGACGGCAGGTGGATTTTACGGCGATTTTCGGATTTTGTAAAATGGCCCATGGTTTCGGTCGCGACTACATCTCAGTCCAGATATTAGGCCGATTACAATAGTTATCCAAAGTTTACCGGTAATGTGAGACTGCACTGTTAAGAGCATCTCCAACAATGCCTCAAACTAGTGCCTCAAATTGAAATATAGGGCTCTACACAGGAAAAACCACTCCAACAGTGCCTCAATTCAACAAATTTTGTTAAAAAACTATAGGGCACTCTCTCAAGTGCCTCAAATATACTACACCGTAGTGGGCTGCCCTATAATCTAGATTTGAGGCTTTACTGTTGGAGCGGGGTGCTTTATTGGTGCCCTAAATTTTATAAAATTTACTTATTTTTAAATTATAAGGCATTTTTATAGGTCACGTTGTTGGAGATGCTCTAATGAAGTTTGAATATAAGTATAAATATGAGTAAGCTACTGAAGATAGTTTCGTGAATTAGTCCTCAAACATTGTTCACATAAGGCCTAATTTGAGAACCCTATTTTTCTAATTTTGGATGTCGGGTAGATGGAATTGAAATAGGTTGAATACTAAATCAGTGATGATACTGAAATGAAATGAGATGCGATTCTAATTCTATTGTTTGGATGTCACTGAATTGGAGTTTGGAATTGTGCTATCTAATTCTACGCAATACCGAATGGTGAAGCTTTGTATTAAGAGAGGGGTTTATAGTTATAGGCCAATTCCACGGAATTGAGCATCCAATTCCAAATTTCAATTCCACGTGGAACTAAACAACAAAATTGAGAAAAGTTGATTCCAATTCCCAATTTTGTACTCCAATATCTACATCCAAACGGGGTTTAAGGGATTTCCATTTTCCTATGGAAAATTAGTTCATTTTCTTTTTGAAAAATAGGAATCTCTTAGAAAAATGAAGTTTCCAAACATCTTCTTGTCATTTTTTCCACACTTCCTTTTTTATTTTTTATTTTTTCGTGTTACCATTACGAAATTCATTTCTTTTTGAAGATTAAAAAAGAGCCGAAATAGCTTAAAATAAATAATAATTGTTCCAATGGAACCTTCTTAACCATTGATACACGGTATAAACATAGCCTTAATTAATTAACTAGACCTAAATCTCTATTTGGAATAGTTAAGAAGGGGCCAAACCTTGGAAGAGAAAATCATCTATAACTAAATTTCTTATTTATGTAATCAGTCCCCAACTACAAACGTGCAAGCGATCCTTCTAATCCGTTGGATTGTAATCTAACCATAAATGCGATCATGGTTTGTTAGAGATTTTTTATAAAGCTACTTGAGTTAGTGGTGAAAATATTAAAATGTTAAATATAGTATATAGTTGTGTCATAATCTAACAAACCAGAAGTCTCACTTGCACGCTTGCAGGCTGACTGGATAGCAGTTGTTGCCCTTATTTAAAGTAGTAAGCGACTGGTACTGAACTATATAGTACAACAATAAACAACTTTCATTAATAACTATATCACACACTTTGGATATATAATATGTTTGTATTTACTATTATTAGCATATAGCATGTGCTAACGCCACGATCCTACGAAGAGAATGTGAGGGGTCAACGACGGCACGAGGGAGGGATTGACGACGGTGTGAATCATCTAGGCCCCTAGTGATGCTTTGGTAATTAATAACAACCATATGTGGACTAACAATTCTTAGAGAAATAATAATGTAGGATTGGAACACAGGGAGAAGAGTTTTATCAAAAGTCTTGGGGACTTAAAACATTGGTTGTGGATCGGGTGAAGACAAAGGTATAACATAAGTTTTGTTTTTATCGGTCACCAGGTGTTTAGAAAATAAATTGACTGGATTAGTAGGCTAGATAGCCGTACTATCAAGAGGGGCCAATGACAATTATCTATGTGAAACTTAGTGCCTCATACAGCATTTAGACGTTGCGTTTGCATGAGAACTAACAACGCTTCCGTTTTCAAGAATGAAATCTTTTCAAAAGTGTGTTTGAAAAGTGAGCTAAAGGTCTGTGACGCGGGACGTCCGGGCCAGGTGGGCGGACATTCCGTGATCCTTTCGGAGGGGTCTGAAGTGTGGTGACTTTGGAGTGGTCCGAAGTATTTGCAGTTTTGCACTGCGGACCGTCTAGGCCTAGGGGTCGGACCGTCCACAATCCAGACCAGAGATGTATTCGATTTGCACAAATCTCTGTGCGCTAGTGCGAACAGTCTGGTTAGAGGGCGCAGACTGACCGTAGGTGCCAAAATGGAATTGGGCTAGAATTGTGTGGTTTTTGACGTTTGTATTATGGATTGTCCAAGGTTTTAGCCCAGACAGTACTGACTCTGAGGTGGTGGGCCGTCCATCCTTGGAGGACGGACAGTCCGCCAGTGTAATGTCACATGGTCAGTACTCGGGTGCACTAATGTTGCCAAGTCTTGGACCGTCCGGCCATGGTCAGCGGACCATCTGTGCATACCATTCACGTGTGCGTAGAAAGTGAGTTTCTTGCTCATAACGACTAGTATGGATTGGAGACCTATAAATAGAAGCGGTGCTCGTGTGTAACAACTCTCTTGGCCATTTATAACATACATTGAGCACATTTGTGATCCTACAACTCTCTCTCACACACACATTGCTTGTGTAACGCCCCGAATTTTGCAGTTGAATTTTTTCTTTTCTTTACTCGCCAAATTCGGGCGTTACCTTTTCTTTTTCTTTTTCCCCTCGCTAGACCTTGACTTTTTCCAAAGTTTTAGCGGGATTCGGTTTGGAATTCCCGTGTAAAGAAAAACCCTAAATTGTTTTATGTTGTTTGATGCACCATGCCGAACTATGCATTCTTGATTGTTTGAAAGCGCAAATGCATTCATCTAGGAAGATCGGATTTCGAAAATAAGGAGAAAACATTTTCTTTCTTTTTCTTTTTCTTCCTCTCTCCTCTTTTTCTCTCTCTCCCACGCCGTGGGCCGTCCCTGGCCGGCCCAGCCGCCCCCTGCGCGCCCCCTCTTGGGCCCTGGTCGGCCCAACCGCCCCCCACCCCCTCCCCTTTTCCCCCAACTCTCTCTCTCTCCCTCTCATTCTCCCTCTCCCCACCCTAGCCGACGCCGCCCCTACCCCCTGCTCGGCCGCCCCTTGGCCGCCGGCCCAACCGCCGCCCCTCGCCGTCGCTCCCCGTCCCCGGTGAGCGTCCCCTCTCCCCTCCTCCCTCCTCCCTCCTCTCCCCTCTCCCCTCCTCTCCCTCCCCGGCCCAACCGCCTGGCCGCCCGGCCGCCTGGCCGCGCCGCGTGCCCGCCTGGCCGCCTGGCCGCGTGCCCGCCTGGCCGCGCGCCCCCCCAGCCGCGCCCCCTGGCCGCTCGGCCGGCTCAGCCGCCCCGGCTCGGCCGCCCCTGCGCGCCCTGCCCTCGGCCGGTTCAACCGCCCCCCCTATTTTTTTATTTTTTTATTTTATTCATTTTGTTTTACTTTCTGTTATCATAGCTATTTTATTTTAGGTAGGCTAATCATTGTTCATGCTATTGAAATATGAAGCTTAATTTAGAATTCCGTTGCGCTAGTTGATTCACGTAATTAGTTGTTTATTTCATTCAATATTGATCAACTAAAAATGACTAGGTTTCCATTAGTGTATATAACAGAATTCTTTTGTTAAGAACCAGTTGTAACTAATCATTAGTGCATAAGCTTTAACCCCCTGCGAGACCCTTTCCCGTTTCTTTCCAACCTTAATGAATGCGACATCGAATGTCATACTTGATGCATATTCGCTTTACTTGTTCCCTTGTATGGTGTACTGTTCTTTTGTATTAAATATGTGGATGTATGTATGTTTGCGCTCGCATAGAGAACGATCCGGTCGAAGAGCCCGAGGAATTCGCAGGAGAAGCCCCTGAGCAGCAGTCGGTTGGTGGAGGCAAGTGTCCTTTGACCTATTTCTGTCCTACTCATTCTTTAATTCACCTCCCGCATTACACATTTATACCTAAGGATTTACTAGCTTTTGTTATTCATGTCCTTGTTTACCTATTTGGGTCGGATTATTACTGCTTAGTTTGATGCTATTGCTCAACTCTAATCAATGAACATGATGTGATTATCTATGATACGCTGTTTTCCCTTCTTATTTATGATTATATTTGTGACCTTCAAGGGGACTCGAGCGGTTTCTCGAGTGCCTCTCCGTAAGGACCTGTTCTATGGATGACCGCCCGGGAAAACAGTGCAACCATGAGGGTGGAATGGGACGCCCTTAGCTGAATAATTAGAGGAACCGGGGTGTAGTTCGCTTAGCCGTTGTGCCGTCAATGGGGCTCGGTGTATGCGGCTCGCTCTGCCAAGGTTGATTTGTCCCTTGGGGAGGAGTGCGGTACATTTAGGAAACCTAACGGGTGGCTACAGCCCCGGGGAATCTTTGTAAAGGCTACGTAGTGAGACCCTGCCTATTCACCTTGGTAGTGTTTAAGGGTTTGATCGGCCCGAGGCAAGAGGGAATCACGGCTTGTGGGTAAAGTGTGCAACCTCTGCAGAGTGTTATGAAACTGATATATCAGCCGTGCTCACGGTTATGAGCGGCCAAGGGAGCTCCAGAGATTAGTGATACTTGATCAGAGACATTTTGGTACAGGTGGCAATGAGATTGATGGTTCTGATTATGATTATGGTGCTGGTAAGTGGTATTCTTTCCGTTTGGAAAGGATACATTAGGCTAATAACTTGGGTTAATGTTAAAACCTGGCTCTCTACTAGTAAGTAATAACCTGACCAACTAAAAGCAACTGCTTGACTTACCCCCACATAAAGCTAGTCCACTACAGCCAAACGAGATACTTGCTGAGTATGTTGATGTGTACTCACCCTTGCTCTACACACCAATCCCCCCCCAGGTTGTCAGCATTGCAACCACTGCTCAGGAGAAGATGAAGCTGTGGAAGGAGACTTCCAGGAGTTCCAAGACTACGACGAGTTCTAGGTGTGGGTTAGCGGCAACCCCCAGTCGGCTGCCTGTGAAGGCCGTGTTATCTACGTTTCTTTTCCGCACTTTGATTTATTGTAAGAACTATATGGACGTCTCAGACGTATGATGTAATCGACTATTATTTCTCTTTTAATACTATTTGAGCACTGTGTGATGATGTCCATGTTATGTAACTGCTGTGTACGTGAAATAACTGATCCTGGCACGTACATGGTCCGCATTCGGTTTACCTTCTAAAAACCGGGTGTGACATAAGTGGTATCAAAGCCGTGCTGACTGTAGGACCGCTAACCTAGAGTAGAATGGTCGTTCTAAGGACTATAGACCTCTGTCACTGCCTTGACTTTGGTATCCCTTCAAAAGTTGGTCCTACTGACCAAACCTATGTTCTACTATATATTATACCTTGCTGAAAATTTTGTTTTATTCTGATCCTTCATTTATTTATGATTCATTATTTGCTGGTCATATTAATTCTGTTCTCACCCTTTTGCTTGCGATGTCTTTTGTAGATGGCTCGACTTAGACACACTGCACGAAAGTCCGTCATCCCCTTCTTACCCTCCCGCCTTGCTGAGCGTCCGCTTCGCCGTCCCGTGGCCGGACAGTCCAGCCACTTGGAGAGACTGCACCACCGCCTGCATGAGGAGCAGGAACGTCGACGACAGGAACAGCAGGGCTCTTCTTTCTCGCTCCAGCAGGAGATAGAGTCTGTGAGGAGCTGCTCTCCTGTGCTTCCCCTGGAGGCGCCCCCTGCACCACCACTGGGCGCCCCAGCTTCTGGAGTAGCTGCTGGAGGAGACCCAGACGATGGAGGTGGCGACGACAGCTTGAGCCACGACATCGACTTCTCTGCTAACCATGAGCCGGAAGGATGGGTTGCTCGACCCATCACTCGCGACGCTGCTCGCGGGTGTCACTTCCACGACGCGCTCGACACCCTGCTACGTCGGGCACTTGACCGGCGTACTTGGTCCATCGAGTATCGCTGTGTGGTCTACCAGCATAGTCGCGGGGTCTACCCGGACCGCTGGGAGGCGACCTGCTTGGTGCGCCGTCCGGAGAACAGTCTCCAGGGCGCGGAGGCTTGCTCAGAGCACTATTCTATCTCTGAGCGGGACTCAGCTGAGGCAGCCATGCAGGATGCTGCACGGCGTGCGCTTTCGCACTACTGCTCGGTTCTCGGTGGGGTAGCTGACGGTCTCGACCTGAAGTATTACCCCCGCCGTCCATCTGGCAGCACAGGAGGCGTGATTGTTTCACCTGCTGGAGAGGACAATCCTAGGTTGAGCAGCACAGTCAACCTAGCCACCGTGCTAAACACGGAGCTGGACCATGCATTAGACGAGCTGAGTAGGGCTCGTGCTGAGATCGCCCTGCTGCGGGCTGAGCGCGCGGAACGTCGTCACTTGGATGATGGTTCCCCCGCTCCCGTCGGGACTCAGCACCCGTATCGCTCACCTCGGCGTGGACTCCAGTCTTATGGCAATCCCGACTGCAAGACCAAGATAAATCTAGAACCATAGCTCGTTAGAGTTGGATCTTGTAATTAATACAAAATATATACATAGAAGCTTCAGTCTTAGCGTTAGTCTTGGTTTTAGTTAGTCTTAGTTAGACAGGGTAGTTTGCTATATCCTGTGCATTTATGTTTGTCATGATGAACTATGTTTGGTTTGGATCTTTGTAATGACTGTCACCAGAGTGTGGGTATCCCCTGCATTTTGGTTTACCTATTATGTTAATGGAGTTAGTTATATAGTTGGGAAACCCTTTATTCCACTTTCCTCTTTATCTGAGAAGCTATGTGGTCTGTGTTGGAGATCAGTGAAGATGCTCATCTGTTCAGTGCTGTTGGAGAATTCTATACTCTTTTCTTATGCTGCAAGATTTGCCAGATCAGTTCTGATGTGTGGTTGCGTTCTGCAGATGTTAGAGAACAGGCGCAGAGGAGGAAGGCGTGCTCAGCAGGAGCAAGCCGCTCCGCAGGAAGAGGTGCCTCAGCAGCAGCACCTGCCACCCCCGCCCCCGATGTCGATCGAGCAGATGTTTCTGATGCAGACTCAGGCAGTTCAGGCCATCAGTCAGACTCTGGCCGCCATTCAGCAGCAGCAGCAGCAACAGCAGCAGGCTCCACCCCAGCCTCAGATGCCTCAGATGCCTAGAGACAAGCGTGCTGAATTCATGAGAGGTCATCCCCCAACGTTTGCTCACTCTTCTGACCCCATGGATGCTGAAGATTGGCTGCGCACTATGGAGCGGGAGTTGCATACCGCTCAGTGTGATGACAGGGAGAAAGTCTTGTATGGTCCCCGTCTGTTGAGAGGAGCAGCCCAATCATGGTGGGAGTCTTACCTCGCCACCCATGCCAACCCCGATGCCATCACCTGGGAAGAGTTCAGAGGTAGCTTTCGTCAGTACCATGTGCCTGCAGGTCTGATGACAGTGAAGAAGGAGGAATTCCTGGCCCTTAAGCAAGGGTCATCTTCTGTCAGTGAGTATCGAGACAGGTTTCTGCAGTTGTCTCGCTATGCCCCTGAGGATGTCAACACTGACGCCAAGCGACAGTACCGTTTCTTGAGAGGCTTGGTTGACCCTCTTCAGTACCAACTGATGAATCACACCTTCCCGACATTCCAGCACCTGATTGACAGAGCAATCATGACAGAAAGGAAGCGTAAGGAGATGGAGGATCGTAAGCGCAAGATCAGTGGACCTCAGCCTGGAGCAGGCAACCGCCCTCAGCAGCGTTACAATCATGGAAGACTGAACCACTTGGAGGCTGAAGCAGTTCAGGAGACCCCCGGCATGACAGTAGGTATGTTCCCAGTCGACTCCCATACTGCAGAAGTGTTATTTGATACTGGAGCAACGCATTCTTTCATTACTGCATCATGGGTAGAAGCACATAATCTTCCAATTACTACCATGTCAACCCCCATTCAAATTGACTCAGCTGGTGGTAGAATTCGAGCTGATAGCATATGTTTGAATATAAGTGTGGAAATAAGGGGGATAGCGTTTCCCGCTAACCTTATAGTAATGGGTACTCAGGGAATAGATGTCATCCTAGGGATGAATTGGCTAGATAAGTATCAGGCAGTTATCAGTTGTGATAAAAGGACAATCAAGTTGGTGTCCCCACTAGGAGAGGAAGTGGTGACCGAGTTAGTCCCGCCTGAGCCAAAGAAAGGAAGTTGTTATCAGATGGCTGTCGATAGCAGTGAAGCAGACCCAATTGAGAGTATCAAGGTTGTGTCTGAATTCCCAGATGTGTTTCCAAAGGACTTACCGGGTATGCCACCAGAGCGGAAAGTTGAGTTTGCCATAGAGCTTCTTCCTGGAACCGCCCCTATCTTTAAGAGAGCTTACAGAATATCTGGACCAGAGTTGGTTGAGCTTAAGAAGCAGATTGATGAGCTGTCGGAGAAAGGTTACATCCGGCCAAGCACCTCGCCTTGGGCCGCCCCTGTCTTGTTTGTGGAGAAGAAAGATGGCACAAAGAGGATGTGTATCGATTATCGAGCTTTGAATGAAGTCACGATCAAGAACAAGTATCCCTTGCCCAGAATAGAAGATCTGTTTGACCAATTGAGAGGAGCCAGTGTGTTCTCCAAGATTGATCTGAGGTCAGGTTATCATCAGCTCAGGATCCGACCTTCGGACATTCCGAAGACGACATTCATTACCAAGTATGGGTTGTATGAGTTCACAGTGATGTCTTTTGGTTTGACCAATGCACCAGCGTTCTTTATGAACTTGATGAACAGTGTATTCATGGATTATCTCGATAAGTTTGTGGTGGTATTCATTGATGACATTCTGGTTTATTCTCAAAGTGAAGAAGAGCATGCAGATCATTTGAGGATGGTATTGCAGAGATTGTGAGAGCACCAGTTGTATGCGAAGTTGAGCAAGTGTGAGTTCTGGATCAGTGAAGTCCTGTTCTTGGGTCACATAATCAACAAAGAAGGATTGGCTGTGGATCCGAAGAAAGTGGCAGACATTCTGAACTGGAAAGCGCCAACGGATGCTCGAGGAATCAAGAGCTTCATTGGAATGGCCGGATATTATCGGCGATTCATTGAAGGGTTTTCGAAGATTGCGAAACCAATGACAGTGTTGCTAGGCAACAAGGTTGAGTTCAAGTGGACCCAGAAATGCCAAGAGGCCTTTGAAGCGCTGAAAGAGAAGTTGACAACAGCGCCTGTCCTAGTCTTGCCTGATGTGCACAAGCCCTTCTCTGTGTACTGTGATGCTAGTTACACAGGTTTGGGATGCGTGTTGATGCAAGAGGGAAGAGTTGTGGCTTACTCGTCCCGACAGCTGAAGGTTCATGAGAAGAATTACCCAATCCATGATCTAGAGTTGGCAGCAGTGGTTCACACACTGAAGACATGGAGGCACTATCTGTATGGACAGAAATGCGATGTTTACACAGACCACAAGAGTCTGAAGTACATATTCACTCAGTCAGAATTGAACATGAGGCAACGAAGATGGTTAGAGTTGATCAAAGACTATGAGTTGGAGATTCATTACCATCCAGGCAAAGCGAACGTAGTGGCAGATGCTTTGAGCAGAAAGAGTCAAGTCAATCTGATGGTCGCTCGTCCGATGCCTTATGAGTTGGCCAAGGAGTTCGACAGGTTGAGTCTCGGATTTCTGAACAATTCGCGAGGAGTCACAGTTGAATTGGAACCTACCTTGGAGCGAGAAATCAAAGAAGCGCAGAACAATGATGAAAAGATCAGTGAGATTCGGCGACTGATTCTAGATGGCAGAGGCAAAGATTTTCGAGAAGATGCAGAAGGCGTGATATGGTTCAAAGACCGCTTGTGTGTTCCCAATGTCCAGTCCATTCGGGAGTTGATTCTCAAGGAAGCTCATGAGACAGCCTATTCGATTCACCCTGGTAGTGAGAAGATGTATCAGGATCTGAAGAAGAAATTCTGGTGGTACGGAATGAAGAGGGAAATCGCAGAGCATGTGGCTATGTGCGATAGTTGTCGAAGAATTAAGGCAGAGCACCAGAGACCAGCTGGATTGTTGCAACCGTTGCAGATCCCTCAGTGGAAATGGGATGAAATTGGTATGGATTTCATAGTCGGATTGCCTCGCACTCGGGCCGGCTACGATTCCATTTGGGTAGTGGTGGACCGCTTGACCAAGTCAGCGCACTTCATACCTGTCAAGACCAGCTACAACAGTGCAATATTGGCAGAGTTGTACATGTCTCGGATCGTTTGTCTTCATGGTGTGCCAAAGAAGATAGTGTCAGACAGAGGAACGCAGTTCACCTCTCATTTCTGGCAGCAGTTGCATGAAGCCTTGGGCACACATCTGAATTTCAGTTTAGCTTATCACCCGCAGACAGATGGCCAGACCGAAAGGACCAATCAAATTCTTGAAGACATGTTGAGAGCCTGTGCGTTGCAAGATCAGTCCGGATGGGATAAGCGATTGCCTTATGCAGAGTTTTCCTATAACAACAGTTACCAGGCCAGTTTGAAGATGTCACCATTTCAAGCGCTTTATGGAAGGAGTTGTAGAACTCCATTGCAATGGGATCAGCCTGGAGAGAAGCAAGTGTTTGGGCCAGACATTCTGCTTGAAGCCGAAGAGAACATCAAGATGGTCCGAGAGAATCTGAAGATAGCGCAATCGAGGCAGCGAAGCTATGCAGACACAAGAAGAAGAGAGCTGAGTTTTGAAGTCGGAGACTTTGTCTATCTGAAGGTGTCACCGATCAGAGGAGTCAGAAGGTTCGGAATCAAAGGCAAGCTAGCACCCCGCTACATTGGTCCGTACCAGATCCTCTCAAAGCGTGGAGAAGTGGCCTATCAGCTCAGTCTGCCAGAGAATTTGTCAGCTGTGCATGATGTCTTTCATGTGTCTTAGTTGAAGAAGTGCTTGCGTGTGCTAGAAGAGCAGTTGCCAGTGGAAGGTCTGGAAGTCCAGGAGGACTTGACCTATGTTGAGAAGCCAGCTCAGATCCTTGAGGTTGCAGATAGAGTCACCCGAAGGAAGACCATCAGAATGTGCAAAGTCAGATGGAATCACCACTCTGAGGAAGAAGCAACCTGGGAGCGTGAAGATGATCTGATGGCTAAGTACCCAGAGCTCTTTGCTAGCCAGCCCTGAATCTCGAGGGCGAGATTCTTTTAAGGGGGATAGGTTTGTAACGCCCCGAATTTTGCAGTTGAATTTTTTCTTTTCTTTACTCGCCAAATTCGGGCGTTACCTTTTCTTTTTCTTTTTCCCCTCGCTAGACCTTGACTTTTTCCAAAGTTTTAGCGGGATTCGGTTTGGAATTCCCGTGTAAAGAAAAACCCTAAATTGTTTTATGTTGTTTGATGCACCATGCCGAACTATGCATTCTTGATTGTTTGAAAGCGCAAATGCATTCATCTAGGAAGATCGGATTTCGAAAATAAGGAGAAAACATTTTCTTTCTTTTTCTTTTTCTTCCTCTCTCCTCTTTTTCTCTCTCTCCCGCGCCGTGGGCCGTCCCTGGCCGGCCCAGCCGCCCCCCTGCGCGCCCCCTCTTGGGCCCTGGTCGGCCCAACCGCCCCCCACCCCCTCCCCTTTTCCCCCAACTCTCTCTCTCCCTCTCATTCTCCCTCTCCCCACCCTAGCCGACGCCGCCCCTACCCCCTGCTCGGCCGCCCCCTGGCCGCCGGCCCAACCGCCGCCCCTCGCCGTCGCTCCCCGTCCCCGGTGAGCCTCCCCTCTCCCCTCCTCCCTCCTCCCTCCTCTCCCCTCTCCCCTCCTCTCCCTCCCCGGCCCAACCGCCTGGCCGCCCGGCCGCCTGGTCGCGTGCCCGCCCGGCCGCCTGGCCACGTGCCCGCCTGGCCGCCCGGCCGCCTGGCCGCGTGCCCGCCTGGCCGCGCGCCCCCCCAGCCGCGCCCCCTGGCCGCTCGGCCGGCTCAGCCGCCCCGGCTCGGCCGCCCCTGCGCGCCCTGCCCTCGGCCGGTTCAACCGCCCCCAGGGCCGGTTCAACCGCCCCCCCTATTTTTTTTTTTTTTATTTTATTCATTTTGTTTTACTTTCTGTTATCATAGCTATTTTATTTTAGGTAGGCTAATCATTGTTCATGCTATTGAAATATGAAGCTTAATTTAGAATTCCGTTGCGCTAGTTGATTCACGTAATTAGTTGTTTATTTCATTCAATATTGATCAACTAAAAATGACTAGGTTTCCATTAGTGTATATAACAGAATTCTTTTGTTAAGAACCAGTTGTAACTAATCATTAGTGCATAAGCTTTAACCCCCTGCGAGACCCTTTCCCGTTTCTTTCCAACCTTAATGAATGCGACATCGAATGTCATACTTGATGCATATTCGCTTTACTTGTTCCCTTGTATGGTGTACTGTTCTTTTGTATTAAATATGTGGATGTATGTATGTTTGCGCTCGCATAGAGAACGATCCGGTCGAAGAGCCCGAGGAATTCGCAGGAGAAGCCCCTGAGCAGCAGTCGGTTGGTGGAGGCAAGTGTCCTTTGACCTATTTCTGTCCTACTCATTCTTTAATTCACCTCCCGCATTACACATTTATACCTAAGGATTTACTAGCTTTTGTTATTCATGTCCTTGTTTACCTATTTGGGTCGGATTATTACTGCTTAGTTTGATGCTATTGCTCAACTCTAATCAATGAACATGATGTGATTATCTATGATACGCTGTTTTCCCTTCTTATTTATGATTATATTTGTGACCTTCAAGGGGACTCGAGCGGTTTCTCGAGTGCCTCTCCGTAAGGACCTGTTCTATGGATGACCGCCCGGGAAAACAGTGCAACCATGAGGGTGGAATGGGACGCCCTTAGCTAAATAATTAGAGGAACCGGGGTGTAGTTCGCTTAGCCGTTGTGCCGTCAATGGGGCTCGGTGTATGCGGCTCGCTCTGCCAAGGTTGATTTGTCCCTTGGGGAGGAGTGCGGTACATTTAGGAAACCTAACGGGTGGCTACAGCCCCGGGGAATCTTTGTAAAGGCTACGTAGTGAGACCCTGCCTATTCACCTTGGTAGTGTTTAAGGGTTTGATCGGCCCGAGGCAAGAGGGAATCACGACTTGTGGGTAAAGTGCGCAACCTCTGCAGAGTGTTATGAAACTGATATATCAGCCGTGCTCACGGTTATGAGCGGCCAAGGGAGCTCCAGAGATTAGTGATACTTGATCAGAGACATTTTGGTACAGGTGGCAATGAGATTGATGGTTCTGATTATGATTATGGTGCTGGTAAGTGGTATTCTTTCCGTTTGGAAAGGATACATTGGGCTAATAACTTGGGTTAATGTTAAAACCTGGCTCTCTACTAGTAAGTAATAACCTGACCAACTAAAAGCAACTGCTTGACTTACCCCCACATAAAGCTAGTCCACTACAGCCAAACGAGATACTTGCTGAGTATGTTGATGTGTACTCACCCTTGCTCTACACACCAATCCCCCCCCAGGTTGTCAGCATTGCAACCACTGCTCAGGAGAAGATGAAGCTGTGGAAGGAGACTTCCAGGAGTTCCAAGACTACGACGAGTTCTAGGTGTGGGTTAGCGGCAACCCCCAGTCGGCTGCCTGTGAAGGCCGTGTTATCTACGTTTCTTTTCCGCACTTTGATTTATTGTAAGAACTATATGGACGTTCAGACGTATGATGTAATCGACTATTATTTCCCTTTTAATACTATTTGAGCACTGTGTGATGATGTCCATGTTATGTAACTGCTGTGTACGTGAAATAACTGATCCTGGCACGTACATGGTCCGCATTCGGTTTACCTTCTAAAAACCGGGTGTGACAGCTTGAGATTGCATCCTAGTGGGTGATTGAGTGTTCCTGGTGCATTTGCATCATTTGGTGATCTTGAGGCACTAGGTGCCACACCGAGCAAGCATCGTCGACTTGTTACTATTGGAATTTGTCATCTCCTAGACGGTTTGGTGGTGTCTTCATCGAGCTCTCTGTGAAGATTGTGAAGGAGCCATAGTGGTGATTGTGAGGGGTTCATGCCTACCTCGTCGGAGCGGCAATGGCGACGCTAGTGAAACCAAAGTATGGAGCGATTTCTTGTCCCTTGGCTCAAAGATCAAGCCGCGTCTTGATAGAGGAGCAAGTGTGAACTTGGAGTCCACCTCAACGTGGATTGGGATGATCGGTAAATCACCGATACCAACGGAAAAATCGGTGTCTTTCTATTTTCTTGTTACCTGTCTTCTTGCAATAGCTTGTGATTCGTGAAGTAGTATTCATTTCTAGCATTTCTATTATTGTTTCCTATAAGTTGTTTACTTATTGTATTGTTGTAGATATAGAATTTATATCTCTTATCGTATTGATTAAATTTCTCTAGTGTTTTTGATTTTAGTCAAAACCATCTATTCACCTCCTAGCTGGTGTCCTAGATCCTATAGACGGTGATAGGACACGAGGGAGGGGAAGGAATGAAGGATGATACAAATAATATTGTCTATTGGATTTGAGTGGGTAAGGAAGAGGAGTTTTACTCAACAATTTGAACAGTTGATTTTAATGGTGTGTTAAGTCTGGATGCAATTTGTTTGGTGTATTTAGTAGAGATTATGAGTGTAGAGATGAATTGGTTGGGTGAGTTTTGTTAAGTTTAAAGTGGCAGATTATATAATGGTATACTGGAATAGATATATTTTCTATGAATTGCTCTCATCATATAAAAAATAGATTTTAAAGGAGTTTGAATTTCTAAACTAGTCCTTGGTGAGAGAGACAGAGACAACATAGATGGGCAAACCACGAGCGCAACTACTCAAGTGCTCCTAGCATCCAAAACACATACATATTTAGGGCATGTTGGGAAGGGCTTTACTTCAATAATTTTAGCTTCGGTTTTTCAACAACTTCACCAAATTGTTGAGGTGGGTTCGAGAAGTGTTTAGCTTCCGCATGGACTCCAGCTTTTATAGACAATTGATTTGTGTGAGTTTCCTTGAATACCCTTGATGATTACTGAGTTATCACAAGAGAAACGAAGCACTATGTTGTGTAACCGGTAGCATGGTGGATAATTTTCATGCAGCGTCTTCATGAGGTATGAAAACAGTGTTTATGAAGCACCGCTTGAAAAGCTTCGTGAATTTCATGAAGCTAACCTCTAGTTTTATTTTTTCAAAGCAATAGTTCGTAGAGCTAGATCTGTTTGGATGAAAGAAGCTGAAATAACCCAAAATTCTTGAAGTGAAACCCTGCCAAACAGGCCCTTAACTATTGGCAACAACTAATATGCAATCAGTTCTTATGTGCAAGCGTGCAAGCGAGGTTCTTGGTTCGTTAGATTATGACCCAACCATGTATCACATTTAACATTTGAACCTTTCCACCACCAGCTTATGTAGATTTATAAAAAACCCCTAACAAACTACAATCATGTCTACAGTTAGATCATGATCTAACGGACCAAGAGGCTCGCTTGCAGGGGATCTAGGACTTGAGTCAGCAGCTTGCGCCTCCTTGGAACTCTGATCTTTCCTGCATCTACCATTCCAGCATGGCCAGCTAATCTACCATGTCAGCAAATGATCTATGAAGCAAACATGTTATCTACGTGGGCAGCCGCTACGTATGCACCAACAGTTCGTTGATTTGGTCTTTGTTCTACGGAGACGCAAGGTCGCACCACTTCCCGTAGTGAGCTCAAAAGGAGAAGAAGCACGTAGGGCACCTCTCATCATCGTCCATCGCCACACAACCAATTTTTTGTGTTGAGCATAGAAAACGTCCTCGCGGACGGTCCGACCTTAAGGCCGGACGGTCCACGCGTGCGCAAAATCAGTTAGGGTTCCGAGTTTCTCGTTGGATTTGTTAGTTAAAACCACGAGATTAGCTCGGGAAACGACTTGTAACGTGTCCAGACCTTCCCTTTTATATAGATGAAGGGCTACGACCGATTGAACCCCCCACAATCGATCAAATCAAGTCTACTTCTCGTTTTTACTTTATGCATTAGGAGTAGTTCTAGTTTAGCCTCTCTCTACCTCAAATCTTTACCTCTCTTCGGCTCTACGTCGACTAGAGTGTCTTGGGTGTTCTGCCGATGCCAAGACACACCCTACGATCTCTCCTTCTCGATGGGGTCCCTCCCGGGAGGCGAGATCTAGGTTTGCTATGAAGAAGAAGACCCTCTACGCCATCATGGACCATCTGAGCCCTAGGCACAGACCATCCGGACGTACGCAGAGGAGGAGTCGCTCCTACGCCAGGTCGCGGACCGTCCGACCCTGTGCCATGGATCGTCCGTGCCTCCGCAGAGAGCACTGCTAGGCGACGCTTCTAGTGTTTGGTGCCCGGGTTGGCGCCAACACACTTTTTGGAAACTCCACTATAAAAAGGTGTCTAGATCTACTAAAAATCAGGCCCTCAAATGGCTGGTTCTAAAGATCACACTGATATCTCCTCGGACAATATCCTGAAGCCGGCTGTTGAAAGTCTGACGGCCGATGAGCAGCAACAATATGCGGACTACATGCGTCAAGCGAAGGAGAAATTCTTGTCACAATATACAGTGGATCGCCACTAGAAAGTTGTCAAACATGGAGAGACCAATGTCGCATCTCTTCTATCTTCGCTTCAAGTCCCCAACGTAAGTAAACCCGACGACATTCAATCTATTAAACAGTATGTAGATCATTAGCAGAATCAAATAAAACAACAGATTGGACGGTTAGAAGAATTAGAAAATTAACGCGTACATTGGAGAAGTCTATTGCTTCTAGTTTTCCATCATATGAAACTAGTAACAGGATATCTATGTCTACTACATCGGCGACAAATGGGGATTCCCAGTCCTAGCCATTATATGGTATGCCGATGAAGTCATATCCAGGGCAAATACCACCACCGTCGTCCCTGCTTGGTAGATTGGCGCCCCTGGACACGATCGGACCATCCGAGCTTTTACCCGGACAGTCCGACCCTTACGCAGACCATCCATCTTTCCCTGTCGGACAGTCTGGGACTGCATCAGGGCTACTGCATGGCACCCCAATAATAGCAAACACAACCAACCAGTTTAGATGTACCATCGGACATACCAGATACACATACGTAGAACCTACTATCGCACATTATGCACCAAATTATTACACACCACAACGACAGTATGTTCCCCCCTACATATTTAAACAACAGCATGCCATACGATGATAGGCCGATCAACATTATCGATCGGTCATGGCAAGAGTGCCAGCATAACAATGCCCGACCAAATGAGCCTCATAGCATAAGGTCTGGTGGTCTGCCATCGGGCGCAATGGAGAAAATTAGGGAAGAGATGGCTGAACTATTTCGAGATAGGCTTGGAGTTAGTGTAGCTAGAGTGGGGCAATCATATCAGAAGCCATATGATCACCGGTTTGACATTGTCCCATATCCACAAGGGGCAAAGGATACCAGAGTTTTCTAAGTTTTCTGGTGAAAATGGGAGAAGCACGCACGAACATATAGGCCAGTTCCTAGCACACCAAGGCGAATTGGCCGATGAGGAAGCATTTCATGTTCATTTAGTTTCTTTATCTCTTACTGGTACCACTTCTGCATGGTACACCGCCCTGCCTCCTAATTCCATTAATTCCTGGAATGATTTAGAGAGTAAATTTCATGAATATTTCTTTTTCGGGGAATATGAATTAGGGCTAGCTGATTTAGCTTCAGTCGGACAGGAACGTGAAGAATCGGTTAACGATTATATCTGGAGGTTCCGGGACACTAGAAACCGATGCTTTTGGATCCATGTCGCAGACAAAGAGCTAGCAAGGCTGATTTTTAATAGGTTGCTATCCTACTTAAGAGACAAATTAGATGAGACCCGGTTCTTTTCAATAGCTCAGCTACATCAGCGGGCTTTAGCCTATGAAAGCCGACTTAAAGAGACATCAAAATCGGCCGCCCGTACTATGCATCTAGTAGAGCGTGATAGTTCAGATGATGAATCCGCAGATGTATATACTGCTGAGTTTGTTTGGCCAACAAAGGCCAAATCTTCTGCATGTTCTTCCTTACAGCCGATGAAAGCATCTATGCCACTGGATGGTTTTAGTGATTAATGACAACATAAGACTATATGTGACTAACGTGTTTTTTGTAGAGCAAATGGTATGTTAGGTCGCATTACAGGAAGTTGTGCTACAACGGTGAAAACAATCCCTGAGATGAGAACTTGAAGTGACGGCTGAAAAGATGAATCAAAAGATGAAGGTCTTCATATTCCGAGTGTCGAAGGAGTTGTGGACACTCGGTGTAGAATTAGGTCTTCGATTTTTATTTTAGCCGTACTATAAAGAGGGGTTGTGGATGAGTAGTTTGACCAAGAGATTTCTAGTATAGTGTTGGTGCATATTCACACTCACATCTAGTACTAGGTGTCACTCTTTAACACACTCACAAGATAGAATGAAAACGGTTTAGAAAAACCAAAGGAAAAAGGGCTTAGGGTTTCTGTCTTTGGGGCACCGGACTGTCCGGTGCGTCCCCTGACAGTGGGGCCAACCAGCCTCGGGGGCAGCGCCTCTGCCCCCGAGAAAACCCGAGAGCAACGTGTTTGGAAAATGAATTTTAGCCATCACACTAGACTGTCCGGTATGCACCGGACAGCTACTGTTCACTGTCCGGTGCACCATCAGCCCAACAACTAGCTGTCAGAACTAGCCGTTGGAGCCGACCGTTGGCGCACCGGTGGCGCACCGGTCCGGTGTGCCCATGCGCAGAACACTCTGGTAACGACTAGTTTAGTGGGTGGGGCTATTTATACCCCCTCCACCTACCTCATTAAGTGTCTTGCTGCCCGCATTGAAGCCCACACATTGCTAGAGAATTGCAAGCACCACAAAGCCTAGTGAGGTGATTAGAAAATCTTAATCCTGTGTTAGGACCTCATTAGTGCAAGTGAGAGCCACCTAGAGCACACACCACATGCATTAGACTTCTCTTGGTCAAGTGAAAGTCTATGGCTTGTTACTCTTGGTGATCGACATCACCTAGACGGCTTGGTGGTGTTTGGAGCGTGGTGATTGAAAGTCGCCTAGAGGGGGGGGGGGTGAATAGGCGAAACCTGAAATTTATAAAATTAAACTTGCACTAAGGCTAGGGTTAGCGTTAGGATTAAATCAGAGTTAGAAAGATTGTTCTTCTTGCTTAGAGTTGCTCAATCAATGCAGATAATGTTTGGGAGCAAACTCAAATAAATATGAGCAAGAGAACTTTAGAGAGAGGAAAGAGGGAAAACAAATCAAATGGAAATCAACACAAGTGAATACGGTGATTTGTTTTACCGAGGTTCGGTTCCAAAGAACCTAGTCCCCATTGAGGAGGCCACAAAGGCCGGGTCTATTTCAACCCTTTCCCTCTCTCAAACGGTCACTTAGACCGGATAAGCCTTCTCCTTAATCACTTGGGTCACTAAGACACCGCAAGGATCACCACACACTTAGGTGTCTCTTGCTAGCTTTACAAAGCACTTAGATGAATAAGAATGGGGAAGGAGAAAGCAATCCAAGCAACAAGAGCAACAAATGAACACAAAACTCTCTCTCTCTCTCTCAAGTCACTAAGTGGTTGAGTTGATTTTGAGACTTGGAGAGGGTTTAACTTTTGGAATGTGTCTTGGAGTGAATGCTATTGCTCTTGTATTGAATAAGAACTTCAGAAAAACTTGGATGCCATTGAAGGAGGTGGTTGGGGGGTATTTATAACCTCCAACCACTTCCTAGCCGTTGGCTGAGTTTGCTGTCGATGGGCACATCGGACAGTCCGGTGGCGCACCGGACATGCACTGTTCACTGTCCGGTGCGTGCCATGTCAGCATGCTCGTTGGGGTTTGGAGCTGTTGACCGTTGGAACTCTTTGTCCTTTAGCTGCACCGGACAGTCCGGTGCCACACCGAATGCTCTGACTTCTGCGCTCTGACACCTGCCACGCACTGTTCACAACTGTTCACTATTGCAGTCGACCGTTGGTGCAAGGTTACCGTTGCTCCATTGGCTCACCAGACATGTCCGATGTACATCGGACAGTCCGGTGAATTATAGCGGAGCGCGCCCTGAAGAAACCCGAGAGTGGCGACTTCGCTTGGTGCTTGGCCTGGTGTACCGGACATTGTCCAATGCGCCACTGCAGCACACTCTCAAGTCCTTTGCTCCAAAATTGTTTGAGTCCCCAACTGAATTTCTTCTTGGTTTGTGTTGAACCTTATGCACCTGAGATACAAGACATCTAGGCAATCTAATTAGTCCACGTGGTTTGTGATGGACGTCAACCACCAAAGTCGATTATAGGAAATGATTAAGCCCATTTCCCTTTCAATCTCCCCCTTTTTGGTGATTGATGCCAACACAAACCAAAGCAAATATAGAGTGTAGAAATGCAACTAGTTTGCAATTATGATTGATGTGCATAGGTTACTTAGAGTTAAACCAATTGAAAGACTTTATACATATGTCTAAGAATAAATGTGATTGCTTGCTTTTATTTAACATTTTGGACCACATTTGCACCACTTGCTTGTTTTTGCAAATCTTTTGGAAAAATCTTTTCAAATTCTTTTGCAAATAGCCAAAGGTATAGGAATATGATTTTAAGAAGCATTTTCAAGATTTGAAATTTCCTCCACCTGTTTCAAATGCTTTTCCTTTGACTAAGCAAAAAGCTCCCCATGAAGAAATTCTCCCCTTAGCTTTCAAGAGGGTTTTTGAAATGATTTTCCCAGGTACCAAATGAAATTGAACCAATTGAAATTTTTATACTAATTGAAATTTTGAAACAAAATGATATATCAATTGAAAATTTGAGACTAACTGAAATACCAATTGAAATCTGAAATATCAATTGAAATAATTTTTTTCTTTGAAAATTTTAAGATGGTGGTGTGATCCTTTTGCTTTGGTCTTAATACTTTCTCCCCCTTTGGCATAAATCGCCAAAGACGGAGAAGTTGAGAGCCCTCTTAGATTCTCCCCCTGTGGGGCGTAATAATTTCTCCCCTTTGGTAAAAGAAATATGAGTGAAGGGTCATGCCAATTGAGAGTTTCCTGAGTAACGACAAAGGATAAATGATACCGTCAGAGTTGGAGTGGAAGCCTTGTCTTTGCCGAATACTCCATTTCCCTTTCAATTTAAGACTAAGCATAGAAATACACTTGAAAGCACATCAGTCTTAGTCTTGGCACAAGAAGAATAAGAAATATGCATTTGTATCAAATGAAAGAGATATGATCAAAGGTATATTAAGGAGCTATGCGTGCAATGTTTCAATCAAAGTTTCGAGAATCAAGTATATTTAGCTCATTCCTAAGTTTGCTAAAGGTCTTTTCATCTAATGGCTTGGTAAAGAGATCGGCTAATTGGTTGTGGGTGCTAACATAAGCAATTTTGATATCCCCTTTTGTTGGTGATCTCTCAGAAAATGATACCAGATGTCTATGTGCTTAGTGCGGCTGTGTTCAATGGGATTATCCGCCATGCGGATTGCACTCTCATTGTCACATAGGAGAGGGACTTTGCTCAATTTGTAGCCATAGTCCCTAAGGGTTTGCCTCATCCAAAGTAATTGCGCACAACAATGACCTGCGGCAATGTACTCGAATTCGGCGGTGGAAAGAGCTACTGAGTTTTGTTTCTTTGAAGCCCAAGGCACCAGGGATCTTCCTAGAAACTGACAAGTCCCTGATGTGCTCTTCCTATCAATTTTACACCTAGCATAATCGGCATCAGAATACCCAATTAAATTAAAGGTAGATCCCTTGGGATACCAAAGCCCAAACTTAGGAGTGTAAACTAAATATCTCATGATTTGTTTCACGGCCCTAAGGTGAACTTCCTTAGGATTTGCCTGGAACCTTGCACACATGCAAACTGAAAGCATAATGTCCGATTGTGAAGCACATAAATAAAGTGGACAACCAATCATCAACTAGTATACCTTTTGATCTACGGATTTACATCCCGTGTCGAGGTCGAGATGCCCATTAGTTCCCATGGGAGTCTTGATGGGTTTGCCATTCTTCATTCCAAACTTCTTGAGTATATCTTGAATGTACTTAGTTTGGCTGATGAAGGTGCCCTCTTGGAGTTACTTGATTTGAAATCCAAGGAAGTACTTCAACTCCCCATCATAGACATCTCGAATTTCAATATCATGATCCTACTAAACTCTTCACAAGATGACTTGTTAGTAGACCCCAAATATAATATCATCAACATAAATATGGCATATAAACAAGTCTTTAACAATAGTTTTGGTGAAGAGAGTAGGATCAGCTTTTCCAACTTTGAAGCCATTAGTGATAAGAAAGTCTCATAGGCATTCATACCATGCTCTTGGGACTTGCTTGAGCCCATAAAGCGCCTTTGAGAGCTTATAAACATGGTTAGGATACTCACTATCTTCAAAGTTGAGAGATTGCTCAACATATACCTCTTCCTTGATAGGGCCATTGAGGAAGGCACTTTTCACGTTCATTTGATATAACTTAAAGCCATGGTAAGTAGCATAGGCAAGTAATATATGAATTGACTCAAGCCTAGCTACGGGTGTAGGTTTCATCAAAATCCAAACCTTCGACTTGTGAATAACCTTTGGCAACAAGTTGGGCTTTATTCATAGTCACCACACCATGCTCATCTTGCTTGTTGTGGAATACCACTTGGTACTTACAACATTTTGGTTAGGACGTGGAACTAAATGCCATACCTCATTCCTTATGAAGTTGTTGAGCTCCTCTTGCATTGCCACCACCCAATCCGGATCTCTTAGTGCATCCTCTATCCTGTATGGATCAATAGAGGACACAAAAGAGTAATGTTTACAAAAATGAGCAACTCGAAATCTAGTGGTTACCCCCTTATGAATGTTACCAAGTATGGAGTTGACAGTGTGATCTCTTTGAATTGCTTGGTGGACTCTTGGGTGTGGCAGTCTTTGATCTCGAATCTCTTGATCATATTCCTTGTCATCATTATCTTCATCTCCCCCTTGATCAATGTCCTCCTCTTGAGGTGGCTCATCGTCTTGATCTTCATCCTCTTCTTCTTGAGCCAATTCCTCATCTTGAGTTGGTGGAGATGCTTGTATGGAAGATGATGATTGATCTTGTGTTTGTGGAGGCTTTTCGGATTCCTTAGGACACACATCCCCAATAGACATGTTCCTTAGTGCGACGCATGGAGCCTCTTCATCATCTAATTCATCAAGATCAACTTGCTCCACTTGGGAGCCATTAGTCTCATCAAACACAATGTCACAAGAAACTTCAACTAATCCAGTGGACTTGTTGAAGACTCTATATGCCCTTGTGTTTGAGTCATAACCAAGTAAAAAGCTTTCTACTGCTTTAGGAGCAAATTTAGAATTTCTACCTCTTTTAATAAGAATAAAGCATTTGCTCCCAAAAACTCTAAAGAAGAAACATTGGGTTTTTACCGGTGAGGAGTTCATATGATGTTTTCTTGAGGATTCGGTGAAGATATAACCGGTTGATGGAATAGCATGCGGTGTTAATCGCCTCCGCCCAAAACCGATGTAATGTCTTGTACTCATCAAGCATGGTCCTTGCCATGTCCAATAGAGTTCTATTCTTCCTCTCCACCACACCATTTTGTTGAGGTGTGTAGGGAGATGAGAACTCATGCTTGATGCCCTCCTCCTCAAGAAATCCTTCAATTTGTGAATTATTGAACTCTGTTCTGAAAGTCGCCTAGAGGGGGGTGAATAGGCGAAACCTGAAATTTATCAACTTTAAACACACACTAAGGTTGGGGTTAGCATTAGAATTAAATTCAAGTCAAGAGAATGTTTCTGTTGGGGACTTGTTCTCAAATGCTTCGGATTAAGAACAAGGCAACATAAAAAGTGTTAAATGATAAAGTCCTTCGTCCTTTGAAACATTATTTCCCTTCGGGATATAATGTGATCCGGACGAAGGTCACAAACTGCATATCTTCGTAGGCACAATAAATTATGACGAAGAGCTCACATGCAACATGAAAAGTAATATAAACATTTAAATATTATCACAACGCCATTTCTATTTTATTATCATCTAAAAATAGAAATGATTTCAGATTACAAGTGTACCTTCGGATTGAAGGAAGGCAAAAGTACAGGGATGACGGAAAGCAAATGCCAAGTCAGCGTGAACAGTACGAGAGTACTGTTCATCTATTTATAGGCGTGGGACGTTAGCCCATGCAAAATTACATTCATGTCCATTACATTTGCTAATGACTTATGGGAATCTACTAAGGTTTAAGTAGTCTTTTCATCTTTAAGTCGGTTCCCCTTTCTGCTATCACGACGAAGCTTTCTGCGCATAGCTTCGGCTGTGCACCATCCTTCGTACAGCTTGGTAATCAGCCCGTCCTTCATCTTAATCCCCCTTCGTCTGGATTGGGCTTCGTTCTGACCGTACTCCATGTTCATGATCTGAGTCCGAAGATACCTGTTCATATAATTCACTTGGAAAATATTGTCAAATTATGTTTTTGAGGACCTTCGGAGGACGAAGGCCCCCAACAGTAGCCCCTCGCAATATAAATTTGTTAGTGATAAATTCAGATTGCGATATGGACGGAGGCCTTAAGCCGAAGGTCCGAAAAAAACACCTTCCCTTTGCTAGAATAGCAAAAGTCACTGACAGCTGGGACCACACAGTTTCCGTCGTATCGAGTGTATAAATAGGAGCCCGCCATATTTGATTTGGCACGCTCTCTTTGCCATCTGTTTTGCCTGCTTATAAAGCTTTCTGCCCAAAAATTATTTGTTTTCTTTCCTAGTTCTGAGCTTCGGAAGCGAGAAGTAAGATTTCGAAGGGATGTCTAAGGAGAAGAAGGCTGCGGTCGAAATGAAGCTAAGTCTCTCTGAAGAGAAGAACCTGGGGTTTCTTGAAGCAATGTCGAAGACTAATACAGAAAAGATCACCAAGGAGATTTTAGAAGGTTTATCTGAAGATACTGGTGACAGCGACAGTTATGATGTAGAAAGCGGCGGGGGAGAGTCCGAAGATCGCCCATGGCGGCCAAGTCACTCGGTTTTCGGGAAAACCACTATTAAGCAGAGTCATATTGACAATATGAGGGGGAGATATTTTCGAGATATATCTATTGTGAGGGCTGATGCTGGAGAAAAAACTTCTACCCCCGAAGAAGATGAAGTCGTGATCTTCCGAAGCTTTCTCAAGGCTGGGCTTCGGTTCCCCCTAAGCAGCTTTGTTGTCGAAGTCCTGAAGACATTTCAAATCTACCTTCATCAAATTACTCCCGAAGCTATCATAAGAATGGGAATCTTTGTCTAGGCTGTGAGAAGCCAAGGTTTGGAACCAATGCTAAAAGCTTTTGCAAAATTCATGAGTTGGTATATGAGACGAAGCCCTGGGGGAAAGAACAATATCACAACAACTTTGGTTGTTACAGCTTCGGTGCCCGCTCCGGGTCGAGCTGCCCCGTGCCAACCTTTCGGAAGAGGTGGCCCGGCGCCTGGATGACAGAATGGTTCTATGTAAAGAATGACTTGACAACACAGGAAGATGTTAAGAGTATCATTATGCGCCCCTATCTGGCAACGCTTCGGACTCCGAAAGCCGAAGGTTGAAATGGATGAAGCGGCCGAAGAATTCCAAAGAGCCTTCGGCGTAATCTGCTCTTTTATTGGGACAAGGGATCTGGTCCAGGAGCATATTGCCTTCAAAGTTTGGCCACTTGCAGGAAAGTGGGAAATGCCGAAGGAGACCATCAAAGAGTCTGACGAAGGTGGACTGGTCAGACTAAAATACACATTCAAATACGGAGATAAGTTTGTTGAACCGGACGACGACTGGTTAAAAAGCATTGAAACCTTAAGTGACGAACTGCTTGGGGTATACTCGAAGGCCGAGAATACTGCATTATCAGCAGCCCTTCGGAGGCCGAAAGAAGAAGAGGCTTAACCGGGTATTTGATGCAATCGGTTTGTCTACCCTGACTACCATTATCCGGTGCCAGGCCGCAAAAGAAAAAATACTTCTCCTGCAAAAGAAGCTGCCTCAGGTGCTTCTGGTGAGCCAGCGCCGCAAAGAAAAAAGATGAAGGTGCTCACCCACCGAGCGCGTTTTATTGAGCGGCCACAGTGCCTGAATTTATCGGTGAAGTCTCTTTGGCCACTGAAACTACAGAGACAGCTCCAGTGCTGAAGACCGAGGAAAAAACTGAAGCACCTTCAGCAGAGAAGGCAGAAAAACCGAGAATTGAAGGACCAAAATATTGGAAATCTTAAGTCCTTCAGCAAGTGTTGAGACAACAAAAAATCAAAAGGGCCCATCGGTGACCCCGAAAAGAAAAAGAATGGTGAACGTGCTAGATGTTTTGGAGACAATTAAGTCTTCAAGCACAACTCCAAAGAAGACTGTTGAACTTTCTGAAGTGTCTACTGAAGCTTTAGTTGCTGAACTTCGAAACAACAACTTGAAGCTGAAGCTGGGCCTTCAGAGCCCACCAAGGAACAATCCTTGGAAGCCGAAGAAAAATAGAAGTGTTAGAGCGCTTTTGGTTGAAGAAATTGACACTGCGGCCCCCGAAGCACCTTCCATCATACGCGATTACATTGTGCGACATGCTTCGGGGAAGAAATTTATCTGAAGAAGAGATTTATGAAGCCAATCACTATGCCAGAGAATTAAAATATCCGAAGGGGGCACTAGTGTTCAATGGGACAAACGAAGATGACTTCCTATACTGTCTCCCTGACAATAAAGAATTATCTGTCTGCCGGGAGATGGCTAGGAGTATGGGGTTTCCGAAGCTTGAAGCTGGATTATGCGCTATGACGAAGGAGGATCTTGCGGATAGCCTTGCATATAATAGCCTGAAGGTGCGAGAATTGCGCATTTGGAAACTTTATGATTCGAAATCTTATTGTTTTATTCTTATACTAACTTTTTACATATAGGGTTTAATACTAAGCAACGCGCTGAGAGCGCAAAATAGTGCCGAAGACGAAAGCTATGAAATTGCCTTCAACAACCTTCGAACAGAGGTATCAAACTAAGGAACGAAGCCCTGGAAAAGGACAAAATTCTAGTTACATTAGTGGATAAAGTAAAGGAGAACGAAGCTGCGTCCAAAGCCCAAATTGCAGCTCAAAAGCACGAGATTGACGACCTTCGGAAGCAATTGGCCCGGGCGAAAGAAGAACGCATACTGAAGAAACGAGGCGGGAATGTAGCGACCAATGGGCTGATCATTTGGAAGGAACCGTTTGAAGAGCTTCGGTCTTCTAAGAAAAGGTGCTACGAAAAATCCATGGAATGTGTAAAGAAAATAAAAACCCAGCTTCGCCAGTGTTGGCGCATTTTCGAGTGAAGAAGATTTTGTGAGAGGTAACCCAGAAGGACCGATCGAATGGATCTGCCACGAAGCTGAAGCCTCTCGAAGAAATTCTAAGCAGTCGTGGAGACATTTGCGCTTTCTCGGGGTGCCAGGGGGATTGCTACTATACTGGAGAAAAAAGGCTGCGATCATGTTAAAGTTCTTGCACAATCCGAAGCTAGCTTATCTCCTGAAGATATTAAAGACCCCTCGGCCGAAGCTAGCCAAGCTGGTGGAAAATTTTTCACCGACGTCTGGGACAATGGTGGCCGAGAAATGGCCCGAGAAATTATTCAGAAAAGTGAGAAGGGCATTCACGACGCTAGAGAAGTAGCTAAGGCCGCTGACAAAATCTCAGAGCCTGAAGGGCCAATAGGTATTAGCTAATGTTTTTATTGTGTTGTAATTTTTGATTTTAAACTTCGTTCGCAATTTGTAATAGCAATATGGCCATATCATGTCCTCCTTCAGATCCTACTAAAGCATCTCCGGGGCCTCACCCGAAAGGAGACGACGAAATTAAAAAGATGGCTGAAGCTATCATGGATGAAGTTGTTAACCGGCTCCTGAACGAAGCTGCCGAAGCTGTTTTGAGAGAAGATTAAGCACTTTTGTAAAGACTTCTGAAATGAAATATGTGTGACATTTTGTAACCCTGTGATATATTGCTTTTAATGATTCGATTCTTTACAATGCATGAAACTTTACATACGTACCGTTTTTGAGCCTTCGGCGAAAAAAACACCTTCCCTTCTTTTCATGCTTCGTGAAGATAGAAAAACTTTTATGCATCACGACAATGTTCATAGTGCTCTGATGAAGGATATCCAAGCTTCATGAAATATTCTCCGAAGCTATATTCCGAAGATCAATATTGTATCCCCTTGTGACTTAGCACGGTTTTCACTTTCTCAAAGTATCCTTCCGAAGGTTGATACCGTGTCCCCTTCTTTTGCCATATGCGACATGATGTATGATGCTTATGCTATGCAAAATGATGTAATGATGTTATGTTATGTAGATGACATTTGTTCCGAAGATACACACATATCCCCGTAAAACATAAAATATTTTTGTATCAGCGCTGACTTTGCGCTGTAAGCTCTGCATTCCCTTAGGAACGACTTTGGAGCTCTTCGCCTTTTACTTAGGCGGTATCAGCGTTGACTTTTCGCTGTAAGCTCTGCATTCCCTTAGGAACGACTTTGGATCTTCTTCGCCCTTTACTTAGGTGGTATCAGCGTTGACTTTTCGCTGTATGCTCTGCATTCCCTTTGGAACGACTTTGGAGCAGAAAACTTACACTGCGTTCCCTTTAGAACGACTTTTTGTGATTTCAGCAAACTATTCTGCGTTCCTTTAGAACGACTTTTTGTTGCTTCGAAGATTTTTCGATAATTCGAAGGTCCTCCTTGTTATCGCAAATTTTTAAGCTTCAGCAACTTAAGCCTGAGAAAATACATTTTCCTTGTAGCAAGCAAAGGAATTTTAACATGAAAACCAAAAAATGTCCTTTATTACACAGAAAATAGAACTGAATGGAAAAAACTGGTAGGATATTTGTCAATAGATGTGCTTCGACTCTGGCACAATGCTGTTGACTGTGCGAGCTTCGGATTGTTCCTGAGATCCCTTTGGTGTGGAGCATATTGGCTCCCTTCTGGCTGTTGGCCTTGTTGCAGCGGTGGTGGAGGCGGGAGGCTGTTGCCAGGAAGCTTGAGGTTGACTCGCCGAAGCAACAGAAACTGCAGGGTGGTTGCCTATGTATTCTGGGATGTAAGGCGGATGGTATGAAGCAGTATGCATGACCTGCTTCGGCTGAGCTTGTTGTGCTGCAGCTTCAGCTATCTCCTTTTGCTTCTGGATGGTAACATGGCACATCCTGGTGGTATGGCCCTTGTTTTCACCACAGAATAAGCAAAACATTCTCCTGGTTGATCTCCAAATCTTCCGCCGAAGCCCCTGGCGCCTCTGCCTCTTGGAGATGGTGGCCGGAAGAAACTTTGCTGTTGCCCTGAAGCCTGTGAGGAGCACTGCGGCCTGTTCTGCTGACTCCCCTTATCATCATTTTGAGTAGAGTTGTGGATGGACCTGACATGCCTCGGATAGAATCTTCCTCCGAAGCCCCTGGTCATTTCAGAAAACCTGAAAGCCTCCTCCCTTCTTTGGCGAAAATCGTTGTCGGCACGAATATACTCGTCCATCTTCTGGAGCAGTTTCTCCAAAGTTTGAGGAGGCTTCCTAGCAAAGTATTGAGCTGAAGGTCCAGGCCGAAGTCCCTTGATCATGGCCTCAATGACAATTTCGTTGGGCACCGTTGGTGCCTGCGCCCTCAAACGCAAGAACCTTCTGACATACGCCTGAAGGTATTCTTCATGATCCTGAGTGCATTGAAACAGAGCCTGAGCAGTGACGGACTTCGTCTGAAACCCTTGGAAGCTGGTTAACAACATGTCCTTCAGTTTTGCCATGAAGTGATCGTTCCTGGTCGAAGGGAGGAATACCAGGTTTGAGCAACACTCCTGACAGCCATAACAAAGACTTTGCCATGACTGAAGCATTGCCACCATACGAAGATACTGTTGCTTCGTAGCTCATCAAAACTGCTTCGGGTCTGAATGGCCATCGAATATGGGAAGCTGGGGCGGCTTATAGGACAGGAGGCCAAGGTGTAGCCTGCAGCTCAGCGGACAGGGGAGAAGCATCATCAAAAACAAAATTTCCATGATGGAAATTGTCATACCAGTCATCTTCATTGAAGAAACCCTCCTGATGAAGGTCTTTTTGTTGAGGCCTTCGGTTCTGCTCATCGTGAGTAAGATGGCGAACTTCTTCAGAAGCTTCGTCTATCTGCCTTTGCAGTTCAGCTAGCCTGGCCATCTTTTCCTTCTTCGTCTGCACCTGTTGATGAAGCATCTCCATATCTCTGATCTCTTGGTCTAGCTCATCCTCTTGAGGCGTCGGGCTGACAAGCCTTCCTCTTCTGGCTTCGGGCCTCCCGAAGAGAGACAGTCTCCTGATTGTGGTCCAGCGGTTGGAGAGCTGCAGTGCCAGTTGCTGAAGCTTTCTTCGGCGCCATGGCGAAGGTTGATGATCGCCGAGGGCGCTCAAAAACTCAAAGAGTGGAAGTGAGTTCACCGGAGGTGGGCGCCAATGTTGGGGACTTGTCTCAAATGCTTCGGATTAAGAACAAGACAACATAAAAAGTGTTAAATGATAAAGTCCTTCGTCCCTTTGAAACATTATTTCCCTTCGGGATATAATGTGATCCGGACGAAGGTCACAAACTGCATATCTTCGTAGGCACAATAAATTATGACGAAGAGCTCACATGCAACATGAAAAGTAATATAAACATTTAAATATTATCACAACGTCATTTCTATTTTATTATCATCTAAAAATAGAAATGATTTCAGATTACAAGTGTACCTTCGGATTGAAGGAAGGCAAAAGTACAGGGATGACGGGAAAGCAAATGCCAAGTCAGCGTTGAACAGTACGGGAGTACTGTTCATCTATTATAGGCGTGGGACGTTAGCCCATGCAAAATTACATTCATGTCCATTACATTTGCTAATGACTTATGGGAATCTACTAAGGTTTAAGTAGTCTTTTCATCTTTAAGTCGGTTCCCCTTTCTGCTATCACGACGAAGCTTTCTGCGCATAGCTTCGGCTGTGCACCATCCTTCGTACAGCTTGGTAATCAGCCCGTCCTTCCATCTTAATCCCCCTTCGTCTGGATTGGGCTTCGTTCTGACCGTACTCCATGTTCATGATCTGAGTCCGAAGATACCTGTTCATATAATTCACTTGGAAATATTGTCAAATTATGTTTTTGAGGACCTTCGGAGGACGAAGGCCCCCAACAGTTTCTCTTGCTAAGAGTTGTTCAAAGAATGCGGATGATGTATGGGAGCCAATTCAAATCAATGCTAGCAAGGAAACGTTAGAGAGGGAAAACAAATCAAACGAGAATCAAGGCGAGAGAACACGATGATTTGTTTTACTCAGGTTCGGTTCCAAAGAACCTAATCCCCGTTGAGGAGGTTACAAAGACCAGGTCTATTTCCAACCCTTTCCCTCTCTCAAACGGTCACTTAGACCGAATGAGCCTTTTCCTTAATCTCACGGGTCACTTAGACATGCAAGGACCACCACGCAAGGACCACCACACACTTGATGTCTCTTGCTTCGATTACAATTTACTTGAGAAATAGGAGGGGAAAAGAAAAGGCCAAACCAAGCAACAAGTGCAACAAAAGAACACAAGTAATCCTCTCACAAGCCCTAATGCATTAGAGTTGATTTTGGGGCTTTGAGTGGATTGATTGCTTTGATTGTGTCTTGGAATGTTGGACTTTGCTCTTGCAATGAATGAGAACTCAGAAATGCTTGGATGGGAGTGAATGAGGTGGTTGGGGGGTATTTATAGCCTCCAACCACTTCTAGTCGTTGGTGATTTCTGCTGGCGATGGGCGCACCACCGGACAACCATTGTGCACTGTCCGATGCGCGCCACCGTCAGCGCAACCGTTAGGGTTCGGAGTTGGTCGACCGTTGGAGCCTTTGTCGTCTTGCTGCACCGGACAATCTAGTGCCATACCAGACAGTTTGGTGCCCTCTAACTTCTGTGCTCTGACTTCTGCGCGACACTGTTCATCACTGTTTACTCTGCACAGTTGACCGTTGGCGTATAGGGAGCCGTTGCTCCGTTGGTTCACCGAACAGTCCGGTGGCACACTAGACAGTCCGGTGAATTATAGTGTGAGCGCGCCTTCGGATTCTCGAGAGTGGCCTATTTGAAGTGTAAGTCCCTGGTGCACCGGACACTGTCTGGTGGCACACCGGACAGTCCGGTGTGCAAAAAAAACAGCACAATCTAAGTCCTTTGCTCCATTTCAAATTGTGCCCCTAACTTGATTTCTTTCTTGGTTTGTGTTGAACCTTATGCACCTGTAATAGATGAATTCTAGACAAACTAGTTAGTCCATGTGTTTGCGTTGGACATCAACCACCAAATTAATTATAGGAGGTTAACCCTATTTCCCTTTCAATCTCCCCCTTTTGGTGATTGATGCCAACACAAACCAAAACAAGTATAAAGTGCAGAAATGTAACTAGTTTGCATTTATGATGAAAGTGCATAGGTTACTTGGAGTTAAACCAATTGAAAGTATCACTAAGTATGAATGGATTGCTTTTCTTTCATTTAACATTTTGGACCACATTTGCACCACATGTTTGTTTTTGCAAATCCTTTGGAAAATCTTTTCAACTTCAAATTCTTTTCAAATAGTCAAAGGTATACAAATATGATTGCAAGAAGCATTTTTTAAGATTTGAAATTCCTCTCCCTATTTCAAATGCTTTTCCTTTGACTAAATAAAAGCTCCTCCTGAATGAATTCTCCCCTCCTAGCTTTCAAGAGGGTTTTCGAAATAGATACCAATTTGAAAATTGACTTTTAAAGATACCAATTGAAGAATACTTCCGTTGAAAGATCCAATTTGAAATATACACATTTTTTTAAAATATGGTGGTGCTGGTACTTTTGCTTTGGGCTTAATGCTTTCTCCTCCTTTGGCATTAATCGCCAAAAACGAAGAACTTGAGAGCCCTTTAATACTTTCTCCCAATTGATAAAAAGAATATGAGTGAAAGATTATACCAATTGAAAGTTTGTGAAGTAACGACAAAGGGTAGATGATACCATCATAGTTTGGAGTGGAAGCCTTGTCTTTGCCGAATACTCCATTTCCCTTTCAATCTAAGGCTAATTATAGAGATATACTTGAAAGCACATTAGTCTTAGCCTTGGCACAAGAGGAATAAGAAATATGCATTTGTAGCAAATGAAAAAGATATGATCAAAGGTATATAAATAAGCTATGTGTGCAATGTTTCAATCAAAATTTCCGAGAATCAAGTATATTTAGCTCATTCCTAAGTTTGCTAAAGTCTTCTCATCTAGTGGCTTGGTAAAGATATCAGCTAATTGGTTGTGAGTATTAACATAAGCAATTTCGATATCCCCTTTTGTTGGTGATCTCCTCAGAAAGTGATACCGAATATCTATGTGCTTATTGCGGCTGTGTCAACGGATTATACGCCATGCAGATTGCAGTCTCATTGTCACATAGGAGAGGGACTTTGCTCAACTTATTAGCCATAGTTCCTAAGGGTTTGCCTCATCCAAAGTAATTGGCACAACAATGGCCTGCGGTAATGTACTCGGCTCGGCGGTGGATCTTCCCAGAAACTGACAAGTCCCTCATGTGCTCTTTCTATCAATTTTACACCCTGCATAATCGGCATCGGAATATCCAATTAAATCAAATGTGGATCCCTTGGGGTACCAAAGCCCAAACTTAGGAGTGTAGACTAGATATCTCATGATTCTCTTTATGACCCTAAGGTGAACCTTCCTTAGGATTTGCCTAAAATCTTGCACACATGCATACAGAAAGCATAATGTCAGTCGAGATGCACATAAGTAGAGTAAAGGTCCTATCATCGACCGGTATACCTTTTGATCTACGGATTTACCTCCAGTATCAAGGTCGAGATGCCCATTGGTTCCCATGGTGTGTCTTGATGGGTCTGCCATCCTTCATTCCAAACTTATTAAGTATGTCTTGAATGTACTTAGTTTGGCTGATGAAGGTTGCCCTCTTGGAGTTGCTTGATTTGAAATCCAAGGAAATAGTTCAACTCCCCCCATCATTCACATCTTGAATTTCTGTATCATGATCCTACTAAACTCTTCACAGGATGACTTGTTAGTAGACCCAAATATAATATCATCAACATAAATTTGACATATAAACAAGTTCTTTTGCAATTTTTTTAGTGAAGAGGGTAGGATCGGCCTTTCCGACTTTGAAGCCATTAGTGATAAGAAATCTCGCAGGCATTCATACCATGCTCTTAGGGCTTGCTTTGAGCCATTAAAGCGCCTTTGAGAGTTTATACACATGGTTAGGGTACTCACTATCTCAAATCCGGGAGGTTGCCTCAACATATACTTTCTTCCTTGATAGGGCCATTGAGGAAGGCACTTTTCATGTCCATTTGATAGAGCTTAAAGCCATGGTAAGTAGCATAGGCAAGTAATAACCTAGCTACGGGTGCATAAGTTTCATCAAAGTCCAAACCTTCGACTTGTTAATAACCTTTGGCCACAAGTCAGGCCTTGTTCCTTGTCACCACACCATGCTCATCTTGCTTGTTGCGGAATACCCACTTGGTACCTACAACATTTTGATTAGGACGTGGAACTAAATGTCGTACCTCATTCCTAGTGAAGTTGTTGAGCTCCTCTTGCATTGCCACTACCCAATCTGGATCCCTTAGTGCATCCTCTATCCTATATGGCTCAATAGAGGACACAAAGAGTAATGTTCACAAAAATGTGCAACTCGAGATCTAGTAGTTACCCCCTTATGAATGTCACCAAGAATAGAGTTGATGGGGTGATCTCTTTGAATTGCTTGGTGGACTCTTGGGTGTGGCGGTCTTTGATCCCTTATCTCTTGATCATCTTCCTTGTCTTCATTATTTTCATCTCCCCCTTGATCAATGTCCTCCTCTTGAGGTGGCTCATTGTAACACCCTAGGTGTTACCCAAGGCCCTGCCAAAGGAACACACTTATGTCCTACTTATCCTATATGCTAAATTGGAAAGTGAAGACACTGAAAGCTTTAGAATCATGGCTAAACTAAGTATTGATCATAACAAGAGGGATACCCTAGCCTCATACATTCTCACTCATGAAAAGATTCTAAAACCCTAATTTCCCTCTTAAGCCACTAAACCCTAAACATGGGATCGAAGGGAAAAGATTATGCAAATAGCCAAATCATGAAATGAGACCTATACCAAAGATGAAGTACATTAGTAAATCTACAAGATTTAGTAAGGGAAAGATTTCAAAAGGCCCAACAAAAACCCCAAAACAATTCACCAAGTGGAGAGCACACTAGAGCCATCCAAAATTTCTCTAAGTCACAAAATCAACCCTAGCCTAAAGATCAAATGTGTTCACCCTTGTGCTGGCGCCCAAAACCACTTGGACCAAATAACAAAAAGTGGCCAAACTACCCAAGGCACACCCCTGAAAAATTTGAAACAAACCAGGGCCATTTGACATGGTTTGGCATCCTTTTTGTCGTTGGTGAACAGTGCAGACAAACAAGACTTGGCGCCCCCATATCTTTCTAAGCTAGGGCAGATCTTCCCTTGGAACTTATACAAACTAGCTAGCCCTAGGTGCAGGAAGAAATCTTACACAAGAACTTTGGCGAGATTCGCATGTTTGTGACCTGTGCAGGCACAAGAACTTGGGTAGATGAACACGACCACGTGTTCAACACACCCTGACAATGCCAGAGCACGCCCTCGGCGCTCAGCCCACACGCGCAGCCCCGCGCCATGTCAACCCCGCGCCCACGCCCACGGCCGCGGCTATAAAGCCCACCTCGGTCTCGACTGTACACCCCCGCGCGTCCCTGACCCAGCCCGAGCACAAGTTCGCCGGCATTTGCCCAGAGAACGGCGTGCCAGCGGCCGCGCAAGCCACGACCACCGTAGACCGGCCAAGCCAGCCATCCTCCACCCCATCCGACCCTTGGGATAGCTTCTCCGGACCTCAATAAAGCTCCCCGAGCTGTGGATTGAACATCACCTCATCGGAGACGCCGGATCGACGTCGCCGGACTTCAACCGGCCGCCGTCGCGCGTAGACCGAGCCCCACGGTAAGCCATTCGTCGATTCCTTGTACCTATAGCATCCTTAGCATCCCGTGAAGCTCCCTGTGCCATTTGATTGAGCCCTACCACCGTGAGCAGGCCGGAGCACACGCCGCCGACGAGCCCAACCGCCTGCGCACGCGGCCAGCCCTATTCCGGCCATCACCATCGACGACCCTGCACCTCGACGTGACCGCCAGGGACCTCCCGGACCTCACCCAGCCCTTCACTAGACCTCCCTCGCCGCCGGTAAGCCGCACCACCCTTTTTCCTCTCCACGGTTACTGTTGCAACGGGGAAGGAGCTCGAGTTGAAAGAGATAAAAGCCGAGGGGGTTTTTGCGAAGTCAGTGACTCAGGGGAATAGTTCCGCAGGGGCACCGTTTAAAAGATTAGTTAAAGGAAACCCCAGGGGCGTCGGTTGCAAACTGGTTTTCCTTAAACCTTTTAAGTGTTATTCTTTTAAATGAGTACAGAACTTGCAAAAATTCATAACTCGAATCTTATCCAACCAAATTTGGTCAAACCAATTTTGCTAGGTCCCAGATAATATAAACTACTTAGGAAAAATAACAATCACCCTAAGTACTGCAAGATTTTTAAAGTTTTGATTTAAATAAGTATACTGCCCAAACTAAATAAATAAAAGAAAAATAGAAATACTTTTGGACTGAGGGTAAGAAAATCAGAGACATGTTTAAACCACTAACTACCCTGTTTAAAAATGTTAAAATCCCTAGTATACTTAGTTAAGAAGAGTATTAACCACTAAAACTTGTTTTGGTCCAAACCTTAAGAAATGAAAGAGGAGTTTAAAGTAAGAACCAGAGGGCAACCACATTTTTTCTAACTTACTTAAGTAATATAATTCACAAGAAAATTTTATTTAACCCTCTGTTAATACAAAAGGAATGCACCACATTTTATTTCATGAAAACAATAAGAACTTAGAAAAAATCCTAGAAAAATAACCCTAAGGAGAAACCACCCCACTCCTTGGGATAAATAATAATATGCTAGGATGAATTTAGGAAAAATATAAGTTCTTTTGTTTGATATTTTTCAAATAACAAGTTAGTTATAAGTACATTTTTGACATTAAACTTTAGAAAATCACAACTAAATAACCATTAGGTCACTTGCTGTGATTTTTGGCACACTGACCTTTTGTCACACATGAATCTTGGCAAAAATAAGTTTTAGTCCAGAGCCCTCACCTAAATCAGAGTTGTAGTGCAAAATGACCTTCTGCCCTCACTTTTGTCATTTTTCCCAAAGTTTATCTTAATTAATTCTAACCTCAAATTTGTAGAATAAACTACAGAGACCAATGTCTACCCACTGTAAGTTTTTGCAACATTTTTAGAAAATTCTAAATTACCATGGTAGTTCAAAAGCACTCAATAATAAACATAAATAGAAAGTAAAAGAGGAATTGTGGAAGAAATTAATATTATACCACTAAGTCTCCCTGAGAGTCCAATAAAACATAAAGGAGATGATTAAAATCCTTAAATTCACTCAAGACCCTAAAAATACTTGTGTACAAAACCCTAAGAGCACCATCCGATAAAGAAAACCCTAGTTTACCCACTGTTTTAACATTGTTTCACCATACATAGTATTTACTAAATCAACATATTATTAATATACATGTATCTTATTCATTGCATTCGATAGATTGTAATCTCGTTGACGGAGGGTACATCCTCATTCCGGAGCAAGGAGTTGCTCAGGAGGTAGTCTAGGAGCCAGCACGAGAACCTGCCATCGAGGTTCTGCCTGCCCTAGCTTTGAAGGCAAGCCCCGGTTTTATGCATAACCATTATATATATGCTATTTTACTGCACTTATTGTTTGTAGGCCTTGTACTGTGCACTTAAGTGTAGGAGTTGACTGAAACCCTAGTTGCATGAACTCAGGATTTCCTTTGAGATGGATACTAGTATGCTAGGTCGAGTAGCTGCTTTGCTAATTAGGGACCTCGGTAGAAGTCGAGTGATTTTTCTAGCACTCACGCGAGGTCAGGAATTAGTTGTATCCATTTTTGATAACAGAGTGATGCTAGTCTGTGGACACGGATCCATGGGGATACGTGGCCTATGAGATGAGAAATTGGAATAAGGATTAACGTGCGGATACCTGTGTCAAGCGTTTGAATGTACTAAGCACATGCCGAGAAATATGGTAAATCGGTAAGCCTAGTACCTGAGTGAACCTGCCCGCGGATTGATCTCCTCACGTGACCTGAGATGTAGTCTCCCATTCCGGTTACGGTGGGTACAAGTGCGGTCACTGCACGATGGTAGTCGGGGTCAGTGAGGCATTATATGCTAAGGCGGTGGGCCTCTTTCTATTGACGGGGAATCGATGTGGACGGTTGATGTGTGTGGGGATGGAGTGCCTCGCCATGTCGTGTGTTTAGGTTTACCTTGCCATGTTGAAAACTCGTTTCGAATCGTCTGCTTCTCGCAGCTAATGAGGCTGCTTGATCCATTGTACTGCATTAAGTAATAAGTGGAAATGAGATGATTGGCAAAAGATGTTGATTGTTAAATGCTTGATACCATGTATGATTAGCTAGGTACACATCTAGTCTTAAGAGAATCACACTAAAACTCGAAAAGCAAAAACTTGATTTTAGACTCAGCTAGTGCTTTTGGCAAACCAAACCCTTCAGCCAAACAGCTACATGTCTAGAGGTAGAGGAGTAGACTCCTCACACCGGGTAAGTCTAGCTGAGTATTAGTATACTCAGCCTTGCTTGTGGCATAATTTTTACAGGTTCTCTGGAGGATATGGTTGCTGGAGTGACTTGGCCATCTACCTTGCCACCGGGTTGGACAGTCGAGTGGGACCCTACCTCAGCAGGAGGACCAGGCTTCCCCATCCTCCCTTATTTATCGTTAGTTAACTTCTGCTGCATCCCGAACAATGATTATACTTTTGAAAAACTTCGATGATGTTGTAATAACCTTAAACACTTCTTTAATGTATGGTTTTATGCTTTATTGTATTTGCTCTGTGCCTCGCCTTCGAGCGAGTATGTGGTACTTGATCCTGTTAGTGGCCTTGTCGGACTAGATCCAAGGGACTGACGTTTTATTCCTATTTAAGTGTGGTCTAACCTCTAAGGTGGGACGTAGGAACTTAAGTTGGAATAATTCGGGCGGTTCCGCCACACTCATCCTCTTGATCTTGATCTTCATCTTCTTGAGCCTGATCCTTATCTTAAGTTGGTGGAGATGCTTGCATGGAAGATGATGGTTGATCTTGTGCTTGTGGAGGCTCTCCGGATTCCTTAGGACACACATCTCCAATGGACATGTTCCTTAGCGCAACGCACAGAGCCTCTTCATCATCTAGTTCATCAAGATCAACTTGCTCCATTTAGGAGCCATTAGTCTCATCAAACACAATGTCATAAGAAACCTCAACCAATACAGTGGATTTGTTGAAGACTCTATATGCCCTTGTGTTTGAGTCATAACCAAGTAAAAAGCCTTCTACAACCTTTGGAGCAAATTTAGATTTTCTACCTCTCTTAATAAGAAAAAAAACATTTGCTCCCAAAAACTCTAAAATATGAAACATTGGGCCTTTTACCAGTGAGGAGTTCATATGATGTCTTCTTGAGGATTCGGTGAAGATATAACCGGTTGATGGAGTAACAGGCGGTGGTTAATCGCCTCGGCTCAAAACCAGTCTGGTGTCTTGTATTCATCAAGCATAGTTCTTGCCATATCCAGTAGAGTTCTATTCTTTCTCTCCACTGCACCATTTTGTTGAGGCGTGTAGGGAGAAGAGAACTCATGCTTGATGCCCTCCTCCTCAAGAAATCCTTCTATTTGTGAATTCTTGAACTCCGTTCCATTCTCGCTTCTAATCTTTTTGATTCTCAATCCGAACTCATTTGAGCCTGTCTCAAGAATTCTTTTAATGTCTCTTGGGTTTGTGATTTTTCCTGCAAAAAGAACACCCAAGTGAAGCGAGAATAATCATCCACAATAACTAGACAGTACTTACTCGCACCGATGCTTATGTAAGCGATCGGGCCGAATAGGTCCATGTGCAGCAGCTCGAGCGGCCTGTTCGTCGTCATGATGTTCTTGTGTGGATGATGGACTCGAACCTGCTTTCCTACTTGGCATACGCTACAAATCATGTCTTTCTCAAAATGAACATTTGTTAGTCCTAAAATATGCTCTCCCTTTAGAAGTTTATGAAGATTCTTCATTCCAACATGAGCTAGTCAGCGATGCCAGAGCCAGCCCATATTAATCTTAGCAATTAAACAAGTGTCTAGTTCAGCTTTGTTATCATTAAAATCAACTAAATATAGCTGACCATCTAACACTCCTTTAAATGCTATTGAATCATCACTTCTTCTAAAGACAGTAACACCTACATCAGTAAATAGACAATTGTAGCCCATTTTGCATAATTGTGAAACAGAAAGAAAATTGTAATCTAAAGAATCTACAAGAAAACATTTGAAATGGAAATGGTTAGGAGATATAGCAATTTTACCCAAACCTTTGACCAAACCTTGATTTCCATCCCCGAATGTGATGGCTCTTTAGGGATCTTTATTTTTCTCATAGGAGGAGAACATTCTTTTCTCCCTAGTCATGTGGTTTGTGCACCCGCTATCAATTATTCAACTTGAACCACCGGATGCATAAACCTGCAAAACAAGTTTAGGCCTTGTTCTTAGGTACCCAAACGGTCTTGGGTCCTTTCACATTAGAAACAAGCACCTTGGGTACCCAAACACAAGTCTTTGGACTCTTGTGTTTGCCCCTAACATATTTGGAAACTACTTTGCCTGATTTGTTAGTTAAAACATATGAAGCATCAAAAGTCTTAAATGAAATGTTATGATCGTTTGATGCAGTAGGAATTTTATTTTTAGGCATTTTAATGTGAGTGGTATGCCTAGAACTAGAAGCCTCATTTTTTGTACATAAAAGCATGATGGGAAACAGAATGAGGTTTCCTAGCATGAATCTTCCTAATTTTTTGTTCGGGATAGTTTGCAGGATATAAAATATAACCTTCAATATCCTGAACCATGGGAGCCTTACCCTTTACAAAATTAGACACTTTCTTATAGCATTAAGCTTGACATTGGATTGGTTCCCTTGTTGGAACCCAATGCCATCCTTAATGCCAGGGCGTCTTCCGTTATAAAGCATACTACGAGCAAATTTAAAATTTTCATTTTCTAGGTCCATGCTCGGCAATTTTAGCATTTAATTTAGCTATATGATCATTTTGTTCTTTAATCATAGCAATGTGATCATCAATAGCTTCAACATTAATATCTCTACATCTGGTACAAATAGAAACATGTTCAACAGTAGATGTATAGGGTTTGTAAGCATTCAATTCATCTACCTTAGAATTTAATCTAGCATTCTCATCTCTAAGACAGGAAATTGATTCATTGCAAACATTCAACTTTTCAATCTTAGAAACTAAACTAGCATTCTCAGTTTTAAGACTTGAAATTGAATCATGACAAATGCTAATCTCCTTAGATAAGTTTTTACATTTTTCTACTTCCAGAGCATAAGCATTTTTCAACTTAACAAATTTTTATTTTCTTTAACGAGTAAGTCCTCTTGGCATTCCAAGAGATCATTTTTCTCGTTAATGGTCTCAATTAATTCATTCAATTTTTTCTTTTGTTCCATGCTAAGGTTGGCAAAGAGAGAAAGTAAATCATCTTCATTGTCACTAGAGCTATCCTCATCACTAGATGTAGTATATTTCGGGTTGGCTCTAGAGTGTACCTTCTTCTTCTTGCCGTCCTTAGCCATGAGACACTTGTGGCCGACGTTGGGGAAAAGGAGGCCTTTGTTGATGATGATGTTGGCGGCGTCCTCGTCGAAGGAGGAGTCGGTGGAGTTCTCGTTGGAGTCCCATTCCCGGCACATGTGCGCATCGCCGCCCTTCTCCTTGTAGTATCTCTTCTTGTCCTTCTTCTTCCCCTTCTTGTCTTTGTCCCTGTCACTTTCACTAGAAATTGGACATTTAGCTATGAAATGACCAGACTTACCACACTGGTAGCACACCCTCTTGGAGCGGGGCTTGTAATCCTTCCCCCTCGTTTACTTGAGGATTTGGTGAAAGCTCTTGATGATGAGCGCCATCTCCTCATTGTCGAGCTTGGAGGCGTCATAAGAAACCTACTTGGTGTAGACTCCTTTTCTTCCGTCGCTTTGAATGCGACGGGTTGCACCTCGGGTGTAGAGGTGGCGCCTTGCTCCAAGTTGACAATATGTTTGGAGTCTTTGATCATAAGTTCAAAGCTCACAAACTTGCCAATTACCTCCTCGGGAGACATCTGTTTGTATCTAGGATCCCCACGTATTAATTGAACTTGAGTAGGATTACAAAATACGAGGGATCTAAGAAAACCTTGACCATCTCATGGTCATCCCATTTTGTGCTCCTGAGGTTGCGCACTTGGTTCACCATCGTCTTTAGCCGGTTGTACATTGCTTGCGGCTCTTCTCCTTTGTTGAGGACAAATCGACCGAGTTCTCCCTCAATTGTCTCACGCTTGGTGATCTTGGTCACCTCGTCCCCTTCGTGCGCGGTTTTGAGGACGTCCCAAATTTTTTTGGCACTCTTTAACCCTTGCACCTTATTATACTCCTCTCGACATAAAGAGGCGAGGAGTATAGAAGTTGCTTGGGAGTTAAAGTGCCGTATTTGGGTGGCCTTGTCCGAGTCATAATCTTCATCTCCAACCTTTGGTACCTGCGCTCCAAACTCAACAATGTCCCATATGCTTTCGTGGAGTGAGGTTAGATGGTGCCTCATTTTATCACTCCACATACAATAATCTTCACCATCAAAATATGGTGGTTTGCCTAGGGGTACCGAAAGTAGAGGAGCGCATTTAGGAATGCGAGGATAACATAGTGGCATCTTACTATACTTCTTGCGCTCGTGGCGCGTCGAAGTTGTAGACTCGGCGCCAGACGTGGAGGGTGATGAAGAGTCGGTCTCGTAGTAGACCACCTTCTTCATTTTCTTCTTCTTCTTGTCACCCCTCCTAAGTGACTTGATGGAGGAAGAGAATTCCTCCTTTAACTTGTTGCCGGACTCCCTTGATACAGTCCTCCCCGAGCCCGTGAGCTTGTCGCCGGTCATGATCTCCCTCTTGGCGTGATCTCTAGACATCACTTCGAGTTGGTTAGGCTCTTAATGAAACACTGGCTTCGATACCAATTGGAAGTCACCAAGAGGGGGGTGAATAAGTGAAACCTGAAATTTATCAACTTTAAACACACACTAAGGCCGGAAGTTAGCGTTAGAATTAAATTCAAGTCAAAAGAATGTTTCTCTTGCTAAGAGTTGTTCAAAGAATGCGGATGACGTATGGGAGCCAACTCAAATCAATGCTAGCAAGGAAATGTTAGAGAGAGAAAACAAATCAAACGAGAATCAAGGCGAGAGAATACGATGATTTGTTTTACCGAGGTTTGGTTTCAAAGAACCTAGTCCCCATTGAGGAGGTCACAAAGACCGGGTCTATTTCAACCCTTTCCCTCTCTCAAACAGTCACTTAGACCGAGTGAGCCTTTTCCTTAATCTCACGGGTCACTTAGACCCCGCAAGGACCACCCCACACTTGGTGTCTCTTACTTCGATTACAAGTTACTTGAGAAATAGGAGGGGAAAAGAAAAGGCCAAACCAAGCGATAAGAGCAATAAAAGAACACAAGCAATCCTCTCACAAGCCCTAATGCACTAGAGTTGATTTTGGGGCTTTGAGTGGATGATTGCTTTGCTTGTGTCTTGGAATGTTGGACTTTGCTCTTGCAATGAATGAGAACTTAGAAATGCTTGGATGGGAGTGAATGAGGTGGTTGGGGGTATTTATAGCCTTCCAACCACTTCTAGCCGTTGACTGATTTCTGCTGGCGATGGGCGCACCGGACAGTCCGATGCGCCACTAGACAACCACTGTGCACTGTCCGGTGCACACCACGTCAGCGCAACCATTTGGGTTTGGAGCTGGTCGACCGTTGGAGCCTTTGTCGTCTTACTGCACCGGACAGTCCGGTGCCACACCAGATAGTCCGGTGCTTTCTGACTTCTGTGCTCTGACTTCTGCGCGGCACTATTCATCACTGTTCACTCTGCACAGTCGACCGTTGGCGCGCAGGGAGTCATTGCTCTGCTGGTTCACCGGACAGTCCGGTGGCACACCGGACAGTCCGATGAATTATAGTGGAGCGCGTCTCTGGATTCTCGAGAGTGGTCTGTTTGAAGTTGTACGACCCTGGTGCACCGAACACTGTCCGGTGGCACACCAGACAGTCCGGTGCACCAAAAAACAACACACTCTAAGTCCTTTGCTCCATTTTAAATTGTGTCCCTAACTTGATTTCTTTCTTGGTTTGTGTTGAACCTTATGCACCTGTAATAGATGAATTCTAGACAAACTAGTTAGTCCATGTGTTTGCGTTGGACATCAACCACCAAAATTAATTATAGGAAATGGTTAACCCTATTTCCTTTTCACGTTCCATTGTCGCTTCTAATTTTCTTGATTCTCAATCCGAACTCATTTTGAGCTCGTCCCAAGAATCTCTTTAAAGTCTCTTGGGTTTGAGATTTTTCCTGCAAAAAGAATACCCAAGTGAAGCGAGAATAATCATCCACAATAACTAGACAGTACTTACTCCCACCGATGCTTATGTAAGCGATCGGGCCGAATAGGTCCATGTGGAGTAGCTCAAGCGGCCTGTCGGTCGTCATGATGTTCTTGTGTGGATGATGGACTCCAACTTGCTTCCCCGCTTGACATGCGCTACAAATCTTGTCTTTCTCAAAATGAACATTTGTTAGTCCCAAAATGTGCTCTCCCTTTAGAAGCTTGTGAAGATTCTTCATCCCAACATGGGCAAGTCGGCGATGCCAGAGCCAGCCCATATTAGTCTTAGCAATTAAGCAACTGTCTAGTTCAGCTTTTTATCATTAAAATCAACTAAATATAGCTGATCATCTAACACTCCCTTAAATGCTATTGAATCATCACTTCTTCTAAAGACAGTAAAACCAACATCAATGAAAAGACAGTTGTAGTCCATTTTACATAATTGAAAAACCGAAAGCAAATTGTAATCTAAAGAATCTACAAGAAAAAATTGGAAATAGAATGATCAGGAGATATAGCAATTTTACCAACCCTTTGACCAAACCTTGATTTCCATCCCCGAATGTGATGGCTCTTTGGGTGTTGGGGACTTGTTCTCAAGTGCTATGAATTAAGAACAAGGCAACACAAAAAAGGTTAATGATTAATGCCCTTCGTCCTTCAGAGCATTATCTCCCTTGGGATATAATTATCTTCAGACGAAGGTCATGAAGGACGTACCTTCGGCATTACAATATATCTCAGTGGAAAGAGAAACATATGAAACATGAGAAATAACATGAATAATTTCGTGTCCATCATTAATATCATTTAATTATATGATCATGAATGTACTTGAATAATATTGAGTTACATTTTTACCTTCAGCTCGACAGAAGGCAAAAGACCAAGCGTGACGTGCGAGTGAATACCAGTCAGCGTGAACAGTACGGGGTACTGTTCATCTATTTATAGACACAGGACACAGCCTGTGACGAATTACAATTATGCCCCTCATAAAAGTTTACAATCATTGACTCAGACCTTTATGGATTAAAAGGTCATTCTATCTCTATGTCGGTTTGTAATGCCGAAGCTTCACGAAAAGGAACCTTCGGCCATCTTCTGTGGACAACTTCAGCCGAAGCTGCTTCTTCCCGTAAGACCTTCGGCGCAACGAAGCATGGCCCCAACAGTAGCCCCTTTCGCGGTGCTAGATCGTTTTTCGTAACGAGCTTGATCCGTGAAAAAAAAGCCTCTCAAGCTTCGGGAAGCCGAAGGTCCAAAAACACCTTCCCTGAGCTCGTTGCCGAGAAACGATCCAGTTTCCGAGCGCGCGCCAGGCCCACCTTGCAGAGTTACTGTTTGATCTTTGCGGTCCACCGCTGCAGCGAGTGCAAGTGACTGCCCGCCTGGTGTAAAAATCTTGGCGCTTCGCCTTCTTACCTGCAGCACTATATAAACAGACGGGTAGGTGTGAAGTTACCACAAGCATTCATTGCTATTTGCACTGTTTTGCTGCCAAAATTTTTAACTGTAGCCGAAGCTTGATTCTCAGAATCGAACGAAGGTCTATCTCGAAGTCTGCTTCATCAGAGAGAAAGGCTTCGGGAGAAAAAGAAAAAGAAAAAAGTATTCAATTTCCCCAAACTTCAGAATCAAATGGCCAGAGTGCGATCCACTGCCAGGGTTGAGCGTGAAGGGAACGAAGCTGAAGGTTCGGAGACTGTTCCCATCTCCGAAGCAATGCAACGATCCGGACTAGTAACCGCAGAAGAAACCCCCGCCGCCGAAGCAGACCCGACAACTGCCGAAGGAGAAGGAGAGAACATTGAAGAAACTGATCCCGAAGATGACTATCGCATTGCCATGCCCAGCAAGCCCAGCCACTTAGACTTCGGAAAGTCGACCATTTCAAAGGCTGATCTCTCGAAGATGGTAAAATCTGGTTATTTCAGTGAAAATCAGAAGAAACTACTTCGCTTCGGGGGAGAAGAGACTACCCCGAAGCCAGAGAAGAACGAGATAGTTATTTTCAAGAGCTTTTTAAAGGCTGGGCTGAGATTCCCCCTTCATGGAATTATTGTAGATGTATTGAAGAAGTTTGGTATTTACTTTCATCAATTGACTCCTAACGCTATCGTTAGGCTTAATGTTTACATCTGGGCCCTCCGAAGCCAGGCTGTGGAACCGTTTGCCGACAGTTTTTGTCGAGTTCATGAGTTACATTACCAAACGAAGGCCAGAAAAGATGGATTACATGATAACTTTGGTTGCTACAATTTTGCCTACCGGAAGACAACAAAGTTCCCTGTTATCAGCTACCGAAGCAAATGGCTAGCAGGCTGGAAATCTGAGTGGTTTTATAGTGAAGGTTGACGAAGATGAAGAGAAGTTGGTGCAAAGCCCACTTGAATTAATCTTCGGAGAGACAAGGCCGCGATGTCACATGACATTAGAAGGTCCCACCTGGGCTGCACTGGGTGAGTTTGAAATTATTTCAGATCATATCGGTACCAGGGATCTGGTTCAAGAATTCTTGGCGTTCAGGGTTTTCCCTACTCTAAAAGAATGGGAAATGCCAAAGCTAGAGGGGGAGAAGAAGAAGGGGGAACTTGTCCGGCTTCCTTACCATTTCAAATTCAAGAAATACTTTAAAAAACCTTGCAAAGAGTGGCTGGACACAGTTGAGGTAATGTGCAATGAAATTCTTGGGAATTATTCTAAAAAAGAAGATCAACTGATGACAGCGGCCTTCGGCACCCGTCCGAAGCGAAGGCTGAACCGAGTGTTTGATGCCCTGGGTTTCGAGTACCCTGACTATGAACGGTTGAACAAGGGTGCTGAGGGCCAAAAAAGAAAAAGAGTGGCCGAAAGTTTGAACAAGGATGAAGAAGGACCAGCAAAAGAGAAGAAAATTCCAAAGAAGAGAAAAATATCAACTCCAAAGCGAAAATTATCCGATGAAGAGGGGACTCCTGCACCGCCTTCTACTAGCGACGTGGAGGAAATCTTAAAGGTAATGACTGAACCTCTGCCCGCGAAGCTAAGTCCATTAGGGCCCCAACTGACGAAGCTTTTTCGAAAGGTGGAGGAGCCGGAAAAATCGAAGATAACCAAAACAAAGAGGCAAAGGATTATTGCAGTGACCGAAGTTATCGACAAGACGCCGCCGAGGGCGTCAATTCGGAAAACACCAGCTGTTGAGGGCACAACAAATACCGAAGTCGCACCTTCGGAGGTCGCGGCTACCAAAGCCACTTCAGCCGAAGATTTGAACTTAGAAACTACCATTGAAGACATCGACAAAATTTTACTAGACATGGCCGCAGAAGAAGCTGCCACTGCTGCTGAAGAAACCACGGCCACAGTGCCTGGGAAGGGAAAAGAAATAGCCGAAGATACTTCGGAAGACGAAGCCTACATATTTCAAAATTTAGTTGGGCAAAAACTGTCGAAGGCCGAAATAGAAGAGCTTAAAGACTATGCCGAATCTTGCGGATATAGGCCAGGAGCTCTTCTTTTCGGAGGTGTCGATGATGAAAAATTAGGCTGCATCCGAGACCAGACTGGAGCTAAGGTCATCGGTACTCTATCAAAGAGTATCGGTTTTCCGAAGCTAGAAACAGATATCAGCCGCTACCGACGACAACATATCGTCGGCAGCTTATTTTATTCCAATTTCAAGGTAAACAACTTTCTCTCTGACTTCTATTGTTTTTTAATAATGGAAATATCCCTAACGAAGGTTGTTTATCTGCAGAGCATGGTACTAAGCAAAGCTTTGAAGATGCAGCAAGATTTAGAGGATAAAAAACACGAAGCTATAATTGAAAACTTAGAGAGCAAGATAAAAGAACAATCAGCTATTATTGAAAAGAAAGACTTCGAACTCCAATCAACCGAAGGCTTGCTGGCAGAGACTGAAGCTAAAGTAGCAGAATTGAATTCGAAGCTTCTCTGCCAATCAAAGCAATTTGAACAAGAGAAGCTAGAGCTTAATTCGAAACTTGAAGCCGAAGTCCAAACCAACTCAGACTTGAAGAAATCATTAACAAGCCTTCAAGACAAGTGCTTGAAATTTAGTAACAATTGTATCCAACAATTAAAGAAGATCTTTCACTCAGTTGGAGCCAGCAGTGGAAAGTTCAACCCTGCAGCTGAAAATTTGCCAAGAGCCTTCGAACATATTGAGGCTGAAATTGATGAGCTGGACGAAGTTATAGCCGGGCACAGTGACTTCTGTGCCTGGGTAGCTTCTCGGGGCACAGCTGCAGCGTTCCTGAAGGCCGGCTGTGATCATGGAAAAATCGTCAACAGGCCGAATTTCACTCTGTCTCCATCAATTTTAAACGATATTCCTGACCTCGCCCGAAGCATATCAAACAGATTTATAAAAATGATATGGACAAAAGGCGGGCGAGAGAAGGCTGGGGACGAAGCTCGAAGTCATCTTGAACCGGTAAGAAATCATACCTTGCGCTTACCTTCTCCTTCACACTTGATTTTTACTCGCAATACCTTGATTCATGTAGGATGACGAAGCTGAAGGTGATACTTAAAGAATATGCCGCCGAAGCGGAAGCCTGACGAAGATTAGTAGGAGTAGACTAGAAAAACTCAAGAGACTTTTGTAACAACTTTTGTAAATACAGCTAAACTGTTTTTAATGAACTTTGTTCATACCTTGTAATATATCCTTACCCTTCCATTGAGGTGCTTTGATGTGGACGAAAGTAATATTTTGAGCTGAAAGCGAAAAAAACACCTTCCCTTCTTTTCGTACACAACGAAGCATAAAAGATCGCTTCTTCTTTTTTGCCGAAACCTCTCTTTTTTATACACAACGAAGCATAAAAGACCGCTTCTTCTTTTTTGCCGAAACAACCACGTATGCCATGAATGAATGTTTATGAATGCGAATGCTATGATGCCATGTGATGTGCGAATGATTGTCCAAACACATGTCCGAAGCCATACCCTCAGCCATTATTTCCTTAGAAACAACCACACATTAGCTCTGCATTCCCTTAGGAACGTCTTTTGAGCTTCTTCGCCTTTTACTTTCGGCGGAATCAGCGTTGACTTTTCGCTGTAAGCTCTGCATTCCCTTAGGAACGTCTTTTGAGCTTCTTCGCCTTTTACTTTCGGCGGAATCAGCGTTGACTTTTCGCTGTAAGCTCTGCATTCCCTTAGGAACGTCTTTTGAGCTTCTTCGCCTTTTCAGTTTTGGCACTCGATGGTGCGTTCTTAGCTTTTACATTTACATTCTTTGGGGGATTTTGCTCTTATAAAACTAAAAAGGAAATTACATATGATGGCCCCATTAAAAACCTTTCTCCCCCTTTAGAAAGGAAAAGGGTGCCATGAAAAAGAAAAGAAAAACATAAAAAGTTACATCAAGTTATACATAATATCGCCGAAGCTCATCCGCATTCCAAGATCTTGGAATTTCGTTGCCGTCCATGTCCTTTAATCTGTACGAACCAGGCCTTGACGAAGATACTACTAAGAAAGGTCCTTCCCATTTCAACTGTAACTTGCCCACTGTGTCTGGGTTGGCCACTCTCCGAAGCACCAAGTGTCCCGGCTCAATATTTTTTAGCCGGACCTTTCTATCTCGCCATTTGACTGTTTCAGCCTGGTATTTATTGATATTCTCCACAGCTTGAAGCCTGATCCCTTCTAAAGCATCTTTTTCCACAAGACAGGCATCTTCAGGACCTGGTTCTGCCGAAGCTAGTACTCTTATTGATCCAGCTTTAGCTTCTTCCGGAGTTATTGCTTCGTCACCGAACAATAACTTGAATGGAGTAAAGCCTGTAGACCTTGATGTTGTTGTATTGTGGCTCCACACCACTTTGGTTAACTGATCTGGCCACTTTCCCCTAGGTTGATTGAAGATTAACTTCATTATTCCTGTTATTATAATGCCGTTGGCCCTTTCAACGAGCCCATTCGACTCCGGATGCCTGACTGATGCAAAATGGATCTTCGTTCCAATTTGATCACAGAAATTTCTGAAAGCTTCGGAGTCAAACTGCGTTCCATTATCTACAGTGATGGCCTTCGGTACTCCGAAGCGACAGACAATATTCTGCCAGAAAAACTTTTGGACAGTGGCCGAAGTTATTGTGGCTAATGGCTTCGCCTCAATCCATTTAGAAAAATACTCCACAGCCACTATAACATATTTTAGATTCCCTTGAGCCGGTGGTAATGGACCTAACAAGTCAAGGCCCCACCTTTGCAATGGCCAGATGGGTTGTATCAGCTGTGTCAAAGACGAAGGTTGCTTTTGATCTCTTGCACATTTCTGACAACCTTCGCACTTTTGAACTAACTCCGCTGCATCCGAAGCTGCCTTCGGCCAATAAAATCCTTGGCGGAAAACTTTTCCAAGTAACGGCCTAGATCCGATGTGGGATCCACACAGGCCTGCATGTATTTCTTTCATCAATTCTATACCTTCGGTTCTAGATAAGCACTTGAGCAGCGGAGCGCAAACTCCATGTTTGTATAACTCCCCTTCTATCATGACATACGGACGAGCTCTTGCCTCTATCCTTTTATTATAAGCTTCGTCATCTGAAAGGAACTTACCCTGAAGGTAAGAAATGATTTCAGTTCTCCAATCTTCGCTGAAAACAGGAGATATGTTGAGGACTGCTCTTTCAAGGAGCTCCACTGAAGGTGCCTTTATTGTTTCGAAGAACACATCCGAAGGTAACGGCAGCCCCTGTGCCGCAGACTTGGCTAGCAAATCAGCATGCTCATTTTGTCCTCGAGGGATATTCTTGACAGAAAATCCTTCGAAGGAGGCTTCGATCCTTCGGACCGTGTCTAGATATTTTTCAAGCTTCGGATCTTTAGCCTTGCAACTTTTGTCAATATGACCTGAAACAACCTGGGAATCAGTTTTAAGAATCGCCCTTCTGATTCCCATTGCCTTTAATTTCCGAAGGCCCAGGAGCAGGGCTTCGTACTCAGTAATATTGTTTGTACAGCTGAAGTCAAGTCTTGCTGCATAACAAGTTTTAACCTTGGATGGTGAGACCAACACAGCAGCTGCACCTGCTCCGAAGGTTCCCCAAGAGCCATCACAAAACACTGTCCACACTTCGGCATCTTTATTTGCTTCTTCTTCCTGAGCCCCTGGCGTCCAGTCGGCAATGAAATCTGCCAATGCTTGAGACTGGATCGAGGATCTATGCACATAATCAATGTAAAATTCATTGAGCTCTGCAGCCCATTTTCCAATCCGTCCAGTAGCTTCTCTATTTCTCATGATATCCTTCAACGGCTGCGAAGAAGGAACAATAATATTGTACGCCTGAAAATAATGCCGAAGCTTCCTGGATGCCATTGAAACGACATATAATACCTTCTCTAGCTCCGTATAATTTTTCTTTGATACACTAAGGACTTCAGATACAAAATATACTGGAACCTGCTTCTTGATTTGTCCATCAAGCTTCTCCTGGACAAGTGCTGCACTTACTGCCGAGTGCGAAGCTGCCACATATAACAACAAAGGAGCCCCTGGCGTTGGTGGAGTTAATGTTGTTAGATCTATCAAGTATTGCTTCAGCTCTTCGAAGGCTTTTTGTTGACTTGGGCCCCATTGAAAGACTTCAGCTGACTTCAGCACCTCAAAGAATGGTAAATTTCTTTCTGCTGATCTGGATATGAATCTGTTGAGAGATGCCAGCCTTCCTGTCAATCTTTGGGCCCCCTTTCTTGTAGTTGGTGGCTCCATTCGAAGTATAGCTTCGATTTTATTTGGATTAGCTTCAATTCCCTTTGTTGAAACCAAGCATCCGAGAAATTTCCCCTTCTTCACTCCGAAGACACATTTTTCTGGATTCAGCTTCAAACCAGCTTGTCTGAAACTGGCGAAGGTCTCCTGCAAATCAGCAATATGATTTTCCTGCTTCGTGCTTTTTACAATAATGTCATCAACATAGGTCAACACATTTCTGCCTATCTGAGACTGGAGAACCTTCGCAGTCATTCTGCTGAAACTCCCTCCAGCATTTTTGAGCCCCTCAGGCATCCGAAGATAGCAATATGTGCCACTTGGGGTTATGAAGCTAGTCTTCGGCTCATCTTCCTTCTTCATCCAGATTTGATGATAGCCTGAGTAGCAGTCTAGGAGACTCATGAGCTCTGAAGAAGCTGCTGCATCGACTAAAGAGTCTATCCTTGGCAGCGGGAATTCGTCCTTCGGACAAGCCTTGTTGAGATCTGTGAAATCGATACACATTCTCCACTTGCCATTGGCCTTCTTCACCATAACAGTGTTAGCTAGCCACTCTGGATACTTTACTTCTCTGATAACTCCTGCACTGAGGAGTCTTTTTACTTCATTGCGAGCCCCTTCGGCCTTGTCATCAGACATTTTCCGTAGCCTCTGCTTTCGGGGTCTGAAGGATGGGTCAACATTGAGCGAATGTTCAATAACATCCCGATTTACTCCACAGAGATCATTAGCTGACCATGCAAAAACATCTTTGTTGTTGAACAAAAACCTTATCAAGGTTTTCTCCTGGTCTTCAGATAATTGCGAGCCCAACAGCACTTTCTGCTCTGCTATATCCTCACACAATAGCATGGGCTTCGGCTGATCTGCTGAAGCTGCTTTCTCCCTTCTGAATTTGTACTGTTCACAAGCTTCAGCTCCATCTATGTTATGGATTGCTTTGGAGTCAGTCCAGCTTCCTTCGGCCCTTCTAGCAGCTTCCTGGCTTCCATGAATAGCAATAGGCCCTTGGTCCGAAGGTATCTTCATGCAGAGGTAAGCTGGGTGAAGAATTGCTTCGAAGGCATTGAGAGTACCGCGACCAATGATAGCATTGTAAGGATACTCCATGTCAACAATATCAAACACAATTTGCTCAGTCCTTGTGTTATTGACAAATCCGAAGGTTACTGGCATGGTAATCTTCCCAAGTGCTGCAATCTGCCGTCCTCCGAAGCCACAAAGAGGGTGTGTAGCATCATGGACCTTGTCTTCGGGCTCTTGCATTTGTCTGAAGGCCTTAGCAAATATAATATCAGCTGCACTGCCTGTATCAACTAAGACATTGTGGACCAGAAATCCTTTGATCACGCAAGAGATAACCATGGCATCATTGTGAGGATAATCCTTAAGCTGAAGGTCTTCCTGAGAGAAAGTGATTGGAATGTGGGACCATTTTGACTTGATGAAGGGTCCCTGTACTCCAACATGCTGCACCCTTCTCTGAGCCTCCTTCTTTTGCTTCTTGTTAGCCGGCTCTGAGCAAGAACCGCCTGTTATCGGGAGCACCAGCTTCGAAGCCGGAGCAGCTTCAGCTTGATTGTTGAACGAAGCCATCAGCTCAGAAGAGTGGAAGTGAGTTCACCGGAGGTGGGCGCCAATGTTGGGGACTTGTTCTCAAGTGCTATGAATTAAGAACAAGGCAACACAAAAAAGGTTAATGATTAATGCCCTTCGTCCTTCAGAGCATTATCTCCCTTGGGATATAATTATCTTCAGACGAAGGTCATGAAGGACGTACCTTCGGCATTACAATATATCTCAGTGGAAAGAGAAACATATGAAACATGAGAAATAACATGAATAATTTCGTGTCATCATTAATATCATTTAATTATATGATCATGAATGTACTTGAATAATATTGAGTTACATTTTTACCTTCAGCTCGACAGAAGGCAAAAGACCAAGCGTGACGTGCGAGTGAATATCAGTCAGCGTGAACAGTACGGGGTACTGTTCATCTATTTATAGACACAGGACACAGCCTGTGACGAATTACAATTATGCCCCTCATAAAAGTTTACAATCATTGACTCAGACCTTTATGGATTAAAAGGTCATTCTATCTCTATGTCGGTTTGTAATGCCGAAGCTTCACGAAAAGGAACCTTCGGCCATCTTCTGTGGACAACTTCAGCCGAAGCTGCTTCTTCCCGTAAGACCTTCGGCGCAACGAAGCATGGCCCCAACATTGGGGATCTTCATTTTTCTCGTTTGAGGAGAACATCCTTTTCTCCCCTGTCATCTGGTTTGTGCACCTGCTATCGATTATCCAACTTGATCCACCGGATGCATAAACCTCCAAAACAAATTTAGGCCTTGTTCTTAGGTGCCCAAACGGCCTTGGGTCCTTTCACATTAGAAACAAGCACCTTGGGTACCCAAACACAAGCCTTTGGACTCTTGTGTTTGCCCCCAACATATTTGACAACTACTTTGCCTGATTTGTTAGTAAGTACATAGAAAGCATCAAAAGTTTTAAATGAAATGTTATGCTCATTTGATGCATTAGGAATTTTCTTTTTAGGCATTTTGATATGAGTAGTAAGCCTAGAGCTAGATGCCTCATGACTATACAAATAAGCATGATGAGATACAGTATGAGGTTTTCTAGCATGGATTTTCCTAATTTTGTGCTCAGGATAGTTCTTAGGATATAAAATGTAACCCTCTCTATCGTGAACCATGGGAGCCTTACCCTTAACAAAATTAGACAGTTCCTTGGGGGCATTAAGTTTGGTGTTGCTTTGGCTCCCTTGTTGGAAGCCAATGCCATCTTTCATGCCAGGTCGTCTCCCATTATAGAGCATGCTTCTAGCAAATTTAAAATTACCATTTTCTAGCTCATGCTTGGCAATTTTAGCAGTTAATTTAGCTATGTGATCATTTTGTTGTTTAATCATGGCATGGTGATCATCAATAGCTTCAATATTAACATCTCTACATCTAGTGCAAATAGTCACATGCTCAACAGTAGATGTAGAGGGTTTGCAAACTTTCAATTCTTCTATCTTAGCATTTAAGCTAGCATTCTCATCTCTAAGGTAAGAAATTGAATCATTGCAAATGCTAAGCTCCTTAGTCAAGTTTTCACATTTTTCTACTTCTAGAGCATAAGCATTTTTCAACTTAACAAATTTTTATTTTCTTTAACGAGCAAGTCCTCTTGGCATTCCAAGAGATCATCCTTCTCGTTAATGGTTTCTATTAATTCATTTAATTTTTTTCTTTTGGTCTATGGTAAGGTTGGCAAAGAGAGAAATTAAATCATAATTATCTTCACTAGAGCTACCCTCATCATCAGATGTAGTGTATTTGGGGGTATCTCTAGAATGTACCTTCTTCTTCTTGTCGTCCTTAGCCATGAGACACTTGTGGCCGACGTTGGGGAAGAGAAGTCCCTTGTTGATGGCGATGTTAGCGGTGTCCTCGTCAGAGGAGGAGTCGGTGGAGCTCTCATCGAAGTCCCATTCCCGCCCCATGTGTGCCTTGCCACCCTTCTTCTTGTAGTACTTCTTCTTTTCCATCTTTTTCTTCCCCTTCTTGTCGTCGTCCCTATCACTGTCACTTGAATATGGACATTTTGCAATAAAGTGACCGAACTTACCACACCTATAGCACACTCTCTTGGAACGAGGCTTGTAGTCCTTCCCCTTACTTTGTTTGAGGATTTGTCGAAAGCTCTTAATGATAAGAGCCATCTCCTCGTTGTCGAGCTTGGAGGCGTCGATTGGAAGTCTACTTGGTGTAGACTCCTCCTTCTTTTCTTCAGTTGCTTTGAATGCAACAGGTTGCACCTTGGGTGTGGAGGTGGCGCCTTGCTCCAAGTTGAAAATATGTTTGGAGTCTTTGATCATTAGTTCAAAGCTCACAAACTTGCCAATCACTTCCTCGGGAGACATCTGTTTATATCTAGGATCTCCACGAATTAATTGAACTTGAGTAGGATTACGAAAAATGAGGGATCTTAAAATAACCTTGACCATTTCATGGTCATCCCAGTTAGTGCTCCTGAGGTTGCACACTTGATTGACCATCGTCTTGAGCCGGTTGTACATTGCTTGCGGCTCCTCTCCTTTGTTGAGGACGAATCGACCGAGTTCTCCCTCGATCGTCTCGCGCTTGGGGATCTTGGTCACCTCATCCCCTTCATGCGCCATCTTGAGGACATCCCAAATTTCTTTGGAATTTTTAAACCCTTGCACCTTATTATACTCATCTCGGCACAAGGAGGCGAGGAGTATAGAAGTTGCTTGGGAATTAAAATGCCTTATTTGGGCGACCTCATCCGAGTCGTAGTCCTTGTCGCCCACCTGTGGTGCCTGCGCTCCAAACTCAACAATATCCCATATGCTTTCGTGGAGTGAGGTTAGATGGTGCCTCATTTTATCACTCCACATACAATAATCTTCACCATCAAAATATGGTGGTTTACCTAGGGGTACTGAAAGTATAGGAGCGCGCTTTGGAATGCGAGGGTAATGAAGAGGCATGTTACTATACTTCTTGCGCTCGTGGCGCTTCAAAGTTGTAGACTCGACGCCAGATGTGGAAGGTGATGAAGAGTCGGTCTTGTAGTAGACCACCTTCTTCATTTTCTTTTTCTTCTTGTCACCCTTCCTTAGTGGCTTGATGGAGGAAGAGGATTCCTCCTTGTATTTGTTGCTGGACTCCCTTGATAGAGTCCTTCCCGGTCCCATGGCCTTGTCGTTCGTGACAATTTCCTTCTTGGCGTGATCTCCAGACATCACTTCGAGTTTGTTAGACTCTTAATGAAGCACTGGCTCCGATACCAATTGAAAGTCGCCTAGAGGTGGGTGAATAGGCGAAACCTGAAATTTATAAACTTAAACTTGCACTAAGGCTGGGGTTAGCGTTAGGATTAAATCAAAGTTAGAAGATTATTCTTCTTGCTTAGAGTCGCTCAATCAATGCGGATAACGTTTGGGAGCAAACTCAAATCAATATGAGCAAGAGAACTTTAGAGAGAGGAAAGAGGGAAAACAAATCAAATGGAAATCAACACAAGTGAACACGGTGATTTGTTTTACCGAGGTTCGGTTCCAAAGAACCTAGTCCTCGTTGAGGAGGCCACAAAGGCTAGGTCTATTTCAACCCTTTCCCTCTCTCAAACGGTTACTTGGACTGGATGAGCCTTCTCCTTAATCAATTGGGTCACTAAGACCCCGTAAGGATCACCACACACTTAGGTGTCTCTTGCTAGCTTTATAAAGCACTTAGATGAATAAGAATGGGGAAGGAGAAAGCAATCTAAGCAACAAGAGCAACAAATGAACACAAAACTCTCTCTCTCTCATGTCACTAAGTGGTTGAGTTGATTTTGAGACTTGGAGAGGATTTGATCTTTGGAATGTGTCTTGGAGTGAATGCTATTGCTCTTGTATTGAATAGGAACTTCAAAAAAACTTGGATGCTATTGAAGGAGTTGGTTGGGGGTATTTATAGCCTCCAACCACTTCCTAGGCGTTGGCTGAGTTTGCGGTCGATGGACACATGGGAGAGTCCAGTGGCACGGATAGGTTCTGTTCACTGTCCGGTGCTCGCCACGTCAGCGCGCCCGTTGGGGTTTGGAGCTGTTGACCGTTGGTATTCTTTGTCCTTTAGCTGCACCGGACAGTCCGGTGCCACACCGGACATGTCTGGTGTGCTCTGACTCCTGCCGCGCACTGTTCGTGCCACACCGGACATGTCTAGTGTGCTTTGACACCTGCCGCGCACTGTTCACAACTGTTCACTTTTGCAGTCGACTACTGGCGCCAGGTTACCATTGCTCTGTTGGCTCACCAGACATGTCCAATGTATACTGGACAGACCGATGAATTATAGCGGAGCGCACCCTGAAGAAACTCAAGAGTGGCAACTTCGCTTGGTGCTTGGCCTGGTGCACCGGGCACTGTTCAGTGCACACCGGACACTGTCTGGTGCGCCATGCAACACACTCTCAAGTCCTTTACTCCAAAAATTGTTGAGTCCCCAACTGATTTCTTTCTTGGTTTGTGTTGAACCTTATGCACCTGAGATACAAGAAATCTAGGCAAACTAATTAGTCCATGTGGTTTGTGATGGACGTCAACCACCAAAATCGATTATAGGAAATGATTAAGCCCATTCCCCTTTCAGTGATCACCCCAGAGGATTTGTTGGTGACGCCGGCTCAAGATTGTACGCGGTCGTGAGGGATCCACCGCGCCGCAGTGGCAAAGGATCACCTCATAGTGAGTACTTGGTTCTTGCGAGGACCAAGGGGGAGGGATACCCTTGCGCGGGTGCTCCAATGAGGACTAGGGAAGAGTGCCGACTCTTCGATACCTCGGCAAACAATTGGAGGAGTCTTCTTAACCTTGCTTTACATTCCGCATTTAATTTGAGTATTTCAATTTGTTCAATTGCTTAGCAAGTACTTGAAGTAATGACTTAGGATAGTTGTTTTTCTAGTAGTATTTACTTATTGCTAGTAGTTGAGTGAAGTTGGGCTCATGCTTAGGGTTTAATTGTTGTTGAATTTTTAGAAAAGCCCAATTCACCCCCTCTTGGGTGTGACGGAACCTCCCAAGTCATTAGGCCCACCTACAGTTGTCCTTGTCCAGCGGACCTTGGGCAACCCTGTAGATGCTTCTAATCACTCGACAAGTTCGGTATCTGTATTCTTTACCTTTCCCAAGAGCGTTTCACCCGTCACGCAGATATTACAACACATCGAATGAACGGATAATCGAAAACAATTACAGTTACTTAATTTACATTAAAAATATAGAAGAGTGTTATTCCAATAATATAGGAGTGCAGAAGTAATATTATTACAAACCCTGGGAGGCAAAAACCCCTCCCACAAACAAATATAAAGTTTTTCAAAAGGAGGACATCATCCTCCCGAGGCTTCACTCTTGCAATTCTTCCTTTGGCACCACCTTAGAACAAAAGCAACAAAAGTTTGCTGCTTCCTCACCTACAACAACATGGGTTCGAAAACCCTGAGTATGAAGTGTACTTTCGCAAGTCTTACCCGTCAAAATAAAAGACTCTCAAGGATATGCTGGCTTGAGGGAGTCAAGGTAAGGCTTTGAACAATAATCAAAACTCTGTTTGCAGAAATGCTTACTTATAGTGGATCCTTAAAAATCTAGTTTTATTAGCAAATTAAGTCATTACCTGAATCTAGAGTTCCTTCTATCCTAGTTCAAGCACTTGGCCTACACTAGCCGTATTTTTATCATCCCTTTTAGTTCACTGGAAACTACGTGTAAGTCAGTGACCAAGTCTTCATGTCCAAGAAGTAACAACGATTCAAATCGATTAATACCCAGCTGGGTATCTCCAATCACACGACATATGTAGCACTTAACCCTTGCATATGTCAACTCGCCACCGGGGTTCTTAAGACCAGATCAGGTTCACGCCAACCGAGAGCACAGATACACCACCGTCCAGCCTCTTGCCACGGAGGGTACACACTACTCTCACCATCTCTCCACTCCCATTGCGTGTTATCTTATTCTGGTATTAGTCTACCCGAGGCAAGCTTACCTATGACGAGGCATGTGACCAGTTAAAGGGTCCTCGGTCATCAAGCCTACATCGAGACGGTCCTTAATCGACTCAGACAGAGACACTACACCGAGACTCTCTTCTCGTGCAAGTCACCCGCCCGGTCTCAGCTTTATCATTTAAAAACCCCAAAGTTTGGTACCTGGCAGAGGTACATCTTTTCCGATGTTGAACCCATCATGGCCATGATGGATCCACCATCAAGTTTTACTTTTGAAAACATCCCATCCCACTTGAAGCAACATATTTTGTCAAAACAAAACATTTGTTTTCCTAGAGTAAGACTAAGCATCAGAAAAACCTTTTATAAAATGGGTGATCAAGGAAAGGTAGTCAATTTTCCAAGGAAGGAAATGCATCAATTATTTAGCACACAATTCCTATCACCTAATGCATCAAACAAGGTGATAAAGATTTTAAAACAGCAAGGAGGTGGCAAATGCACCGGGGCTTGCCTTGTGTTATAGGAGAGTCGGGCTCTGCTCCGCAAATATCAAAGTAAAAATAGTTTCCGGCAGGTGGGTCTTCAGGTGGTGGTGGTGCAACTCCTTCTTCAACTACTATTTCTTCTTCGTTTTCTATATAGAACCATATATTGTTGAGGGCTTGTTCTCAAATGCTATGAATTAAGAACAAGACAACATAAAAGTGTTAAATGTCAAGCTCCTTCGTCCTTAGAAACAGTATATCCCTTTGGGTATAATGAATCCCGGACGAAGGTTACGAAGGAAAAGACCTTCGTTAGGTTGATAAATGAGTAAACAGAATAATTATATATGAAATGTGCCAGTAATAATACCAGCATTTCCGTTATTAAATTCATAAAAACGAATTACAAATGTACCTTCAGACTGATGTAAGGTAAAGGTACAAATCGTGATGCAAAAAGGCGCGTGTCAAGTCAGCGTGAACAGTACGGGAGTACTGTTCACCTATTTATAGGCACGGGACGCAGCCCGTACAAAATTACATTGATGCCCTTTATTTTTATCAATAACTACAGTAATTCTTCGAGGTCCAATTCGGCTTTTCATCTTTAAGTCGGTTCCTCTTTTCTGTTATTGTGCCGAAGCCTTTCTGCACATAGCTTCGTGATCGTCTTATCCTTCGTCATGATCGTTTTTCATTCCAGTCGCGCTTCGTCTTAACCATGCTCTTGTATATTCGCGGCCTGACTCCGAAGGTGCCTGCTCCGAAGGTGCCTGTTCACATATTACACTTGGAAAATATTATCAGACTATACTTTTGAGGACCTTCGGGAGCCGAAGGCCCCCAACAGTAGCCCCTCGCAATGTCAATTTATTGTAAAGATAAATTCATATTGCGACATGGACGAAGGCTTTAAGCCGAAGGTTCGAAAAAACACCTTCCTTTTGCTAGAATAGCAACAGTCATTGACAAGCGGGGCCCTCCAGTTTTCGACATACTGGGTGTATAAATACAAGCTCACCGCGAGTTTATTTGGCACGCCCTTTTGCCACCTGCTTTTTTCTCACCCAGCTATTAGCCTACGCACCCAGCTTTCAGCCTGCGCGCGTCAGCATTTGCCCGGTCTTAGATTTTTAAGCTTCGGTGTCAAGTCTGGTTTGCCAGCATTCGCGAAAATGTCTGAGGATAAGATAGTTGCTGGTGCTTCCGAAGCTAAGCCTTTCGGAGGAGATGCACCTGGGTTTTCTTGAGTCAATGTCGAAGACCAATACGGAAAAGATTGTCAAGGAAACTTTGGAGGGTTTATCTGAAGATACTGGCGACAGTGATAGCTATGATGTGGATAGTGGTGGGGAGGACTCCGAAGATCGCCCGTGGCGACCTAGTCACTCAAACTTCGAAAAATCAACTATAAAGCAGAGTCACCTTGAAAATATGAGGGGGAGATATTTCTGGGATATATCCATCGTGAGGGCAGATGACGGAGAAAAAACTACACCGACCCCCGAAGATAATGAGGTCGTGATCTTCCGAAGCTTTTTAAAGGCTGGGCTACGATTCCCTCTAAGAAGGTTTGTGGTAGAGGTTCTGAAATTATATCAAATCTACCTTCATTCAACTTACCCCCGAGGCAATGATAAGATTGGGAATCTTTGTCTGGGCCGTGAGGAGCCAGGGCCTGGAGCCAAGTGCAAAAAGCTTTTGCAATATACACGAGCTAGTATATGAGACGAAACCCTGGGGTAAGGAGCAATATCATAATAATTTTGGTTGCTATAGCTTCGGTGCCCGCTCTGGGTCAAGCTGTCCCGTGCCAACCTTTCGGAAGAGATGGCCCGGGGAATGGATGAAGGAATGGTTCTACGTGAAGAATGATTTGAAGGTTCGGGAAGATATCAAAGACATCATCATGCGCCCTTATCTGGCAGCGCTTCGGACTCCGGAAACCAAAGGTAGAAATGGACGAAGCAGCTGAAGAATGTCAGAGGGCCTTCGGCGTAGTCTGTTCTTTTATTGGGACCAGGGATTTAATGCAAGAGCACATTGCCTTCAGAGTGTGGCCACTTGTAGATGACTGGGAAATGCCGAAGGAGACCGTTAAAGAAACTGACGAGGGTGGACTAATCAGGCTAAAATATACATTCAAGTATGGAGATAAGTTTGTTGAACCGGATGATGATTGGCTGAAAAGCATTGAGAATGTAAGTGATGAATTGCTTGGGGCATACTCGAAGGCCGAAAACACTGCATTATCAGCGGCTTTCGGAGGCCGAAAAAAGAAGAGACTCAACCGAGTATTTGATGCAATTGGATTTATCTATCCCGACTACTATTATCCAATGCGAGGTCAAAAGAGAAAAAATACTTCTCCTGCAAAGGACACTGCTTCAGCTGCTCCCGGGGAGCCAGCGCCGAAGAGGAAGAAAGTAAGAGTGTCCACACACCCTCCACGCTGTATTGAGCCGGCCACAGTGCCCGAGTTTATTGGCAAGGCTTCTTCGGCCACCGAAGCAAGAGAACCAACTGCAGCGCCAAAATCCGAAAAAATGGCCGAAGCACCAGCAATAAGAAAAGAGAAATCTGAAGAAAGAAAAACACTAGATGTTATAAGTCCTTCGTCAAAAGTTGAGACAGCTAAAAACCAGAAGGGGCCAGCAGCGACCCCGAAAAGAAAAAGGATGGTTAATGTGTTGGATGTTTTGGAGACAATTAAATCTTCAAGCACAACTCCAAAGAAAACTGTTGAAGTGTCTACTGAAGCCTTTGCTGCCGAAACTTCGAAGCAGCAGTTTGAAACTGAAACTGGGCCTTCGGAATCCACCAAGATACAACCTTTGAAGGCAAGTTTAGAAACTGAAAAAGAAAAAATAGTAGAGCCGATTCTGACTGAGGAAATTGGCACTGCCACCCCCAAAGCGTCTTCCAAAATACATGATTATATTGTGCGACATGCTTCAGGGAAGAAACTATCTGAAGAAGAGATTTTTGAAGCCAATCACTATGCACGAGAACTGAAGTATCCGAGGGGGGCCGTAGTGTTCAATGGGACAAACGAAGATGATTTCCTGTACTGTCTCCCAGAGAATAAAGAATTATCCGTGTGTCAGGGAGATGGCTAGAAGCATGGGGTTCCCGAAACTCGAAGCTGGCCTTTGCGCCATGACGAAAGAGGATCTTGCGGATAGCCTGGCGTACAATAGTCTGAAGGTACAAAAATTGTGAATTTTGAAGTTTATGAATTTTGAATTAGTTTTTTGCTCTTATGTTAACTCATTCATTCTTTTGAATAGGGCTTAATACTCAGTAATGCCTTAAGGGCTCAGAAGAATGCCGAAGATGAGAGCTGCACCATTGCTCTCAACAACCTTCGAACAGAGGTTATCAGGCTAAGAAACGAAGCCTTGGAGAAGGACAGAATTCTGCTTACATTAGTGGAAAAAATGAAGGAAGACGAAGCTAACTCTAAAACTCAAGCCGAAGCTCAGAAGCGTAAAATTGAAGATCTTCGTAAACAACTAGCCCGAGCCAAAGAAGAACGCACTCTTGAAGAAACAAGACGAGAATTAAGCGATCAATGGGCAGATCATTTGGAAGTTAATGTTAAAGAGCTTCGTGCTTCTCAGAGAAGATGCTATGTTAAATCCATAGAGTGCGTTAAAAAGATAAAATCTAGCTTTGCCAACGTTGGCGCATTCTCTAGCGAAGAGAATTTCTCAAGGGGCAATCCCGAAGGTCCGATGGAATGGATCAGTAACGAAGCTGAGGCCTTCGAAGAAATCCTGAATAGCCGCGGAGACATATGTGCTTTTTCGGGTGCTAGAGGAATTGCTACTGTTTTGGAGAAGAAAGGTTGTGAGCATGTAAAATCTTTAGCGCAATCCGAAGCTACATTGTCCTCCGAAGACATTAAAGACCCCTCAGCCGAAGCAAGCATGATCGGCGGAAAATTTTTCACCGATATCTGGGACAACGGCGGCCGAGAAATGGCGCAAGAAATTATTCAAAAGAGTGAAAAAGGCATCCATGATGCTAGAAAAGTAGCGGCGGCTGCCGAAAAAAGTACAGAGCCCGAAGGGCAAATAGGTATTAATTAGTGATTTTTATTATGTTGTAATTTTTGATTCCAGACTTTGTTCACGGTTTGTAATAGTAATATAGCCGTATCTTCTCTTCGCTCAGAACCTGCTGAGGCATCTCCGGGCCCCCACCCGAAGGGGGACGATGAAATTAGAAAAATGGCCGAAGCCATTATGGACAAGGTTGTTGACCAGCTACTGAACGAAGCTGCAGAAATAGTTCTTAAAGAGGATTAAATGCTACTGTAAAAACATTTGGAATGTAACGTATGTAATATATTGTAACTTTGAATGTAATATTTAATCCATGTACAGTTTTAATTCTTTACGATGCATGAAATCTTGCATACCATTTTTTGAGCCTTCGGCGAAAAAACACCTTCCCTTCTTTTCATGCTTCGTGAAGAAAATCTTATATTTTAAGAAATTGCACACTTCCCTGGTGAAGATTATCCAAGCTTCGTGAAATATTCTCCGAAGCTATAGAAAAGTTTTTTGTTGCCTCTCTAATGAAGCTGCACTTCTTCTCGACTTGTTTTGTGCTTTAGTACGATTTTCTCTTTTCCAAAATATTCTCCAAAGATCAATACTGTATGCCCTTCTTGTTCCGCATGCAATATGCTATATGATGCTTATGTTATGCAGAATGATGTGATGATGTTATGTTATGCAAAATGACATTTGTGCCACAGATACATATCCCTGTAATAGAGCACACATACTTTTTATATCAGCGCTGACTTTTTGCTGTAAGCCTCCCTTAGGAGCTTCTTCGCCTTTTACTTTCAGCGGAATCAGCGTTTATTTTTCGCTGTAAGCCTCCCTTAGGAGCTTCTTCGCCTTTTACTTTCAGCGGAATCAGCGTTTATTTTTCGCTGTAAGCCTCCCTTAGGAGCTTCTTCGCCTTTTACTTTCGGCGGAATCAGCGCTGACTTTTCGCTGTAAGCTCAGAAAACTTACTCTGCGCTCCTTTAGGAACGACTTTTCACTGTTTCGAATAATTTGCACTGTGTCCATTATAAAAAATTTTGACAATACAACGGTCCTTCATGCCACCATAAATTCGTATGCTTCGACGACTCAAGCCTATGGAGAAGACATATTTTTGTTATGGTAATTCGGTAAACTGTTACCAGGATTTGAAAAACAATAAAAAACATTTAAACTCCACATAATTGTTCTTTACTGCGAAGAAAATAAAACTGAATGTGAAAGCATAAAAAGCTGCTGTGGGAATAGGATATTTTGTCAGTAAATGTGCTTCGACTCTGGCACAGTGCTATTGACTGTGCGAGCTTCAGATTCTTCTCTGAAGTCCCTCTGGGGGTGAGAGTGCTGGCTCCCTTCTGGCTGCGAAGCTCGTTGTATTGGTGGTGGCGGTGGAAGCTGTTGCCAGGAAGCTTGGGGTTGGCTTGCCGAAGCAACAGAGGCTGCAGGGTGATTGCCTACATATTCTGGAATGTAAGGCGAATGGTACGAAGCAGTATGCATGACCTGCTTTGGCTGATTCTGTTGTGCAGCAGCTTCTGCTAGCTCCTTTTGCTTCTGGATGGTAATGTGACACATCCTGGTGGTGTGGCCCTTACCTTCACCATAGAATAGGCAGTATATTTTTCTTGGTTGATCCCCAAATCTTCCCCCGAAGCCCCTGGCGCCTCTGCCCCTTGGCGCTGGCGGCCGGAAGGAGCTTTGCTGATGCCCCGAAGCTTGCGAGGAGCACTGTGGCCTTTGCTGTTGACTCGCTTTGTCGTCATTTTGAGTAGAATTGTGAATTGACCTGACGTGCCTTGGATAAAATCTTCCTCCGAAGCCCCTAGTCATTTCAGAGAACCTGAGGGCTTCCTCCCTTCTTTGGTGAAAATCATTATCAGCTCGAATGTACTCGTCCATCTTCTGGAGCAGCTTCTCCAGAGTTTGAGGAGGCTTCCTGGCAAAGTACTGAGCTGCAGGTTCTGGCCAAAGCCCCTTGATCATGGCCTCAATGACAATTTCATTGGGCACTGTTGGTGCCTGCGCCCTCAGACGTAGGAACCTTCGGACATATGCCTGAAGATATTCTTCGTGATCCTGGGTGCACTGGAATAAAGCTTGAGCAGTGACTGGCTTCGTCTGAAACCCTTGGAAGCTGGTTATCAGCATATCCTTCAACTTTTTCCATGAGGTGATTGTCCCTGGCCTAAGGGAAGAGTACCAAGTTTGTGCAACGCTTCTGACAGCCATGACGAAGGACTTTGCCATAACCGCCGTGTTGCCACCGTACGAAGATATAGTTGCCTCATAGCTCATCAAGAATTGTTTCGGGTCTGAATGCCCGTCGTACATGGGGAGCTGAGGCGGCTTGTAAGACTGTGGCCAAGGAACAGCCTGCAGTTCTGTTGACAAGGGAGAAGCATCATCAAAAGCAAAATTTCCGTGATGGAAATCTTCATACCAGTCATCCTCGTTGTAGAAACCCTCTTGATGAAGCTCTCTGCGCGGGGGCCTTTGATTCTGGTCATCTTGAGCGAGATGTCGAAGCTCTTCAGAGGCTTCATCTATCTGCTTTTGAAGATCAGCTAGACGAGCCATCTTCTCCTTCTTCCGTTGAACCTATTGATGGAGCATCTCCATTTTTTGTATTTCTTGGTCCAAATCGTCTTCCGGAGGCGTTGGACTGATGGCCTTCCTCTTCTGGCTTCGGGCCTCCCTAAGAGAGACGACATCCTGATTGGGGTCCAGCGGCTGCAGAGTGGCTGCCCCTGTCGTTGAAGCTTTTTTCGGCGGCATGACGAAGGTGACGTTTGCTGAAGGTTTTCAAAACCCAAAAAGTGGAAGTGAGTTGACCGGAGGTGGGCGCCAATGTTGAGGGCTTGTTCTCAAATGCTATGAATTAAGAACAAGACAACATAAAAGTGTTAAATGTCAAGCTCCTTCGTCCTTAGAAACAGTATATCCCTTTGGGTATAATGAATCCCGGACGAAGGTTACGAAGGAAAAGACCTTCGTTAGGTTGATAAATGAGTAAACAGAATAATTATATATAAAATGTGCAAGTAATAATACCAGCATTTCCGTTATTAAATTCATAAAAACGAATTACAAATGTACCTTCAGACTGATGTAAGGTAAATGTACAAATCGTGATGCAAAAAGGCGTGTGTCAAGTCAGCGTGAACAGTACGAGAGTACTGTTCACCTATTTATAGGCACGGGACGCAGCCCGTACAAAATTACATTGATGCCCTTTATATTTATCAATAACTACAGTAATTCTTCGAGGTCCAATTTGGCTTTTCATCTTTAAGTCGGTTCCTCTTTTCTGTTATTATGCCGAAGCCTTTCTGCACATAGCTTCGTGATCGTCTTATCCTTCGTCATGATCGTTTTTCATTCCAGTCGTGCTTCGTCTTAACCATGCTCTTGTATATTCGCGGCCTAACTCCGAAGGTGCCTGCTCCGAAGGTGCCTGTTCACATATTACACTTGGAAAATATTATCAGACTATACTTTTGAGGACCTTCGGGAGCCGAAGGCCCCCAACATATATAATCATGAATGCTCAAGTAATGCTGATGAAAATGCAATGATAATAAAAGTACATCATATTAAGTCTTGAATACAATTTTCCTTCACGGTACTCCAGAAAACTAGGGTTTGTAGAGTCAGTATTTTAGTTCATAGGGTAGGCACTACTTAGAAGTTCAGGGTTTTGGGGTTTAGGCATCAAACATTGTCCAAATCAAGCCAAACTTCACCCAAGGTTTCTAAATATCATATTAGGCTTATCCAAAAAGTTTAGTGATTTTTGGAGTTATTAATTAATTTCTAAAATTCCAGAGGTATAGGGTTTAAGCCTTTTTAAATACTAGATAATTCCTTGTTGGTGCTAAAAATCATAAAACTATTTTTATTAAATACTATAGAAATTTAGGAGCCTAACAAAATTGGTCTCACATTTTTAGCATTTTTCTAGATTTTTCTATGGATTTCCAAAGTCTGGTAGAAAAAGAAAAAGAGAAAACTTAAACAGTGATGGGCTGAAACTGGCCCAAGTCGGCCCACGCACAGGCGAAAACGCGCCCGCGCGTGGCTACGGTGTCCATTTTGCGCATGGAACCCTGGCGGTTTGAAAAACCCATCAAGGGTCCCCTTCACAGTTTTTCTGTCTCGTTGACATTTGCACAGAGGTCCCTCGACTTCTGTTTCTTCTCTAACTCGATCCTTGGTCACGATGCGCTCGCCGTCGACCATCCCATTGTTCAGACTGGCGGTGACCGGCGTTGGCTACCCAAATTAACCATTGGGCAAGCATTACAGACCTGAGGCGATCCTAGAACAAGCTTAAATTGAGTTAATACAGCCCTGACTACACCTGACCACGACGACGGTGAATACCGAACACAAACCTAAGCGTTTCGGTTGATTGAGTGTGGTCAAGCCTAAAGGGTTGAGCCGATGAGTATCACGAGCATGTATGGGTGCTAAAACATGATCAAGGAGAGCGGGAGCAGACCTGGGAACGGCTGGCCATGGTGAGGTCACACAGCGCGGTGCTCGGAACCGATTTGGGGAAAGTCTCGAATTAGCGAGCTCTAGTGGACGATTTAAGGCGCGAGTTGGTGTATTGGTTGCCTTACTACCTTGCGGAGCCGATGACACACTCAATTTATAGGCTCTGGGGATGGTGGCTCATGAATTGGAGTTGGCGTGGTGGCGGCCGGAGAAGGAAGGGGTCACTAGCTCAAGCAATTCGTGGATGCTACCAGTGGCAAGACCGCCGGCGACGAGTGGACATACTAAGGCGATGTACTGCAACGTGGTTAATGGCCTGAGGCATGGCACAATCGCGGTGAAGGACGCAAACTCTGGTGACGGCCGCTAGGCCACGTCGCCGGTGCAAGTGGTCGAGTGACAGCGAGGCCACAGTACCCCGAACCCATCCGCGACGAGATCTTTTCACGACCGAGCGCAATCTACTTACCCGAGGCACGAATCGCGGCGATTGACGCGAATCCGAGCGCACGGTTCATCGGCGGCGAGGTGAACCGATGAAAGGGAAATGTGCCCTTGGGCCATTTCTAGTATATTTTTGGTGATTAAGTGCCCAACACATATTGAGTGATTAATTATGTGCCAAATGATGGATGAAGTGCAAATCAACAAGAAGGTATGATTCTAGACTTAGTACATTGGTTTTTGTGTACTAATATATTTGTCTAAGTGCTAGAATCAGAGAAAAGAGAAAAAGGAAATGACTTGGCTGGAGCAGCCAAGACTCAGCGCAGTCTGGCACATCGGACTGTCCGGTGGTGCACCGGACAGTGTCCGGTGGTGCACCAGACAGTGTCCGGTGCGCCAGGCTGGCTTCTGGCGAATTGGCCACTCTCGGGAATTCGTCGACGGCGTACGGCTATAATTCACCGGACTGTCCGGTGGTGCATCGGACTGTCCGATGAGCCAACGGCCGCCAGCGCAACGGTCGGCCGCCAAATCCACGGGCGACGCGTGGCCCGCTCCAACGGTCGACAGGAGGCACCGGACTGTCCGGTGTGCACCGGACAGTGTCCGGTGCGCCAACGGCTACAATTCTGCAACGGTCGGCTGTGCCATTTCAGGAAGGTGATCTGCACCGAACCATGAACAGTGCCTGTCCGGTTGTGTAACACCCCGGGCTTTAAGGGACAAAGCCGGGTGCATCTCATACATGCGCCAAGGAAGACAACATATATAATAACAGAGTGTATAGAGATAAATGTCATAAAACATCAGAGTATTTATTACATAGCGGAAGACTTATTACAAAATAAAAGTATAACCATAAAACGAACTAAGGATCGTCGGCGCCAATGTCGACTGAGAAACGCCACCTAGATCAAGTCGAATGTCTCAGTGTTAGGCAGCTCCTCTTCGACCACCTGTTCTTCTCCTGTGGGGGGGGGTGTGAGACAGCAAGAGTGAGCTCACATACGTTCATAGCTCAACAAGTCGTGGGGAATAATGTGGCATGAACTCACCAAAGATGGGAGTTCATGAAGTGTAAGGCTGATCAATGAAATAGAGGCTGAAGCTGAGCATTGCTTTTATAAGTTGGTCAAAATTTTATTAGCAATTACTAAGTGTAAGTAAATACCAAACCTTAATAATAATAAAGAACAGTAATAGTAAAGTAATCTCAAATGCGATGCAAATGTCAAATTAAATTTAAGTTCCATAGTTAATCATGTGAGGGTCCGAGCCGCTCATGACCGTGAGCACGGCTAGTATACTAGTTTTACACTCTGCAGAGGTTGCGCATCTTTACCCACAAGCCGTGTTACCCATCTGCCAAGGGGTCATGAATCCCATACACCTCTACCAAGGAAGCGAGGCAGGGTAACACTACGAGGCCTTTACAAAGTTCCACTAGCTTCAGACTACCCACTACAGTTTATAGGAAGCTCCAGTGCAGGGTTCTTGCCTGACCGCCATCGCAGCAAAATCAAACAAGGACCTCCCTACACTGACCACTCCCCTACTGCCCTTACCCCTTTCGGGTAAGGTAGCCCTCCACTAGCTTTCCTAGTTAATCAGCCAAGGGCGTCCCATTAAACCCTTGTGGTAGCACTGTTTTCCCGGGTGGTCGCTCCATGTTCCCATTAATTTAATGATCTTAACATGAACAGTAATAATAACAAGATAATAACAGAATAATCATGAATAGTGTATCTCCATACCCAATCCACATAAAGCAATAGCAAGCACTACCCAAAAATATTTCAGGGGTGAACAAGGTATAGAGGTAATCAAAACTGGGGTAACATAAAGGCTCCCATCAAAATTAACCTATGCAGATCATTAAAATTAATAAGAACATGGCTGGGAAAAGTAAGTGATCAAGGGCACAACTTGCCTTCAATGAGCTCCTGCTCAGCTACCTCTACTTGTTGAACCTCAGTTTCCATAGTGGCTTGCTCGTCTACTCGTATCAACACAATACATACATAGTATAGCCAAAATCAACATCACACCAAACAGATGAATAAAATGTACAGTAAAAATCTACACATTAAAATGAAATCATAGGAACTGGAATCACTGAATTTGGAGTTATAGATTTCAAGTTATGAATTTCCTAAGATTTAATGTGCTTGAAATACGATTAAATGATAAATTAATTTTCTAACTGTTTTCATGTCAAAACAGAGATACAGGGTGATAGAGAACATTATTACAAAATTTTAGAAACTGGAATGGAGTGATTTGGACTAAAAATGAATTTTCTATGGATTAAATAAGTTCTAGGAATTGTTTTTATATTAAAAATCTATTTCTGAATTTATTTATTTGATTTTTCATGATCTCTGGACTGGGCGCACAAATTTCAGAAAGCTCAGGGGCTCCGGGGTAAAAATCCCCAGACTCAGTGAACAGCGCCCGAGGATTGCGGGTTGATAACTAAAATTTCCAGGGGCTCTTTAACAAAAAGTACCCGCGAAGGGGTATGGACTAACTTTGGCCGTCCGATTAGACTTCAGTGGCCAGGATTAGATCTACATAATACCGAATCGGTACGCTCACACAGCCGCAGGATCTCGCATCAACGGCTCGGATTTTAAATAACTGATATTGAACTGTATCCGCTCGTTCGCAGATGGACGGCTAGGGTTCACTGGGACGAAGGGGTAAGCTTGATCTAATCAGGACCGTCCGTGCGCCATCCGATGGTCCCCGGATCCACTCCCAAACCCAAGCGACGCACGGCGGCGCCGCGCCCTGGTCACGGCGGCGAGTCGCCGGCGTACACCGCGATGGCTGTCCCGTGAGTCCCCCAACCTTACAACCGGTGCAAAATGGTGTGCGCGGCAAAACGAAGCTATCCAGGGTCTTACCGAAGACAGGGGTGAGGTCAGGGGAGCCGACCACGGTCCGCAGTGGCCCGGCGTGGATCTTCCTCGACGGCGACGAATTCGTGGGCACTCAGTTGCCAACTCCGCCCGACGAGCTTGAGGTTACCGACCGAGAGTGGATCCGAAGCACCCTGGACCGAAAGGATGGCTCGACGGCGGCTATCGCGAGGTAATGCCGGGGCGTAGGGTCGGCGGCAACGGTGGCTAAGCGCACGGCTAGAGACTCCCAGGGCTTGCGAGAGGAACGCGGCGGCGGATACTTATCTCTGGGTGCCAGATCCAACTCTTGCGCGGCTGGCGCAACAACCCACGCACCGAATGGCGAGGTCAACCGCGGCGCGCGATTCTCACGGGAAGAGAAACAGGGGCGAGTCCGCGCGAGTCGTTTGTGACGGAGAGCAAAACCGCTGACAAGAGGGCCTCGCCTGTAAGCCGAAACGGGAAGAGCGAGCGCGCCACCGTGATTCCCTGAGAGGTGGGGCCGCCCTGTCATTCAAAGGAAAGCTGGAGCCGCGCGGTGGAAGGGTTTTGGGCCGCGTGGGGGGTTTCTCTGAGTGGGTCGATATGGGTAGCAGCCGGCCCAGGTGAGGTTTTATTCTTTTTCTTTTATCTTTTCTTTCTATTTTTTTCATTTCTAAGGTTTAGTTTGAAATTCGAATTTAGTATTCAAACCTTGTGCAAATTTATTCTCCAATCATATTGTGAAATGAAAAATACCAATTTTAAAAGTATAATGACATTATTTATACTTTTGTATCATTCCTCTTCTTCTCTTTTTAGAAAACCCTAGTTTCAATTTAGGGTTTGATTCAACCTTTAGTTTTATTATTATTATTAACATTATTATTTTATTTAATGCACAAACAATAAAACTCCAACATGATGCCTATTTTTTTATCATTTGTTTGAATTGAACTCTAAATTTTGTGTATGCTCTTTTTATGATGCAAATAAGGCACATAAAATGAGAAGATCTCTCTATTATTCTTGGTATACAATTTGAGTATTACAGGTGGTGCACCGGACTGTCTGGTGCGCCACCCGACAGAAGGCAAGAATTGCCTTCCTAGATTGCCTCCAATGGCTCCTAGCTGCCTTAGGGGCTATAAAAGGGACCCCTATGCGCATGGAGGAGTCACCCAAGCATTCTTTGATCATCTCTAAGCACCAAGACTCCATTCTCGCGTATTTGATTCTTTGTGATAGTGACTTGAGCTCTATTTGAGTAGAGAACTCCTCGCTTTGTGTTGTGAGCTCAATTTGTGGCTTGTGTGCGTGATTGTGCTCGTGCTTTGAGTCTTGTGTGTGTTGCTCTTCCCTCCCTTATTTCTGTGCTTCTTTGTGATCATCAATTGTAAGGGCGAGAGGCTCCAAGTTGTGGAGATTCCTCGTGAACGGGAGATAGTAAAAGAAAGGAAAACACCGTGGTATTCAAGTTGATCATTAGATCACTTGAAAGGGGTTGAGTGCGACCCTCGTCCAGTGGGACGCCACAACGTGGAGTAGGCAAGTGTTGTACTTGTCCGAACCACGAGATAAATCACCGTGTCTCTTGTGCTTGTTTTCTTTGTGACCATTGTGTTTCACAAGAGCTTGGTCCTTAGCCACTTGATTCTATTGAGCTAACACTTAACCAAGTTTTGTGGCTACAAGTATTTGATTTTTATAGGATCACCTATTCACCCCCCCTATAGGTGCTCTCAATTGGTATCGGAGCCGTTCTCTTCACGCAAGGGACTAATCGCCCGAAGAGATGGATCCTAAAGGAAAGGGGATGGTGGTCAACGAAAAGACAAAGGAGTCTATCATCAACGAGCCAAGAGATGATAAGCCCTCGGACTCTGGCTCGTGTCATAAGAAAAGAGACAGGAAGAAGAAGAGGCGCATCAAGAAGATCGTCTACTACGACAGCGACGAGTCTTCTTCTTCCCCAAGAGACGACGACAACGAGAAAAAGAAACCGGTTAACTCAAATTTTTCATTTGATTATTCTCGTATTCCATTTAACTCCAATGCTCATTTACTTTCAATTCCACTTGGGAAACCTTCGCACTTTGATGGAGAAGACTACTCATTTTGGAGTCACAAAATGCGTAGTCACCTATTCTCTCTCCATCCAAGTATTTGGGAGATTGTTGAAAACGAAATGCTTTTTGATAGTACTGACAACACCGTTTTCATTAATGAGCAAATCCATAAAAATGCACAAGCTACCACTATTTTGCTAGCAACCTTGTGCAGGGACGAGTACAACAAGGTGAGCGGCTTGGATAACACCAAGCAAATTTAGGACACCCTCAAGATTTCTCATGAGGGGAACGACGCCACCATGATCACCAAGATGGAGTTGGTGGAAGGCGAACTGGGAAGGTTCGCAATGATCAGGGGAGAGGAGCCAACGCAAACATACAACAAGCTCAAGACCCTGGTCAACAAGATCAGGAGCTATGGAAGCACGAGATGGACGGACCACGATGTCGTCCGACTTATGCTCAGGTCCTTCACTGTTCTTGATCCTCATCTTGTGAACTCAATTCGTGAGAATCCTAGGTACACAAAGATGACGCCCGAGGAAATACTCAGAAAGTTTGTAAGCGGGCGTATGATGATCAAGCAAGCAAGATACATTGAAGAGGCATTGAATGGCCCAATGCCCATCTACGAGCCTCAAACCGTTGCTCTCAAAGCAACAAGCAGTAGGGAGGCGCTACCTAGCAAGGTGGCGCAAGTTGAGGCGGCCGGGCTAAATGAGGATGAAATGGCCCTCATTATCAAGCGCTTCAAGACAGCGCTAAAAGGACGCAAGGAACATCCCAACAAGAGCAAGACAAAGGGAAAGCGCTCCTGCTTCAAGTGTGGTAAGACTGGTCACTTTATTGCTAAGTGTCCCGATAATGATAGTGACCAGGGACAAGAAAAGAGCGGGAAGAGGGAGAAAAAGAAGTCCTACAAGAAGGTGAAGGGTGAGGCACACCTTGGCAAAGAGTGGGATTCGGATTGCTCTTCGTCCAACTCCGACGACGAAGGACTCGCTGCCTCGGCCTTCAACAAGTCATCTCTCTTCCCCAACGAGCGCCACACCTGCCTCATGGCAAAGGAGAAAAAGGTAAGCGCTCGAGATACCCCTACGTATGCTTCTTCAAGTGATGATGAATCTAGTGATGATGAAGTAGACTACACAAGTTTATTCAAAGGTTTAGATAGAACTAAAGTTGATAAGATCAATGAATTGATTGATGCTTTAAATGAAAAGAATAGATTGTTAGAGAAGCAAGAAGATATTTTATATGAAGAGCATGACAAGTTTATTAGTGTACAAAAATCTCTTGCTTTAGAAACTAAAAGGAATGAGATTTTATCTTCTGAAATTTCTGCTTGCCATGAGTCTATTTCTAGTTTGAAGAGTGTTAATGATGAGTTAAATGCTAAGTTAGAAGTAGCTAATAAGTCTAGTTCATGTGTGGAACATGTCGTAATTTGTAATAGGTGCAAGGATTTTGATGTTAATGCTTGTAATGAACATCTGGCATCCATTACTAAATTAAATGATGAAGTTGCAAGTCTTAATGCTCAACTTAAGACTTGCAAGGTGGATTTTGATAAACTAAAATTTGCAAGGGATGCCTACACTATTGGTAGACACCCCTCTATTAAGGATGGGCTTGGCTTTCGAAAGGAAGCCAAGAACTTAACAAGTCAAAGGGCTCCCATTTTCGCCAAGGAGAAAGGGAAGGCCCCTATGGCTAATAGTGCTCAAAGGAATCATGCTTTCATCTATAGTGATAGAAAATTTTCTAGAAATGCTCATAGGAGTTATGCTTATGATTCACATGCTATGATTGCTTCAAGTTCTTCTCTTGTGCATGGTAGAAATATGCCTAGGAAAAATGTTGCTCATGTACCTAGGAAAGTATGTAATGAACCTTCTACAATTTACCATGCTTGCAATACTTCTTTTGCAATTTGTTGTAAGAATAAGAAAGTGATTGCTAGGAAGTTGGGGGCCAAGTGCAAGGGAGACAATACTTGCATTTGGGTCCCAAAGACTATTATAACTAACCTTGTAGGACCCAACAAGAGTTGGGTTCCTAAAACCCAAGCCTAATTTGCCTTACAGGTTTATGCATCCGGTGGCTCAAGCTGGATTATCGACAGCGGATGCACAAACCACATGACGGGGGAGAAGAAGATGTTCACCTCCTACGTCAAGAACAAGGATTCCCAAGTTACAATCATATTTGGAGATGGGAATCAAGGCAAGGTCAAAGGCTTAGGCAAGATAGCCATCACAAATGAACACTCTATCTCTAATGTATTTCTAGTAGAGTTGCTAGGCTATAATCTGCTGTCTGTTAGTCAATTGTGCCACATGGGCTACAATTGTTTATTTACAAATGTTGATGTGTCTGTCTTTAGAAGGAGTGATGGTTCATTAGCATTTAAGGGTGTACTAGATGACAAACTCTACTTAGTTGATTTTTCGAAAGAGGAAGCCGATCTAGATACATGCTTAATAGCTAAGACTAGCATGGGTTGGCTGTGGCATCGCCGTCTAGCACATGTTGGAATGAAGAACCTCCATAAACTTCTAAAGGGAGAACATGTGTTAGGACTGATAAATGTGTATTTCGAAAAAGATAGACCTTGTGCAGCATGTCAAGCAGGTAAACAGGTGGGAAGCTCTCATCACAGCAAAAATGTGATGACCACATCAAGACCTCTGGAGCTACTTCATATGGACCTCTTCGGACCCGTCGTCTACCTCAGCATTGGGTGAAGTAAGTATGGTCTTGTTGTTGTTGATGATTTTTCCCGCTTCACTTGGGTATTCTTTTTGCAGGATAAATCAGAAACCCAAGGGACCCTCAAGCGCTTTCTAAGGCGAGCTCAAAACAAATTTGAACTCAAAGTGAAAAAGATTAGAAGCGACAACGGGTCCGAGTTCAAGAACCTTCAAGTGGAGGAGTTCCTTGAGGAGGAAGGAATCAAGCACGAGTTCTCCGCTCCCTACACACCACAGCAAAACGGTGTGGTAGAGAGGAAGAACAGGACGCTTATAGACATGGCGAGGACGATGCTTGGAGAATTCAAGACGCCCGAGCGGTTTTGGTCGAAAGTTGTGAACACAACTTGCCACGCCATAAACCGGGTCTACCTTCATCGCCTCCTCAAGAAGACATCGTACGAACTTCTAACCGAGAGCAAGTTGATCTTGATGATGTAGATGAGGATGATGTTCCAACGGACATAATTCACACCATGGCAATTGGAGATGTGCGACCACAGGAACACCAAGTGCAAGATCAACCTTCTTCCTCAACGATGGTGCATCCCCCGACTCAAGATGATGAACAGGTTCCTCAAGAGGAGGCGTGTGATCAAGGGGGAGCACAAGATGACCAAGTTGTGGAGGAAGAAGCACCACGGGCCCCTCCAACTCAAGTCTGAGCGACGATTCAAAGGAATCATCCCGTCGACCAGATTTTGGGTGATATAAGCAAGGGAGTAACAACTCGCTCACGTCTAGCTAATTTTTGTGAGCATTACTCGTTTGTCTCTTCTATTGAGCCTTTCAGGGTAGAAGAGGCCTTGCTAGATCCGGACTGGGTGTTGGCCATGTAGGAAGAGCTCAACAACTTCAAGCGAAATGAAGTTTGGACCTTGGTGCCACGTCCCAAGCAAAACGTTGTGGGAACCAAGTGGGTGTTCCGCAACAAATATGTTTGAGCACGGGGTGGTGACAAGGAACAAGGCTCGACTTGGGGCAAAAGGTTATGCCCAAGTCATAGGTTTGGACTTTGAGGAGACTTTTGCTCCTGTGGCTAGGCTAGAGTCGATTCGCATTTTGTTAGCCTATGCCACTCACCATTCTTTCAGGTTGTTCCAAATGGACGTGAAGAGTGCTTTCCTCAACGGGCCAATCAAGGAGGAGGTGTACGTGGAGCAACCCCCTGGCTTTGAGGATGAACGGTACCCCGACCATGTGTGTAAGCTCTCTAAGGCGCTCTATGGACTTAAGCAAGCCCCAAGAGCATGGTATGAATGCCTTAGAGATTTTATAATTGCTAATGCTTTCAAGGTTGGGAAAGCTGATCCAACTCTTTTCACTAAGACTTGTGATGGTGACCTATTTGTGTGCCAAATTTATGTCGATGACATAATATTTGGTTCTACTAACCAAAAGTCTTGTGAGGAGTTTAGCAGGGTGATGACGCAGAAATTTGAGATGTCGATGATGGGCGAGCTGAACTACTTCCTTGGGTTCCAAGTGAAGCAACTCAAGGACGGCACCTTCATCTCCCAAACGAAGTACACGCAAGACTTGCTCAAGCGGTTTGGGATGAAGGACGCCAAGCCCGCAAAGACTCCAATGGGAACCGACGGACATGTCGACCTCAACAAAGGAGGTAAGTCCGTTGATCAAAAGGCATACTGGTCTATGATAGGATCATTGCTTTTTTTATGTGCTAGTAGACTGGATATTATGCTTAGCGTATGCATGTGTGCTAGATTTCAATCCGACCCAAGGGAGTGTCACCTTGTGGCCGTTAAGCGGATTCTTAGATATTTAGTTGCTACGCCTTGCTTTGGGATCTGGTATCCAAAGGGGTCTACCTTTGACTTGATTGGATATTCAGACTCCGATTATTCCGGGTGCAAGGTTTATAGGAAGAGTACATCAGGGACGTGCCAATTTCTAGGAAGGTCCCTGGTGTCTTGGAGTTCAAAGAAACAAACTTCCGTTGCCCTATCCACCGCTGAGGCCGAGTATGTTGCCGCAGGACAGTGTTGCGCGCAACTACTTTGGATGAGGCAAACCCTCCGGGACTTTGGCTACAATCTGAGCAAAGTCCCACTCCTATGTGACAATGAGAGTGCAATCCGCATGGCGGATAATCATGTTGAACACAGCCGCACAAAGCACATAGACATCCGGCATCACTTTTTGAGAGACCACTAGCAAAAGGGAGATATCGAAATGTTTTATGTTAGCAACAAGAACCAGCTAGCTGATATCTTTACCAAGCCTTTAGATGAGAAGACCTTTTGCAGGCTGCTTAGTGAGTAAATGTCTTAGATTCGCGTAACTTGGATTGATCTATAGCATACATGTGTTTTATGTCCTTGATCATGTTCCTTTATGCATATTATTGCTTTTTTATGGTGCTCAAGTTGTGCAAGGGATCCCCGGACCTCACAAGTCCATGTGTGAATGATGCACATATTTAGGGGGAGAAATGCTACAACTTAACCCTTTGAGACTAACCGTGTGCTTGAGTTTACTTAATTTAGTCTCAAAGGTGGATTGAAAGGGAAAGGTGAACTTGGACCATGCAAGACTTCCACTGCACTCCGATGAGAGGGTAATTTACTCCAAGTTCATCTCCATGCTCTTATTGCCTTTTTACTCTTAATTGACGATTTTGGTGAGGCAATGGGGTTTAAGGGCCAATAATGATCCCGTTTTGGTGCTTAATGCCAAAGGGGGAGAAATTAAGGCCAAAGCAAATGGATCAGCTACCACTTGAGAACTTTGAAAATAGTAGAGTTAGAACTTTTGATTTGTCAAAATACTCTTATTGTCAAAATTTGGTCTCTTATGGGGAGAATTTATGATTATGGGAAAAGGGGGAGTTTTTGGATCTTGATCATTTTCTCTCTTGGATTATCTCTCTTTATGCCCAAACAAGTGAGTTTGACTTAGAGATAGGAAAATGAATTTGATTTGCAAAAACAAACCAAGTGGTGGCAAAGAATGATCCAAATATGTCAAATCTTGTAAAAGACAATTTTTGTTCTTAATTGCATTGATGTTGCACTTCTATTTGTTGTTTCTTGATGTGTTGGCATAAATCACCAAAAAGGGGGAGATTGAAAGGGAAATGTGCCATTGGGCCATTTCTAGTATATTTTTGGTGATTAAGTGCCCAACACATATTGAGTGAGTAATTATGTGCCAAATGATGGATGAAGTGCAAATCAACAAGAAGGTATGATTCTAGACTTAGTACATTGGTTTTTGTGTACTAATATATTTGTCTAAGTGCTAGAATCAGAGAAAAGAGAAAAAGGAAACGACTTGGCTGGAGCAGCCAAGACTCAGCGCAGTCTGGCACACCGGATTGTCCGGTGGTGCACCAGAAAGTGTCCGGTGCGCCAGGCTGGCTTCTAGCGAACTGGCCACTCTCTGGAATTCGTCAGCGGCGTACGACTATAATTCACCGGACTGTCCGGTGGTGCACTGGACTGTCCGGTGAGCCAACGACCGCCAGCGCAACGGTCGGCCGCCAAATCCACGGGCGACGCGTGGCCCACTCCAACGGTCGGCAGGAGGCACCGGACTGTCCAGTGTGCACCGAACAGTGTTCGGTGCGCCAACGACTACAATTCTGCAACGGTTGGCTGTGCCATTTCAGGAAGGCGATCTGCACCGGACCATGAACAGTGCCTGTCCGGTGGTGCACCGGACTGTCCGGTGCGCCACCGGACAGAAGGCAAGAATTGCCTTCCCAGATTGCCTCCAACGGCTCCTAGCTGCCTTGGGGCTATAAAAGGGACCCCTAGGCGCATGGAGGAGTCACCCAAGCATTCTTTGATCATCTCTAAGCACCAAGACTCCATTCTCGCGCATTTGATTCTTTGTGATAGTGACTTGAGCTCTATTTGAGTAGAGAACTCCTTGCATTGTGTTGTGAGCTCAAGTTGTGGCTTGTGTGCATGATTGTGCTCGTGCTTTGAGTCTTGTGTGTGTTGCTCTTCCCCCCTTACTTCCGTGCTTCTTTGTGATCATCAATTGTAAGGGCGAGAGGCTTCAAGTTGTGGAGATTCCTCGCGAACGGGAGATAGTAAAAGAAAGGAAAACACCGTGGTATTCAAGTTGATCATTGGATCACTTGAAAGGGGTTGAGTGCGACCCTCGTCCAGTGGGACGCCACAACGTGGAGTAGGCAAGTGTTATACTTGGCCAAACCACGGGATAAATCACCGTGTCTCTTGTGCTTGTTTTCTTCATGACCATTGTGTTTCACAAGAGCTTGGTCCTTAGCCACTTGATTCTATTGGGCTAACACTTAACCAAGTTTTGTGGCTACAACTATTTGATTTTTATAGGATCACCTATTCACCTCCCTCTAGGTGCTCTCAACCGACCCTGAAGATATTTTGCTACTGTACCATCACGTTTGTTCTTCAGTCATCCTAACAGCCCACATTGCAGAGCCTAGATCTCAAATTCTCATGTGAACACTTACTAATTTGTCTTTAACAAAGTTGTAGCTTTATAGTCAAGCTACAAATTGACTATAGCAACTATCTTCAATCGATCATTAGATCCCCCTCTAATTTGACTTAAAAGTCTGGCCAATGTCACTGATGACCTGAATTCAGTTAACAGTGTGACTGATAGCATAACTTTGAGCTCATTTTTCTCTAAACTTTGTATGTGATCAAAACTTAGTTACTTAAGCAAAGTAGCACTCCTATTATAGCTCTACAAGTTTGGTGTGTTGACCCTAGGCAAATTCCTTGTATTTTTAAAAATACAAAGCTCCAAAGTCAGCCCAATTCACTGGTTTTGGACTTAGGCATATGAGGGGTGTAGAGTGGCTTTTTGCAAATAAGCCCAAATCTCATGGTTTGATTTGTAAATCCTCAAATATGTGAACCATATGATTTGAGGTGCCCTAATACCTTGGTTTTTGCACTTGGGTCCAAAAGTGTGCAAAATTTACACTTAGCCCCCTAGGGTTTCAGTTAAGGGTTTTCCAGGGGTCTTTTTAGGGTTTTGACATAACTATGGTTTTGGTGCTATTAAAGTCCATTAAATGTGATATCTTATGACCATTTCTAATGAGTTTTGAAGTTTTCTTATGCTTGGGCTTTATTGTCACTCCTAAGCCTAGTTTAGGGTTAAGTACCCCACCTTAGGGTTTCACACATATCAAGTCATATCAGTCCAACATTTTTGAACTTTTTACCTAGTGAATGCACTCTAGGTGTGACAAACACATGACATGCTAATGTTCATGATGTTATGTTCAAATTTTAGTGACAGTAACACCAGGGGTGTTACATCCTTCCCCCCATAAAAGAATCTCGTCCCAAGATTTAAAGTCCTATGGCAAGTAGTGGAAAAGGAAACACGTCATATTTTTATTTCCTTATTTCTTGTACAAGGCAGGGGGTGGTATGGGGTCTACTCCTCTTTTACAACAATTGTACACATCTCACAGTTTACATGAAGCTAAAAAGCCTGAGAAGTTCTGTTCTAAAAAGTCTTGGGTTTCCCATGTAGCTTCATCTTCCATATGTTGGTTCCATTGTATCTTATAAAATTTGAGAGTTCTTCTTTGGGTAACCCTGTCCTTTTGATCCAGGACTCGAATAGGATGTTCTAAATATGTTAAGTCTGGTTCCAAGGTAACATCCGTCACTTCAATGGTTCCATCTGGAACCCGAAGACACTTCTTCAATTGGGACACATGGAACACATTATGCACTGCAGATAATGTTTTGGGTAGTTGGAGTCGGTATGCCACTGGTCCACATCTTTCAAGGACAGGAAATGGACCAATGTACCGGGGTGCAAGCTTTCCTTTTACCCCAAAACAAGATACACCCTTCATTGGTGATACTTTCAGGTAGACATAATCTTCAACTTGAAAGTACAAGGGTTGGCGTCGTTTGTCTGCATAACTCTTTTGTCGAGCTTGGGCTTCTTTCAAATTATGTATAATTCGTTGAACTTTTTCCTCCATCTCCTTCACCAAATCAGGCCTGAAGAACCACCTTTCTCCTGGTTCAGACCAATTTAATGGAGTACGGCATCGTCGTCCATACAAAGCTTCAAAGGGTGCCATCTTGATACTTTTTTGATAACTATTGTTATATGAAAACTCTGCCAATGGTAAACATTCATCCCATTTCTGTGGGAATTCCAGAATGCATGCTCGTAACATGTCTTCAAGTATTTGGTTCACTCTCTCAGTCTACCACTGGTTTGAGGATGATAGGTCGAACTATGGAGCAGCTTGGTACCTAAAGATTTGTGGAGTTCTTCCCGGAATCTGGATACAAATTGTGGTCCACGGTCCGAAACTATAGTTTTTGGAATCCCGTGCAAACTGAGAATACGAGCAATATATATCGGGGCATAAGTGATGACCGGGTTGTACGTCTTGACTGGCAGAAAATGAGCTATTTTTGTAAGCCGGTCAATTATAACCCAGATGGAGTCAAAACCTTTTGCTGTCCTGGTAGTCCCACAATGAAGTCCATGCTAATGTCCTCTCATTTCCAGGTTGGGATGGGCAAAGATTGCAGTGGACCAGCAGTCTTCATGTGTATGGCTTTGACATGTCTACAGGTGTCACACCTCGCCACATAGCGTGCAATTTCGATTTTCATTTTTGTCCACCAATAATGCTATTTTAAATATTGATACATCTTAGTGCTTCTGGGATGAATGGAATAGCAACTAAGATGAGCTTCATCCAGAATTTGCTGGCGGACTTCATCATTCTTGGGCACAACTATGCGGTTATTAAACCATACAATGCCTTGATCATCCTTTCAGAAACAATTTGCTTTACCAGCTTTTATTTTCTCATGAATGTGTTTCATACCCTCATCACTTCTTTGTGCATCAATTATCTTTTGTAGAAGAACTGACTCAAGCTTCAATTGATTTAATGCTCCATGTTGAATCATTCCCAGGTTTAACTTCTCTATTTCTTGGCATAATGTGATGTCAGAAGTCTTCATCGTAAGATAATAACAGGAAGCCTTGCGACTTAGTGCATCTGCCACCATGTTGGCCTTGCCTGGGTGATAGTAAATTTCTAAGTCATAATCCTTAATCAGCTCAAGCCATCTCCTCTGCCTCATGTTTAATTCTAACTGGGTAAAAATGTACTTCAAGCTTTTATGATCTGTATATATATGACAGATATTTCCTAGTAGATAATGACGCCATATTTCCAGGGCATGAACCACAACAGCTAATTCTAAGTCATGAGTTTGATAATGTTCCTCATGCCGACACAACTGTCTTGAAGCATACACTATAACTCGACCCTCTTGCATTAAAACACAACCTAGACCACTGCTTGATGCATCACAATACACATCAAACGGCTTTTCAATTTCTGGTTGAGCTAATACCGGAGTAGTGGTCAATAACACCTTTAGCTGCTCGAAGGCTTTGTTGCATCTTGAGGACCAGTTAAATTTCGTATCGTTCTTTAATAAACTTGTGATTGGCTTCACAAGCTTGGAGAAATCTGGGATAAATCAGCAGTAATAACCAGCCAGTCCAAGGAAACTTTGAACTTGATGTACAGTGGTTGGTGGTTTCCACTCTAAAATATCCTTGACCTTGCTGGGATCAACCACAATCCCTTTGGCAGACAATACGTGTCCCAGAAATTGGATTTCCTCAAGCCAAAATGCGCACTTGCTGAATTTAGCATATAGTTGATGTACCCTTAAGCGCGTTAATACGATCCGCAGATGCTGAGCATGCTCCTCTTCATTCTTGGAATATATCAAGATATCGTCAATGAAGACCACCACAAATTTATCCAACTCAGGCATAAATACCGAGTTCATTAGGTATGTGAAGTGGACAGGAGCATTCGTTAATCCGAAAGACATCACTAAATATTCGAATAATCCGTACCGCGTAGTAAATGCGGTCTTGGGTATATCTCCGGGTCGGATACGGATCTGATGATAGCCCGACCTGAGGTCAATTTTGGAAAATACCCGAGCTCCGGTAAGCTGATCCAATAAGATATCAATCCAGGGAAGAGGGTACTTATTCTTGATTGTGACCTCATTAAGGGGTCTGTAGTCCACGCACATCCAAAGCGTTTGATCCTTCTTCTTGACAAAGATTGCGGGACATCCCCAAGGTGACGAATTAGGCCGGATGAATCCCTTCTCCAGTAGATCTTGCAATTGAGTCTTGAGCTCTGCCAACTCATTTCGAGGCATTTGGTACGACCTTCTAGAAATAGGAGCTGTACCGGGCTTCAGTTCAATCACAAACTCTACATCTCTTTCGGGAGGTAATCCAGGCAGGTCTTCAGGAAAGACGTCTAGAAACTCACACACTACCGGAATATCTTGGATCTCAGGTATGGTAGCTTCATAGACTCTGCCGGTTTAGCTGGAATAGCTACAGGGATGGACAAGAGGACCTCTTCATGGCCATAGCTCAACCTGATGGTTCTCAGATCAGTGTTGATGATAGCTTTGTGCTGGGCTAACCAATTCATGTCTAGAATTACATCTATATCTTGGCCTTTCAGAACAATCATGTTGGTGGGAAAGTCCTGTTCAGCCAATGTTACGGGCACATGAAAAGCCACTTCTTTAGTGAATATTTGTCCCCCAGGCGAATGAATAATAAACCCTTCCCTTGATTCAATGCAAGGAATGCAATATTTCTCCACAAATTTCTTGCTTATGAATGTATGCGTGAGAGCACCTAGAGGGGGGTGAATAGGTGATCCTGTAGAATTCAACACTAAATTCCAACAAGCTTGATTAAAGAGATATTAGCGCAAGTTAATCAAGTTTATGAGGCGAGCTCTTGCAAACACAAATAATCACAGAGAGAGCAATCACAAGAGACACACGATTTTATCTCGTGGTTCGGCCAAGTAACACTTGCCTACTTCCACGTTGTGGCGTCCCAATGGACGAGGGTTGCACTCAACCCCTTTCAAACGATCCAATGATCAACTTGAATACCACGACTTTCTTCCTTTAGAGTCTTATCCTGTTTGCGAGGAATCTCCACAACTTGGAGTCTCTCGCTCTTATAATAGATATCACAAAGAATGCACAGAGTAAGGTTGGGAAGAGCAACACACACAAGACCCAAATACGCAGCACACCCACGCACACAAGTGAAGACTAGAGCTCAAATGACAACACAGGGAGTCCTCGACTCGAATAGAGCTCAAATCTCTAACACAATGAAGCAAATGCGTGGGAGCAGAGTCTGGATGCCTTAGGATGCTTAGTGAATGCTTGGGTCACTCCTCCATGCGCCTAGGGGTCCCTTTTATAGCCCCAAGGCAGCTAGGAGCCATTGGAGGCCAACTTGGAAGGCCAAACTTGCCTTCTGTCGGGTGGTGCACCGGACAGTCCGGTGCACCACCGAACAGTCACTGTAGCTGTCCGGTGCGCGATCTCCTTCCTTTTCTGGTGCATCTGACCGTTGGTCCTCGGGATCGGTTGGCGCACCGAACACTGTCCGGTGCACACCGGACAGTCCGGTGTGCCCAACCGACCGTTGCTGCAGGCCACGCGTCGCCCGCGGATTGTGCGGCCAACCGTTGGCTCACTAGACAGTCCGGTGCACCACCGGACAGTCCGGTGAATTATAGCCACGTCGCCTTTTCCGTTTCCCGAGAGCGATGAATTCACCATGGACGACTCATCGGACAGTCCGGTGCACCACCGGACAGTTTGGTGAATTATAGTCGTACGCCACCGTCGAGTCCCGAGAGCGGCCTTTTCACGCGGACCAGTCTGGCGCACAGGACACTGTCCGGTGCACCACCAAACACTGTCCGGTGCACCACCGGACAGTCCGGTGTGCCAAGCCGAGCTGGAGTTGGCTGCATAGAGCCAAGTCTTTTTCCAATTCTTTCTTCCCTGTTTCTAGTACTTAGACAAATTATGTTAGTACTCAAAACAATGTACTAAGTCTAGAAACGTACCTTTTGCCTTGATTTGCACTTCTCACTTTGTTTAGCACATGGGCACTTAGTTAAACGTGTTGGTCACTTAATCACCAAAACATTATAGAAATTGCCCAAGGGCACATTTCCCTTTCAATCTCCCCCTTTTTGGTGATTTATGCCAACACATCAAAAAGCAATCAAAATAAGTGCAACATTAATGCAAATGAGGACCAAATCATTTTTGCACAAGATTTGACATATTTGGATCATTCTTTGCCTCCACTTGGTTTGTTTTTGCAAATCAAATTCATTTTCCTATCTCTAAGTCAAACACACTTGTTTAGGCACAAAGAGAGATAATCCAAGAGTGAAATTGATCAATTGCCAAAAACTCCCCCTTTTTCCCATGATAAAAAATTCTCCCCCACAAGAGACTAAATTTTGTAATAAGAGTATTTTGGACAAATCAAAAGTTCTAACTCTATTGTTCTCAAAATTCACAAGTGGTAGCTGATCCATTTGCTTTGGCCTTAATTTCTCCCCCTTTGGCGTTAAGCACCAAAACGGGATCATTCTTGGCCCTTTAACCCCATTGCCTCACCAAAAATGTCAATTAAGTGCAAAAAGGCAATAAGAGCATAAGTATGAACTTGGAAGTAAATACACCAATACCGGAGTGCAGTGGAAGTCTTTGCAACGTCCAAGTCCATTTTCCCTTTCATTGCACCTTTGAGACTACTTCAAGAGTACTTCAAACACATAGGTTAGTCTCAAAGGGTCAAGTTGTAGCACATCTCCCCCTTAATATGTGCATCACTTGCAACTGGACTTGTGAGGTCTAGGGTTCATGTGTACAACTTGAGCACCACAAATAAACAATATTGGATTTAAATGCATAAAGTAACATGATCAAAGGCATAGAACACATGTATGCTATAGATCAATCCAAGTTACGCGAATCTAAGACATTTAGCTCACTACACAACCTGCAAAAAGTTTTCTCATCCAACAGCTTGGTAAAGATATCGGCTAGCTGGTTCTCGGTGCTAATATGGTACACCTTGATATCTCCCTTTTGCTGGTGGTCTCTAAGAAAGTGATGCCGGATGTCTATGTGCTTAGTGCGGCTGTGTTCAACAGGATTATCCGCCATGCGGATTGCACTCTCATTGTCACATAGGAGTGGGACTTTGCTCAGATTGTAGCCAAAGTCTTGGAGGGTTTGCCTCATCCAAAGTAGTTGCGCGCAACACTGTCCTGCGGCAACATACTCGGCCTCAGCGGTGGATAGGGCAACAAATGTTTGTTTCTTTGAACTCCAGGACACTAGGGACCTTCCTAGGAATTGGCACGTCCCCCATGTGCTCTTCCTATCAACCTTGCACCCAACATAATCGGAGTCTGAATATCCAATCAAGTCAAAGGTAGACCCCTTTAGATACCAGATCCCGAAGCTAGGCGTAGCAACTAAATACCTAAGAATTCGCTTAACGACCACAAGGTGACATTCCTTGGGGTCGGATTGAAATCTAGCACACATGCATACACTAAGCATAATGTCCGGTCTACTAGCACATAAATAAAGTAATGACCCTATCATAGATCGGTATGCCTTTTGATCAACGGACTTACCTCCTTTGTTGAGGTCGACATGTCCATCAGTTCCCATCGGTGTCTTCGCGGGCTTGGTGTCCTTCATCCCAAACCTCTTGAGAAGATCTTGAGTGTACTTCATTTGGGAGAGGAAGGTGCCGTCCTTGAGTTGCTTCACTAGGAACCCAAGGAAGTAGGTCAACTCGCCCATCATCGACATCTTGAACTTTTGTGTCATCACCCTGCTAAACTCCTCACAAGACTTTTGATTAGTAGAACCAAATATTATGTCATCGACATAAATTTGGCACACAAAAAATCACCATCACAAGTCTTAGTGAAAAAGAGTGGGATTGGCTTTCCCAACCTTGAAAGCATTAGCAATTAAGAAATCTCTAAGGCATTCATACCATGCTCTTGGGGCTTGCTTAAGTCCATAGAGCGCCTTAGAGAGCTTAAACACATGGTCAGGGTACCTGTCATCCTCAAAGCCAGGGGGTTGTTCCACGTATACCTCCTCCTTGATTGGCCCGTTGAGGAAAGCGCTCTTTACGTCCATTTGAAACAACCTGAAAGACTGGTGAGCGGCGTAGGCTAACAAGATGCAAATAGACTCTAGCCTAGCCACAGGAGCAAAAGTCTCCTCGAAATCCAAACCTGCAACTTGGGCATATCCTTTTGCCACAAGTCGAGCCTTGTTTCTTGTCACCACCCCGTGCTCGTCTTGCTTGTTGCGGAACACCCACTTGGTTCCCACAACATTTTGCTTTAGACATGGCACCAGGATCCAAACTTCATTCCTCTTGAAGTTGTTGAGCTCTTCCTGCATGGCCAACACTCAGTCCGGATTCTGCAAGGCCTCTTCTACCCTGAAAGGCTCAATAGAAGAGAAAAACGAGTAATGCTCACAAAAGTTATCTAATCTTGAGCGAGTAGTTACTCCCTTGCTTATGTCACCCAGAATCTGGTCAACGGGGTGATGTCACTGGATCGTTGCTCGGACTTGAGTTGGAGGGACCCGTGGTGCTTCTTCCTCCATAGCTTGTTCTTCTTGTGCTCCCCCTTGATCACGCGCCTCTTCTTGAGGAACCTGTCCATCATCTTGAGTTGGGGGATGCACCATTGTTGAGGAGGATGGCTGATCTTGCTCTTGTTGTTCCTATGGTCGCACATCACCTATCGCCATCGTGCGCATTGCGGCCGTCGGAACATCATCTTCATCTATGTCATCAAGATCAACTTGCTCTCTTGGAGAGCCATTAGTCTCATCAAATACAATGTCACTAGAGACTTCAACCAAACCCGATGATTTGTTGAAGACTCTATACGCCTTTGTATTTGAGTCATACCCTAGTAAAAACCCTTCTACTGCCTTGGGAGCAAATTTAGAATTTCTACCTTTCTTCACCAGAATGTAACATTTGCTCCCAAATACACGAAAGTAAGAAACGTTGGGTTTGTTACCGGTAAGGAGTTCATACGAGGTCTTCTTGAGAAGGCGATGTAGGTAGAGCCGGTTTATGGTGTGGCAAGCTGTGTTCACAGCTTCCGACCAAAACCGCTCGGGCGTCTTGAATTCTCCAAGCATCATTCTCGCCATGTCGATAAGCGTCCTGTTCTTCCTCTCTACCACACTGTTTTGCTGTGGTGTGTAGGGAGCGGAGAACTCAGTGCTTGACGCCTTCTTCCTCCAGATACTCCTCCACTTGCAGATTCTTGAACTCGGACCCGTTGTCGCTTCTTATCTTTTTCACCTTGAGCTCAAATTCGTTTTGAGCCCTCCTTAGAAAGCGCTTTAGGGTCCCTTGGGTTTCTGATTTATCCTGCAAAAAGAATACCCAAGTGAAGCGGGAAAAATCATCAACAATGATAAGACCATACTTACTTCCCCCGATGTTAAGGTAGGCGACGGGTTCGAAGAGGTCCATGCGAAGAAGCTCCAGTGGTCTTGATGTTGTCATCACATTCTTGCTGTGATGAGTGCTTCCCACCTGTTTCCCTGCCTGCCAAGCTGCACATGGTCTATCTTTCTCGAAACAAACATTGGTTAGTCCTAACACGTGTTCTCCCTTTAGAAGTTTGTGAAGGTTCTTCATCCCAACATGTGCTAGACGGCGATGCCACAGCCAGGCCCATACTAGTCTTAGCTATTAAGCATGCATCTAGATCGACCTCCTCTTTCGAAAAATCAACTAAGTAGAGTTTGTCGTCTAATACACCCTTAAAAGCTAATGAACCATCACTCCTTCTAAAGACAGATACATCAACATTTGTAAAAAGGCAATTGTAACCCATGTGACACAATTGACTTACATACAGGAGGTTGTAACCAAGCGACTCTACTAGAAATACATTCGATATGGAGTGCTCGTTGGCGATGGCTATCTCCAAAAATAATCGTATCCTAGGAATCCTTGTTCTTGACATAGGAGGTGAACATCTTCTTCTCCTCCGTCATATGGTTTGTGCATCCGCTGTCGATAATCAAGCTTGAGCCCCCAGATGCATAAACCTGCAAGGAATTTAAGCTTGGGTTTTAGGTACCCAACTCTTGTTGGGTCCTACAAGGTTAGTCACAATAGTTTTTGGAACCCATATGCAAGTTTTGTCTCCCTTGCATTTAGATCCCAACTTCCTAGCCACTACTTTTGCATTCTTACATGAAAGAACAAAAGAAGTATTGCAAGCATGGAAAATGGTAGTAGATTCATTGCACATTTTCCTAGGCACATGATGCACAACATGATTTCTCCTAGGCCTACTTCTACCATGAACAAAAGTAGAACTAGAGGCAATCATAGCATGTGAATTAAAAGCATCATGATTATAACTCCTATTATAATGAGCACGATTAGCAATTTTCCTATCATAAATAAAAGCATGGTTCCCTTGAGGACTACTTGCCATAGGGGCCTTCCCTTTCTCCTTGTTGAGAATGGGAGCCTTATGGCTTGTTAAGTTCTTGGTTTCCCTTCGAAAACCAAGTCCATCCTTAATTGAAGGGTGTCTACCAACAGTGTAGGCATCCCTAGCAAACTTTAATTTATCAAAATCATTTTTGCAAGTCTTAAGTTGAGCATTAAGACTTGCCACTTCATCATTCAACTTAGTAATAGAAATAAGATGTTCATTACATGCATCAACATCAAAGTCCTTACATCTATTACAAACACTAACATGCTCTATACATGAATTTATTTTACTCACTTCCTCTAGCTTAGCAGTTAATTCATCATTTGAACTCTTTAAATTAGATATAGTTTCATGGCAAACAGACAATTCAGAGGATAATATTTCATTTCTTTTACTTTCTAGAGCAAGAGATTTTTGAACACTAACAAATTTATCATGTTCTTCATATAGAATGTCCTCTTGCTTTTCTAAAAGTCTATCCTTTTCATTTAGAGCATCAATTAACTCATTGATTTTATCTACTTTAGTTCTATCTAAACCTTTGAATAAACTAGAGTAATCTACTTCATCATCGGAAGAATCATCATCACTAGAAGTAGTGTACTTAGGGGTATCTCGAACATGTACCTTCTTTTCCTTGGCCATAAGACATGTATGGCGTTCGTTGGGGAAGAGAGAAGACTTGTCGAAGGCCGAGGCCGCCAGTCCTTCATCGTCGGAGTCGGATGAGGAGCAGTCGGAATCCCATTCTTTTCCAAGATGAGCCTCGCCTTTCGCCTTCCTATAGCTTTTCTTCTTCTCCTTCTTCCCATGTCTTTCTTGTCCCTGGTCATTTTCATTATCGGGACATTGAGCAATAAAATGACCAGTCTTACCGCATTTGAAGCAGGAGCGCTTTCCCCTTGTTTTGTTCTTGTTGGGGTACTCCTTGCATCCTTTAAGTGTGGTCTTGAAGCGCTTGATGATAAGCACCATCTCATCTTCATTAAGGCCGGCAGCCTTCACATGAGCTACCTTGCTTGGTAGTGCTTCCTTGCTGCTAGTTGCCTTAAGCGCAACGGGCTGTGGCTTGTAGACGGGCAGAGGTTGTTTAAGGCATCATCTACATACCTTGCCTCCTTAACCATCATGCGCCCACTTACAAATTTTCCGAGTATCTCCTCGGATGTCATCTTTGTATACCTGGGATTTTTACGGATAAGGTTCACAAGATAGGGGTCAATAATGGTAAAGGACCTAAGCATGAGTTGGACGACGTCGTGATCCATCCATCTTGTGCTTCTATAGCTTCTAATCTTGTTGACCAGGGTCTTGAGCCTGTTGTAGGTTTGTGTTGGCTCTTCACCCCTGATCATGGTAAATCTCCCTAGTTTGCCTTCCACCAAGTCCATTTTGGTGATCATGGTGGCGTCGTTTCCCTCATGAGATACCTTGAGGGTGTCCCAGATCTGCTTTGCATTGTCCAAGCCGCTAACCTTGTTGTATTCATCCCTGCACAGAGATGCTAGCAAAACAGTAGTGGCTTGGGCATTTTTATGAATTTGCTCATTAATAAACATAGGGTTATCCATACTATCGAATTGCATTCCATTTTCAACTATTTCCCAAATGCTAGGATGGAGAGAAAATAGATGACTACGCATTTTATGACTCCAAAATGAGTAGTCCTCTCCATCAAAGTGTGGAGGTTTTCCTAGAGGAATAGAAAGTAAATGTGCATTCGAATTGTACGGCATGCGGGAATAATCAAAGGAATAGTTTTGATTAACCGTGTTTTTCTTGGTGAAGAAGAAGATGCATCGCTGTCGTAGTAGACGATCTTCTTGATGCGCCTCTTTTTCTTCCTGTCCTTCTTCTTGTGACTCGAGCCAGAGTCAGTGGGCTTGTCATCTCTTGGCTCGTTGAAGATGGACTCCTCCTTGTCGTTGACCACCATCCCCTTTCCCTTAGGATCCATCTCTTCGGGCGATTAGTCCCTTACGTGAAGAGAACAGTTCTGATACCAATTTGAGAGCACCTAGAGGGGGGTGAATAGGTGATCCTGTAGAATTCAACACTAAATTCCAACAAGCTTGATTAAAGAGATATTAGCGCAAGTTAATCAAGTTTATGAGGCGAGCTCTTGCAAACACAAATAATCACAGAGAGAGCAATCACAAGAGACACGCGATTTTATCCCGTGGTTCGGCCAAGTAACACTTGCCTACTTCCACGTTGTGGTGTCCCAATGGACGAGGGTTGCACTCAACCCCTTTCAAGCGATCCAATGATCAACTTGAATACCACGACTTTCTCCCTTTAGAGTCTTATCCCGTTTGCGAGGAATCTCCACAACTTGGAGTCTCTCGCCCTTATAATAGATATCACAAAGAATGCACAGAGTAAGGTTGGGAAGAGCAACACACACAAGACCCAAATACGCAGCACACCCATGCACACAAGTGAAGACTAGAGCTCAAATGACAACATAGGGAGTCCTCGACTCGAATAGAGCTCAAATCTCTAACACAACGAAGCAAATGCGCGGGAGCAGAGTCTAGATGCCTTAGGATGCTTAGTGAATGCTTGGGTCACTCCTCCATGCGCCTAGGGGTCCCATTTATAGCCCCAAGGCAGCTAGGAGCCGTTGGAGGCCAACTTGGAAGGCCAAACTTGCCTTCTATCGGGTGGTGCACCGGACAGTCCGGTGCATCGCCGGATAGTCACTGTAGCTGTCCGGTGTGCGATCTCCTTCCTTTTCTGGCGCATCCGAACGTTGGTCCTCGGGATCGGTTGATGCACCGGACACTGTCCGGTGCATATCGGACAGTCCGGTGTGCCCAACCGATCGTTGCTGCGGGCCACACGTCGCCCGCGGATTGCGCGGCCGACCGTTGACGCTGGCGACCGTTGGCTCATCGGACAGTCCGATGCACCACCGGACAGTCCGGTGAATTATAGCCACGTCGCCTTTTTCGTTTCCCGAGAGCAATGAATTCGCCGCGGACGACTCACCAGACAGTCCAGTGCACCACCGGATAGTCCGGTGAATTATAGCCGTACACCGTCGTCGAGTCCCGAGAGCGGCCTTTTCATGCGGACCAACTTGGCGCACTGGACACTGTCCGGTGCACCACCGGACAGTCCGGTGTGCCAAGCCAAGCTGGAGTTGGCTGCACAGAGCCAAGTCTTTTTCCAATTCTTTCTTCCCTATTTCTAGTACTTAGACAAAATATGTTAGTACTCAAAATAATGTACTAAGTCTAGAAACGTACCTTTTGCCTTGATTTGCACTTCTCACTTTGTTTAGCACGTGGGCACTTAATCACCAAAACATTATAGAAATTGCCCAAGGGCACATTTCCCTTTCAATGCGAAGCACCAGAATCAAAGAGAATGACTGCTGGGTGATTGGCCACAAGAAACGTACCCATCATAACCGTCTCTCCCTCTGGTGTAGTGGCCACTTGAGTGTAGTATATTCGCCCAGTCTTCTTTATATTCTTGCCCGCTGAGTTATTCACCGTGTTTCCCTTGCCTTGATTTGAACTTCCTGAGTTCTGCTGGTTGTTGGATTTGTTCTGTCTCAGATATGGGCCGTCTTTGATAAAATGTCTAGATTTCTCACAATTGAAGCAGCCGGTTGAAGAACTAGGGAGGGCGGGGAAACGAGCACCAGGGGCACTCGGCTGACTTGTTGAAATGGGGGCAGTGGCAGGGCGGATAAAGATAGGTTGGTTAAATGGGTAGGAGGGTGGGTGAGAAAGGTTTTGATTGAAAGGTCGGGTTACCAACCTTGGTCGCTTTTTAGGCCCTTGATTGGACTTGTCACCTCCAATTCCTTTTGATTTTCCTGGGCCTTTATGCTTAGCTTCTACTGCCAGCGCTGTGCTGACAGCCCTGCTATAGGAGAGATCAAGACAGGTGGCCATCTTTCTTTGAAGCCGGTCGTTGAGGCCTCTCATAAAGCAATTCTTCTTTTCAGGTCAGTATTTACCTGATCAATTGCATACTGGGACAAATGATTGAATTTGTTGAGATACACATGAATTCCTCCTGTTTCATGTGCAGCACTCCTTCTGGAATATAGTGCTCACGAAACGCCAATTTAAATTCGTCCCATGTGACCTAATGCCCGGCAGGTTGAATGGACACATAATTTCCCCACCACGTACTGGCAGGGCCTCTTAACTGTTGAGCCGCGAACAATGGCTTTTGGGTTTCTGTGCAGCGGATGAGTCAAAATTTCTGCCCTATAACCCGTATCCATTCGTCAGCTTCCAAAGGGTCTTCGGCTTTAACGAAAAGTGGGGGACGAGTTTCTGAGAAATCCAGGTATGAAGTTTCACAGGGTTCCTGCGGATAAGCCCTTCCGCCTTGTTGCTGAAATTGATTTCCCGCCATTTCACATAAAAAGCGGGTGTTGTCGATGGTCGCATTGACCAAGGCAGTGATAGCCTCGGCCAACGTTGGCGGTACAAGCAGTTGGTTGGGTGTCTTCTTGACCACGGGAAGTACCCGCCGCGTCATGCGCATGAGTCCTTGATGGCATCTAAGGCACAAAAACATTTGGGAAAAATATAACATGCTGATACACACCATCATTTTACATTACCAAGATGTAATGAAACAGACTCAATGTACAACATGACTTCATTACTGTTGGGGGCCTTCGGCTTCCGAAGGTCCTCAAAAACGAGATTTGACAATATTTCTGGAGTATAATACATGAATAGGTACCTTCGAACATGGACTCTTCGGACAATTGCTGTACGAAGAAACACAAAGAGAACGAAGGATGGAGCAGAGCCGAAGCTGTGCACAAGGAAGCTTCGGCATGATAGCGGAGAAGAGGAAACCGACTTAAAAAGGAAAAGACTATCTAGACCTCAATAGATTATTATAGAGTTGTTATCAAAAGCAAAGTACCTGGATGTAATTTTACATGGGCTGCGACCCGTGCCTATAAATAGGTGAACAATACTCCCGTACTGTTCACGTTGACTTGGCATTCGCTTTTGCGTCACGCTTGTACTTTCCTTCAAGCCGAAGGTACAAATGTAACTCAATATTGTTCTTATCCATTCATGATTATATAATAAACAATATATGAACGATGTCATATGATTATTCGTGTTATTTCTCATGTTTCATATGCTTCGTCTTCCATTAATATACGCTGTTGTGATGAAGGTATGTCCTTCATGACCTTCGTCTGAAGATCGTTATGTCCTTAGGGAAATAACGCTTTGAAGGATGAAGGGTGTTAACCATTAACCTATTTTTGTGTTGCCTTGTTCTTAACTTATAGCATTTGAGAACAAGTCCTCAACATTGGCGCCCACCTCCGGTGAACTCACTTCCACTTTTTGAGCTTCGATCACCTTTGGCAAGTGTCGACCTTCGTCATGCCGCCAAAGAAAGCTTCAGCGACAGGGGCTGGTGCTCTACAGCCACTGGACCCGAACCAAGATACCCTTTCTCTTCGAGAGGCCCGAAGCCAGAAGAGGAAGGCCACTAGTCCAACACCCCAAGAGGATGACTTGGACCAAGAAATCAGGAATATGGAAATGTTGCATCAACAGGTGCAAAGGAAGAAAGAAAAGATGGCCCGGCTAGCTGACCTACGAAGGCAGATAGACGAAGCCTCTGAAGAGGTTCGTCATCTCACTCAAGATGAACAGCACCGAAGGCCCCAGCACAGAGAATTGCACCAAGAAGGCTTCTTCAACGAGGACGACTGGTATGAGGATTTTCATCATGGGAATTTTGCTTTTGATGATGCTTCTCCTCTGTCAGCAGAGCTGCAGGCTACACCTTGGCCCCCATCTTACAAGCCACCCCAGCTCCCCATGTATGACGGACACTCAGATCCGAAGCAATTTTTGATGAGTTACGAAGCAACAATATCTTCGTATGGTGGCAATACCGCGGTCATGGCAAAATCCTTCGTCATGGCAGTCAAAAATGTTGCACAAACCTGGTACTCCTCTCTTCGGCCAGGAACAATCACGTCATGGCAGAAGCTGAAGGACATGCTAATTACCAGTTTCCAAGGATTTCAGACGAAGCTGGTCACTGCTCAGGCTTTGTTCCAATGCACGCAAGATCAAGAAGAATACCTCCAGGCGTATGTCCGAAGGTTCTTGCGATTGAGGGCACAAGCACCAACAGTGCCCAATGAAATTGTCATTGAGTTCATGATCAAGGGCTTCGGCCAGGACCTTCGGCCCAATACTTCGCCAGGAAACCCCCTCAGACCCTGGAGAAACTGCTTCAGAAGATGGATGAGTACATCCGCGCTGACAATGACTTTCGGCAGAGAAGGGAGGAAGCCTACAGGTTCTCCGAGATGACCAGGGGCTTCGGAGGGAGAATTCACCCCAGACATGTCAGATCAATTCATTCTACTCAGAATGACGACCGGGGAACCCAGCAATAGAAGCCACAATATTCTTCTCAGACTTCGGGGCAACAACAGAGTTACCCTCGGCCCCCAGCTCCAAGGGGCAGAGGCGCTAGGGGCTTCGGAGGAAGGTTTGGGGATCAGCCCAGGAAAATTTACTGCCTATTCTGCGGAGAAGACAAGGGCCACACCACCAGGATGTGCCATGTCACCATTCAGAAACAGAAAGAGATAGCAGAGGCTGCAGCCCAACAGAGTCAGCCAAAGCAGGTCATGCATACTGCTTTGTACCACTCACCATACATTCCAGAATATGTGGCCAACCGTCCTGCAGCTTCTGTTGCTTCGGCAAGTCAACCTCAGGCATCTTGGCAACAACCCCCACCTCCACCACCAATGCAACCCGCTTATCCCCAAGGCCAGCAGCCAGAAGGGAGCCAGCACAGTCACCAGCAGAGAGACTTTAGGGAGCAGTCTGAAGCTCGCACAGTCAATAGTATTGTGCCAGAATCAAAACACATCTACTAAGATATATCCTACCTCAGAAACAACCTTTACATTTGTCATCATTTACCTTTTCAATAAAAAACAATCATCAAAAATTCAGTTCTTTTGTTGTTTTCAATTTCTTGTAATAGCTTTGTCATTATCATAATGAATATATCCTCTTCAAATATTGACGAAGTTCTAAAGGTTTTGACGAAGGAATGCATTACAAGTTATCGTCGAAGCAACAAAAGTCGTTCTTAAGGGAACGCAGCGTAAGTTTTCTGCTCAAAAGTCGTTCTTAAGGGGACGCAGCGTAAGTTTTCTGCTCAAAAGTTGTTCTAAAGGGAATGCAGAGCTTACAGCGAAAAATAAACGCTGATACCGCTGAAGTAAAAGGCGAAGAAGCTCCTAAGGGAGGCTTACAGCAAAAAATAAACGCTGATACCGCCGAAGTAAAAGGCGAAGAAGCTCCTAAGGGAGGCTTATAGCGAAAAATAAACGCTGATACCGCCAAAGTAAAAGGCAAAGAAGCTCCTAAGGGAGGCTTACAGCGAAAAATAAACGATGATACCGCCGAAGTAAAAGGCGAAGAAGCTCCTAAGGGAGGTTTACAGCGAAAAGTCAGCGCTGATGAACTGAAAAATGACCAAAAGATTGACTGGGGAATGTGTGTAGGCCTTCGGCGCAAATATCACTTTGCATATCATTACATCATTACATCATGTGCATAGCATAGCATCATACATCATATTGCATCAATGGCACAAGAAGGGGGTGCAATATGAATCTACGGAAAGGCACACAATGTTGGCCTACATTACTGAGCTTCGGAGATCGGTTCGAAGATGTGTCAAGGCGCAAAATAAGTTTTCAAGAAATACAACTCCGTCATTATGATATGAAAAGGAGATCTATTGTTCACAAGGCATAGATGTTTTTTCGGAAACCGTAATATTTTTACGGAATATGGATATTCTTTACGAAACATGAAAAGAAGGAAAGGTGTTTTTTCGCCGAAGGCTCAAAAACGGTATGTACGTAAAATTCCATGCATCGTAAAGAGTTGAATCATAAACAGCTTATATATTATATTCAAAATTACAAAATATTTTACATATTGTCCAGCAAATGTTACACTCCAAATGGCTTTACAATAACAGCTAATCTTCTCGTAAAACTACTTCTGCAGCTTCGTTTAGCAGCTGATCAACAACTTTATCCATAATAGCTTCGGCCATTTTTCTAATCTCATCATCCCCCTTTGCTTTGGGGTCCGCCAATGGATCGGCAGGCTCTGGGGGAGGAGCTTGTACGGTTGTGTTACAAAGTGTAAATAAGTCCGAAGTCATAAAATTACAACATAAAGTCAAAAGTTACTAGTCAATACCTATTTGCCTCTCGAGACCCGCACTTTTCTCAGCGGCCTCTGCCACTTTTCTAGCATCGTGAATACCTTTTTCACTTCTCCTTATGATTTCCTGAGCCATCTCTCGACCGCCATTTTCCCAGATGTCAGTGAAAAATTTTCCACCAACCAAGCTTGCTTCGACCGAGGGGTCTTTTATATCTTCAGTAGTTAAGGCGGCCTCGGTTTGCGCCAAAGATTTCACATGATCACAGCCTCTTTTCTCCAAAATAGTAGCAATCCTCCTAGCACCCGAGAAGGCACATATGTCCCCACGACCACTCAAAATTTCTTCAAAAGCTTCGGCCTCGCCGTTGATCCAGTCGATTGGACCTTCAGGATCTCCTAGTACGAAGTTGCTTTCATTTGAAAATACGCCGGCGCTGGTGAAACTACTCTTAATTGTTTTCACACATTTCATGGATTTTTCATAACATTTTTCTTTTGAAAGCCAAAGTGCTACAGCTGTTTTCTCCCAATGATTCTTCTAGTAGTCGCTGACTTCAAGGTTAGCTTTGGCAGTTGCACATTTTAGGTTCGCCTCAGCCAGCTGTTTCTGAAGATTTTCAATTTTGCACTTCTGGGCTTTAGCTTGAGCCTTGGAAGCAGCTTCGTCCTCTTTTATTTTGTTAAGCAATGAATGTAAAATCTTGTCTTTCTCAAGACCTTCGTTCCTTAGTTCAATCACTTCGGAACGAAGGTTATTCAATGCCATCGTACATCCCTCGTATTCAGCGCTTTTCTGCGCTCTGAGGGCATTGCTGAGAATAAGGCCCTGCAAAAGGAATGTGATGATAAGAAATAAACACACGAATTTCTAACCACGCAAAAAGTTTATTTTCTCACCTTTAAGCTGTTATATGCTAAGCTGTCGGCTATTTCATCTTTTGACAAAACTGAAAGCCCATCTTCTAGAGTTGGGAATCCGAAGCTTCTTGCCATCTCCCGGCAGACAGAGATCTCCTTGTTGTCTGGGAGACAATACAAGAAGTCTTCTTCTCCGCTGCCATTGAATATCAATGCCCCTTTCGGATATTTTAATTTCTGGGCATAATGATGAGCTTCTCGTTTTTCTTCTTCAGATAGTATTTTGCCCGAAGCATGTCGCACAATATAATCAGGCAATTTGAAAGATGCTTCGGAAGTGGAAGAAAGAGTTTTTTCAGACAGAATTTGGTTTAAAGTTTCCTTTTTATTTTCTCCTTCAGTCTCCAAGGATTTTTCTTTGGCGCACTCTGAAGGTCCAGTTTTGATTTCAGCCTGGTGCTTTGTAGCTTCACCTCCAGAAGCTTTTGTTTCAATTTGTGCTTTTTGAGCTTCGGCAACTTTTTTCGGCGTGGAGCTTGAAGACTTTATTGTCTCCAGTACATCCAAAACATTAACCATCCTTTTCCTTTTGGGGGTCACAGCTGGACCCTTCTGAGTCTGTGGCACTCCAACTTCTGCTGAAGGGCTTAAAACTTCTGATATTTTTGTCCCTTCAGTTTTCGACTCTTCAGCTCTTTCAGCCTTCGGTGTTGCAGTCAGCTCTTCAGTTTTCTGCGCAGATATAGATTTTTTGGCTTCGGTAGCCGAAGGAGCCTCGTCAACAAACTCGGGCAATGTGGCTGGCTCTATGTAGCATGGCTGGTGTGTAAGAACCTTCACCTTTTTTCTCTTCGGCGCCGGCTCACTAAGAGCGACCGAAGCAACTTCCTTCACAGAAGCTATACCTTTTCTTTTTTCACCTCGTATCGGGTAACGGTAATCAGGATAGACGAATCTAATAGCATCAAAAACTCTATTCAGCCTCTTCTTTTTCCGACCACCGAAGGTCGCTGATAGCGCATTATCTTCCATCTTGGAGTATGGCCTAAGCAGATCATCGCTTGTGGCTTCAATACATTTTAGCCAATCATCATCTGGCTCGATAAATTTATCATCATATCTGAAGGTGAATTTCATCCTAATCAGCCCACCTTCGTCAGGCTTGGTAATAGTTTCTTTTGGCATTTCCCACTTTTCTACAAGAGGCCATACTCTGAAAGCTATGTGCTCCTAGACCAAGTCTCTTGTCCCAACGAAGGAGCAAACCACGCCGAAGGCCCTCTGGCATTCTTCGGCTGCTTCATCCATTTCCACCTTCGGTTTTCGGAGTCCGAAACGCTGCCAGATAGGGCGCATGATGATATCTTTAATGTCTTCTCGTGCCTTCAAATCGTTTTTCATATAGAACCATTCCTTCATCCAGTCCCCGAGCCATCTCTTCCGAAAAGTTGGCACGGGACAGCTTGACCCAAAGCAGGGCACCGAAGCTATAACAGCCAAAATTATTATGATATTGCTCTTTACCCTAGGGTTTCGTCTCATATATTAGCTCATGTATATTACAAAAGCTTTTTGCATTTGGTTCCAAGCCCTGGCTCTTCACGGCCCAGACAAAGATTCCCATTCTTATAATTGCTTCGGGCGTAATTTGATGAAGGCAGATTTGATAAATCTTCAAAACCTCAACCACAAATTTGCTCAATGGAAACCGAAGCCCAACATTAAAAAAGCTTCGGAAGATCACAACTTCATTTTCTTCGGGAGTAGGCACAGTCCTCTCTCCGTCATCAGCCCTTACAATAGACATGTCCCGAAAGTATCTTCCCCTCATATTATCAAGATGGCTTTGCTTAATAGTCGATTTTCCAAAAACTGCATGGCTTGGCCGCCGGGGTCGATCTTCGGAGTCTTCTCCGCCGCTCTCCACATCATAGCTGTCACTATCACTGGTACCTTCAGACAAACCCTCCAAAGTTTCCCTAGCAATCTTCTCCGCATTTGTCCTTGCTTTCGATTCAATAAAGCCAAGATTCATCTCCTCAGAAAGGCTCAGCTTCGTTTCAGCGGTAGCCTTCTTATCCTCAGACATCTTCGAAAGATCTAAAAAAAGTGCTCTCAAAGTCGAAGCTTTAATATCTAAAAAATCTGGTCAAGTGTGTGTAAGCAAAGAGCTGTTTGAGCAGGCAAGGCAGATGGCAAGAAAGCGTGCTAAATGAGCTAGTGGTGCGCTCTTATTTATACGCCTGGCGTATTGTGTGCTGGAGGGCCCGCTTGTCAGTAGCTATTGCTATTCTAGCTAAGGGAAGGTGTTTTTTCGGACCTTCGGCTTAGGGCCTCCGTCCATATCGCAATTTGAATTTATTATCTTAACAAATTAATATTGCGAGGGGCTACTGTTGGGGGCCTTCGGCTTCCGAAGGTCCTCAAAAACGAGATTTGACAATATTTCTAGAGTATAATACATGAACAGGTACCTTCAGATATGGACTCTTTGGACAATTGCTGTACAAAGAAACACAAAGAGAACGAAGGATGGAGCAGAGCTGAAGCTATGCGCAAGGAAGCTTCGACATGATAGCGGAGAAGAGGAAACTGACTTAAAAAGGAAAAGACTATCTAGACCTCAATAGATTATTATAGAGTTGTTATCAAAAGCAAAGGACCTGGATGTAATTTTACATGGGCTACGACCCGTGCCTATAAATAGGTGAACAGTACTCCCGTACTGTTCACGTTGACTTGGCATTCGCTTTTGCGTCACGCTTGTACTTTCCTTCAAGCCGAAGGTACAAATGTAACTCAATATTGTTCTTATCCATTCATGATTATATAATAAACAATATATGAACGATGTCATATGATTATTCGTGTTATTTCTCATGTTTCATATGCTTCGTCTTCCATTAATATACATTGTTGTGATGAAGGTATGTCCCTTCATGACCTTCGTCTGAAGATCGTTATGTCCTTAGGGAAATAGCGCTTCGAAGGACGAAGGGTGTTAACCATTAACCTATTTTTGTGTTGCCTTGTTCTTAACTTATAGCATTTGAGAACAAGTCCTCAACAATTACCTATTTTACATTAGTATTATAGCTAAACTATACTACTCTAGTTTTTATCATCTTTGGTTGCTTCACTGTCTGTTGTAGGGGACCGTTCGTCAGCCAGGTTCATAGAAGGAGGGGGCTTGAAAAGGTCCGATTCCCCACCAAGTGCTTCACCTGCTGTTCCTGAGGGTCCGGCTCCCATTCCAATAGGGTCGGCAGGTACGTCTGGGTGCAGTCGCGAATACAGTTCATGAACTTCCTCATGTAATGTATTGCAATACACCTGCAAGTTGTCAACGGCCGTGCTAAGCTCATCCACACGGGCTCGAGCTTTGGCTTCCCGGTCCCAAGCAATTGAACGTGAATTGATAGCCCAATTGATTGCCAAATCCCGTTCAGTAAGCTCGTCTTGCAGATATCGGACGTCAGCCCTTAACTCATTTATACGCTGACCATCTTCTACCCACACCCTGTTTCTGTGACGTAGCTCCATTTGAAGCTGCTCCACTTGGGCTTCTAGGTCTCCGATGGGGTCGTTACTGCCGCTGCTACTCTCCTCATGCCTTGGAGCCAGCTGATGCCGAGGTACGCCAATAGGTCCAGTGGACTTACGTGTGGTTTTCCTCGTACGTGGCGGCATATCTCCATAAGGGGGAAATTTATTAGCATAGTTTTTAAACATGATGCATGCATAATTACAGAATCAACTTTCGTTGATTCACAACCTCCTATACATTGCACTCTGTTACCTAGGTCTTATAGGATGAATACTTCATAGAGTGGCAAGGTGAGAACGAAAGAAATTTTCTTGGATAAGTATTTGAAAATTCTTTTGAAACGTCTCATAATATCTGAAGAGTTGGGCTTCGCTCCGATACCAGCTGTGACAAAACCTCCCAAGTCATTAGGCCCACCTACAGTTGTCCTTGTCCAGCGGACCTCGGGCAACACTGTAGATTAGGGATGAAAACTGTCGAAAACGGTATTTATTCGGTAATCATTTTTATTCGTTTTTCTTTGATTACGAATAAATAGGATATAGAATCTATAATACAAATTTGTATTCTTGTTTTTAACATTCAGTTTCTAAAGATTCATAAAAGGTAAACCTCAAATTCATTATATATTTTCTCAAATAATAGATATAAACTTCGGTATGGATTCAGAAACAAATTCAGTAATTTTTTCAACTTTTTGTGTTATTGGGAGCAAATAATACATAAAACAATTTATGTAATATTTTATTCGTATTTGTACTAATGTGCTTGATAACATAAGAAAAGATCAATATCAAATTTTATACATATCTATTTTAAAATATTAAATTTGTCCTAACAGTTCGAATTACCACTTTCATCTCTACTGTAGTTGCTTCTAATCACTCGACAAGTTCGGTATCTGTATTCTTTACCTTTCCCAAGAGCGTTTCACCCGTCACGCAGATATTACAACACATTGGAGGAACGGATAAGCAAAAGCAATTACAGTAACTTAATTTGCATTAAAAATATAGAAGAGTGTTATTATTACAGACCAATAATATAGGAGTGCAGAAGTAATATTATTACAAACCCTGGGAGGCAAAACCCCCTCCCACAAACAGATATAAAGTTTTTCAAAAGGAGGACATCATCCTCCTGAGGCTTCACTCTTGTGATTCTTCCTTTGGCACCACCTTAGAACAAAAGCAACAAAAGTTTGCTGCTTCCTCACCTACAACAACATGGGTTCGAAAACCCTGAGTACGAAGTGTACTTTCGCGAGTCTTACCCGTCAAAATAAAAGACTCTCAAGGATATGCTGGCTTGAGGGAGTCAAGGTAAGGCTTTGAACAAGAACCAAAACTCTGTTTGCAGAAATGCTTACTAATAGTGGATCCTTAAAAATCCAATTTTATTAGCAAATTAAGTCATTACCTAAATCTAGAGTTCCTTCTATCCTAGTTCAAGCACTTGGCCTACACTAGCCATCTTTTTATCATCCCTTTTAGTTCACTGGAAACTACGTGTAAGTCAGTGACCAAGTCTTCATGTCCAAGAAGTAACGGTGACCCGAATCGATTAATACCTAGCTGGGGATCTCTAATCACACGACATATGTAGCACTTAACCCTTGCATATGTCAACTCGCCACCGGGGTTCTTAAGACCAGATCAGGTTCACGCCAACCGAGAGCACAGATACACCACCGTCCAGCCTCTTGCCACGGAGGGCACACGCTACTCTTGCCATCTCTCCACTCCCATTGCGTGTTATCTTATTCTGGTATTAGTCTGCCTGAGGCAAAGCTTACCCATGACGAGGCATGTGACCAGTTAAAGGGTCCTCAGTCATCAAGCCTACATTGAGACGGTCCTTAATCGACTCAGACAGAGACACTACACCGTGACTCTCTTCTCGTGCAAGTCACCCACCCGGTCTCAGCTATATCATTTAAAAACCCCAAAGTTTGGTACCTAGCAGAGGTACATCTTTTCCGATGTTGAACCCATCACGGCCATGATGAATCCACCATCAAGTTTTATTTTTGAAAACATCCCATCCCACTTGAAGCAGCATATTTTGTCAAAACAAAACATTTGTTTTCCTAGAGCAAGACTAAGCATCAGAAAAACCTTTTCATAAAACGGGTGATCAAGGAAAGGTAATCAATTTTCCAAGGAAGGAAATGCATCAATTGTTTAGCACATAACTCCTATCACCTAATGCATCAAACAAGGTGATAAAGATTTTAAAACAGCAAGGAGGTGGCAAATGCACCGGGGCTTGCCTTGTGTTATAGGAGAGTCGGGCTCTACTCCGCAAATATCGAAGTAAAAGCAGTTCCCGGCAGGTGGGTCTTCAGGTGGTGGTGGTGCAACTCCTTCTTTTCAACTACTATTTCTTCTTCGTTTTCTATATAGAACCATATATAATCATTGAATGCTCATGTAATGCTGATGAAAATGCAATGATAATAAAAGTACATCATATTAAGTCTTGAATACAATTTTCATTCACGGTACTCCAGAAAACTAGGGTTTGTGGAGTCAGTATTTTAGTTCATAGGGCAGGCACTACTTAGAAGTTCAGTGTTTTGGGGTTTAGGCATCAAACATTGTCTAAATCAAGCCAAACTTCACCCAAGGTTTCTAAATATCATATTAGGCTTATCCAAAAAGTTTAATGATTTTTGGAGTTATTAATTAATTTCTAAAATTCTAGAGGTATAGGTTTAAGCCTTTTTAAATACTAGATAATTCCTTATTGGTGCTAAAATCATAAAACTATTTTTATTAAATACTATAGAAATTTAGGAGCCTAACAAAATTGGTCTCACATTTTTAGCCCATTTCTAGATTTTTCTATGGATTTCCAAAGTCTGGTAGAAAAAGAGAAAACTTAAATAGTGATGGGCTAAAACTGGCCCAAGTCAGCCCACGCACAGGCGAAAACGCGCCTGCGCGCGGCTGCGGTGTCCATTTTGCGCAGGAAACCTTGGCGGTTTGAAAAACCCATAAAGAGTCCCCTTCACTGTTTTTCTGTCTCACTGACAATTGCACAGAGGTCCCTCGACTTCTATTACTTCTCTAACTCGATCCTTGGTCACGGCACCCTCACCGTCGACCATCCCGTTGTTTCGACTGCCGGTGACCGGCGTTGGCTGCCTAAATTAACCATTGGGCAAACATTATAGACCTGAGGCGATCCTAGAACAAGCTTAAATTGAGTTAATACGGCCCTGGACTACACCTGACCACGGAGACGGTGAATACCGAACATAAACCTAAGCGTTCCGGTTGATTGAGTGTGGTCAAGCCTAAAGGGTTGAGCCGATGAGTATCACGAGCATGTATGGGTGCTAAAACATGATCAAGGAGAGCGGGAGCAGACCTGGGAATGGCTGGCCACAGCGAGGTCACACAGCGCGGTGCTCAGAACCGATTTGGGGAAAGTCTCAAATTAGCAAGCTCTAGTGGACGATTTGAGGCACGAGTTGGTGTATTGGTTGCCTGACTACCTTGCGAAGCCGAAGACACACTCAATTTATAGGCTTCGAGGACGGTGGCTTGTGAATTGGAGTTGGCGCGGTGGCGGCCGGAGAAGGAAGGGGTCACTAGCGCAAGCAATTCGTGGATGCTACTGTGGCAAGACCATCGGCGACGAGTGGACATACTAAGGCGATGTACTGCGACGTGGTTAATGGCCTGAGGCATGGCACAATCATGGTGAAGGACGCAAACTTCGGTGACGGCCGCTAGGCCACGTCGCCGGTGCAAGTGGTCGAGTGACAGCGAGGCCACAGTACCCCGAACCCATCCGCGACGAGATCTTTTCACGACCGAGCGCAATCTACTTACCCGAGGCACGAATCGCGGCGATCGACGTGAATCCGAGTGCACGGTTCACCGGCGACAAGGTGAACTGACCCTGAAGATATTTTGCTACTGTACCATCATGTTTGTTCTTCAGTCATCCTGACAGCCCACATTGCAGAGCCTAGATCTCAAATTCTCATGTGAACACTTACTAATCTGTTTTTAACAAAGTTGTAGCTTTATAGTCAAGCTACAAATTGACTATAGCAACTATCTTCAATCAATCATTAGATCCCCCTCTAATTTGACTTAAAAGTCTGGCCAATGTCACTGATGACTTGAATTCAGTTATCAGTGTGACTGATAGCATAACTTTGAGCTCATTTTTCTCCAAACTTTTTATGTGATCAAAGCTTAGTTACTTAAGCAAAGTTGCACTCCTATTATAGCTCTACAAGTTTGGTGTGCTGACCCTAGGCAAACTCCTTGCATATGTCAACTCGCCACCGGGGTTCTTAAGACCAGATCAGGTTCACGCCAACCGAGAGCACAGATACACCACCGTCCAGCCTCTTGCCACGGAGGGCACACGCTACTCTCGGCATCTCTCCACTCCCATTGCGTGTTATCTTATTCTGGTATTAGTCTGCCCGAGGCAAAGCTTACCCATGACGAGGCATGTGACCATTTAAAGGGTACTCAGTCATCAAGCCTACATTGAGACGGTCCTTAATCGACTCAGACAGAGACACTACACCGTGACTCTCTTCTCGTGCAAGTCACCCACCCGGTCTCAGCTATATCATTTAAAAACCCCAAAGTTTGGTACCTGGCAGAGGTACATCTTTTCCGATGTTGAACCCATCACGGCCATGATGAATCCACCATCAAGTTTTATTTTTGAAAACATCCCATCCCACTTGAAGCAGCATATTTTGTCAAAACAAAACATTTGTTTTCCTAGAGCAAGACTAAGCATCAGAAAAACCTTTTCATAAAACGGGTGATCAAGGAAAGGTAATCAATTTTCCAAGGAAGGAAATGCATCAATTGTTTAGCACACAACTCCTATCACCTAATGCATCAAACAAGGTGATAAAGATTTTAAAACAGCAAGGAGGTGGCAAATGCACCGGGGCTTGCCTTGTGTTATAGGAGAGTCGGGCTCTACTCCGCAAATATCGAAGTAAAAGCAGTTCCCGGCAGGTGGGTCTTCAGGTGGTGGTGGTGCAACTCCTTCTTTTCAACTACTATTTCTTCTTCGTTTTCTATATAGAACCATATATAATCATGAATGCTCATGTAATGCTGATGAAAATGCAATGATAATAAAAGTACATCATATTAAGTCTTGAATACAATTTTCATTCACGGTACTCCAGAAAACTAGGGTTTGTGGAGTCAGTATTTTAGTTCATAGGGCAGGCACTACTTAGAAGTTCAGGGTTTTGGGGTTTAGGCATCAAACATTGTCCAAATCAAGCCAAACTTCACCCAAGGTTTCTAAATATCATATTAGGCTTATCCAAAAAGTTTAATGATTTTTGGAGTTATTAATTAATTTCTAAAATTCTAGAGGTATAGGTTTAAGCCTTTTTAAATACTAGATAATTCCTTATTGGTGCTAAAATCATAAAACTATTTTTATTAAATACTATAGAAATTTAGGAGCCTAACAAAATTGGTCTCACATTTTTAGCCCATTTCTAGATTTTTCTATGGATTTCCAAAGTCTGGTAGAAAAAGAGAAAACTTAAATAGTGATGGGCTAAAACTGGCCCAAGTCAGCCCACGCACAGGCGAAAACGCGCCTGCGCGCGGCTGCGGTGTCCATTTTGCGCAGGAAACCTTGGCGGTTTGAAAAACCCATAAAGAGTCCCCTTCACTGTTTTTCTGTCTCACTGACAATTGCACAGAGGTCCCTCGACTTCTATTACTTCTCTAACTCGATCCTTGGTCACGGCACCCTCACCGTCGACCATCCCGTTGTTTCGACTGCCGGTGACCGGCGTTGGCTGCCTAAATTAACCATTGGGCAAACATTATAGACCTGAGGCGATCCTAGAACAAGCTTAAATTGAGTTAATACGACCCTGACTACACCTGACCACGGAGACGGTGAATACCGAACATAAACCTAAGCGTTCCGGTTGATTGAGTGTGGTCAAGCCTAAAGGGTTGAGCCGATGAGTATCACGAGCATGTATGGGTGCTAAAACATGATCAAGGAGAGCGGGAGCAGACCTGGGAATGGCTGGCCACAGCGAGGTCACACAGCGCGGTGCTCAGAACCGATTTGGGGAAAGTCTCAAATTAGCAAGCTCTAGTGGACGATTTGAGGCACGAGTTGGTGTATTGGTTGCCTGACTACCTTGCGAAGCCGAAGACACACTCAATTTATAGGCTTCGAGGACGGTGGCTTGTGAATTGGAGTTGGCGCGGTGGCGGCCGGAGAAGGAAGGGGTCACTAGCGCAAGCAATTCGTGGATGCTACTATGGCAAGACCATCGGCGACGAGTGGACATACTAAGGCGATGTACTGCGACGTGGTTAATGGCCTGAGGCATGGCACAATCATGGTGAAGGACGCAAACTTCGGTGACGGCCGCTAGGCCATGTCGCCGGTGCAAGTGGTTCGAGTGACAGCGAGGCCACAGTACCCCGAACCCATCCGCGACGAGATCTTTTCACGACCGAGCGCAATCTACTTACCCGAGGCACGAATCGCGGCGATCGACGTGAATCCGAGTGCACGGTTCACCGGCGACAAGGTGAACTGACCCTGAAGATATTTTGCTACTGTACCATCATGTTTGTTCTTCAGTCATCCTGACAGCCCACATTGCAGAGCCTAGATCTCAAATTCTCATGTGAACACTTACTAATCTGTTTTTAACAAAGTTGTAGCTTTATAGTCAAGCTACAAATTGACTATAGCAACTATCTTCAATCAATCATTAGATCCCCCTCTAATTTGACTTAAAAGTCTGGCCAATGTCACTGATGACTTGAATTCAGTTATCAGTGTGACTGATAGCATAACTTTGAGCTCATTTTTCTCCAAACTTTTTATGTGATCAAAGCTTAGTTACTTAAGCAAAGTTGCACTCCTATTATAGCTCTACAAGTTTGGTGTGTTGACCCTAGGCAAACTCCTTGTATTTTTAAAAATACAAATCTCCAAAGTCAGCACAATTCACTAGTTTTGGACTTAGGCATATGAGGGGTGTAAAGTGGCTTTTTGCAAATAAGCCCAAATCTCATGGTTTGATTTGTAAATCTTCAAATATGTGAACCATATGATTTGAGGTGCCCTAATACCTTGGTTTTTGCACTTGGGTCCAAAAGTATGCAAAATTTACACTTAGCCCCCTAGGGTTTCAGTTTAGGGTTTTCCAGGGGTCTTTTTAGGGTTTTGACATAACTAGGGTTTTGGTGCTATTAAAGTCCATTAAATGTGATATCTTATGACCATTTCTAATGAGTTTTGAAGTTTTCTTATGCTTGGGCTTTATTGTCACTCCTAAGCCTAGTTTAGGGTTAAGTACCCTACCCTAGGGTTTCACACATATCAAGTCATATCAGTCCAACATTTTTGAACTTTTTACCTAATGAACACACTCTAGGTGTGACAAACACATGACATGCTAATGCTCATGATGTTATGTTCAAATTTTAGTGACAGTAACACCAGGGGTGTTACATTGGGTATCATGATCCTTTCAATTGGTATTGGAGCCTTATTGCTCATAGATTAGCTTAACCGCTAGAATAGAAATGTCCGGTCGAGATTAACCTCCTCCCGTTTTTAATGGTGATGATTTTACTTATTAGAAAATTCTTATGGAAGCTTACTTAGAGGCTATAGACATTAGTGCCTATAAAGCCACCACTCAAGGGTTCCCCGAACCAAGAGATCCCACAAATCTTGTAGGTGATGAGTTTAATTATAAAAAATGGAATGCTAAGGCCAAAACACTCTCTTTAGGGGCCTTTGCAAAGAGGTTTTTAATAGAGTAAGAAATCATAGAAATGCTCATGATTTGTGGATGGATATTTGTGCTCTACATGAAGGAACAAAAAGTGAGTGTGAGGAGAGATATCACATTGCATTAAATTCTTTTGAAATGCTTGCAAATGAAAATGCTAATGATATGTACTCACGCCCTAACATTCTTGTAGAGGAAGTCAATGGCTTGGGGCTCACCCAAATTTCACAACTGGATGTTGTGAGGAAGATTCTCAGTGTCCTCCCAATTGACAAATATGGACACATTGTCACTATGCTACATCAAATGGATCTTTCAATTGCTACTCCAAATCAAATATTGGGAAAGATCAACGCTCATGAAATGTATATGCACATAAATGACAATGATGGGTCTTCTTCCAAGAGAAAAGACTTGGCTCTCAAAGCTAGCCAAGTGTCACACCCGGTTTTTGGAAGGTAAACCGAATGCGAACCATGTACGTGCCAGGATCAGAACTCACGTACACAACGATTACATAATTGGACATCATCACACAATGCTTGAATTAAATAGTGGAAAGGTACGTAGTTACATCAAGATGTTAGAGACATCCACAGAGTCTATTACATAACCATAGAGTTTAACATTAACATCAAAGTGTGGAGTAACGAAACGTAGAATGTAAGCCTACATAGGCAGCTAACTGGGTGTTTGCCACTAAGATAAACTAGAACTCGCCGTATTCTTGGAACTCCTCGAAGTCATCCATGTTGCCAGCTTCACCTCCTGAGCACTGAGAACAGTGGGGACAACCTGGGGTGGGTGGTTTGTAAAGCAAGGGTGAGTACTCAGCAAATGTCCTGTTTGGCTAAAGTGGACTAGCTGTATGTGGAGTTTAAACTTAAGCAGTTGCTTTTAGTTGGTCAAGTTTTATTACTATAAGTAGATCCAAGTTTTAGTAATAACCCAGTTATTACCCAGAGGCACTCCCTCCAAGAGGAAATACCAGAGATCAGGATTATAATCACCATTGTTAATCATCATCATATAAGTAACCAAAGTTCTTCTAATCAAAGAGGATCCCAAGGCTGCTCATAACCGTGAGCACGGCTGATATACCAGTTTCAAACACTCTGCAGAGGTTGCACACTTTACCCATAAGCCGTGATTCCCATTCTGCCCGGGGTTCTAGCCTCCCCATTGATCACTACCAAGGTGACCTAGCAGGGTCTCACTACGTAGCCTTTACAAAGATTTCCAAGAGGACATAGCCGCTCGTTAGGTTTCTCCAGTTTAATAAACACAGTACATCTCCCCAAAGGAAGGGTGACTAACAAAACCAAATCAAAGAACCTCTGCAACCAGCCTCGGCGGAGCAAGTACTGTGCCTGGACCCCATTGACGACCCTACGGCGAAGCCAACTACTCCTCTGGTTCCTCTAATTAATCAGCTAAGGGTATCCCATTCCACCCTCATGGTTGCACTGTTATCCCAGGTTGTCACTCCCCAAACAGGTCCTTACAGAGAGGCACTCAGGAAAGAGCCTGAGCCCCCTAAAGTAATCACAAGGACCCCATCGGGATAACATCATCGTATCGTAAAAGATCACATCATGTTCATTGATTAAGTTTAAGCAATAGCATAAGCTAACCATGATTAACCCAAAAAGGTAAACAAGGGTAAGGGAAATACAAACTAGTCAATCCTTAAGTTTCAGTAATGTAATGCGGGACAGTGAATTATAAAGTATAGTAGGACATAGTAGGTCTGAGGACACTTGCCTTCACCAGGTTGTTGCTTAGAGGGATCTTCGGCAACACACTCAGGAACCACGAGCTGCTCGTTGTCTAAGTAAAGTGAGCATACATTCAATACATTTGGAAGGCAAAAATGAACATCACATCACACGTGTACAAACAACATTGGCATACAACTCAAAAAGGTATAGTATTAAGTACAGGGAAATGAGGTCAAGTTATAAAATGAACTAATCTTAATTGGGGGAAACTGATTACTCTCTAAGTGTTGAAACATAACCTAAAAGGATAGAGTAATAATTAAACAAAGAAAATATTACATTATAAGATGAACTACTCTCATTTATGAATTTGATTATCCTTTAAATATATTCATAATTACATACCTAATTGTATTTATCACATTAGGATCTAAAGGTCAAACTAAGAATGAATCCATGAAATGCATAACACTAATCTCACAAAATTAAATATATTTTAACTCCTAGGATTCTCCTTTTATTTATTTCATTAAATAAATAAATCAACATATACTTTAATTCTATATTATAAGTGTAAAAATTAAAGTATACATATTACAGTTGGTCATATTTTATTTGGATAGAGAATAATCTTGTGAACATTTTGCAATTTGAACCACTAAATTTGGAGTTCATATGAAAAAGATATAAAATAAACAAGTTTTGAAGTTTGAAATATGAAATTAGGCTAAATCTGTGATTAAATAAAAGTCTAGGGGGTTATTCTAAAGAAACCAGGGACCTATGCGCTAAAACAGAGGACGGCAGGGTGATTTCCTAAAACCAGGGGGTTCTTAAGCAAAACGACCACGCGAAGGGGTACGGGGTAATCTTAGCCATCGGATCAGAAACCGACGACCCAGATTAGATCGTGCGGGCGCGGGCGCACGGACGTGACTGACAAGCGGGGCCAGGGCGCCAGTGAGCCAGGGCAGGCTGACCAGCCAGGCCTAGGGGTAGAGACGCGGGTGAGGGGGAGAGAGGAGAGACGATTGGATCTGGATCGGACGGATACGATTAGATCCGCTCGGGTTAGCTCTACACTGTCCGATCTCGGGCGAACGGCCGAGATCTAACGGCAGAGGGGCGAACATGGGTGAGGTGGCGCCGCTCGGTCCCGCGGCGGGAACACACCGGAGACGATCAGACCGGCCACGACGGGGCACTAGAGGCTTGGGGGTTGGCCTAGGCAAGCTCAGGGGGATCTAGCGGACTCAGCCGAGGGCACCACGTCGGCGTGGGAGCACCAGAGGGCACTGCACACGGCGAGGCGGGCTAACGGCGGCGTGGGGCAACTCCGGCGAGCAATTGCGTACTAACCAGAGCAGTACACAGGGAAATAGGGGCGCGGGGAGGTTGCTCACCTTGAGGGGAAGCGCGGGAGGCACGGGGCAACGGTGGAGGCACAGGGACGCGACGGGGCGACGGTGGCGGAGCTCCGGCTGCGCAAGAACCACTCCGGTGAGCGCGGACCGGACAGACCAGAGAGGGGGAGGGCACACCGAAGGGTGTCCCGAGTAGCTGACAGCAAGGCGAAGCTTACTGTGGCACTGGACAAGGCACGAGCGCAACGGCGGCCATGGAACAGGCGGTGGATGTCGGCGGGCGGTGGCGGAGGTTCTCCATTCACGTGGGCAGAGCGAGAGAGAGAGGGCGAGAGAGCTAGGCAGAGGGCGCAAATGGAAGAGGGGAGGTGGGCGAGCAGGGCGTGGGGTTCAAAAGGGGCACGGGGCCTCGATCGTGGCCGAAGAACGCGCGGTCGTGGGTGCGTCCACGGCAGAGAGATCGTGGGCGGAAGGTTGAGGACGGCTGACAGGTGGGGACGGCGGGACAGAGAGAGGGAGAGAGCGGCCGCGGTCGAGAGCAACGGCGCCGACATGGTTGACCCACGAGACAGAGAGAGAGGGAGAGAGGGGGCGCTCAGGGTTGTGCCGACAGGCAGGACCTGCCTTTCAGGCAGAGGGGGCGCGTGGGCGCGCGCAGACTGGGCTAAGTGGGCTGCCTTGGGCCGAATTCAGTTTTCCATTTTCCAGGGAATTTCTAATTGCTTTTCTATTTATTTTCTCTAGGGTTTTCAATTCAAATTCAAATCAAGTTTCAAATTCAAACCAAATAAAATATGTGCAACAATTCAAAGAATATTTAGGCTCAATATGATGCAACATTCCATGACTCATATGTTTTGGGCAAAATAAAATAAATAAACCCTCACTAATACAACTAACTCTAATTAAAAGAGAGAGAGAGAGAGAGAGAAAACTAGAGAGAGAGGGAAACTAAAGTGAGATAGAGGAGAGTAACACCTGAATTTGGGTGATCATAAGAAAGAAATTTTATACCCCCCAAATTCAGGGTGTTACACCAAGAAAAGGAAGGGAATGCCAAAATGCAAGTTGACGAAGAATCCTCAAGTGATGATGATCTTGATGCAAACATTGCCTTGATGGTGACAAAGATCACAAAAATGTTGAAGAAACGCGATCAAGAATGCATCAAGTTTGATTCACGAAAAAAGAAGTTCTTCTCCAGCAAAAGAAAGCCCATCTCTAAGATGGACTCCTATAATTGTGGAGAACTCGGTCATCTTGCTCATCAATGCAACAAGCCCAAGAAGAACAAGTTCAAGGGCAAGAAAGAGGATGATAGTGATGATGAGAAAAAGGAAAAGAAATTCTTCAAGAGGAAGGAAGGCAAGCACAAAAGATTCCATAAAAAGAAAAATGAAAAAGCATATATTGTTGGTGACTAGCTCACTAACATTGAATCCTCAAGCAGGTCTTCTTCAAGTGAAGAAGAGAATGATGAAAAGGTTGCCGCCATCGCTGGGGATTTCTCTTCACCACCACCATCACCCTCATCCACTTCCCACATATGCCTCATGGCTAAAGGTGAACGGAAGGTACAACTTGAGAATGATATTATTGATGATTGTGATAGTGATAGTGATGACGAGTATGCTTCTCCTTCCTATGATGAATTAGCTGACTTACTTAAAGAATACACTCAAATCATTAGAAAGTCAAAAGCTAAACATGACAAGTTAAAGGATGAAAATAAGTTCTTAACTGCCAAGTATGATATAGTTGTTAAGGCTAGTAAAGAAATGAAAGAAGAAAATAAAACTATGTCATCCACTAAAAATGAGCTCAAAACCTCACTCAAAGATGCCAAAGATAAATGTGAAAAATTAAGTGAAGCAAATAAGGAGTTGAAAGATAGATTTGTCAAAGTAAAAGTAGATTGTACAAAAATTAAAATTGACTATGATAATCTTCTTATTGGAAATGAGCTTTTATCTTGTAATACACATGAGGCTATTAACCCTGCTGTTAAGATTGATGTAGCAACCTCATGTGATGATTTGAGCCAAGTTGATCAGTCTAGTCTTCATGATGAATTGATTGAAAAAGTTGAAGTCATGACACTAGAGAACCAGAAATTGAAGAGGTACTTGACAGATGCAATGTAACGCCCTGAATTTTGCAGTTGAATTTTTTCTTTTCTTCACTCGCCAAATTCGGGCGTTACCTTTTCTTTTTCTTTTTCCCTCGCTAGACCTTGACTTTTTCCAAAGCTAGCGGGATTCGGTTTGGAATTCCCGTGTAAAGAAAAACCCTAAAATTGTTTTATGTTGTTTGATGCACCATGCCGAACTATGCATTCTTTGATTGTTTGAAAGTGCAAATGCATTCATCTAGGAAGATCGGATTTCGAAAATAAGGAGAAAACCTTTTCTTTCTTTTTCTTTTTCTTCCTCTCTCCTCTTTTTCTCTCTCTCCCGCGCCGTGGGCCGTCCCTGGCCGGCCCAGCCGCCCCCCGCGCGCCCCTCTTGGGCCTCAGCCGGCCCAACCGCCCCCCACCCCCTCCCCTTTTCCCCAACTCCCTCTCTCTCTCCCTCTCATTCTCCCTCTCCCCACCCTAGCCGCCGCCGCCCCCTACCCCCTGCTCGGCCGCCCCCCTGGCCGCCGGCCCAACCGCCGCCCCTCGTCGTCGCTCGCCCGTCCCCGGTGAGCCCCCCCCTCCCCCTCCTCCCTCCTCCCTCCCTCTCCCCTCTCCCCTCCTCTCTCCTTGGCCGGCCCCGGCCGCGCCCCAGCCGCGCCCCGGCCGCGCCCCCAGCCGGCCCTGGCCGCGCCCTGGCCGCCCGCCTGGCCGCGCCCCCGCCCCTGCGCCAGCCGGTTCAACCGCCCCCCGGGCCGGTTCAACCGCCCCGGCTCAGCCGCCCCCCCCCCCCCCCCCCCCCCCCGCCCCTGCTCGGCCGGCCCGGCCGCCGGTTCAACCGCCCCCAGGGCCGGTTCAACCGCCCCCCCCCCTTTTTTATTTTATTTTTTTTATTTTATTTATTTTATTTACTTTCTGTGATCATAGTTATTTTATTTTAGGTAGGCTAATCATTGTTCATGCTATTGAAATAGGAAGCTCAATTTAAAATTCCGTTACGCTAGTTGATTCACGTAGTTAATTGTTTATCTCATTCAATGTTGATCAACTAAAAATGACTAGGTTTCCATTAGTGCATACAACAGAATTCTTTTGTTAAGAACCAATTGTAACTGATCATTGGTGCATAAGCTTTAACCCCCTGCGAGACCCTTTCCCGTTTCTTTCTAATCATAATGAATGCGATATCGAATGTCATACTTGATGCATATTCACCTTATTTGTTCCCTTGTATGGTGTACTGTTCCTTTTGTATTAAATATGTGGATGTATGTATGTTTGCGCTCGCATAGAGAACGATACGGTCGAAGAGCTCGAGGAATTCGCAGGAGAAGTCCCTGAGCAGCAGTCGGTTGGTGGAGGCAAGTGTCCTTTGACCTATCTCTGTCCTATTCATTCTTTAATTCACCTCCCGCATTACACATTTATACCTAAGGATTGACTAGCTTTTGTTATCCATGTCCTTGTTTACCTATTTGGGTCGAATTATTACTGCTTAGTCTGATGCTATTGCTCAATTCTAATCAATGAACATGATGTGATTATCTATGATACGCTGTTTTCACTTCTTATTTATGATTATATTTGTGACCTTCAAGGGGACTCGAGCGGTTTCTCGAGTACCTCTCCGTAAGGACCTGTTCAATGGATGACCGCCCGGGAAAACAGTGCAACCATGAGGGTGGAATGGGACGCCCTTAGCTGAATAATTAGAGGAACCGGGGTGTAGTTCGCTTAGCCGTTGTGCCGTCAATGGGGCTCGGTGTATGCGGCTCGCTCTGCCAAGGTTGATTTGTCCCTTGGGGAGGAGTGCGGTACATTTAGGAAACCTAACGGGTGGCTACAGCCCCGGGGAATCTTTGTAAAGGCTACGTAGTGAGACCCTGCCTATTCACCTTGGTAGTGTTTAAGGGTTTGATCGGCCCGAGGCAAGAGGGAATCACGGCTTGTGGGTAAAGTGCACAACCTCTGCAGAGTGTTATGAAACTGATATATCAGCCGTGCTCGCGGTTATGAGCGGCCAAGGGAGCTCCAGAGATTAGTGATACTTGATCAGAGACATTTTGGTCCATGTGGCAGTGAGATTGATGGTTCTGATTATGATTATGGTGCTGGTAAGTGGTATTCTTTCCAGTTGGAAAGGATACATTGGGCTAATAACTTGGGTTAATATTAAAACCTGGCTTTCTACTAGTAAGTAATAACCTGACCAACTAAAAGCAACTGCTTGACTTATCCCCACATAAAGCTAGTCCACTACAGCCAAACAGGATACTTGCTGAGTATGTTGATGTGTACTCACCCTTGCTCTACACACCAAACCCCCCCCAGGTTGTCAGCATTGCAACCACTGCTCAGGAGAAGATGAAGCTGTGGAAGGAGACTTCCAGGAGTTTCAAGACTACGACGAGTTCTAGGTGTGGGTTAGCGGCAACCCCTAGTCGGCTGCCTGTGAAGGCCGTGTTAGCTACGTTTCTTTTCCGCACTTTGATTTATTGTAAGAACTATATGGACGTCTCAGACGTATGATGTAATCGACTATTATTTCCATTTTAATACTATTTGAGCACTGTGTGATGATGTCCATGTTATGTAACTGCTGTGTACGTGAATAACTGATCCTGGCACGTACATGGTTCGCATTCGGTTTACCTTCTAAAAACCGGGTGTGACATAAGTGGTATCAAAGCCGTGCTGACTGTAGGACCGCTAGCCTAGAGTAGAATGGTCGTTCTAAGGACTATAGACCTCTGTCCCTGCCTTGACTTTGGTATCCCTTCAAAAGTTGGTCCTACTGACCAAACCTATGTTCTACTATATATTATACCTTGCTGAAAATTTTGTTTTATTCTGATCCTTCGTTTATTTATGATTCATTATTTGCTGGTCATATTAATTCTGTTCTCACCCTTTTGCTTGCTGATATCTTTTGTAGATGGCTCGTCTTAGACACACTGCGCGAAAGTCCGTCATCCCCTTCTTACCCTCCCGCCTTGCTGAGCGTCCGCTTCGCCGTCCCGTAGCCGGACAGTCCTAGCCACTTGGAGAGACTGCACCACCGCCTGCATGAGGAGCAGGAACGTCGACGACAGGAGCAGCAGGGCTCTTCCTTCACGCTCCAGCAGGAGATAGAGTCTGTGAGGAGCTGCTCCCCTGTGCTTCCCCTGGAGGCGCCCCCTGCACCGCCACTGGGCGCCCCAGCTTCTGGAGTAGCTGTTGGAGGAGACCCAGACGACGGAGGTGGCGACGACAGCTTGAGCCACGACATCGACTTCTCTGCTGACCATGAGCCGGAAGGATGGGTTGCTCGACCCATCACTCGCGACGCTGCTCGCGGGTGTCACTTCCACGACGCGCTCGACACCCTGCTACGTCGGGCACTTGACCGGCGTACTTGGTCCATCGAGTATCGCTGTGTGGTCTACCAGCATAGTCGCGGGGTCTACCCGGACCGCTGGGAGGCGACCTGCTTGGTGCGCCGTCCGGAGAACAGTCTCCAGGGCGCGGAGGCTTGCTCAGAGCACTATTCTATCTCTGAGCGGGACTCAGCTGAGGCAGCCATGCAGGATGCTGCACGGCGTGCGCTTTCGCACTACTGCTCGGTTCTCGGTGGGGTAGCTGACGGTCTCGACCTGAAGTATTACCCCCGCCGTCCATCTGGCAGCACAGGAGGCGTGATTGCTTCACCTGCTGGTGAGGACAATCCTAGGTTGAGCAGCACAGTCAACCTAGCCGCCGTGCTAAACACGGAGCTGGACCATGCATTAGACGAGCTGAGTAGGGCTCGTGCTGAGATCGCCCTGCTGCGGGCTGAGCGCGCGGAACGTCGTCACTTGGATGATGGTTCCCCCGCTCCCGTTGGGACTCAGCACCCGTACCGCTCGCCTCGGCGTGGACTCCAGTCTTATGGCAATCCCGACTGCAAGACCAAGATAAATCTAGAACCATAGATCGTTAGAGTTGGATCTTGTAATTAATACAAAATATATATACATAGAAGCTTCAGTCTTAGCGTTAATCTCGGTCTTAGTTAGTCTTAGTTAGACAGGGTAGTTTGCTATATCCTGTGCATTTATGTTTGTCATGATGAACTATGTTTGGTTTGGATCTTTGTAATGATTGTCACCAGAGTGTGGGTACCCCTGCATTTTGGTTTACCTATTATGTTAATGGAGTTAGTTATATAGTTGGGAAAACCTTTATTCTACTTTCCTCTTTATCTGAGAAGCTGTGTGGTCTGCGATGGAGATCAGTGAAGATGCTCATCTGTTCAGTGCTGTTGGAGAATTCTATACTCTTTTCTTATGCTGCAAGATTTGCCAGATCAGTTCTGATGTGTGGTTGCGTTCTGCAGATGTCAGAGAACAGGCGCAGAGGAGGAAGGCGTGCTCAGCAGGAGCAAGCCGCTCCGCAGGATGAGGCGCCCCAGCAACAGCAGCTGCCGCCCCGCCCCCGCCCCCGCCCCCGATGTCGATCGAGCAGATGTTTCTGATGCAGACTCAGGCAGTTCAGGCCATCGGTCAGACTTTGGCCGCCATTCAGCAGCAACAGCAGCAGGCTCCACCCCAGCCTCAGATGCCTCAGATGCCCAGAGACAAGCATGCTGAATTCATGAGAGGTCATCCCCCAACGTTCGCTCGCTCTTCTGACCCCATGGATGCTGAAGATTGGCTGCGCACTGTGGAGCGGGAGTTGCATACCGCTCAGTGTGATGACAGGGAGAAAGTCTTGTATGGTCCCCGTCTGTTGAGAGGAGCAGCCCAATCATGGTGGGAGTCTTACCTCGCCACCCATGCCAACCCTGATGCCATCACCTGGGAAGAGTTCAGAGGTAGCTTTCGTCAGTACCATGTGCCTGCAGGTCTGATGACAGTGAAGAAGGAGGAGTTCCTGGCCCTTAAGCAAGGGTCATCATCTGTCAGTGAGTATCGATACAGGTTTCTGCAGTTGTCTCGCTATGCTCCTGAAGATGTCAACACCGACGCCAAGCGACAGTACCGTTTCTTGAGAGGCTTGGTTGACCCTCTTCAGTACCAACTGATGAATCACACCTTCCCGACATTCCAGCACCTGATTGACAGAGCAATCATGACAGAAAGGAAGCGTAAGGAGATGGAGGATCGTAAGCGCAAGATCAGTGGACCCCAGCCTGGAAGCAGCAGCCGTCCTCGTTTTTCAGGCAATCGACCTCAGCAGTTCAGGCAGAACCAGCGTCCACCTCAGCAGCATCAGCAGCGTCAGCAGTATCAGCAGTTCCAAAGGCAGTATCCTCAGCACCAGTACCAGAATCGTCAGAGCAATCAGTCAGGAGGAGGTCAGTTTCAGAGGCAGAATCAGCAGACACCTCGTCTTCCTGCCCCAGCAAACCAGCAGAACAATCAGGCAGCACCAGCTCAGGTTGGAAACAGAGCATGTTTCCACTGTGGAGAGCAAGGCCATTGGGTGATGCAATGTCCGAAGAAAGCAGCCCAGCAGCAGTCAGGCCCCAATGCCCCAGCGAAGCAGAATATGTCTCAGCCTGGAGCAGGCAACCGCTCTCAACCGCGCTATAATCATGGGAGACTGAACCACTTGGAGGCTGAAGCAGTTCAGGAGACCCCCGGCATGACAGTAGGTATGTTCCCAGTCGATTCCCATATTGCAGAAGTGTTATTTGATACTGGAGCAACACATTCTTTTATTACTGCATCATGGGTGAAAGCACATAATCTTCCAATTACTACCATGTCAACCCCCATTCAAATTGACTCAGCTGGTGGTAGAATTCGAGCTGATAGCATATGTTTGAATATAAGTGTGGAAATAAGGGGGATAGCGTTTCCCGCTAACCTTATAGTAATGGGTACTCAGGGAATAGATGTCATCCTAGGGATGAATTGGCTAGATAAGTATCAGGCAGTTATCGGTTGTGATAAAAGGACAATCAAGTTGGTGTCCCCACTAGGAGAGGAAGTGGTGACCGAGTTAGTCCCGCCTGAGCCGAAGAGAGGAAGTTGTTATCAGATGGCTGTCGATAGCAGTGAAGCAGACCCAATTGAGAGTATCAAGGTTGTGTCTGAATTCCCAGATGTGTTTCCAAAGGATTTACCGGGTATGTCACCAGAGCGGAAAGTTGAGTTTGCCATAGAGCTTCTTCCTGGAACCGCCCCTATCTTTAAGAGAGCTTACAGAATATCTGGACCAGAGTTGGTTGAGCTTAAGAAGCAGATTGATGAGCTGTCAGAGAAAGGTTACATCCGGCCAAGCACCTCGCCTTGGGCCGCCCCTGTCTTGTTTGTGGAAAAGAAAGATGGCACCAAGAGGATGTGTATCGATTATCGAGCTTTGAATGAAGTCACGATCAAGAACAAGTATCCCTTGCCCAGAATAGAAGATCTGTTTGACCAGTTGAGAGGAGCCAGTGTGTTCTCCAAGATTGATCTGAGGTCAGGTTATCATCAGCTCAGGATCCGACCCTCGGACATTCTGAAGACGGCATTCATTACCAAGTATGGTTTGTATGAGTTCACAGTGATGTCTTTTGGCTTAACCAATGCACCAGCCTTCTTTATGAACTTGATGAACAGTGTATTCATGGATTATCTCGATAAGTTTGTGGTGGTATTCATTGATGACATTCTGATTTATTCTCAAAGCGAAGAAGAGCATGCAGATCATTTGAGGATGGTATTGCAGAGATTGCGAGAGCACCAGTTGTATGCAAAGTTGAGCAAGTGTGAGTTCTGGATCAGTGAAGTCCTGTTCTTGGGTCACATAATCAACAAAGAAGGATTGGCTATGGATCCGAAGAAAGTGGCAGACATTCTAAACTGGAAAGCGCCAACAGATGCTCGAGGAATCAAGAGCTTCATTGGAATGGCCGGATATTATCGGCGATTCATTGAAGGGTTTTCGAAGATTGCGAAACCAATGACAGCAGTTGCTAGGCAACAAGGTTGAGTTCAAGTGGACCCAGAAATGTCAAGAGGCCTTTGAAGCGCTGAAAGAGAAGTTGACAACAGCGCCTGTCCTAGTCTTGCCTGATGTGCACAAGCCCTTCTCTGTGTATTGTGATGCTTGTTACACAGGTTTGGGATGCGTGTTGATGCAAGAGGGAAGAGTTGTGGCTTACTCGTCCCGACAGCTGAAGGTTCATGAGAAGAATTACCCAATCCATGATCTAGAGTTGGCAGCAGTGGTTCACGCACTGAAGACATGGCGGCACTATCTGTATGGACAGAAATGCGATGTTTACACAGATCACAAGAGTCTGAAGTACATATTCACTCAGTCAGAATTGAATATGAGGCAAAGAAGATGGTTAGAATTGATCAAAGACTATGAGTTGGAGATTCATTACCATCCAGGCAAAGCAAACGTAGTGGCAGATGCTTTGAGCAGAAAGAGTCAAGTCAATCTGATGGTCGCTTGTCCGATGCCTTATGAGTTGGCCAAGGAGTTCGACAGGTTGAGTCTCGGATTTCTGAACAATTCGCGAGGAGTCACAGTTGAATTGGAACCTACCTTGGAGCGAGAAATCAAAGAAGCGCAGAAGAATGATGAGAAGATCAGTGAGATTCGGCGACAGATTTCGGAAGGCAAAGGCAAAGATTTCGAGAAGATGCAGAAGGCGTGATATGGTTCAAAGACCGCTTGTGTGTTCCCAATGTCCAGTCCATTCGGGAGTTGATTCTCAAGGAAGCTCATGAGACAGCCTATTCGATTCACCCTGGCAGTGAGAAGATGTATCAGGATCTGAAGAAGAAATTCTGGTGGTACGGAATGAAGAGGGAAATTGCAGAGCATGTGGCTATGTGCGATAGTTGCCGAAGAATTAAGGCAGAGCACCAGAGACCTGCTGGATTGTTGCAACCGTTGCAGATCCCTCAGTGGAAATGGGATGAGATCGGTATGGATTTCATAGTCGGATTGCCTCGCACTCGAGCCGGCTACGATTCCATTTGGGTAGTAGTGGACCGTTTAACCAAGTCAGCCCACTTCATACCTGTCAAGACCACCTACAGCAGTGCAGTATTGGCAGAGCTGTATATGTCTCGGATCGTTTGTCTTCATGGTGTGCCAAAGAAGATAGTGTCAGACAGAGGAACGCAGTTCACCTCTCATTTCTGGCAGCAGTTGCATGAAGCTTTGGGCACACATCTGAATTTCAGTTCAGCTTATCATCCGCAGACAGATGGCCAGACCGAAAGGACCAATCAAATTCTTGAAGACATGTTGAGAGCCTGTGCGTTGCAAGATCAGTCCGGATGGGATAAGCGATTGCCCTATGCAGAGTTTTCCTATAACAACAGTTACCAGGCCAGTTTGAAGATGTCACCATTTCAAGCGCTTTATGGAAGGAGTTGTAGAACTCCGTTGCAATGGGATCAGCCTGGAGAGAAGCAAGTGTTTCGGCCAGACATTCTGCTTGAAGCTGAAGAGAACATCAAGATGGTCCGAGAGAATCTGAAGATAGCGCAATCGAGGCAGCGAAGCTATGCAGACACAAGGAGAAGAGAGCTGAGTTTCGAAGTCGGAGACTTTGTCTATCTGAAAGTGTCACCGATCAGAGGAGTCAGAAGGTTCGGAGTCAAAGGCAAGCTAGCACCCCGCTACATTGGTCCGTACCAAATCCTCTCAAAGCGTGGAGAAGTGGCCTATCAGCTCAGTCTGCCAGAGAATTTGTCTGCTGTGCATGATGTCTTTCATGTGTCTCAGTTGAAGAAGTGCTTGCGTGTGCCAGAAGAGCAGTTGCCAGTGGAAGGTCTGGAAGTCCAGGAGGACTTGACCTATGTTGAGAAGCCAGCTCAGATCCTTGAGGTTGCAGACAGAGTCACCCGAAGGAAGACCATCAGAATGTGCAAAGTTAGATGGCATCACCACTCTGAGGAAGAAGCAACCTGGGAGCGTGAAGATGATTTGATGGCTAAGTACCCAGAGCTCTTTGCTAGCCAGCCCTGAATCTCGAGGGCGAGATTCTTTTAAGGGGGATAGGTTTGTAACGCCCCGAATTTTGCAGTTGAATTTTTTCTTTTCTTCACTCACCAAATTCGGGCGTTACCTTTTCTTTTTCTTTTTCCCTCGCTAGACCTTGACTTTTTCCAAAGCTAGCGGGATTCGGTTTGGAATTCCCGTGTAAAGAAAAACCCTAAAATTGTTTTATGTTGTTTGATGCACCATGCCGAACTATGCATTCTTTGATTGTTTGAAAGTGCAAATGCATTCATCTAGGAAGATCGGATTTCGAAAATAAGGAGAAAACCTTTTCTTTCTTTTTCTTTTTCTTCCTCTCTCCTCTTTTTCTCTCTCTCCCGCGCCGTGGGCCGTCCCTGGCCGGCCCAGCCGCCCCCCCGCGCGCCCCTCTTGGGCCTCAGCCGGCCCAACCGCCCCCCACCCCCTCCCCTTTTCCCCAACTCCCTCTCTCTCTCCCTCTCATTCTCCCTCTCCCCACCCTAGCCGCCGCCGCCCCCTACCCCCTGCTCGGCCGCCCCCTGGCCGCCGGCCCAACCGCCGCCCCTCGCCCGTCCCCGGTGAGCCCCCCCTCCCCCTCCTCCCTCCTCCCTCCCTCTCCCCTCTCCCCTCCTCTCTCCTTGGCCGGCCCCGGCCGCGCCCCCAGCCGGCCCTGGCCGCGCCCCCGCCCCCAGCCGGCCGGTTCAACCGCCCCGGCTCAGCCGCCCCCCCCCCCCCCCCCCCCCCCCGCGCTCGGCCGCCCCTGCTCGGCCGGCCCAGCCGCCGGTTCAACCGCCCCCCCTTTTTTTATTTTATTTTTTTTTTTATTTATTTTATTTACTTTCTGTGATCATAGTTATTTTATTTTAGGTAGGCTAATCATTGTTCATGCTATTGAAATAGGAAGCTCAATTTAAAATTCCGTTACGCTAGTTGATTCACGTAGTTAATTGTTTATCTCATTCAATGTTGATCAACTAAAAATGACTAGGTTTCCATTAGTGCATACAACAGAATTCTTTTGTTAAGAACCAATTGTAACTGATCATTGGTGCATAAGCTTTAACCCCCTGCGAGACCCTTTCCCGTTTCTTTCTAATCATAATGAATGCGATATCGAATGTCATACTTGATGCATATTCACCTTATTTGTTCCCTTGTATGGTGTACTGTTCCTTTTGTATTAAATATGTGGATGTATGTATGTTTGCGCTCGCATAGAGAACGATCCGGTCGAAGAGCTCGAGGAATTCGCAGGAGAAGTCCCTGAGCAGCAGTCGGTTGGTGGAGGCAAGTGTCCTTTGACCTATCTCTGTCCTATTCATTCTTTAATTCACCTCCCGCATTACACATTTATACCTAAGGATTGACTAGCTTTTGTTATCCATGTCCTTGTTTACCTATTTGGGTCGGATTTATACCAAATTCAGGGTGTTACACCAAGAAAAGGAAGGGAAGGCCAAAATGCAAGTTGACGAAGAATCCTCAAGTGATGATGATCTTGATGCAAACATTGCCTTGATGGTGACAAAGATCACAAAAATGTTGAAGAAACGTGATCAAGAATGCATCAAGTTTGATTCACGAAAAAAGAAGTTCTTCTCCAGCAAAAGAAAGCCCATCTCTAAGATGGACTCCTATAATTGTGGAGAACTCGGTCATCTTGCTCATCAATGCAACAAGCCCAAGAAGAACAAGTTCAAGGGCAAGAAAGAGGATGATAGTGATGATGAGAAAAAGGAAAAGAAATTCTTCAAGAGGAAGGAAGGCAAGCACAAAAGATTCCATAAAAAGAAAAATGAAAAAGCATATATTGTTGGTGACTAGCTCACTAACATTGAATCCTCAAGCAGGTCTTCTTCAAGTGAAGAAGAGAATGATGAAAAGGTTGCCGCCATCGCTGGGGATTTCTCTTCACCACCACCATCACCCTCATCCACTTCCCACATATGCCTCATGGCTAAAGGTGAACGGAAGGTACAACTTGAGAATGATATTATTGATGATTGTGATAGTGATAGTGATGACGAGTATGCTTCTCCTTCCTATGATGAATTAGCTGACTTACTTAAAGAATACACTCAAATCATTAGAAAGTCAAAAGCTAAACATGACAAGTTAAAGGATGAAAATAAGTTCTTAACTGCCAAGTATGACATAGTTGTTAAGGCTAGTAAAGAAATGAAAGAAGAAAATAAAACTATGTCATCCACTAAAAATGAGCTCAAAACCTCACTCAAAGATGCCAAAGTTAAATGTGAAAAATTAAGTGAAGCAAATAAGGAGTTGAAAGATAGATTTGTCAAAGTAAAAGTAGATTGTACAAAAATTAAAATTGACTATGATAATCTTCTTATTGGAAATGAGCTTTTATCTTGTAATACACATGAGGCTATTAACCCTGTTGTTAAGATTGATGTAGCAACCTCATGTGATGATTTGAGCCAAGTTGATCAGTCTAGTCTTCATGATGAATTGATTGAAAAAGTTGAAGTCATGACACTAGAGAACCAGAAATTGAAGAGGTACTTGACAGATGCAACCACTAGAGGAAAAGTTGCCATAGAAAGCAATGTGTAAAGCCCAAAATTAGTAGCAAAAAAAATATTTAAGTTAGTGTTTAGGGATTTTCGAAACCTATGGATGTATTTGATCTCCTCTGCTTTTGAATGCTCAATTAAATGGAATTAAGTTAGCCAAATAACAAAATAAATAAACACAAAAAATATGAGCTTCATGATAAAGCTCTTGCATTTTGTATTGGCATTTAAATTGTGAGACAAGTCCAAAATTAGGAAAATTGGAAGTTGGAAATAGAAAATAAAAGAAAATAGAAAGGAAATGTTTATGAAACTCTATATTCCTCCTATAAATAGATGACAAGGAATATAAAAAAAATAAAAATATTGGAAATAGTGGATAATATAATCACAACTGAATGTTATTTAATATTTGAAATTCAGAAATTCAAAATAGGAAATTTAAACTTCAGTTTGAATCTTTAAAATGGGAATTAGAAAAGAGATGAAAAAAAGAAACCGTCGCTTGGGCCAGGTCTTCGCTTCCGGCCCACTCAGCCTTTGCACCTGTGCGGCCAGCTACTGCTCGCGCGGCATGGCGCCGACGGGTGGGCCCCGCCTGGCCATATCTCAGACGTGGACGGACGATCGCTCACCCGCTCCCTCTCCAGCGTCGCACAGACTGGTGGGGCCAGGATGGCAGGTTCTTCTTCCTCCCATGATTATAGCCGGGTGGTTGCAACAGAATCCAGGAACTCAGGTTGGATCCGGCAGCCCCTCGTCGCTATTTAAGCAGAGCTAATCCCCATCCGTATGATACCTGCTGCACAAATTCCAGCCGTGCCCCGTTGTGTGCAAAGCATCGAGCCATTGGGCACCATAACAGGGAAATCAGCAAAACCCTTGGGGAGAGAGAGAAATAGTGACCACCGCTTTGTGCGTTGGCCATTGTTTAGCGCGCTCGCGAGTTTTGGGTGCCGGGAGCAGATATTCGGCTCCAGAGGCAGGCGTTCTTCCGTCGCGTTGTCTTTCCCAGTGGCAGCGGCGTACACCGGCTCTACCATTGGCGCGCGTCGTCCGAGCTTCCTCGCCGACGAGCAGCCGTCAGGGCTGACGACCTGCTTGCCCAGGTGAGAGTTCTACTGGTTTCATAATACCCCTAGCAACGTGTATAAGTTTTCAGATCGAATATTGGGGCAGTGGGGTGGAAAATGGTTGTTGCGTGGGTGTGCTCGTCGCCATGGGAGCATGGCGCCGTCGCCTGGTTAGAGTCAGGGGGGAAGAAGAAGGGTAGGCCGTGGATTCTCCGATGTGCGGTGCAGATTCAATCAGGGGTGTAGCGTTGCGCGGATCAGCAGGTGGCCCTTGGATCGCGATCGGGTGGATCCAACAGGGCCTCGGCTACTTAAAATCTTGTACCGTCAGTCTCTGATCCGAGGGACGTCATCGCGTAACGTTTCATAATAGGCCAGATCTAATCGTAGCCGTCCGCTGTTGATCTTGCGGCCGAGATCCCGCCATACCCCTTCGGCCGTAGTAGTTTGCTAAAGAGCCCCTGGATTATTCAAGGTTCAACCCGCAGTCCTAGGGAATAGTGTTCTGAGTCTAGGGTTTATTTGTGCCGTGGCCCCTGCCTTCTCTGGTTATCTTGTGCCCGGTCCAGAAAAATATAAAATTCAGTAAAAGTGATTAGGAAATGATTTTTAATGTGAAAATAAATGCTAGAATTTGTTTAACCCATAGAAAATCCATATTAAGTCCGAATTAGTTCATTCCAGTTCCTATAATTTTATAATATTATTGTTTATCAAATAGTACCACTGTTTTGACATGAATGTTACAATAAAATTTATATCCTATTTAATCTTGTACAAAACACATAAAACCTTCAAAAATTCATAACTTGAAATATATAACTCCAAATTGATTCATTACAGTGACATTTATTTTGTTTAAATATTGTTTATCACCTGGTATCTTTGTCTAACCATGAAACTTGATTTAAAATTATCCACATAAATAACTCTATTCTAGGCATTAAATAACTTCAGAAAATCATAACTTAATAACTCTAACTCCGATCGTAGTAGTTCTCGAGCCCGCGATCTCGTAGCGACGCGTAGATCATTATTATTCAGTTTGTTCTTATGTTTGATGTGATGTTAATTTTATCTATACCATGTCTGTTTGTATTGCTACGACTAGCGCGAGGACATGTGTCATCTGAAAGGCAAGTTGGTACCTGGAATCTCAAGTGCCAGGCAAGTTGTGCCCTTGATCACTTACTTTTTCCCAGCCATGTTCTTATTAATTATAATGATCTGCATAGGTTAATTTTGATGGGACCCAATAGGTTACCCTAGATTTGACTATCTTTATACCTTGTTTCACCACTGATTTTACTACTAAATTTTTGGGTAGTACATGCTATTGCTTTATGTGATTTTGGGTATAGAGATATTTATTACTCATGATTACTTTTATTATCTATTTATTATTACTGTTCATGTTAAGATCATTATGTTAATGGGAACATGGAGCGACCACCCGGGAAAACAGTGCTACCACAAGGGTTTAATGGGACGCCCTTGGCTGATTAACTAGGAAAGCTAGTGGAGGTCTTCCTTACCCGAAAGGGGTAAGGGCAGTAGGGGAGTGGTCAGTGTAGGGAGGTCCTTGGTTGATTTTGCTGCGATGGCGGTCAGGCAAGAACCCTGCACTGGAGCTTCCTATAAACTGTAGCGGGATTTCTGAAGCTAGTGGAACTTTGTAAAGGCCTCGTAGTGTTACCCTGCCTCGCCTCCTCGGCAGAGGTGTATGGGATTGGCCATCTCTTGGCAGATGGGTAACATGACTTGTGGGTAAAGATGCGCAACCTCTGCAGAGTGTAAAACTAGTATACTAGCCGTGCTCACGGTCATGAGCGGCTCGGACCCTCACATGATTAAATATGGAACTTAAATTTAATTTGACATTTGCATCTGGGATTATTTTACTATTACTGTTCTTTATTATTATTAAGGTTTGGTATTTACTTACACTTAGTAATTGCTAATAAAATTTTGACCAACTTATAAAAGCAATGCTCAGCCTCAGCCTTTATTTCATTGATCAGCCTTACACTTCATGAACTCCCACCTTTGGTGAGTTCATGCCATATTATTCCCCACGACTTGTTGAGCTATGAACGTATGTGAGCTCACTCTTGCTATCTCACACCCCCCCACAGGAGAAGAACAGGTGGTTCAGGAGGGGCCACAAGGCGAGGAGTATGATCTGATCTAGGTGGCATTTCTCAGTCGACATTGGCGCCGACGATCCTTAGTTCGTTTTATATTTATCTTTATTTTGTAATAAGTCTTCCGCTATGTAATAATTACTCTGATGTTTATGACATTTATCTCTATACACTCTGTTATTATATATGTTGTCTTCTTTGGCGCATGTATGAGATGCACCCGGCTTTGTTCCTTAAAACCGGGTGTTACACAATGACATTAACAATGAGTTGGCAGTGGACAATGAAAGGCTTAGAGATGAAGTAAAGAAACTTAAGATTGAGAAAGAACATCTTGCCACAAGTGTACAAAAGTTCAACAAAGGCCAATACCTTCAAAATGAGTTACTCATGAACACTGTTATGAAAAATAATAAGACTAGTATTGGATACAATTCTTTTGTGCAAAAAGAAAACAACAAGTCAATACAAGGCAAAATGGACTCCTAAGCCAATCAAGTGCTTTGAGTGTAGAAAAGAAGGACACTTTGCCTGCAATTGCAAAGCCACACCACCAACTCCCTTGCCAAAGCACTCAAGACCATTTGCTTTCAATGCTCATTATGTTCTAAGAAAAGTAGCAAATGGGAAAGTCAAAGTAACATTCCTAGGTCCACCAAGCAAGAGTAGACCTAGACAAATTTAGGTTGCAAAGTCCTTGATTGAGAAAGTAACTGGTCCTATGCAAAATAGGGCCCTCAAAATTGAAGCCTGATTTATTTGTTCATGTAGGTGAACTACAAGACTGGTGGGAGCCATTGGGTAATTGACAGTGGATGCACTCAACATATGACTGGCAACCCATGGATGTTCACCTCACTTGATGAAAATGTTGATGAACAAGATAAAATCACTTTTTAGGATAATTCAAAAGGAAAAGTTCAAGGGCTTGGCAAGGTGGCAATTTCAAATATTCTCTTGATTGCACCATTAAGCTTCAACTTTTTTATCAGTGGGTCAAGTTTGTGATCTTGTCCTTCAGTGATTATTCACTCCTACAGAGGTTGTTGTGTCTAAAATGGATGATGAGTCAATGGTATTCAAAGGATTTAGATACAGCAACCTATACTTAGTGGATTTCTCCTCTGAAGATGCAAACCTATGGACTTGTCTCTTTACCAAAGCATCTCTTGGATGGCTATGGCATAGAAGGCTTGCTCATGTTGGAATGAGCACATTCAAAAAGGTTCTAAAGAAAGACATGGTTAGAGGATTGAAGGATGTTGTATTTGAAAAGGACAAGCTTTGTAGTGCATGTCAGGATGGAAAGCATGTTGCTAACGCTCATCCTACAACAGCTTTTATGTCAACATCAAGGCCACTAGAGTTACTTCATATGGATCTATTTGGACCAACAACTTATGCTAGTGCTGGTGGCAACCTCTATTGTATGGTTATTGTTGATGACTTTTCAAGATATACTTGGGTGTTCTTTCTTCGTGACAAGTCTGAGGTTGCATCAATATTCAAGAAGTTTGCCAAGAAGGCTCAAAATGAATTTGACTACAAAATCAAGAAGATAAGGAGTGACAACGGAAAAAATTGACAACACCAACATTCATGAGTACTGTGATGAAATTGGGATCAAGCTTGAAGTTTCTGCAACATACACACCTCAACAAAATGGAGTTGGTGAAAGAAAGAATAGGACCTTGATCACTCTTGCAAGAACAATGATTGACGAGTATAACACACCAAAGAGGTTTTGGGATGAAGCTATCAACACTGCATGCTACGCATCAAACAAGCTATTTCCTCACCGGCTACTTGAGAAGACTCCCTATGAACTCCTAAATGGGAAAAAGCCAGACGTCTCCTTCTTTCGGGTGTTTGGATGCAAATGTTACATCTACAAGAAACACCATTACCTATGGAAGTTTCAGACATTGTGATATTGGTTTCTTACTTGGTTATTCATCAAAATCCAAAGCATGTCAAGTATTCAATCATGCCATTGGCGTGGTAGAAGAAACATATGATGTGGAGTTTGATGAGACTAATGGCTCCTAAGGAGCACTTGAAAATCTTGATGATGTAGGTGATGAACCACTTAGGGAAGCTTTGAAGAACATGCCAATTGGAGCCATCAAACCAAAAGAAGATGAAGAAGAGGTGCAAAATATTGACAGACATTCTTCAACAAATGTACTGCATGATGATGAAAAAGATGAGAGGCATGCAAATGAAGATACATTTGTCTTCCATGAACAAGCAAGGATACAAGCTGAAGATGTTGATGCTCCAAGATCTTCTTCCCAAGTGGTTGACAAGAGAAACTCATCACTACCTCAAGCACATCCACAAGATCTAATCATTGGGAGTCCTTCACAAGAGGTTATCACTCGTTCTCAAAGATATGCTTCATTTATTGAACATCACTCTTTTGTTTCTTGTGTTGAGCCTACATGTATAGATGAGGCGCTACAGGATCCGGACTGGGTGAATGCCATGCATAAAGAATTAAACAACTTCACCCGGAATCAAGTTTGGACCCTGGAGAAGCCTCCACAAGATGCAAGGGTCATTGGAACAAAATGGGTGTTCTGAAACAAACAAGATGATCAAGGTGCGATTGTGCAAAACAAGGCAAGGCTTGTTGCAATGGGGTTCTCTCAAGTTGAAGGTTTAGATTTTGGAGAGACCTTTGCACCAGTTGCTCTACTTAAAGCCATCTGTATCCTTCTTGCATATGCATCCTGCTATGACATAAAACTTTATCAAATGGATGTAAAAAGTGCATTTTTCAATGGCTTCATAAATGAACTAGTATATGTTGAGCAACCACCTGGGTTCGAAGGCCCTAGATATCCTATCATGCTTACAGGTTGTCCAAGGAGCTATATGGGCTAAAGCAATCTCCAACGGCTTGGTATGAGCGTCTTCGCGACTTCCTCATCGAGAAGGGCTTCAAGATCGGGACCGTCGACACAACTCTATTCACAAAGAAACATAACAGTGATATTTTCATTTGTCAAGTTTATGTTGATGATATAATCTTTGGCTTGACAAATGATTGTCATTGCAAGGAATTCGGTGAGTTAATGTCGAAGGAGTTCGAGATGTCAATGATTGGTGAGCTAACCTTCTTCCTAGTCTTTCAAGTCAAGCAAATGAAAGATGGGAACTTCCTATCACAAGAGAAGTGCAAACCAATCAAGACGCCCATGCCTATTAATGGACATCTCGACCTAGATGAGGGAGGAACCCAATTGATCAAACTCTCTACTATTCTACGATTGGTAGTTTATTGTATCTTACCACATCTAGGCTCGATATCATGTTTAGTGTTTTTATGTGTGCTCAATTTCAAGAAAATCCTAAGAAAGCTCATCTTCGCGTTGTTAAAAGAATTCTTAGGTATCTTAAGCACACTTCAAGCAAGGAGCTACTTTTGTTTTAATTGGCTATTTTGATTCGAATTATGCCAGTTGCAAAATTGATAGAAAAAGTACATCCGGGGAATGCCACTTGCTTGGGAGATCACTAGTTTCATGGACCTCTAAAAAACAAAATAGTGTTGCCTTGTCAACCGCCAAAGCAGAATACATTGCCGTGGGTGCTTGTTTCACACAAATTCTTTATATGAAACAAACTCTCCTAAACTATGGGGTAGTTCTAGAAAAGGTACCTTTGTTGTGTGATAATGAGAGTGTTGTTAAAATTGCTAATAATCCTGTACAACATCTCGCACCAAGCACAGTGATATCCGTCATCACTTCCTTAGAGATCATGTTGCTAAAGGAGATATTATTTTAGAAGGAGTGAGATTGGAAGATCAATTAGTGGATATTTTCACAAAGCCTTTAGACAAAACCCGCTTTTGTATGTTGAGGAATGAGCTAAATATCCTTGATCTTAGAAATTTTACTTAATTATAAAATGGTGATGTCAAGCTTGCATTGCATGTTTAAATTTCTTGTATTACATCTAGGGCTTGTCTAACCTAGTTAAGATAACCGCCAACAAAGCGAATGAAAAAGCTTAACTTGGGCTCAAACTTGACAAGTCCTAGCGTTTAAGCTTTTTGGTACTTAAATTTCATTTAATATGTAATTGTTGGTTCTTAAAATATGCATGTGGTACTGCACTTAGGGGGAGTATTCACAACTCAATTCGTTCATGAAACCTCTAGTGCAAAATCGAAATGCAAATCTCACCATTTTCCTATTTTCTCTAAAAACTATCTGGCATATGGCAAAATATTTTGAAAAATGTGAGAGATATGTGAGGGTACACCTATTCCAACAGGTGTTCTTTTGTGTGCTTATAAGTTGGGATTTGGTTTGGTTCAAAATTTCCTAGAAAATTTCAAAATTCCCTCTTTCTGGGCTCACTGGACAGTCCGGTGTGCACCGGACACTGCACTGTGCAATGTCTGATGCACCAGCTGGGCGCGCGCAGATCCGTTCCTGTGCAGCCCTGTCTGGTGGTTCACCGGACAACTACTGTGCGCCGTCCGGTGTGCACCGGACAGGCACTGTATACTGTCCGGTGTGCCCATAACCGTTTCTTTAAAAAACCTTCCTCGCCCAAGCAGCGCTTAGGCTCACTTCTCCCTGCGCGCTCTCTGTCTCTGTTTCCAATCCCTCTGCTCTCCACCACCGCCGCCCTGGGCTCTCCCTCCGGCGATCACCGTGGTAGAGCTTCGATGAGCTGCCCCTGGTCAGTGCTCGTGCTCCTCTAGTATGCTGCTCCCCCGTCTCTCATTCCCTCTCTTTCTCTTCTGTCTCCTGAGCAGCACACCTCACACCCCTCACTCAATCTTCAAATCTATGAAAACTTGTGCAATCTGTGTGTGCAAATGTGTCCTATGTCCTCTAGTAATGATCCCTTGCAGGAATTGAGCTCCCTAGGGAGGGTTTCATCCACTCAAATAGCCATTTCACACTCAACTCAAAACCCTGCACGCCACGTGTTCGGCGAAATGCCCAAACCACTCAAAACTGCTCAAATCGACCCCAGCTTTTTCCAGCACCCTCCGGCCGCTACCCGTAACTCTCTCGCAAAATTTCACACCTATCCGATATCCTAGACACCGGTTATTCCACTGCTTCCCCTTTATAGCAATCCTTTTAGAGCCAAGTGTCAAAAATTCGTTTTCTCCGCAAAACTTCAAACCAAGCACACACTTCACTCTTATTTACTCATATATATCTATCCTTGAAGTATCGGCTTAATTCCAAGTCATTTCATGCTTCTTTTTGAATTTCAAACTCTCTATGGCACAATTCATCGTTCAAACATCGTTCTCGCGCCGTTTGACCTCTGTTTCTCCAAATCACTCAATTTTTGTGTCATAACTCTCTTTGTATGTATATATTCACATTTCATATACTTATGACTATGTGACTAATAGGTGCTCACCTCTTCTGTCATTTCAGTGATTTCGCCTGCTTGCGTGCTCGTCTCCTATCCTGCCTGGATCTTTTCTCTCTCGAGAAGTTCCCTCGTAGCTATCACTCTATTTTAGACCTTATCAGCTGCTCTCTACTCTCGCTTATCTTTTCACTCTACCTTGCAGCAGTCAGGTTAGGATGGTGCAGACGAAGAATTTCACACCGCCAGGGGGAGGAGACGACGAGGACACTCCTCGCCCCTTCAGACAGGTCAATGGGAAGACCGTCTATCTTAAGCAGCAAGAGGACATGAAGAGAGACGTATGGACAGAGCCGCACGTGCAACACTTGCAGCGCAACAGCAGCAGACCAGGTTGAGCGGGGAGGCGAGCTACAGGTTTCCTCTGATCAGATTGCCTATCGGGTTCGTCGCCTCGCGTCTCGGCCTCGCTCCACTGCTCCCCCACTCCTTCCGCCATAGTTTCCACTCCACCTCCCACTTCGCCAGCTCCTGTCACTCTTGAGCCATCCACCACGCCCACTGTGTCCACCACCTCCACTACTCTAGCTTCCACTGCTCCCGCTCCCGCTTCCACTCTGCCCATTCCTCCACCTCGCTTCAGGGAGCGTGATGAGACTGAGGTGAGACTGCTTGCTGCTGATCTGCGTCTGCTTGACCTTCAGCGAGCAACTACTACTCGGGTACGTTGATTTAGACACGTACCCGTGGAATCTTGGTTGCCAGCCCAGAGGGACCCAGCAGCTGCACCGCTCTTCAGCACCAGGACTTAGGAGTCCTTCTTCAAGGCGCAGTTGTCAGCTTAGATTGCTTTGAGGGTGCACATGCTTTTGGATCTCCCTGCATTTCTGTTAGCCGCCAGTGCCGAGTCAGAGGGTCACCTTTCCTATCTGTTAGGTTTGCTTTCACTTCTAACCTCTAGTGGTAGATACATTGAGGAGTGGGGGCAGAGTATTATATGCCACCGTTTGGATTGACCCTGATCATCAGTGGATGAGGTTCTGCTTTGAGCGCGAGGATGTCACTCTGCATACCACTCAGATCAGACAACTGTTTGGATTTCCTGAGTCGACGACCAGGCTCCACAGCTTGTGCTACGGCACTTCAGATCCTCCCCGTCGCCCTCACGATGGAGTTGCACCTGCTATATCTCATGTCGCTGCCCTATTCAGACCTCTATTCACAGATGGGTCGTGACATTCTCCTGCAGACTTCACTCCAGCAGTGAAGTTCCTTTATTAGCTGATGAGACGGACTTTCCTACACAGGATGGGATACTGGGAGGCCACCACACATATTCAGATTTGGCTACATGGTGCCCTGATTTCACACTCAGAGTTCGACGTGGTTGATTTTCTTATCTGTGAGATCGAGGATACAGTGTTGCATGGTCTCCATGCTCACCGCCAGCTGCCATATGCCCAATACCTCTGTCACATGTTTGCGCAGCTGATCAGGCCTCCTTAGTTCTAGGGCACCCTCGAGGCCTCTTGCCTCTAGTTCAGCTTCTATCGTCCAGCTCCTGAGGACACAGTTCCAGCGCCAGATCCAGTCGCAGATATCAGGGCTGAGGATGAGGCTATCAGATAGTTCAAGGATTAGGGTGCCATTGCAGATTCTTCTTCTAATGATGATGAGGACCTGGGGATCACGCCATCGCCTCCTGTGCCACCTCGCTCACATGATCATGAGACTGGTAGTTCTAGAGCTGCTCCTGCTGCCACTCCAGCTATTGACCCTGCTCTAGCCACTATTCTTCAGTCACTCACTCAGCAGCAGGCTCATCTGGCAGCAGAGCAGGCCCGGTAGGAAGCTATTCAGCAACAGATGTCCAAGCGGATGCTATCCATGTTTCTGACTATTTAGGACCGCCAGGACACCCTACAACAGCATCTCTTAGCAGACAGGGCAGAAAACCGGGCATTCATGACGCATATTCTTCAGCACACCGGTGTTCAGCTTCCTCTAGTGCAGTCTGCTCCCCCTCCAGCTCTTCAGGCTACTGTTGTTCTTGCACTTCAATCAGGACCCCCACTCCACTCGTTTGGTCCTACTATCTCTCCACTCAGGCCGGTCACCTTGGATTTCTTGACACCGGTCGTCGGACCCGTCATCGCTCAGCCGCCAGTGCCGCCAGCATCTGCTGTTACCACTACTATCATGGCGGTGTCCATGACTGCTCTAGCTCCAGCGGATCCTACATCATAGCCTACGTCAGAGTTATTACCTGCTCCAGCTTCTACTGCAGATCCTGGATCTGAGACTGACTCCGATCCTTAGCTCACGTTTGCACTTCTGCCTCGACCACAACCTGATGCGCCTTCGCCTCCTCCTTACTCTTCTAGACTGTAGGTTCGGGTAACCCTTTTGGTGCTTGACGCCAAAGGGGGAGAGATATGAGTTGTGAGAGCTAGGGGGAGTTAGGAAGTTAGTTGAGAGTGTCTTTTGATATTTTGATGTAATATATATGCTTGATACTCTCTGTATTAGCTCCACTTTTGTATGACGCTTAACTCACAAACTCTATGATATGCTCTCGATGTTTGTTAACGACTGTGTGTGTATTATGTTTTCACCTATGATGTTATCACCAGTCATTCAGTTCTTGTTCATAGATTTCATTTCATTCTTATATGAACAAGAAACTTACGTTTTGTATGCGCCTTTACTTACTATTCTATTACACAACTTTTTCTGTCAAAATTATTGAGTATAACTAACCATCTTCTCTATTAATAGAAAAACAAACAAACTACTCTCACACTCTTGTAGGGTTGTCATCAATAACCAAAAAGGGGGAGATTGAAATCATCTAGGCCCCTGGTTGGTTTTAGTGATTAATGACAACATAAGATTATCTGACTAACGTGTGTTTTGCAGAGCAAATGGTAAGTTAGGTTGCATTACAGGAAGTGAAAGTCGCCTAGAGGGCTGGTGAATGAATAGGCAAAACCTAAAATTTATAAACTTTAAACACACACTAAGGCCGGGGTTAGCGTTAGAATTAAATTCAAGTCCGAAAAGATTGTTTCTCTTGCTAGGAGTTACTCAAAAGATGCGGATGATGAATGGGAGCAAACTCAAAGCAATACTAGCAAGGAAATGTTAGAGGGAAAACAAATCAAACGAGAATCAAAACGAGTGAACACGATGATTTGTTTTACTAAGGTTTGGTTCCAAAGAACCTAGTCCCCATTGAGGAGGTCACAAAGACTGGGTCTATTTCAACCCTTTCCCTCTCTCAAACGGTCACTTAGACCGAGTGATCCTGTTCCTTAATCTCACAGGTCACTTAGACCCCGCAAGGACCACCACACACTTAGGTGTCTCTTGCTTCGATTACAAGTCTCTTGAGAATAAGAAGGAAAAAGAAAAGGCCAAACCAAGCGACAAGAGCAACAAAAGAACACAAGTGATCCTTTCACAAGCCCTAATGCACTAGAGTTGATTTTGGGGCTTTGAGTGGATTGATTACTTTGATTGTGTCTTTGAGTGTTGGGCTTTTGCTCTTGCAATGAATGTAGAATTCAGAGGGCTTGGATGGGAGTGAATGAGGTGGTTGGGGTATTTATAGCCTCCCAACCACTTCTAGCCGTTGGCTAATTTCTGCTGGCGATGGGCGCACCGGACAGTCACTGTGCACTGTTCGGTGCGCGCCACGTCAGCACAACCGTTAGGGTTCAGAGCTGGTCGATCGTTGGAGCCTTTGTCGTCTTGCTGCACCAGACAATGCGGTGCCACACCTTATAGTTCGGTGCTCTCTGACTTCTGTGCGGCACTATTCATCACTGTTCACTCTGCACAGTCGACAGTTGGCGCGTAGGGAGTCGTTGCTCCGCTGGCTCACCAGATAGTCTGGTGGCACACCGGATAGTCCGGTGAATTATAGTGGAGCACGCCTCTGGAATTCCTGAGAATGGTTGTTTCATCTGTTACTGTCCGGTGCACCAAATTCCAGCACACACAAGTCCTTTTTGCTCCAAATAAATTGTGTCCCCTAACTGAATTCTTTCTTGGTTTGTGTTGAACCTTATGCACTTGAGATAAATAAAATCTAGACAAACTAGTTAGTCCATGTGTTTGTGTTGGTCGTCAACCACCAAAATTAATTATAGGAAATGGTTGAGCCAATTTCCCTTTCAATCTCCCCCTTTTTGGTGATTGATGCCAACACAAACGAAAGCAAATATAAAATGCAGAAATTTAACTAGCTTGTATGAAGAATGTGCATAGGTTACTTGGAGTGAAACCAATTGAAAGTGTCACTAAATGTATTTGGCTTGCTTTTTCTTTTATTTAACATTTTGGACCACATTTGCACCACTTGTTTGTTTTTGCAAATCATTTTGGAAAATCTTTTCAAATTCCTTTTGCAAATAATCAAAGGTATAAGAATATGATTGCAAGGAGCATTTTTCAGATTTGAAATTTCTCCCCTTATTTCAAATGTTTTTCCTTTGACTAAATAAAAGCTCCCCCTGAATGAATTCTCCCCTTAGCTTTCAAGAGGGGTTTTCAGATAGATACCAATTTGAAAATTGACTTTTAAAGATATCAATTGAAAGACCACTTGAAAATTCATGCCAATTGAAAATTCATTTTGGGGTTTACTCAAATATCAATTGAAAAAACATTTCCTTTTTGACAGATATCAATTTGAAAAATACACTAAAATTTTAAAATGGTGGTGCAGTCCTTTTGCTTTGGGCTTAATATTTTCTCCCCCTTTGGCATTAATCGCCAAAAACGAAGAACTTGAGAGCCCTGTTGCATTTACTCCCCCTTTGGGGCCTAAAATCGTCTCCCAAATGGTAAAGTAAATATGAGTGAAGAGTCATACCATTGAGAGTTTGCGGAATACTGGCAAAGGGTAAATGATACCGTTAGAGTTGAGTGGAAGCGTTGTCTTTGCCGAATACTCCATTTCCCTTTGAATCTAAGACTAACCACATAGATACTTATGGAAGCATATTAGTCTTAGCTTTGGCACAAGAATAATAAGAAATATGCAATTGTACCTAATGAAAGAGATATGATCAAAGGTATATAAATAAGCTATGTGTGCAATGTTTCAGTCAAAATTCCGAGAATCAAGTATATTTAGCTCATTCCTAGGTTTGCTAAAGGTTTTCTCATCTAGTGGCTTGGTAAAGATATTGGCTAATTGGTTGTGGGTATTAACATAAGCAATTTTGATATCCCCCTTTTGCTGGTGATCTCTCAGAAAGTGATACCGAATATCTATGTGCTTAGTGCGGTTGTGCTCAATGGGATTATCCGCCATGCGGATTGCACTCTCATTATCACATAGGAGAGGGACTTTGCTCAATTTGTAGCCATAGTCCCTAAGGTTTTGCCTCATCCAAAGTAATTGTGCACAACAATGGCCTGCGGTAATGTACTTGGCTTTGGCGGTGGAAAGAACTATGGAGTTTTGTTTCTTAGAAGCCCAAGACACCAGGGATCTTCTCCCTAATGTGGTCTTTCTATCAATTTTACACCCTACATAATCGACATCAGAATATCCAATTAAATCAAATGTAGATCCCTTGGGATACCAAAGCCCAAACTTAGGAGTGTAAACTAAATATCTCATGATTTGATTCACGGCCCTAAGGTGAACTTTCTTAGGATTTACTTGGAACCTTGCACACATGCATACATAAAGCATAATATCCGGTCGATATGCACATAAGTAGAGTAAAGATCCTATCATCGACAGGTATACCTTTTGATCTACGGATTTACCTCACGTGTCGAGGTCGAGATGCCCATTGGTTCCCATGGGTGTCTTGATGGGTTTGCCATTCTTCATTCCAAACTTCTTAAGTATGTCTTGAATGTACTTACTTTGGCTGATGAAGGTGCCCTCTTGGAGTTGCTTGATTTGAAATCCAAGGAAATACTTCAACTCCCCCATCATAGACATCTCGAATTTCTAAATCATGATCCTACAAAATTCTTCACAAGATGACTTGTTAGTAGACCCAAATATAATATCATCAACGTAAATTTGGCATATAAACAAGTCTTTTGCAATAGTTTTAGTGAAGAGAGTAGGATCGGCCTTTCTGACTTTGAAGCCATTAGTGACAAGAAAATCTCACAGGCATTCATACCATGCTCTTGGGGCTTGCTTGAGCCCATAAAGCGCCTTTGAGAGTTTATACACATGGTTAGGATACTCACTATCTTCAAAGCCAAGAGGTTGCTCAATGTAGACCTCTTCCATGATAGGGCCATTGAGGAAGGCACTCTTCACGTCCATTTGATAAAGCTTAAAGCCATGGTAAGTAGCATAGGCAAGTAATATACGAATTGACTCAAGCCTAGCTACGGGTGCATAAGTTTCATCGAAATCCAAACCTTTGACTTGTGAATAACCTTTGGCCACAAGTCAGGCTTTGTTCCTTGTCACCACACCATGCTCATCTTGCTTGTTGCGGAATACCCATTTGGTACCTACAACATTTTGATTAGGACGTGGTACTAAATGCCATACCTCATTCCTTGTGAAATTGTTGAGCTCCTCTTGCATAGCCATCACGTCCGGATCTCTTAGTGCATCCTCTATCCTGTATGGCTCAATAGAAGACACAAAAGAGTAATGTTCACAAAAATTTGCAACTCAAGATCTAGTGGTTATCCCTTGTGAATATCACCAAGAATGGAGTTGACGGGGTGATCTCTTTGGATTACTTAGTGGACTCTTGGGTGTGGCGGTCGTTGATCCCTAATTTCTTGATCATCTTCCTTGTCTTCATTGTCTTCATCTGCCCTTTGATCAATGTCCTCCTCTTGAGGTGGCTCATCCTCTTGATCTTCATCATCATCATCTTGAGCCTGATCCTCATCTTGTGTGGGTGGAGATGCTTGCATGGAAAATGATGGTTGATCTTGTGCTTGTGGAGGCTCTTCGGATTCCTTAGGACACATATCCCCAATGGACATGTTCCTTAGCGCGACGCACGAAGCCTCTTCATCATCTAGTTCATCAAGATCAACTTGCTCCACTTGGAAGCCATTAGTCTCATCAAACACAATGTCACAAGAAACCTCAACTAATCTAGTGGATTTGTTGAAGACTCTATATGCCCTTGTGTTTGAGTCATAACCAAGTAAAAAAGCCTTCTACAGCTTTAGGAGCAAATTTAGATTTTCTACCTCTTTTAATAAGAATAAAGCATTTACTCCTAAAGACTCTAAAATATGAAACATTGGGCTTTTTACCAGTAAGGAGTTCATATGATGTCTTCTTGAGGATTCGGTGAACATATAACCGGTTGATGGAGTAGCAGGCGGTGTTAATCGCCTCAGCCGAAAATCAATCCGGTGTCTTATATTCATCAAGCATGGTCCTAGCCATATCGAGTAGAGTTCTATTCTTCCTCTCCACTACACCATTTTGTTGAGGGGTGTAGGGAGAAGATAACTCATGCTTGATGCCCTCCTCCTCAAGAAATCCTTCTATTTGTGAATTCTTAAACTCCGTCCCACTGTCGCTTCTAATTTTCTTGATTCTCAATCCAAACTCATTTTGAGCTTGTCTCAAGAATCCTTTTAATGTCTCTTGGGTTTGTGATTTTTCCTGCAAAAAGAACACCCAAGTGAAGCGAGAATAATCATCTACAATAACTAAACAGTACTTACTCCTGCCAATGCTTATGTAAGCGATCAGGCCAAATAGGTCCATGTGGAGTAGCTTGAGTGGCCTATCCATCGTCATGATGTTCTTGTGTGGATGATGGACTCCAACCTGCTTTCCTGCTTGGCATGCGCTACAAATCCTGTCTTTTTCAAAATAAACATTTGTTAGTCCTAAAATGTGTTCTCCCTTTAGAAGTTTGTGGAGATTCTTCCTTCCAACATGGGCAAGCCGAAGATGCCAGAGCCAACCCATATTAGTCTTAGCAATTAAGCAAGTGTCTAGTTCAGCTTTATTATCATTAAAATCCACTAAATATAGTTGACCATCTAACACTCCCTTAAATGCTACTGAATCATCACTTCTTCTAAAGACAGTAACACCTATATCAGTAAATAGACAGTTGTAGCCCATTTTACATAATTGAGAAACAGAAAGCAAATTGTAATCTAAAGAGTCTACAAAAACAATAGAAATGGAATGGTCAGGAGATATAGCAATTTTTCCCAAACCTTTGACCAAATCTTGATTTCCATCTCCGAATGTAATAGCTCATTGGGGATCTTCATTTTTCTCGTATGAGGAGAACGTTCTCTTCTCCCCTGTCATGTGGTGCACCCGCTATCGATTATCCAACTTGATCCACCGGATGCATAAACCTATAAAACAAATTTAGGCCTTGTTCATGGGTACCCAAATGGTCTTGGGTCCTTTGACATTAGAAACAAGCACCTTGGGTACCCAAACACAAGTCTTTGGACTCTTGTGTTTGCCCCCAACATATTTGGCAACTAGCTTGCCTGATTTGTTAGCTAAAACATATGATGCATAAAAAGTTTTAAATGAAATGTTGTGTTCGTTTGATGCAGCAGGAATTTTCTTTCTAGGCATTTTAACATGGGTGGTATGCCTAGAGCTAGAAGCCTCATTTTTATACATAAAAGTATGATGAGAAACATTATGAGGTTTCCTAGCATGAATCTTCATAATTTTATGTTCGGGATAGTTTGCAGGATATAAAAATATAGCCCTCTCTATCCTGAACCGTGGGAGCCTTGCCCTTAACAAAATTAGACAGTTTCTTAGGGGCATTAAGCTTGACATTGGATTGGTTCCCTTGTTGGAACCCAATGCCATCCATAATGCCAGGGCGTCTCCCATTATAGAGCATGCTTCTAGTAAATTTAAATTTTTCATTTTCAAGTTCATGCTCGGCAATTTTAGCATTTAATTTAGCTATGTGATCATTTTGTTGTTTAATCATAGCAAGGTGATCATCAATAGCTTGAATATTAACATCTTTACATCTAGTACAAATGGTGACATTTTCAATAGTAGATGTAGATGTTTTGAAAATACTCAATTTCTCAATCTTAGCATTTAAATTATCATAATCAATTTTAAGACTAGAAATTGACTCATTGCAAACATTCAACTTTTCAATCTTTGAAACTAAACTAGCATTCTCAGTTCTAAGACTTGAAATTGAATCATGACAAATGCTAAGCTCCTTAGATAAGTTTTCACATTTTTCTACTTCCTGAGCATAAGAATTTTTCAACTTAACAAATTTTTTATTTTCTTTAACGAGCAAGTCCTCTTGGCATTCCAAGAGATCATCCTTCGTTAATGGTCTCAATTAATTCATTCAATTTTTTCTTTTATGCCATGCTAAGGTTGGCAAAGAGAGAAAGTAAATCTTCTTCATTATCGCTAGAACTACCCTCATCACTAGATGTAGTATATATGGGGGTACTTCTAGAATGTACCTTCTTCTTCTTGCCATCCTTTGCCATGAGGCACTTGTGGCCGACGTTGGGGAAGAGGAGGCCTTTGTTGATGGCGATGTTGGCGGCATCCTCGTCGGAGGAGGAGTTGGTGGAGCTCTCATCGGAGTCCCATTCCCGGCACATGTGCGCATCACCGTCCTTCTTCTTGTAGTATCTCTTCTTCTCCTTCTTCTTCCCCTTCTTGTCTTCATCCTTGTCACTTCCACTAGAAATTGGACATTTAGCTATGAAAAGATCGGACTTACCACATCGGTAACACACCCTTTTGGAGCAGGGCTTGTAGTCCTTCCCCCTCCTTTGCTTGAGGATTTGGCGGAAGCTCTTGATGATGAGCGCCATTTCCTCATTATCGAGCTTGGAGGTGTCGATTGGAAGCCTACTTGGTGTAGACTCCTCCTTCTTCTCTTCAGTTGCCTTGAACGCAATGGGTTGCACCTCTGGTGTAGAGGTGGCGCCTTACTCCAAGTTGACAATGTGTCTGGAGTCTTTGATCATAAGTTCAAAGCTCACAAATTTGCCAATTACTTCCTCGGGAAACATCTGTTTATATCTAGGGTCTCCACGGATTAGTTGCACTTGAGTGGGATTATGAAAAACAAGTGATCTAAGAATAACCTTGACCATCCCATGGTCATCCCACTTGGTGCTCCCGTGGTTGCGCACTTGGTTCACCATTGTCTTAAGCCGGTTGTACATGTCTTGCGACTCTTCTCCTTTGTTGAGGACAAATCGACCGAGCTCGCCCACAATCGTCTCCCGCTTGGTGATCTTTGTCACCTCATCCCCTTCGTGCGCAGTTTTGAGGACGTCCCAAATTTCTTTGGTGCTCTTTAACCCTTGCACCTTATTATACTCCTCTCGACATAAAGAGGCGAAGAGTATAGAAGTTGCTTGGGAATTAAAGTGTCGTATTTGGGCGACCTCGTCCGAGCGTAGTCCTCGTCCCCCACCTCTGGTGCCTGTGCTCCAAACTCAACAATATCCCAAATACTTTCGTGGAGTGAGGTTAGATGGTGCCTCATTTTATCACTCCACATACAATAATCTTCACCATCAAAATATGGTGGTTTGCCTAGGGGTACAAAAAGTAATGGAGCGCGCTTTGAAATACGGGGATAGTATAGGGGCATCTTACTATACTTCGTGCGCTCATGGCGCTTAGAAGTAGTCGACGACTCAGTGTTGGACGTGGAGGGTGACAAAGAGTCGGTCTCGTAGTAGACCACCTTCTTCATCATCTTCTTCTTCTTGTCACCTCTCCGATGTGACTTGATGGAGGAAGAGGATTCCTCCTTATACTTGTTGCTGGACTCCCTTGAGAGAGTCCTCCCCGAGCCTGCGAGCTTTTCGCCAGTCATGATCTCCCTCTTGGCGTGATCTCCAGACATCACTTCGAGTTGGTTAGGCTTTTAATGAAGCACTGGCTCTGATACCAATTGAAAGTTGCCTAGAGGGGGTGAATAAGTGAAACCTAAAATTTATTAACTTTAAACACACACTAAGGCCAGGGTTAGCGTTAGAATTAAATTCAAGTCCAAAAAGATTGTTTCTCTTGCTAGGAGTTGCTCAAAAGATGCGGATGACGAATGGGAGCAAACTCAAATCAATACTAGCAAGGAAATGTTAGAGAGGGAAAACAAATCAAACGAGAATCAAAGCGAGTGAACACGATGATTTGTTTTACCGAGGTTCGGTTCCAAAGAACTTAGTCTCCGTTGAGGAGGTCACAAAGACTGGGTCTATTTCAACCATTTCCCTCTCTCAAACGGTCACTTAGACCGAGTGAGCCTTTTCCTTAATCTCAAGGGTCACTTAGACCCTGCAAGGACCACCACACACTTAGGTGTCTCTTGCTTCGATTACATGTCTCTTGAGAATAAGAAGGAAAAAAAGGTCAAACCAAGCGACAAGAGCAACAAAAGAACACAAGTGATCCTCTCACAAGCCATAATGCACTAGAGTTGATTTTGGGGCTTTGAGTGGATTGATTGCTTTGATTGTGTCTTGGAGTGTTGGGCTTTTGCTCTTGCAATGAATGTAGATTTCAGAAGGCTTGGATGGGAGTGAATGAGGTGGTTGGGGGTATTTATAGCCTCCCAACCACTTCTAGCCGTTGGCTGATTTCTGCTGGCGATGGGCACACCGGACTGTCCGATGCGCCACCGGACATTCACTGTGCACTGTCCGGTGCACGCCACGTCAGCGCAACCGTTAGGGTTCGGAGCTGGTCGACCATTAGAGTGTTTATCGTCTTGCTGCACCGGATAGTCCGGTGCCCTCTGACTTCTATGCTCTGACTTCTGCGCGGCACTGTTCATCACTGTTCACTCTGCATAGTCGACCGTTGGCGCGTAGGGAGCCGTTGCTCCGCTGGCTCACCGGACAATCCGGTGGCACACCAGATAGTCTAGTGAATTATAGTGGAGCACGCCTCTGGAATTCTCGAGAGTGGATGGTTCATCTCTTATACGGCCTGGTGCACCGGACACTGTCCGGTGCACCAAATTCTAGCACACACAAGTCCTTTTTGCTCCAAATAAATTGTGTCCCCTAACTAAATTCTTTCTTGGTTTGTGTTGAACCTTATGTACCTGAGATAAATAAAATTTAGACAAACTAGTTAGTCCATGTGTTTGTGTTTGTCGTCAACCACCAAAACTAATTATAGGAAATGGTTGACCCAATTTCCCTTTCAGAAAGTTGTGCTACAACGGTGAAAACAATCCCTGAGATGAGATGTAATACCCAAATTTGTATATCATATAATAGGAGTGTTTTGCCTCCATTTCATTGGACATGTGAATAGCCACATTTAAAATTAATAAATAGATGATGATACTTAAATAAATATGCATCATGCTGAGGTTTCATTTTGCATGCATTTTGTGACAATATAAAAATAATGTAAAAATAAATATATTAATACCCAAATTGAAATTTAAGACCTAAAGGAAATTCTAGGATTTGAGAAAAGAGAAGAAAATACTAAACAAATGAGATAAAATAAATATATAAATAAGATTATATTTCTTCCACTAATATTTGAATTTGGTACATTTTGATCAATGGTGAATCTCATAACAAAATTTAAATTCAGGTTTGAATTCTAAAAATAAAGAGGAAAAAGAATTCAGAAAAGGAAATGAAAAAGAAAAGGAAAAAGAGCCTGTTGGGCTAGAATACACGTTTTTGGCCCATTCCCCTCTTATTCCGCGCGCTCGGCCCAGCTCGGGAGACGGTGCCGACATGGGGGGACCAACGGGCAGTCTCTCCCTCGTGTCCGCCCTCACCTCCTCACTGGCATGTGGGCCACTGCTGTCCTCCGCTTAGCTCGCGCGCGTTTGGCTGACGGGTGGATCGGGTCCGCGGCACCTTCCCCTCCAACTAACGCCGCTTATGGGGGGATCGCAGCGGAGCACGCCCGGTCATGCAGCTCGTGGGAGGGTGCACCAACTCGCCGAATTCTGTGGATGCGCAAGCCTATAAGCCCCGGGGACTCCGCCATAGTCGCTAGTGCTTGACCGTGAAACCCACAGCGAGGAAGAGAGGAGAGGGAGTGCGGGGTAAGCTCGCCGTCATAGATGAACGACGGTACTTGTTGTCCGCCTTGTTCCACAAGCTGGTTTGGGTCATTAGTGGCACCTTGGCGGACTGCGAGGAGTGAACTCGTCCTCAGGTCGTCGCACAATCCTCCCCGACCTCTGTTAAGGCTGCGGATCGCCCTCGCCGTGGACGACTGTCTCTGCGGCCACCTTCACTTTGGGTAAGTGTCCCAAATCCTCTAATGCATCTATGGATTGGAATACATTCAACGAGATTAGGAATTGCGAGGCAGGGTTCAAACTAATTTCTCATCGGAGCTTCAATTTCACCGTCGAGTCCGCCTCAACGTGGTTGATGTCGAACTCGTCCCTCTTGGCAGAATTAAAACCTCCTTTAGGATTCGTCATTGCTCACTTGTCATAAATCAACTAGTCGAAGGGGGAATTGGGGAACTATGGCGCTGTGTCGTGGACTCTGGCCATGGCGCCGCCGCGGAGGCCAATCTCCGCCGCGGTCCGAGTTCCAGAAAAGGGGGGAAGGGGGGATCGCGCGGGCAGTGCGGTTGGGCCATTGATCCACTCAGCAACGGCCGCGATGGTGAGGAAGCCACCTGATGCTAGAAGATTTGATCCAAGTCGTGGCTGATTAGATGGACGGCTGTGATTTACGGCGCTTAACGATTCACGGGGACGGACTCGAACCGTCTGATCTGATCGGACAGGAGCGGGGTCATGTACCGATTCGGGTGGCTTGGATCTAATCCAAGCCGTCTATCTTCAATCGTGCGGTCCAGAGCTCACCGTACCCTTTCGCCATGTACGTTTTGCAAATAAACCTCGAGCTTGTTATAAATCAACCTGCAGTCCTGCATATAGCGCTCTGTGTCTTAGGAACGCTTCTGTAACAGCCCCTGGCTTTTGTTTAGATCATGCGCGTAGTCCAGAGAACATATAAATTAGGTAAATAAATATGGAAATGGATTTTTAATGTAAAAACAATTCCTAAAACTTGTTTAATTCATAGAAAATTTATATTAAGTCCAAATTGATCCATTCTAGTTTCTATAATTTTGTAATATTATTGTTTATCAACTAGTGTCTCTGTTTTGACATGAAAATGATATTAAAATTTATCTCTTAATTAACTTTGTATCAGATACATAAAACCTTTAGAAATTCATAACTTAAAATCCATAACTCCAAATTTAATGATTCTTTTTCCTATGACCTCATTTTAGTATGTAGATTATTAATATGTAATTTGTATACATGTTTGGTGTGATGTTAATTTCCGCTTTGTACTCTGATTGTTTGTATTGTGGCGAGTAGAAGAGCCAGTGGTTGAGGATCCCGGTGTTCAGCAGGTGCATGTAGAAGTTGCTGAGTAGGAGCTCATTGAAGACAAGTTGTGCCCTTGAACACTTTTTACCCAATAATGTTCTTTATTATCATTTATCAATGCATAGGTTTAATTTTGATGGGACTCAATAGGTCACCCTAGATCAGTTGTCCTTTTTACCTTATTCACCTCTGAATCATTTGGGTAGTTTTGCTATTGCTCTATATGGTTTTCGATTTAATATTACATTATCTTCATGTTCCAATTACACTGTTATTTTATTTATGTTCATGTCAAGATCATTAATTTTAATTGGAACATGGAGCTTAACTTGAGAAACACGTGCCACCACAAGGGTGGAATGGGACCCCTTGGCTAACTAACTAGGAAAGCTAGTAGAGGACTACCTTACCCGATAGGGGCAAGGGCAGTAGGGGAGTAGGCGTGTAGGGAGGTTCCCAGGTTGATTTTGCTGCGATGGCGGTCAGACGGGGGATTCCAGCATTGCTCTTCCTAGAAACTATAGCGGGTTTTTTGAAGCTAGTGGAATCAGGTAAAGGCATCGTAGTGTTGCCCTGCCTCGCTTCCTTGGTAGAGGAGTATGGGAGTCGTGATCCCTTGGCAGATGGGTAACATGACTTGTGGGTACAGGGTACAACCTCTGCAGGGTGTAAAACTAGTATACTAGCCGTGCTCGCGGTCATGAGTAGCTCAAGACTCTCGCATGATTAATTTAAGGAACTAAATTCAATTTTTCATTTGCATTGCATGGGATTTATTATTAATTTTGTTCTACTTTTAATTTCGGTATGGTATTTACTTACATTTAGTAATTGCTAATAAAATTTGACCAACTTATTAAAAGCAATGCTCAGCTTTAACCCCTATTATTGACCAGCCTTACACATCACATGAGCTCCCATCTTTGGCGAGTTCAAGCACATTATTCCCCACGACTTGTTGAGCTATGATATTTTGTGAGCTCACACTTGCGATATATAAATCTTCCACAGGAGAAGAACAGGTGTCTAGGAGGAGCCGCACAATGAGGAGTTCGACTTGATCTAGTGGCATCTCCCAGTCGACTTTATAGCGCCAAGGATGGACTTTAGTTTGCTTTATATTTATCTTTTATTTTTTAAGACTTCCGCTATGTAATAAATATCTTTATGACATTGTGACATTTATCTCTATACACTCTGTTATTATATGTGTTGTCTTCTTTGGCGCATATATGAGGTACACCTGACTTTATCCCTTAAATCCGGGTGTGACATGAGAACTTGAAGCGACGACTAAAAAGACGAATCAAAAGATGAAGGTCTTCATATTCCGAGTGTCAAAGGAGTTGTGGACACTCGGTATAGAATTAGGTCTTTGATTTTTATTTTAGCCGTACTATAAAGAGGGATTGCGGATGAGTAGTTTGACCAAGAGATTTCTAGTGTAGTGTTGGTGCATATTCACACTCACATCTAGTACTAGGTGTAACTCTTTAACACACTCACAAGATAGAATGAAAACAGTTTAGGAAAACCAAAGGAAAAAGGGCTTAGGGTTTCTGTCTTAGGGGCACCGGACTGTCCGGTGTGCATCAGACTGTCCGTGCGCCCCTTGATAGTGGGGTCAGCCAGCCCCGGGCAGTGCCTCTGCCGCCGAGAAAACCCGAGAGCAACGAGTTTGGAAAATGAATTTTAGTTGTCACACTGGACTGTCCGATGTGCACCGGACAGCTACTATTCACTGTCTGGTGCACCATTAGCCCAATGGCTAGCTGTCAGAACTAGCAGTTGGAGCCGACCGTTGGCGCAACGGTGGCGCATCGGACTGTCCGGTACGCCCATGCGCAGAACACCCTGGTAACGGCTAGTTTGGTGGGTGGGGCTATTTATACCCCATCCACATACCTCATTGAGTGTCTTGCTGCCCACATTGAAGCCCACACATTGCTAGAGCATTGCTAGTACCACTGAAAGTGCATTCATCCCTTTTGTGAGTTTTGGTGATTTGGATAACAACACATTTAAAGGTCTAACGAGTTTGCTAAGTGTTGAACAGGAAATTTAGTATGATGAACATACTTGAATAGTGTATTATGATCAGTAAACGAAGGTTCAACACGAGGTTAAATAACCAGTGAGACAATGAAAATGGATATAATATGGTCTCTATATTGGTTTGAATATATATGGACAAGACCTAAGAAATCACTACATACATATGATCAGAATAGAGGATAAAGTGATTAAGAGGACTGGTTAAGCCAAAGTGGATAAGATATGAGGAATCGTGAATTGGCTTGACCATATTACTATTAGTCCATATATGCTTCTATGAGAATCAAACTAGAGCTTGATTAATCTTAACAGTTATATCTAGAAGACATTCAAGCAAGGTTCACAATATTGAAGAAATGATTCTCTCAATGGATGCTCAATTTGATGTGACTCAAGAATGGCTTGATAGGGTGAAGATAGCAAGGAAAGGGCTTCGAGGAACTAAGCGAAGGTGAAGGTCAAGCGACGGCTTGTAGACCGAGGTACCATGGCTAAGGTGAAGAAGAGAGTACTTGCACTAAGTCGATGAACTAATCAGCTATGAAGAGTTATAACATGTTGATGCATCAGTAAGGTGACTTGAAGCCATGATTTGAACTCATATAAGGTGATATGGTACAAGTCACTGGGTTTGATTTGAGTTTGCTTCAAAAGGTGAGACAAAGATGTTTGTGATCCTTATGAAGCAATGCCATGGAGAAATCACACATGAGACACCAATGACTCAAGGAGTTTACTTCATTATATTTTATTTAACTTGAGTATAGGAATCGTCGTACTATAAAGGGGGATCCAAAAAGAAGGTTGGTGTTTGCCAAAGCTCAAACCTCTCTATTCAAAAGCTATTTTTGAAAAGCAAAAATTTCTTTAACGTTCTTTGGTTGACCGTGGTTAGGGTTGAGAAACCTAGAGTGTTCTTGCTGAAAAGCAGCTGAACTTGTTCAGCTGCAGCTGAGCTTTTCAGCTGAGCTGGACTTCAGCTGAGCTGAGCTCCTTCAGCTGCAGCTGAGCTTTTCAGCTGAGCTGGACTTCAGCTGAGCTGAGCTTCTTCAGCTACAGCTGAGCTTTTCAGCTGAGCTGGACTTCAGCTGAGCTGAGCTTCTTCAGCTACAGCTGAGCTTTTCAGCTGAGCTGAACTTCAGCTGAGCTGAGCTTTTCAGCTGGGCTGAACTTCAGCTGAACTCAACTTCAGCTGTGAACATCTTTGACCATACACCAGCTGAACTTGCCTCCGGGCAGTTGAGCTGGGGTTTTCTCTCCTAAACTCACTGGTCAAGACCAGTTGAACTGGTCCTGAGGGGCAGTTCAGCTGGTCTCTGACCCCTCTGACCTCTGTTCTGCAGTCTGCAGTCAGACTGGCAAACAGGTCGCCAGAGCTGTCAGGGGCGGTTCAACCGCCCCCCCCTGGGCGGTTCAACCGGTCTTGGTCAACTTGACCAGTCTGCAGGTCAGTCTGCGCGTCAGTCTGCCAGTCAGACTGGCAGACAGGCTGCCAGGCCTGCCAGGGGAGGCTCAACCGCCCTGGGGGAGGCTCAACCGCCCTCAGGCAGAAAAATCTGCCCAACGGCTAGTTTTGAGCTCCACCTATATATACTACCTCCTACCTCTCTCCCCACAGAAAAGAGCACGATTTGAACTCCATTTCTAACCCAAGAAACACCTCCCTCTCTCTCTCACACATCTCTTGCCTCTCCCATTTCAAATCTTTGGAGAGAAATCTTTGAGTGAGCTTGAGAGCTGCGGTTTTGTGCTTCATCTCTAAATCTCTCTTGCTCTTCTTCTTCATTCGAGCTTTGGTACTACATCGAGTTCTTTGTGGATTCATTACTCTTGGAGCTTCTAGCTCCTAGACGACTAGGTGTCTCTTGTGAGTCTCCAAATCTTGTGGAAGACCACAAGAAAGTTTGTATTACCCGCTCGTTTGAGCAAAGATTAGTGTGTGAGCTTGACCTTTGTGGTCGGCAAAGGGAGGATTAGGGTTGAAAGAGACCCGGCTCTTTGTGGGCGCCTCAACGAGGAAGTAGGGCACCTTGGTGGTGTGACCGAACCTCGGGATAAATCTTGTGTCTCTTGTGTTCTTGCTCATTGTGTTTGTTTGTGTTCTTCGTTCTCTCACCATTGCGTGGAAGATTTGTTTATATCTTTTTGGTGTGTGAATTTTGAGAAGTGCCATTCTCAGATCTACTACTTTGAACCCTGTGGATCATTTAGAACATCTCATTTCCAAAGTTAACTAGGTGAATTTCAAGATCAATTCAGTTTTACCCAGTTTGCTTCTAGTTTTTGTTGAAAAAGTTTTAACTTGCCTATTCACCCCCCCTCTAGGCAACTTTCAATTGGTATCAAAGCCTAATCCTCGTTCTAACGCTTAACCGCGTGAGGAAAGATCATGTCGGGGGGTCTAAGAAACGAAAGTGCTTCTAAGCTTGAAAAAGTTGAGGTTGCCTCGACTTCATCTTTTGGTGCAGATGTTGATCCTAGGGCAATATACCTTGCCATGAGAATCGCCGAAAGGATGTTCCTCAAAATGAAGGAAGATGAGGCGAAGAACATTATTGAAGAAGAAGAAAATGATCGATGGAGACCAAACGACGAATCCACCTCTTCACAAGGTTCGTCTTTCAAATCCACTTCTCATATGTGCTTTGTTGCTAATGAGAGTGACAGTGAAAGCGAAAGTGAGGATGAGGAGGAGCATGAAAGTGACAGTGAAGATGAGGATGATCTTCAAAAGTTCTTCGCTCAACTAAGTAAGAAGAACCGGATGAGCCTGCTCAAACTCATGAAAAGAGCGGAAGAACAAAAGGAAATGCTTCATAAGCAAGAAGATATCCTCATCGGAAAAATCAAAGACTTGGAAAAGTTGACCAAAGAGCATGAGAAGCTAAAGTGCTCTCATGATGATTTGGTTCAAAGGTATGAAGACATTTCAATTGAGCAAATTAAAGCTATTAATCATTCATCATATATTGCTCAATTAGAAAATAAAAATGCTATGCTCAAGAACACGGTAGAAAAGCTAAACATTGAAAATCTAGCTTTACAAGAAAAACATGATATGCTTGTGTGCTCTCATAATAAATTTATGGATTCACATATCATGTTAGAAATGGCTCATGAGGTTGTGTTAACTAATTTTAAATCATACCAACCTCACATATGCACATGTACTCAAGTAGAAACTATATTATTATGTGCTAACAAATGTTGCTCTCAAGAAAGCCAATCTTCCATTGAGCCAGAAATTTCAGGAATTAGTGATATTTCTATCACACAAGAAAATAAAGAGCTCAAGGAAGAAGTTGGAAGGCTAAGAAGGAGCTTAACTATTTTGAAGGGAAAGTGTCATGCTCAACCTTTTCAAGATAACCGTGATAATATGGTGAAAAAGCTTGAGAAGAGGACAACCGTAGCATGCACAAAACCCCTTCAAAAGAATACCAAGCTTTCCAAAAAGGGCATGAGCAAAATTCATGGTAAGAAAATTAATACTCATACTATTTGCTCTAACAATGTACCTATGTGCTTCAACAAAGAAAGATCAAAGAGAAGCAATAGAAGGTGCTATGGATGCAAGGAGAAGGGTCATGAAATTGATTCATGCCCCCACATGAAGAATCAAGACCTTGCACGATCAAGAAAGATGACCATCAAAAGGGATGAAAGCAAAAGGCAAATGCATTGCAAGGACAAGCATCACATTTGCTACAATTGCCGTGAAAAAGGTCATCTATTCAAGGTTTGTCCAAAGGATAAAACTCCTAAGCCTAACTTGTCAATACATTCAAATATGCTTAGGAGACCCAAATTTGACTCTTGTGCTAGAAAGGTGATGAGTTCACCACATTCTAGGACCAAGGCTATTTGGGTGCCTAAGTCCTTATTGGCTAACCTTGATGGACCCATCCAAAGATGGGTACCAAAATGTACTTGATAAGTTTTGCAGGTACCCACAGATGATATGAAGCTTTGGGGTGCTTGAGCGGTTTAACTCAATTCTTATCTCAAGCTATCAATATTACATTGTCTATCCTTTAAGATTGACCCAAAGATGAATTGAGATTGTTATATCACTAACTTCATATTCATCTCTAGCAAGAACTTGTGTTGTAGGGAATAAAGATTAACCTTTGTGGAATCAAGCAAAAGGCCTACAACCAAGTGATATCCAAAGGATGGTAACAATTAATTCTTAAGTGCACATTGCTTTTAATTGGTATATTCCTTTGTGTCTTTTGTAGCCACATAGGAAAAATGAAGCACTTGAGAATGAACTTAAAAGATTTTACCTTGCCTTGGAAAAGATATAATTATATGGTAGATTGCAAGTTCATATTTTTATATTATGACAATCTACATGCTTTAAATTGATTGTATGTATCTTGTGGCATATTTCAAGTTAATCATCATATTATTGCCATGACCTAGACATAAAGAGTATTATCCCATGTTCGTAAATGAATAGAGTGCTAAGTAAGAAATTCAAATTCTTAAGGCACTTAACAAAAGGGGAATTCTCTATATGACTAGAGTTGTGAGACTAATGTTTTTAACTTAGTGATTTATGTAGTTTCACAACATGAGAATGTGTTTCTCAAATGGAGTGTGCCATTCAACATTCAAATAAGATCGAACCAATACTATGTGATGTATTCATTCTTTCTTAAATTGGTTTTGAGTCTTCTACATTAATCACTCACCATGCTATGAATTAAACTTGCCATGTAAACTTAATTAAATAATCATGCTACTTTCATCTTTTTTTACAATTGATGTTATGCATGATGCTTGTAAGGGTAATTTAGTTCATATCATGAGGTTTCCTTGTTTTAGTAACCTTCTTGTCATTCATATAATAGAAGTTGCTAAATAGGAAACTATTGCTTGTGTTTCTAATGCAATCTCTTTTAAGCTATTTCATGAAATTCATAATTAGAGATTGTGCTCTTTCAATTGGTAAAATCACAAGCATTAAAGGTTAATCTTCACCTAAAAGAAAGATTAGGAATGCTCAAGGCAAAGGTATGGAACAAATTGCTTCAATTGGTAGTTGATCAATAGTAGTTCCTTTCAAGTGACATTCTTTCAATTGGTAATAATCTATTCCATGGAAAGAAATGTCATTATGAAGGTTAAATTCTTTTGTCTTAAATTTGTAAATTAGTGCATATTGTGAATTCACTGCTCCATGTGCATTAACTTAAAAGGAATTTAATTTATGCCTTTATGCCTCATAAATGATGATTTGTTTGCCATTCATATATATAGATATCATCATTCATTAAATACTTCCTTGTACTACTAATACCTCTTTTCAAAGTGTTTTATCAACTAGTTTTTAAAAGAAAAAAAGATAACAAAGAAGGAAGTCTCCACAAATGATGAAAAGAAGAATACTAAAGTGACACCACCACCGATAGTAAGATCTTTCAAATTGGTACAACAAATGGTACGTTCTATATGGTGGTAAGTATTCTTAGGCATAAGTTAATTCATTGCAAATTTGTCATGCCTTGACCATGATATGTAATGTACTTCTCATGAGACTCTTAACTGAATTGAAAGTGCATGTGGCAAGTCATTCAAATACTCGATGCACATATCTAGTGGGAGAACATTATATATCTTGTGTCGTAGAGAATAAGTTTCCCTTGAGTAAGCTATACTAAGACAATCCATAATGGTTAATTTGTATCTCATTCATATGGATTGTAATCTTTGTTTTCTAAATAGCTACTCTTGATGCAGTTTAAAATTCCCTTATCGTTAAATCTAAAAGTGCATAAGAATCTTTTTGTTGATATTCATCACATACATATGCACTAATATGGATATGATTTTTAAACTGTAAAAGGTACAATTAGTGATCCATACTCTCTAAATTTTGGAAACCCATATTATTGATATCTTAGAAATCAACTTTAATCGGTATCCATATGCTTCATATTGAATTGGATCACTAAGTTGTAAATTCCATGCATAACTTGTCTTTATGATATGAATGCTTGTGCGACTAACCTTGATAAGCTAGGTGCACCCAAGGTCAAGCTAGGTTCATCATCAAGAAGGCAACACAATGATGTATCAAGAAAAGGAGAAAAGGCTTCTATTCTTGACTCTAGCTTTTATCTATGTGATTAAATATTAACTTGAAACCATGTAAGTTGGTTGTCAAGTATATGTGGGTGCCTACACAAAAAGAAAGGTCACAATAAGGATTGTGTGGGTACTCAAGGCTCTTCCTACTAATCTCAAAGGACCCAATTCAAATTGGGTACCAAGATATGAAGCTTAAACTTGTTTTGCAGGATCACACCTTCAATGGATCAAGTTCGATGCTCGATAATGAATGTATAAATCATATTTGGAGATAGTAGCAAGAGTGTAACAACTAAATCTCAAGTGCATATTATTTTCAAATCTTATCTTTTTGTGACTTTTGTAGCCACTAAGGAAAAAGAAGCACTTGAGGATATACATCAGTTGTTGATTATGAAATAAAGGTCTAATTGGAAGATGAATGAATATTATCATATGGTGAACAATCCAAAATTATGTGACGTATTCTCTATCTAGTTAATTTGGATTTGATTCTTCCTTATTAGACATTCACCATAATATGGATTAAGTCAGCCCTTTAGACTTCATTGAACAACCATGCATATTATTCATGTCATTCAAAATATATTGTGCATGAGGGCTCAAGGAAAATTTAGTCCATATTATGAGATTTCTTTATTTTAGCAACACACTTGCCTTCCACATATAAAGGGTTGCAAAATAAGAAACTAATGCTTGTGCTACTAATGCCATCTCCTGTGTTGAGTTTATCCATAGAAAATCTATATTAAGAGATGGTGCTTATTATTAAATTGGATAAATCACAAGCTTAAGGGATACTATTCAACTAAAGTAAGATGAAGTTGATAAGAGGCCAAGGTATGAAAACTTCCTCTCCTTCAGTTGTTTTAGTATTCTATCCTTAGTGGGATGTACCATAGTATAGGTTAATTTCCTTGCAATATAAAATGTTCAATAGTGCATATAACTTTGAGATCAACTATATGTGTGCACTAATTTAAAGGAATTTAATCTATCCTTTTGGGTTTCAAGAATGATGGTTCATTTTCATCCACATATAAGGATTATCATTTGTGAAACCCTCCCTTGTTTTTCTAATGCTCTCTTTTCTAAGTGTTTCAATAAGGTCCTTCCAAGTGTTTTCAAGATGGATTCAAAATCTACGGATATAAGAGTCTTGGTTGTTTCAATCATTGAGTTTCAATGGGTCTTATATCAAGTATGATTGAACCAAGCCAAGATGAATGAAGTTCAAGATCGCCTGGTTGGATGAAATCATAAAGAGAAAAGAAAACACAGTGAATCAAGAAGGAAGTTGAACTATCATGAAAACCAAATAATGAAGAAGTAGTGACATAATCATATAATATACTTCATTATGAGGTTTGAGGTTCATATTAGCATGCTTTACCCTTCAAGATTTCAATTGATATACTTTCAGTTCTTAAATCTTCAATTGGTTTAATTTTCATCATCTATATAAAGCATGTTATGTTAAGCCAAGATATAGTACAAACATCTCCTTTAACCTCACATTGTTAATGTGTATAAGAGTACTTTGTGTACTCTTGCATGCACAAATTGATGGAGAGTTTAGCCTATATCTTGTGAGACTAATGATTTCTTTCAAGTTCATGTTGTGTAGTCTCACACCTTGGAGAACATCAAATGAGGATGAGTGGTTCCAAGGAAATGATCAAATATTTACCACATGTCACCCCATGGATTAGTTCTATTGGGGAACGATATGTGTTCTCTAGCATAAATTCAATTGTTTCAAATATATTATGCCTTGACCAAGATATATGATGAACTCCTCTAAGAATCTTAATTGAATCAAGTGCATGTTACAAGTAATTTGAGTACTTGATGCATACATTTAGGGGGAGCTCATTCTATATCTTGTGTCCTTAAAGACTAACATTTTATTTTAGTGAATTTGTGTAGTTCTTTGAAGAGAATGAGTTTTTCTTGATCGTTTAAAGAGGATAAGTTTCTCTTTGAAATGTCAAGCCTATCAAAAGCTAAGATAGAAATTCATGATTATAATGAAGACCATATGGCATGGAACAAAGGTGTGTCACTCCATGAATTATTGTATTACATTTGTGTATCTAGGCTCTTACAAGTTAGTGTATGCATGTATATGCATATCATGTCTATTAGTATACCTTTTGATTATGAGTAATTCCTTAAATTGGTACAATTTCACATTTTCATACTTTATTTGTACCAAGGTTCAAATTGTAGGACTTAATCCCCTAGCCTCACAAGTCCAAGTACATAAGCTAAACAAGTATTCATCACTTGTATGCACACATTTAGGGGGAGAATAGTCTATAATTTGAATCTTTGAGACTAACTTCATTTTCAAGTCTATTATGTGTGTAGTCTCAAATTAGAAAGGAATCTTCAAGCAAAGACAATCGCTTCCACTGCAAATTTTGATGGGTATCAAAGATTCTTTGCTCCAATAAATGTATCTTCTATACATTTCATAAGAGAATGAGTTTCTCTTGTATATGCTACTCCAACGTCATCTAAAATTGGTAAATATGTATCACATCTTTTTGGATTACAAATATCTGAAGTAGCATAGCTTATAAATTCTCCTATCTAGAACTTAATTGATTAAATAGTGCACATGTTTCTTATGTTGCATGATTATGTTCAATTGATACTCCTTTTATGCCAATGGTACATTAAGTTGCAAATAAGTACTCTCAACAGGTATCAATTGAATTCATATATATGTGTGCACTAAAACTTGAGGAGAACTTAGTGTAATATGCAATTAGTGATCTGATTATCTATCAAATTGTATCAATTGGTGGTTTTCAATTGATATTTTCGTACATGATCACTAGTTGTATAATTCATACTTGTGCAATTTTCATGTTGCCTCTTGTTGTGATAAGAAAATGCTAGGTGACATCTAGACTCCAGGTATCAAGATTTATCTTTCAGTTAGTATGACAATCTTCATTTGATATCTTGGACCTATGTCACAATTATGCCAACAAGAGCTTGCAAATGAATTCTAAATCCAACACAAGTCTGGAAACCCCTTGAAAAGGTAAAAGGCAAAGGTACATCACTTATGACACTTACCCATTACCTTTGTTCCATCTAAGGACCCTCTTCATGATAGTGTGTTAACATCTTGCTTAAATCATAATTTCTACCATTTATATTCTTTATATCTTTTTTGGAGATTTATGACAAAGGGGGAGAAATTGTGCATTAAAGCTTACCTTTAGTCTTATGTAACTAAGTGTAAGAAGACTTTTGAAAAGGGGGAGAAATAATTGACAAAAGGGGGTTGAATCATAAGTAAAACATAAGATGAAGGAAATTGATGAGTGCATAATATGTCATGAGCATCACGTTTATTTTATGACACACTGCACCCTATGAATAGTATAATATAAGTTGTCTATACTTTGACCTAAATATGTGCTTTTGGCATTTGAGTACAAAAGTGTTATTTTCTGAAATGCACATATTTAGGGGGAGGAAACTATATCATAGGATTTAAAATCTTATTTATCAAATCTTATGTAAGCTTTAAATGTGTTGTCATCAATCACCAAAAAGGGGGAGATTGAAAGTGCATTCATCCCTTTTGTGAGTTTTGGTGATTTGGATAACAACACATTTAAAGGTCTAACGAGTTTGCTAAGTGTTGAACAGGAAATTCAGTATGATGAACATACTTGAATAGTGTATTATGATCAGTAAACGAAGGTTCAACACGAGGTTAAATAACCAGTGAGACAATGAAAATGGATATAATATGGTCTCTATATTGGTTTGAATATATATGGACAAGACCTAAGAAATCACTACATACATATGATCAGAATAGAGGATAAAGTGATTAAGAGGACTGGTTAAGCCAAAGTGGATAAGATATGAGGAATCGTGAATTGGCTTGACCATATTACTATTAGTCCATATATGCTTCTATGAGAATCAAACTAGAGCTTGATTAATCTTAACAGTTATATCTAGAAGACATTCAAGCAAGGTTCACAATATTGAAGAAATGATTCTCTCAATGGATGCTCAATTTGATGTGACTCAAGAATGGCTTGATAGGGTGAAGATAGCAAGGAAAGGGCTTCGAGGAACTAAGCGAAGGTGAAGGTCAAGCGACGGCTTGTAGACCGAGGTACCATGGCTAAGGTGAAGAAGAGAGTACTTGCACTAAGTCGATGAACTAATCAGCTATGAAGAGTTATAACATGTTGATGCATCAGTAAGGTGACTTGAAGCCATGATTTGAACTCATATAAGGTGATATGGTACAAGTCACTGGGTTTGATTTGAGTTTGCTTCAAAAGGTGAGACAAAGATGTTTGTGATCCTTATGAAGCAATGCCATGGAGAAATCACACATGAGACACCAATGACTCAAGGAGTTTACTTCATTATATTTTATTTAACTTGAGTATAGGAATCGTCGTACTATAAAGGGGGATCCAAAAAGAAGGTTGGTGTTTGCCAAAGCTCAAACCTCTCTATTCAAAAGCTATTTTTGAAAAGCAAAAATTTCTTTAACGTTCTTTGGTTGACCGTGGTTAGGGTTGAGAAACCTAGAGTGTTCTTGCTGAAAAGCAGCTGAACTTGTTCAGCTGCAGCTGAGCTTTTCAGCTGAGCTGGACTTCAGCTGAGCTGAGCTCCTTCAGCTGCAGCTGAGCTTTTCAGCTGAGCTGGACTTCAGCTGAGCTGAGCTTCTTCAGCTACAGCTGAGCTTTTCAGCTGAGCTGGACTTCAGCTGAGCTGAGCTTCTTCAGCTACAGCTGAGCTTTTCAGCTGAGCTGAACTTCAGCTGAGCTGAGCTTTTCAGCTGGGCTGAACTTCAGCTGAACTCAACTTCAGCTGTGAACCTCTTTGACCATACACCAGCTGAACTTGCCTCCGGGCAGTTGAGCTGGGGTTTTCTCTCCTAAACTCACTGGTCAAGACCAGTTGAACTGGTCCTGAGGGGCAGTTCAGCTGGTCTCTGACCCCTCTGACCTCTGTTCTGCAGTCTGCCAGTCAGACTGGCAAACAGGTCGCCAGAGCTGTCAGGGGCGGTTCAACCGCCCCCCCTGGGCGGTTCAACCGGTCTTGGTCAACTTGACCAGTCTGCAGGTCAGTCTGCGCGTCAGTCTGCCAGTCAGACTGGAAGACAGGCTGCCAGGCCTGCCAGGGGAGGCTCAACCGCCCTGGGGGAGGCTCAACCGCCCTCAGGCAGAAAAATCTGCCCAACGGCTAGTTTTGAGCTCCACCTATATATACTACCTCCTACCTCTCTCCCCACAGAAAAGAGCACGATTTGAACTCCATTTCTAACCCAAGAAACACCTCCCTCTCTCTCTCACACATCTCTTGCCTCTCCCATTTCAAATCTTTGGAGAGAAATCTTTGAGTGAGCTTGAGAGCTGCGGTTTTGTGCTTCATCTCTAAATCTCTCTTGCTCTTCTTCTTCATTCGAGCTTTGGTACTACATCGAGTTCTTTGTGGATTCATTACTCTTGGAGCTTCTAGCTCCTAGACGACTAGGTGTCTCTTGTGAGTCTCCAAATCTTGTGGAAGACCACAAGAAAGTTTGTATTACCCGCTCGTTTGAGCAAAGATTAGTGTGTGAGCTTGACCTTTGTGGTCGGCAAAGGGAGGATTAGGGTTGAAAGAGACCCGGCTCTTTGTGGGCGCCTCAACGAGGAAGTAGGGCACCTTGGTGGTGTGACCGAACCTCGGGATAAATCTTGTGTCTCTTGTGTTCTTGCTCATTGTGTTTGTTTGTGTTCTTCGTTCTCTCACCATTGCGTGGAAGATTTGTTTATATCTTTTTGGTGTGTGAATTTTGAGAAGTGCCATTCTCAGATCTACTACTTTGAACCCTGTGGATCATTTAGAACATCTCATTTCCAAAGTTAACTGGGTGAATTTCAAGATCAATTCAGTTTTACCCAGTTTGCTTCTAGTTTTTGTTGAAAAAGTTTTAACTTGCCTATTCACCCCCCCTCTAGGCAACTTTCAACCACATAGCCTAGTGAGGTGATTAGAAAATCTTAATCCCATGTTAGGACCTCATTAGTGCAAGTGAGAGCCACCTAGAGCACACACCATATGCATTAGGCTTCTCTTGGTCAAGTGAAAGTCTATGGCTTGTTAATCTTGGAGATCGGTATCACCTAGACGGCTTGGTGGCGTTTGGAGCGCAGTGATCACCTCAGAGGATTTGTTGGTGACCTGGTTCAAGATTGTACGCGGTCGTGAGGGATCCACCACACCGGAGTGGCAAAGGATCTCCTCATAGTGAGCACTTGGTTCTTGCAAGGACCAAGGGGGAGTGATACCCTTGCGCGAGTGCTCCAACGAGGACTAGGGAAGAGTGCCGACTCTTCGATACCTCGGCAAAAAATTGGAGGAGTCTTCTTAACATTGCTTTACATTCCCTATTTAATTTGAGTATTTCACTTTGTTCAATTGCTTAGCAAGTACTTGAAGTAATGACTTAGGATTGTTGTTTTTCTAGTAGTATTTACTTAATGCTAGTAGTTGGTTGAAGTTGGGCTCATGCTTAGGGTTTAATTGTTGTTGAATTTTTAGAAAAGCCTAATTCACCCCCCCCCCCCTCTTGGGCATCATGATCCTTTCAGCCAGTTCAAAATAATCATCAAGAAGAGATTAAATTTACCTTTAATGTTGCCAAATGCGATAGGATATTTGACGAGCTACTAAAAGTGGCAACATTAAATTAACTCATATTATTCTTGCTATGGATGAATTAAAGAGACGTGCTTATTGTAAGTGGCATAATTCTTTTTCCCATGCCACCAATGATTGTAATATTTTTCATCGACAGATGCAATCGGCCATAAATAAGGGTTGATTGCCTTTTGAGGAGATGTAAGTGGACACACAACCATCTCCTGTCAATACAATAGAACCCACATGCAAAAAGGTCTTGCTTCGGCCTGAAGTGGCCGATAAAGGCAAAGACAAAAACACCATTATTGGTGATCTTTGCACGTCAAATATATCACAAGAAGGGATTGCTCAGAAAGCTTTGGCTAGAAAGACTAACAAGTCTGGAGGCACCGGGGGCAGGCTCAACCAAGCAGCCGAGCAAAACTCCTTAACTCGAGCATCTCATACGGTCTGGCACCTGGGTGTGGACGGTCCGGTGCTATCGGTGTTTGGAGCCTGACCGCACACCTGGGGTTGCCCCTCACGGTGCTTTTGGGTAGGACGGTGCTGTTGACTGTAACTCAATGGTTCATGCGAGATGCATGAGAGACGACAGGTGATTTTCTACAGGTTCAGGTCGCTTTGAGATGCGTAACACCCTACGTCTCGGTGGGGGTTTTTATGTGGTAGGTTACAAGAGGAATCTCCGGTATGGAGAGAGGCTGATGAGTTGAGTAGATGGTCGTGTGATCAATGAAAATGATGGGGTACCCCCTAGGCCTTATATACTCGACCGTGGGGCACTACATGCGTATAGGTTGATGACGAGTATCTAAACAATAGTGAACCGACTGAACTTATCTTTCTGTAATCTTGCCAACCTATCCCTAGTTTGCTCTGATATTCAAGGTTTCCCTACGCGGGAAAGTCGGATTGGCACTATGGGTAGCGCTTAAATCCACCGAGTTGCTTGGGGCTAAGTTTGCTTCGTTCTCACGTCGGCCCATTCCACCGGCAGTTCTGCCCTGGCCCACAAAGGGATGGCCCTGCGAGATAATAGGCCCAAAGCCTCTCGCGAGGCCTTCTAGCCTTCTAGTGGACCTGGGGGATATCTGTCCCCCACAAGCCCCCAATCTTTAAGTTGATTTTGAAATAATCAGCCCAAAGATTCTAGGTCCAGCTTGCGAATCTGTGGCTTGACTTCCATTCTGGTGATGGGCGTGCACCTACTGAGCGTTATTCCTGAACTTTAAGTGACTTGAGTAAAAATAGTTTTCTCAAAGGCCCTCGTTCAGTATTGTGGAGATCAGCGTCTTGTCATCGTGCCATGCTTTGGAAGTCGTCATTTGGAACTTTGAGTAGGTTTTTTGAAAACAAACCACTCAAAGGTTTTCACTTCGTGCCTTAGAAATCAGCATTCTGTCATCAACTTGTGCTTTAGAAATCAGCATTCTTTCTCCTGGGATTAAAAATTTATTGGGCGCACCAGAGGTGCACCTAATGGGTGTAGCCCCCGAGATTTGGGTGGATTTTTGAAAATAATCCACTCAAAGATCTTCATCTTATGCTTTAGAAATCAGCATTTTGTCTTCATCTCATGTTCTTGTGAATTCAAACAATATTGTCTGCCCACTCCTTGTTAGGTCTGCAATTTATTTGATCGATGATAGATTGGACGTTTAGTAGATGGCTCTTGGCTGGTCTTCACTTTGCTCTGCGCTTCAATGCCTCTGCTGACTAGACTTGCAGTTCAGTAGCTATATTTGGATTTCCTTCGATCTCTACCGATCTCTTCCTTCTATGTCAGTACATTCATTGCGTATACTGTATGGATATGACTTCTTCAGAAAATCCAATGAAAATTCATGGTCGTCCCCCCAATGGGTGTGACCAAGGGGCGTCTTGGTACGCAGAGCGTTTAGCACGATGTCCTGGAGTAGTAACTTGATGTGACCGCGAGGTGTAATCATGCTATCCGAGTAGTTGACCTTGGTCCAAACGGTGTCGTGTTACGCGAAGCAGCGCCTGTTGCCTGACTCATTTTTAGGCGGCTTGAATTGCTTATTGAATACTTGTGACTATTCGGCGAGCGTGGTAGGAAGTGGACGGCCACTCCCGTCCTCTATAAATAGCCTGCTTGCACCATTGTTCTCTTCACTTATCCTTCGATCATCTGTTGTTTTTTTTATAACTCCCTTTTCTCCTCCATCTGACCATGGGCAAGGACAAAAAGGGTCGAGATTTGCCTCGTCGCTCAGGCGACAAGAGGAAGCGTGAACCAAGTCCTCCCTCAGAGGACTTTGGCGACTCTGAGTACTCGGAGGAGGAGGTTTCCTCTGAGTCTGAGGGGTCGCCGGTCTATGCTTCCCCCTGGCGTCGTCTGATGACTCAGACAACTCCCAGGGGATAGCCACCGAGGTGTGGACATACATCCGGTCCATCGAGCGCGCCGGGCTCGAAGGCTCAGATGAGTCGGAGGTCTCCTCGGACGAGGAGAACTCTTCTGACTTGTCTGAGGAAGGGAGTGGCGGCGACGGCGATGACGAAGGCGACGGCAGTGGCGATGACAGCGGCGGAGGTGGTGGCAGCGACGACGGCGACGACGGCGGCAAGGGCGGCAGTGAAGGCAGCGGTGGCAGCAGGAGCCACGACGGCGGCAGGGGCATCAAGGGCGACGGCAGCGACGGCGACGGTGGCGACGGTGGCGGCAAGGGCAGCAGCGGCAGCGGCAAGGCCAGTGGCAAAGCGCCACTGGTCTAAATATTAGTATAGATAATTAGTAGTAGTAGTAGTAGTAGTAGTAGTAGTAGTAGTAGTAGTAGTAGTAGTAGTAGTAGTAGTAGTAGAAGTAGAATAATGTAGTGGTAGTTTAGTAGTATAGTGTAGTGTAAGTAGTGTAGTAATGTAATGTAGGGTAATGTAATGTAGTAAAAAGGGGAAAAGGCTGACTCATGATGAGTCAGCTTTTGAGTTTGTGAAAACCCCCTCCAATGTTTAATGAAGAACTTTTAGTTGCTCCGAGTGGTTGTTGTCTTTTGCTGCTTTTTCTGTTTATATGTTTGATAGTTTGTCTATATGCTTGCTGCTGGTGGTATTTTAGAGGCAACCGCCGAGTGATGCCCAATACTGCCGGCACTTTAGAGGTAACCGCCGAGTAATGTCTGACACTGTCGGTGTTTTAGAGGTAACCGCCGAGTGATGCTTGACACTACTGGCGTTTTAGAGGTAACCGCCGAGTGATGCTTTGATACTTTGCTTTCCCGAGTAGTGACTTGGCGCTTTTTAGAAATAGCGCCTAACCCGAGGAAACCCCATTTATACTTGCATCGACGTGCATTTTTGATTTCTAAGCCCTAACTCCACTTTTCCGACTCGAACTACTCTTCTGCTTCCCTGGGATCTCCATCCTGTTCGTTCCACCAACAAGACTGCGATGGCACCAAAGCTGAAGAGTTAGAGCTCCGTTGCGGTAATCATCCCGCCTATCGACCCCAACAGCCAGCTGTCCTTCACGGGTAACCATATGTCCATCATTTCAGAATCCGACCTCCTTCACCTCGTTGACGTTGGGGTTTTTCTTCCGAAAGAGCTCTGCTCTTGGCGGATTTGCCGCGACATCACCGTTCCGACAGAGGATACCCATGAATCTATCGTGTACGTCCCTTTCCTCATTCGCGGACTTGCTCTTCCCATTTCTCCTTTTTTCCGCGGTCTCCTTGACTTCTATGAACTGAATTTAACGCATCTGAACCCTAATTCCATTCTTAAAATTTCCATTTTCATTCATCTGTGTGAGGCCTTTATCAGGATTCTTCCCCACTTTGGTCTATGGAAATACCTTTATCACTGTCGGTCCGGGATGGCCGGGGGACAGCACCACCTTGTTGGCGGCACGAGTCTGGAGCTTCGCCGGGGGAGGAAACAGAGTACCTCAACATTCCTCTCAAGGACAGCATCAAAGGGTGGCGCCTTGAGTGGTTCATTGTGGAGAACCACTGCAGGTCCCTCCCCTCTCGGTCAAGGAGGCAGCCGAATGTTCGCACACCGAGCTAGATAGAATCTTCGACCCTTTCGAAGATAATAGAGGCTAAAGCATTGCTGGCTGAGACCTGCTTGCTGAAGGATAGAGGTCTGACTGCTGAGGCTGTAGCTGCTGACTTCGTGTTCAAGAATAATTAGCCCTTAAAGGATAAGGTTTACCCCGCTTACTTGTATAGCGTCGTAAACGACTCCACCCAGGTCACGAACAGAAGAATCCCCACTGGAGATCTACTCAGTCGACTAAACATGATCCTGAGAGGCAGAGTCTCGAATGCTGGTGCTCCCGTGGCCTATTCTACATGAAACCTGCCGCCACTTAGGCCATTTTTTGAGTTTGTATCCAATCCTCCTGCTCATGACGGTTGCCCGGGTCATAGAGTGTGACCCTCTCCTGCGGATATCGAAGCCTTGATCTCTCCACTTTAGTGCCTTCCCAAAGATGAGAGGCAGACTCACTTCGGGATGCCAGCCATCACTGATGACGCTGAGATAGATGTTGTGCTTAGCCTGCTGGCAGAGGAATCATCCGACTCTACCCGCACCGAGCCAATGGCCATCATGACTAGGTAGGAATTTGGTGAAGAGGTGGAAATTCAGAAACCCGAAGGCGCCTACCCAAAGCGTTCACGCCGAGCGAAATGCCCAACTGTACCTATCGAGGAGAAAAAGAAGAAGAAGCGTCTTCGGCGACTGTCGTGCTTGGGTAGGATGCTGGCCCTTCCGCGCCAGTTCCTGATGATGTCTCGACAGAGGCCGTTCCTGAGGTTGATACCAAGGTTTGTGATCATGCACAGGCTGTTGGATGCATGCTTGACGATGATGAAGAGGAAGAAGAAGAAGAAGTCCCGCTGATCCGCAAGAACAGTCGGCACTATAGAGGAAGTGAGGGGAGTAGCGACATCCCTACTCCAGCTCTGTCGGCCCTTGTCAGTCTTCAGGGACTTTCAATATCAGACTTTGATGAAGTACTAGAGGAAGTCATCCCCAAAGACATGTTATCAGAGCCACCTGCAGATGATATCCCGGCCGTCTATTCAGAGGTCCCAGACGGTGGGCTTTTCTTGCTTGATTCCGTCGGGTAAGAGGTAACCCGAGCGGTGTCTCGTGCATCGTCGACTTTGGAGGGCAGTCTTCCATGCCGAGACGCTGGTCTGAGTCACCCGACTCCCATGGAGGTGGTCGAGGAGCCCTTAGCCTTAGAGGTGGCTACGGTAGAAGACTCAGCCCCCAAGGGTGGTGCTGGCAGTTACCTAGCCCCCGAGGGTGTTGCTGTTAGTGATCTAGCTCTTGTGGGTAGTGCAAGCTACAACCCAGCCCCCGAGGGTGTTCAGGTGGGTTCTCTTTCCCACGCCTCCATGGACGTCCATGTTGGGTCATCCCCATCTCGATCCGATGGGGCAACGGTGGTACGTGCTTCCATAGTTTTAACCGGACAAGTCGCCTTAAAGGTCGGCGATCTAGATGCAAGGAGCCTGCTGTCTGCTAGTGGGGCTGAGGTCACCCCTAATAGCGCTCTTCAGATCGTTCCTGTTAACCTTCCCTCGTCAAGCCATGACTCCGCACCTCCTACCCTAGGTCTACCACTGTTCCTCTCCAATCTTCAAGTGAGTCGGTTTCTTGCTTTACATTGTTCATATTAGTGAATTATCTTTCTTTTGCTCATCTGTCTATGATCACAGGCTTTTGTCAATGGAATATCTGCCCAACTGAAATCCTGTGGTGCCACTGTTCCTGAACAAGCCCTGTCTCTAATGTAGTGGAACCCATTGATCCTCTAGAAACAGATCGATGACTTGAAGGCGCCGAACGCTGGTTAGTGATCTTACAGCTTCCCTAGTTGTTTTTATTGATCAACTTGTTCTTAGTCATGCCTTCCCTTTCAGCTGCGTTGTCGAATATGGCCCAACATTGCTCTGACCTTGAGGAGAAGTATTCTCAAAGTCAAGCCAACTTGGCTCAAACCTCTGCTCTTTTGGACACTGCATGTTCTTTGAATTCCTCCCTCAATGCTCAGCTCGACTCTGAAAGGATGGCGCATGAGGTAAACTCCCTTGGTTGATTTCGCCATGCTATCGTTGATTTGGTATTGAATGTTGCTTCTTGTTCGTAGGAGAAGAAACGAGCACTCGCGACCTCTTGTGACAATCTGGATAGGCTATACTGTGACGCTAGTAACTCCTTGACCATATCGGAGAGGAGCCATCGCTTCACCATGTCAGACCTGGATCATCATCGTCACGAGCTGCAAGTATCCCAAGATGAGGTTCTGCGACTTGGACAACTGTTATCGACCAAGGATTCCACCATCAAGGATCGCGCGCTTCCAAGAAGCTTGTCGCGCAGGAGCTAGAGACCGCTCGACTGGCTGTCAAAGCTTCAGAGCACAATTGCATCGTCTTGAAGGCTCAACACGATAAGGCTATGGACAAAGCCGTTCACGCTGGATGGACCTTGATGAGGAGGCCCGGCGTCGTGGTGCCTGGTGATATTGTCGCCAATGTCAAAGCTACGCCTGATGCTTCGAGTCATCCTTCCTCTTTCGTCGCTCCTACGAAAGACATTACTGACAAAGATGTTTCGATGTAGTGATGTCCTGCAAAACATTCGATGTAATATGAATTCTATGTGCATGTGATGGTTATGTTAGAACTCGAATATTTTGTGAGCATGGCGCCCGAATATGCCCCTAGTGCCAACAAGTAAAACGTTCTTTCTTCTTGGAGTGCTAATTGTTTTGTCATTAGGGTATAGCAGTCATCCTGAACAATTGTGAAGCAAGTGTGCTATGTTGGTTTTACGGCATTTTCCGACTTAAGTTGATCGCTTGGCAGGTAGGGCATAGTGGTCGCCCTAAGATAAGTAGACGTGAGCACGTCGTACCGACTTAAGTCATTGTCGACTTAAGCCAATTGCTCCATGAGTATAGTGGTCACCCTAAGTCAAGTTAATGTGAGCATGTCGCACCGAATTAAGTCATCGCCAACTTAAGCCGATTGCTCCATTAGCAGGGTATAGTGGTCACCCTAAGCCGAGTAAGCGTGAGCATGTCGCACCGACTTAAGTCGTTGCCAACTTAAGTCGATTGCTCCATTAGTAGGGTATAGTGGTCACCCAAAGTCGAGTAAGCGTGAGCATGTCGCATCGACTTAAGTCGTTGCCAACTTAAGTCAATTGCTCCGTTAGTAGGGTATAGTGGTCACCCTAAGCCGAGTAAGCGTGAGCATGTCGCATCGACTTAAGTCATCGCCAACTTAAGCTGATTGCTCCATTAGTAGGGTATAGTGGTCACCCTAAGCCGAGTAAGCGTGAGCATGTCGCACCGACTTAAGTCGTTACCAACTTAAGTCGATTGCTCCATTAGTAGGGTATAGTGGTCACCCTAAGCCAAGTAAGCATGAGCATGTCGCACCGACTTAAGTCGTCGCCAACTTAAGTCGATTGCTCCGTTAGTAGGGTATAGTGGTCACCCTAAGCCGAGTAAGCGTGAGCATGTCGCACCGACTTAAGTCATTGCCAACTTAAGCTGATTGCTCCGTTAGTAGGGTATAGTGGTCACCCTAAGCCGAGTAAGCGTGAGCATGTCGCACCGACTTAAGTCATTGCCAACTTAAGCCAATTGCTCCATTAGTAGGGTATAGTGGTCACCCCAAGTCAAGTAAGCGTGAGCATGTCGCACCGACTTAAGTCATCGCCAACTTAAGTTGATTTCTCCGTTAGTAGGGTATAGTGATCACCCTAAGCCGAGTAAGCGTGAGCATGTCGCACCGACTTAAGTCGTTGCCAACTTAAGCCGATTGCTCCATTAGTAGGGTATAGTGGTCACCCTAAGCCGAGTAAGCTTGCTGATTTGAAGTCTAGTCAAATTGAAGACTGAAAGGGAAATGTGCCCTTGGGCCATTTCTAAAGTGTTTTGGTGATTAAGTGCACAACACATTTTCTCTAAGTGCTAATTTGTGCCAAAGAGTGAAGAAGTGCAAATCATATTACAAGGTACGTTTCTAGAGTTAGTACATTAATTTGAGTACTAATGTATTGTGTCTAAGTGCTAGAAACAGGAGAAAATGGATTGGAGAAGAGTTGGCTATGTACAGCCAACTCCCACTCGGTCTGAGTGCACCGGACAGTGTCCGGTGTGCCAGACCAGCCTCCGGTGAACAGGTGTGACACCCCAGTGTCACCTAGGGCTTCTCTTAAAATGCCAAACCAAGAACCATCATTCTATGTGAACCAAAGTAAGCATGAGCATCAAATTAACTTAAGAATAAAGAATTCCCCAAGCATGTACTTAGAAGTATCATGATCAAGACAATTGAGCCTTTTAAAAAGGTAAGAATGTGTAACCCTAATGAAAACCCCAAGTAAGCCCCATGAGCAAAATTCAAGGAAATAAGGAGAAGGGTATGAAAAATTTAAAATTATGACTTGAGCCAATTATAAAAATTAAAGTATCTTAAATAAGAAACAAGAAAGGTTGAGAAAGCTTAGCCAAATTAACTTAAATAAATTCTCAAATCAGCCCTTGAACTATGAACCCTTGGAGAAATTCAGATTTCTGAATTTCTGAAATTCAGACCTCTTTCCAAAGACCAACTGCGTTCTCTGTTTTTCGAAACTCAAAACTAGGAGACCCGAATATCAAAGTTGTGCCAAATTCCCTTGAACACATCTTGGAAAAGTTTGAACTCAAACCAAATTCATTTGACACGGTTTTGGCGCAGTTTGACCTCGGGACTAGACATTCTGACACTGGCACCTTGGTGACGCTACAACTCCCTGTCCCTAGCCTAAAACCGCGCGACGTCCATACATAAAATACAAAGCTTGGTCAGGTGAACAAATCCTTCACAGCAATCTTGCCCAAATTCGTGAAGATTTGCTCCCAATCAGCGCTTGAACTCGAGCAGAAGCATCGGGCACACGTGTTCGACCGTGGCTGACACCTCCGGTTCACGCCCGTTCATGCACCCGCGCTTTCCAGTGCACGCCCGCGTGGGCTCGCCGGTCCACGACCACCCGTGCACCGCGCCGTGCCTATAAAGCCTTCCCAAGCGCGCCTCACTTCACCCCGCGCTCACCAGCACCGGCCGGCCACCTCTCCTTAGCTCCGGCGAGCTCAATTTCTCCCGCCATTGCCGCTAGAGCTTCGGCCGCCGTGGCCAGCCCACTCCAGCCACCCCCAGGTCGAGCCAGCGCTTCGGCTAGCTCCGCCAGTAGCCCGTGAAGCTCGCCAAGCCCTCGGACCAGGTCGGACTTCACCGGAGGCCCGAGATCGACCTCACCAGACTTCGGTCTTCCGCCGCCGCGCGTGGACCAAGCTAACCAGTGAGTCTCCGTCCAATTCCTTGCACCCATATCTTCTCTGGCATCCCGTGAACCCCTCTGACCCATCCAATTGTTCTATCTCGTCGTGACTAGGCCGGACTCCTCACCGCCGACGAGCATCCCCGCCTGGGCGCGTGGACCGACCGACTCCGGCCATCCCCGACGGCGACCCGCACACCATTGTGATCCCCGAGGCCTACCCTACGTCCTCGACCACTTCACCGGAGCCATCTCGCCGCCGGTAAGCCCCTCCGCCCTTTCTTCCGCCGCGGTCACTGTTTAAGTTAGGAGAAGGACCTCGGGTTAGGAGGTGAAGAACCCGGGGGGTTTTCTGTAACGTCAGTGACTCATGTGAATAGTAGCCTAAGGACTAATCTGCGAAGAAAACTTAGAATATCCGCCAGGGACCCCAGTGCAAAGTGGATTTCCATTTAATCAATTCTGTTAATCTTTTTAAGTAACCAGAGAACTTAGAAAATCCATAACTTGATGAATTCTTAATAAAAAGTTGTCAAACTAATTTTGCTAGCTCCTGAATACTATGAACTATCATTCAAAAATAATAAACCCTATGCCTTCTGTTCTAAATTTTAGAGTTTAAAATTAAAAACAGAAACCTACCAAACCTAGTTTAATTAAGGAAAATTAGTTTTTCTTTTGTACTAAACTTAAGAAAATTTGTGGGTATTCAAACCTCATTTAGACATTGTTTAAAAATAGTAGGAACCCCAGTATTGAAAAATGTGATGTAGATATTCATTTAAAGCTATTTTGCCCAAAACTTAGGAAAAATCAGAAAGGCATTAGAAACTAATGAACAGTGAGGGAAATTATTTTTCCTAGTTTGCTTAAGTAACAAAGAACCTAGGAAAAATAAAGAGACCATTAGTCCAGATCAGTTTTAGATTAGAATGTTTTATTTAGCCTTATTTGAACTGAAAATCAATTATTAGAATTACAAAACTATACCCAAAATGGATAATAAAAATCCAGTGGACTTACAACCACCAGAGCCCCACTACAAAAATAAAGAACACCTCAGTCCAACTTTTTAAGTAAGGAGAATAAATATAAAATGATAATGAGGCATTTTCCAAATAAATCATAGACAACCCCTAATAATGTGATAATGGGCAACCAAAAATTAGCCAAGTCCATAATGAGATAAACCACCAGAGAAAAATGCAAACCCATGAAAAGGGAGCAAATTCTTACCTATTGCTACTGTTTTATGAGAAAGGCAACTAAATTCAAATAATGCATACCACCCCTTCCCTTAAGCAAAAAGATGCCAAACTTCAGAATGATTGCTCTTGCACAAAATAATAACCAAGAAAAATAAGAACTCTGTTGTTTGATATTTTTCAAATATAGTGGTAGTAGAAAGCACCTATTTGGCTAGAAACTTGAGAAAACCATAGTAAAATAACTAAAAGGTATTAATGGCTAGAAATTTGTATCAAGTCATGTTATAACACCCAAAAGCCAGCAAAAATAAGTTTTAGAGAATTACCCACTGTTAAATAATAGTTGTAGTTCAAAGCACCCCTTCTACCCTAAAATTTAATAATTTTGTCCAGAGAAAACTATTCACTTTCTGATCCCCAAATTTTGAAACAGAGAAACATACCCTAGTACCAAGCCACTGTAATTTTTACAGAATTTTTGGAATTTTATAAAAGCAACTTGTAGTTCAAACCTACTCCAAAACATTAAAGAGAATAAAAGAAAAGGAAAGAAGACATAAACCTCACTCTAATAAGCCTATCTTGAATACTTATTAACTCTCACTAAGACTTAAAAAGAATTCAGTGGAACCCCCAAAAAAAAACAAAACCTACCACTTGCCTTAGCTAAGTTTAACTTAATTTACCAAGTATACCACCCAAAGGTCCTACATAGGTAAAGTTAACCTTGTTTAACTCAAGTAGATCATACACCGTCAAAGGTTGTAATTTCTAAAAGTACATAACATATCATGCATGTATCTTACGCATTGCATTCATTAGATTGTAATCTTGCCGACGGAGAGTACGTGCTCATCCCCGAGCAAGGACCTGTCCAAGAGGAGGACCAGGAGCAGGCTTCAGAGGCTGCTATTGAGGATCTCCCCGCAGCCCCAGCAATTGAAGGCAAGCCCCGGTTTTATGCATAACCGTTTATATATGCTATTTTACTACACTTAATGTTTGTAGGGTTGTAATGTGCACTTAAGTGTAGGAGTTGCTTGAAACCTCTAGTTGCATGAACTTAGGATTCCTTTTTGAGATGAATACTAGTATGCTAGGTCGAGTAGCTGCTTTGCTAATCAGGATCTCGGTAGAAGTCGAGTGATTTTTCTAGCACTCGCGCGAGGTCAGGAATTGATTGTATTCATCTTGATAACGGGATATATGTTGGTCTATGGACTTGGATCCAGGGAGGATGTCTTGTCCATGAGACGGGAAAAAGAATTAAGGATTAATGTGTGGATACCTGAGTCAAGCTTTTGAACGTACTAAGCACATGCCGGAAAATATGGTAACCGGTAAACCTAGTACCTGAGTGAAGCCGGGCACGGACTTTATCCCTCATGCGACCTGAGACTGGGTCTCCCATGCTAGCTATGGTGGGTACAAGTGCGGTCACTGCACGGCGGCAGCCGGGGTCAGTGGAGCATTGTATGCCAAGGCGGTGAGGCCTGGACGTGAACGGGGAATCGATGGGGACGGTTGTCATGTGTGGGGTCGGAGTACCCTGACATGTCGTGTGTTTAGGTTTCCCTTGCAAGGTTAAAACTCGATTTGAATCGTCTGCTTCTCGCAGCTAATGAGACTGCTTGACCCCTTGTACTGCATCGAGTAAGAAGTGAAATGAGGTTACATGAGATAATTTGTTGATTGAGCTAAATGCTTGTTACCATGTATGCTTAGAAGGAGCAAATCTAGCTAAGCAAATGATGATAGAATCTGAAAAGCTAAAAAATGATTTTAGAAACAGCTAGTGCTTTTGGCAAACCAAACCCCTCAGCCAAACAGCTGCATAGTCTAGAGGTAGAGGAGTAGATTCCTCACACCGGGTAAGTCTAGCTGAGTATTAGTATACTCAGCCTTGCTTGTGGCATAATTTTTGCAGGTACCATTCAGGAAATGGTTGATGGTGTGACTTGGCCTACCACCCTGCCACCGGGTTGGACGGTCGAGTGGGATGTTGCTCCAGCAGGAGTGGAGCACGAGGAGTAGTGGGCCAGGCCTTGCCCATTTCCTCGATACCGACGACATCGATTATCCGCTGCACTTTATTTTGTGAACTCTTATTTGCTACTCGAAAACTCCGATTTATTTAATAACTCAGTACATAATTTGATGATTCCTATTTTATTGTATTTCTTCTGTGACTCACCTTCGAGTGAGAATGTGGAATTTGATCCTGGTTAAGTGGCTCCATCAGACTAGATCTGAGGGACTGACGGGTTATTCCGATTTAAGTGTGTTACGGCCCCTGAGGCGTGACTTAGGCACTTAAGCTGGAATAATTCGGGTGGTTCCGCCACAGCTGGTATCGGAGCAAATTCCACCACAAAGAAGGACAATAAACCATGAATACCAATCTTCAAAATCTAAAACTTTCCTAGAAACTGCTAAGGATCGTCAGGATAGAAACTGCTAAGGATCGTCAGGACTAGACCGCTAGACCTAGGACGAAAGGCCTTAGGCATAGAGGGAAAATAGGTGGCTAATTGATTAGGCCCTGTGGGCCAGTACTTATGTTTCTAAGGATGTCCTAAAAAGCACCCTATTTTTGGAGAGGCAACGTTACTTCCAGCATGCATGCATTATAAAACACAAAGAGGAATTAAAAAAAATTTTGAGCTAACCCACTTTCTTTAAAACCGTCCGGGCTCTCTTTTTCTTTTTCCTTCCACCATAATCTTTACCTTTGATTCCCTTCCACAAATGAATTCACCCACCCCCGCCAGTGGAGGAGACTCTCGTTTCAGTTCTGACTTCCTTTCTCGCGATGGTTTTCCTTCCATCTTGTGGGAAGTGCTTAACTCCCGCCAGTGTCTTGTGTGATTGTTTTTCTGTGATACTTGTGTTCGCAAGAGCTCGCTACTTAGCCATACTAACACTTTACAAAGTTTTGTGGCTATTTAGTGTTGATTTTTATAGGATCACCTATTCACCCCCCCTCTAGGTGCTCTCAATTGGTATCAAAGTCGTTCTCTTCACGAAAGGGACTAATCGCCCGAAGAGATGGATCCTAAGGGAAAGGGGATGGTGGTCAATGATAAGGAGAAGGAGTCCATCTTCAATGAGCCGAGGGACAACAAGCCCACTGACTCTGGCTCGAGTCATAAAAAGAAGGACGGGAAGAAGAAGAGGCGCATTAAGAAGATCGTCTACTACGACAGCGACGAGTCTTCTTCTTCCCCAAGAGACGACGACTACGACGAGAAAAAGAAACCGGTTAACTCAAATTTTTCATTTGATTATTCTCGTATTTTGTATAATTCTAATGCCCATTTGCTTTCTATTCCTCTTGGTAAACCTCCACACTTTGATGGAGAGGACTACGCATTTTGGAGTCTCAAAATGCGTAGTCATCTTTTCTCTCTCCATCCTAGTATTTGGGAGATAGTTGAGAATGGAATGCAATTTGATAGTACGGATAACCCTGTATTCATTAACGAACAAATCCATAAAAATGCACAAGCTACCACTGTTTTGTTAGCATCATTGTGCAGGGATGAATACAACAAGGTGAGCGGCTTGGACAACGCCAAGCAAATATGGGACGCCCTCAAGATTTCACATGAGGGGAATGACGCCACCATAATCACCAAAATGGAGCTGGTGGAAGGCGAGCTGGGAAGCTTCGCGATGATCAGGGGGGAGGAGCCAACGCAAACTTACAACAGGCTCAAGACCCTGGTCAACAAGATCAGGAGTTATGGAAGCACGAGATGGACAGACCACGACGTCGTCCGACTTATGCTCAGGTCTTTTACTGTCATTGACCCTCATCTTGTGAACTCAATCCGTGAGAATCCTAGGTACACAAAGATGACGCCCGAGGAAATACTCGGAAAGTTTGTGAGCGGGCGTATGATGATCAAGGAAGCAAGATACGTTGCTGATGCATTGAATGGCCCAATTCCCATCTATGAGCCCCAACCCGTTGCACTCAAGGCAACAAGCAGCAGCAGGGAGGCGCTACCTAGCAAGGTGGCACAAGTAGAAGCTGTCGGGCTAAATGAAGATGAAATGGCCCTCATCATCAAGTGCTTCAAGACGGCACTAAAAGGACGAAAGGAGCATCCCAACAAGAGCAAAGCAAAGGGAAAGCGCTCCTATTTTAAATGTGGTAAGACTAGTTTTTTCATAGAAAATTGTCCCGATAATGCTAATGACCAGGAACAAGAAAAGAGCGGGAAGAGGGAGAAGAAGAAGGCCTACAAGAAGGCGATGGGCGAGGCGCACCTAGGCAAAGAGTGGGATTCGGATTGCTCTTCGTCCGACTCTGATGACGAAGGACTCGCCGCCTCAGCCTTCAACAAGTCATCTCTCTTCCCAACGAGAGCCACACCTACCTCATGGCAAAGGAGAAAAAGGTAAGCGCTCGAGATACCCCTAAGTATACTAGTTCAAGTGATGATGACTCTAGTGATGATGAAGTAGATTACACAAGTTTATTCAAAGGTTTAGATAGAACTAAAGTTGATAAGATTAATGAATTGATTGATGCCTAAAATGAAAAGAATAGATTATTAGAGAAGCATGAAGATATTTTATATGAAGAGCATGACAAGTTTATTAGTGTGCAAAAATCTCTTGCTTTAGAGGTTAAAAGGAATGAAATGCTTTCTTCTGAATTATCCGCTTGTCATGAAACTGTGTCTAGCTTGAAGAGTATTAATGATGATTTAAATGCTAAGCTAGAAGTAGTTAATAAATCTAGTTCTTGTGTAGAGCATGTTGTGATTTGTAATAGGTGTAAGGATTTCGATGTTGATGCATGTGTTGAGCACCTTACTTCTATTACAAAACTTAATGGTGAAGTGGCAAGTCTTAATGCCCAACTTAAGACTTGCAAAAATGACTTTGATAAATTAAAATTTGCTAGGGATGCCTACACCATTGGTAGACATCCCTCAATTGAGGATGGACATGGCTTTCGAAAGGAAGCCAAGAACTTAACAAGTCAAAGGGCTCCCATTTCCAACAAGGAGAAAGGGAAGACCCCTATGGCTAGTAGTAGTTAAAAGAATCATGCTTTCATGTACCATGATAGAAAATATTCTAGAAATTCTCATTATAATAGGAGTTATAATGCTTTTGACTCACATGCCATGATTGCTTCGAGTTCCAATATTAATGGTAGGCCTAGGAGAAATTTTGTGTCTCATGCTCCTATGAAAGTGTGTAATAGATCTACCACTGTCTTTCATGCTTGCAACACTACATTTGTTCTCTCATGTAAAAATGAAAAAGTGGTTGCTAGAAAGATGGGGTCCAAATGCAAGGGAGACAAGACTTGCATTTGGGTCCCAAAGGCTATTGTTACTAACCTTGTAGGACCCAACAAGAGTTGGGTACCTAAAACCCAAGCCTAATTTGCCTTGCAGGTTTATGCATCCGGGGGCTCAAGCTGGATTATTGACAGCGGATGCACAAACCATATGACGGGGGAGAAGAAGATGTTCACCTCCTACGTCAAGAACAAAGATTCCCAAGATTCGATCATCTTTGGAGATGGGAACCAAGGCAAGGTTAAAGGACTAGGGAAGATAGCTATTTCATCCGAGCATTCCATATCTAATGTGTTCTTAGTTGAATCGCTCGGGTACAACTTGTTGTCCATTAGTCAACTACGTAATATGGGTTACAATTGTTTATTCACCAATGTAGATGTGTCTGTCTTTAGAAGGAGTGATGGTTCATTAGCTTTTAAGGGTGTACTAGACGGCAAACTCTACTTAGTGGATTTTTCGAAAGAGGAGGCTGATCTAGATGCATGCTTAATTGCTAAGACTAGCATGGGCTGGCTGTGGCATCGCCATCTAGCACATGTTGGGATGAAGAACCTTCACAAACTTCTAAAGGGAGAACATATGTTAGGTCTAACAAATGTGTTTTTCGAAAAAGATAGACCTTGTGCAGCTTGTCAAGCAGGCAAACAGGTGGGAAGTACTCATCACAGCAAGAATGTGATGACCACATCAAGACCTCTGGAGCTACTTCATATGGACCTCTTTGGACCTGTCGCCTACCTCAGCATCGGGGGAAGTAAGTATGGTCTTGTTATTGTTGATGATTTTTCCCGCTTCACTTGGGTATTTTTTGCAGGATAAATCAGAAACCCAAGGGACCCTTAAGTGCTTTCTAAGGAGAGCTCAAAACGAGTTTGAGCTCAAGGTGAAGAAGATAAGAAGCGACAACGGGTTCGAGTTCAAGAACCTACAAGTGGAGGAGTATCTTGAGAAGGAAGGAATCAAGCACGAGTTCTCCGCTCCCTACACACCACAGCGAAACGGTGTGATAGAGAGGAAGAATAGGACGCTCATAGACATGGCGAGGACGATGCTTGGAGAATTCAAGACGCCCAAGCGGTTTTGGTCGAAAGCTGTGAACACAGCTTTCCACGCCATAAACCGGGTCTACCTTCATCGCCTCCTCAAGAAGACCTCGTATGAACTTCTAACCGGTAACAAACCCAACATTTCATACGTTCGTGTATTTGGGACTAAATGTTATATTCTAGTGAAGAAAGGTAGAAATTCCAAATTTGCTCCCAAAGCTGTAGAAGGGTTTTTGTTAGGTTATGACTCAAATACAAAGGCGTATAGAGTCTTCAACAAATCATCGGGTTTGGTTGAAGTCTCTAGCGACGTTGTATTTGATGAAACTAATGGCTCTCCAAGAGAGCATGTTGATCTTGATGATGTAGATGAAGATGATGTTCCAACGGACGTAATTCGCACCATGGCGATTGGATATGTGCGACCACAGGAACACAAAGAGCGAGATCAACCTTCTTCCTCAACAATGGTGCACCCCCCAACTCAAGATGATGAATAGGATCCTCAATAAGAGGCGTGTGATCAAGGGGGAGCACACGAAGACCAACTTGTGGAAGAAGAAGCACCACGAGCCTCTCCAACTCAAGTTCGAGCGACGATTCAAAGGAATCATCCCGTCGACCAGATTTTAGGTGATATAAGCAAGGGAGTAACAACTCGCTCACGTCTAGCTAATTTTTGTGAGCATTACTCGTTTGTCTCTTCTATTGAGCCTTTCAGGGTAGAAGAGGCCTTGCAAGATCCGGACTGGGTGTTGGCCATGTAGGAAGAGCTCAACAACTTCAAGCGAAATGAAGTTTGGACCTTGGTGCCACGTCCCAAGCAAAACGTTGTGGGAACCAAGTGGGTGTTCCGCAACAAGCAAGACGATCACGGGGTGGTGACGCGAAACAAGGCTCGACTTGTGGCAAAAGGTTATGCCCAAGTCGCAGGTTTGGATTTCGAGGAGACTTTTGCTCCTGTGGCTAGGCTAGAGTCTATTTGCATTCTATTAGCATATGCCGCTCACCATTCTTTCAGGTTGTTCCAAATGGATGTGAAGAGCGCTTTCCTCAATGGGCCAATCAAGGAGGAGGTGTACGTGGAGCAACCCCCTTGCTTTGATGATGAACGGTACCCCGACCATGTGTGTAAGCTCTCTAAGGCGCTCTATGGACTTAAGCAAGCCCCAAGAGCATGGTATGAATGCCTTAGAGATTTTCTAATTGCTAATGCTTTCAAGGTTGGGAAAGCCGATCCAACTCTTTTCACTAAGACTTGTGATGGTGACTTATTTGTGTGCCAAATTTATGTCGATGACATAATATTTGGTTCTACTAACCAAAAGTCTTGTGAGGAGTTGAAAGGGAAATGTGCCCTTGGGCCATTTCTAGTATAGTTTTGGTGATTAAGTGCCCAACACGTATTGAGTGAGTAATCTTGTGCCAAATGATTGATGAAGTGCAAATCAACAAGAAGGTATGATTCTAGACTTAGTACATTGGTTTTTGAGTACTAATGTATTTGTCTAAGTGCTAGAATCAGAGAAAAGAGAAAAAGGAAAAGTCTTAGCTAGAGCAGCCAAGACTCAGCGCAGTCTGGCACACCGGATTGTCCGGTGGTGCACCGGACAGTGTCCGGTGCGCCAGGCCAGCCTCTGGTGAACAGGCCACTCTCGGGAACTGACAATGGTGTATGGCTATAATTCATCGGACTGTCCGATGGTGCACCGGACTGTCTGGTGAGCCGTCTGCGGCGAAGTCGTCGCTCTCGGGAATCATTCAACGGCGTACGGCTAAAATTCACCGGACAGTCCGGTGAGGCACCGGACTGTCCGGTGAGCCAACGGTCGACTGCGCCAGCGGTCGGCCGCGCAATCGGCGCGTGACGCGTGGCCGCGCCAATGGTCGGCAGGGGGCACCGGACTGTCTGGTGTGCACCGGACAGTGTCCGGTGCGCTAACGGCTCTATTTCTACAATGGTCGACTGTGCTATTTTTGGAAGGCAATCTGCACCGGACCATGAACAGTGCCTGTCCGGTGGTGCACCGGACTGTTCGGTGCGCCACCCGACAGAAGGCAAGAATTGCCTTCCCAGATTGCTTCCAACGGCTCCTAGCTGCCTTGGGGCTATAAAAGGGACCCCTAGGCGCATGGAGGAGTCACTCAAGCATTCTTTGATCATCTCTAAGCACCAAGACTCCATTCTCGCGCATTCGATTCTTTGTGATAAGTGACTTGAGCTCTAGTTGAGTAGTGAACTCCCCGCATTGTGTTGTGAGCTCAAGTTGAGGCTTGTGTGCGTGTTTGTGTTCGTGCTTTGAGTCTTGTGTGTGTTGCTCTACCCTCCCTTACTTCCGTGCTTCTTTGTGATCATCATTTGTAAGGGCGAGAGGCTCCAAAGTGTGGAGATTCCTCACGAACGGGATATAGTAAAAGAAAGCAAAACACCATGGTATTCAAGTTGATCATTGGATCACTTGAAAGGGGTTGAGAGTGACCCTCGTCCATTGGGACGCCACAACGTGGAGTAGGCAAGTGTGATACTTGGACGAACCACGGGATAAATCATCGTGTCTCTTGTGCTTGTTTTCATCGTGACTATTGTGTTTCACAAGAGCTCAGTCCTTAGCCACTTGTTTCTATTGAGCTAACACTTAACCAAGTTTTTGTGGCTACAAGTGTTTGATTTTTATAGGATCACCTATTCACCCCCCCCCCCTCTAGGTGCTCTCAATTGGTATCAGAGTCGTTCTCTTCACGCAAGGGACTAATCGCCCGAAGAGATGGATCCTAAGGGAAAGGGGATGGTGGTCAACGACAAGACAAAGGAGTCCATCGTCAACGAGCCAAGAGATGATAAGCCCTCGGACTCTGGCTCGAGTCATAAGAAAAAGGACGGGAAGAAGAAGAGGCGCATCAAGAAGATCGTCTACTATGACAGCGACGAGTCTTCTTCCCAAAGAGACGACGACTTCGACGAGAAAAAGAAAACGGTCAACTCAAACTTTTATTTTGATTATTCTCGTATTCCATTTAACTCTAATGCTCATTTGCTTTCAATTCCACTTGGGAAACCTCCGCACTTTGATGGAGAAGACTACCCATTTTGGAGTCACAAAATGCGTAGTCACCTATTCTCTCTCCATCCAAGCATCTGGGAGATTGTTGAAAACGGAATGCTTTTTTATAGTACTGACAACCCCGTTTTCATTAATGAGCAAATCCACAAAAATGCATAAGCTACCACTATTTTGTTAGCATCCTTGTGCAGGGATGAGTACAATAAGGAGAGTGGCTTGGACAACACCAAGCAAATCTGGGACACCCTCAAGATCTCTCATGAGGGGAACGATGCCACCATGATCACCAAGATGGAGTTGGTGGAAGGCGAACTAGGGAGGTTCGCAATGATCAGGGGAGAGGAGCCAACACAAACGTACAACCGTCTCAAGACCCTGGTCAACAAAATCAGGAGCTATGGAAGCATGAGATGGACCGATCACGACGTCGTCCGGCTCTTGCTCAGGTCCTTCACAATTCTTGATCCTCATCTTGTGAATTCAATCCGTGAGAATCCTAGGTACACAAAGATGATGCCCGAGGAAATACTCGGAAAGTTTGTAAGCGGGCTTATGATGATCAAGGAGGCAAGATATGTTGATGAGGCATTGAATGGCCTAATGCCTATCTACGAGCCTCAACCCGTCGCTCTCAAGGCAACAAGTAGCAGGGAGACACTACCTAGCAAGGTGGCTCAAGTTGAGGCGGTCAGGCTAAACGAGGATGAAATGGCCCTCATCATCAAGCGCTTCAAGACAGCGCTAAAAGGATGCAAGGAGCATCCCAACAAAAGCAAGACAAAGGGAAAGCGCTCTTGCTTCAAGTGTGGTAAGACTGGGCACTTTATCGCTAACTGTCCCGATAATGATAGTGACCAGGGACAAGAAAAGAGCGGGAAGAGGGAGAAAAAGAAATCCTACAAGAAGGCGAAGGGCGAGGCGCACCTTGGCAAGGAGTGGGATTCGGATTGCTCTTCGTCCGCCTCGGCCTTCAACAAGTCATCCCTCTTCCCCAACGAGCGTCACACCTGCCTCATGGCAAAGGAGAGGAAGGTAAGCACTCGAGACAACTCTACGTATGCTTCTTCTAGCGATGAAGAGTCTAGTGATGATGAAGTAGACTATTCTAGCTTGTTTAAAGGTCTAGACAGAGCCAAGGTAGAAAAGATCAATGAATTGATTGATGCATTAAATGAAAAGAATAGACTCCTAGAAAAGCAAGAGGATTTATTGTATGAAGAACATGATAAGTTTATTAGTGTACAAAAATCTCTTGTTTTGGAAACTAAAAGAAATGAGATTTTATCTTCTGAAATTTCTGCTTGCCATGAATCTATTTCTAGTTTGAGGAGTATTAATGATGAGTTAATTGCTAAGTTAGAGGTAGCTAACAAATCTAGTTCAAGTGTGGAACATGTCTTAATTTGTAATAGGTGCAAGGATATTGATGTTAATGCTTGTAATGAACATCTTGCATCCATTACTAAACTAAATGGTGAAGTGGCTAGTCTTAATGCCCAACTAAAGACTAGCAAAATGATTTTGACAAACTAAAATTTGCAAGGGATGCCTACACTGTTGGTAGACACCCCTCTATTAAGGATGGGCATGGCTTTCGAAGGGAAGCCAAGAACTTAACAAGTCAAAGGGCTCCCATCTTCGCCAAGGAGAAAGGGAAGGCCCCTATGGCTAGTTTTAGTGCTCAAAGAAATCATGCCTTCATCTATAGGGAGAGAAAGTTTTCTAGAAATGCTCATAGGAGTTATGCTTATGATTCACATGCTATGATTGCATCAAGTTCTTCTTTTGTGCATGGTAGAAATATGCTTAGGAAAAATGTTGCTCATGTGCCTAGGAAAGTTTGTAATGAACCTTCTACAATTTACCATGCTTGCAATACTGCTTTTGCAATTTGTCGTAAGAATAAGAAAGTGATTGCTAGGAAGTTGGGGGTCAAATGCAAAGGAGACAAGACTTGCATTTGGGTCCCAAAGACTATTATAACTAACCTTGTAGGACCCAACAAGATTTGGGTACCTAAAACCCAAGCCTAATTTGCCTTGCAGGTTTATGCATCCGGGGGCTCAAGCTGCATTATCGACAGCGGATGCACAAACCACATGACGGGGGAGAATAAGATGTTCACCTCCTACGTCAAGAATAAGGATTCCCAAGATACATTAATATTTGGAGATGGGAATCAAGGCAATGTCAAAGGCTTAGGCAAGATAGCCATCACTAATGAGCACTCTATCTCTAATGTATTTCTAGTAGAGTCGCTAGGCTATAATCTGTTGTCTGTTAGTCAATTGTGCCACATGGGTTATAATTGTCTATTTACAAATGTAGATGTGTCTGTCTTTAGAAGGAGTGATGGTTCACTAGCTTTTAAGGGTGTACTAGATGGCAAACTCTATTTACTGGATTTTTTGAAAGAGGAGGTTGATCTAGATACATGCTTAATTGCAAAGAGTAACATGGGCTGGCTGTGGCATCACCGTCTAGCACATGTTGGGATGAAGAACCTTCAAAACTTCTAAAGGGAGAACATGTGTTAGGTCTAACAAATGTGCTTTTCGAAAAAAATAGACCTTGTGCAGCTTGTCAAGCAGGTAAACAGGTGGGAAGCGCTCATCACAACAAGAATGTGATGACTACATCAAGACCTCTGGAGCTACTGCATATGGACCTCTTCGGACCCGTCGCCTACCTTAGCATCGAGGGAAGTAAGTATGGTCTTGTTGTTGTTGATGATTTTTCCCGCTTCACTTGGGTATTCTTTTTGCAGGATAAGTCAGAAACCCAAGGGACCCTCAAGCGCTTTCTAAGACAAGCTCAAAACGAGTCTGAACTCAAAGTGAAAAAGATTAGAAGCGACAACGGGTCCAAGTTCAAGAACCTTCAAGTGGAGGAGTTTCTTGAGGAGGAAGGAATCAAGCACGAGTTCTCCGCTCCCTACACACCACAGCAAAACGGTGTGGTAGAGAGGAAGAACAGGACGCTTATAGACATGGCGAGGACGATGCTTGGAGAATTCAAGATGCCCAAGCGGTTTTGGTCAGAAGCTGTGAACACAGCTTGCCACGCCATAAACCGGGTCTACCTTCATCGCCTCCTCAATAAGACGTCATATGAACTTCTAACCTGTAACAAACCCAACGTGTCTTATTTTCGTGTATTTGGGAGTAAATGTTATATTCTAGTGAAGAAAGGTAGAAATTCAAAATTTGCTCCCAAAGCTGTAGAAGGGTTTTTGTTAGGTTATGACTCAAATACAAAGGCGTATAGGGTCTTCAACAAATCATCGGGTTTGGTTGAAGTCTCTGGCGACGTTGTATTTGATGAAACTAATGGCTCTCCAAGAGAGCAAGTTGATCTTGATGATATAGATGAAGACGATGTTCCAACGGACGCAATTCGCACCATGGCAATTGGAGATGTGCGACCACAGGAACACCAAGTGCAAGATCAACTTTCTTCCTCAACAATGGTGCACCCCCCAACTCAAGATGATGAACAGGTTCCTCAAGAGGAGGCGTGTGATCAAGGGGGAGCACAAGAAGACCAAGTTGAGGAGGAAGAAGCACCACGGGCCCCTCCAACTCAAGTTCGAGCGAAGATTCAAAGGAATCATCCCGTCGACCAGATTTTGGGTGACATAAGCAAGGGAGTAACCACTCGCTCTAGATTAGCTAATTTTTGTGAGCATTACTCTTTTGTCTCTTCTATTGAGCCTTTCAGGGTAGAAGAGGCCTTGCTAGATCCGGACTGGGTGTTGGCCATGCAGGAAGAGCTCAACAACTTCAAGCGAAATGAAGTTTGGACACTGGTGCCACGTCCCAAGCAAAACGTTGTGGGAACCAAGTGGGTGTTCCACAACAAACAGGACGAGCACGGGGTGGTGACAAGGAACAAGGCTCGACTTGTGGCAAAAGGTTATGCCCAAGTCGCAGGTTTGGACTTTGAGGAGACTTTTGCTCCTGTGGCTAGGCTAGAGTCGACTCACATTTTGTTAGCCTATGTCGCTCACCATTCTTTCAGGTTGTTGCAAATGGACATGAAGAGCACTTTCCTCAACGGGCCAATCAAGGAGGAGGTATACGTGGAGCAACCCCCTGGCTTTGAGGATGAACGGTACCCTGACCACGTGTGTAAGCTCTCTAAGGCGCTCTATGGACATAAGCAAGCCCCAAGAGCATGGTATGAATGCCTTAGAGACTTTCTAATTGCTAATGCTTCAAAGTTGGGAAAGTCGATCCAACTTTGTTCACTAAGACTTGTGATGGTGACTTATTTGTGTGCCAAATTTATGTCGATGACATAATATTTGGTTCTACTAACCAAAAGTCTTGTGAAGAGTTTAGCAGGGTGATGACACAGAAATTCGAGATGTCGATGATGGGCGAGTTGAACTACTTCCTTGGGTTTCAAGTGAAGCAACTCAAGGACGGCACCTTCATCTCTCAAACGAAGTACACGCAAGACTTGCTCAAGCGGTTTGGGATGAAGGGCGCCAAGCCCGCAAAGACTCCAATGGGAACCGACGGACATGTCGACCTCAACAAAGGAGGTAAGTCCGTTGATCAAAAGGCATACCGGTCTATGATAGGGTCTTTACTTTATTTATGTGCTAGTAGACCAGATATTATGCTTAGAGTATGCATGTGTGCTAGATTTCAATCAGACCCAAGGGAGTGTCACCTTGTGGCCGTTAAGCGAATTCTTAGATATTTAGTTGCTACGCCTTGCTTCGGGATTTGGTATCCAAAGGGGTCTACCTTTGACTTGATTGGCTACTCAGATTCTGACTATGTTGGATGTAAGGTTGATAGGAAGAGTACATCAGGGACATGCCAATTCTTAGGAAGGTCCCTGGTGTCTTGGAGTTCTAAGAAACAAACTTCCGTTGCCCCATCCACCGCTGAGGCCGAGTATGTTGCCACAGGACAGTGCTGCGTGCAACTACTTTGGATGAGGCAAACCCTTCGGGACTTTGGCTACAATCTGAGCAAAGTCCCACTCCTATGTGACAATGAGAGTGCTATCCGCATGGCAGACAATCCTGTTGAACACAGCCGCACAAAGCACATAGACATCCAGCATCACTTTTTGAGAGACCACCAGCAAAAGGGAGATATCGAAGTGTTTTATGTAAGCACCGAGAACCAGCTAGCCGATATCTTCACCAAGCCTTTAGATGAGAAAAGGTTTTGCAGGTTGCGTAGTGAGCTAAATGTCTTAGATTCGCGTAACTTGGATTGATCTAGAGCATACATGTGTTTTATGCCTTTGATCATGTTCCTTTATGCATGTTATTGCTTATTTATGGTGCTCAAGTTGTGCAAGGGATCCCCGGACCTCACAAGTCCATGTGTGAATGATGCACATATTTAGGGGGAGAAATGCTACAACTTGACCCTTTGAGACTAACCGTGTGCTTGAGTTTTCTTAATTTAGTCTCAAAGGTGGATTGAAAGGGAAAAGGTGAACTTGGACCATGCAAGACTTCCACTGCACTCCGATGAGAGGGTAATTTATTCCAAGTTCATCTCCATGCTCTTATTGCCTTTTTACTCTTAATTGAATGTTTTGGTGAGGCAATGGGGTTTTAGGGCCAATAATGATCCCGTTTTGGTGCTTAATGCCAAAGGGGGAGAAATTAAGGCCAAAGCAAATGGATCAGCTACCACTTGAGAATTTTGAAAATAGTAGAGTTAGAACCTTTGTTTTGTCAAAATACTCTCATGTGTAAAATTTGGCCTCTTGTGGGGAGAATGTAGGATTACGGGAAAAAGGGGGAGTTTTTTGCTCTTGATCAATTTTTCTCATGGAATACCTCTCTTTATGCCTAAACAAGTGTATTTGACTTAGAAATAGGAAAATGAGTTTGATTTCAAAAACAAACCAAGTGGTGGCAAAGAATGATCCAAATATGCCAAATTTGAATCAAAAACAATTCTTGTTCTCAATTGCTTTGATGTTGCACTTCTTTTTAGTTGCTTTTGATGTGTTGGCATAAATCACCAAAAAGGGGGAGATTGAAAGGGAAATGTGCCCTTGGGCCATTTCTAGTATAGTTTTGGTGATTAAGTGCCCAACACGTATTGAGTGAGTAATCTTGTGCCAAATGATTGATGAATTGCAAATCAACAAGAAGGTATGATTCTAGACTTAGTACATTGGTTTTTGAGTACTAATATATTTGTCTAAGTGCTAGAATCAGAGAAAAGAGAAAAAGGAAAAGTCTTAGCTGGAGCAGCCAAGACTCAGCGCAGTCTGGAACACCGGACTGTCCGGTGGTGCACCGGACAGTGTCCGGTGCGCCAGGCCAGCCTCCGGTGAACAGGCCACTCTCGGGAACTGACGACGGTGTACGGCTATAATTCACCGGACTGTCCGGTGGTGCACCCGACTGTCTGGTGAGCCGTTTGCGGCGAAGTCGTCGCTCTCGGGAATCGTTCAACGGCGTACGGCTAAAATTCACCGGACAGTCCGGTGAGGCACCGGACTGTCCGGTGAGCCAACGGTCGACTGCGCCAACGGTCGGCCGCACAATCGGCGCGTGACGCGTGGCCACACCAACGGTCGGCAGGGGGCACCGGACTGTCTGGTGTGCACCGGACAGTGTCCGGTGCGCTAACGGCTCTATTTCTACAACGGTCGACTGTGCTATTTTTGGAAGGCAATCTGCACCGGACCATGAACAGTGCCTGTCCGGTGGTGCACCGGACTGTCTGGTGCGCCACCCGACAGAAGGCAAGAATTGCCTTCCCAGATTGCTTCCAACGGCTCCTAGCTGCCTTGGGGCTATAGAAGGGACCCCTAGGCGCATGGAGGAGTCAGTCAAGCATTCTTTGATCATCTCTAAGCACCAAGACTCCATTCTCACGCATTTGATTCTTTGTGATAAGTGACTTGAGCTCTAGTTGAGTAGTGAACTCCCCGCATTGTGTTGTGAGCTCAAGTTGAGGCTTGTGTGCGTGTTTGTGTTCATGCTTTGAGTCTTGTGTGTGTTGCTCTCCCCTCCCTTACTTCTGTGCTTCTTTGTGATCATCATTTGTAAGGGCGAGAGGCTCCAAAGTGTGGAGATTCCTCGTGAACGGGAGATAGTAAAAGAAAGCAAAACATTGTGGTATTCAAGTTGATCATTGGATCACTTGAAAGGGGTTGAGAGCGACCCTCGTCCATTGGGACGCCACAACGTGGAGTAGGCAAGTGTGATACTTGGACGAACCACGGGATAAATCATCGTGTCTCTTGTGCCTGTTTTCATCGTGACTATTGTGCTTCACAAGAGCTCAGTCCTTAGCCACTTGTTTCTATTGAGCTAACACTTAACCAAGTTTTTGTGGCTACAAGTGTTTGATTTTTACAGGATCACCTATTCACCCCCTCCTCTAGGTGCTCTCAGGAGTTTAGCAGGGTGATGACACAGAAATTTGAGATGTCGATGATGGGCAAGTTGAACTACTTCCTTGGGTTCCAAGTGAAGCAACTCAAGGACGGCACCTTCATCTCCCAAACGAAGTACACGCAAGACTTGCTCAAGCGGTTTGGGATGAAGGATGCCAAGCCCGCAAAGACTCCAATGGGAACCGACGGACATGTCGACCTCAACAAAGGAGGTAAGTCAGTTGATCAAAAGGCATACCGGTCTATGATAGGTTCCTTGCTTTATTTATGTGCTAGTAGACCGGATATTATGCTTAGCGTATGCATGTGTGCTTGATATCAATCCGACCCAAGGGAATGTCACCTTGTGGCCGTTAAGCGGATTCTTAGATATTTAGTTGCTACGCCTTGCTTTGGGATGTGGTATCCAAAGGGGTCTACCTTTGACTTGATTGGATATTCAGACTCCGATTATGCTGGGTGCAAGGTTGATAGGAAGAGTACATCAGGGACGTGCCAATTCCTAGGAAGGTCCCTTGTGTCTTGGAGTTCAAAGAAACAAACTTTTGTTGCCCTATCCACCGCTGAGGCCGAGTATGTTGCCACAGGACAGTGTTGCGTGCAACTACTTTGGATGAGGCAAACCCTCTGGGCTTTGGCTACAATCTGAGCAAAGTCCCACTCCTATGTGACAATGAGAGTGCAATCCGCATGGCGGATAATCCTATTGAACACAGGCGTACTAAGCACATAGACATCCGGCATCACTTCCTAAGAGACCACCAGCAAAAGGGGGATATCGAGGTGTACCATATCAACACCGAAAACCAGCTAGCCGATATCTTCACCAAGCCTTTAGATGAGAAAAGGTTTTGCAGGTTGCGTAGTGAGCTAAATGTCTTAGATTCACGTAACTTGGATTGAACTATAGCATACATGTGTTTTATGCCTTTGATCATGTTCATTTATGCATTCAATCTATTTTTGTTCATTTGTGGTGCTCAAGTTGTAAACATGATCCCCGGACCTCACAAGTCCATGTGCAAGTGATGCACTTATTTAGGGGGAGGCATGCTACAACTTGACACTTTGAGACTAATCTTTGTATTTGAGTTCTTGATTTAGTCTCAAAAGTGGATTGAAAGGGAAAGGTGAACTTGGACCATGCAAAGACTTCCACTGCACTCCGGTAATAACTCCAAGTTCATATCTATGCTCTTATTGCCTTTTTGCTCTTAATTGACAATTTTGGTGAGGCAATGGGGTTAAAGGGCCAAGAATGATCCCGTTTTGGTGCTTAATGCCAAAGGGGGAGAAATTAAGGCCAAAGTAAATGGATCAGCTACCACTTGAGAATTTTGAAAATAGTAGAGTTAGAACTTTTGATTTGTCAAAATACTCTTATTATCAAAATTTGGCCTCTTATGGGAGAATGTAGGATTATGGGAAAAAGGGGGAGTTTGTGGCTCTTGATCAATTTTTCCATTTGAATATCTCTCTTTGTGCCTAAACAAGTGTGTTTGACTTAGAGATAGGAAAATGAGTTTGATTTCAAAAACAAACCAAGTGGTGGCAAAGAATGACCAAATATGCCAAATTTGAATAAAAAACAATTCTTGTTCTCAATTGCGTTGATGTTGCACTTCTTTTAGTTGCTTTTTGATGTGTTGGCATAAATAACCAAAAAGGGGGAGATTGAAAGGGAAATGTGCCCCTGGGCCATTTCTAAAGTGTTTTGGTGATTAAGTGCACAACACATTTTCTCTAAGTGCTAATTTGTGCCAAAGAGTGAAGAAGTGCAAATCATATTGCAAGGTACGTTTCTAGACTTAGCACATTAATTTGAGTACTAATGTATTGTGTCTAACTGCTAGAAACAGGAGAAAATGGATTGGAGAAGAGTTGGCTGTGTATAGCCAACTCCCACTCGGTCTGAGTGCACCGGACTGTCCGGTAGTGCACCGGACAGTGTCCGGTGCGCCAGACCAGCCTCCGGTGAACAAGCCACTCTCGGGACTTGACGGCTGCGCAGCTATAATTCACCGGACTGTCCGGTGGTGCACCGGACTGTCCGGTGAGTCGTCCGCGGCGAAGTCGTCGCTCTCGGGAAACGTTCAACGACGTACGGCTAAAATTCACCGGACCGTCCGGTGAGGCACCGGACTGTCCGGTGAGCCAACGGTCGACTGCTCCAACGGTCGGCCGCGTAATCCGCGCGCGACGCGTGGGCGCGCCAACGGTCGGCAGGGGCACCGGACTATCCGGTGTGCACCGGACAGTGTCCGGTGCGCCAACTGCCAGAAATCTGCAACGGTCGGATGCGCCAGAAAAGGAAGGAGATCACGCACTGGACAGCTACAGTGACTGTCCGGTGCGCCACCCGACAGAAGGCAAGATTTGCCTTCCAAAGTTGCCTCCAACGGCTCCTAGCTGCCTTGGGGCTATAAAAGGGACCCCTAGGCGCATGGAGGAGTCACCTAAGTATACTTTGAGCATTCTAAGTCTTCCACACTCCGTCTCCGCGCACTTGATTGACTTTGTTAGTGATTTGTGCTCCGTTCTAGTGGTGAACTTGTTGCGATTCATTTGAGCTCAAGTCTTGGCTGTGTGCGTGCGTATTGTTGTGGATTTGTGTGTGTTGCTTCCCACCCTTACTCTAGTGCTTTCACTTTGATCTTTGTTGTAAGGGCGAGAGACTCCAACTTGTGGAGATTCCTCGCAAACGGGAAAAGAGATAAGCAAAAACAACAACGTGGTATTCAAGTTGATCATTGGATCACTTGAAAGGGGTTGAGTGCAACCCTCGTCCATTGGGATGCCACAACGTGGAGGTAGGCAAGTGTTATACTTGTCGAACCATGGGATAAACTCGCGTGTCTTGTGTGATTGTTTTTCTGTGATACTTGTGTTCGCAAGAGCTCGCTACTTAGCTGTACTAACACTTTACAAAGTTTTGTGGCTATTTAGTGTTGATTTTTACAGGATCACCTAATCAACCCCCCCCCCTCTAGGTGCTCTCAAAGTCAGCTGAGAGTCAAGAGTCTAAATGCCTTCGAAAATGAAAACTTTATTGATAATGAGGTCTCCCAATTACAGAGTACAATGTTTCTTCGAGGATTTTCGAGGCCTCGCTAGGGATAGAACTTCCTGAGATGCTCTATGTTCCATGAGTTCCCCACTTCCGTGCCATCCACTTGAGTAAGTCGGTATGATCCTGGCCGAGTGACCTCTGATACAATGAATGGTCCTTCCCATAGTGGTGACAACTTGTGTCGTCCTTCCCACGTTAGAATTCGGCAAAGGACTAAGTCTCCCACTGCAAAGGACCGGTGTTGCACAGCTTTATCATGATAGCGCCTTAAGGTCTGCTAGTACCTAGCCGATTGAATTATTGTGTTCAATCGTTCTTCCTCTAGCACATCGATATCTTCTAGTTTGGTAGCCTCTGCCTCGGTTATGCTTTCGAAAGTCAGCCTCGGTGCCCCCAATATTAAGTCGGCACGCAACACTGCCTCTGACCCATAAACCATGAAGAACGGGGTATTTCCATGTAGAGCTCGACTGGGTTGGGTTCTCGGGCTCCAAACCACATATGGTAGCTCTCTGATCCATTTTCCTGCAAGCTTTTCATTCTTGTCAAATATTTTCTTCCTGAGTGCCTCCAGTATCATTACATTGGCCCATTCCACTTGGCCATTGGCTCTTGGATGTGCTACTGATGCATACTTGATCTGGATGCTTCGTTGCTCGTAGAAATCAAAGAATTCAGAACTAGTGAAGTTGGATCCCAGGTCAGAGATGATGCTATTTGGTATCCCAAATCTGAATATTATGTCTTGTATAAACTCCACCGCTTTGGCTGAGGTCAAAGAAGCGATTGGCTTGTACTCTATCCACTTTGTGAATTTGTCAATGGCAACCAGTACGTGAGTATAGCCTCCTTGAGCTTTCTTGAAAGGTCTAATCATGTCAAGTCCCCAGCATGCAAAAGGCCATGTTACAGGAATGGTCTGCAGCTGCTGTGCGGGTAAATGTTGTTGCTTTGATAGGAATTGGCAAGCTTCACATCTCTGGACTAACTCGGTAGCATCACTCTTTGTTGTTAGCCAATAGAAACCAAATCTGAAAACCTTCCCAACCAGAGTTCTGGATGTTGCATGTACTCCGCACTGCCCAACATGGATTTCTTCTAACAGTTGCTTCCCAATAGCCGAGTGAATGCACTTCATGAGGACTCTCGTCACACCTCTTCTGTACAGTGTGCCCCCTATGAGGGTGTAGTGGGCTGACTGTCTTGCGATGCGTTCTGCTGCCGCCTTGTCATCCGGTTCCTCTTCATTTTTTATGTATCTGATGATAGGCTCTTTCCAGTCATTGGGGTCCAACTTTGGTTGGCTCAAGGTGTTGCATTCTTCTGTCTGATCTGAGAGAATACTTGGGCGTGATACTTCTTGGACAAAGATCCCGGGTGGGACCTGGGCCCGACTGGATCCCAGCTTTGACAATGCGTCTGCTGTCGTGTTGCGGTCTCTTTCCACGTGATGGAACTCCAACCCTTCAAATTTGTCCTCTAATTTTCGGACGACTGCACAGTACTTGCCCATAGAGTCAGTCGAGCAATCCCAGTCTTTATTTATCTGGCTTATGACCACTAGAGAATCTCCATATACCATCAGTTTCTTGATGCCGAGTGATACAGCGATGCTTAACCCGTGGATCAGTGCTTCATACTCTGCTGCATTATTTGATGCTGGAAACAGTAATTGGAGTGCATACTTGAGTTGTTCACCTGTAGGAGCAATGAAGAGGACCCCTGCACCTGCTCCCTGTAGCTTCAGTGAGCCGTCAAAGTACATTCTCCATACTTCGGTAGCCTCCGGGTTGTCTGGGACCTGATGTTCAGTCCACTCGGATATGAAGTTGACTAGTGCCTGAGTCTTGATTGTCGTGCGAGGTCGGAACTCTATGTCATGAGCTCCCAACTCACACGCCCACTTGGCTATCCATCCGATGGCTTCTTTGTTGTGGAGAATGTCCCCTATTGGAAATCCTGTGACTACTATGACTTTGTGGTCGTCAAAGTAGTGTCGGAGTTTGCGTGTGGTTAGAAGTACCGCATACAACAACTTCTGGATTTGAGGATACCTTATTTTTGAGGGCCTAAGGACTTCACTGATGAAGTAGACTGGATGTTGTATTGGGTGCGCATGTCCTTCCTCCACCCGCTCGACTACTAACGTGGTGCTTACCACGTGAGTCGTACAGGAAATGTATAATAATAGATCTTCTGCTGGATGATTTGGTGTGGCTCAGTGTGGTGGCTTGAGTACTGGCGGTGTGGTCAGGAAATTTTTCAGCGCCTCTAGAGCTTCTTGTGCCTCTGTGGTCCACTGAAACTTGTCCACCTTTTTGAGCAACTTGTAGAATGGCATGCCTTTCTCGCCTAGCCTTGATATGAACCTACTCAGGGCTGCCATGCATCCAGTAAGCCTCTGTACCTTTTTCTGTGATCGCGGCGCTTCCATTATCGTGATGGCCTCGATTTTTTCTAGGTTGGCTTCAATTCCACGATGGCTGACAATGAATCCGAGTAACTTTCCTGCCGGTACTCCGAAGGCACACTTTTCCGGATTGAGCTTCCACCAGTATCGCCTCAAACTGTTGAAGACCAGCTACAAATCTTTGATGAAGTTTTCTGAGTTTTCTGTTTTGATTACCAAATCATCGACATAAGCTTCCATCCGCTTGCCCCAGTGATCGGCTAAGCATGTTTGAATAGCTCTCTGGTAGGTTGCTCCCGCGTTCTTGAGGCCGAACGGCATGGAGGTATAGCAGAAAGCCCAAAATGGGGTGATGAATGTCGTTTTCCTCCTCATCTTCTTTTGTCAAGCTGATCTGATGGTATCTAGAATAGCAGTCTAGGAAGGACAATATAGAACATCTAGCAGTCGAATCAACCACCTGATCTATTCTAGGGAGCCCGAAGGGATCCTTGAATAATGTTTGTTGAGATCGGTATAGTTGACGCACATGTGCCAATCCACTTTATTCTTTTTGAGTACAAGAACAGGATTTGCTAGCCACTCAGGATGCAACACTTCTCTAATGAACCCTGCCGCCACTAAGCGGGCCAGCTCGGCGCAAATGGCTTCTCTCTTGTCAGGCGTGAAACGACGCAGTTTCTATCGAATTGGCCTTGCTTGAGGATAGACTTTTAATTTGTGCTCGGCCAGTTCTCTTGAGACTCTTGGCATATCCGTAGGTTGCCATGCGAATACGTCTCGGTTATCTTACAGGAACTGGACGAGCACGCTTTCCTATTTGTCGTCGAGGCTGGAGCTGATGATGGCGGTCTCGCATTCATCAGCGAACCCCAGGTTGATCCTTTTTGTCTCCTCAGTCGTCCGCATAGAGGTCACAGCTTGAGCTTTGTTCACGGGTATTGTGAGGCCTTCCTCAGGCTTTGTGTTCACCTGCACGGAGGAAGTCGTCGGTGGCTTAGTGGTGAGGGCTGCCTGAATAGCTCCCCAAAAGCATTCTGCGGCGCCTTGGAAGTCAGCGCGCATGGTGATGATTCCTTGTGGTCCTGGCATCTTCAATATCATGTATGAATAGTGTGAAATTGCCATGAATTTTGCCAATCCCGGCCTGTCGATGATGGCATTGTATCCGCAGTCGAAACTCACCACCTCGAACCTTAGAAACTCGGTTCTATAGTTTTCCGGAGTTCCAAAGGTGACGGGCATATAGATGTGCTCGAGCGGGTACTCTCTTTCGGTCGGCACAATGCCGAAGAAAGGGGTGTCTGACTCGGTGAGGTCTTTGAGTGCGACCCCCAAGCCCAGGAGCGTCCAGGGGAAGGTAACGTTGATGCTGCTTCCCTCGTCCACTAGTACTTTCTTTACCCTGCTCTCTCGGATCACCGGATCGACGAGGAGCAGGTACTTGCCAAGATGGCCGAAGTTAAGCCATTGATCCGCTCGGCTGAAGGTGATCGGGTACTCTGACCACTGATAGGTAGCTGGGGCACTGGTGGTTGCCACCAGTATCTGTCGGTCGTTGAGCTTTTGCTGCCTTCTATTCTCCTGCGACCCATGTCCCCCAAAGATGACGTTGACCTCCTTGTCAACGCATGGGAATGCCCCACCCCTCCCCCTTCCTATTGCTGAGGCTGCCTGGGCTTGCCAGGCCCTCCTCGTGGTGGGGGAGGTGGTAGAGGCAGGAATGGTCGGTCATTCCCGATGGAGTGCTTGAAGTCTCTGCAGTTCCACAAGGTCTGGCGCATGTCTTTGTGGTACGGGCACTGGGCGTTGAGGATGTCATCCAGTGTCCGCTCGCCTCCACGGGGTGCCCCTCGGGCACGAGCGACGGGTGGTCCAGCGGCATGGACCTCCTCATGAGCCTCTTCTCCCAGCGTCTATCGGGTTGCTGGTTCATGTCGCGCCGTGGTGCTGGTGGTGCAAGTTTTGCTCCCCCGATGAGGTCCTGGGTCCGCTTGTCGGCGATGATGTAGAGGTCCGCTTCTCAAAACAGTTGTTCAGAGGTGGTCGGTGCTTTCTGTAGTATGGCTCGTACGAAGGCCGAGTCATTAGATCCACGGTAGAAGTCCTCAATCACTGCTGCCTCAGTGACCTCAGGGATACGATTTATCATGGTCTGAAACCTCTTGAGATATGATCGAAGTGTTTCATCGCCTCGGCGCCTGATGGATTTGAGGTCTCATGGCTACGCTGGCTTGTCGGAGAGGGACTCGATAGATGTCGCAGCCACTGTAATGCATCTTGCCCGAGGACGATAGGCAACTATGCTATCATCACGTCTTCGGTTGCCCCAGCGACCCGGGCGGCGGTCGTATAGACGGCCAACCAGCCTCCCGGGTCTTGCTTAGGCTCGTATTTGTCGACATTGGAGACTTTAAAGTATGGAGGCCACTGGATGGCCATGAGACGCGAAGTAAGCGCAGATACTCCACATGTGTCTTCCTGTCGACGTTCATGGTGTCGGTCCTGGGGAGGGGAGTCGGTGATGTGTCGTCTCGACCGTCCTCAGATCGAGCCACTGGTTGAGGCGGTAGCTGACTCAACTCGGGTGGTGTGACTTCGAGCCGGGATGCCATGTTCCCGATCATACTCCTCCTAGCGTCTTATCTCATTCTCGTGTCATCGGTCGCGTGAAGCATTGATAGAGCTACGTGCGTCCCGCTGACTGTTGATGGCGTGTCGTAGTGTCACACCCGGGTTTTAGGGGCACCAAGACCCGGGCGCGAACATAAGCACCAGGTATGCTGGGACCCAGTCTCAAACATATGATGTATAGTGGCACAGGATCGAATGTCACAACTTTATATATAACAGGAGTTCTATACAAAATAAATAATTACATTATAAGGAGACAACGGTCCAGCAACCCAAAGTTGACTGGGAGACGACGGCCTAGATCTCTCACGAACACTTCACAGCATCCTCCGAGCGCATCATCCTGCGGTACCTGTTCTTGACCTGTGGGGGGGTGTGAGACAGCAAGAGTGAGCTCACATACGTTCATCGCTCAACAAGTTGTGGGGAATAATGTGCATGAACTCGCCAAAGGTGGGAGCTCACGTGAAGTGTAAGGCTTACCAAAGAGGATGGTTGAAGCTGAGCATTGCTTTTAAAGTTGGTCAAAATTTTATTAGCAATTACTAAGTGTAAGTAAATACCAACCCAATTAAATAGAAGAACAAAAGTAACAACATCACCTGCGATGCAATGCATATGACAAATTGAATTTAGTTCCATAAATTAATCATGTGAGTGTCCGAGCTGCTCTTGACCGTGAGCACGGCTAGTATACCAGTTTTACACTCTGCAGAGGTTGCGCATCTTTACCCACAAGTCATGTTACCCATCTGCCAAGGGATCGCGGCTTCCCATACACCTCTACCGAGGAGGCGAGGCAGGGTAACACTACGAGGCCTTTACAAAGTTCCACTAGCTTCAGAAAACCCGCTACAGTTTATAGGAAGTTCCAATGCAGGAATCCCTTGCAGGACCGCCATCGCAGCAAAATCCTACCGAGGGCCTCCCTACACTGACCACTCCCCTACTGCCCTTGCCCCTTTCGGGTAAGGTAGTCTTCCACTAGCTTTCCTAATTAATCAGCCAAGGGGTCCCATTCCTCCCTTGTGGTAGCACTGTTTTCCCGGGTGGTTCTCCATGTTCCAATTAACATAATGATCTTATCATGAACAGTAAATAACAACTGATAATAAAAGTATAATCATGAATAAAGTGTATCTTCATACCCAAAACCACATAAAGCACTAGCAAGTACTACCCAAAAAGGTTCAGTGGTAAACAAGGTATAAAGATAATCAAACTAGGGTAACCTATTGGGTCCCATCAAAATTAACCTATGCAGATCATTATGATTAATTAGAACATGAGTGGGTATAAAGAAGTGATCAAGGGCACAACTTGCCTGGGACTTGAGATTCCAGGTACCAGGATGATCTTCAGGTGACTCGTGACCTCACGCTAGTCGTAGCAATACAAACAAACATGGGATAGGCAAAATTAACATTACACCAAACATATATGCAAAATACATATTAATAATCTACATATTTAAATAAGATCACAGGAACAGGAATTATTAATTTTGGAGTTATAGATTTTAGGTTATGGATTTCTAAAGATTCTATGTGCTTGGTACAAGATTAATTAGGATATCAATTTTAATATGGATTTCATGTCAAAACAGTGACACAAAATGATAAACAATAATATTACAAAATTATAGAAATTGGAATGGATTAATTTGGACTTAAAATGGATTAAATATGAATTTTCCAAGTTTCTAGGATTATTTTTATATTAAAAAACCAATTCCTATATTTATTTCCCTATTTTAATCCTTTTCTGGATCGGGCGCCAAAATCTGTGAAGTGCAGGGGCTCTGGTGAAAACCTCCTAAGACCCAGAGCCCAGCTACGAGGACCGCGGGTTGATTAATAGATATTCCAGGGGCTCTTTACAAATATTGCCACGGTGAAGGGGTAAGATCTAATCGTGACCGTCCGATCCGAGACGTGCGCACCAGATTAGACCGATCTTCATCCTGAGCCGACGTTCACCCGCAACCGTTGGATCTAGATCTATGGCTCTGGTTTATTTCCCCCAATAGGTATTCCCATGGCTAATCTCCACCGTCCGTTCACGATCGAACGACAGGGAGCCCATCTTCCTTCCCACGAACCCGAACCGGGCGGCGCAATTGCGGCGGCGCGCCCGCCGGAGCTGTCCCCCCTGCGGTGCCCCGATGCTCTATCGCCACACCAACTGTTGCTATGCGATCTATGGATGGAGGTGAACAGTTTGAGGGAAACCTTACCGTGAATCGTGTAGTGAGTAAGCCTGCCAACGGCGAGGACCGAACCCACGGTGACTGCCGTGCTCCGGTGAGCCATTAGAGCAGTGCCGAGGACACACTCGACCCGCCGATGCCATGCATAGCTTCGAAGGACGTCCGTGAATAACCCCGTGCCTACAGAGGGGTCCCGGCTAGCAGGGAACAACGAGAGCATCTGACGGCGGCGACGTCTGTTTCTTTCTGTGTTCACGGCGGAAACGGCGCGGCCCCAGGTGGTCAGCAGGAAGGGCGCACAACTAGGTTTTATAGGCAGCTCCGTGAGGATCTCGGACGGGGTTTGGAGGTCAAATCGCGGATTCCGTTGGCCGCCTGCGTGATCTTCGTGAGGAACCGAAGCGGAGCGGCCAGCGCGCCGCGCGCGATTCTGTTCCGAGGCCAACGGGTTGAAGACGGGGCTGACAGTGGCCCCAGGTGGACAGTGAGAAGAAAGCGCGAGCACACGGCTGAGGGCTGGGCAGTGGGGACCCGGTGTCAGTGGCCCAGTGACCAGAGAGCGCGAGGCGAGTGGCCGTTGGTGGCTGGCCAGATGGGCCCGTGCGGCAGGAGCTCAAAGGAGCAAGCGCGCGGAGACAGGGTGGCCGGCCAGTGGGCCCCGCATGGCAGTGGCGCCTGGGTGAGGGTGCGGCTAAGGAGATGGGCCGACTGCAAGGGGATTTGGCCCAATTGGTTCTGCCAGTTTTTTTTTATCTTTATCCTTTTATTTATTTGGTTTTGAATTCTTTCTCAAATTCAAAGCTTAGTATTTGAATTCAAATTCTTTTTTTTTGTGAGTTTCACATATCGACTAAATGCACAAAAGAATACCAGCCTGAAGAAATGGTTTTATTATTTTATATATATGTTTCTTTATATTGTATATTCTTTTCTATTTCTATTTCCTTTTTAATTCTATTTATAATTTCACACAAGATTCAAATTTAGGATTTGAGTTCAAATGCACATACAAAAATTCAGCATGAAATGCAACTGTACTTTTATATTAAATACTTTATTTATTCGAGAATGTCTCCAAAATGCAACATATACACACATTGTTTGAAGTCAAATTAAAAGTATATTCAAAAGTTCATATTCATCTATTTTTTTATAGAAAAGATTTTCTAATGCATAATCTTTTATTAAGAGATTGTTTACCTAATTCTTCATAGTTTACTACGGCAGTCATTCATATTGGACCTTTTATTTAACCACTTGTTTCAAAACATAACTATTTTTACTTCAGAATATTATTATTTTTTTCCTAAATTACCCAAAATGATATTTTGGGGTGTTACAAATCCTACCCCCCTTAAAAGAATCTCGTCCTCGAGATTTGTAAGAAAGAGGATATAGGAAGAGTGATTTGAAATTTAGCTTTTAGTTTCTAATTAGTTCAAAATCAAGAGTCTCTCTTTTTATTATTAGTAAGTGATTAGGAGAGCATGGGTAATATATGTATGTCCACTTTATTATGTAGGATAGAAGATGTCTTTTAGGGCATATATAGGTTTGGTTAAGAAAGTGTAGGGTAAGAAAAGATTCCATCCTAGATTGTGGCTTTTGACTCATCTGGTGATCCTGCTTGATCCTTGAAGACTTGAGTTGGTGTTTATCCTTTCTTAATGAGGTTGATCATCTTTGATCTTCGTTCTTGAAGTTGTTATCCAAATTAGGGACATGTAGTTAAGATAAAGTAGTAGGTGGAGCAGCTAGGCTATGAGTTAAATGAGATTAGTCTGAATCTGGTTGGATTGTTTTGCTTCTGAATGGTTTGGATAGGTTATGTAACCCATTATGTAGGTCAAGTTGTTGGGTATGGCCGAGCTGATCTAAGTTACCAATTTAGGCTTAAGTGGAGTATGCCTTATCTTCTATACTCGCATTAAGTAACTCACTCTAGATTAGATCATATTAGATTAAATAGGATCTAGATTAGATTGGATATGACTAGATGAGACTAGTTAAAGTTAGATAGATCTTCCTGGGTAGGATATATTTTATCAGGATATGTTAAAAATCTCTGTTAGGTTAAAACAGAGGGGTTATGCAACTATCTGAGGGGTAGGGTAGTTGCATATGGTTAGGTGGTTGTATATGGTAAAGTTGGTCTAGGGCACCAATTTTAGGTTAGATTGGTATAACTAGATTAGACTAGATAGAATCTCATTAATTTTAATTAGGTCATGGTTGTTATTCTAGAGTGGGATAAATATTCAATTTAGGGCAAGATGAATCCATAAGATAAGATAGAATCTTTCGAGGTCAGTTAGGTCTATTAGGATGACGTAAAATCTTTTCAAGATGAGATGAGTATCTTTTTAAGATAAGATGGATCTATGAGATAAGAGAGAATCTTTTAAGCCAAGATGGATCTATTTAAAATAGATACACTTTAATGAAGGATAATCTAGGTTGTTTAGTTATCTTATGAATTTTATTTATTTATATTTATGCCTATATGTATATGCAGATGTAATTGTGGACATTACTCCACAACTTATCACACTCAATCAAAGATCCAAATCAGGCAAGTATCATAAGAACAAACATTCAAGTGCATAGATATAAAAAAAAATAGTTTTGTTTTTATTCCTAAGATCAGGTCTCCTATTCCTAAAAGTCACTTTAGGTACAAGATTTCAAGTTTGAAATCCACATTTGTCTTTAGAAAGAAAAAGGTAAGAATAATCAGAGTAAAGCGGAATTAGATGAGAAAAGATTAAGAGAAGTTTAGAAAAGAATCAGAGTAGCAAAGGTAAGTAAGTATTGGTTGTCCAGTTCTATCTAGGTTTCGTCCTACAGTCAACATTCCTCTGATACCACTTCTGTCACACCCGGGTTTTAGGGGCACCAAGACCCGGGCGCGAACATAAGCACCAGGTATGCTGGGACCCAGTCTCAAACATATGATGTATAGTGGCACAGGATCGAATGTCACAACTTTATATATAACAGGAGTTCTATACAAAATAAATAATTACATTATAAGGAGACAACGGTCCAGCAACCCAAAGTTGACTGGGAGACGACGGCCTAGATCTCTCACGAACACTTCACAGCATCCTCCGAGCGCATCATCCTGCGGTACCTGTTCTTGACCTATGGGGGGGGTGTGAGACAGCAAGAGTGAGCTCACATACGTTCATCGCTCAACAAGTTGTGGGGAATAATGTGCATGAACTCGCCAAAGGTGGGAGCTCACGTGAAGTGTAAGGCTTACCAAAGAGGATGGTTGAAGCTGAGCATTGCTTTTAAAGTTGGTCAAAATTTTATTAGCAATTACTAAGTGTAAGTAAATACCAACCCAATTAAATAGAAGAACAAAAGTAACAACATCACCTGCGATGCAATGCATATGACAAATTGAATTTAGTTCCATAAATTAATCATGTGAGTGTCCGAGCTGCTCTTGACCGTGAGCACGGCTAGTATACCAGTTTTACACTCTGCAGAGGTTGCGCATCTTTACCCACAAGTCATGTTACCCATCTGCCAAGGGATCGCGACTTCCCATACACCTCTACCGAGGAGGCGAGGCAGGGTAACACTACGAGGCCTTTACAAAGTTCCACTAGCTTCAGAAAACCCGCTACAGTTTATAGGAAGTTCCAATGCAGGAATCCCTTGCAGGACCGCCATCGCAGCAAAATCCTCCCGAGGGCCTCCCTACACTGACCATTCCCCTACTGCCCTTGCCCCTTTCGGGTAAGGTAGTCTTCCACTAGCTTTCCTAATTAATCAGCCAAGGGGTCCCATTCCTCCCTTGTGGTAGCACTGTTTTCCCGGGTGATTCTCCATGTTCCAATTAACATAATGATCTTATCATGAACAGTAAATAACAACTGATAATAAAAGTATAATCATGAATAAAGTGTATCTTCATACCCAAAACCACATAAAGCACTAGCAAGTACTACCCAAAAAGGTTCAGTGGTAAACAAGGTATAAAGATAATCAAACTAGGGTAACCTATTGGGTCCCATCAAAATTAACCTATGCAGATCATTATGATTAATTAGAACATGAGTGGGTATAAAGAAGTGATCAAGGGCACAACTTGCCTGGGACTTGAGATTCCAGGTACCAGGATGATCTTCAGGTGACTCGTGACCTCACGCTAGTCGTAGCAATACAAACAAACATGGGATAGGCAAAATTAACATTACACCAAACATATATGCAAAATACATATTAATAATCTACATATTTAAATAAGATCACAGGAACAGGAATTATTAATTTTGGAGTTATAGATTTTAGGTTATGGATTTCTAAAGATTCTATGTGCTTGGTACAAGATTAATTAGGATATCAATTTTAATATGGATTTCATGTCAAAACAGTGACACAAAATGATAAACAATAATATTACAAAATTATAGAAATTGGAATGGATTAATTTGGACTTAAAATGGATTAAATATGAATTTTCCAAGTTTCTAGGATTATTTTTATATTAAAAACCAATTCCTATATTTATTTCCCTATTTTAATCCTTTTCTGGATCGGGCGCCAAAATCTGTGAAGTGCAGGGGCTCTGGTGAAAACCTCCTAAGACCCAGAGCCCAGCTACGAGGACCGCGGGTTGATTAATAGATATTCCAGGGGCTCTTTACAAATATTGCCACGGTGAAGGGGTAAGATCTAATCGTGACCGTCCGATCCGAGACGTGCGCACCAGATTAGACCGATCTTCATCCTGAGCCGACGTTCACCCGCAACCGTTGGATCTAGATCTATGGCTCTGGTTTATTTCCCCCAATAGGTATTCCCATGGCTAATCTCCACCGTCCGTTCACGATCGAACGACAGGGAGCCCATCTTCCTTCCCACGAACCCGAACCGGGCGGCGCAATTGCGGCGGCGCGCCCGCCGGAGCTGTCCCCCCTGCGGTGCCCCGATGCTCTATCGCCACACCAACTGTTGCTATGCGATCTATGGATGGAGGTGAACAGTTTGAGGGAAACCTTACCGTGAATCGTGTAGTGAGTAAGCCTGCCAACGGCGAGGACCGAACCCACGGTGACTGCCGTGCTCCGGTGAGCCATTAGAGCAGTGCCGAGGACACACTCGACCCGCCGATGCCATGCATAGCTTCGAAGGACGTCCGTGAATAACCCCGTGCCTACAGAGGGGTCCCGGCTAGCAGGGAACAACGAGAGCATCTGACGGCGGCGACGTCTGTTTCTTTCTGTGTTCACGGCGGAAACGGCGCGGCCCCAGGTGGTCAGCAGGAAGGGCGCACAACTAGGTTTTATAGGCAGCTCCGCGAGGATCTCGGACGGGGTTCGGAGGTCAAATCGCGGATTCCGTTGGCCGCCTGCGTGATCTTCGTGAGGAACCGAAGCGGAGCGGCCAGCGCGCCGCGCGCGATTCTGTTCCGAGGCCAACGGGTTGAAGACGGGGCTGACAGTGGCCCCAGGTGGACAGTGAGAAGAAAGCGCGAGCACACGGCTGAGGGCTGGGCAGTGGGGACCCGGTGTCAGTGGCCCAGTGACCAGAGAGCGCGAGGCGAGTGGCCGTTGGTGGCTGGCCGGATGGGCCCGTGCGGCAGGAGCTCAAAGGAGCAAGCGCGCGGAGACAGGGTGGCCGGCCAGTGGGCCCCGCATGGCAGTGGCGCCTGGGTTAGGGTGCGGCTAAGGAGATGGGCCGACTGCAAGGGGATTTGGCCCAATTGGTTCTGCCAGTTTTTTTTATCTTTATCCTTTTATTTATTTGGTTTTGAATTCTTTCTCAAATTCAAAGCTTAGTATTTGAATTCAAATTCTTTTTTTTGTGAGTTTCACATATCGACTAAATGCACAAAAGAATACCAGCCTGAAGAAATGGTTTTATTATTTTATATATATGTTTCTTTATATTGTATATTCTTTTCTATTTCTATTTCCTTTTTAATTCTATTTATAATTTCACACAAGATTCAAATTTAGGATTTGAGTTCAAATGCACATACAAAAATTCAGCATGAAATGCAACTGTACTTTTATATTAAATACTTTATTTATTCGAGAATGTCTCCAAAATGCAACATATACACACATTGTTTGAAGTCAAATTAAAAGTATATTCAAAAGTTCATATTCATCTATTTTTTTATAGAAAAGATTTTCTAATGCATAATCTTTTATTAAGAGATTGTTTACCTAATTCTTCATAGTTTACTACGGCAGTCATTCATATTGGACCTTTTATTTAACCACTTGTTTCAAAACATAACTATTTTTACTTCAGAATATTATTATTTTTTCCTAAATTACCCAAAATGATATTTTGGGGTGTTACACGTAGGTCGCCCAGGGGATGAGCAAGGGGTAGAAGGTGATTAGCTGCTCGAGTGAGCAGTCGCCGATAGCCTTCAGCATATAGAGTCCGTGGGAGGCCATCAGCTATCTGAGCCAACACTCCCCCGACTTCACTCGGCGTATTCATTGCACGAGCAAAGTCAGGGTTCAGGTTTCAAGCGAAGAGAGGGTTCTCTCGGCGTAACCTCGCACCCTGCTCAGCTTGCTCTCGATCTTGGTCTTGAGCTTGCCGGCAATCACGTCGGCAAGAATTCCTCCTTTCTCTGAAGACCCGTTCATCGTGAGTTTCTCCCACTTCCGAGACTTCATCTCGAGATACGGGCTGCGCTGGGTCCCGCTCCCCAGCTTCATGATGTCGCCGAATATTCCGGCGTCTGTTCCTCCGTCGCCGAGCTTCTCGCTGGGGAGGTTCTTCCCCTGGTATGGTTGGCTCATCGTCGAAGATGGGAGATGACTCCAATCTTCCCCCAATGAAGAGGACGTCGGGGTAGAAAAGAAGTTGCTGCAGTGGTGAGTTCCTTTCCGTCCTTCTTTGAAGGCAAAGGTGTCGGAAGGATAGCTTAACAGTCTTCCGCCCTTCTTTCAGGAACGCTTGCTTCTTTCTTTCTTGTAATCAGTGTCCACTCCTTTGTGGGCAAAGTGGACAACGGGGTTCTTCGGGCAAGTGAATTCCCGTCTCTCGACTGGAAGGAGGTAGTCTTCGTCTGGGGCGCAGGAGGTCGTGCTATCTGCTGTCTTGTTCTGGCTTTCCTGGGGATTTTCGGGGAAGGCTTCTTCTCCGGTGGATCTGCTATGCAGTGCAGAATTGCCCTCTCATCTGCTACGGACAAGATGGTCCCAAAGCAGAGCACGGATCCAGGGCGAAGAGCAATCTTGCACTGGGAAGTGATGGCCATTGAGCTAGCTTGGATCAATGACACACCCCCTACCTAGCGCGCCAACTGTTGGTGTTTGGAGCCCAACCGCACACCTGGGGTTGCCCCTCACAGTGCTTTTGGGTAGGACGGTGCTGTTGACTGTAACTCAATGGTTCGTGCGAGATGCACAAGAGACGATAGGCGATTTTCTATAGGTTCGAGCCACTTTGAGATGCATAAAACCCTACGTCCTGGTGGGGGTTTTTATGTGGTAGGTTACAAGAGGAGTCTTCGGTATGGAGAGAGGCTGATGAGTTGAGTAGATGGTCGTGTGATCGATGAAAATGATGGGGTACCCCCTAGGCCTTATATACTCGACCGTGGGACACTACATGCGTATAGGATGATGACGAGTATATAAACAATAGTGAACCGACTGAACTTATCTTCCTGTAATCTTGCCAACCTATCCCTAGTTTGCTCCGATATTCAAGGTTGCCCTATGCGAGAAAGTCAGATCGACGCTGCGGGTAGCGCTTAAATCCACCGAGCCGCTTGGGGCTGAGTTTGCTTCTTTCTCACGTCGGCGCATTCCACCGGCAGTTCTCCCCTGGCCTACGAAGGGATGGTCCTGCGAGATAATAGGCCTAAAGCCTCTCGTGAGGCCTTCTTGCCTTCTAGTGGACCTAGGGGATATCTGTCCCTCACAGGTGCTCATGCGAACGATCCGGCTAACTCAACCGAACACTCCGCCCATGGCCATAAGCGTCAGCCTCCACACAAACCAAGGAAAGAAACACAAGGGAAAAGCCAACATGATGCACATGGTTGGCTGGTAAAAGTTGGCCCTACTTTCGATCAATTGCTAGCCAAATATGCTGGCAAGAAGGCCGTTCTATGCGATCGGCCAACAAAGAAACCCCAGTCACGCACTAAAACAAAACGGTCGAGTAAAACACCCCAAAAGACGACGCAACGAGCATCGCCTATTCATCCTGTCATGCCAGGATGCTTTCCACCCACCTACTCATCATCGATGTATTGTCCTGTTCAAATATGGAATGGTACGACGATGAACCCATGGTACATGTGTACTCCCTTTATCTATTCAGGCTGGGGGGGCACCTCCATTCTATTTCTTTTGATCCATTGATCAAATGGTCACGGTCGAGAAAGATTCAATCATAAACGACCTTTATGCATTGAGGCTCTATTGAATGATCGCCATATTGGATTGGAAAAGCCGGTAACTTACATCAGGCTTAGTTCATATGCTTTTGGTTCGTCAACCTCCACCAAAAGGCAGGGGCATATGTTAGTTCATATGCTTTTGGTTCGTCAACCTTCACCAAAAGGCAGAGACATATGTTGAGGATAGAAAACGTCCTCACATACGGTCCGACCTTGAGGCCGGACGGTCCGTGGTCCGGACGGTCCGAGGTGGTGGCACGTACGGTCCGCGCATGCGTAGAATCAGTTAGAGTTCTGAGTTTCTCGCAGGATTTGTTAGCTAAAACCGCGGGATTAGCTCGGAAAACGACTTGTAACGTGTCTAGACCTCCCCCTTTATATAGATGAAGGGCTACAACCGATTGAACCCCCACAATCGATCAAATCAACTCTACTTCTCGTTTTTACCTTATGCATTAGGAGTAGTTCTAGTTTAGCCCTAGTTTAGCCTCCCTCTACCTCAAATCTTCGCCTCTCTTCGGCTCTACGTCGACTAGAGGCGTCTTGGGTGGCCCGCCGACGCCAAGACACACCCTACGATCTCTCCTCCCCGACGGGTCCCTCCCGGGAGGCGAGATCTAAGTCTGCTGCGAAGAAAAAGACCCTCTGCATAATCGCGGACCGTCCGATCCCCAGGCACGAACCGTCCGGACGTACGTAGAGGAGGAGTCGCTCCTGCGCTAGGTCGCGGACCGTCCGGTCCTGTGCCGCGGACCGTCCGCGCCTCCGCACAGAGCACCGCCAGACGGTCCTTCTAGTGTTTGGTGCCCGGGTCGGCGCCAATATATTGTATCCCCTTTAAAAGAATTTCATGTTCATATCCCGACGAAGCTATTGCTCTATAGTAAAATGCAGGTGTATGACAGCAGGATGTAGACCACTATCTATGCGTACGGTATGCAACAACCCACATATATCGTCTTCATGGTGGTTCCGTTTATTCATATCGCGGTCATGTTTAGTCTCTCTAATCTATAATTTAACCCTCTTTTGATCAGTTTCTGGATCCATCATTGTTCGCTTGCATATAAGGTTTGATTGCATATTAGTTATTGCTTTAACTATTTATCATCTATATGAATGCCATTTTTTCATTTACAAGCCATTATTTCATTTACAATTTTATCGTGGTAACTATAAATTTGCCATGGAAGGCAGAAAATTATCTACAATTTTATCGTTTTAGCTGGCCTGGCACGCCAGTCAGCGCGTTAGTGTAGAATTTAGATGTCTCCGTCTTCCTCATTTGCTAAGCATCAACGATGTCTTGTTAAATATCTCTGACCATGTCTAGACAAACATTATATCTAGTAATCTAGATACATACCATGTATTTTTTTAAAAAAAAAAGCCACGTCGACTTACAATATGAAACCGAGTACTCGACATGATGAGAGAATGGATTAACTCTTATTTTGCATTTTGCACATTTGCTCACTCTTTCTATTGTGCACCTTGGTCATGCATAACGCAAGAATACAAGCAACAGTGCCTTTTCACTTTTGATCATGTGACCCGCTGCAAAAGAAGCATTCAAACAGCTCAGTTTTTAGCTGAGTTCCCATTCAAGTTTAGTTCAAGAACTAATCTGCAAAGGCCGGTCATAAACAGAATCCTTCCTGGCGACGAGAAACAACTCCAAAGCCATGGCACAAAAAGCAAAATACAAACCAACCTCCAGTTCCAATACATTACTCTAGCACAAGCTTTCAGCACATTACAAAGTAGGAATCAAGATTCAAGACCACCCAAGCTCCAATCACACTACAATTCATCACCAACAGAACCGTAGTCTTGACGCTTAACAGAATCCATACATAGCAGAACTCCAGTGCCTCTGAAACTTCAGACGAGTCCGAAGTTTCAGGCTTTATTATTCAGAAAGCTAAGGTGAAACCATTTAGAAGTTGGTAGATAGTACAACCAACTAGTGATTTTTTTTTGTTTTTTTAGGCAAGGGATGTTGCACTCACCACAAGATCCCAGAAACTAGGAGCCAGAGTTTCCAGGAGAAATAGGTGGAACGAGTGGAACGCTCACGATGCCTTCAGCCAAGAATGATTTGCCTACCGGGAGCCAAACGGAGGGAGGGACAACCCCTGACCCGGAGCTGGAAACCGCCAGCAGTCACCAGCTCCTAGCGTTTGGCCGTCCGGTAACCCCTCTAGTCATGCTTTCAGGAGGTCGCAGCAGACTTCAGAGGCCGCTGCCCACTTGAAGGGGTTGCCGATGATGACCCCGTGCTCGCCGCCGTCCATGATGCTCGGGAGCCGGGTGAAGAAGGGGTGATCCAAGCCGTGGCAGTGACCCGCGTCTTCATGGTCGTACATGCTTGACACCTCTGAACCCGACAGGCTGGACACGCTGCTCGGGTTGCCCAGGTCTGACTGCTGGATCTCTGAGCTTGGAGACGCCACCTGGCGCATGAGGGGGTTGCTGAACATTGTCTTGCTGCCACCACCAGCATCCTTCCCGCTGGATTCTTTCTTTGTGTTCAGGAAGCGTCCGCCAGAGCCTCGTGGGCGACGCAGTGCATGCTGATGGCGTGACTCATGGAGATATGGCTGCATCATGAAGGCAGTAACATGGATGTAGCGGTAGAAGACAACAGAAGATATGTTGCATGGCATGGTGACGGCGTCATTTAGTCAAAAGGTGACAATTGAGGGTTTCAGTTCATAGTTTGAGATGAGTGAGAGTGATTCATGGAGATATGGCTGCACCAACAAATGCAGGACTGACAGAAAATATGATGCAGGGCAGGCATGGTCATATAGCATCATTCAGTCATAGGTGACAGTTAAGTAGTTCAATTAATAGTTCTAGATTTGAGATCGTGACTCATAGAGACAGCTCACTGACATAAATGTTACTAAGACAACAGAAGATTTGTTGCAAGGCATGGTGATATAGCTAGCACCAGTAGAAGGTGACAGTTAAGGTGTTCAATTGATAGTTTGAGAAAGTGCAAGGTACCTTCCTGCCTTTGACCAGCCTATTTTCCCTCTCTGCTTTGGCACGAGCACAGCGCCGACGCATGATGGCGTCATATTGCTTAGCGTTCACATAAATTGGTGCTTCTGTTGGCCTATTCAGTGGTATAAGCAGACGACCTCCAGGCTGCATCCACAAACATATATGCTGGAAGATAAGCAATAAGATCTACTCATAAACAATCTAAAGATTTCCAACTTGAAAAGGGAAGCATCAAATAAAGGTATCTCCTTTCTTATATGTCCTCATTAATTCGAATAAAATCCATGGAAAAGATATTGCTTCAGCATAGCATTTATAAAGAAACCTCACCAGATTATAGCTACATTATATCTGGTAATTTAATGGTAGACATTTATTCACTGGGTTACATAGTATCCCTTTTATTTTTTTCATGGTATAATATCCCTTTCTACATCCTCATTAATTATAATGCATCCATGGAAAAGATATGGCTTCAGCCGTGCATTTATAAAGAAAATCTCGCCAGATTATAGCTATGTTATATCTGTTCATTTAATGATAGACATTTATTCACTAGGTTACATTGTAACCTTTTTCACGGTAGAATACTATATTAGCTAATCACTTTTATTTATTTATGAAATATATAGGCACAAAAAGGTAAGTTCACTGCTCATTAAGGTACAGATGAATTTTATGTTCATTAAACAACTCACATGACATTAAAAACAGTTTGAGAAAGAGAAAGAGAAAGATAAAACTGAAAAGAACTATCACATAAATCGCTGAAAATGTGGAATTGACCACTGAAATAAGTTCTCCTTTTTACATATATGTACTGCCATATTAGTGTTCTCATATATATTAGTATACTACCACAGCAACAAAATCAGCCAACAAATTTCACACATGTCTGACCCAAAACCAACAGAACATACCGTTGCACCCATTGGATAAGGAGAAAGCAGGCCATAGTGTTGATCAGCATAAGAATTATCAGCAGAAATCTAACACCACAGAAAATCAGTCACCAGTCAAGCTGAGAGTGAAGATGCATTTTGAATCGTGAAGACAGGCGAAAGTGCACAGAAATTTTAATCACAAATAGGTTATCTCAAATCATTTGTATAAAAAAAGTAAATGGACAATCATACCATTGATTGACCAAGGCCCAGCTCAAAATGAGCATTGTATATTGCAAATGGTGATTGCAAAGCAATAGTGGCAGAGTGATCAGATCCTTTCTTCCCCTTACCTAAAGCCAAATGCCACAAAACATGAAAGCAATCAGGAATGGTCCTTGTATGCTAAAAGGAAAGTAAAGTATGCATGCACCAACATTCAAGTTTCCATAGCCTAGAATCATCTGTTCAAGCAAAACTAATAGTCCCAATAACTAAAAAAAGGCATCTATGTAGTATCAACAACAATAATTAAATGACAGTACATATGAAAAAACATCATCCCTGAGTCCATGTACTGATGACATTGTAAATTGCGGTGTCTAATTAGAAATACTAGGGGCAGTTTGGATACTACCCAACATGAATCTCACTAAATTTTGGTGTCAGTGTTATAAAAAAATTGGACAGCGCCAACACGCTAACATTCCAACAAAAAAGCAGTTGTTTGGGTTGTGACCCTGCCAATTTGTTGCCATTGACAAAACATGGGACGGAAACAAGAATGACCTTGCTAAAATTGTTAGTATGGCACATTTGTTTTTATTTTTGGGGGGGGGGGGGTGTACCTAAATGAGGTCTTATTTTGAGGATTCAACTGCAATGTTTGGATTGCAACCTTACCATTTACCAACACTCACTAGTATTGTTAGTATGACACACACCATTCTTTTGTGTGGGGGTGGGGGTTGTCAAAGTATAGCTACATGATGTCTTGGTCTGTGGATTCAACTGCAGGAATATTATGATGTAAATTTATTGCAAACCAGATAGACTCTAGGGTTTAAAAACATTTGATGTTTGCTAAAGCAAATAATCCAGCCAGCAGAAACATGCCACATCAGCCAAGGGTGCTACAAAATATTTGGTATGGTTTGCATAGGAACCAAACCAAATATGTCCAAGTGTAGAAGTATCTTTTACATATACATGTACATACTATATATATATATATATATATATATATATATATATATATATATACACACACATATACATACACATATATATATATATACACACATATATATATATACATATATATATATACATATATATACTTGTTTGGTTGCAGAGCAAACCCATGGTTCAGCAGGTTATAGTTATTTCTAGAGTCACACCAGCTCAGAATGAGAGAGAGAGAGAGAGAGAGAGAGAGAAAACACTTACCCATCAAAGATTTTGGTTCATACCAGGTGTGTGTGTGTCATGTAATAGAAACCACATCTAGGTGATCATGCACCTATCCAGTCTTCAGGTGACTGTGTATATTAAAAAAGCACCAACGAACTTACAGCATGTATGCTACTTCTCTTAATCTAATGCGTTAAGACCCTGTTTGAATGCATCATAGCTAATAGTTAGCTGCTAAAATTAGCTAAAGACATCCAAATGGTCTAGCTAATAGTTCATGTATTAACTACTTTTAGCAAATTAGCTAATAGTTAGCTAGCTATTTGTTAACCATCTAATTCCACTAGCAGTTTTTTAGTCACATAACTATTAGCTCTAGTGCATTCAAACACTGCTAAGTCTCTGTAGAGGAAATCTAAAAATGCAGCATACCATGATTATTGGGGAAGAATAGTACATGGCTCTTTTCCCATTCTAGCAACCACCAAGTCAAAATTAGAAACAAGCAGGAAGTATCCACCCATGCACTCGGTCCCATAAATAGATGAAACCGTGAAAACTTTTGTGTGTGGCATGATGGATGCCACCATGTCCAGGGAGTATCCACCCATGTACTCCGTCCCATAAATAGATGAAACCATGAAAACTGTGTTTGGCATGATGGATGCTACCATACCATGTCCCCCTCTTGCTTGTCCTAGCCTCCCTAGAAAGGCAGTGTGGCCAAGTGCCATGAGAACATGGCATAAAGGCCGGGATGTGGTGTGGATAAGAACATGGCACACTCCTACAAAACCTGCTTTCAGTCATGTCAGCTACAGCCTACAGATAACCTTTGTTGAACATGAATGAGCACAGAAGTGTGCCTCATGTGCTTCATGGATTTATGAACCAAAAAAAAAACTGGTTCTGGTTGTAAACATTTTTTTAGCATCGAACCGTGCCTAGCTGTGAGACAAGGAGAGCAAAACAAAAACTGCCAGATTCTTACTCGAAGATCTAAATCACTGCAATCTGAATCTTAATGGTGTGTTCCTCACACACATCGAGATTAAACTTGCACAATTTTACTTGCAAGCAGACACAGGCAGAAGCGTATCCTGAGTTCCTGACCTTGAGGATCCACGGAGAGGTTGAGGAGCTCAGGGATCCCCCTCTCCGGCAGCGGAGGCGGCTGCTGGGGTGCCAGTACAGGAGCCTTGACCGACGGCACGGGAGGTCCCTGGGGGGCCTGGATGCGGCCGTCCCGACAGTGGGCCTCCGGCGACAGGGCCAGCGGCTCGCCGCTCAGCATCGGGGCCGGCCCTGCCCACCACGGCAGCGGCGCTCCGCTGGCGGCGGCGTGGCCGAAGCCGAACCCCTCGTGGCTGCTGCTCCTGAAGCTCATCATCGTGCTGCTGGTGGTGTTGTTGCTGGCGGAAGTGGGGGGCGGCTGACGTTGACGAGGGAAGCACCTAACCGAACCACCAGGCACCAGCTGCTACGATAAAGAGCACCAAAATAAAAGGAAAAAATAAATAAAGTTGGGTGAGCATAACAATTATCAAGCACCGTATCAGGTCGTGGCAAGAACAAGATGCATGACCAATTCTTTAGGTTAATAACCACCAACAGCAGCAAAGAAGCAGAAAAGAAAGAAAGAAGTGAAACTGTGGGGAAAAATAAGGGATTTGGAGGGTGAAAACTGGTTAGTGGAGGCTGGAGCAGCGCGCGAGGATTGCTCAATGTCGAGGAGGAAAGAGGGAGTCTTCATGAGGAAGGAAGTGAGAAGAAGGGGACATAAAGAACCCCCGCATGGGGAAATGCGGAGCAATGAAGGCGCACGCGGCACTGCGGGCTGCGGCGGCAGATGAGCCAATGCAAGAACCGAGGAGACCCCAGCTGCCGCGCTTGCTCCAAGAATCGCATAGATCAAAGAAGGGGGGAGAGCGGAATGCGAAGATCTCAGTTTATACCCGCTCGGAATCCAGGCAGCAGCACGGGGTGGAAGGAATCGAGGAACACGGGAGCTCCCTACCCCGCGTCAGGAACTCAAGATTCGGGGTGGCAAAGAGCCCGAGCAGAGCAGAGCAGGAGGGAGAGTATGAAGAAGGCGAGAGCATGCACAGCAGGAGCAGGAAGAAGAGGAGATGCAAGAATCTGGACGGGCGTAGCAAGGCACCAAACGGGAAGGATCCAACTCCAGCACCAACAGGGGGGAAGCAGGCAATAGCACTCACGTTTCACTATCCCAGCAGTAGCAGCGGGCGGACGAGCGGCGGAACAGGACAAGAAGAACCACAGCCGCAGCGCTGCGACTGCCGACTGAGCAGTGCACTGCGGCAGAGAGAGAAAGAGGGAGAAAGAGAGAGGGGGCAAGGGTGGGGTGAGTGGCCAAGACGAGGCGCGAGAGGGAGGGAGAGAGAGAGAGGGGACGAGACGGGACGGGGGAGGCGCGTATAAAATGGGCGGAAGGGAGAGGCCGGGCCGAAGGCGAAGGCAGGCAGCGAGCGAGCGAGCGTCACTGACACCGAGAAAAGGTGGAGGCAGGCAGGGTGCCTCGGCTGCAAGTTGATGAGCGAGCGAGCACGGTGGATGATCAGACGCACGCAGCAATGGTGTGGTGTGGGATGGCAAATAAAGGTAGTTTTTTTTTACTCCCTGAATTTGGCAAAAGTGGATGAGGACGGAGGCGGCGGCGGGGATGGCGATGGTGGAGGAAGAGGAGGAGGGAGGAAAGGGACTGCATGTACATGAAGCACAACACTGTACTACGGTTAAAGCAGGAGGAGCACTGCACTGCGCGCCACCACGTGTGTGTGTGTTGTGTCATTGTGTGTTGCTTGCTGCACGCTGCGCCATGCCATGCATCGATGCATGCATGCATGCATGCATGATGTACGACGAGAACCATGCCTGCAGGCGCCCCCAGAGCTGTTGCTTCGCTACTGGTACGTACCGACTCCCCCTTCCGATCCTCTGGTCAGTGGTCACTCACTCACCCCGTGCCCGCGTAGCCCCAACTGCAGCAGGGGATTGCATGCCATGCGTCTCCGTCGCGTGCGAGTGCGACCCACGGAGGGACATGCATTCATCAGTCAGGAGGACACACGTACATGCACACTTCATCACCGTTGAATGTTGATGCACGCACGCACGCACGTGCACACAACGCGGCGCTACCACTTCTTGCTGGCCTGCTCAGCTGTGTGTGCTCTGTCTGTATTCTGTTCTGCGTACTACACCAGCCAGCTGCTGCATGCACCCACCAGCAAGCCGCAAGGGTTCCTAGTTCCTTTCTACACGCTCGCTTCAGTAGTTTCCTTCTCCACTCGATGGTCTGGACCTACCAGCAGAACAGGGGTAGTATACAGGGACTGTACTAGAGCTTAATCCGGAACAGCTTAACAACGTCCAATTAATTTATTCAATAAAAGTCAATGCTAATGTCACACTTTAAATGCTATAGCTTACTAATAAATTGGCACCATGTTAGAAGTTTAAAAGACAATCAATCAACTTAAATAGGTGGACCGTTGTTGTATCTCTTAAGAAGTTAAGAAAGGATGAAGTGCCCATGCGCCGCCGCTCGGTCGCGCATTTTTTTTTAGGAGTGATGACCGTTCTGGCGGTAACAGTCGGTAACGGACGTCAGTTACCGTGTCTGTTATCAGTAACGTGTCGTCCGTTTGCAGTATTCATGCACGACTCTTTTTGTTCCCTCCTTCTGACTGTCTATAATAATAGAGAGGGAGGGCTCTTCAAGTTATGTGAAATCTCTCACATGAATTGCAAACTACACATCCCATCTTCTGCGAGCATAGAGAGAGCGGGAGAGCATGCATTCGAAATCACCGCCAGCGTAGATACGCTTGCACGGTTGTGCGGGACGACCAGATTTTTGGGTAGCGTATTCGCGATATCAGTTTGATCCGGCGCTGTTGTTCATCCTGCTGCTTCGTCTACATCATGTTTGTTCACCGTTCTCCCCGAGCGATGCGTGCTACTGTTTCTCTTCCGGCGACCGTTCGAGGGACTGTATGGCGTATATCTTTCTGCATCGACTTTATACTGCTATATCGAACAAACACATGAGATGTCTAGTGTGAATTGAGCCGTTGATGCCTTGAGCATCGGTTCCTCCGAAGGGTACACTCTGTTCTTCGTATTTGTGTATGTTTCATTGTTGTTTACTGATTATACGAGTAGTTATACATGCATGCGCATACATGTGTCATTGCATATTTCACACTATTTTTTGGATTAAATTAAAACTAAAAATACCTAAATTTCTAACAAGCTCTTCTTCCAGCTTCTCTGCACGCCGCCGACGGCCGAAACAAGCAAACGAGCCATGGCTGCCCGTGGTAGTAGAGGAGTCGGAAAAGGCAAGCAAAGCACCTCAAGTGACAGTGATCCGCAGACACTTTCAGTAACAACAAACAAAATAGGTGAGTCATTACTCAATTGATCTTGTATATATATTTATTTATGTATATGTATATATATCTGGGTTAGTGCTTCAGGAGTAGGATTGCTCATCCACCTAGAGCGTAGCTACTAGCTAGTGGATGCACAATTAAGCAGGTATAGATCGAGGCTCTCCACTTGCTGAGGTAAGGTAATATTGAAACGAGTGAAATCAGGGTGAAAGATGAGTAGAGTTTCGTGAAGGATTAGAGAAAGGAATTTAAAGATGGGCAATGAGTCCACATCACATTGACCTGGCTGCACGCATGAGTGCAATAATAATGTATGTGAACAACTTCACTCCAGCTGCTCGCGCGATGGACAGGGGTTTGGGGGAAGTTTCCTCCTCTCTCCACTAAAAATATATATGATCAAACACGGTGTGACCAAATAAATAAACCATGCATTCAGGATAACTGCGCGGTATCCAATGTTATTCTTTTCTCGTGACTCGTAATACACTAGGTCGAGTTAAGGCTAAAACTAAGGGCATGTTCGGATCCATGGTGCTAACTCTCTATCCATGTCGAAAAAATGAACCGGCACAATAAAAGTGATAGTGATAGGGGTTATTCACAGAATTCGGTAGTCATATCGACCTTTATTGCTAATTTTTATCTCTAACCGATAATGGTATCCTCATAATCACAGTCGTAGTCCTAAACAACTTCCGACATTGTCGATATTAGCAACACTATTTTTTGCCCATTAGGTTTTGAAGCAATTTCTTTTGGTGCCTTGCTTACCTTCACAAGTTCTTTTAGTGGTTCCATCTTGTTCGTTATTATTCCCATCATCGGTTTCTTTAGATTCATCAACATAACCTATCTCAGCAAGTGCAGAAGAGAGTTTTTCTTGCTATGAATTGCTCAATCAATACGAATAACTTTATCAGCTAACTCAAAAGGATAAGCAAGAGAACTTTGGAGAGAGAATAGAGGAATAATTAAATTGTAGAGTAATGATGGGAAGAATAAGTTCGATGCTCTTTTCCTTTCGAAAACCCAAAGTTGCTGAGTCCATTGGTTGCCGCTATAAATACTACCGGACGGTCGGTGCTTCCTTCTGGCGCTAGGCTGCTCCTTTTTCTGAGTTCAGGGCACCCACCGGACAGTTCGGTGCCCTCATGTCAGCAAGCTGAATTTTCCTCTTTTCTTCAATATTCCTTCAAATCATTTTGGCTATATTAAGGATGTTCCTAAGACTTAGACAAATATTTGTGCTAACAATCCAACTAGTCTAAATCTCATTTTTTTGGACTTTTTCTTTTCTCAAGCTTATAATTCTGATTATGCGCGAACTTGCTCCAACTGATTGATTCTTTGAAATTGAGCTATCCTACCTTTCTTGATGTGCCACATATGTTTCTAGAGGTGTATGCAACTTATCCAAAGAATGAAATAATGCAATCTTTATGTTTTCCAAATTTTACCCTCTATGGTTGGTTTTGAGCTATTTCTGTCTTAGAACTGAGTTGAGAGGACTTATGCACCTGTGAATCATATACTAGGTAAACAAGTTAGTCCATAAGGTTGTGATGGTCATCAAGCACCAAAATTAATTAGAGAGTATGGTAAAGACCATTTCCCTTCCAATGATATTTTATTCGATAATAACCATGATATTGTTTCGGTTCGAGATGTAGATAGTTCGAGACTTCTTTCCACTGGAGGATGATACTTCTCTCTTTATGTTGTGATGATGGGGAAGATGCGGGAGGAAACTTCACATTTCTAGGGGGTGATGGAGAGGTAGGTGGTGGAGGAGAAGGAGAAGGCGAGTCATCTTTTCTAGGAGGTGAATAGGGAGGTGGATCTCTAGGTAGAGAAGGTGCCCTACAAGATTATCATCCTTATTGTCCTCATCATTAGAAAACGACTGGTCGTTAATCTTAATGTAGAATTTACGTTAGGCAATAATAGTACCTTATTGTGTTAATAAGTGTCATGTCTTCCTTGATGGGGTAATTAATGGGTATCTTCTTTTGATCTCATACCCCATCAATGTTGATCCTGGCACCTCCCAAGGTGAATATGGAGGTGGATCTCTAATAGGCCAGCCCCAATCGACCCCACCTTATCAGTTGTCCAATGTAGGCAAATGTACAGTCTGACATGCATGTGTTTGGTTATGTTATCTAAAAGATATGTTGCATCCGTATCTTCTTCAACAAGTGGAGTGGATCTGCAACTATCGAGACCCTTGAGAACTAGACTCATGTCTGTTGGAGCAGGCTTGGCTTGTGTTGGTCCCTACTTTGTAGAGCTTACTCAACTCTCTCTTCAACGGTCGCTTCTAAGGATGCATTGCATCGTTCTTCCGTTTTTCTTCGAACGTGTTTCCATCTTTTTTTATCATGACACTCTACTTCTTGCGCGGCTTCGATAGGATAAGGAATCACCCTCGAATACTTCTTTCCAAGGGATCACTCTAACCCCTCTTGTGCAACTAGGATACTCCTTAGTTTAGATTGCTTGGGTGAGCACATCGTTCTCCCTTTGTTCTCCCTTTTCAGGGTTTAGGGTTTAGGACTTTTGTTAGTTGCTTTAAGTGTAGCTAGTGTTCTTGTATCTTGTGAGTGTTGTGCTCTAGTATATAAACCAAAGCTACTGGAATTATGTAGGAGCTTATATCTAATGAAATGAAAGCTAGTGCAAAATAGTTGCTATTTATAGCTTCATATTGCCCTAATTAGTCTTTGTTCTAGCATTGTGTTTCTTAGAGAAATTTTGTAGACTATTCATCCTATACACATAGCCATCTAGATTCTATCACTCTCCATTCACCATCGAACCAGATGGAGTCATAATAAATTCTTTTGAGAGTGGCTTGTTCTAAAATGGGCTATAGTGATTAGTGAATGCGGTGTGCCATGTTGGCAATTAGAAAAAGGCTCACCTTTGTATGTAAACTTTTGTAGTCCACCGAGTAACCCCATTTAGCTAGGTCATATATGATAGCCGTTTACCAATTTTCCAAAAAAAAAATCAGCTAACTTTATTGTATTTATTAAACTAAAAGGGGTTCGCCAATACCCTTATTAGGTGCATCATATATTTTTTTCACCCCGGCCCTACAAACACATCATGGTCACTTTATATCACGCATGGAAAAGGTAAATCATTTATGTATATATAAAAAAACCTAACTACTGTAACCTATCTTTTTGCTTGCAGAGACGAGAGTGTATTGAGCAAGAACTTAACCTTGACTTCTCTAGCTTTGCATTTTCAATCATTCCAGGTTTTGCAGCCTAGCTATAATATTAAAGATCAAGTCACTGATGGGATGGGATGGATGCCCCAAATAGGTTCAGTCTCAGAGAACCACATCCACAGACCTAACTTCAATTATTTTTCCAACACAAAAGGGGGGAAAAAAGAAAGAAAGAAGCGTTTTAAATAAAGTATAAATCATGAGGCCACTAACAAATAAAATAATAGCAAAATAACCCTAAAGGCCAATCCGTCAGTGGAGATGCAACTAGGTAGCTAGCTTTGCAGCCGAGCCGAATCCAGTCCCAACAATTCATCTTCTGTCTTGTTTAAACTCTCTGTACTCTGTAGCCTAGCCTCCGGAGCTTTGAGTTCTCACTAGCCAGTAGATTTTGTTTGGTCGATCTAAAGGGCTAATGGGAGTTCTCTGCACACAAAAGTTGTCCAGTGGCCACTTGGTACTTTGTTTAAGGATACATTATTCTTTTAGTACTTTGTTTAAGGATACATACAATAGTAAAGCTTTTTTTTCCTGCATACATAAGCTCTTATTACGTTAATATCCCCCAGCTGTACGCTTCAATTATTTCTTTTTCCCCCTTTTATAGTCGTCTGTGTTCTATCTGTCTGTATCATCAGAAGCCTCTGTTAATTTCTTCCTTGTTTAGATTCGGCCGCATTTTCTAAAAAAAAAAAGAAAGAATATATGAGGACGGCCGTTCCAATAATATATCGACGGCAGCATGGTCGTTTTGAGATATAATAGCTCAGCTATCTTAGCAAAACAATCATGATACAAAATGTAAATGTCTGATTTTCCATGTAGCGCATATCACTACCGGAATCCGAGACTTTGCCGAGTGTTGGCCTCTTTGCCGAGTGCCTTTTGTCGGTCACTCGCCAAAGACGGCTTTGCCGAGCGCCGCACTCGGTAAAGTTAGGCTCTCGGCAAAGAGCCTCTTTACCGAGTGCTGGACACTCGGCACCGGGCCCCACTCGGCAAAGACTCCTTTGCCGAGTGTCAAACACTCGGCAAAGGGGCTCTCGGCAAAGGGCCGTCAGCGGGCCGTCCAAAAGTTGACGTCCATCAGTCTTTGCCGAAAGCCAACAGTTGACACTCGGCAAAGAGCTTCTTTGTCGAGTGCCAAATGGTAGGCACTCGGCAAAGGAGGTTTTGCCGAGTGTCATCCCTAAACACTCGGCAAAGTATATTTTTTTTGTTTTGGCCACCAAACTTTTTGTGGTATGTTCCTAAACTATGTAGACCTACATGTATCATTTTGGGACAATTATAACAGTGTTTGCAATAGCTAGTAGATTTAGTTCGTTTATTTGAATTTTTTCGAAAAATTCAAATTTGAACTGCAGGTCACTTGAAACTTGGAAAACAGTGCATGAAAAAATGATATTCATGCTACTTAGCACAAGTTACGACCGATTTCAGGAGCGGACCGGAAACTTAGAGCACCTTGCTCACTTAACATGGTCGTGAGCTTGCCATCCAGGTGTTTATAAATTGTATAAAACACAAACAAAGTCAGAAAATCATGAAACCTGTCCACGTGTCATGATATCATATGTAGAGGCTATGATAAAAATTTGAAAAAATTTCGAAAAAGCTGTGATGCACTATGTGTACAAACCTAACAAATCTACATTGAAACTCCATGATTTCATGTGTAGTTCTCTTAGGTTTCTACACATAATGTCTCACAACTTTCTCGAAACTGTCTCAAATTTTTATCACAACATTTATATATGATATCATGACACGTGGACAAGTTTTATGATTTTCTGACTTTGTTTGTGTTTTATACAATTTTTAAACATGTGGATGGCAAGTTCACGGCCATGTTTAGTGAGCATGTTGCTCGAAGTTTCTGGTCCGCTCCTGGAATCGGTCGTAACTTGTGCTAAGTAGCATGAATATCATTTTTTCATGCACTGTTTTTCATGTTTCGAGTGACCTCCAGTTCAAATCTGAATTTTCCGAAAAAATTCAAATAAACGAACTAAATCTACTAGCTATTGCAAACACTTATAATTGTCCCAAAATGATACATGTAGGTCTACATAGTTTAGAAACATACCACAAAAAGTTTGGTGCCCAAAACAAAAAAAATACAAATGTACTTTGCCGAGTGTCAGCTGGTTGACACTCGGCAAAGTATGCTTTGCCGAGTGCCCCTGGGTGGCACTCGGCAAAGAAGTGTAAATTAATCTTTGCCGAGTGCCCATGGGTGGCACTCGGCAAAGAAGGCGCCTTTGCCGAGTGTCGCCGATCTGGCACTCGGCAAAACATATTTTAAAAATAAAAAAAAATCTTTGCCGAGTGCTGCATCGCGGGCACTCGGCAAAGAAGGTGAACTTAACCAAACCGACGGCTTCTCTTTCTTCTCTCTCTCACTCACGCTCACTCGCTCACGCCGCTGCCCGCGCTCGCCGCCGACCCCGCGCCCGCCCTCGCCGCCGGCCACGCGCCCGCCCCCGGCCCTGCGCCCGCGCGCCGCCGCCATCCCCGGAGCGCCGCCGCCGTAACACGCCCGCCACCACGCGCCCGGCAAGCCGCCATCGGCCGCGCCCAACACTACACGACGGTTGATCTTTAGCGACCCTTATTAGGTACCAACTGTTGGTTGCTAAAGGTTAGGGACCGACGGTCAGTCGCTAAATCCTTTTGTAGCAACGGTCGGTTGGTCGCTAAAAGTTTAGAAATTTAACAACTTATGGTTGGTCGCTATAGATGTCGTCGGGGACTAGCGGTGGGTCGCTATAGAGCAAGGATAACTATCAAATCTTATAGCCTGAACGTACCTATAGATGTTAGTGACTAAAAATTAATTAAAACAAGTAAACATTGATCGCTAAATTGCATGGTGATTTATTTCTTTTTTATATTGCTTGTATGTTTATTTCATGGTTTGTTTATGTATGGACATGACTGTAGTATGCAACTATGTTTTTTGTACTTATATGATATTAGATTCGAGTTGAAAGTCGTTTCAAATCCTACATAAAGAGTATGGATAAATCATGGATCACAAGTGAATAGTTTTTTAGGGAGACAAAGGTTTATAAACAAGGGGTGAATTGTTTTCTAGTTTTTTATGATTTTTTGAGTAATTTTAAAAAAGTGTTTGTTATTTATTTACCTTTGGAATGATTTTTGATTGCTTATAATTGATTTTTGGATATTTAATAAACATTTCTTGTTAAATAAAAATCCTAGTAAATTAATAATATAATTATTAGTTCCAAAAATAAATATTTTATTTATAAATAGTTTTGAGTTAATTGTTATAAATTTTATGGTTATTTAAAATTATATTTTGAAATTAGAAAGGAATTAGAAAAGAAATAAAAAAACTAACCTAACCTAAGCCCATGAAACCGGCCATGTCCCCAACCCTAGCCGCCACTACCCTGCTCCCTCTCCCAAGCCGCCGCCACTCCTTCTCCCTCCCCCTTTCTCTCTCTTCTCCTTCTCCCTACCCCTTTCTCTACCCCGAGCCCCCACCCGACCTGGCCGCGCAGCCCCTGCCGGCGTGCACCCGACGCGACCGCGCATGGAACACCGCCCAGGCGCCCCGCCTCTGAATCCACCCGCCAGCCGACGGCGGGGACGACAGCGCTGGTGCTGCTGCTGCTGCTGCTGCCTCCACCAGCCGACGGCGGGGACGAGAGCCCGTCGTCGTCCGCGCCGGCGTGATGCTGCGAGGAGCTAGCGGCCGCCGCCGCCGCTGCAGGCCAGTACTCCTCCGACAGCTGCGTCGCGCTGTGGCCTGCATGGAAGGTCACAGAGGTTGGTTACTCTGCTCATCTGTGTTTTATCCATGCTCTGTTTTTTTTTTCTTTCCCTGGAACAAAGAAGCAGAGATATGCACTTTGCGTATCCGCAATCGCAATACGACATCTTGCTCTTTGAAAGCAACCTGATTAGTGTGAAGTTTATTTATTTAGCTGTAGACATATTCGATTGTGAGAAAATAGGCATCCATAAAGCCATTATTAAGTTGGTTCCGTTTGTTTGAGCTTCTACACGGCTTGTCGGCGTGAAAGACCAAATGGTTGATGTTTTCTTTTTCCTGATCACATAGTAGACAGCGAGATGGATGAGGCAAGTTTCTTTTGGCTAAACGGTCAGCCATCCAGCATCTGCAACTAGCCAAGCAAAAAAGACACACTTAGGTCAACCTGCTGAACCTGACAGTCAGACAACAAGGGAGCCTGTCCGAAGTCCTGGAAGATTTTCAAATACAGCTAAGCTCGCCCTTCTTCATGAATATCGTAATCCTGTTAAACTAGACAATTAGGACGACTATGAATGATTTAGTTTTCAAAGCAATGCAACCAAACTTGCAGACAAGTCGAAGTGCCCTCCAAAAAGAGCTTGACCAGCTCTCCTTTAGAGCTAAACAGAGATCGAGCCACTTTTTTAAGTCATGGTGCCAAAGTCTATTGTAATTGCTGTCCTTTTTCTCCTTTTCTTTGTTTCATGATTTTATTGTTGTAAACTTGTTGAACGTTTATTTTTAATTAATTCTGTATAGGAGCTTTGGCTCTTCCAGTTTCATCAAACAAAAACTGAACCCTGAAGACCCAAGTAACACTATGTACTTAAGCTGATGATTTGTGGACGGGGCTGAACTTTCGAATTCAGGACACTCACATATCTGTGATTTATCGATCCTAGATCAAAAATAAAGTGGAGGCATATTTTGTGGTAGGACCGGAGGAGTAAAACCTTTATCGATTCTTTTAAGGTTTGTTTAGGAGAAAGAGATAGAAGTGACTTAAATCCCCTTGCTATTCATATTGGAGGGGAATGAAGGGGCTAAAATCCTCTTGATATCCAAAACAATATTTTCCTTCCGTGCCACATATAAGCTAGCTACCGAACTCTAACCGACGGCGTGAACAATATTTTCCTTTTGTTGTGGTGGAGTGTGATTCCGATCCCATAATGCTGTAGAAAAAGAATATGTTACCATGATTTCTGCATGTCCTGTTTTTTTATGAGCCATTGTCACTTCGGAAATGGAAGCTGCTTTTATGGTCATTTCATTACATGTTTATTTTTTATGATATTATGACACATTGCTGTTTTTCAAGTAAACCTAATTTGTTTTAAATTGTTCACGAGACTATTCTTCCTGTTGTATCCATATCTTGAGTTCTTGACATACATGTAATGTTAGCTAAGAGTGCTACTTGTGCGGTTGTGCCTTTCATTCTTTATGCTTATTTTTGTTGTGCATGAGTAGCAATTTTAAGACTGATATATTGTTTTATATTTCTAGGACAAGACTCTGGTAAGGAAAAGATTGATATCAAGCAACAACACTCGTGTCAAGGCAGAGTCTGGTACCTGTTAACGATGATGAGTTTAGTGCAACCTCAGATCATGTTTTGTATCTGTAACTAGTAGAAACAAAGTTGTTGCAACATCATCCATTGCCGATGATTTGTCAGAGGTTGACATGCCATCAAAACGCAGGAGGCTGTTGAATCAAGACACAAGACTATCTAGAGTAGAATACCTTGATGACAACAACTCATGTGTTACTGGTATATCAGCAGAAGGCAAACTTCTTGTGGATAAGAAAAAACTTCAAGCTGGATTGATGTCGATGTGGTGCTTTTGTGACTGATCATCTTTAGAGCTTTTATGAATGATCTAGCTAGCTATCTGTAAATGATCTAGTTGTGAATGATATTATAATTGTGATGCTTTTGTGAATATATAACTGTGGTGCTTTTGTGTTTATGTGATGGATCTATGACTATGGTATACTGATTAACTGTGTATGTCTTTATGATTAATGTATAAAAATCTGTGATTTGTGGTGCTTAATTAAATGTATGTTATTATTAATAACAACTGTAAAAAGGGCGACTTTCTGTTGGTTGCTAAATGTATAGTATGTCGACTTACGGTTGGTTGCTAAATCTATAGTACAGCAACCCACGGTTAGTCGCTAAATATACAATATTAGCAACGGTCGGTGGGTCGCTAAAAAGATGTCGGTCGCTAAAGCCTTTAGCGACGGCACTTACAGCGACCATCCTTATGGGTCGCTAAAAGTTTTTAGCGACCAACCGTAAGTCGCTGAAGGCCGTTTTAGCAACCAACCGTAGGTCGCTGTAAGTGAACCGTCGTGTAGTGCAAGCCGCCGCCCGCCCCACGCGCCCGGAACGCCACCGCCATTGCCCGCGCCCTCCACCGTCGGTATTATTGTCATATGTTATTAAATTTATTAAATTTATGTGTGTTTATTGTCATATTATGTGTTGTATTAAATTTATACTACATGTTTATTTAATTTATTGTGTGTATACTACGTGTTTATATTATGTTTTTATAATGAATTATGTGTGTTTATTGAATTTAGTATATGTGCTGTATTAAATTTATACTACATGATTATTGAATTTAGGGAGTTTATACTATGTGTATCAATTAGATATATTTGTGGATGTCAGCCATCGTGCTGCTAGTTTTATTTACAGGTTTTGTAAACATCCCCGTAGAGGGGAGGTGCTGCCGAATTTTTTGTTGATAGGCTTGAGTTATTTTTTGCATATGTCTTACATGTTATATTAAACTATAGTCGGTTATATATGTTATAGGATGGAGGACCGTGAGTGGATGTACACGGGCCGTAGAGGAAGGAACGATGTCACCACAGAATGGATTAGAAAGACCGATGATTTCGTGGAACGGGCATATGGTGAAGCTGCTAAAGGAGCGAGTCTAGTCCCATGCCCGTGCAGCAAATGTGACAACCGGAAAAGAAAACCAAAGAAGGCCATGGTAGAACATATTTGGAAGAATGGATTTACGCTGGGCTATATTCGGTGGATATTTCATGGTGAAGCGCATCGTACGAGAGAGGAGGTGTTGAGACAACGTGTCGAGGATTATGACGCGGATGCGGGGGTAGCGGATATGTTGAACGACTATCAGGATGCACAGTACACGGGAGGATGTATGGATGACGAGCCAGAGCCGACTGCAAAGGCGTTCTACGACATGTTCGACGCGGCACAGAAGCCCCTTCATGGCTAGACAAAGGTTTCTCAACTGGATGCCATTGGGTGTGTAATGGCGTTCAAGTCGCAGTACAGCATGAGTAGAGACGCATTCGATGGCTTGTTGACGGTTATTGGGAGTCTGCTTCCGGATGATCACGTTCTGCCAAAGAGCATGTACGAGGCACAGAAACTACTTCGTGCACTCAAGATGACGTATGAGCAGATTCATGCTTGTCCGAAGGGTTGCGTGCTATTTAGGAAAGAATACGCGGAGGCAAAGTACTGTCCCAAGTGTAATTCGTCTAGGTTTATGGAGGTAGACTCTGGTGATGGACAGAAGAGGCAGCTCGACATCCCCTTGACAATCCTACGACACCTTCCGTTCATACCGAGGATCCAGCGTCTTTACATGACAGAAGAATTCGCGAAACAGATGACATGGCACAAAAATAGAAAATGATACAATCCTGACAAGATGGTGCATGCATCAGATGGTGAAGCATGGAAACACTTTGATGACATTCACCGTGAGAAAGCCGAAGAGGCTCGTAATGTACGTGTTGCGTTGGCCACAGATGGGTTCAATCCCTATGGAATGAGCGCTGCCCCGTACACATGTTGGCTCGTGTTTGTTATCTCAATCAATCTCCCCCTGGTGTGTGCTTTCAAAGGCAGAATATATTCGTGTCGTTGATAATTCCCGGACACCCGGGGAACAAAATGGGCGTGTACATGGAGCCTTTGATCGATGAATTGGTACGTGCCTGGGAGGAAGGGGTATGGACGTATGACCGAGCTACGAAGACAAACTTCAGAATGCATGTTTGGTACCAGTACTCCATGCATGACTTACCGGCGTATGGGCTATTCTGTGCCTGGTGTGTTCATGGTAAGTTCCCATGCCTAGTTTGCAAGGAAGCTCTCAGGTTTATTTGGTTGAGAAAGGGTGGCAAATATTCGTCCTTCGATAAACATCGACAATTTCTTCCTACTGACCATCCATTCCGCCTAGACATTAAGAACTTTACAAAAGGTGTCGTAGTGACAGACCGCCCACCTGCAACGATGACTGGTGCCAAAATTCGTCAACAGATAGATGGGCTCGTGGCCAATACAGAAGGTGGTTTTGTGGGATATGGTGAGCAGCATATGTGGACACATAAGTCTGGCTTGACTCGGCTCCCCTATTATGACGACCTGCTCCTTCCACACAACAATGACGTGATGCACACTGAAAAGAATGTTGTCGAGGCACTGTGGGCAACAATTATGGACATTCCTGATAAGTCAAAGGATAATGTGAAGGCAAGAGTGGATCTGGCAGCGTTATGTGATAGACCAAAACTAGAGATGAAGCTGCCAAGTGGCAGAAAGACGTGGAGAAGGCCTAAGGCCAATTTCGTCCTAAGCAGGGCCCAGAGGAAGGAAGTACTTCAGTGGATCAAGATGTTGATGTTCCCTGATGGGTATGCATCTAACCTGAGTAGGGGGGTGAACTTATCTACTATGCGAGTCTTAGGGATGAAGAGTCATGACTTCCACATATGGATTGAACGGATTCTTCCTGCGATGGTTTGAGGCTATGTCCCTGAGCATGTCTGGCTAGCGCTTTCAGAGTTGAGCTATTTCTTCCGTCAGCTTTGTGCAAAAGAGTTATCTCAGACCGTGGTTGCAGACTTGGAAAGATTGGCCCCCGTGTTACTGTGTAAGCTTGAGAAGATATTTCCACTCGGCTTCTTCAATCCAATGCAGCATTTGATTCTTCATCTCCCCTATGAGGCACGAATGGGGGGCCCCATGCAGGGACGTTGGTGCTATCCAATCGAGAGATGTCTAAAGACTATTCGAAAGAAATGTAGAAATAAATGCAAAATCGAGGCTTCCATTGCAGAGGCATACATTCTAGAGGAGGTCTCAAACTTCACAACAACTTATTATGGTGACAAACTGTCGAGCGTGCATAATCCACCCTCTCGTTACAATGATGACGACAATGAATCGAACCTTAGCATATTTCGAGGCCAACTCGGAAGCGCAAGTGGCTCGACCACCAAGACCCTGACACATGAAGAGTGGCGGCATATCATGCTATACGTATTGACCAACCTTGAAGAGGTGACGCCATATATGGAACAATTTCTTCATGAATTCTGGCGTCGATCAAGGGATCCCACTCCACAGGAATATGACGCTCTTCTTAGAAAGGGTGCGAGAAATGGGTTACCCGATTTCATTTCCTGGTTCAAATGTAAGTTACGTGCTTAGTTTGTAAAAGAGATACGTCTTTGAACTCAATTTAGCGTCTTTTTACTTGCGAATACTTGCAGGGCCAAAGAGATCCGTCTATGAGTGCCGAGTTGAGACAAGTAGCCAACGGCTTTGCTTATAGGGTCAAGAAATATTCTGGGTATGATGTCAATGGATACCGTTTTTGCACAACACACTACGACAAAAAGTCAGACCAATCGGAAAACAACGTGTTCTGGAGTCTTTACGCCGGGTCTTGACAATGTCGATTATTTTGGACGAATCGAAGAAATATATGAGCTCAATTTTTATGGTTCCAAACCTCTTACTCCAGTGATATTCAAATGTCATTGGTTTGACCCTCAAGTGACGAGACAGACACATTCTAATCTTGGGATAGTCGAAATTCGACAAGATTCCACCTTAGCAGGAGACGATGTCTATATCGTGGCCCAACAGGCCACACAAGTGTATTATCTCCCATATGTGTGTCAAACGAAAGAACATCTTAAGGGTTGGGATGTTGTGTATAAGGTATCGCCGCACGGGAGGTTACCTGTTCCTAACGATGAAGATTACAACTTAGACCCAGACACATATGATGGAGAGTTCTTCCAAGAAGATGGGCTAGAAGGGCGATTTGAGATAGACTTAACTGAAGCTATCGGAATGGACGTAGATATTGAAATGGTTGTTGATGAGGAGGGTGATGAGGTGCAAAATGATAATGACTTAGTAATCCTTGAAGGCAATGACGAGGTTGCGTCTTCCGATGGTGTTGAGATTGAAATGCTTGATAGTGATGATCAGAGTTATGATCCGGCTAACCCCGACACATATGAAGATTATTTTTAATCGATGTAATGCTATATGACTTTTTATTTCACACCTGTTTTTAAATACATCTTTTTATATGTGCTTATTTGTTTGCTCTTAATTGCAGATTGTTGGACAAATATGGTGGGCAGTTTCCTGAGGAGGAGGGGGGAGGAGTAGGACGGCGGACGATGCAGAGCAGGCAGCACAGCAGGACGAGGCAGAGCAGGCAGCGCAGCAGCAGGCGGCGCCTCAGGACGACGACGACCAGCAGCAGGACAACGACGACCAGTAGCAGGACGCCTCAGGTTCAGGCGGCTCTAGTTCGAGGAGCATCTACCTGCGAGGCCCCGCGAGTCTCCCGCCGCGTCCCATACTTCGGAACAGACGGCAGCTGATTCGGCCGGAAGGGGAGAGGTATGTAACTTTATGTTCTTCATTCTTGTTCATATTATGTGTTCAAAATCATAATATAAACTAATACTTTTTATTTATCACTTGGACAGGTCTTGGACGGTTTTGGATTATGCTGGGGGTCATCGTCGCTCCCCCCATAACATCCTCGGCCTGCTATGCAGGGAACACTTCCCTGGACTTGTGGAGTACGCCGGAGTGACGGGCCCAGCCTTCACCTTCGACCACTACGCCGTCGCCCCCGATGCAGTAGACCGGGACGGCAGGGAATTCAATAACAAGGCGGAGTGGGTGAAGCAAGAGCTGTGGATAAGTCTTAGTATAATGTAAAATATGTCGCATTCGTTGCAAATTCTTGAAATAATGTAAGGATACATCGTTTTTGTATGCAGGATTTCTTCAGATGCGATGCTGGATACGAGGCTAGGGCGGATGTGGTGGCCACCACGAGCTGTAAGAAGCTCGTCGTGGACATGCACTATGAGGCCCGCATCCAGGCCATCATCACCTACCACAGCTCCGTCCTTGGGGAGAAGGTGACCAAACCTCAAGCCCGAACCATGTTGTTGACCAGAGAGCAGTACCTGCAGGTAAAGTCATGCATGTTTGGTACCAGTACTCCATGCATGAATTTTATTTTATCTTCTGATATGCACTTTACGTGTTTACTTTGCAGATGATTCCACATTGGTGCGCCGCACATCCTCTGTGCTGGGAGCAGATGGTGGATAGGTGGTGTTCGGCTGAGTGGGACGAGGCACACATAGCTAGCCGGGAACGGCATTTGATGATGCAAGGCCCCTCCTACCACCAAGGCAGCCGGAGCCTGGGCCAATATGCCGAAGCATGGGTACGCCACCTTTTTTATTTAGATATATAGCACTAAGTTAGATATTATTTCTAACTATCTCGTTGGTTTTCTTTGCAGTCGGCGCCGCATGGTGGCAGGCCTTGCTCCACCTTCTCGGCCTATGCTATGGCCCATAAGGGTAAGGCGACGTCCGACGTCACCTACAACCCGGATGACGGGCCCGAGGCCTACACCAACCCCACCGTCTACAGCCGCCTCCATGACTACACCGCCATGGCGCAGGAGGTCCATGGCCCAGACTATGATCCGAGCACCGAGCCGATCGACCCCGATGTGCTCATGAGGGTCGGAGGAGGCAAGAGACATGGGCGGTACTGGATTGCCGACGGGGCAATCGACTCATCCTCCACTCCCACTCTGTCTCAGGTGAGAGCAAGGAGCACGGGCTCGAGTCCAGCCATACGACCTCGGCACGACAGCTCACAGCATCGCATACAGCAACTTGAGGTTAGTGCTTCTGTAACTCGTCCTTTCTTGAGTTATATACCTTCTCTTTGAGTTACTATAACGTTGGCTTGTAATATTACAGACCCAACTAGAAGAAGAGAGGAGGGAACGTCAAGAGATGGAGGCGAGGATAATGGCGGAGCGGGCGGCGGCTGATCAGAGGATGGCGGAGATGTTCCAGTACATGCAGAGCCTTGGCGCCGCACAGGGCATCGCTCTGCCACCTCCATTGTCCCCCCCAGTTGACCCTACTCTCTTCCACACTCCTATGAGTATCAAAATTGTAGTTAGATGTTTGTAATGCATCTGGTATAACACATGCAATCTCTTCTCTATGCAGGGCCAATCTGGGGCGGCATCCAACAACCCTCCGGAAGGGTTCAGCCCAACGCAGCCCCGGTCAAACTGCCCACCTCCATGAGTGTTGTGTTTTCATTGTTTTAGACTTCAGAACTTATGTATAATACTTATGTCTGTGTTTGATACTTATGTGAGAGCTTGCGACGTTTGAGACTTATGTTTGTGTTTAATACTTGTGTTGAACACTTATGTTTGTGATGGATATTTATGTTTGTGGTGACAGTTTTATGTTTGTGTTGGCTATTTATGTCTGTGATGATATCTGTGATGTATATATGTGATATATATGTGATATCTTCTGTTTGTGTGGATGGAATACAAAAAACAAATTAAAAAGGTATATACTGGTCACTTTGCCGAGTGTAACACTCGGCAAAGAGGCGCTTTACCGAGTGTCTGGGTCATAACACTCGGCAAAGAGCACAGACCTGGGCACCGGCTTAGGTTCTTTGCCGAGTGTTATATCGCTGGCACTCGACAAAGAGGTCAGCTTTGCCGAGTGCCGCACAAAACACTCGGCAAAGAACCTGACATGGGGACCCTCCCTGGCGGGTTCTTTGCCGAGTGTCCCAAGGGGCACTCGGCAAAGATGGATTCTTTGCCGAGTGCTGCCTGGAAGACACTCGGCAAAGATAACTTCTTTGCCGAGTGTCACAAGGGACACTCGGCAAAGCCGCCGTCTCCGTCACCCGGCGCCGTAACGGCCGCTTTTTTTTGTCGAGTGCTCTCTGGCACTTGGCAAAGAGGTTTGCCGAGTGCCCGAGAAAAAGCACTCGGCAAAGAAGGCTTTGCCGATGCACTGTTTGCCGAGCCTTCTTTGCCGAGTGTAAGTGTTTTTAAGGCTTCGCCGAGTGCTTCATGCACTCGGCAAAGCGATTGATTCCGGTATGCTTCATAGGTCTTTTAATTAAACTGTGTGCTCAGTTTTCGTAAATTAGTTAATTAGTTATTAGATATTTAGCTCAGATTTTAGCTATTAGATATTTTTAGTAAATTAGTTAATAGTTAGCTAACTATTTGTTAGCTAGCTAATTTCTCTAGCAATTTTTTTAGCTAACTAGTTATTAGCTCTAGTGCATTTAAACACCCTCTAACTATTTTACGCGGCCGAGTACTATTCACGCTAGCCTAACTGCACGTAGCTCATCTATAGATGGTGGTGGTGGTTACATCTCCTATTTTTTCCCGCCATTTCATTCATCCTAACAGCTCCCTTTTATTTACCTACGTACAGATGGACAGATAGTCAGTAAGGTCCTACACAACACAACACAAGCCCGTGTAGACATATATAGGCTTAGGACATGTTTATTTCAGCTTATAGATTATATAATCTGGATTATAATCTAAATTATATAATTTAGATTATAATATAGATATATTATAATCTATATGTAGTTGTTTGGTAGTCTAGATTAAATAGATGTAGATTATTTATAAAGATAGCAGTACCCTTGTTTGTTTATTTAAGGTGAGGAAAGAAGGATGACATATATTGTAATTTCTATTTACATAACTATGAGTAGTGGGTCTTTTGCCAAAAATAATCTCAAATAAGCTACTCTTGAGGAGATTACGAGATTATCATAATATAGACTTTAAATTATATAATTTGAATTCATAATTTAAGTGTTTGTTTAACTACTGAATTATTTGCGCTGGATTATATAATTTAGCGTGTTTATAATCCAAAACCTAGAGAACCTTAGCTAGGCGGCATGCATGCATGACAAGGCAGAGCTTTGCATTGCGGCACGAGGACGATGAAGAGAGAGGAGCTAGACCGAGGCGACGTTGACTTGGATAACATAATGACACGCATTCGATCGGAGCAATAGGGGCACACGAACCAACCAACACGTACCCCCGAGGAAAGGAAAGTACATACCCGAGTCAACGCAGTAAGATTCCAAGCTGTCGTCGCTCAGATTCCCTTGTGTTTACAAATGCAACATGGTTGTTGCTGAAACGGAGACAGCAGATGGATAGGATTTTTTTTTCTCTCATGCATCTGGCAGCGAGTCAACTATGTTTATATATATATATATATATATATATATATATATATATATATTTAAAAAAATGGATAGGCATTGATAAAAGTTGGATAGGTTATTTCCTCTTTAGGCTTTATTCAGTTGCATCTAGGTCTAATAGATTGAACTCTATTCAACTTTGAGTAGGTAGAGATTTAATTTTTTTCTATCCTCGTTGATCTAGACATAACCAAATATGCCGTTAGGATTTGTTTGGGAGCGAGGTTACCGGAAGTCTTCAGCTCCAGGGTTCAGTGGATTATCCACCCCCTCTCTCTGTCTGTGTGTCAAAAAAAAAAGAATAGTTTCAGCGGACTTCACGCGGGCTTTGAAATGGGCTGCATTATCTCACTGTGTCACGTGTGGGCTGAGTATATCTCTGGGCTCGGGAATCGTCCAACGATGGCCACCTGTTTCTGAATTCAGGGCTTCAGGCTAACGAAACTTTAAACATTATTATTTACCTCTGCCGGCTGCCGCAGCTCTTCCAGTCGTGCAATGCAAACGGAAGCAGGCGGCCTAGTAGTAGTAGGTAGGTAGCTAGTCACGGAGGATGACAGAGTCGGCGATCTCCATGAGCGGCGCGAGGCACCCAGGCGCGAACTTGCGAGCGAACATGTGTGAGTACGTGCCGTTGGACGGCGGCCTCCTGAGGTCCCTGATGAGGTCGGCGGACACCTCCTCCGGCCGGTACGTGCGCGGGTGGCCGTCGAAGGAGCCGGTCCAGTTGACGCTGGTGAGCGAGAACCCGGCGCACCCGGCGGGGTCCAGCATGTCCAGCAGCGTCGGGAAGTAGTGCTCCTCCGGGTAGCACGAGCGCCGCCTCTCGACGAGGCACGGCAGCCGGAACTTGCCCCACAGCCGCCTGTCCCCGACCACCGCCACGGCGTGCCGTCTGGCGAGCACGAAGAACTGGGACCCGACGCGGAAGCTCTCGAACGGGACCTCGGGGACCATGGCGCCGTCGCCGCGCGCGCTGTACCGGTCGCGCAGCGTGGGCGCGGCGCCGAGGACCTCGATGAAGCTGCGGTGATCGGGGTCGGCGGCGAGCGCGCGGTGGAGGGCGGGAAAAGGGCGTAGCGGGACGCAGGACTGGGACAGCAGCGCGAAGAAGCGGTTGGCCGGGTCGTCGAGCAGCGCGGCGGCGATGAGGCGGCGCGCGGCGGAGATGAGCGTGGCGGAGGCCCGCTGCGTGGCCTTGGTGCCCCGCACGACGCGGCCGTGGAAGGAGCGCGCGGAGGGCGGGAGGCTGAGCGGGGTGGATGGGTCCGCGTGGACGTAGATGTTGAGCAGGCCGTGGTTCCCCGCGAAGTACTTCTCCCAGAGCGGCGCGAAGGCGAGGCCCGAGTTGGTCAGGAACAGGAACGCCACCTTCTGCTTCGTTTGCCGGTGGGCGGAGGAGGAGGAGGAGGAGGAGGAGGAGGAGACGAGCACGGCGCGGCGGAACAGCGCCAGGTCCTCCGCCTCGTCGGCGTCCGGGATCGCCGGGAGCGTGCGGGGCGGGACGAGGCGCGGCTCCAGGAGGAAGACGAAGACGGCCGGGACGAAGAGCAGAAGCATGTACGGCGGCGGCATCGTCGTCGGCCTTGCGGCCGACCGAGGTAGATCAGATCCTCTGGCTCAGCTCAGGGCAGGAGAGGTGATGAAGGAACGACGAGGAGGAAATTTGGCGCAAATGGGGAAGTGAATTGCTGTGAGCTACCGTCATTATTACAGTATAATATACTTATAGGCTGAGCATAGCCGGTTTATGGAAGGCATTTATAGGTGATCCAATTCCAACCAAGCGTGTTTAGTGCACGTCGGCGGCGGAGGACGCGGGCATGCATGGGTCAGGAAACGGAAGGGGGAGGAACCGCCTGCCGCGGGCGCAGTGAAACGGGAATGCGGAGGTAGGAGTGGTCGAGTGGAGACTGGAGACGAAGGGTGGGCCGGCGCGTGCTGCATCGGGCCCGGATGGACCTGCAGCCCAGGCGAGGCGGCGGCTGGGCGTGAACTTTTAGGCGCCCATTAAAACCAAGTCATCCGGCGCCGAGGGGGGTCGCGGTTGCTGATGATGCTTCATGCTTGTCATGGCAAAACCCACACGTCCAGGTCCATCCTGGCTTACTTCACGTCAAATTTCGATTGCTAAGTGTCATGAGAAAACAAGGCAACACAAGTTATAAACATTAGTTTTACATAAGTAACAGCTGGACAAAGGTTCTAAGGATCAAATATGAACGAAGTGACATTATATGTTATGAAAATAAGTGATAGATCTCATATGCCTTAACATTTTTATTCTTTCTTCCTTCCTTCGTATCAAATGAAGTTACATATATATCTTCACCTCGGAAGGCTAAGCAAAATGAATCTAAGACTCCCCGAAAAGGTGAATTTATACATGATATTGTTCATCTATTTTTAGGGGAGATGAACAGTCTCCTACATAATTAAATTTGTGCCCTCAAGGTTTTACATAGGGGAGATGTTCATCTATCGATGACATAAGGTCAACACTTCCTTTTATTTTTTCTTTCTTGCCGCTCAAGACTTGGTCTTCTTTGTCTTCAAGACTTCGTACTCGAAGCCTACCTCACATCGAAGCTGGTGATTTTCAGGCTGCCTCGGACGCCACACCGTGCCACACTCCGGACGCCGTAGGTGTGGCGCTCGAATCGGCCGCCACACCTTAGGCGTGGTGCGGCGTCGTAGGTGCCTGTCCAAACAACCCCTCGGTCTGTACTTTCGCTACACACTTTTTACAGACGAAGCTTCTGTCCCGAAGGCTAGTGTTCGAACCAAAAATGAGCCGGCGGACTGTCCGGCCCTGAGTCCGGACGGTCCGCGCCTATGGGCCGGACGGTCCGCGCGTGCGCAGAACAGATTAGGGTTCCGAGTTTTGTGCTACGGTTGTTAGCTAAAATCATGGGATAAGCTCGGAAATTAGTTTGTAAAGGGTCCAGCCAACCTCCTCTATAAATAGAGAGGTATACGACCGATTTGTAATCAACAATCGAATCAATACAACTTCTATTTCGCATTTTATCTTAGGAGTAGTTCTAGTTTAGCCCTAGTTTAGCCTTCCAATCCTCAAATTCTCCGCCTCTCCTCGACTCTACGTCGATTAGAGGAGTCTAGGTCGGTCTACCCGAGCCTAGACACCACCTAGGATCTCTACTCCCCGACGGGGTCCCTTCCGGGAGCGAGATCCAGGCGCCATCGGCGATCTTCCGCCGTCCCTGCGTACGCGCGGACCGTCCGGCCCCAGGGCGCGGACCGTCCGGCCGTCAGGCAGGAGCCCTAGCCGCGCACCAGGCCGCGGACCGTCCGGCCCCAGGCCGCGGACAGTCCGCCCTTGCGCAGAGAGCACCACCGCGCCTCGCACCAGGCCGCGGACCGTCCGGCCCCTGCGCGCGGACCGTCCGCCCCTGTGCAGAAGGCACCGCCACGGTTCTTGTTGAGTGTTTGGCGCTCCAAAAAGGCGTCAACATACTTTTTGGCGACTCCGCTGGGGAAAACACATCTAAGCTCATCAGATCGGCCCTCAATGGCCGGTTCAAAGGATAGCTCTGATATTTCTCTAAGCAACATCATAGAGCCGACTTGGGAAACCTTGCCGGCTGACGAGCAGCTCCAGTTTGAGGAGCACAAGGAGCGGATGATCCAGGAGGCGAAAACAAAGTTCTTGGCCAACTTCAAAGTGGACAGGAACAACAAGGTCGTCCGACATCGGGCGACGGATCCGGCTTCGCTCCAACCCACGCCAGATATCCCCAATGTAAGTAATACCAACGATCTGCAATCTCTTAGAAATTATGTAGAAGATCAGCGTGAACAAATGCAGAACATCATAGGGGGTATGCAAAGCGATCTTAAGAGACTAGTACGTGCATTCGATAAATCTAGTACCGCAAATTTTCCTTCGCACGAGGTTGAGTTAGGAGATAACGCGCGTAACACATCGGCTACAGGTTGTCACGACCAGTCACCCCCCTTTATGGGATGCCGATGGACACATACCCTAAGCAATCGCAAATCGGCAGCAAACCAGCCGATCTGCACATGCCCGGACCGTCCGCACGTGAGCACGGACCGTCCGGGCCAATAGCAGTCGGGCCTATTTTTAATGAGTTACCTAGATATGCGCCCGAGCCACCACATATGACACAGAACCCAAACTACCCAGCCGGACGGTCCGCATACAATGACGGACGATCCGCATATGACCACGGACGGTCCGGGTACGTATCCGGACAGTCCGCACATGAGCCTTTTGAGGAGAATTATTACATGAATCCTCGCCCGTCCCAGCAACACTTCCCATCACACTATGCAATGCACCAGCCCACTAATTCAGGATCCAAAGCCCAGGAAAGCTTTCCGGCCCCACCTAGAAGGCCAGAAAGAAACGATCAAACATATGAGCCATATAGAGCAAATGGAAATGCACCACGTAACTCAAACCAATGGGGGGAAAGACAACATGCTAATATCCAGCCAACCCCACCTATGTTGGACCAGAGAGCCGGTGGTCTCGCATCGGCTGCCATTGATATAGTAAGGGAAGAAATAGCTGGGGCGTTCCGAGATAAGCTCGGAGTAAGCATGGTCCCTGGGGGGCAATCATATCGGAAACCTTATGACAGCCGATTTGATCACCACCCATACCCACAGGGAACCAGGATACCCGAATTCACAAAATTTTCGGGTGATCAAGGAAAGAACACACGTGAACACATAGGCCAATTTTTAGCACAATTAGGAGAGTTGGCCGACACAGAGGCATTTCGCGTACGTTTGTTTTCATTATCTTTAACAGGAACCGCGTTTGCATGGTACGCCACTTTACCTCCTAATTCCATTTCATCATGGGGGGATTTAGAACAAAAATTTCATGATCATTTTTTCTCCGGTGACTATGAATTGGATTTGGTAGATTTAGCGTCGTTGCGACAGACAAAAGATGAATCAGTTAATGATTACATCCGGAGATTCCGAGATACAAGAAACCGATGCTTTCAAATTCATTTAGCAGAGAAACAGCTAGTAGGATTAGCCTTTAACGGTCTACGATATTATTTAAAAGAGAGATTAGAAGGCATCCAATTTTTTACACTAGCACAGTTACACCAGAGGGCTTTGGCTTGCGAAAGCCGGAGCAAAGAAACTGCTAAGACAATGCGTCACAACGTACATATAGTAGAATACGACCAAAGTAGCTCAGATGACGAATCAACAGAAGTGTATGCTGCTGAAATGGTTTGGCCGAAACAGGCCAAATCTTCGGCTTGTTCCTCCTTGCAGCCGGTTCAAAAGAAACGGCAAGAGGAGGTTAAGTTTACGTTTAATGTTGGTAAATGTGATAAAATATTTGACGAACTACTCAAAAATGGCAATATTAAAATAAATCACACTGTTCCATCCGCCGACGAGCTAAAACGTCGTGCATACTGCAAGTGGCATAACTCATTTTCTCATGCCACTAATGATTGTAATGTTTTCCGACGACAGATTCAATCGGCCATTAATGAGGGACGATTGAAATTTCAGGAAATGCAGGTGGATACGGAGCCATTTCCAATGAACGTGATCGACTTCGAGGGCAAGAAAGTCCTGGTTCGGCCAAACACGGCCGATAAAGGCAAAGGCAAAGAGGCAATCATCGGCAATTCTAAAAAGGCCGATGAGGATCATAAAGTTTCTTGCAGGAAAGTGGTAGCCGAGAAGACTCCCGATGGAGGGGAGACCCTAAAGGTGACCATCACAACCTCCAGTACTGGGGGGCAAGCGCAGACAGGGAGACAGATACAGGAACCCGTGCTGCGTATCCCGGACGGTCCGGCACGTTGGCGCGGACGGTCTGGGACCCCACCGGACGTCCGGAGAGCTCTGGCGGACGGTCCGGCCATGCTCAGGACTCGCAGCGACCACGTACCTTCAAACCACGATGACCAGAGATAGGTACGTGGAAAACAAATACATTTAAAGCAGCTGGTCGGCTGATCAAGCCTGGCCCGACTTTCGATCAATTGTTGTCTAAATATGTGAAAAAGAAGGCCGGCCCCAGTGACCGGCCACCGAAGCGACCCCGCTCACCCATTCATGAGCAACGTCAGGTCAGGCCGATTGGACCACCTCACCAATCGGAAGAAATGAAAGGTCCTATTGTACAATTGAGACCCAACATGCCGACATGGACCCCTCCACCTCCTTATCCATCTATGCCATATCCATACACATACTTACCTCCACCATATGTCCCAAATCAAATGTGGGGCATGCCACCATATCCATTTGGGATGCCACAGTACCCCGCCTGGGGGGCACCCCAAACATCCGTTTTTGATAGGTTGGCACCGCCAGTGCAAGATCGATTGAGCACCGCTGAATCCGGTCACCAGGCACAGGCCCAACAAGGTTGCCAGACTACTCGGCCTCCTAGGCCGACCAATCCGGCAGGGGGGCATATGCCTATGGCAATTCAAAGAACAACAAAAAAGGACATCATCAAAATAGGCACTGCGGATGTTGTCATACAGGGAGACAATAAAGGGCCGATGATTTTCGGCGAATCGGCCAACACAACCGAAAAGGATACGACTACCATCAAAACAGCCGATCCAAAATACTCCATGCCTCGATGGTGCCCAGCGGGATTGACACGATCCCAAAAGAGAAAATTACAGCGCCTAAGAGCAAAAGAGAGCCAGGAGAAGGAGGCGGAAAAGACATTTAATGACACACATCCACTATACCCGCCACCACAAAAGAAATGGAGACCGAAGGCCGTTGAGAAAAAACAAACGGCCACAGAAATAGAAAGTCAGCCTGCACCAGGCGCGGACCGTCCGGCCCCCGCGTGCGGACCGTCCGCCGTTCACTAGGAAGGCTCTGGACAACCTGCACCAGGCGCGGACCGTCCGGCCCCCGCGTGCGGACCGTCCGCCGTTCATCAAGAAGCCTCCAACAACACGACAACATCCATGGAAGAGGACGACCTGCTAGGAGAAGACCTGGTCGACTACGAGGCTTCTCCAGAACGCCCAGGTATGGATGTAAATATTATTACATTTTCTTCCGATTGCACTATCATTGGCGACGATGAACCTGTTGCTGCCCAGTTTGATTTCGGTCCTAAAGAAGCCGCCTTTACTAAACCAAAGGAATCGGTAAATCATTTAAAGCCGCTCTTCGTGCGCGGTCACATTGATGGAATACCGATTGCTAAGATGTTGGTGGATGGAGGGGCGGCTGTAAATCTAATGCCTTATTCATTATACAGAAAATTAGGTAAACAAGATGACGAACTTGTCAAAACCAACATGACCCTCAGCGGTGTTGGGGATAGTTCGATTAAAGCCAGGGGAGTCACGTCCGTTGAATTAACCATCGGGACTAAGACCCTTGCTGCTGCATTCTTCGTCGCTGATGTAGAAGGGAATTACAGTTTAATTCTAGGCAGAGATTGGATTCATGCCAATCAATGTATACCTTCTACATTACATCAAATGCTAATACAATGGGTAGGTGATGAGGTAGAACAAGTACATGCTGATGTATCGGCCTGCATCGCTGTGGCCGATGCCCCTGTACTCTGGACTTATGAGACTGCTACATGTCTCACAGGGGTAGATTTTTCTGATTATCAGTTCATAAGTATAGATAAGAAAGGTTTCATTCCTGTAATGCTAGAGCCGATGGAGAATCGGCTGAATCCTAAATAGAGTTTAAATGATGAATACACACAAAGTTCATGAGTCTTTGATCACGGACAATTCGGCCCTCAAAGCCGGATGGTCTGGTCTATCACAGAACAGTTCGAACTTTAAGGCCGAACATCTACCAAAGCGAAAAGATAGTATTACGGATGATCCGGTCCCTGAGACCGGAAAATCCGCCATCACACAAAGATCATCTAATTCCTCTGTGGGGGGCATGATAGAGGAATTCAGAGATCTTGATAAACTAGGACAGGGGTTTACATCGGCCGATCCATTGGAGGAGATTGACATAGGAGATGGTAAAACTCCAAGGCCAACTTTTGTAAACAAGACCCTGGAGGCCGATCCTAGAGATGAGATGATCGGTCTATTGAAGGAATATTCAGATTGTTTTGCTTGGAATTACACTGAAATGCCTGGACTAAGCCGAGAGATTGTCGAACATCGGCTGCCCATTAAGTCTGGTTTCAGACCTTTCAAGCAGAAAGCTAGAACATTTCGTCCAGATCTTCTCCCACGAATCAAGGACGAAATCCACCGGCTACTAGAAGCTAATTTTATTAGACCTTGCAGATACGCAGAGTGGGTCTCCAATATTGTGCCGGTGGAGAAGAAGGAGTCAGGTAAACTTAGAGTATGCATTGATTTTCGTAATTTAAATAAAGCAACTCCTAAAGATGAATATCCCATGCCCATAGCCGACACATTAATCAATAATGCATCAGGAAATAGAATTATTAGCTTCCTTGATGGTCCGGATATAATCAGATTTTCATGGCCGAAGAAGATGCATCTAAAACGGCCTTTATATGTCCCGGCTTCATTGGTTTATTTGAATGGGTTGTCATGACATTCGGTCTTAAAAATGCTGGTGCTACTTATCAGAGGGCTATGAATCTGATTTTCCATGAGTTGTTAGGAAACACTGTGGAAGTCTATATTGATGATATTGTAGTCAAATCGGCTAAGTTTAGTTCTCATATAGCCGATTTGCGCAAAGCCTTTGATAAAATGCGTCGGTATGGTTTAAAAATGAACCCACGTAAATGTGCTTTTGGAGTGTCGGCTGGTAAGTTTTTAGGATTTGTCATCCATGAACATGGTATAGAAATAGACCCTGACCGAATCAAGTCTATTCGGAATGTGGGGCCTCCGACTTGTAAGATCGAAGTGCAGAGGTTTCTCGGCAAGGTGAATTATTTACGAAGGTTTATTTCTAACCTAGCCGGGAAGATTGATGCCTTCACCCCTATCCTTCGGCTTAAGAATGATGCTGAATTCACTTGGGGGGCAGAGCAGCAGGAAGCATTTGATCTCATTAAAAAATACTTGTCTTCGGCTCCCGTGTTAAAAGCACCACAAGTAGGAGCACCATTCAGATTATACATTGCAGCTGAAGACAAGGTTATTGGGGCTGTTCTGACACAAGAAACTGAGGGGAAGGAGCATGTGGTGACATATCTAAGCCGAAGGTTGGTGGATGCTGAAACAAGGTACACTTTTATTGAAAAGTTATGCTTATGCTTGTTTTATGCATGCACCAAATGTAGATGTTATTTACTGTCTAGTCATTGCATTGTTTCTGGTCAAGCCGATGTAATCAAATACATGTTGCATAACCCAATTATGAGTGGTAGAATTGGTAAGTGGGCTTATGCACTCATAGAATATGACTTGGCCTATGAACCATTGAAATCTATGAAAGGCCAAGTCGTAGCGGATTTTATTGTGGAACATCGGGTTAATGATATTTATGAACTAGACATGTCATACCTCACTATTACTCCTTGGACTTTATATTTTGATGGATCGGTTTGCAATGAAGGGCAAGGAATTGGCATTGTGCTTGTTTCACCAAGTAATGTCTCCTTTGACTTCTCTAGCCGATTGAAAACTTATTACACTAATAATCAAGCTGAATATGAGGCCCTCCTATTCGGTTTAGAACTTTTAAGTAGTATGGGAGTAAAACATGTGAAGGTATTTGGTGATTCTCAGCTGGTTGTCCAACAAGTGTTAGAAGAATATCAATGTCTTGATGGTACTCTAAATAGTTATCTTGAGAAATGTTGGAGCATAATCCATTCTTTTGACGAATTCAGTATTCGGCATATCTCTAGAGTTGAGAATCATAGAGCTAACGATTTGGCACAAGATGCATCAGGTTATCGGATAAAGAAAGGGAAATTTCACAAAACTGAAAATCTGATAACCAGTGCAGAGCCAAATTCCCAGGTCGCGGACCGTCCGCGTGATGACGCCGGACCGTCCGAGGTTATCAGAAATGTTCTCTTAATCGATTCGGCTGACAATGAAGCCGATGCAAGTGATTGAAGGACACCTATACTTAATTATTTGCAAAATCCCAATATCAGGACAGATAAGAACATTCGGCGAACAGCTTTCAAGTATGTTTTGATGAGTGATGAACTTTACCGCCGAACGGTTAATGATGTCCTGCTTAGGTGCTTGGGCCCAGATGATGCTATATTAGCTATGGCCGAAGTACATGAAGGAATTTGTGGTACCCATCAATCAGCTCCAAAGATGAAGTGGTTGTTGCGAAGGTCTGGTTTTTATTGGCCTAGTATGACAGCTGATTGTTTCAAGTACTACAAGGGGTGCCAAGTGTGTCAAAAATTCGGCGACCTACAGTTGGTCCCTGCAGCCGAATTACATCCTATCATCAAGCCTTGGCCATTCAGAGGGTGGGGGTTAGACTTTATTGGAGAAATTCATCCTTCATCATCAAAAGGGCATCGGTTTGTGTTAGTTGCCACTGACTATTTCACCAAATGGACTGAAGCCGTTGCTCTAAAGAACATGACGCACAAGGAGGTAATTGAGTTCATAACTGAGCATATTATTCATAGATTCGGCATTCCCCAGACCTTGACTACAGATCAAGGTACTTCTTTTATGTCAAAGGAGGTACGTGAATTTGCTGAATTATACAGAATTAAGCTGCTTAATTCGTCTCCATATTATGCTCAGGCCAATGGACAGGCCGAGTCTAGTAATAGGACGTTGATTAATTTGATAAAGAAGAAGGTATCTGATAATCCTAAACATTGGCATAAGATTTTGTCTGAAGCTTTATGGGCTCATAGAATATCTAAACATGGTGCTACTAAAGTATCTCCTTTTGAGCTTGTCTATGGGCAGGAAGCAGTGTTACCTGTGGAAATAAGTTTGAATGCTGTCAGGTTTGCCAGACAAAATGACCTAACTGCTACTGATTATTATAATTCAATGATGGATAATATTGATGAGGTGACCGACAAGGGGATGATAGCTTTGGGAGCAATAGAAAAGGACAAGATCATGGTAGCCAGGGCCTACAACAAGAAGGTCAAAGCAAAATCATTCCAAGTAGGAGACTTGGTGTGGAAGACCATTCTACCTCTAAGGAATAAAGACCGAAAGTTCGGGAAATGGTCGCCAAGCTGGGAGGGTCCTTATAAAGTGAAGCAGGTGATGTCTGGTAACACTTATTTACTACAAACATTACAAGGCAAGGATTTACCTAAGGCTCTGAATGGGCGTTTCCTCAAACAGTACCATCCTAGTATGTGGCAAGATGCCTAAGAAAACCGATGTGATCACATCGAGTTAGTTGCTTTTGGTTCGACCAGCTCCACCAAAAGGCAGGGGGGCATATGTTCGAACCAAAAATGAGCCGGCGGACTGTCCGGCCCTGAGGCCGGACGGTCCGCGGTCCGGACGGTCTGCGCCTATGGGCCGGACGGTCCGCGCGTGCGCAGAACAGATTAGGGTTCCGAGTTTTGTGCTACGGTTGTTAGCTAAAATCATGGGATAAGCTCGGAAATTAGTTTGTAAAGGGTCCAGCCCCCCTCCTCTATAAATAGAGAGGTATACGGCCGATTTGTAATCAACAATCGAATCAATACAACTTCTATTTCGCATTTTATCTTAGGAGTAGTTCTAGTTTAGCCCTAGTTTAGCCTTCCAATCCCCAAATTCTCCGCCTCTCCTCGACTCTACGTCGATTAGAGGAGTCTAGGTCGGTCTACCCGAGCCTAGACACCACCTAGGATCTCTACTCCCCGACGGGGTCCCTCCCGGGAGCGAGATCCAGGCGCCGTCGGCGATCTTCCGCCGTCCCTGCGTACGCGCGGACCGTCCGGCCCCAGGGCGCGGACCGTCCGGCCGTCAGGCAGGAGCCCTAGCCGCGCACCAGGCCGCGGACCGTCCGGCCCCAGGCCGCGGACAGTCCGCCCTTGCGCAGAGAGCACCACCGCGCCTCGCACCAGGCCGCGGACCGTCCGGCCCCTGCGCGCGGACCGTCTGCCCCTGTGCAGAAGGCACCGCCACGGTTCTTGTTGAGTGTTTGGCGCTCCAAAAAGGCGTCAACAGCTAGCTTCACCTGTCCTTCGTTTTGTACTGCTTCAACAATAGATCAGCTTCGTCAGCCCTACATCATATACCTAGAATAGAGATGGCAACAAGCACATTATACCCCGTGCTCGCAGGTAAAAACCCTATACGGTTATTTGGAGCCCAGGGATTCAAATAGTTATAGGAAGCTCTAATCAACTCCCTCCCCTAGGACCCACGCCCATCCACCACCCCACATATCACATCCAAATCACGCGGGCGCGTTATTTTAGGGATATGTTTTTATGGCAGTTATGGACACAATGTCAGATTTGAGCGTAAAATAGTGTCAGATGTAACATAAAATCTTGTTTTTTGTCACCTCACATTCAGGGTCCTATTTTTATGGAAGATACAATCGTCACCCACCAGACGTGCATGCATTTTTTGATTTTTATGACAGGTGCGGTTTTAGATCCAAAAATTATGGCAGGTTCAAAAATTATGACAGATCCAAAAAATGTTGTGCATGCGAAAAATTTACATGTGGGATACTGTGTGGGCGCAACCCAGATTTGACCATAAAAAGTCTCAAGTTTGAGCGTAAATAATGTCTGATATAACATAAATGTTGATTCACTCCCGACAACAGCCCCGCGTCCATACAACCACCCTAAATCAAAGGATTTGATTAGGTGGATTTAATACTTGAGTTGATTAGGAAATTTGATTTTTTATGGTAGACACGAACACCATAAATCAAGAGATTTCCTTTTTCACCGTGCTCATGAAAATTATGCATGTGGTACACGGTGGACGCACTCCCGGTTTGAGCGTAAAATGCTTTAGTGTGTAGCGTAAAACTCCTCGGTTTGAACGTAGATACCGAGCCAACGTAATACACGTTGAAAACTCTAATGCGTTAAATTCATTATCATAAAAATCCTAAAGTTTGAGCATAAAATTGTGTTAGATACAACATAAACGTTGATTCAATATCAACCAACAGCCACCAAGTCCACGCAACCACCATAAATCAAGGGTGATTACGGAAGTTGATTATGTGAAAGTGCATTTATCCCATTTGTGAGTTTTGGTGATTTGCATAACAACACATTTAAAGGTCTAACGAGTTTGCTAAGTGTTGAACATGAAATTCAGTATGATGAACATACTTGAATAGTGTATAATGATCAGTGAATAAAGGTTCAACACGAGGTTAAATAACCAATGAGACAATGCAAATAGATATAATATGATCTCTATATTGGTTTGAATATATGGACAAGACCTAAGAAATCACTACATACATATGATCAGAATAGAGGATGAAGTGATTGAGGATTGGTCAAGCCAAAGTGAATAAGATATGAGGAATCGTGAATTGGCTTGACCATATTACTATTAGTCCATATATGCTTCTATGATAATCAAACTAGAGCTTGATTGATCTTAACGGTTATATCTAGAAGACATTCAAGCAAGGTTCACAATATTGAAGAAATGATTCTCTCATTGGATGCTTAATATGATGTGACTCAAGAATGGCTTGATAGGGTGAAGATAGCAAGGAAAGGGCTTTGAGGAACTAAGCGAAGGTGAAGGCCAAGCGACAGCTTGTGGACCGAGGTACCATGGCTAAGGTGAAGAAGAGAGTACTTGCACTAAGTTGATGAACTAATCAGCTATGAAGAGTTATAACATGTTGATGCATCAGTACGGTGACTTGAAGCCATGATTTGAACTCATATATGGTGATATGGTACAAGTCATAGGGTTTGAGTTGTGTTTGCTTCAAAAGGTGAGACAAAGATGTTTGTGATCCTTATAAAGCAACGCCATGGAGAAATCACACATGAGACGCCAACTACTCAAGGAGTTTACTTAATCATATTTTATTTAACTTGATTATAGGATTCGTTGTACTATAAAGGGGGATCTAAAAAGAAGGTTAGTGTTTGCCAAAGCTCAAGCCTCTATATTCAAAAGCTATTTTTGAAAACAAAAAAATCTCTTGAACGTTCTATGGTTGACTGTGGTTAGGTTTGAGAAACTGAGTGTTCTTGTTGAAAAGCAACTGAACTTCTTCAGCTGCAGTTGAGCTTTTCAGCTGAACTAAACTTCAGCTGAGTTGAGCTTCTTCAACTGAGTTGAGCTTCTTTAGCTGCAGTTGAGCTTTTCAGCTGAACTAAACTTCAGCTGAGTTGAGCTTCTTCGGCTGCAGTTGAGCTTTTTCAGCTGAGCTGAACTTTAGCTGAGTTGAACTTCTTCAACTATAGTTGAGCTTTTTCAACTACATTTGAGCTTTCTAACTCTAGCTAAACTTCAACTTCAACTGTGAACCTCTTTGACCATACACCAGTTGAACTTGCCTCCGGGTAGTTGAACTAGGGTTTTCTCTTCTGAACTCTCTGGTCAAGACCAGTTGAACTAGTTTTTTGGGGCAGTTCAACTGGTCTCTAACCCCTCTGACCTCTGACTAACAGTCTGCCAGTCAGACTGGCGAATAGGTCGATAGAGTCGTTAGTGGCGGTTCAACTGGTTTTGGTCAACTTGACCAGTTTGTGCAGTAGTCTGCTAGTCAGACTGGCAGAAAGGCTGTCAGGCCTGCTAGGGGTGGTTCAACCGCCCTAGGAGGCAGTTCAACCGGTTTTAGTCGGGATTTCTGGTCCAACGGCTAGTTTTGAGCCCCACCTATATATACTCACTCCTACCTCTCTCCCCACACAAGAGAGCACGATTTGAACTCCATATCTAACCTAAGAAACACCTCCCACTCTCTCTCACACATCTCTTGCCTCTCCAATTTCAAATCTTTGGAGAGAAATCTTTGAGTGAGCTTGAGAGCTACAGTTTTTGTGCTTCATCTCTAAATCCCTCTTGCTCTTCTTCATTCGAGCTTTGGTACTACATCGAGTTCTTTGTGGATTCATTACTCTTGGAGCTTCTAGCTCCTAGACGACTAGGTGTCTCTTGTGAGTCTCCAAATCTTGTGGAAGACCACAAGAAAGTTTGTATTACCCGCTCGTTTGAGCAAAGATTAGTGTGTGGGCTTGACCTTTGTGGTCGGCAAAGGGAGGATTAGGGTTGAAAGAGACCCGGCTCTTTGTGGGCGCCTCAACGAGGAAGTAGGGCACCATTTGTGGTGTGACCGAACCTCGGGATAAATCTCGTGTCTCTTGTGTTCTTGCTCATTGTGTTTGTTTATGTTCTTCGTTCTCTCACCATTCCGTGGAAGGTTTGCTTATATCTTTTTGGTGTGAGGATTTTGAGAAGGGCCCTTCTTAGATCTACTTCTTTGAACCCTGTGGATCATTTAGAACATCTCATTTCCAAAGTTAACTGGGTGAATTTTGAGATCAATTCAGTTTTATATCTCATCGTTTAATTGAGATCGTGCAAACCAGTTGAACTGGTTTTACCCAGTTCGTTTCTAGTTTTTGTTGAAAAAGTTTCCGCTTGCCTATTCACCCCCCTCTAGGCAACTTTCAATTGATATCAAAGCCTAATCCTCGTTCTAACGCTTAACCGCGTGAGGAAAAGATCATGTCGGGGGGACTAAGAAACGGAAGTGCTTCTAAGCTTGAAAAAGTTGAGGTTATCTTGACTTCATCTTTTGGTGCAGATGTTGATCCTAGGGCAATAGATCTTGCCATGAGAATCGCCGAAAGGATGTTCCTCAAAATGAAGGAAGATGAGGCGAAGAACAAGATTGAAGAAGAAAATGATCGATGGAGACCAAACGACGAATCCACCTCTTCACAAGGTTCGTCTTTCAAATCCACTTCTCATATGTGCTTCGTCGCTAATGGGAGTGACAGTGAAAGCGAAAGTGAGGATGAGGAGGACATGAAAGTGATAGTGAAGATGAGGATGATCTTCAACAATTCTTCGCTCAACTAAGCAATAAAAATCGGATGAGCTTGCTCAAACTCATGAAAAGAGCGGAAGAACAAAAAGAAATGCTTTATAAGCAAGAAGACTTCCTCATCAGAAAAATCAAAGACTTAGAGAAGTTGACCAAAGAGCATGAGAAGCTAAAGTGGTCTCATGATCATTTGGTCCAAAGGTACAAAAAGGTTTCAATTGAGCAAACTAGTACTTCAAATGCTTTATCATGTGTTGCTACATTAGTGTCACACCCGGTTTTTAGAAGGCAAACCGAATGCGAACCATGTACGTGCCAGGATCAGCAACTCACGTACACAGCAGTTACATAACTGGACATCATCACACAGTGCTCAAATAATAACATAAAAGAAGGTATAATAGTCGATTACATCATGATGTCCGAGACATCCACATAGTCTTTAACAATTATCAAAGTGCGGAAAAGAAACGTAGATACACATGGCCTACACAGGCAGCCGACTAGGGGTTTGCCGCTAACCCACGCCTAGAACTCGTCGTGCTCTTGGAACTTCTGGAAGTCCTCCTCCACGACTTCATCTTTACCTGAGCAGTGGTTGCAACACGGACAACCTGGGGGGAGTTTGGTGTGTAAAGCAAGGGTGAGTACACATCAACATACTCAGCAATATGTCCCATTTGGCTGTAGTGGACTAGCTTTATGTGGATTTAGTCAAGCAGTTACTTTTAGTTGGTTAGGTTATTATTACTAGTAGAAAGCCATGTTTTAGCATTAACCCAAGTTATTAACCCAATGTATCCTTTCCAAACGGAAAGAATCCCACTTACCATTACCATGGTCATAACCAAAACCATCATCCTCATCACCACCTGTAAACCAAACATCTCTGATCAAGTATCTCTAATCAATGGAGCTCCCTTAGCCGCTCATAACCGTGAGCATGGCTGATATATCAGTTTCATAACACTCTACAGAGGTTGCGCACTTTACCCACAAGCCGTGATTCCCTCTTGCCTCGGGCTAATCAAACCCTTAAACACTACCAAGGTGAACAGGCAGGGTTTCACTATGTAGCCTTTACAAAGATTCCCTGAGGCTGTAGCCGCCTGTTAGGTTTCCTAAATGTACCACACTCCTCCCCAAGGGACAAACCACCCTTGGCAGAGCGAGCGCATACACCGAGCCCCATTAACGGCACGACGGTGAAGCGAACTACACCCTAGTTCCTCTAATTATTCAACTAAAGGCGTCCCATTCCACCCTCATGGTTGCACTGTTTCCCGGGCGGTCATCCAACGAACCAGTCCTTACGGAGAAGCACTCAAGAAACAGCTCGAGTCTCCTTAAGGGCCACAAGTATATCATCATAATCAAAAAGGGAAAACAACGTATCATAGATAATCTCATCATGTTCATTGATTAATGTGAAGACCTAGCAAATGGCTAAACCAGAATAACCCGACTAGAATAGGTCAACAAGGACAAGATAAACAAAAGCTAGTCAATCCTTAGGTATAACTTTGTAAATGCGGGGAGTGAATTATAAGAATGAGTAGGACATAGATGGTTCAAGAGACACTTGCCTTCACAACCCAGCCGCTGCTCAGGGTCTTCACCTGCAACTTCTTCGGACTCCACCAACTGACCGTTATCTATACGAGTTCAAACATACATTCCACACATTTAATACAAAAGAACAATACACCATACAATAGAATGTTATAAATAAACAGACACTCGGCGCAGGGCTCACACCTACGACTAAGCGAGAAAGAAAGAGTAACGGTCGAGGCTACGGTCGAAAAGCGATCACGTTACGCGATTATAAATCAGAGTACTCGTCTAAACAGAACAGTATTAATTTGACCATCGTGCTATGCATAGGATAAAGTCATGTTCCGTATTTAATCATCATAAGCACATTAGAGTAAAATTAAAAAGGTTGTTGCGCGACGAAACGCGCGACACAACACTTAAATTGAATTAAGACATAAACAACTCATCGCGCGACAGAGCGCGCAACGAGACACTTGCATTAATTATAAAAATAACATCATGCGTCGCGTGACGAAACGCATGACGACATACGTCATCCAAACTGAATTTAAAACGAAACGTCGCGCAACTGGACGCGCGACGCCACACCTTAAATAATCTGAAATTAAGACGAACCGTCGCGCGACGAGGCGCGCGACGCAACACATTAATAGAATCTGAAATCAACTAATTCTCCACGCGACGAAGCTTGCGACAGCACGCTAAATAACAAAAATTAATCCAACTTGTCGCGCGACGAAGCGCGTGACGCACCACACTAATAAATCTAAAATTAAACTCATTCGTCGCGTGATGAAGCGCGCGACGCAGCACGTTCATTAAACCAAATTCAAAACTAATTAAACTAAAATTTGATCGCCGCGCGCGCTGGGGCTGCGCGCGAGAATGCGCTGGGCAAGCCGCGAGGGGCCGACACTTCCGGGGGCTAGGGGCCGCGCGCCGGACGGGGCTGCGTCGGGGACCATGCTGCCCGAGGCAGGGGCCGCGCGCCGGGGGCCGAGGCCGTGCGCAGGGGCCGAGGGGCCACGTGCAGGGGGCGCCGGGGAGCCGGCCGCACACGGGGCCGAGGGGGCCGCGCGCAGGGGTGCCGGGGAGTCACGCGTGAGGGGCCGCGCACGAGGGGGATGGGGAGCTGTGCCACCGGGGCTAGGGAGCCACGCCACCTGGGCCGAGTGTAACGCCCCGAATTTTGCAGTTGAATTTTTTTTCTTTTCTTTACTCGCCAAAATTCGGGCGTTACCTTTTCTTTTCTTTTTCCCCTCGCTAGACCTTGATCTTTTCCAAAGTTTTAGCGAGATTCGGTTTGGAATTCCCGTGTAAGAAAAACTCTAAAAATACTTTGTGTTGTTTGATGCACCATGCCGAACCTTGCATTCTTTTGATTGTTTGAAAGTGCAAACGCATTCATCTAAAAGATCGGATTTCGAAAACAGGGAAATAATCTTCTCTTTTTCTTTCTCTCTCTTTCTCTCTCCTCTTTTTCTCTCTCTCCCGCGCCGTGGGCCAGCTCGGCCGGCCCAGCCGCCCCTGGCGCCCCCTCTTGGGCCCAAAGAGGCCCAGCCGCCCCCCCTTTCCCCCCCTTTTTTTCTTTTTTCCCAAAACCCCCTCTCCCTCTCCCTCATTCTCTCCCTCTCTCTCTCCCACCGCCGCCCTACTCCCTGCCCTAGGCCGCCGCCGCCGCCCCTTGCTCGGCCGCCGCCCCTCGCTGTCGGCCACCCCCGCCGGTGAGCCCCCTCCCCCTCCCCCTCCTCCCTCCTCCCTCCTTCCCCCTCCCCTCCTCTTTCCCCCGTCCGGCCATGGCTCAGCCGCCCGCCCCTGGCCGCGCCGGCCCTGGCCGCGTCGCCCGGCCAGCCCCAGCCCCAGCCGGCCACGGCCGCCCCCGGCCGCCCCCGACCGCCCCCGGCCCCCTCCCGGCCAGCCCCCCCCGGCCGCACCCCCTCGCCCGCCTGGCCCCTGGCCGCCAGCTCGGCTGGCCTTGGCCGCCAGCTCGGCCGGCCTCGGCCGCCAGCTCGGCCGGCCTTGGCCGCCAGCTCGGCCGCCCCGGCCCCCAGCTCGGCCGCCCTCCCCCGCGCGCCCGCCCAGCTCGGCCGCCCAGCCCAGGGCCGGTTCAACCGCCCCCCCCTCTGTTTTTTTTATTTTTTTTATTTTATTTTATTTACTTTCTGTGATCATAATTACTTTATTTTAGGTAGACTGATCATTGTTCATGCTATGGAAAATAGGAAGTTTAATTTAAAAATTCCGTTATGCTATTGATTCACGTAGTTAATTGTTTATCCCGTGCAATGTTGATCAACTAAAAATGATTAGGTTTCCATTAGTATATATATATAACAGAATTCTTTTGTTAAGAACCAATTGTAACTGATCATTAGTGCATAAACTTTAAACCCCCCTGTGAGACCCTTTGCCCGTTTCTTTCTAACCATAACAAATGCGATATCGAATGTCATACTTGATGCATATTCGCTTTACTTGTTCCCTTGTATGGTGTACTGTTCTTTTGTATTAAATATGTGGATGTATGTATGTTTGCGCCCGCATAGAGAACGATCCGGTCGAAGAGCCCGAGGAATTCGCAGGAGAAGCCCCTGAGCAGCAGTCGGTTGGTGGAGGCAAGTGTCCTTTGACCTATCTTTGTCCTATTCATTCTTTAATTCACCTCCCGCATTACACATTTATACCTAAGGATTTACTAGCTTTTGTTATCCATGTCCTTGTTTACCTATTTGGGTCGGATTATTACTGCTTAGTCTGATGCTATTGCTCAACTCTAATCAATGAACATGATGTGATTATCTGTGATACGCTGTTTTCCCCTTCTTATTTATGATCATACTTGTGGCATTTAAGGGGACTCGAGCGGTTTCTCGAGTGCCTCTCCGTAAGGACCTGTTCAATGGATGACCGCCCGGGAAAACAGTGCAACCATGAGGGTGGAATGGGACGCCCTTAGCTGAATAATTAGAGGAACCGGGGTGTAGTTCACTTAGCCGTTGTGCCGTCAATGGGGCTCGGTGTATGCGGCTCGCTCTGCCAAGGTTGATTTGTCCCTTGGGGAGGAGTGCGGTACATTTAGGAAACCTAACGGGTGGCTACAGCCCCGGGGAATCTTTGTAAAGGCTACGTAGTGAGACCCTGCCTATTCACCTTGGTAGTGTTTAAGGGTTTGATCAGCCCGAGGCAAGAGGGAATCACGGCTTGTGGGTAAAGTGCGCAACCTCTGCAGAGTGTTATGAAACTGATATATCAGCCGTGCTCACGGTTATGAGCGGCCAAGGGAGCTCCAGAGATTAGTGATACTTGATCAGAGATATTTTGGTACAGGTGGCAATGAGATTGATGGTTCTGATTATGATTATGGTGCTGGTAAGTGGTATTCTTTCCGTTTGGAAAGGATACATTGGGCTAATAACTTGGGTTAATGTTAAAACCTGGCTTTCTACTAGTAAGTAATAACCTGACCAACTAAAAGCAACTACTTGACTTATCCCCACATAAAGCTAGTCCACTACAGCCAAACAGGATGCTTGCTGAGTATGTTGATGTGTACTCACCCTTGCTCTACACACCAATCCCCCCCCAGGTTGTCAGCATTGCAACCACTGCTCAGGAGAAGATGAAGCTGTGGAAGGAGACTTCCAGGAGTTCCAAGACTACGACGAGTTCTAGGTGTGGGTTAGCGGCAACCCCCAGTCGGCTGCCTGTGAAGGCCGCGTTATCTACGTTTCTTTTCCGCACTTTGATTTATTGTAAGAACTATATGGACGTCTCAGACGTATGATGTAATCGACTATTATTTCCCTTTTTAATACTATTTTGAGCACTGTGTGATGATGTCCATGTTATGTAACTGCTGTGTACGTGAATAACTGATCCTGGCACGTACATGGTTCGCATTCGGTTTGCCTTCTAAAACCGGGTGTGACACCGAGGGACCGGGACGGGGCCACGCGCCGCGACGGGAGGTAGGGCGGGGCCGCGCGCCGCGCGGGGGAGCTAGGGCAGGGCCGCGCCAGGGGGCCGGGGAGGGGCCACGCCTCATGGGGGAGCCAGGGCGGGGCTGTGCCGCCACGCCAGGGAGCCGCGCGTAGGGGCGCGCGCGTGAGGGGAAGGGCGGGGTCGCGCGCAGGGGCGCCAAGGACCGCGCGCAAGGGAGAGATGGGGGTGTGCGCAGGGGAGGGAAGCGGAGGAAGAGAGGGAGAGAGAGAGAGGGGGGAGGGGAGCTCACCTCGGGGATCCAAATCCGGTGATCACCGTCTCCAAATCCTAGGGCACCACACGGAGAAGAGAGAGAGAGAGGTGAAGGAGAGGAAGTTGCTACGCAGGAGAATTGAATGAGAGAAAGGAAGAGAAGGGAGGGGGCGCGCGTATGGGGAGAGGCAGGGCACTAGGGGCGCGTGGGCCAGGGCCGGGCCGGGCCAGGCTGGGTCGCGTCGTGGGTCAAAATCTCACGACACGCACAACCACTGATCTGAATCCAAATGCAAAACAAAATCCGCAACGAGACGAGACGAACGCGCGATTAAACATGACATCAAACAAAAGAGATATGCTTCGGCATGATGCAACACCCATGAAAACTAAGGTTTTTGTTTATACACGATACTGACACCAGTCGCTATACTGCTTTGAATTTGGGAAGGAAGGAGCGAAACAGGAAGAGAAAAGAGAGTAACGCTTGAATTTGGTGAGTATTAAAGAAGAAAAATTCTAGCCCCAAATTCAGGGCGTTACAAACCTATCCCCCTTAAAAGAATCTCGCCCTCGAGATTCAAGGTTGGGCAGCAAAGAATTCAGGATATTTAGCCATCAGGTCGTCTTCACGCTCCCAGGTTGCTTCTTCCTCAGAGTGGTGACTCCATCTGACTTTGCATATTCTGATAGTTTTCCTCTGGGTAACCCTGTCTGCAGTCTCAAGAATCTGCGCTGGCTTTTCTATGTAGGTCAAGTTCTCCTGGACCTCTAGACTTTCCACTGGCAACTGCTCTTCTGGCACACGCAGACACTTCTTCAACTGAGACACATGAAAGACATCATGCACTACGGACAAACCTTCTGGCAGACTAAGCTGATAGGCCACTTCTCCATGCTTCGCGAGAATCTAATACGGACCAACATAGTGGGGTGCTAGCTTGCCTTTGACTCCAAATCTTCTGACTCCTCTGATCGGCGATACTTTCAGGTAGACAAAATCTCCGACTTCAAAACTTAGCTCTCTCCTTCTTGTGTCTGCATAACTTCGCTGCCTTGACTGCGCTATCTTCAGGTTCTCCCGAACCATCTTGATGTTCTCTTCAACTTAGAGCAAAATGTCTGGCCCAAACACTTGCTTTTCTCCAGGCTGATCCCATTGTAACGGAGTTCTACAACTCCTTCCATAAAGCGTCTGAAATGGTGACATCTTCAAGCTGGCCTGGTAACTGTTGTTATAGGAGAATTCTACATATGGCAATATCTTGTCCCATCCGGACTGATCTTGCAACGCACAAGCTCTCAACATGTCTTCGAGGATTTGATTAGTTCTTTCAGTCTGATCGTCTGTCTGCAGTTGGTAAGCTAAACTGAAATTCAGATGTGTACCCAAGGCTTCATGCAACTGCTACCAGAAATGAGAGGTGAACTATGTTCCTCTGTCTGACACTATCTTCTTTGGTACACCATGGAGACAAACGATCCGAGACATGTACAACTCTGCCAACACTGCACTGATATAGTTAGACTTGACAGGTATGAAGTGGGTTGACTTGGTTAAGAGGTCCACCACTACCCAAATTGAATCGTGACCGGCTCGAGTGCGGGGCAATCCGACTATGAAGTCCATCCCGATTTCATCCCATTTCCACTGAGGAATTCGCAACGGTTGCAACAATCCAGCTGGCCTCTGATGCTCTGCCTTGATCCTTTGACAACTATCACATATTGCCACATGCTCTGTGATCTCCCTTTTCATTCTGTACCACCAGAATTTCTTCTTCAGATCCTGATACATCTTCTCACTTCCAAGGTGTATAGAATAAGCTGTCTCATGAGCCTCCTTGAGGATCAACTCCCGAATGGACTGGACATTGGGAACACACAAACAGTCCTTGAACCATATCACACCTTCTGCATCCTCTCGAAAATCTTTGCCTCTACCTTCTAGAATCACTTATCGGATTTCACTGATCTTCTCATCATTCTTCTATGCTTCTTTGATCTCCCGCTCTAAAGTGGGCTCTAACTCAACTGTTACTCCTCGCAAGCTGTTTAGAAATCTGAGGCTCAACCTGTCAAACTCTTTGGCCAACTCATAAGGTATCGGATGAGCGACCATCATATTGACCTGACTTTTCCTGCTCAAAGCATCTGCCACTACGTTCGCTTTGCCTGGATGGTAATGAATCTCCAATTCATAGTCTTCGATCAACTCTAACCATCTTTGTTGTCTCATATTCAGCTCTGACTGAGTGAATATGTACTTCAGACTCTTGTGGTCTGTGTAGACATCACATTTCTGCCCATACAGATAGTGTCTTCATATCTTTAGTGCGTAAACCACCGCTACCAACTCTAGGTCATGGATTGGGTAATTCTTCTCATGAACCATCAGCTGTCGGGATGAGTAAGCTACAACTCTTCCCTCTTGCATCAACACGCATCCCAAACCAGTGTAACAAGCGTCGCAATACACTGAGAAGGGCTTGTGCACATCAGGCAAGACTAAGACAGGCGTTGTAGTCAACTTCTCTTTTAGCGTTTCAAATGCTTCTTGGCATTTCTAGGTCCACTTGAACTCAACTTTGTTGCCTAGAAAAGCTGTCATCGGCTTCACAATCTTCAAAAACCCTTCAATGAATCATCGATAATATCCGGCCATTCCAATGAAGCTCTTGATTCTTCGGGCATCTATTGGCGCTTTCCAGTTCAGAATGTCTGCCACTTTCTTCGGATCCACAGCCAATCCTTCTTTGTTTATTATGTGACCCAAGAACAGGACTTCATTGATCCAGAACTCGCACTTAGTCATCTTTGCATACAACTGGTGCTCTCGCAATCTTTGCAATACCATCTTCAAATGATTCACATGCTCTTCTTCACTTTGAGAATATATAAGAATATCATCAATAAATACCACCACAAACTTGTCAAGATAATCCATGAATACACTGTTCATCAAATTCATGAAGAAGGCTGGTGCATTCGTTAGACCAAAGGACATAACAGTGAACTCATACAACCCATACTTGGTAATGAATGCTGTCTTCAGAATGTCTGAAGGTTGAATCCTGAGCTGGTGATAACCTGACCTCAGATCTATCTTTGAGAACACGCTGGCTCCTCTCAACTGGTCGAACAGATCTTCTATTCTGGGCAAGGGGTACTTGTTCTTGATTGTGACCTCATTCAGAGCTCGATAATCGATACACATCCTTCTAGTGCCATCCTTCTTCTCCACGAACAGGACAGGGGCGGCCCAAGGTGAGGTGCTTGGCCTTATATAACCTTTCTATGACAGGCCATCAATCTGCTTCTTAAGTTCAATCAACTCTGGTCTAGATACCCTGTAGGCTCTTTTAGAAATGGGAGCAGTGCCAGGAAGAAGCTCTATGGCAAACTCAACTTTCCGCTCAGGTGGCATGTCTGGTAAGCCTTCCGGGAACACATCTGGGAATTCGGGCACAACCTTGATAATCTCGAGTGGATCTGCTTCACTGCTATTAATAGCCATCTGATAACAACTCCCTTTCCTTGGCTCAGGTGAGATTAGCTCGGCTACCACTTCTTCTCCTAGTGGGGACACCAACTTAATTATCCTCCTATCACAACTGATAATTGCTTGGTATTTATTTAGCCAATTCATCCCTAGGATGACATCTATTCCCTGAGTACCCATTACTATGAGATTAGCGGAAAACGCTATCCCCCTTATTTCCACACTTACATTCAAGCAAATGCTATCGGCTTGAATTCTACCACCGGCTGAGTCAATTTGGATGGGTGTTGACATGGTAGTTACTGGAAGATTATGTGCTTCTACCCATGATGCAGTAATAAATGAATGCGTTGCTCCAGTATCAAATAATACTTCTACAATATGGGAGTCGACTGGAAACATACCTACTGTCATGTCGGGTGTTTCCTGAAATGCTTCAGCTTCCAAATGGTTCAGTCTCCCATGGTTGTAGCGCATCTGGGAGCGGTTGCCTGCTCCAAGCTAGGGCACATTCTGCTTTGCCGGGGCACTAGGGACTGACTGCTACTGAGCTGCCTTCTTCGGGCATTGCATCACCCAATGGCCTTGCTCTCCACAATGGAAACATGCTCTGCTTCCGCCTTGAACTGGGGTTGCTTGACTGCTCTGGTTGGTTGCTGGGGTGGGGAGGCGAGGTGCCTGCTGATTCTGCCTCTGGAACTTACATCCTCCTGACTGATTGTTTTGGCGATTCTGCTGCTGGTGTTGAGGGTACTGCCTCTAAAACTGCTGCTGAGGCGGACGCTGATTCTGCTTGAACTATTGAGGCGAGTTGCCTGAGAAACGAGGGCGATTGCTGCTTCTAGGTTGAGGTCCACCAATCTTGCGCTTGCGATCCTCCATCTCCTTGCGCTTCTTCTCTGTCATGATCGCTCTGTCGATCAGGTGCTGAAATGTGGGGAAGGTATGATTCATCAGCTGATAATGCAAGGGATCGACTAGGCCTCTCAAGAAATGGTACTGCCTCTTAGAAATGTGGGGAAGGTATGATTCATCACCGGATTTGGATCCCCGAGGTGAGCTCCCCTCCCCTCTCTCTCTCCCTCTCTTCCTTCGCTTCCCTCCCCTGCGCATGCCCCCTTATCTCCCCTGTGCGCGGTCCCTGGCGCCCCAGCGCGTGCCTCTGCCCGCGGCTCCCTGGCGCGGCGGCGCGGCCCTGCCCCGGCTCCCCCGTGTGGCGCGACCCCTCCCCGCCCCCTAGCGTGGCGGCGCGGCCTCGTCCCGGCCCCCTGGCCCTAGTGGAATGGCTTCCTAGCCCCGGTGGCGCGGCTCCCCGTCCCCCTCACGCGCGGCTCCCCGGCGCCCCTGCGCGCGGCCCCCTCGGCCCCCTACGCGGTCGGCTCCCCGGCACCCCCTGCGCGCGGCCTCGGCCCCCGGCGCGGCCCCTGCCGCCGGGCAGCGTGGTCGCCTGCACAACCCCGTCCGGCGCGCGGCCCCTATCCCCCGGCAGCGCGGCCCCTCGCGGCTTGCCCAGCGCGTTTCTGCGCACGCAGCCCCAGCGTGCGCGGTGATCAAATTTCAATTTAATTAGTTTTGAATTTGGTTTAATGAACGTGCTGCGTCACGTACTTTGTAGCGCGACGAATGAGTTTAATTTCAGATTTATTAGTGTGATGCGTCGCGCGCTTCATCACGCGACGAGTTGGATTAATTTTGGTTATTTAGCGTGCTATCGCGCGCTTCGTCGCGCGGCAAATTAGTTGATTTCAGATTCTATTAATGTGTTGCGTCGCGTGCCTCGTCGCGCGACGGTTCGTCTTAATTTCAGATTATTTAAGGTGTGGCGTTGCGCGTCCAGTTGCGCGACGTTTCGTTTTAAATTCAGTTTGGATGACGTATGCCGTCGGACGTTTCGTCGCACGACGCTTGACATTATTTTTATAATCAATGCAAGTGTCTCGTTGCGTGCTCCGTCGCGCGACGAGTCGTTTATTTCTTAATTCATTTTAAGTGTTGTGCCGGGGAGCCGACCGCGCAGGGAGCCGAGGGGGCCGCGCGCAGGGGCGCCGGGGAGCCGCGCGTGAGGGGGACGGGGAGCCGCGCCACCGGGGCTAAGAAGCCGTGCCGCCGGGGCCAGGGGGCCGAGATGGGGCCACGCGCCACGCGGGGGAACTGGGGCGGGGCCACGCCGCCACGCCAGGGGGCCGGGGAGGGGTCGCGCCACGCGGGGGAGCCGGGGGAGGGCCGCGCCGCCGTGCCAAAGAGCCGCGCGCAGAGGCACGCGTGCGAGGGGAAGGGCGGGGTCACGCGCTGTGGCGCCAGGGACCGCGCGCAGGGGAGAGAAGGGGGCGTGCGCAGGGGAGGGAAGGGAAGGAAGAGGGAGAGAGAGGGGGGAGGGGAGCTCACCTCGGGGATCCAAATCCGGTGATCACCGTCTCCAAATCCTAGGGCACCACGGGGAGAAGAGAGAGAGGTGAAGGAGAGGAAGTTGCTGCGCGGGAGAATTGAATGAGAGAAAGGAAGAGAAGGGAGGGGCGCGCGCGTATGGGGAGAGGCAGGGTGCCAGGGGCGCGCGGGCCAGGGCCAGGCCAGGGTGGGTCGCGTCGCGGGTCAAAATCTCACGACATGCACAACCACTGATCTAAATCCAAATGCGAAACGAAATCCGCAACGAGACGAGACAAACGCGCGATTAAACATGACATCAAACAAAAGAGATATGCTTCGGCATGATGCAACACCCATGACAACTTAGGTTTTTGTTTACACACGATACTGACACCAGTCGCTATACTGCTTTGAATTTGGGAAGAAAGGAGCGAAACAGGAAGAGAAAAGAGAGTAACACCTAAATTTGGTGAGTATTAAAGAAGAAAAAATTCTACCCCCAAATTCAGGGCGTTACAATTAGAAAAAGAAAATACTATGCTCAAGAACACGATAGAAAAACTAAATATTGAAAATCTAGCTTTGCAAGAAAAACATGATATGCTTGTGTGCTCTCATAATAAATTTATAGATTCACATGTCATGCTAGAAATGGCTCATGAGGTTGTGTTAACTAATTTGAAAACATACCAACCTCACATATGCACATGTACTCAAATAGAAACTATATTATCATGTGCTAACAATTGTTGCTCTCAAGAAAGCCAATCTTCCATTGAGCTAGAAATTTCAGGAATTAGTGATATTTCTATCACACAAGAAAATAAAGTGCTCAAGGAAGAAGTTGGAAGGCTAAGAAGGAGCTTAACTCTTTTGAAGGGAAAGTGTCATGCTCAACCTTCTCACGATAACCGTGATAACCTGGTGAAGAAGCTTGAGAAGGGAACAACCACAGCATGCACAAACCCCCTTCAAAAGAATGCTAAGTTCCCTAAGAAAGGCATGAGCAAACATCAAGAGAAGAAAGCCAAAGCTCATGACAAGTGCCTCAACCACGCCTCCACATGCTCCACACAAGGTAACAAACAAGTCACTCTTCCAAACAAGAGAAGATGCACTAGAAAGTGTTACCAATGTCATGAGAAGGGACATGAGATTAAGTCATGTCCCTACATAAAAGATAGTGGCTTAACTTTAGAAAGAAAGAGGCTCACTAACCATGTAGCAAACAAGAAGCAAGGTAAGAAGGAGCCTTGCAAAATTAAAAATCAGATTTGCTACACTTGTCGAAGAAAGGGACACCTATGCAAGGATTGTCCCATGAGTAAGTTTCCTAAGCCTATCATGTCAATTCATTCATATTCTCTTAGAAGACCCAAAAATGACACTTGTGCTAGAAAGGTGATGAGTTCACCACATTCTAGGACTAAGGCTATTTGGGTGCCTAAGTACTTACTAGCTAACCTTGGTGGACCCATCCAAAAATGGGTACCAAAATGTACTTAATAAGTTTGCAGGTACCCAGAGATGATATGAAGCTTTGGGGTGCTTGAGCAGTTTAACTCAATTCTTATCTCAAAGCTATCAATCTTACATTGTCTATCCTTTTAGATTGACCCAAAGATGAATTGAGTTGTTATATCACTAACTTCATATTCATCTCTAGCAAGAACTTATGTTGTAGGGAATAAGGATTAACCTTTGAGGGAATCAAGCAAAAGGCCTACAGCTAAGGGATATTCAAAGAATGGTAACATTTGAATCTTAAGTGCACATTGCTTTCAATTAGTATAATCCTCTGTGTCTTGTGTAGCCACATAGGAAAAATGAAGCACTTAAGAATGACCTTAAAGGAATTTACCTTGTCTTTGAAAAGTTCCAATCATATGGTAGATTGCATATTTGTTATTCTTATATATGGCAATATACATACTTTAATTGATGATAATTAATTCGTGGCATATTTCAAATGAATTATCGTATTATTGCCATGACCTAGACATAAACAGGATTATCCCATGTTCTTAAATGAATAGAGTGCTAAGTAAGAAATTCAAATTCTTAAAGCACTTACCAAAAGGGGAATTCTCTATATGACTAGAGTTGTGAGACTAATGTTTCTATCTAAGTGTTTATGTAGTCTCACAACATGAGAATGTGTTTCTCACATGGAATGTGCCATTCAACATTCAAAGAAGATCGAACCAATACTATGTGATGTATTCGTTCTTGCTTAAATTGGTTTTGAGTCTTCTACATTAATCACTCACCATGCTATGAATTAAACTTGCCATGTAAATTTAATTAAATAATCATGCTATTTTCACCTTGTTTAATTTGGTGTTATGCATGATGCTTGTAAGGGTAATTTAGTTCATATCATGAGGTTTCCTTATTTTAGTAACCTTCTTGTCATTCATACACTAGAGGATTCTAAATAGAAAACTATTGCTTGTGTTTCTAATGCAATCTCTTTTAAGCCATTTTATGGAAATTCATAAGTAGAGATTGTGCTCTTTCATTTGATAAAATCACAAGCATTAAAGGTTAATCTTCACCTAAAATAAAGATTAGGAATGCTCAAGGCAAAGGTATGGAACTAGTTGTTTTCATTTGGTATGTGACCAATAATAGTTCCTTTCAAGTGGCATTCTTTCAATTGGTAATAATCTTGTCGGCGTTTCGGACCCGGGGGGTCCCTGGACCGACGAGTAAATTTGTCGCTGCGTGCCCCTGCCCAGATGGGTTGGTGCGAGATGGAACACAAGTGGGGGAATGAGCCTTGTATTATCCTGCACCAGGGTGCTTGTAGTAGGGGTTACAAGCGTTGCGAGAGAGTGAGAGCGAGAGAGGGCGAGTAGCAGAGAGCGAGAGAGAGAGAGGGTCCAGCCCCTGCTCGTCTTCTCCCGCCGTGCGTACGTATACTTCATATGTTTGTATGCTCGTCCCTTCGTCCTCTCGCTCCCCCTTTCGTCCTCCCCCTCGTGGGGCCCTGGACACCCCCTTTTATAGACGTAAGGAGATGCCTAGCTGTACAATGGGGTGTAGCTGGGAGCTAACGTGGCTGGCAGGGAAGTGCCCTGAGCCTTGTACAGATAACAACATGGCCGTCGGGGGGATGTCTCGAGTCCTGTAGAGGTAGTATCGTGGCCGTCAGAGAAGTGCCTTGGACCCTGTAGCAGTACAACTGTTGGCGCTGCATGGATCTTGCTGACGTCTCCTTGCTTCCGTAGGGGGCTTGAGGACCGCCGACGTCATGGTTGCATGCGGGAAACCACCATCGCCTGTTACTGGGGTAAGCTTGATGGGACGCCGGTCTTGTTCCTTCGTAGCCTGAGCTAGCTAGGAGTAGGGTAATGATGCATCCCTCGTGGCGTGGTTGATCCGAGCCTGAGGTCGGGCGAGGCGACGACTCCTCCGAGGCCGAGGCTGGGGCCGAGACCCAGGGTCGGGCGAGGACGTGATTCTTCCCGAGGTCGGGGCCGAGGCCGAGCCCTGGGGTCGGGCGAGGTGGAGATTTCCTCCCGAGGCCGAGCCCTGGGGTCGGGCGAGGCGAAGCTTCCTGTTGCGCCCGAGGCTGAACTCGACCGTTGTCGGTTTCGCCCGGGTGGTTGGCACAGCAACCGGAGCAGGGCGGGCGGCGCTGTTTTCCTGTCAGATCGGTCAGTGAAAGGGCGAAGTGACTGCGGTCACTTCGACCTTGCCGACTGAGGTGCGCGTGTCAGGATAAAGTGTCAGGCGACCCCAGCATTAAATGCGCATGCAACACGGTCGGCTGGTAAGGCGATTTGGCCAAAGTCGCTTGCACGACAAGGCTTGTCTTTGGTGGAGCCGAGGGTGCACTCACTGTTCGAAGAGACCCTCGGGCGAGGCGTGGACTCGTCCGGGACCACTGTTTCGCCCGAGGCCGGGCTCGGGCGGGGTGAGACCGTGTCCCTTGGTAGACGAAGCTTTGACTTTGACCCGAGCCGTCAGCCTTTAGGGTTTCCCTTGAAGGTGTTTACCAACCATGATTAGGAGTGGTGGGGGTACCCCTAATTTCGGTACCCGACAGTAGCCCCCGAGCCTCGAGGGGAGTGGTGATGCTCGCTTCGAGGCTCTGCCGCATTCTTGGTGAGGGGACCGGCCTTTCTCGGTTATACTTTGTTCCGATGGGTGCGCGCGAGCGCACCCGCCGAGTGTAGCCCCCGAGGCCTCGAAGGAGTGGTTTGACTCCTCTGAGGTCTTAACGCTTTTCGGGATGTTTCGGCCGGTCCTGTCGTTCCCGCATGTGGCCTGGCCGTAGCCCGGGTGCACGATCAGGTTCCGAGTTTTTGAGCTGGTTCGTTGACGCTGTCAATAGTTTGGCCGTAGCCGGGTGCGAGAGCAGCCCCCGAGCCTCTGCACGGAGCGAGAGAAAGATCAAGGACTGTCTCGACTTTTTTATACGCCCCTTCGTCGCCTTTCCACAAGGAGGAAGGGGGGAAAGCGCCATGTTACCCTCGGAGGGCACCGATCATGGTGTTTTCGGCGAGCTGCTAACGGGTGATCCGAGTGGACGCCCGTGCCCCGTTCGTTAAGGGTCGGCTAGTGGCCCAGAGGCACGCTCCAAAAGTACCTGCAGGTGATTCACTGGACCTGACCCCTTTTCGACAGGGTCCGAGGGCTCGATGCCTCCCTTTGGTGGGATTCCATTACGAGTCGTTCCCGCTGGTCTCAGAAATGTCCTAGGGTACCTCGGGAGCATAGCCCGAGCCTCGGCCATGTATCGGACGTACCCAGGGTCATCCCTCACTCTGTGTGTTTTGGGGCGGCTGTCGAACCCCTTCGAGGGGCCAGCCTACGAACCCCTGATCAGTAGTGGGCACGGAGCCCGAGTGCTCTAGGGCAGCTGTCAAACCCTTCCGAGGGGCCAGCCTTCGAACCCCTGATCAGTAATAGGCGCGGAGCCCGGGTGCTCTAGGGCGGCTGTTGAACCCTTCCGAGGGGCCAGCCTTCGAACCCCTGATCAGTAGGAGGGCTCGAGGGCCCGTTTCCTTCGTGGGGAAGGATCCTTTCCGAAATATCCCCCTTCCCAGTCCCTGTGGCAAGAGAGAGATAGAGGAAACAGAAAAGGATATGAATTTGAAAATCATGGCGCACCTTTTTTGACGCGGCCTTTATGGCGGAGGTGAAACGTTGCTCGCTTCGCCTGCCAATGGTGTCGCTGGCTCTGCCAAGGAGTTAATGCGACGGGACAGGCGATTCGCGGGGCGTCTGTTGCGCGTGTGCGGGCCGTTCGAGGAACGGGGCGCGGGCGTGTCATCCATACGCCATGGGAGAAGGCTCCCCTGCTGCTTCAGGAAAGGACGCGAGCCTGGGGGTGATTTGACCGCTGCTTCCGCCCATCTGTTGCAGCAGTCATTGCCGGTCCGCTTTTGGCCACATCAACTGCCATGCCTACCCCTGCGGCTGACTGACCCATGACCGCTGCACCCAATTGGCACTATTGGGTCATGCGCGGGGCTGCCTCGAGTCGTGGCATTGGTTCCACAGTCGAGAAGACGCAGCATTGGCGCAGGTGGCGGTGCAGTTTCCTCGCACGTAGTGACCGTCGCGCCAATTGCATGGTAGGTGGGACCGAGCCTTCGTGCTGTTCCACGGAAGTGACGAAGCCGAAAGGGTGCATAACCGTGGTGCGGTCGCATGCTCCCTTGCGAGGTGGCTCGCCCTTTCGTCTGCTGGTTCCGGCGAGGATGAGGGAACGCTTATAACCACAGGGAGGTTTCATGCCTTGCGTGCGGTGGTTTGCCTCCCTCGCGTCTCGAGTCAGTTCACACGATGTATGGGGCCCAACCCCCGTGTCGTAGGGGGAGAACCCTGGAGCATGTCAGTGGAGACTTTGCCCATGACGCTAAGGGGTGCAAGTGAGGAGGTCTGCCTATAATAGGGGATTGATCCCCCGGGCAGTGGATATGCCTTCGTTCTTCCCTCATGTGTTCACAACAACACTGTAGATCATTTTCGGCGGCCCGCGTTATTTTCGGCGGCTGTACCCTGGCCGCCGAAAATTAGAAGTTATTTTCGGCGGCCCGCTCATGCCGCCGAAAATAGTACTAATTTCGGCGGCCTATGAGGTAGCCGCCGAAAATAGCCCTAATTTCGGCGGCCACCTGTCTCGGCCGCCGAAAATTAACCATTAAAAACTGCGTCCTCCCTCTGTTCTCTGTCTTTCTCTCTCTCAATCCCGCGCGCGCTGCTAGCCGTTCGTCCGCCGCCGTCGCCGCCAGCCCCTGCCGCGCGCGCTCCCGACCGTCGCCCCTCGCCGGCCACCGCGCCGTGGACGCCGGCCGGCCGCCCCCGCCCTCGGCCCCCGCATATATGTGATTAAGTTAGCTTTAGGATCGAAACCCGTTACACGACTTCGTCGACCAGTTCTTCGCTTCTGGAGGTAGTGGACACAACTCCAACGACCCAAATATGTGATTAAGTTAGCTTTGTGCCGCACTGTGTTATAATGAAATATTTGTGGATTTTATGTTTGTATGGACTATTTGTGGACTTTATATTTGTATGGACTCAAGTTTTATGTTGTGAACTCAAGTATGAATTTTCTGTTATTGTATGAAATTTCTGGTATTGTATGAAATTTCTGGTATTGTATGAATTTTGTATGAAATTCTGTTATTTTTCGCATTTTTTCAATTTTTTTGCTCTGAAATTAGTAATTTTCGGCGGCCTCCCTGGCCGCCGAAAATAAGTATATTATTTTCGGCAGTATTAATTTCTGGCGGCTGACTACGTGGCCGCCGAAAATAACAGCTTATTTTCGGCGGCCAGAGAGACAGCCGCCGAAAATAAGCTGTTTTCGGCGGCCAGAGCCTGGCCGCCGAAAATAAAGGCTTATTTTCGGCCTATTTTTTTGGCGGCCAGACACCGCCGAAAATAAACCCTTTGCCGCCGAAAATAAGTTATTTTCGGCGGCAATGGGCTTATTTTCGGCGGCTTCTGGCCGTCGAAAATGCCTGTAGCTGCCGTAGTGGTTGCGCCCTTCCACCCTTCGAGCCCCCAGATGGGGTGCACTGGCGTCGCCTTGCTCTTGCTGTCGTTGGAGGAGCGCGGCCTCGTGGAGATTGGCGCTCTTCAGCCACCGCTCGGCTTCAAGGATTTTCATCATGCAGCCCGGCTGCATTTCCTCACCAATGGTCATCCGTAGGGATGATCACCAGTCTGGTGGTGGGGAGAAGCAAGCCGGGCTGCGACCTCCACCCCGCCCTCAGCTTCAAGGATCTTCGTCATCCGGGCTGAGGCGGAGGAGCGCACTGAGTGGGGGGTTGCCTCCGCCTGGGTCGGTGACCTTTTCTTGCCCCAGCGTTCGGGGGAGAAGGGCATCCTCCAGCCCTACGGAGGCATCCTCCAGCCATGCGGGGGAAGGCGAACTGCTGCTCCCTGGCCAGGGTGCAGCTTTCCGTCCTCCACTCGGGTGGCGATCGTGCCGCGCGCGGGCCGGCCACGTCCAGGTCCTCCTCGCACCGTCAGCTGCGCCGGGGGGTCGCCCAACACGTCGTACGCCGTGAGGGCGGTACTCGTGTTCTGGAACGGTCTCGGCGAGGACGGGAGTGAGGACCTGCCGATGCGCTTTGGGGCGGCCGCTGTTCGCCGGCGCGTTGTCGGTGGGTTTGATCCCCAGGGATGGCGCCCTTCGATTCTTCGGCCTTAACGGCTTGTCCTCGCCCCTCGTGTGGGGACGTGGGCGAGGGCCTTTTGACAGCAGCGTCTGTCCTGAGGTCATCGCTGTTGCTGTTTAGCCGCCTGAGGTGGAGGTCGTTGTCTCTGCTACTGCTGAGGTCGCCGGTGAGCCGCTTGGAGTTCGTTATCCCGCGAGCTCCCTGGTGTGGAGCTTGTTCATACCCGCGGGAATGGAACCGGAGTCCCGTTTGTAAGGGGATATACTGGGTTTTTGCCCGAGCAAAATGTAACTGCTTCAAGGTCTTAGACATTTGTCGTAGGCCGGGAGAACCGCCGAGGGTCCTGCCGACGTCTAAGTCTATGTAGCATAGTTACCCCAAGCATATGTATTTGTTCTTTGTGGCTGTCGAGGCCTAAACATTTGGGTATTCGAGTATAAAGCTGTGCTTCTTCCTCATTTCGAGCACTAGGACTTGCCTGTCGGTGGCCGAACCACTTAACCGAGTGTGAGTTGCCTTGCGCGGAAGGTGACGAGTGAGGTATCCGTATCCCAGAGGCGTAGGAGTCCCTCGGCTCGGTCGGCCTTGCCGCTTAAAGCCTCTCTTGCTTGGTTTTAGAACCTTCGGCTGCTCTGCGATGAGCCGAAGCTGAAGGCAGCGGTGGCGTGGACAGAGGCGATGTCGGCTCGGACAGAGGCTTTCTCGGCGCGGGAGCAGGCGACTTCCCAGGCCGAGAAGGTGTAGCAGCGGTAGCTGGGGTTTGGCCAGATCACCTGCGAGCAGGGCCAATCCCGGAGCTAAGCCGCCGAGGCCGTGAGCCGGGCTGAGATCCTCGGGGGACGGCTGGCTGGGGCTTCGGAGCAGCTGGCCGAGGTGCCTGCTCGCATCGCCGTCTGAGGCTGGGCCAGATTCCGCCGAGGGTGGAAACGACGCTGAGAGTGCCGCTCCTCCCCCTACTGATGTTTGAGCCTGCATGAACAGTTCGTCTGAAGTATGCATATGTTTATTGCGGCCACCGAGGCCTAAACATATTTAGCATTCAGATTATAGAGCTGTGTTTTCTTTCCTCTTGTTTCGAGCACTTAGGACTTGTTCGTCGGCAGCAGAATCGCATTATCCAAGCGAGAGTTACTTTTTGTGGAAGGTGATGAGTGAGGTATCCGTATCCCGGAGGCATAGGAGTCCCTCGGCTCGGTCGGCCTTGCCGCTTATGTGCTCTCTGTAACACCCAGTTTGTATCATATAATAAAAGGGGAGGAATTAATTTCTTCATCTATATGTGTGTGTTATTTCTACTTATCATCACATGTGACCACCATATTCAAAAAAATAATAATAGTTAATGAAAGACTTATCACAAAAAAAATAATAATATGCATCATGCTGGGATTTTATTTTGATGTGCATTTGGCGACTATATAAAATAATATAAATAGAAATATATTAGTGTTTCAAGTGGAATTTAAGGCTTAAAATGGAATTTTTGATTAAAAAAAGAAAGAAAGAAAGAAAGAGAGCACTAGTTATCATAAAATGAATAGTAAAAATTTTATGAATTCATCTATACCATGTCAAAGATGAGAATTTAATGAGAAAAGAAATTGGCCATGAAGTTTGAATTGGAACTAGTATTTAAATTAGGAATCTGAAAATTAAAGTAAAAGAAAAGAGAAAAGAATAAAGAAAATAGAAGAGAAATGGCGCCTGGGCCGACTACCCTTAATCCAGCCCACTTCAGCTTTCATCCGCGCGGCCTAGTTGCGCCTCCCCTTATGCTTGCGTCGCTGACCTCCCGGCCCCACGACTCAGTCAGTGTATTCCGCAAGCCATCATCCGTTCACAGGATCGCGCTTGCGCCTCTGCCCTGCGGGCCCCACGAGTCAGGATCGTCTTCCCAGTCCCAGCGAAATCGCGCGCACCGGCGCCACCAACTCCGCAGTCCGCGGTTGACTCGCCCGATTCCCATGAATTTCGGCCGGGATCTTCGGCATGAACCTCCCCCAGCTCCAGGAATAAAAGCCGTGCGCCGTTATTTCCCCTTCTTCCCATCCGCACCGTAAGGAGAGCCGCCATAACCATCCATCGCCGCCGTTCCCGCTTAGCAATCGGGGTGCTTCGAGTTGTACTCCGCTGCGGTACTGAACCTCCCCGGGACCTTCTCGGGTGTGGGCGCGCCGTCCTCGAGCACGGTGGTGACCAAGGATCCCGAGAATTCATCACCGACGAGTCCGCGCCACCGGTCGGAGCTGGAAGGCCATCTCTGGTGCTTCGCTTGCCGAACTTCTTCTCTTAAGTATGCGTCTGCGCCTCCTCCTTCATATGCGCTTAGTTTTGTTCGGGGTCATGCATCGTACCTCTGGCAATTGCTCACCGGAGCAGTACTTCCGCCGCGGAGCCGCGCCCCGTCGTTGCTTGGGATCTCGGCGTCAGAATCGATGGTGAGGCATTCCTAATGTGGTTCGCACTGACCCCACCTACGTATAGCACCTATCCCATTTAGATTTGGCGCACTCGGTCGAAAGCTGGCCCTACTCCGGCGATGGGCCGCCGCGATTTGGTGGGCGGCGCCGCCAGTCCCGGCCAGGTGACGCCAAGTTAGGCTGGGTCCGTCGATCGCGTAATCTACGGTCCACATTAGTCGCTGCGTACCGATTTGGGTTGGCGTGGCGATGGCCGTCCGATTTCGATCGTACAGGCGAGAGTCGAGTTAGGGTAATTAAATCAGGGGCGTCAGAATTGGATTGAACGGCATAGATCGAGTACCGGTTCGATGTGTGGGTAGTCTAATCGGAACCGCCGGATCAAGATCCTACGGATGATAATAGAAAATACCCCTTTCGCGGCACATTTTACTTAAGAGCCCTCGGGCTTACATAGAATCAACCCGCCGTCCACTGAACAGCCCTCGGTGTCTTGGGACCTTTTGCGCCGAGCCCCCTGTCTTTCTCCAAAATAGTGCGCCCAGTCCAGGGATAGTTTAAATCGAATAAATGAATAGAAAATGGATTTCTAACATGAAAATAATCACTAGAACTTTATAAATTCATAGAAAATTCATACTAACTCCAAATTAGTCCATTCCACTTTCTAAAATCTTATAATTTTATTCTCTATCACTTAGTGTCTCTGTTTTATCATGACAACAATCAGAAAATTAATCCCACACTTAATCCTATTTTAAACACATAAAACCTTTGAAAATCCATAACTTAAAATCTATAACTCCAAAAATTATGATTCCTGTTTCTAGGATTTTATTTTAATGTGTAGATTATTATTGTGTATTTTGTTTATATGTTTGGTGTAATGTTAATTTCTCTATATGCACTGTGCTTGTTTGTATTGTGGCGAGTAGAAGAACCCGTTGCTGAGGATCCTGGTGAGCAGCAGGTTGAAGTAGCTGAGCAGGAGCTCATTGAAGGCAAGTTGTGCCCTTGACCACTTTCTACCCAATAATGTTCTTTAATATCATTTATTCATGCATAGGTTAATTTTGATGGGACCCAATAGGTTACCCTAGATTGTTTATCTCATTACCTTGTTTACCCCTGAATCACTTGGGTAGTTTGCTATTGCTTTACATGGTTTTGGGATAATCATTTATTATATCTATGTTCCAATTATTTTTGTTATTCTGTTTATGTTCATGTTGAGATCATTAATGTTAATTGGAACATAGAGCTTAACTTGAGAACCACGTGCCACCACAAGGGTTTAATGGGACGCCCTTGGCTGACTAATTAGGAAAGCTAGTGGAAGACTACCTTACCCGAAAGGGGCAAGGGCAGTAGGGGAGTGGTCAGTGTAGGGAGGTCCTTGTTTGATTTTGCTGCGATGGCGGTTAGACAAGAACCCTGCATTGGAACTTCCTATAAACTGTAGCGGGTTTTCGGAAGCTAGTGGAACTTTGTAAAGGCCTCGTAGTGTTGCCCTGCCGCGCTTCCTAGGTAGAGGTGTATGGGAGTCGCGACCCCTTGGCAGATGGGTAACATGACTTATGGGTAAAGGGTACAACCTCTGCAGAGTGTAAAACTGGTATACTAGCCGAGCTCACGGTCATGAGCGGCTCAGGACTCTCTGATGTTTAAATTATGGAACTTAAATTCAATTTTGTCATTTGCATTGCATGGATTTATTATTAATTTTGTTCTATTACTTTACTTATGGTTTGGTATTTACTTACACTTAGTAACTGCTAATAAAATTTTGACCAACTACTTAAAAGCAATGCGCAGCTTTAACCCCTATCATTGATTAGCCTTACACATCACATGAACTCACACCTTTGAGTTTATGTCCACTGGTTCCCCACAACTTGTTGAGCTATGATCATGTGTGAGCTCACCCTTGCTATCTCACACCCCCACACGAGAAGAGCAGGTGGTTCAGGAGGAGCCACTAGGCGAGGAGTTTGATCTGATCTAGTTGGCGTTTCTCAGTTGACATTGGCGCCGATGATCCTTAGTTAGTGTTATATTTACTATTTTATTTTGTAATAAGTCTTCCGCTATGTAATAAATACTCTGATGTTATTGACATTTATCTCTATACACTCTGTTATTATATATGTTGTCTTCTTGGCGCATGTATGAGATGCACCTGGCTTTGTTCCTTAAAGCCGGGTGTGACAGAAGTGGTATCAGAGGAAATGTTGACGGTAGGACGAAACCTAGATAGAAATGGACAACCCTTACCTACTTATCTCATTCTGATTCATTCTACACTTACCTTACTCTGATTCTTTCTACACTTACCTTGATCCTATCTCACCTTCTACTGTTCTACTCTGATCATTCTTACCTTTTCTACTCCAAGACAAGATGGATTTCACACCTTGGAATCCCTACCCTTATGACATTTTTAAGAGATAGGAAGCCTAAGACAAAATTAAAACTATTTTCTCTATTAAAAATGTTGATTGATTGTTCTGATGATCAATGCCTGATTTGCTTCTTTGATTGATTGAAATATTATATGGACATCTTAGCATGTGCCAGCATAAGGTAATAAATTAGCTATGGTAGGTAAAACATTAAACTGCTTAGCTAATAAATCCCCCAAAGTAACATGATTTGTAATTACTGCCTTGTGTACTGCTCTTTCTTACCATATGTATCTAACTCAGATGGTCAATACCAGGAGGGGTGGTGGAATTGATTTGCCTCCTAATCGACACACTCGAAGGATATATAGACAACCTCAGCCACAGCCTGCAGGGATGAATCCTCCTAATCCTCCACCAGGCGGAGTTGACCCACTGGTTGCTTCTCAGATGGCGGTGATGCAGCAAATGGCGGACACTATGGCTGATATGCGTGCCCAGATGCAGCAAGAACGCCAGGAGATGCGTCAGGAAAGAGAAGATATATGACAGGAGTTGCGCCAGGAACGAGAGGAGATACGCCAGGAAAGGAGGGCGCAACAACAGCAGCTGCAACAACAAATGCAACAACAACAACAACAGCAACAACAGCAGCAACAAGTACCACTGCCTCCACCACCACCACCAGTCCCACCCCGAGACAAGCATAGAGAGTTCATGAGTCATAAGCCACCTACATTCGCTAGCTCACCTGATCCACTGGACGTGGATGATTGGCTGAAGTCCATTGAGAAGATGCTGAATATTGCACAATGTACAGATCGGGAGAAAGTTCTTTATGCCTCTGGTCGTCTGACAGGTCCTGCTGCTGACTGGTGGGATTCTTATACTGCTGCCCATGATGCTGCTGATACTATTACTTGGGCAGAGTTCAGTACACAATTCAGGAACTACCATATTCCAGCTGGTATGATAAAGATCAAGAAGAAGGAGTTTCTGTCATTGAAGCAAGGTAACATGTCAGTCAGCGAGTACAGAGACAAATTTATTCAGCTGTCGAGATATGCTCCGGAGGAAGTTGCTGAAGATGAAAGAAAGCAGGAGCACTTTATTGAAGGACTTAATGGACCCTTGCAGTATGCACTGGTTGCACACACCTTTCCATCCTTTCAGAGGCTACGAGATAAGGCTCTTGCTATTGAACACAAGCGTGTTCAATTGGGTGATTTGAAGAGGAAGGCTATCTCACAAGGACAGGGTAGCAGCAGTGTTCGTCCTCGCTACAGTTCACCACAGGGTACACCGACTCGACCAGGAGGACCGCGCCCAGTTCAGCAATCACCACTGAGGACTCCACCTCCTCGACAGGCTACCCCCACTGGCACCCCGACGAAGTTTTCAGGACAGAGTTCAGACACTACTTGTTTCAAGTGTGGGAAGACTGGTCATTATGCAAATGTCTGCCCATAGAGGATTGCTACTACTCCATTTCAGAACAAGCAATAGACTCCTGGCAAGGGATATTCTATAGCCAGGGTGAATCAAGTCAGCGTTGATGATACTCCTGATGGTGGTGACATCGTACTTGGTATGTTTTATGTTAATGCACTTCCTGCAACCATATTATTTGATTCTGGTGCTACACATTCATTCATGTCTGCTAGATATGCCAACACAAATGAAATACCACTGCTAAATATGAGAAAACCCATGATAGTAATTACACCTAAAGGGCCTGTTGTGGCGAATCAAATGACACATAGATTGACATTGACCATTATGGGTAGAGAATTTGGAGCTACTGCTATAATATTAGAGTCAAGCAGTATAGATCTGATCCTTGGTATGTCATGGCTAACGAAGGCAAAGGCCGTTATAGCATGTGGTAGAGGTACCGTAGAACTCACTACCACTAAAGGAGAAAGGTTTCAAGTTAATATTGCAGTAACCTCTTCACCCATGCGTGCAATGTTCTTTATACCTGAGGAGTTTGTTGGTGACAACATCCGGGTGGTTAGAGATTTTCCGGATGTCTTTCCAGAGGAGTTACCAGGGATGCCACCTGATAGAGAAGTTGAGTTTGTTATTGATCTCTTACCTAGAACCGCCCCTATTTCTAAACGGCCATATAGGATGTCCGTAGAGGAGTTGAAGGAACTTAAGAAGCAGTTAACTGAGTTACAAGAGGCTGGGTACATTCGTCCGAGTTCCTCACCTTGGGGAGCACCGGTCTTGTTTGTACAGAAGAAGGATGGATCGCAGCGAATGTGTGTGGATTATAGATCACTCAACGATGTTACTGTGAAGAACAAGTATCCGTTGCCCCGTATTGAGGATCTATTTGATCAGATGAGAGGTGCTAGAGTATTCTCGAAGATTGATCTCCGATCGGGTTACCATCAGATGAGGATTAGACCATCGGATATTCCTAAGACAACATTTTCAACTCGATATGGATTATATGAGTTCACAGTTATGTCGTTTGGATTAACCAATGCACCAGCCTATTTTATGAACTTGATGAATAAGGTGTTTATGGAATATTTGGACAGATTCGTCGTGGTGTTCATCGACGATATTCTTATCTATTCCCAGAGTGATAGCGATCATGAGGAACATCTGAGATTGGTGCTACAGAAGCTACGAGATAACCAGCTATATGCCAAATTCAGCAAGTGCGAGTTTTGGATTGGCGAGGTGCCATTTCTTGGTCATATTATTTCTAATGGAGGAATTTTAGTGGATCCTGCTAAAGTTAAGGAGATAATGGAGTGGAGAGTACCCACTACAGTTACCGAGATTCGGAGTTTCTTGGGACTTGCTGACTATTATCGGAGATTTATTGAAGGATTTTCTAAGATAGCTAAACCTATGACTTCACTTTTGGAGAAAGGAAGAGAATTTAAGTGGGACGAGAAGTGCCAAGACAGCTTTGAGCAATTGAAGAAAAGATTAATGTCACCACCAGTATTGGTTATGCCAGACCTACAGAAAGGATTTGATATCTATTGTGATGCATGTGGCCAAGGCTTAGGATGTGTGCTCATGCAAGAAGGACATGTGATTGCCTATGCTTCTCGTCAGTTACGCAAACATGAATTGAACTACCCCACTCATGACTTGGAATTGGCAGCCGTTGTGCATGCACTTAAGATTTGGAGACATTACATTATGGGAACCAAGTGTCAAGTATACACGGATCATAAGAGCCTGAAGTATATATTCACTCAGAAGGATCTCAACCTTAGGCAACGCCATTGGTTGGAGCTTATTAAGGATTATGATTTGGAGATTCACTATCACCCGGGCAAGGCCAATTTGGTTGCAGATGCCTTGAGTCGCAAGGAGCATGTACATTCAGCTATTGTTGCCCAACTACCCGATGAGATTGTTGAGGATTTCAGGAGACTTAACCTGGGGATAGTTACTCATACTGAAGGAGTTACTATTGATGTGGAACCTACTTTGGAGCAAGAAATCCGCAAAGGTCAACTTGACGATGCTAAAATAAAAGAGATTAAGGATCTGATTACTAAAGGTCGAGTTCCGGACTTTACGGAAGATGAGCAAGGCACCGTATGGTTTAAGGACAGGATGTGTGTCCCTGATATTAAAAGCCTTCGAGAGACTATTTTAAAAGAGGCCCATGATTCGGATTATTCTATTCATCCTGGTAGTACCAAGATGTATCAGGATTTGAAACGGAAGTATTGGTGGTATGGATTGAAAAGAGATGTAGCTGCACATGTGGCTATGTGCGATGTATGTCAAAGAGTTAAGGCTGAACACCAGAGGCCAGCTGGATTGTTACATCCACTGAAGATACCCGAGTGGAAGTGGGAAGAGATTGGTATGGATTTCATTACTGGATTGCCTCGCACCCAGAAAGGATACGATGCTATATGGGTGATTGTGGATAGGTTGACTAAAGTGGCTCACTTTATTCCTGTGAAGACTACTTATAAAGGTTCTCAGCTAGCAGAGTTGTATATGGCTCGGATTGTGTGTTTACATGGAGTACCAAATAAGATCGTGTCTGATCGAGGTTCACAGTTTACCTCAAGATTTTGGAGAAGCTTTCATGAGAACATGAGCACGAAGTTGAATTTCAGTACGGCTTATCACCCTCAGACTGATGGACAGACTGAAAGGACTAATCAAGTATTGGAAGATATGTTGAGAGCATGTGCCCTTCAGCATGGAGGAAGTTGGGATAAAAGTTTACCTTATGCTGAGTTCTCTTATAATAATAGTTATCAGGCCAGTCTGAAAATGTCACCTTTTGAAGCTTTGTATGGAAGGAAGTGCAGGACTCCTTTGTATTGGGATCAGACTGGAGAAAGACAGTTCTTTGGGCCTGAATTGATTCAAGAAGCAGAAGAACAAGTCCGTATAATTCGAGAGAATTTGAGGGTGGCTCAAACCAGGCAAAAGAGCTATGCTGATAATAGAAGAAGACCACTGGAATTTGAAGAAGGAGATTATGTGTACCTCAAGGTGTCACCACTTCGTGGAATGAGGAGATTCAAAGTTAAGGGCAAATTGTCCCCTCGCTACATTGGACCATTCTTGATCTTTAGGAGAGTTGGGGAGATGGCATACCAACTCGAGCTACCTGCTAGTCTATCGGATGTGCATAATGTGTTCCATATATCTCAACTGAAGAAATGTCTCCGTGTCCCTGAGGAACAGTTACCAATGGAAGAGCTCAGTGTTCAGGGTGATTTGACTTACACGGAGTACCCGATCAAGATTTTGGATACTTTGACTCGGGTTACGAGAAACAAGGTGATAAAGATGTGCAAAGTCCAATGGAGTCACCACGGTGAAGATGAAGCAACTTGGGAAAAAGAAGAAGAGCTTCGCATAGATTTTCCCCATCTTTTCCCTCGTTCTTCTTAAATCTCGAGGACGAGATTATTTTTAAGGGGGGTAGGATTTGTAACACCCAGTTTGTAACATATAATAAAAGGGGAGGAATTAATTTCTTCATCTATATGTGTGTGTTATTTCTACTTATCATCACATGTGACCACCATATTCAAAAAAAAATAATAATAGTTAATGAAAGACTTATCACAAAAAAAAATATGCATCATGCTGGGATTTTATTTTGATGTGCATTTGGCGACTATATAAAATAATATAAATAGAAATATATTAGTGTTTCAAGTGGAATTTAAGGCTTAAAATGGAATTTTTGATTAAAAAAAAAGAAAGAAAGAAAGAAAGAGAGCACTAGTTATCATAAAATGAATAGTAAAAATTTTATGAATTCATCTATACCATGTCAAAGATGAGAATTTAATGAGAAAAGAAATTAGCCATGAAGTTTGAATTGGAATTAGTATTTAAATTAGGAATCTGAAAATTAAAAGTAAAAGAAAAGAGAAAAGAATAAAGAAAATAGAAGAGAAATGGCGCCTGGGCCGACTACCCTTAATCCAGCCCACTTGAGCTTTCATCCGCGCGGCCTAGTTGCGCCTCCCCTTATGCTTGCGCCGCTGACCTCCCGGCCCCACGGCTCAGTCAGTGTATTCCGCAAGCCATCATCCGTTCACAGGATCGCGCTTGCGCCTCTGCCCTGCGGGCCCCACGAGTCAGGATCGTCTTCCCAGTCCCAGCGAAATCGCGCGCACCGGCGCCACCAACTCCGCAGTCCGCGGTTGACTCGCCCGATTCCCATGAATTTCGGCCGGGATCTTCGGCATGAACCTCCCCCAGCTCCAGGAATAAAAGCCGTGCGCCGTTATTTCCCCTTCTTCCCATCCGCACCGTAAGGAGAGCCGCCATAACCATCCATCGCCGCTGTTCCCGCTTAGCAATCGGGGTGCTTCGAGTTGTACTCCGCTGCGGTACTGAACCTCCACGGGACCTTCTCAGGTGTGGGTGCGCCGTCCTCGGGCACGGTGGTGACCAAGGATCCCGAGAATTCATCACCGACGAGTCCGCGCCACCGGTCGGAGCCTGAAGGCCATCTCTGGTGCTTCGCTTGCCGAACTTCTTCTCTTAAGTATGCGTCTGCGCCTCCTCCTTCATATGCGCTTAGTTTCGTTTGGGGTCATGCATCGTACCTCTGGCAATTGCTCACCGGAGCAGTACTTCCGCCGCGGAGCCGTGCCCCGTCGTTGCTTGGGATCTCGGCATCAGAATCGATGGTGAGGCATTCCTAATGTGGTTCGCACTGACCCCACCTACGTATAGCACCTATCCCATTTAGATTTGGCGCACTCGGTCGAAAGCTGGCCCTACTCCGGCGATGGGCCGCCGCGATTTGGTGGGCGGCGCCGCCAGTCCCGGCCAGGTGACGCCAAGTTAGGCTGGGTCCGTCGATCGCGTAATCTACGGTCCACATTAGTCGCTGCGTACCGATTTGGGTTGGCGTGGTGATGGCCGTCCGATTTCGATCGTGCAGGCGAGAGTCGAGTTAGGGTAATTAAATCAGGGGCGTCAGAATTGGATTGAACGGCATAGATCGAGTACCGGTTCGATGTGTGGGTAGTCTAATCGGAACCGCCGGATCAAGATCCTACGGATGATAATAGAAAATACCCCTTTCGCGGCACATTTTACTTAAGAGCCCTCGGGCTTACATAGAATCAACCCGCCGTCCACTGAACAGCCCTCGGTGTCTTGGGACCTTTTGCGCCGAGCCCCCTGTCTTTCTCCAAAATAGTGCGCCCAGTCCAGGGATAGTTTAAATCGAATAAATGAATAGAAAATGGATTTCTAACATGAAAATAATCACTAGAACTTTATAAATTCATAGAAAATTCATACTAACTCCAAATTAGTCCATTCCACTTTCTAAAATCTTATAATTTTATTCTCTATCACTTAGTGTCTCTGTTTTATCATGACAACAATCAGAAAATTAATCCCACACTTAATCCTATTTTAAACACATAAAACCTTTGAAAATCCATAACTTAAAATCTATAACTCCAAAAATTATGATTCCTGTTTCTAGGATTTTATTTTAATGTGTAGATTATTATTGTGTATTTTGTTTATATGTTTGGTGTAATGTTAATTTCTCTATATGCACTGTGCTTGTTTGTATTGTGGCGAGTAGAAGAGCCCGTTGCTGAGGATCCTGGTGAGCAGCAGGTTGAAGTAGCTGTTGGGACCATGCTTCGGTGCGCCGAAGGTCTCACACGAAGAAGCAGCTTCGGCTGAAGTTGTCCCCAGAAGATGGCCGAAGGTTCCTTTTCATGAAGCTTCGGCGCTACAAACCGACATAGAGATAGAATGACCTTTTTATCCATAGAGGTCTGAATCAATGTTGTAAACTTTTGTAAGGGGCATAATTGTAATTTGTCACAGGCTGCGACCTGTGCCTATAAATAGATGAACAGTACCTCTGTACTGTTCACGCGAACCTGTCATTTGCCTTCGCATCGCACTTGTATTTTCGCTTTCCTCAAGACCGAAGGTACATTTGTAATTTGAAATCATTTATATTCATTCATGTTAGTAAAGATGGAAATGATTCTATGATAACATTTAAATGTTTATTTTGTATCTCATGATTTATATGAGTACTTCGTCCCTCGTTATTATGTTTACGAAGGTACGTCCTTCGTAACCTTCGTCCGAAATTCTTTATATTCCGAGAGGATATAAGGTGATGGAGGACGAAGGACTTTAATATTTAACATTTTCTGTGTTGCCTTGTTCTTAACTCTTAGCATTTGAGAACAAGCCCCCAACATTGGCGCCCACCTCCGGTGAACTCACTTCCACCTTTCTGAGCTGATGGCTTCGTTCAACAATCAAGCTGGAGCTGCTTCGGCTTCGAAGCTGGTGCTCCCGATAACAGGCGGTTCTTGCTCAGAGCCGGCTAACAAGAAGCAGAAGAAGGAGGCTCAGAGAAGGGTGCAGCATGTTGGAGTGCAGGGACCCTTCATCAAGTCAAAATGGTCTCATATTCCAATCACCTTCTCTCAGGAAGACCTTCAGCTTAAGGATTATCCCCACAATGATGCCATGGTTATCTCTTGTGTGATCAAAGGATTTCTGGTCCACAATGTCCTAGTTGATACAGGCAGTGCAGCTGACATTATATTTGCTAAAGCCTTCAGACAAATGCAAGAACCCGAAGACAAGATTCATGATGCTACGCACCCTCTTTGTGGCTTCGGAGGGCGGCAGATTGTAGCACTTGGGAAGATTACCATGCCGGTAACCTTCGGGTTTGTTAACAACACAAGGACTGAGCAAATTGTGTTTGATATTGTTGACATGGAGTATCCTTACAATGCAATCATTGGCCGTGGTACTCTTAATGCCTTCGAAGCAATTCTTCACCCAGCTTATCTCTGCATGAAGATACCTTCGGACCAAGGGCCTATCGCTATTCATGGAAGCCAGGAAGCTGCTAGGAGGGCCGAAGGAAGCTGGACTGACTCCAAGGCAATCCATAACATAGATGGAGCTGAAGCTTGTGAACAGTACAAATTCAGGAGGGAGAAGGCAGCTTCAGCGGATCAACCGAAGCCTATGTTATTGTGTGAAGATATAGCAGAGCAGAAGGTGTTGTTGGGCTCGCAATTATCTAAAGACCAGGAGAAAACCTTGATAAGGTTTTTATTCAACAACAAAGATGTCTTTGCATGGTCAGCTAATGATCTCTGTGGAGTAAATCGGGATGTTATTGAACATTCGCTTAATGTTGACCCATCCTTCAGACCCCGAAAGCAGAGGCTTCGGAAAATGTCTGATGACAAGGCCGAAGGGGCTCGCAATGAAGTAAAAAGACTCCTCAGTGCAGGAGTTATCAGAGAAGTGAAGTATCCAGAGTGGCTAGCTAACACTGTTATGGTGAAGAAGGCCAATGGCAAGTGGAGAATGTGTATTGATTTCACAGATCTCAACAAGGCTTGTCCGAAGGATGAATTCCCGCTGCCAAGGATAGACTCTTTAGTTGATGCAGCAGCTTCTTCAGAGCTCATGAGTCTCCTGGACTGCTACTCAGGCTATCATCAAATCTGGATGAAGAAGGAAGATGAGCCGAAGACTAGCTTCATAACCCCAAGTGGTACATATTGCTATCTTCGGATGCCTGAGGGGCTCAAAAATGCCGGAGGGAGTTTCAGCCGAATGACAGCGAAGGTTCTCCAGTCTCAGATAGGCAGAAATGTGCTGACTTATGTCGATGACATTATTGTAAAAAGCACGAAGCAGGAAAATCATATTGCTGATCTGCAGGAGACCTTCGCCAGCTTCAGACAAGCTGGTCTGAAGCTGAATCCAGAAAAATGTGTCTTCGGAGTGAAGAAGGGCAAATTTCTTGGATGCTTGGTTTCAACAAAGGGGATCGAAGCTAATCCAAATAAAATCGAAGCTATACTTCGAATGGAGCCACCAACCACAAGAAAAGGGGCCCAAAGATTGACAGGAAGGCTGGCATCTCTCAACAGATTTATATCCAGATCAGCAGAAAGAAACTTACCATTCTTCGAGGTGCTGAAGTCAGCTGAAGTCTTTCAATGGGGCTCAAGTCAACAAAAAGCCTTCGAAGAGCTGAAGCAATACTTAATAGATCTAACAACATTAACCCCACCAACGCCAGGGGCTCCCCTGTTGTTATATGTGGCAGCTTCGCACTCAGCAGTAAGTGCGGCACTTGTCCAGGAGAAGTTTGATGGTCAGGTCAAGAAGCAGGTCCCAATATATTTTGTATCTGAGGTCCTCAGTGTCTCAAAGAAAAATTATACAGAGCTGGAGAAGGTGTTGTATGCCGTTTTAATGGCATCCAGGAAGCTTCGGCATTATTTTCAGGCATACAATATTATTGTCCCTTCTTCGCAGCCGTTGAAGGATATCATGAGAAACAGAGAAGCTACTGGCCGGATTGGAAAATGGGTTGCGGATCTCAATGAATTTTACATTGACTATGTGCATAGATCCTCAATCCAGTCTCAAGCATTGGCAGATTTCATTGCCGACTGGACGCCAGGGGCTCAGGACGAAGAAGCAAATAAAGATGCCGAAGTATGGACAGTGTTTTGTGATGGCTCTTGGGGAACCTTCGGAGCAGGTGCAGCTGCTGTGTTGGTCTCACCGTCCAAGGTTAAAACTTGCTATGCAGCAAGACTTGACTTCAGCTGCACAAATAATATAACTGAGTACGAAGCCCTGCTCCTGGGTCTTCGGAAACTAAAGGCAATGGGAATCAGAAGGGCGATTCTTAAAACTGATTCCCAGGTTGTTTCGGGTCATATTGACAAAAGTTGCAAGGCTAAAGACCCGAAGCTTGAAAAATACCTAGACACGGTCCGAAGGATCGAAGCTTCCTTCGAAGGATTTTCTGTTAAGAATATCCCTCGAGGACAAAATGAGCATGCTGATTTGTTGGCCAAGTCTGCAGCACAGGGGCTGCCGCTACCTTCGGATGTGTTTTTCGAAACAATAAAGGCACCTTCAGTGGAGTTACTTGAAAGAGCAGTCCTTAACATTTCTCCTGTGTACAGTGAAGATTGGAGAACTGAAATAATCTCTTACCTTCAGGGTAACTTCCTATCAGATGACGAAGCCTATAATAAAAGAATAGAGGCAAGAGCTCGTCCGTATATCATGATAGAAGGGGAATTATACAAGCATGGAGTTTGTGCCCCGTTGCTCAAGTGCTTATCTAGAGCCGAAGGTATAGAATTGATGAAAGAGATACATGCAGGCCTGTGTGGATCCCACATCGGATCCAGGCCGTTACTTGGAAAAGTTTTTCGCCAAGGGTTTTATTGGCCGAAGGCAGCTTCGGATGCAGCGGAGTTGGTTCAAAAGTGCGAAGGTTGTCAGAAATGTGCAAGAGATCAAAAGCAACCTTCGTCTTTGACACAGCTGATACAGCCCATCTGGCCATTGCAAAGGTGGGGCCTCGACTTGCTGGGTCCATTACCACCGGCTCAAGGCAATCTGAAATATGTTATAGTGGCTGTGGAGTATTTTTCCAAGTGGATTGAGGCGAAGCCATTAGCCACAATAACTTCGGCCACTGTCCAAAAATTTTTCTGGCAGAACATTGTCTGTCGCTTCGGAGTGCCGAAGGCCATCACTGTAGATAATGGAACACAGTTTGACTCCGAAGATTTCAGAAATTTCTGTGATCAAATTGGAACGAAGATCCATTTTGCATCAGTCAGGCATCCGGAGTCGAATGGGCTTGTTGAGAGGGCCAACGGCATCATAATGACAGGAATAATGAAGTTAATCTTCAATCAACCCAGGGGAAAGTGGCCAGATCAGTTGACCAAAGTGGTGTGGAGCCACAATACAACAACATCAAGGTCTACAGGCTTTACCCCATTTAAGTTGTTATTTGGTGACGAAGCAATAACTCCGGAAGAAGCTAAAGCTGGATCAATAAGAGTGGTAGCTTCGGCAGAATCAGGTGCCGAAGATGCTTGTCTTGTGGAAAAAGATGCCTTAGAAGGGATCAGGCTTCAGGCCGTGGAGAATATCAATAAATATCAAGCTGAAACAATCAAATGGCGAGATAGAAAGGTCCGGCTAAAAAATATTGAGCCAGGGCATTTGGTGCTTCGGAGAGTAGCCAACCCAGATACAGTGGGCAAGCTACAATTGAAATGGGAAGGGCCTTTCTTAGTAGCATCTTCGTCGAGGCCTGGTTCGTACAGATTAAAGGACATGGATGGCAACGAAATTCCAAGATCTTGGAATGCAGATGAGCTTCGGAGATATTATGTATAACTTGATGTAATTTTTTATGTTTTTCTTTTTCTTTTTCATGGCACCCTTTTCCTTTCTAAAGGGGGAGAAAGGTTTTTAATGGGGCCATCATATGTAATTTCCTTTTTAGTTTTATAAGAGCAAAATCCCCCAAAGAATGTAAATGTAAAAGCTGAGAACGCACCATCGAGTGCCGAAACTAAAAAAAAAGAGAGAAGAAGCTCCAAAGACGTCCCTAAGGGGATGCAGAGCTCTGATTCCGCCGAAAGTAAAAGGCGAAGAAGCTCCAAAGACGTCCCTAAGGGGATGCAGAGCTTACAGCGAAAAGTCAACGCTGATACCGCCTAAGTAAAAGGCGAAGAAGCTCCAAAGACGTTCCTAAGGGAATGCAGAGCTTATACTGCCTAAGTAAAAGGCGAAGAAGCTCCAAAGTCGTTCCTAAGGGAATGCAGAGCTGATGTGTGGTTGTTCCTAAGAAAATAATGGATGAGTGTGGCTTCGGACATACGCTTCGGACATTCATTCGCACATTACATTACATCATGGCATTTGCATACATAAGCATTCATTCATAGCATTTATGTACCAAAGTGGTTGCTTCGGCAGAAGGGAGAATTGGCTTTTTATGAATCGTTGTGTAAAAGAAAAGCTTCGGCAGAAGGGAGAATTGGCTTTTTATGAATCGTTGTGTAAAAGAAAAGCTTTGGCTTTTTATGAATCGTTGTGTAAAAGAAAAGCTTCGGCAGAAGGGAGAATTGGCTTTTTATGAATCGTTGTGTAAAAGAAAAGCTTTGACAGAAGGGAGAAGTGGTATTCTATGCTTCGTTGTGTACGAAAAGAAGGGAAGGTGTTTTTTCGCTTTCGGCTCAAAATACTGATTTCGTTCACATCAAAGCACCCTAGTAGAAGGGTAAGAATATACTACAAGGTATGTACAAAGTTCCTTGAGAACAGTTCAATTGTATTTACAAAACTTGTTACAAAAGTATCCTGAGTTTTTTTCCTATAGTACATTTCTACTGATCTTCATTAAGCTTCAGCTTCGGCGACAGCTTCGGCGACAGCTTCGGCGACATAACTTAAGCATCATCTTCACCTTCGTCATCCTACATAAATCAAGGAATCGTGAGTAAAAATCAAGTGCAAAGGAAAAGGTAAGTACGAAGTATCATTTCTTACTGGTTCAAGATGACTTCGGGCTTCGTCTCCAGCCTTCTCCCGCCCGCCTTTTGTCCATATCATTTTTATAAATCTATTTGAGATGCTTTGGGCGAGGTCAGGTATATCATCCAGGATTGATGGAGATAGGGTGAAGTTGGGCCTGTTGACAATTTTTCCATGCTCGCAGCCGGCCTTCAGGAATGCAGCAGCGGTCCCCCGAGAAGCTACCCAGGCACAGAAGTCGCCGTGCCCGGCTATAACTTCGTCAAGTTCTTCGATTTCAGCTTCAATATGATCGAAGGCCTGTGGTAAATTTTCCGCTGAAGGGTTAAATTTCCCGCTGCTAGCTCCAACAGAGTAAAATATCTTTTTTAATCGTCCAATACAATTATTGCCAAATTTCAAGCATTTGTCTTGAAGGCTTGCTAACGATTTCTTCAACTCTGAGCTGGTCTGGACTTCGGCTTCAAGCTTCGAATTAAGCTCTAGCTTCTCCTGATCGAATTGTTTTGATTGACTGATAAGCTTCGAATTCAACTCTGATACTTTAGCCTCAGTCTCAGCCAGCAAGCCTTCGGTCGATTGGAGCTCGAAGTCTTTCTTTTCAATGATGGCAGATTGTTCTTTTATCTTGCTTTCTAAGTTTTCAATTATAGCTTCGTGTTTTTTGTCCTCCAAATCTTGCTGCATCTTCAGAGCTTTGCTCAGTAGCATGCTCTGCACAGAAATAACTTACGTTGGTAACATTTTCATTATTAACAGCAATAAAAACCAGAGAAAAGGTTGTTTACCCTGAAGTTGGAGTAAAATAAGCTGCCGACGATATGTTGTCGTCGGTAGCGGCTGATGTCTGTCTCTAGCTTCGGAAAACCGATACTCTTTGATAGAGTACCGATTACCTTAGCTCCAGTTTGGTCTCGAATGCAGCCTAATTTTTCATCGTCCACACCTCCAAATAGGAGAGCTCCTGGTTTGTAGCCACAAGATTTGGCATAGTCCTTAAGTTCTTCCATTTCGGCCTTCGACAGTTTTTGCCCAATTAAATTTTGGAATGTGTAGGCTTCGTCGTCCGAAGTGTCCTCGGCTATTTCTTTCCCCTTCCCAGGCACTGTGGCCATGGTTTTTTCGGCAGCAGTGCCAGCTTCTTCTGCAGCCATGTCTTGCAAGATTTTGTCAATGTCCTCAATGGTAGTTTCTAAGTTTACATCTTCGGCTGTAGCGGCTTCAGCAGCCGCGACCTCCGAAGGTGCGACTTCGACGTTTGTGGTGCCTTCGACACCTGGTCTTTTCTGAATTGACGCCTTAGGCGGCGTCTTGTCGATAACTTCAGTTACCGCAATAATTCTTTGCCGCTTGGGTTTGCTTATCTTCGTTTGATCCGGCTCGTCCACCTTTTGAAAAAGCTTCGTCAGTTGGAGCCCTAATGGACTTAGCTTCGTGGGCATGGGTTCAGTCATTACCTTTAAAATTTCCTCCACATCGCTCGTAGAAGGTGGTGTGGGGGTCCCCTCTTCTTCGGATATTTTTCGCTTCGGAGTTGATATTTTTCTTTTCTTGGGAATTTTCTTCTCTGTTGCTGGTCGTTCTTCATCCTTGGTCAGAGTTTCGGCCACTCTTTTTCTTTTGTGGCCCTCGGCACCCTTGTTCAACTGCTCATAGTCTGGGTACTCGAAGCCCAGGGCATCAAGCACTCGGTTCAGTCTTCGCTTCGGGCGGGCGCCGAAGGCCGCTGTCATTAGTTGATCCTCTTTTTTGGAGTAATTCCCCAGGATTTCATTGCACATCACCTCAACTGTGTCTAACCACTCTTTGCAGGGTTTTTTAAAGTATTTCTTAAACTTGAAGTGATAAGGAAGCCGGACAAGCTCCCCCTTCTTCTTCTCTCCCTCCAGCTTCGGCATTTCCCACTCTTTTAGAGTAGGGAAAACTCTGAATGCCAAGAATTCCTGAACTAGATCCCTGGTGCCAATATGTTCTGAAATAATTTCAAATTCACCCAGAGCAGCCCAGGTGGGACCTTCTAGCCTGCCGATGTGGCATCGTGGCCTTGTCTCTCCAAAGATTAAATCCAGAGGGCTTTGTACCAATTTTTCTTTGTCTTCGTCAACTTTTACATAAAACCACTCAGATTTCCAGCCTGCTGGCCATTTGCTTCGGTAGCTGATGACAGGACACTTTGTTGTCTTCCGGTAGGCAAAATTATAGCAACCGAAATTATCATGTAGCCCATCTTTTCTGGCCTTTGTTTGGTAATGTAATTCGTGAACTCGGCAGAAGCTGTCGGCAAACGGTTCCACAGCTTGGCTTCGGAGGGCCCAGATATAAACATTGAGCCTAACGATGGCGTTAGGAGTCAATTGATGAAAGTAGATACCAAACCTCTTCAGTATCTCCGCAATAATCTTATGAAGAGGGAATCTCAGCCCAGCCTTTAAAAAGCTCTTGAAGATGACAATCTCGTCCTTCTCTGGCTTCGGGGTGGTTTCTTCCCCCCCGAAGCGAAGCAGCTTCTTCTGATCTTCATTAAAAAAACCTGCTTTCACCATCTTCGAAAGGTCAGCCTTTGAAACAGTTGATTTCCCAAAATCCAGGTGACTGGGCTTGCTGGGCATGGCAATACGGTAGTCATCTTCGGGATCAGTCCCTTCAAAGTTTTCTTCTTCTCCTTCGGCGGTTGTTGGGTTTGCTGCGGCACTGGGCATTTCTTCCGCAGTCACTAGACCGGAACGCTGCATCGCTTCGGAGATGGGCACAGTGTTCGAACCTTCGGCTTCGTCTCCCTCACGTACAACTTTGGCAGTAGATCGCACTCTCGCCATTTGATTCTGAGTTTGGGGAAGTCAGACACTTTTTTCTTTTTTCTTTTCTCCGAAGCTCTTCTTCCTGACGAAGCAGACGTCGAGATGGACCTTCGTTCAATTCTGAGAGTCAAGCTTCGGCTATGGTGGAAAATTTTGGCAGCAAAACAGTGCAAATAGCAATGAATGCTGTGATAACTTCACACCTACCCGTTTGTTTATATAGTGCTGCAGGTAAGAAGGCGAAGCGGCAGGATTTTTACACCAGGCGGGCAGTCATTTGTACTCGCTGTGCAGTGGACCGCAAAGATCAAACAGTAACTCTGCAAAGTGGGCCTGGCACGCGCTCGGAAGCCGGATCGTTTCTCCGCAACGAGCTCAGGGAAGGTGTTTTTTGGACCTTCGGCTTCCCGAAGCTGAAGAGGCTTTTTTCACGGGTCAAGCTCGTTACGAAAAACGATCTAGCACCGCGAAAGGGGCTACTGTTGGGACCATGCTTCGGTGCGCCGAAGGTCTCACACGAAGAAGCAGCTTCGGCTGAAGTTGTCCCCAGAAGATGGCCGAAGGTTCCTTTTCATGAAGCTTCGGCGCTACAAACCGACATAGAGATAGAATGACCTTTTTATCCATAGAGGTCTGAATCAATGTTGTAAACTTTTGTAAGGGGCATAATTGTAATTTGTCACAGGCTGCGACCTGTGCCTATAAATAGATGAACAGTACCTCTGTACTGTTCACGCGAACCTGTCATTTGCCTTCGCATCGCACTTGTATTTTCGCTTTCCTCAAGACCGAAGGTACATTTGTAATTTGAAATCATTTATATTCGTTCATGTTAGTAAAGATGGAAATGATTCTATGATAACATTTAAATGTTTATTTTGTATCTCATGATTTATATGAGTACTTCGTCCCTCGTTATTATGTTTACGAAGGTACGTCCTTCGTAACCTTCGTCCGAAATTCTTTATATTCCGAGAGGATATAAGGTGATGGAGGACGAAGGACTTTAATATTTAACATTTTCTGTGTTGCCTTGTTCTTAACTCTTAGCATTTGAGAACAAGCCCCCAACAGTAGCTGAGCAGGAGCTCATTGAAGGCAAGTTGTGCCCTTGACCACTTTCTACCCAATAATGTTCTTTAATATCATTTATTCATGCATAGGTTAATTTTGATGGGACCCAATAGGTTACCCTAGATTGTTTATCTCATTACCTTGTTTACCCCTGAATCACTTGGGTAGTTTGCTATTGCTTTACATGGTTTTGGGATAATCATTTATTATATCTATGTTCCAATTATTTTTGTTATTCTGTTTATGTTCATGTTGAGATCATTAATGTTAATTGGAACATAGAGCTTAACTTGAGAACCACGTGCCACCACAAGGGTTTAATGGGACGCCCTTGGCTGACTAATTAGGAAAGCTAGTGGAAGACTACCTTACCCGAAAGGGGCAAGGGCAGTAGGGGAGTGGTCAGTGTAGGGAGGTCCTTGTTTGATTTTGCTGCGATGGCGGTTAGACAAGAACCCTGCATTGGAACTTCCTATAAACTGTAGCGGGTTTTCGGAAGCTAGTGGAACTTTGTAAAGGCCTCGTAGTGTTGCCCTGCCGCGCTTCCTAGGTAGAGGTGTATGGGAGTCGCGACCCCTTGGCAGATGGGTAACATGACTTGTGGGTAAAGGGTACAACCTCTGCAGAGTGTAAAACTGGTATACTAGCCGAGCTCACGGTCATGAGCGGCTCAGGACTCTCTGATGTTTAAATTATGGAACTTAAATTCAATTTTGTCATTTGCATTGCATGGGTTTATTATTAATTTTGTTCTATTACTTTACTTATGGTTTGGTATTTACTTACACTTAGTAACTGCTAATAAAATTTTGACCAACTACTTAAAAGCAATGCGCAGCTTTAACCCCTGTCATTGATTAGCCTTACACATCACATGAACTCACACCTTTGTGAGTTTATGTCCACTGGTTCCCCACAACTTGTTGAGCTATGATCATGTGTGAGCTCACCCTTGCTATCTCACACCCCCACAGGAGAAGAGCAGGTGGTTCAGGAGGAGCCACTAGGCGAGGAGTTTGATCTGATCTAGGTGGCGTTTCTCAGTTGACATTGGCGCCGACGATCCTTAGTTAGTGTTATATTTACTATTTTATTTTGTAATAAGTCTTCCGCTATGTAATAAATACTATGATGTTATTGACATTTATCTCTATACACTCTGTTATTATATATGTTGTCTTCTTGGCGCATGTATGAGATGCACCTGGCTTTGTTCCTTAAAGCCGGGTGTGACACTCTCTCACCAGTTCGTAGGATTCTGCTATCGACATAGTCGAAAAATGCATAAAAGTCATTTTCTACCCGAGCGTTAGGACTTGTTCGGTAGCAGGATCGCTTATCCGAGCGTGAGTTACTTTTTCGCGGAAGGTGATGAGTGAGGTATCCGTATCCCGGAGGCGTAGGAGTCCCTCGTCTCAGTCGGCCTTGCCACTTACGTGTACTCTCGTCGTTTTTAGGGCCTGCTATCGACATAGTCAAAAGCACGAAAGTTGTTTTCTGTAGAAAACTTTTCTCGGTAGAAAACTTTTCTGAAGAAAATTCCGACGTGGAGGGGGGGTCCCTCCTTCTAGCCCCCGAGGGAGGGTCGGGCTTGGCCGAGGCAAGGCTGACCCTTCCTTGACGGTTAGACTTTATTTAAGCGTGTAAAAACGAGGAACATGAATGACTTGAAACATTTTAAGGGTAGAAGCGACGTAGTTGTTCGATGTTCCAAGCGTTGCTGTAGACCTCGCCTTGATCGTTGGCCAGCTTGTATGTTTTGGGCTTTAAGATCTTGGCGATGATGAATGGCCCTTCCCAGGGGGGAGTAAGCTAGTAGCCCCCGGGCGTCCTATCGCAGCCGAAGCACCAAGTCTCCCACTTGGAAGCCTCGGGGCCGAACCCTTCGGGCGTGGTAGCGTCGCAGAGACTGTTGATACCGCGCCGAATGTAGTAAGGCAACTCCCGAGATTCTTCATGCTGGTCCAGCGAGTCCTCTCGGCTGATCTGGTTGCTTCGGTCGTCGTACGCCTTCGTCCTCGGGGAACCGTATTCTAAGTCCGTGGGGAGGACGGCCTCGGCCCCATAGACTAGAAAGAATGGCGTGAAGCCCGTGGCACGGCTCGGCGTCGTCCTCAGACTCCAGACCACCGAGGGTAGCTCCTTCATCCACCGCTTGCCAAACTTGTTGAGGTCGTTGTGGATCCTGGGCTTAAGTCCCTGCAAAATCATACCGTTGGCACGCTCCACCTGCCCATTCGTCATGGGGTGAGCTACGGTGGCCCAGTCCACACGGATGTGGTGGTCCTCGCAGAAGTCCAGGAACTTTTTTCCGGTGAACTGCGTGCCATTGTCGATGATGATGGAGTTCGGGACTCCAAAGCGATGGATGATATTGGTGAAGAACGCCACCGCCTGCTCAGACCTGATGTTGGTTAGGGGTCGGACCTCGATCCACTTGGAGAATTTGTCGATGACGACCAGCAGGTGCGTGAAGCCCCCGGGTGCCCTCTGCAAGGGACCGACGAGGTCCAGACCCCACACAGCAAACGGCCAGGTGATGGGTATCGTCTGCAGGGCCTGAGTGGGCAGGCGTGTCTGCTTTGCATAGAATTGACACCCTCGGCAGGAGCGTACAATCCTAGTGGCGTCGGCCACCGTGGTTGGCTAGTAGAAACCTTGTTGGAAGGCATTCCCCACGAGGGCTCGAGGTGCTGCATGGTGGCCGCAAGCCCCCGAGTGTATTTCTTGTAACAGCTCTTATCCTTGGGCGATGGAGATGCATCGCTGGAGGATGCCCGAGGGACTGTGGTGATAGAGCTCCCTTTCATCACCCAGCAAAACGAACGACCTGGCGCGCCGAGCCAGTCACCGAGCTTCGGCCATGTCGAGGGGCAGCTCTCCTCAGAGGAGATATTCTAGGTACGGGGTCTGCCAGTTCGGGACCGATATGTCCCCATTCCGTTCTCCCTCGACGTGCAGGGCCTCACCTTCGGCGACCGAGGGCACCTCGGGCTCGCCCGAGGCTTCCTCGGGCTTGGCCGAGGGTATCTTGGGCGTGTCGTCGGTCTTGATGGAGGGTTGATGTATATCCCTGGAGAAGACGTCCGGGGGAACCGGTGTCCACCCCGAGGCTATTTTAGCTACCTCATCCGCAGTCTCATTGAATCGTCGGGCGACGTGGTTGAGTTCCAGCCCGTAGAACTTGTCTTCTAGGCGTCGAACTTCGTCGCAGTAGGCCTCCATCCTTCGATCGTAGCAGTGGGAGTTCTTCATGACTTGGTCAATGACAAGCTACGAGTCGCCACGAGCGTCGAGGCACCGAACCCCTAGCTCGACGACGATGTGCAACCCATTAACCAATGCTTCGTACTTGGCCACGTTGTTTGATGCCAGAAAATGAAGGCGGATCACGTAGCGAAGATGTTTTCCGAGGGGTGAGATGAAGAGCAAGCCCGCACCTGCTCCAGTTTTCATCAGCGACCCGTCGAAGTACATGGTCCAAACCTCGGGTTGGATTGGAGTCGTTGGTAACTGGGTGTCAGTCCACTCAGCCAGGAAGTCGGCCAAGACTTGGGATTTTATGGCCTTCTGAGGGGCGAATGAAAGTGTTTCTCCCATGAGTTCCACTGCCCATTTCGCTATCCTACCCGAGGCCTCTCGGGACTGGATGATCTCTCCCAGAGGAAAGGATGACACCACAGTCACTGGGTGAGACTCGAAGTAGTGTCGCAGCTTCCGCCGTGTCAGAATCACTGCATAGAGCAGCTTCTGGAACTGCGGGTAGCGGATTTTGGTCTCGGAAAGCACTTCGCTGAAGAAGTAGACTGGCCTCTGGACGAGCAGTATATGCCCTTCTTCTCGTCTCTCAACTATGACTGCGGCGCTGACCACCTGAGTGGTTGCGGCTACGTAGATCAAGAGGGCTTCTCCCGCAGCGGGGGGCACCAAGATGGGTGCATTTGTAAGGAGTGCCTTCAAGTTCCCAAGGGCTTCTTCGGCCTCGGGGGTCCAAGTGAAGCGCTCGGTCTTCCTTAAGAGGCGGTACAAGGGAAATCCCTTTTCTCCAAGGCGTGAGATGAAACGGCTCAGAGCCGCAAGGCATCCCATGACCCTCTGTACTCCTTTCAAATCTTTTATCGGCCCCATGTTGGTGATGGCGGTGATTTTCTCCGGGTTGGCCTCTATGCTCCGCTCGGAGACGATGAACCCTAGGAGCATGCCTCGGGGGACTCCGAAGACACACTTCTCGGGGTTGAGTTTCACGCCTTAAGCTATCAAACACTTGAATGTCGTTTCAAGGTCAGAGAGGAGGTCGGAGGCTTTCTTCGTCTTGACAACGATGTCATCGACGTAAGCCTCGACCGTTCTGCCGATGTGTTCTCCGAACACATGGTTCATGCACCTCTGGTAGGTGGCGCCTGCATTCCTCAAACCAAATGACATTGTAGTGTAACAGTACATGCCAAAAGGTGTGATAAAAGAAGTTGCGAGCTGGTTGGACTCTTTCATCTTGATTTGATGATAGCCTGAGTAGGCGTCGAGGAATGACAAGGTTTCGCACCCAGCAGTGGAGTCCACAATTTGATCGATGCGAGGCAGAGGGTAGGGAACCTTCGGACATGCTTTGTTTAGACCAGTGTAGTCTACGCACATCCTCCATTTCCCATCCTTCTTCCTTACAAGAACAGGGTTAGCTAACCATTCGGGATGGAATACCTCTTTGATGAACCCTGCCGCGAGTAGCTTGTGGATCTCCTCGCCTATGGCCCTGCGCTTTTCTTCGTCAAAACGGCGCAGGGTCTGCTTCACGGGTTGGGCTCCAGCTCTGATGTCCAGTGAGTGCTCGGCGACATCCCTTGGTATGCCTGGCATGTCCGAGGGACTCCACGCAAAAACTTCGGCATTTGCGCGGAGAAAGTCGACGAGCACTGCTTCCTATTTAGGGTCGAGCTTGGAGCTGATCCGGACTTTCTTGTTGGCGTCATTGCTGGGGTTGAGAGAGACGGACTTAACCGCCTCAACTGGTTCGAAGTTGCCGACATGCCGCTTCGCATCGGGTGCCTCCTTGGAGAGGCGTTCCAGGTCGGCGATGAGGGCCTCGGACTCGGCGAGGGCCTCAGCGTACTCCACGCATTCCACGTCGCATTCGTATGCATGGCGGTACGTGGATCCAACGGTGATGATCCCGCTTGGGCCCGACATCTTGAGCTTGAGGTAGGTTTAGTTGGGGACGACCATGAACTTGACGTAGCACGGCCTTCCCAACACCGCGTGGTAGGTCCCTCGGAACCCGACCACCTCGAAGGTGAGGGTTTCCTTTTGGAAGTTGGAAGAAGTTCCAAAGCAGACGGGCAAGTCAATCCGCTCGAGGGGAAGGATACGCTTTCCAGGTGCGATCCCGTGAAAGGGTGCCGCACCGGCCCGGACCTCGGACCGATCAACCCCCAAGAGTTCCAGGGTCTCGGCGTAGATGATGTTGAGGCTGCTGCCCCCGTCCATGAGGACTTTGGAGAGCCTGACGTTGCCGATGATCGGATCGACGACGAGCGGGTACCTCCCTAGGCTTGGCATGAAGTCGGGGTGGTCGCCTCGGTCGAAGGTGATAGGCTTGTGGGACCAGTCTAGGTAGGCTGGCGCTACCACCTTTACCGAGCAGACCTCCCGGCGCTCCTGCTTGCGGTGCCGAGCCGAGGCGTTCGCCACCTACCCGCCGTAAATCATGAAGCAGTTGTGGATCTCGGGGAACTCCTCTTTCTTGCCGCCCTCCTTCTTGTTGTTGCCTTGGCCCTTGCCATCTTCCACCGGGGGCCCGACCTTATGGAAGTAGCGCCGGAGCATGACACATTCTTTAAGGGTGTGCTTGACGGGACCCTGGTGATAGGGGCACGACTCCTTGAGCATCTTGTCGAACGCGCTGGCCCCTCCAGGGGGCTTCCGAGGGTTCCTGTGCTCGGCAACAGCGACAAGATTCGCGTCAGCGGCGTTGCGCTTCGCTTGCGCCTTCTTCTTGGCCTTCTTCTTCACTCCACGCTGGGCGGACGCCTCGGGGGCGTCTTCCTTCGGCTCCCCCTGAGGCTGCTTGTCTTTTCGGAAGATGGCCTCGACCGCCTCCTGACCCGAGGCGAACTTGGTGGCGACGTCCATCGGTTCGCTCGCACTGGTGGGAGTCTTGCGCCCTAGTTTGCTCACCAGGTCTCGGCAAGTGGTGCCAGCGAGGAAAGCTCCGATGACGTCCGAGTCGGTGCTGTTATGCAGCTCGGTGCGCTGCTTCAAAAACCACTGGATGTACTCTCGGAGGGATTCCCCAGGCTGCTGGTGGCAGCTTCGGAGATCCCATGAGTTCCCAGGGCGCACGTACGTGCCCTGAAAATTTCCTGCGAAAGCCTTGACCAGGTCATCCCAGTCGGAGATCTGCGCAGGGGGCAGATGCTCCAGCCAGGCCCGAGCAGCGTCGGAGAGGAAAAGGGGTAGATTATAGATGATGAGGTTGTCATCGTCCACCCCTCCCAACTGGCATGCCAGTCGGTAGTCCGCGAGCCACAGCTCCGGCCTCGTCTCCCCCGAGTACTTGGTGATGGTAGTCGGGGCTCGGAAACGGGCGGGGAACGGCGCTCGTCGTATGGCCTGGCTGAAGACTCGTGGACCGAGTGGCTCGGGCGAGGGGCTCCAATCCTCCTCGCTGTCGTAGCGTCCCCCGCTCCTGGGATGGTAGCCTCGGCACACCTTCTCATCGAGGCAGGCTCGATGATCGTGATGGCGATGCTCATTGCCGAGGCGGTCCCGGGCAGCAGGTGCCTTGTCCCTCGTGCGCTCGGGATGGATCGAGCCCTCCCGCACGCGTCGGGAGGACGTCGCGTGATGCTCTGAGGGGTCAGCTCGCCTCCGGGAGGCGGAGCTCTCGGCTCGTCGAACTGCGGCTCCTTCCAGGAGATCCTTGAGTTCGCCCTGGATACGCCGTCCCTCGGTGGTGGATGGCTTCGGCATGGTTCGAAGTAGCATCGCCGCTGCAGCTAGGTCCTGGCCGAACCCGCTGACGGCCGGGGGCAGCGCTTCCCTGGCATTGTCGACGATGCAGCGCTGGATGTCCCGGGCCCGATGATAGGCTCCTCCGGCGAGTGTTCGGCCTGCCCACTCCTGTTCGATATTCTGTCGGAGCTGCACAAGCCGCCTTGCTTCCCCATCGACCCGGACCTGCATCTCTCGGATTTGCTCGAGCTGTGTGTCCCGACCTCCTGCAGGGACTGGGACCACAGCTAGCTCCCGCAGGATGTCAACGCGAGATGCGGGCCCAGGGGGATCGTCAACCTCCGGCATACCGAGGCGGTTGCCTTCGTCGTGATCCCCCTGATCGACATGGAAACATTCGCGACTTGGGTCGTGACCCTCGTCGTCAAGGTCGTGTCCATCGTCAGAGCAACCGGAGAGGTAGTGGTCACATGAGGCCAGAGAAATCCCAACCAAAGTCGGGGTCGTCCTCTTCCTCGGAACCCACCGGTCTAGAGGTTGAGACGGCTGTCAGTCGGTCCCAGGTCGACCACATATGGTACCCCAGAAGGTTTGGATACGCCTTTACGAAAGCGCTCACCGTAGTGGGGTCGCTAGGTGGATCGAAGCTGAATCGAAAGGGAATAGGGTGGAATACGGACGGTGCCTTTTGGTCGATGCACGGTGGTGAAGTCGCATCGGGGACGGAACACACCGTCATCTCAGGTACGAGGGTGACGCCCAGCAGGTCCTTCGCGAGGGTGCTGGCGTCGTCGGTCCGCTTGGGGCTGGCTCGTTGCGGGGAAGCGGCGCTCACTGTTGTCCCAGGCGCGAGGACGACACCCGATATGTCCCCTGGAGGAGTGCCAGCGTTGTCGGCTCGCTCTGGTTCGATAGCCGATTAGGTGTCGCCTCCTGCGTGGCCACGGTTGCCCCGTCTTTGTCTCCTCCGGCGAGGAGGGTGGCGGGGACGACCGGAGTGTTCCTCTTCCGCCGCGGGGAGATGCCGTCGTGGAGGTCGCCTCCGCCGGGCGAGCCGTTGACCGTCGTTGTCGTCGTGCTGCAGAGGGAGGAGTACCATGTCGTAGCTGCCGTCGAGGGACATGAACTCGAGACTCCCGAAGCGGAGCACCGTCCCGGGCTGAAGAGGTTACTGAAGTCTACCCATCTAGAACTCAACGGGAAGTGTTAGTTAACACGTAGCAGGCCCCTACCTGGCGCGCCAACTGTCGGCGTTTTGGACCCGGGGGGTCCCTGGACCGACGAGTAAATTTGTCGATGCGTGCCCCTGCCCAGATGGGTTGGTGCGAGATGGAACACAAGTGGGGGAATGAGCCTTGTATTATCCTGCACCAGGGTGCTCGTAGTAGGGGTTACAAGCGTTGCGAGAGAGTGAGAGCGAGAGAGGGCGAGTAGCAGAGAGCGAGAGAGAGAGGGTCCGACCCCTGCTCGTCTTCTCCCGCCGTGCGTACATATGCTTCATATGTTCGTATGCTCGTCCCTTCGTCTTCTCGCTCCCCCTTTCGTCCTCCCCCTCGTGGGGCCCTGGACACCCCCTTTTATAGATGTAAGGAGATGCCCAGCTGTACAATAGGGTGTAGCTGGGAGCTAACATGGCTGGCAGGGAAGTGCCCTGAGCCCTGTACAGATAACAACGTGGCCGTTGGGGGGACGTCTCGAGTCCTGTAGAGGTAGTATCGTGGCCATCGGAGAAGTGCCTCGGACCCTGTAGCAGTACAGCTGTTGGCGCTGCATGGATCTTGCTGACTTCTCCTTGCTTCCGTAGGGGGCTTGAGGACCGCTGACATCATGGTTGCATGCGGGAAACCACCATCGCCTGTTACCGGGGTAAGCTTGATGGGACGCCGGTCTTGTTCCTTCGTAGCCTAAGCTAGCTTGGAGTAGGGTAATGATGCATCCCTCGTGGCGTGGTTGATCCGAGCTTGAGGTCGGGCGAGGCGACGACTCCTCCGAGGCTGAGGCTGGGGCCGAGACCTAGGGTCGGGCGAGGATGTGATTCTTCCCGAGGCTGGGGCCGAGGCCGAGCCCTAGGGTCGGGTGAGGCAGAGATTTCCTCCCGAGGCTGAGGCTGAGCCCTGGGGTTGGGCGAGGCGGAGCTTCCTGTTGCGCCCGAGGCTGAACTCGACCGTTGTCGGTTTCGCCCGGGTGGTTGGCACAGCAGCCGGAGCAGGGCGGGCGGCGCTGTTTTCCTGTCAGATCGGTCAGTGAAAGGGCGAAGTGACTGCGGTCACTTCGACCTTGCCGACTGAGGTGCGTGTGTCATGATAAAGTGTCAGGCGACCCCAGCATTAAATGCGCATGCAACACGGTCGGCTGGTAAGGCGATTTGGCCAAAGTCGCTTGCACGACAAGGCTTGTCTTTGGTGGAGCCGAGGGTGCACTCACTGTCCGAAGAGACCCTCGGGCGAGGCGTGGACTCATCCGGGACCACTGTTTCGCCCGAGGCTGGGCTCGGGCGGGGTGAGACCGTGTCCCTTGGTAGACGAAGCTTTGACTTTGACCCGAGCCGTCAGCCTTTAGGGTTTGCCCTGAAGGTGTTTACCAGCCGTGATTAGGAGTGGTGGGGGTATCCCTAATTTCGGTACCCGACATATCTATTCTATGGAAAGAAATGTTAATATAAAGGTTAAATTCCTTTTGGCTTAAATTTATAAATTGATGCATATTGTTAATTCACTTCTCCATGTACATTAACTTAAAAGGAATTTAACTTATGCCTTAATGCCTCATAAATGATGATTTGTTTGCAATTCATATCTAAAGATCACCATTCATTAAATACTTTCTTGTACTACTAATATCTCTTTTCAAAGTTCTTTTTCAACTAGTATTAAAAGGAAAAGAGATAACAAGCTAAAGAAGGAAGTTTCCACAAATGATGAAAAGAAGAATACTACGATGGCACCACCACTGATAGTATGATCTTTCAAATTGGTATAACAAATGGTACGCTCTACTTGATGGTAAGTATTCTTAAGGATAAGTTAATTCATTGCAAATTTGTCATGCCTTGACCATGATATGTAATGTACTCCTCATGAGACTCTTAACTGAATTGAAAGTGCATGTGGCAAGTCATTCAAATACTAGATGCACATATCTAGTGGGAGAACATTATATATCTTGTGTCGTAGAGAATAAGTTTCCCTTGAGTAAGCTATACTAAGACAATCCAAAATAGTAAATTTGTATCTCATTCATATGGATTGTAATCTTTGTTTTTGAAAGGGAAATAGGGTTAACATTTTCCCACAATTAATTTTGGTGGTTGAATGCCCGACACAAACAAATGGACTAACTAGTTTGCTCTAGAATACATGTCCTGCAGGTGCATAAAGGTTCAACACAAACCAATAAATATTCAAGTTAAGGGTTCAATTCAAAGGAACAAATAAAACCAAGTGTGTTGTGGTCTGGCGCACTGGACTGTCCGGTGTGCCACCGGACAGTGTCCGGTGCACTAGGACCGTACAGAGTCCAAACAGCCGCTCTCGGGTTTTCGCAGACGCACTCCGCTAAAATTCACCGGACTGTCCGGTGTGCCACCAGACAGTCTGGTGCACCAGCGGAGCAATGGCTACTTCGCACAACGGTCGACTGCAAAAGCTAAAGAACAGATGAACAGTGCACAATAGTGTGCGGCAGAGTCAGAGCGCAGAGTCAGTGGCGCACCGGACAATGAACAGGAGCTGTCCGGTGTGGCACCAGACTGTCCGGTGCCACAAGAAGTCAACTGCGCCAACGGTCGACTGCTCCCGAACCCTAACGGTTGGGTGATGTGGCAGCGCACCGGACAGCCTACAGTGCCTGTCCGGTGGCGCACCGGACTGTCCAGTGCGCCCATCGATAGCAGCCTTCCCCAACGACCATTTGGTGGTTGAGGGCTATAAATACTCCCAACCACCACAACTCCAAGCATCAAAGTCTTCTGAAGTTTTCATTCAATAAAAGAGCTAGTGCATTCACTCCTAGACATAATTCAAAAGATCAAAGCCTCTCCAAGTCCCAAATTCATTTCAACCTCCTAGTGACTTGAGAGAGTGTGTTTTCGTATTCATTTGCGCTCTTGTTGCTTGGATCGCTTTCTTCCTTCCTCATTATTGTTCCAAAGTGACTTGTACTCAAAGCAAGAGACACCTAAGTGTGTGGTGGTCCTTGCGGGGTCTAAGTGACCCATTTGATTAAGGAGAAAGCTCACTCAGTCTAAGTGACCGTTTGAGAGAGGGAAAGGGTTGAAAGAGACCCGGTCTTTGTGACCACCTTAACGGGGACTAGGTTCTTTGGAACCGAACCTCGGTAAAACAAATCACTGTGTTCATCCGCTTTATTTCTTGGTTGATTTGTTTTTCCCTCTCACCCAGACTTGACTTTAATTCTAACGTTAACCCCGGCTTGTAGTGTGTGTTTAAGTTATAAATTTCAGGTTTCGCCTATTCACCCCCTCTAGGCAACTTTCAGTTTTCTAAATAGCTAGTCTTGATGTAGTTTAAAATTCTCTTATCGTTAACCTAAAAGTGCATAAGAATCCTTTTTGTTGATATTCATCACATACATATGCACTAACATGGATATGATTTTTAAACTGTAAAAGGTACAATTAGCGATCCATACTCTCTAAATTTTGGAAACACATATTTTGATATCTTAGAAATCTATTTAAATCGGTATCCATATGCTTCACATTGAATTGGATCACTAAGTTGTAAATTCCATGCATAACTTGTCTTTATGATATGAATTCTTGTGCGACTAACTTTGATAAGCTAGGTGCACCCAAGGTCAAGCTAGGTTCATCATCAAGAAGGCAACACAACGATGTATCAAGAAAAGGAGAAAAGGCTCCTATTCTTAACTCTAGTTTTTATCTGTGTGATTAAATATTGACTTGAAACCATGTAAGATGGTTGTCAAGTATATGTGGGTGCCTACACAAAGAGAAAGGCCATAATAAGGATTGTGTGGGTACTCAAGGCTCTTACTACTGATCTCAAAGGACCCAATTCAAATTGGGTACCAAGATATGAAGCTTAAACTTGTATTCAATGGATCAAGTTGGGTGCTCGATAATGAATGTATAAATCATCTTTGGAGATAGTAGCAAGGGTGGTAACAACTGAATCTCAAGTGCATATTATTTTTAAATCTTATCTCTTTTGTGACTTGTGTAGCCACTAAGGAAAAAGAAGTACTTGAGGATATACATCAGTTGTTGATTATGAAATAAAGGTCCAATTGGAAGATGAATGAATATTATCATATGGTCAACAATCCAAAATTATGTGACATATTCTCTATCTAGTTAATTTGGATTTGATTCTTCTATATTAGACACTCACCATAATATGGATTAAGTCAACCCTTTAGACTTCATCGAACAACCATGCATATTATCCATGTCATTGAAAATATATTATGCATGAGGGCTCAAAGAAAATTTAGTCCATATTATGAGGTTTCTCTATTTTAGCAACTCACTTGCCTTCCACGTATAAAGGGTTGCTAAATAAGAAACTAGTGCTTGTACAACTACTGCCATCTCTTGTGTTGAGTTTATCCATAGAAAATCTATGTTAAGAGATGGTGCTTGTTTTAAATTGGATAAATCACAAGCTTAAATGATATATTCAACTAAAGTAAGATGAAGTTGATAAGAGGCCAAGGTATGAAAACTTCCTCTCCTTCAGTTGTTTTAGTATTCTATCCTTAGTGGGATGTACCATAGTATAGGTTAAATTCCTTGCAATATAAAATGTTCAATAGTGCATATAACTTTGACATCAACTATATGTGTGCACTAATTTAAAGGAATTTAGTCTATCCTTTTGGGTTTCAATAATGATGATTCATTTGCCATGCACATATAAGGATCATCATTTGTGAAACCCTTTCTTGTGTTTTTAATGCTCTATTTTCTAAGTGTTTCAACAAGGTCCTTCCAAGTTATTTGAAGATGGATTCAAAATCTACAAATATAAGAGTCTTGGTTCTTTCAATCATTGAGTTTCATTGGATCTCATATCAAGTATGATTGAACCAAGCAAAGATGAATGAAGATCAAGATCGCTTGGTTGGATGAAATCATAAAGATATAAGAAATCACAGTGAATCAAGAAGGAAGTTGAACTATCCTGAAAACCAAATAATGAAGTAGTGACATAATCATATAATATCCTTCATTATGAGGTTTGATGTTCATAGTAGCATGCTTTACCCTTCAGGATTTCAATTGATATACTTTCAGTTCTTAAACTTTGTAAAGCATGTTATGTTCAACCAAGATATAGTGCAAACATCTTCTTTAACCTCATATTGTTGATGTGCATTAGTGTACTTTGTGTACTCTTGCATGCAAAAATTGAGGGAGAGTTTAGCCTATATCTTGTGAGACTAATGATTTCTTTCAAGTTCATGTTGTGTAGTCTCACACCTTGGAGAACATCAAATGAGGATGAATGGTTCCATAGAAATGAAAATGAGTTTCTCTTAAACCTATCAAGAAAATGAGTTTCTCTTGATCGTTTGAAGAGGATAAGTTTCTCTTTGAAATGTCAAGCCTATCAAAAGCTAAGATGGAAATTCATGATTATAATGGAGACCATGTGGCATAGAACAAAGGTATGTCACTCCATGAACTATTGTATTACATTTGTGTATCTAGGCTCTTACATGCTAGTGTGTGCATGTATATGCAATATCTTAAGTCACATCATAAGGTTGCACTTGTGGTGACGATTAAAGAATCTCTAGATATTTGATTAATACCTCTTGTGGTGATATCATAAGTTAGTCTTAAGTCATCTTAGTGAGGTATGAGTCAAACATGCTAACTTCTTAAGAATCTTGGCTTAAAATATTGCATATCATGTCTATTAGTATACCTTTTGATTATGAGTAATTCCTTCAATTGGTACAATTTCACATTTTCATACTTTATTTGTACCAAGGTTCAAATTGTAGAACTTAATCCCCTGACCTCACAAGTCCAAGTGCATAAGCTAAACAAGTATTCATCACTTGTATGCACACATTTAGGGGGAGAATGGTCTATAATTTGAATCCTTGAGACTAACTTCATTTCCAAGTCTATTATGTGTGTAGTCTAAAATTAGAAAGGAATTTTCGGGCAAAGACAATCGCTTCCACTGCAAATTTTAATGGGTATCAAAGATTCTTTGCTCCAATAAATGTATCTTCTATACATTTCATAAGAGAATGAGTTCCTATTGTATATGCTACTCCAACGTTGTAACACCCAGGTGTTTACCGTCTGCTCGACAACGAGTATGGATTTAAGCACGAAATATCAGTGGATGAAACGAATGCTAAATTCTAATCATCTTCGCCTATCGCGATTTTAAGATCGCATCTGTTTTGTCTGTCGCGAGTGCGACATTGTTTTTATTTCTATCTGTCTGGGCTCTTCCTAAAGTTTTCGTGATGTTCGGAACATAGTTGTTTCAAAAATCGGTGCGTCCGGTGATTATTTAAAATTCGTCGCTCGCGAGAATACGAATTCGGAAGCCCGACCCACTCGGACGATTTTATCCAGGGCAAATTAGTTTGAACTCGACGACTAAAATGTTCGGGGCAAAATAATTTGGATCGCGCAGTGTCTGAGAGGAATCGTGCGCGAGGTTGATAATCAAGGAATTATAATTGAGATCCGATTATCACACAAATTGCCCGTAACTATGGAATCAGATGTTCAGACCACAAGTAAATTTATCAGTACGGATTAAACCAGATCGAGGTAATTCGCGGCAAAACCGCATAATTGCTAATCAATTAGATCCTCTATTTCATAACCAGGAAAAGTGAAATGTGTTGTCGAAATGTGTTTTGGGACCTCTTATTTAATCTCTCTGAACTTTAACCCTAAGAAACGAGATATTTCTAGTTCAAAAAAATCTTCTTTTCCTTATCCCTGCGCTGCTCATCTGTTGGTCTTATCCCAAGCCGTCGTTCGTTGGCCACATGTACTCTAGGGTCGTCGTGCTGGTCGCCTCCCCTCTAGTATTCTCCCTCAAGCGCCCAGTTCCTCGTCCTCCCCATCTCCTTCCTCGCCCTCTCCTGGCCATGGCACTAGTTCTCACTCGCGGCGGCCAGTGACCACTGAAACCCACCGCCCACGTGAGCAAAGAAGGCATCTGGGCGATGGGACGGATCCTGTGCGGTGGCCATCCTCGCATTCGCGCCTCCCTGGGGCCACCCCTCTCCCTCGTGGAGCTCCCTCCACACACACCCTGCCTCCCATGGCGACCGTCCGGCTGCTCGACCGCCATCTCCATAGCCGCGCCTACCCCTCTGTATCCCACGCACCACCGCTTCGGTTCTAGCTCGCCCGAGCTCCATGGCTGCTGCGTTCCCTCAGTCGCGCCCAACTTCTCCCGTGCGCGTGAGCTCCTCTGTCGGCGCGCACGTCTCCTATGGTGCGTTCATCCAGATCTAGCGTCACGCCCATCCCCTGCTCTCCCTCTAGCTCGCAGAGCTCCCTTCGCTGCTTCCTGGCCGTGTCCTCTGCTCCGTCGTCCCCAACGCCAGCTGAGTCTTTCCATCGTGGCGCCCCTCTCCCTGGTTGAGTTCCTCTCCCTTCCTCGTCTCCCTACGCACGCTTCTCTTCCATGGTCGCCGTGGACGCGCCAGCGCCCTCCCTGCTCGATCTTTGCTCCAGCTCAGTGCGCTCTGGCCCCGGCTCTCTGCTGCGCGCCTGCTCCAGCTCCCAGTCGGCCGGAGCTCCTTCTCCCTTGGCCTAGCGCGCCGGCTCACTGCTTGGCCCCCTGCCCCATCGTCCTGGCCGCGGTCTCACCCTACTGCTCTAGCGCTGTGGCTTCCCAGCTCGTCGTGTCCTGCTCGCTCTAGCTCGGACTTGCCTGTCACGGCGAACGTCTTATCTAGCTTGTTCGTAGCAGCAACTATCGTGCTATACCTGCAAGTCCCTCTTCAACCTCAATAGGAGCTCCTGATCATCGGAAGGGTAGTAGATGGCGATGGTGGGATGCAAGGCATGAGATCCTGGCTTCTTGCTGGACTTCTCCACGAGGATGATCAGCTGTTGCTGTGTACTGCATGGGTGGAGAAAGCCTGGAGGTGTGAAGACTGAGTTAGATGTAAGGGAAAGTGAGGTCCGTGCAGCATCTGTCAAGTACTCAATGAAATGCCGCAGCGTGGTACACCTTGGTCTGTGCAGCCCCAATCGTGACCTCGTTGAACCCCGAGAGAATCCTGGATGTTGGGCAAAAGCAAGCAAGGTTCGGGTGACACTTGTGTATCCGATAGAAAGACCAAAGTCGAAACCATTGGTGTGATCGCGGACGTCGCGTCGAGTTTAGTCGTGGAGGTACGCTAGTTGATCGTGACGTGAAGGACAAGAGCTGGACTAATTTCAAGGTAATGCGGATGATGAAATATTTTAATCACTTATAAAGATGTGTTTATGTTTACAATAAAAAATGTTTGATATAGGAACTCAATTTTAAATTACTACTTTCAGTAAAAAGTATATTGGTAGTAAGGCGAATGTAGGTTTAATGTTTTAGATGTCTAGCCGAAAGTGCTATTAATAATTATCGTAAGAGTTCCTAATGTATGGTGAATTGTATGCTTAGTCCTAGTAAATATTACATTCTATGTGATTGATTTAGACTAATAATCATGTTCTCGCTGCTAGCGGGGCACTACTAGTTCTCTTGTTAATACTCAACTATTTAATGAATGTAGATAAATGAGTTTAGAATTTGTCAACACTTGATTGATAAGTGTTGTTAGTATTGTTTGTCATGAATTTGGTTTGTTTGGTCAAAGTGGTGACGTGGAAGATAGTTTTGAGGTACAAATGAAATGAAGAATATGTTGATAAATTTGTAGGCATGGTGTGATTCGATTAAAAATACTCTACCTGCTAAGTCATAAAATAATGTGATATCGATATCTAGTATTTTCGTACTAGATTTGCGATGTCTTACTATAGGTGTTTAATTCGCTGTCATATAGCACTATTTAGGTTGGTGATATTCCTGTATATACACATTCATGTGCATCATGCATTTCAATTAGGTACGTTTATTGACTACGTGATATGGAGGACCAAAGTTGGTTCGACCACAAGATGATGCTGATGGACGAAACTGAAGATGGACAGACGAAGCAAATATCGGAACCAAAGCTGATTGCCAAGTGGTCGCCACCTAACAAACACTAACATAGTGTTTATTCCAGGCAAGCCCCGGTGCATTTGCCCCTTCCTTGTGTTTTAAATGCTTTTTCACCTTATCTGATGCATTAGGTGATAGGAGTTGTGTGATAAACAATTGATGCATTACCATTCCTTGAAAACTCCTTAATCCCGGTTTTATAAAAAGAATTGATAATGCTTAGCCCTGCTTAGAAACTGAAAAATCATTTGTTTTCAAAAGGAATGATTGTGGAACATTGGTTATGGGCCTTTTGTTTCAAAAATCAAAGCAAACTTATGGTGATGATTCCACTTCGGCCGGAGTGGGTTCATCATTCAGAAAAGAGTACCCCTGTCGGGTACCAAAAATGGGAAAATGGTTTGAATAAATCTAGACCAGACGCTGAGCAGACAAGGTCGCCCGTCTGAGTCGATTAAGGACCGTACCGATTGTTGGCCTGCTGATCTAGGACCTTTTATCTGGCCACATACCTCGTCATGGGTAAGCCTGAACCCGGCTATTCCATACATGAAAAGACAATCGCGCACTGGGAGTGGAGAGATGGCGAGAGTGGCACGTACCCTCCTGGCAACAGACCGCCTAAAAGGGGTGGTGTGCTCTCGGGTGGCGCGGACCTATTCATGTGGTGGAGGATCTGTGGGAATGGTATACATGTGCAAAAGAGTTAAGGGAAGCATATGTCGTGTGGTTGGAGATCCCCAGCTGGGTATTAATTGATTCAGATCGCCGAACTTCTCGGATATGAAGACTGGATCTTCGACCCTCATCGTAGATAACAAGCGAAACAAAAGTTGGATTTTAAAAGAAAGCTAGTGTAGGACAAGTGAATGCTCTAGATTAGGCAAATCTAGATTCAGGAAAAGTACTTAACTTGTGATGTAAAATTTTGGCTGAAGTACTCACTTCTAGTAAGCTTTTCTGCAAAAAGAGTCATTGGAACTTGATGAGCTCTACCTTGAATCCCTTTAAGCCAGCATATCCTTGAGAGTCTTTTCTTTAGTCGGGTAAGTCTTGCTGAGTAATTATGTACTCATGGTTTATTCCCTGTTGTTTTTCAGGTTTTGACTTTGTGCTGCTGTTGATGGTGTTAAGTGCCGGTGGGCTCGGCCTTCTTATAAGTCTGTGTAACTCTTCTATACTTCTTATTGAGGATGGTCACTTGAGCTAGCATATATTTCAAACTTATAAATAATTTATAACATTTCAAAGTTTATTCTTTGAACCACTTCTGTAACCACTTCGATAAATATAATGTAAAACTTGATGTAACTTGTAAAATTTGGTAAAAAGATTTCCGCTGCAAAATGTTGGTGTGTGATTTGTGTTTACTTAATCTTGCGATCCTGGTTGTAAGTGGTTTATCCGGGGTCCTTGGGACACTCGGACAGATCCTGTTAAGTTATCTGGTGCACATGCATAGCCGTCTGAGGTCTTTGAGACAAGGACAGGTGCATGTGGGCCCAATAACTTGGGAGGTTCTGCAACAAACGTCATCTAAGATTGGTAAATATGTGTCACATCCTTTTAGATTGCAAATGTCTGAAGTAGCATATCTTATAAATTCTCCTCTCTAGAACTTAATTGATTAAATAGTGCACATATTTCTTATGTTGCATGATTATGTTCAATTGATACTCATTTTATGTCAATGGTACTTTAAATTACAAATAAGTACTCTCAACTGGTATCAATTGAATTCATATATATGTGTGCAATAAAACTTGAGGAGAACTTAGTGTAATATGTAATTAGTGATCTATTTATCTATCAAATTGTATCAATTGGTGTTTTTCAATTGGTACTTCTCGTACATGATCACTAGTTGTATAATCTATACTTGTGCAATTTTCATGTTGCCTCTTGTTGTGATAAGAAAATGCTAGGTGACATCTAGACTCCAGGTATCAAGATTCACCTTCGAGTTAGTATGGCAATCATCATTTGATATCTTGGACCTATGTCACAATTATGCCAACAAGAGCTTGCAAATGAATTCTAAATCCAACACAAGTCTGGAAACCCATTGGAAAGGTAAAACACAAAGGTACATCACTTATGACACTTATCCATTACCTTTGTGCCATCTAAGGATCCTTTTCATGATAGTGTGTTCACATCTCGCTTAATCATAATTTCTACCCTTTAAATTCTTTGTATCCTTTTTGGAGATTTATGACAAAGGGGAGAAATTTTGCATTAAAGCTTACCTTTAGTCTTATGTAACTAAGTGTTAGAAGACTTTGAAGAAGGGAGATATAATTAACAAAAAGGGGGAATCATAAGAAAACATAAAATGTAGAAAGTTGATAAGTGCATTCTATGTCATTAGCATCACGTTTATTTTATGACACACTACACCCCATGAATAGTATGATATAAGTTGTCTCCATACTTTGACCCAAATATGTGCTTTTGGCATTTGAGTACAAAAGTGTTATTTTCTGAAATGCACAAATTTGGGGGGAGGAAACTATATCATAGGATTCAAAATCTTATTTATCAAATCTTATGTAAGCTTTAAATGTGTTATCATCAATCACCAAAAAGGGGGAGATTGAAAGGGCATTCATCCCTTTTGTGAGTTTTGGTGATTTGGATAACAACACATTTAAAGGTCTAACGAGTTTGTTAAGTGTTGAACAGGAAATTCAGTATGATGAACATACTTGAATAGTGTATAATGATCAGCGAACAAAGGTTCAACACGAGGTTAAATAACCAATGAGACAATGCAAATGGATATAATATGATCTCTATATTGGTTTGAATATATGGACAAGACCTAAGAAATCACTACATACATATGATCAGAATAGAGGATGAAGTGATTAAGAGGATTGGTCAAGCCAAAGTGAATAAGAAATGAGGAATCGTGAATTGGCTTGACCATATTACTATCAGTCCATATATGCTTCTATGAGAATCAAACTAGAGCTTGATTGATCTTAACGGTTATATCTAGAAGACATTCAAGAAAGGTTCACAATATTGAAGAAATGATTCTCTCAATGGATGCTCAATATGATGTGACTCAAGAATGGCTTGATAGGGTGAAGATAGCAAGGAAAGGGCTTCGAGGAACTAAGCGAAGGTGAAGGCCAAGCGACGGCTTGTGGGCCGAGGTACCATGGCTAAGGTGAAGAAGAGAGTACTTGCACTAAGTCGATGAACTAATCAGCTATGAAGAGTTATAACATGTTGATGCATCAGTATGGTGACTTGAAGCCATGATTTGAACTCATATATGGTGATATGGTACAAGTCACAGGGTTTGAGTTGTGTTTGCTTCAAAAGGTGAGACAAAGATGTTTGTGATCCTTATAAAGCAACGCCATGGAGAAATCACACATGAGACGCCAATTACTCAAGGAGATTACTTAATCATATTTTATTTAACTTGAGTATAGGAATTGTCATACTATAAATGGGGATCCAAAAAGAAGGATGGTGTTTGTCAAAGCTCAAGCCTCTATATTCAAAAGCTATTTTTGAAAACAAAAAAATCTCTTGAACGTTCTATGGTTGACCGTGGTTAGGTTTGAGAAACTGAGAGTGTTCTTGTTGAAAAGCAGCTAAACTTCTTTAGCTGCAGTTGAGCTTTTCAGCTGAACCAAACTTCAGCTGAGTTGAGCTTCTTCAGCTGAGTTGAGCTTCTTCAGATGCAGTTCAGCTTTTTGACTGAACTAAACTTCAGCTGAGTTGAGCTTCTTTAGCTGTAGTTGAGCTTTTTCAGCTGAGCTGAACTTTAGCTGAGTTGAACTTCTTCAACTGTAGTTGAGCTTTTTCAACTACAGTTGAGCTTTCTCAACTCCAGCTGAACTTCAACTTCAACTGTGAACCTCTTTGACCATACACCAGTTGAACTTGCCTCCGGGCAGTTGAACTGGGGTTTTATCTCCTGAACTCTCTGGTCAAGACCAGTTGAACTGGTTTTTCGGGGCAGTTCAACTGGCCTCTGACCCCTCTGACCTCTAACCAACAGTCTGCCAGTCAGACTAGCGAACAGGTCGACAGAGTCGTTAGGGGCGGTTTAACCGCCCCCCAGGACGATTCAACTGGTTTTGGTCAACTTGACCAGTCTGCGCAGCAGTCTGCCAGTCAGACTGGCAGACAGGCTGCCAGGCCTGCCAGGGGCGGTTCAACCACCCTAGGAGGCGGTTCAACCGGTTTTAGTCGGGATTTCTAGTCCAACGGCTAGTTTTGAGCCCCACCTATATATACTCACTCCTACCTCTCTCCCCACACAAGAAAGCATGTTTTGAACTCCATTTCTAACCTAAGAAACACCTTCCACTCTCTCTCACACATCTCTTGCCTCGCCCATTTCAAATCTTTGGAGAGAAATCTTTGAGTGAGCTTGAGAGCTGCAGTTTTTGTGCTTCATTTCTAAATCCTTCTTGCTCTTCTTCATTTGAGCTTTGGTACTACATCAAGTTCTTTGTGGATTTATTACTCTTGGAGCTTCTAGCTCCTAGACGTCTAGGTGTCTCTTGTGAGTCTCCAAATCTTGTGGAAGACCACAAGAAAATTTGTATTACTCGCTCGTTTGAGCAAAGATTAGTGTGTGGGCTTGACCTTTGTGGTCGGCAAAGGGAGGATTAGGGTTGAAGAGACCCGACTCTTTGTGGGTGCCTCAACGAGGAAGTAGGGCACCTTTTGTGGTGTGACCGAACCTCGGGATAAATCTTGTGTCTCTTGTGTTCTTGCTCATTGTGTTTGTTTGTGTTCTTCGTTCTCTCACCATTTCGTGGAAGATTTGCTTATATCTTTTTGGTGTGAGAATTTTGAGAAGTGCCCTTCTCAGATCTACTACTTTGAACCCTGTGGATCATTTAGAACATCTCATTTCCAAAGTTAACTGGTTGAAATTTGAGATCAATTCAGTTTTATATCTCATCGTTTAGTTGAGCTCATGCAAACTAGTTGAACCAGTTTTGACACCTGTTGAACTGGTTTTACCCAGTTCGTTTCTAGTTTTTGTTGAAAAAGTTTCCGCTTGTCTATTCACCCCCTCTAGGCAACTTTCATTATGGTATTTAATTAGGGGAGATAATTAAGGAATTTGAATTTTTATAGCAGTTACATACACCATAAATTAAGAAGTTTCCTTTTTTATTGTGCACATGGAAAATATGCATGCATGATAGTGGTGCGCACCCTAGATTTGCATAAAATACTTTAACTTTTAGCGTAAAAATCCTCATTTAATTGTAAAATCGAGTCAGCATGAAAGCTGTTGGTAACTCAAATGTGTTATATTTATGATCGTAAAAATCAAGTTTGAGCGTAAAATAATGGAAGATATAACGTAAATATTATTACCGTAAAAATACCAAGTCAAGTGAGAGACATCATATTCGTCATCATAAAATCCTCGAATGGAATGCGTAAAGTAGTGCATTGGTCGGCATAAAAAGTAATCATGGAGGCATAAACATGTATTTGATGAGGTCGTCGCCGGAGGATGTCCCAAAGCCACTGGATCGGAGGAGACCATCGCCGGAGGATGCCCAAAGCACGTTGTATCAGAGGATCTCACGTGGCCTGCGTCATGATGGGTGAACACCGTGCTCCTCCAGGGAGCCATCGCTATCATGTCTCTGGATCAGGGAGCCGCTGTCGTCGTGCCTCCGGATCGAAGAACCACCTTCGTCGCACCACCGGATCAAGGAGCCGCCACCATCGCTCGGCTGGATCAGGGAGCCGCTACCGTCACACCGTTGGATAGGAAATGTCGTTGTTGCGCCTCTGGATCAGGGAATCACCGTCGCCGCGCCTCCGCTTCAGATAGCCATTGCCCTGCGCCTTTAGATCGGGGAACCTCCACCGCTGCGCCATTGGATCAGGGAGCAGCCACCGGTCGCGCCACCTGATCAGGGAGCAGCCGCCTGTCGTGTGTCCGGAGGCCGCTGCCGCACTTGGCGTCGCCGTCGCGCACGTCTTGAGGTGTTGTTGCATCCTTTCCCTGTCACACCTGGGTTTCGGGGCACCAAGACCAGGGCGCAAACATAATCACCAGGTGTGCTGGGACCAAGTCTCACACATATGATGAATCATGGCACAGGATCGAATGTCACATCTTTACTACATAACAGGAATTCTGTACAAAATAAATAATTACATTATAAGGAGATAACGATCTAGCAACCCAAAGTTGACTGGGAGACGACGGCCTAGACCTCTCGCGAACTCTTCACAGCATCCTCCTTATGCCTCCTCCTGTGATACCTATTCTTGACCTATGGGGGTGTGAGACAGCAAGAGTGAGCTCACATACGTTCATAGCTCAACAAGTTGTGGGGAATAATGTGCATGAACTCGCCAAAGGTGGGAGCTCACGTGAAGTGTAAGGCTTACCAAAGAGGATGGTTTAAGCTGAGCATTGCTTTTAAAGTTGGTCAAAATTTTATTAGCAATTACTAAGTATAAGTAAATACCAACGCAATTAAGTAGTAGAACAAAAGTAACAACATCACCTGCGATGCAATGCATATGACAAATTGAATTTAGTTCCATAAATTAATCATGTGAGGGTCTTAGCTGCTCATGACCGTGAGCACGGCTAGTATACCAGTTTTACACTCTGCAGAGGTTGCGCATCTTTACCCACAAGTCATGTTACCCATCTGCCAAGGGATCGCGACTTCCCATACACCTCTACCGAGGAGGCGAGGCAGGGTAACACTACGAGGTCTTTACAAAGTTCCACTAGCTTCAAAAAACCTGCTACAGTTTATAGGAAGCTCCAATGCAGGGATCCCTCGTCTGACCGCCATCGCAGCAAAATCAACCCAAGGACCTCCCTACACTGACCACTCCCCTACTGCCCTTGCCCCTTTCGGGTAAGGTAGTCATCCACTAGCTTTCCTAATTAATCAGCCAAGGGGTCCCATTCCTCCCTTGTGGTAGCACTGTTTTCCCAGGTGGTCGCTCCATGTTCCAATTAACATAATGATCTTATCATGAACAATAATAATAAACAGATAATAAAAGTGTGATCATGAATAATGTATCTTCATACCCAAAACCACATAAAGCACTAGCAAGTACTACCCAATAAGTTTAGTGGTAAACAAGGTATAAAGATAGACAAACTAGGGTAACCTATTGGGTCCCATCAAAATTAACCTATGCAGATCATTATGATTAATTAGAACATGAGTAGGTAAAAAGAAGTGATCAAGGGCACAACTTGCGTGAGACTTGAGATTCCAGGTACCAGGATGATCTTCAGGTTCTCGTGACCTCACTGCTAGCCGTTGCAATACAGACAAACATGGTATAGGAAAAATTAACATCACACCATACATAAGAATAAATTGTGTAATAATAATCTACGCGTCGCTGCGAGATCGTAGGTTCGAGAACGATTAAAATCAGAGTTATTGTTATAAGGATATGTTTTTTCTGAAGTTTTAGGTGACTAATGATAATAATGTATTTTGTGTTATAAATCATGGAAGAAACATATAAAAATAACTGATTCAATTTTAGGCTAAGTTATAACATAATCATGTTCCAGTGAAATTATAGATACTCCGAATTGAATTAACATGTTAACCCAATAAATATAGGGTGAACAAATTAGTTAACTATTTTTTAGAACATGTTATATGATAATATAATGTTACTAAAGTGCAGACAATTTTATTTATACAAGGTTCTGAGTTTATTTTGGCACTAGAAATTCATTTTCTAAATAAATTCTGAAATTTTATAATGGTTCTGGACCGCGAACACGATTATTATAAACCCTAGGGTCTGATCTGTGAATTCCAGGACTGATCTGTAATACTCTTTACGTTACAATGGACGGTGGGTTGCTTTTAAGAAAACCCAGGGGCTTATTTGGAAAAAGAGCACGACGAAGGGGTATGGACGATCCTGGGCCACACGATAGAAATCGGACGACCCAGATTAGACACTGATTAATCCGAACCGGTACGCGCTATCAGCCCTTGGATCTGGGATCCACGGTCAGAGCATCACATGACTCCAAAACCATCTGATCGCTGGTTGACGTCAAGGATTTAATGCATCGAATGGATATGCGCCAACGAATCCCAGCCGTTCATTTTCTGATGAGCGGGTACCAGATCATCTCCCACCTCTGACCATTGAATACGATGGCGAGAGTGACCCAAGCGGAGGCCGCCATTGCCGGAGCACCTGCCCCGCGGCGAATACGTATCTCCCAACCGTAGACTGGCGTAAGAGAGGGCGGTGGCAAGCACGAACTCGAGAGGGGGCCATACCGTAGATTTGGGTGACCACAATGCTGGGTTGGTGACGGTGATGGCGATCTCCCAGTTGACAACGCTCATACAGATCCTCCTCTCTGCTGGCGGCGTGCTCTTGCAGATTCTTTTCCCCGCTGGCGTAGCCGAACGACTTCGCTTTATAGGCATGGCCGGCAGAGATTAGGCCTATCGGCCATCACCCGTTGGCCGAATTTAGCGGCAATGGCCTAGCGGCTGGCAGGCTATGGTGCCAGGCATTTATACGTACAGGGCTGATCCCTGCCATGAAATATCTTTTTTTTGTAATGATATGCTCGACATTAAAGCCAAACAACCCAGGCGGATCTTTCTCTGTTCACGGCTGCGATTTTATCGGTGGCTTCTATTCTTTCTCTCTCTCTGCTATCTTCTTTTGGAAGTAGTGGATAAAGTAACGAAACTATCGTGTTTTGTTGGACATAGAGGATCAGGTCCGAGAGCCAGGCTACAAGTAGGGCTTCGGTGAGTTCTATATTCCTATTTTCATTTTTTTCCTATTTTGGTTTTTTTTTTCAAGTTTGATTCACAAATTCTAAATTTCAACTGGAGTTCGAGTTTCAAATTACATGTACAATCAAAACCTACGCGCATGCATCACATATATTTACAATATTTATTTATTTATTTCATTTAGACAAATGCCCCTAAGTATATATAATTTTATGTGAATAAATCATGTAAAATAGTTTACGTACATAGCCAAAATTTATTTTTTACTACTTATTTAACTTTAGGAAACTAGTTTCATTCATAAAAATTTATAATACACATTAATTTGATTCCGTTAAAAAAATCTACTAATCACAAAATCAAGATTTTAGGGTGTTACATTCCCTCTCAGGAACCACCACCGCGCTCGCATGGGTGGGTGTCGTCGCTCATGTATCGGGGTGGGGCGTCAAAAACTGAACCCTAGCGGTCTAGGGCTCCTATTATAAACATCTGAGACCTAGTTCGCTGAACCAGATGGCAGTGTTGGGCCAAGGCTTCCCTAGCTAATGGAAGTCCAGGGCTTCAAATATAAAAACTATTGTATATTACAAGCACTGTGCTTCCAATAACTAGAGCAAGCCTAGGCCAGACAGTGCCATCTGGTTGATCCAGATTAGGCCAGGGCGTCTATAAAAGCAACCCAGACCCCTAGGAATTAGAGTTTTGGGGGCCTAGCGGCGGCTACAACTGCTTGAGGCGGCGAGCGGTGGCTGGACATCGACGACGACCTCCTGCGACGTGAGACACGAGCGACGGCAACGAGCGTCGCGACAGCCGTGACTACACGAGGCACGAGCAGCGACGCGAGCGTCTGCGGTGGCAACCTACCGACATCGAGCGGTGATGGTGGCGGTGATCGCCCGCGACAGCATCCGAAGACGATGATCTCATTTGATCCGGCACATCTTGGGCGTCCTTCGATAGAGACCACCTCCGATGTGGTGGCTTCAGAGGCCTTCATCGATCTGGTGGCCTTAGGGTCGTCCTCCAGCGACGTCCTCCTATCGATCCATGTTTATGTCTTCCATCATTATGTTTTATGCCAACTACTTACGCTATTTATGCATTCTATTAAGGATATTTATGATGATGAATACGACGTCTCTCATGTGGCTTCGATTTTTTATGGTAACCACCTGGATTTACAACACATTTGTTACGGGGATGTCATACGTGATATCACGCTGACCATTGTAATAATACTGCAGATTTTTATGCTTACCACCGTCAATATTTATGCTTAAAATTAAGGATGTTTATGCTCAAACATGTGGACATCCGCATGCATATTTTTTGCATGCAAAGTAAAAAGAGAATCTCTTAATTTATGGTGTTCGTAACTGCCATTAAAATCAAATCCTTTAATCAACTCCCCTAATCAACTCTCCTAATCAACCCCCTAATCAAAATCCCTTGATTTATGGTGGTCACATGGATGTGGGAGCTGTTGGTTGAGAGTGAATCAATATTTACACTGTTATCTATCACTATCTGTGCTCCAACTTGAGGATTTTTATGATCAATAATACAAGACATCAGAGTTGCCAACGCCTCTCACTTTGGCTCGGTATTTACGACCATAACTAAAGTTTTTACACTTAAAATTGAAGGTTTCTACGCTCGAACATGTATATGCGTTCACTAGTGAACCGCATGCCATATTTTTTCGCAGTGTACCGAGTTGCATAAATAACTATATCGTGTAGCATAATTAGTATCAGTGTATATCATAAACTGGTTATAACAAGTCTAGCTGCATGACTGTTGGAATGCATGCACGCGTCTACACGTGTGCATGTGGTCCAGTGGCTAGGTGAGGTTTTTATGCTGTCTCTATGAACTATTTACTCTATTCCTGTGAAATATTTATGCTATTTGCGCAAAAAAAACAGAACCACAATTTATGGCATGTGTCGCACGCGGAGGTTGGGATGTTGGACCAGGGGTTTGATTGACTTGAGGGGGAGATGTTTGACTTGATGCACACAGACGTGGGATGTGGGTGGGTGCACCGGTGCGGTTCAACCAGGTCGTAGGGATGGTCGACCAGGACTTCCTTTACCATTTGGAAGCCCAGGGCTTTCAATATTCGGATTTAACATCAAACATGCAGATGCGGATTTGAAAACCCTCTACATGTGGGTTTTAATCCCGTTGTTGTACCTAAACTAGAACACAATTGTTCATGTATAAATAAAAGTAATTTGAGAACCTTCGGCAAAGATAGACCCCAACAGGACCTTTTTCCCAGTGTACATCATAGGGAGTAGAGATGGGGAGTGTTGGGGACTTGTTCTCAAATGTTTCGAATTAAGAACAAGGCAACACAAAAAGAAGTTAATGGTTAATAGCCTTCGTCCTTCAAAGCATTATTTCCCTTAGGATATAACGATCTTCAGACGAAGGTTATGAAGGACATACCTTCATCATCACAGTTTATATTGATGAAAGAAGAAGTATATGAAACATGAGAAATAACATGAATAATCATATAATATCATTTATATATCCTTTTTATATACTCATGAATGAATAAGAACAATATTAAATTATATTTGTACCTTCGGCTCGACAGAAGGCAAAAATACAAGTGTGACGCACGAGCGAATACAAATCAGTGTGAACAGTACGGGGGTACTGTTCATCTATTTATAGGCACAGGACGCAGCCTGCGTAAAATTACATTCATGCCCTTCATATTCACTATTGACTTAATAACAATCTATCGAGGACTAGATAGTATTTTCCTCCTTAAGTCAGTTTCTCTTTCTGCTACTGAGCCGAAGCTTTCTTGCGCGCAACTTCGACGCTAGTTCAACCTTCGTTCCGATCTTGCTTTCCATGTTGCGTACAGCTTCATCCCGAGTCCGAAGGTTCCTGTACATATATATTATGCTTGGGAAACATTGTTAATCATGTTTTTGAGGACCTTCGGAAGATGATGGCCCCCAATAGTAGCCCCTCGCAGTATTAATTTGTTATAATAACGAATTCAGACTACGACGTGAACGAAGGCCTTAAGCCGAAGGTCCGAAAAAACACCTTCCCTTTGCTAGAATAGCAACAATCAATGACAGACGGGGCCCTCCAAGTTGCGGCGTGCTAGGCGTATAAATATGAACTCACACTGGCATCATTTGATACACTGTTTCTGCCATTTGCATTATTTTTCTCAAAGTTTTAGCTCTTGCTTACTAGCTCTCGCTAGATTTTCAAGCTTCTTGAGCTTCGGTTTAAAGTCACGTTTTCACTATGTCTGAGGAAAAAATGTCCAAGGAAAAGAAGGTTGTTGCGGAGACGAAGCTGACTGAAGATACGAAGCTGTTTGAGGAGAAGGCTATGGATCCTTATATTGCTGGATTTATTGAATCGATGGCAAAGACAATCACAGAGAAGATTACTAAAGAGATACTGGAAGGTTTATCTGAAGATACTGGTGACAGCGATAACTATGATGCAGAAAGTGGAGACGAAGATTCTAAAGATCGTCCGTGGCGATCGAGCCATACCATCTTCGAGAAATCGACTATCAAACAGAGTCACGTTGATGCTATGAGAGGAAGATACTTCCGCGACATGACTATTGTGAGGGTTGGAGGGGACAACACTGCTCCTGTTCCTAAAGCGAATGAGGTGGTTATCTACTGAAGCTTTTTGAAAGCAGGGCTTTGGTTTCCATTGAGTAGGTTCTTGGTTGAATTGTTGAAGACATTTCAAATTTTTCTTCATCAACTTATGCCTGAAGCTATAATCAGGATGGGTTTGTTTGTTTGGGCTGTGAGAAGCCAAGGGTTGGAACCCAACGCAAAATTTTTTTGCAGCATGCACGAGCTCCTATACGAGACGAAGGCCACCGGGAAGGAGCAGTATCACAACAACTTCGGTTGTTACGGATTCGTTGCTCGATCTAATGTAAGCCATCCAGTTCCCACATTCCGAAAGAGATGGCCTGGAGCCTGGATGGAAGAGTGGTTTTATGTTAAGAATGATTTAATTGAAAGGGAAGATATTAAGGAAATCATTCAGCACCCTATCTGGTCTCGCTTCGGCCTTCGGAGGCCGAAGGTGGTAATCGATCAAAATGACGAAGCTTGCCAGAAGGCTTTTAGCAGGGTCTGTGCCTTCATTGGCACAAGGGATATTGTTCAAGAGCACATAGCGTACAGAGTATGGCCACTTGTGGAAAACTGGGATATGCCGAAGGAAACTACTGCTGAATCAACTGAAGGTAGGTTGATTAGACTAAAATATACTTTCAGGTTTAGGGATTGGTTTGATGAGCCAAATGATGATTGGCTAAAAAGTATTGAGGCTATCAGCGATGAACTACTTGGGACATATAGCAAGGCCAAAGATAATGCTCTGTCCGTAGCCTTCGGAGGTCGGGGGAAGAAAAGACTGAACAGAGTTTTTGATGCGATCGGCTTCATATACCTCGATTACTGCTACCCACTGCGAGGACAGGAGAAAAAGAGGAAGATTGCTGCTTCGGACATCCAACTGAGCCTGCGCCAAAGAGCAAAAAGGTGAAGGTTCTGACCCACCGGTCGCGTTACATTGAACCGGTCGTGGTCCCTGACTTTGGCACAGGGTCTTCTTCAGCAGTCGAAGCAACACAAACTGCTCCAATTGCATAGAGCACCGTAGAACCAACTGTAATGCCGAAGACGCATACAATTGAACCAGTCAAAGATAAGGTTGAAAAGGCTGAAGAGCCGAAAGTTGAAGAAATAATAAAAATGCCAAAAATTATGAGCCCTCTGACAGAGGCAAATCTACCGAAGGCGCAAAAAACTTCTGTCATGACCCCCAAGAGGAGAAGGATGGCCAATGTGCTAGATGTTGTACTGGAGACTACAAAGGCGTTAAGCCCTGCTCCTGTAAAGAAAATTGTTCAAGCTAAAGCCAAATCGCAGGCCGAAGCTGAAACTGGGCAAGCAGAAGCTGAAGCTACACAATCTCAAGCTGAAGCCGAAGCTGGGCCTTCTGTGCCCATTGAGATGGAGCCTGTCGTGTCTGAAGAAAAATCGGTAGAGCAAATTGCTCCTGAAAAAATCGGGACCTTTGCTTCCGAAGCTTTGAATGGAAATATTGACTACATCATTCGATACGCTTCGGGGAAGAAGTTGTCCGAAGAAGAAATTCTAGAAGCCAGGCACTATGCTCGAAAGTTGAAATATCTGAAGGGAGCCTTGGTTTTTAGTGGGAGTAATGAAGATGATTTCTTATACTGTCTCCCAGACAACAAAGAAATATCCGTTTGCTGGGAGATAGGTAAAAGCATGGGATTCCCGAAGCTGGAAGACGACCTTTCACTTTTATCGAAGGATGATCTTGCTGACAGCCTAGCGTACAACAGTATAAAGGTATAGAAATTAACTTTGAAATTGAGAATGAAATATTTTATTTGTCATACTCAATTCTTTCTTCCTATTGCAGGGTTTAATTCTAAGTAACGCTCTTAGGGCGCAGAAAGATATTGAAGACGAAGGGTATACGATGGCTCTGAACAATCTTCGTTCGGAGGTGATTGAATTGAGAAACGAAGGTCTTGAAAAAGACAAAATCTTAATTTCTTTGGTTAACAAAGTGAAAGAAGATGAAGCTAGTTTCAAAGCTCAAGCCGAAGCCCAAAAGATTGAAATTGAAGACCTTCGAAGGCAACTGGCCGAAGCTAAGGAAAAACGCGCACTCGCAGAAGCTAACCAAGAGATCAGCGAATATTGGAAATCATTTAGATAAAAATGTTGAAGAACTTCGCACATCCAAGGAAAGGTGCTTTGAAAAATCCTTGGACTGTGTGAAGAAAATAAAAGCTAGTTTTGCCAAAGTGGGTGCCTATTCTGCCAAAGAAAACTTCATACGAGGCGACCCCGAATGCGTTATTGAATGGATAAGTGGAGAGGCCGAGACCTTCGAAGAAATTTTAAGTGATCGCAGGGATGTTTGTGCGTTTTCCGGTGCGCGGGGAATTTCAGCCATCTTGGAGAAGGCAGGATGCGACCATATTAAAACCATGGCCCAGACCGAAGCTGCGTTCTCCATAGATGATACAAAGGATCCTTCAGCTGAAGCAACCTTGATGGGCGGAAGATTCTACAATGATATCTGGGTGAATGGTGGTCGAGAGATGGCCCATGAAATTATAAAGAAAAGTCAAAAAGACACCCATGATGCCCGAGCAGAAGCAAGGCGAGCTGAAGAAGCTGCAGAACGCGAAAGGCGTATAGGTATTATTCTTTGGTTTTTAGCTTCGGCATTTGTTTTTGTGGCTTCGGACTAATTAATTTTCCCCACTTCAGCTGAATTATCCCCGCCGCCAAAACCGTTCGATCCCCTGGCTGATCCAAAAACGAAGGAAGCGCTGGAGATCATTAATATGGCTGAATCTATTGTTGATGAAGTTGTTAACAAATTACTGAACGAAGTTGTAGAAAAAGTCCTTAAATAGGAATAGCTCTTTTGTAAAAACATTTTGAAATGGACAATGTATGAGACACTAGAATGGACATTGTACTTTTATTGTAACAAGACTGTAATATTTGACGTGTGTAGCTTTGAATCGAATATGTAAATTATTGTAATTCATTTCTTTGTGATGCATGAAACTTTACATACATACCGTTTTTGAGCCTTCGGCGAAAAAACACCTTCCCTTCTTTTCATGCTTCGTAAAGAAAAAGATCCATGCTTCGTAAAAATATCCATGCTTCGCAAAGGGGGATCCCTTCTTTTGCGACAAGACTGATGAAGCTGTATTTCCCGAAGCTTACTTCGTGCCTTAGCACATTTTCATTTTTATGAAGCATTCGCCGAAGCTTACTCTGTATTCGATTCTCGTGTCAATGATGCGATATGACGTATGATGTCATGCTATGCGGAATGATGTGATGATATGATGTAAAATGATACTGATGCCGAAGACACACACCCACACTGGAATACACAAACTCTGCATCCCCTTAGGAACGACTTTTGAGCTTCTTCACCGTTTATTTTTTGGTGTTCACCGTTTATTCGGTGTAAGTTCTGCATCCCATTAGGAACGTCTTTTGAACTTCTTCGCCTTCTATTTCGGTGGTATAAGTTCTGCATCCCCTTAGGAACGACTTTTGAACTTCTTCGCCTTATATTTCGGCGGTATTTGGCTTTGCATTCCCTTTGGAATGACTTTTGAGCAGAAAACTTACACGCTGCGCTCCCTTAGGAACGACTTTTTGTAGCTTCAGCAATTTTAGCTCTGCATTCCCTTAGGAACGTCTTTTGAGCATAAAACTTACGCTGCGCTCCCTTAGAAACGGCTTTTTGTAGCTTCGTAACTTTTGAACTTCGTAAATCTGTGAAGAAGATATATTTCATTCTGATAGAGGCAAAAATCATTACAAGAAATTAAAACTAAATTTACATTGCTTGTTCCTTATTAAAAAGCAAAATGGCATAGAACATAAAAGGATTTCAGAGGCAGGATATCGCTCAATATATGTGCTTTGATTCTGGCACAGTACTGTTGACTGTGCGAGCTTTGGATTCCTCTCTGAATTCACATTGCTGTTGGGAGTGCTGGCGCCCTTCTGGCTGCTGGCTTCGGAAATAAGTAGGTTGCAGTGGTGGTGGCGGTGGGAGCTGAGGCCAAGAAGCCTGTGAATGGCTTGCCGAAGCAACAGAAGCTGCAGGATGATTGCCCACATATTCTGGTATGTAGGGAGAGTGGCACGAAGCAGTGTGCAAGACTTGCTTCGGCTGATTCTGCCGAGCTTTGGCTTCGGCGATCTCTTTTTGCTTCAGAATAGTGATTTGGCACATTCTAGTAGTGTGGCCCTTGTCCTCACCACAAAATAAACAATAAATTTTCCTGGTTTGATCCCCATATCTTCCTCCGAAGCCCCTGCCATCTCTGCCCCTTGGAGCTGGTGGCCTGAAGGAGCTTTGCTGCTGTCCCAAAGACTGTGAGGTGTGTTGTGGCCTCTGAAGCTGACTTCCTTTGTCATCATTTTGACTGGAGCTGTGGATTGATCTGACATGCCTAGGGTGGATTCTTCCTCTAAAGCCCCTAGTCATCTCAAAGAATCTATAAGCTTCTTCCCTTCTTTGGTGGAAGTCGTCGTCCGCCCGGATGTACTCATCCATTTTCTGAAGCAGCTTCTCCAGAGTCTGAGGGGGTTTCCTGGCGAAGTATTGGATCGTAGGCCCTGGCCGAAGACCCTTGATCATTGCCTCGATGACGATCTCATTGGGCATTGTGGGTGCTTGTGCTCTGAGTCGCAAAAACCTTCAGACATACGCCTGAAGGTATTCCTCATGGTTTTGTGTGCACTGGAAGAAGGCCTGAGCTGTAACTGGCTTCGTTTGAAAGCCTTAAAAACTTGTAACTAGCATGTCCTTTAGCTTTTGCCATGACGTGATCGTCCCTGGCCAAAGAGAAGAGTACCATGTCTGGGCCACGCTTCGGACTGCCATGATGAAGGATTTTGCCATGACTGCAGTGTTGCCCCCGTACGAAGATATAGTTGCTTCGTAGCTCATCAGAAACTGCTTCGGATCTGAGTGCCCATCATACATGGGGAGCTGAGGTGGTTTGTATGATGGGGGCCATGCTGTAGCCTGTAGTTCTGCTGATAGAGGAGAAGCATCATCAAAAGTAAAATTTCCATGATGGAAATCTTCATACCAATCATCATCACTGTAGCAATTGATTATTGTCTTGACGAAGCTCTCTCTGTGGAGGTCTTCGGTCCTGGTCATCTTGAGTGAGATGACGCATTTCCTCAGCAGCTTCATCAATCTTCCTCTGCAATTCGGAGAGGTGAAGCATCTTCTCCTTCTTCCTCTGGACCTGTTGATGAATAGCTTCGAGGTCCCTTATCTCCAGATCCAGCTCGTCCTCTTGGGGGGTTGGACTTGTAGCCTTCCTCTTTTGAGTTCGGGCTTCGCGCAACGTGTCCTAGTTGACGTCTAGTGGCTGCAGTGCAGCCTCCAGCCCTGAAGCTTTCTTCGGCGGCATGACGAAGGTCACAGCTTGCCGAAGGTGGTCGAATGAGTTCACCGGAGGTGGGCGCCAATGTTGGGGACTTGTTCTCAAATGCTTCGAATTAAGAACAAGGCAACACAAAAAGAAGTTAATGGTTAATAGTCTTCATCCTTCGAAGCATTATTTCCCTTAGGATATAACGATCTTCGGACGAAGGTTATGAAAGACATATCTTTATCATCACAGTGTATATGAAATATGAGAAATAACATGAATAATCATATAACATCATTTATATATACTTTTTATATAGTCATGAATGAATAAGAATAATATTAAATTTCATTTGTACCTTCGACTTGACAGAAGGCAAAAATACAAGTGTGACGCACGAGCGAATACAAATCAGCGTGAAAAGTACGGGGGTACTGTTCATCTATTTATAGGCATAGGACGTAGTCTGCATAAAATTACATTCATGCCCTTCATATTCACTATTGACTTAATAACAATATATCGAGGACTAGATAGCCTTTTCCTCCTTAAGTCGGTTTCTCTCTCTGCTACTGAGCCGAAACTTTCTTGCACGCAGCTTCGGCGCTGGTTCAACTTTAGTTCCGATCCTGCTTTCCATGTTGCTAACAGCTTTATCCCGAGTCCGAAGGTTCCTGTACATATATATTATGCTTGGTAAACATTGTTAATCATGTTTTTGAGAACCTTCGACGAAGGTCACATCAGGCAGCGTTCATCGTACAAATTTGGTTGGATTATGATGTGGTTATCTACGTGTTCTGGGCCCACGTGTCTGCCGCACAACGACAGCAGCATATCACCGCCCATGAAAAAATAATTTCACACACATGATTCTTCCAGTCCTCTAGGTTTTTGTCGATTACTAGTTTGATTTCCAATTTTGGACAATGGCGCGAGCGCGATGGAGAGGAACAAGTTTATCGCACATTGTTTGGCTGGATTATAGGGTTCTCGCCATAACAACCTTTAAATAAGCGAAAACAGACACGGTCCAAGTCCACAACACCTAAAGCAGGAGTTTCATCGGTTGTTGTCCCCCTCGTAGTGCCGAATATATATAAAAAAAAAAACTGTAGCTGTCAGAATTCGAACCTGGTATATCAGTTGTTCGCTTTGGATTTAAGTCAGTTAGCTATAATTTATTAAAACAAAAACACTATAGAAACAGTAAAAGATAGTACGGATTAAAGACAAACGATCAAGCTAGAGCTCGTCTCTAACTATTGCAACTTATGTTGGTTTATATTGTACAGAGAAAAGCTATGTAAAGCGATGCACGAGCGAGCAACTAACTAGTAATAAAAGAAAATCCCGTAAATCTTGGCAACGGGATTAGAACAATTCAATCTTATCTAACGTAATCATGGTTAGTTGCCAAATAGATTAAGGACCCGTTCGGCAGCAATAGAACAATTCCAGACCAAGAACTGTTCCATACCAGGATTTAGTGTATCCAACTATTTCACTCTTTCTAGCACAGAACTAAACCAACCACAATACTTTTGCCTGGAACACTTTTTCACTTGTTCGGCAACCTAAGGATTGGAGAAGACTGTTCCACTTTTTCACTTGTTCGGCAACCTAAGGATTGGAGAAGACTGTTCGTGCTGCCGCTTCTGGGCGTCGTGCGCCGCGCGTTGTGGCCGGATCCGTTCCAGAGGGGATGAGACAGGGATCGATGTCAGGCTATGGAGTGAGGGAAAAAATCAAGCCGGGCCAGATTTCATTACAGCTCAGATCAAAACGAACACATGTAATGAATTACACCAAATTTGAAACCAGACCAGTTCGTTCCGCCTGGAACGAGGCCTGAAACAGCCCAAACCGCTAGAAACGAACGGGCCCTAACTATGATATCCATAATATCACGACCACCCAACCAACCAAACACTGGTGCTGAAGACCGAATCACAGAATCCAGAAACATGCTTTTCCAAACGTCCACATACTGAGCAGTTCGAAAGGACGCAATTTGAACAGAACACAGACACACACACGCACAAAAAATACATAACACAATGGTAGAATACACAGCAACGTAAACAATGTACACCACCACAACACAACCACCCTACGACACTACTCGAGGCCTGGGCTGGAGGCGCCTCTGCCATTCTTCGGTCTCGAGGCCAGGGTCGTCCGACTCCGACTACTGTTGGTAGGGCGCTTCCCTACTCCCCGACTGGCTGCTGTTGCTGCACCACAAGTGACGAGGATCAATTGCTTTTTTCAAGCCCCAACTGCTGATGTCTTGCTCAAATGCAGAGACAGCATATCAAAACACAAATATGTAGCTGATAGATTATTGTGCAGGGCACACCACCTTCCAGAGCTCAGGTGTATGCAGCTTTCTGAAAAAGGGGGGGATGGCACTAATGTACACAGGCAGACCAGATGAATTACCGTTGTTAGGAAGCGATAACCGCTTCCTCCCTGGCGCATCGGTTCGCGCCGGTCTTTCTTTCGGATTGCTCGCCGACCGGGAAGCCGGATTCGACGGTCCAGAGCTCGCTTCATCTGCGACCTCCTGCGGTGCCTTCACTTTCACTTCCACCTTGGACGACTCCAGAGAAACCGTTGGCTGCACGACCACGGACCGCCCCGACGAAGAGCCACAGCCGCTGACATCAGAATGCGACTTCTCGTGGCCTGCAGCTTTCTCCTGCCGCGACCCGTTAGACTGAGAGGCCAAAACGGGAGCTTTTCCTTTTGGTTTGCTCAGGTCCGGAGCTTTTGCCTTGCCTTCCTCCGCTGGTTCGTCGTCGTCGTCGCCGGCAGTGACACTGTCCCTGACGTTGCTGTCAAGTAACCTGTTCTCCCATGGGCGCGCGGCCATCCACCTCTCGAGCCAGTTTCGTCCCCACTGGTTCTCGTCCCCGGCGAGTCCTTGGCCTTGGAGGCTTGCTGCTTTCTGTTTCCTTGAACTTGCCTGCCACTGACAGAAGGAAACACGGATTAGCGCAGCTTGTGCATCTACGGATCACAATCAATGGACAGTGCAGCTTGTGCACATCTACGGATCACAATCAGTGGAAAGAGAAGTGAGTCTACACACAATAGTACCAAGTTCTGCAGCCCGAACAAGATACATTTTAGGCGAGACAAAAGTAAACTTTGGTCTTTTGTATTTATTCGAGCTGTGGCTGCAGAGTAAGTCAGCAACCAGAATCCTTTTAGCCTGGTGCTCAGCCCAGGCTACCGTGTCCAGGCCAACAGGAAAACATGCTAAGAAATTTACCCAGAGCTGTTTGCTAGAACTTTGATAAAGACAGGGTTATTCCCCCCTCTAAATTGCTAAAACAACAAAAATATGCAACATCGCAGCAGCGACATAATGGCAGTTCCACTAAACCACACATAGTAATCCATAAACGCCTACAAGGACAGAAGTCACAAATATCCTTCTTGATTAGAATATTGTGACTATGTACTCTGAATAACAGAATCAGAAAAAAGAAAGAGAGAGAAAATGATCAAAGACTCTAAAGAGCCTTTTTAGTGTACAAATATGAAATATATCTTTCAAGCATCAACATCAAGCTATTCACACATTCCAGATATAACATTTTTGTTTAAAGTTACCTGATGGGTTAAAGCATATGCCATCGCCCTTTCCCGCTTAGCAGCAGCCTCTTGCCTTTTTAATGTCTTAGCTTTCATTTCTTCTACCGAGCCTATACTGCCACACCAGTCTTCCTGCATGTCATCAATACGTAATAAATTTTCAATAGCAAACATTTACTTCGATAAACACGTCTTGGAACTGTTCATTCTTCAGAGGCAATTGCAAAAGGTCAGTAAACGCATTACATTATTAAAACCATACTTGATTAAACACACAAGCTTGACACTCCCACCGGTCAAAAATACTTGTAACATTTGACTTGCACGATCTTCCATTTATATCTTTGACCACTAATTTCTTCAGAATATATTCTTAAAATCCTTCACATTTATGAGATCTTGTAAATATTTTTCAATACAATTCACACATATAACTTAGCTGTTTTCAAACTAAATAATTAAGCTATTTATACTTGTAGTTTTTTTGGTTTGACTAAATCTTGTCCAAAACAACATGTCTTTGTGAACTGAAGAAGTATTGCCTAAGTTGCAGTTGACAGTCTGTTTCCACTGTCTTCAATCTTCATATAAGTCAGGGAACACCAGAGGGTTTTTTTTGGCATGTTTTAAAGAGGAAGCAAACACTTCTTAGTTTCTTCAATTACTGTTGGCAGCATAAACTTTCTTAAAATTGACAAAATGTAATAAGTTTAAATAAAAAAGTATGAATCATGCCAACAATACAACCGGTGCATACATGATGACATAGACAGTCTGTACTACCAGAACAGAACCAGGCTACAGGTGTCACTTTTCCTTGATATAAACCGCCGCCCAGGCCCGGGTTAAGTAAGTAGCCATATAAATTGAGAGAGTTATTAGGGATGACTTGCATTGTCATAATATATATCTTAAGCAAGTAACGATGAAAATGATTACAAAATATCAGATGTCTGGACTCTGGAGGAATGCTGTTTCCCACCTCAATATCTCGAACATGATCCTCATGAACATTTTCTTCAGGAGGTTTCTTTTGAGTCCCTTGGCTTTCCAAAGAAACACGGACTCGTCTCGCTCTGACACGAGCTTGAGCTCTTACTAGCGCTTGCATGCACTGAAGTGTTTCTGCTGCTTGCTTTCTTACAGCATGACCCCGAACAAGTGCCTGGAGTCTAACTAGTCCTTTTAACGCCCGCAAGGCCCGCCTAGCCTGGTAAATATGACCATGCAAAAGATATCAGACTACCTTTTGAGCTGCATACTACTAATAACAAAATGACTAAAACACCTGACATTTAAAACCTCTCATATTTTAAGCTGCTTGATTGGTTCATGGTTACCATCTTTACAAGTGAAGGACTAACCATAACCTTATATTATTTTAAATCCCTTACAGCATTTTGCAACAGTTAATTTTGTTTGATAAGTTCGTTCAACCAGAGCCTAATTAGGAAAACTGGAATTCTCTGCATAGCAGAATGCAATATGTTGTATGCTTTTCTTAGTTTTGGCAGAAACACAATAACTAAAGTATCTTTATATACCAAGAATGCTCGAAAGGCAGATTGGATTACTACAGCAGCCTGATGCTCCTTTGTACCAAGTTCGGTCTGAGAAGCTTGAAGAGATGTGCTCGGTGAGGAGGCGGAATTTGATATTGTTTCTGTATTTGTGTCACCTGCCAATGGTTCGGCCTGTACTCCGAGTTCTTCAGCCGCAGGAACACTTTCTGTATCAACAGAATGTTCCCGTTTGCGTAGCAACTGGACAGCAGAGCTCCTCTGCAATTTTCAGAAAGTGTGAACTTAAAGCAGCATGACCAACTGGATAAAATTACAAAGAATGTGTAACAGAGATATGTGCAGCATAGTGCCATGGAGGATGGGATGGACAGTGCCTGCCAAAATACAGCAGTGCCATTCTCTTAAACCTAAGCATAGAAGACCTTGAATTGAACTATGTTTGATCCTTTCAGTGTTGTTCAGTAGATGTAAATAATTAACAGAGACAAAACATCCAGAACTGGCTACGACGATATCTGCTTGAGAAAGCGGCATTAACTGAGTTTAACCATGTCAACGACAACAATTGGGAATAGACAGGAACTAGAACATTTCAAATTGAAGTATTCAATTGAGCGGTTGGCCCGAGTCCTTTTTTCTGTCCTATGACCTATTATGGTTGGGAGGATGAAAGCATTATCAGTCTTGACAATATCAACACATCATCAGAAATGAAGAAGATGCCTATGCAACATCAATGCATGGCATGCGTTGAAATTAATACATGATGCATGACTTTGAAGGAATGGTGGAATATACTTGGCCAAATGTGACACTGCTCATAACTAGGACTGAATAGTGGGCCAATAACCCTTGATGGGTATCAAATGACAAAGACACGCCAACAATAGAAGTGGTTGCAGAGTCCATGCTTCAGACGAGTTTTGGTAAACCATCAGTGTTAGCAATCTTAGCATCATTCTATGCCTACAAATAAAAAAAGACAAAAGCAAAGAACCCCACGGGAATGCAGGCAAAAATCTGAAGCTACAGTAGGCATTTGTAAGGCTGGCTTACCGCATCGCTGCATTCAGCACTTCGCCCTTTTTCGTGCTTTTTTATCCCAACAAGTGATTTGATCCACTTAGCTGAAATCCCCATGGCAGTCTTTTCCTCGTTGCCTTCGACAGCTAGCACTAAGAAGCAACTGATACGAAGTAAACATCGATGAACATACACCGACAATAGCATCAAATGACTTTTTATACCATCGAAAAGCAAATAAGGAAGGGAAATCCATCCCAGCCCGAATACGAAACGAAGCGTGGAAAAAGCATGAGCAGCTAAAAAAAGATACAGTCTTGTCTTTGCAGACACTGAAGGCATGCCGACTCTGAAGCCTGTACTTCCTGGTGGAGCGAAAAAGGGGACAAACTCTTCGCATCGCAGGACGCAGGGGGCACACAAAGACTCATGCTCAAAGCCAGAACGTTCGCAAAACGAAGCCCACGGATGGAAGAACCGCGGATCAAAAGAGGATAAGAATCGCGGGCGAAATGCGAGCCATATTCACGGACAGGGCCGCGGATCGGGCAGAGCAAACCAAGCCTAACCCCACGCCGCGGATCAGAACGGCTGGCAGCAACCGCCGCCCAAGCCCAGCACGAACAAGCATCCCACTCCCACCCGCACGCCCCGGGGAATTGTTCCATGGAGCTCACCTCGCACCCGAAACAACTCGCGAGCTCCTGCGAGCCAGGAGAGGGCGAGCTCCACGCCCGCGGCGGATGCGTCGGCCGCTGCAGTGAGGCGTCGCGGTCGCCGCCGACGGACCAGCAGACCGCGCCGCTCGTCCCTCTCTCTGTCTCTGTCTCTCTCCCCCAGTCTCCCCCCTCTCGCTTTCGGTTTCGCCCGCACTTTGGATTGATTGAGCTTCCACCACCGTTTTGGACTGTACTTTGGACGAATTTTTTTTGTTTTTCATTTGAGTACAAAAACAAAAACCGCTGCAGTTGGCAGAGCAACTTTTCTAAAAAGGGCCTCGCTTTTATTTTTTTCGCATGTGGGCAGAATTTTCCGTGGTGGGCTTTTTTTTTGAGAAAACTGGATTTATGCCGTTATAAAAACTGTGTTTCACCTAAATACTATTATGTAAACATGTTTAGCTGATCCACCGTTATCAAACATTGTCTTACAGATAAAATGCCACTTAGAGGGTTATTTAAAACATAACCTTATTTGATTATATTGGCAGCTAGTGACCGGACACTTTTGCCCCTCGACCAAAAGCGCTGGCATCTACCAAAACCCGACGACGACCTAGGTCCTCTCTCTTTTCTTATCCTCTTCTCTATCTTCTCTGTCCCCTCCACCAAAACCGACGGCGACGTCGCTCCACCGGTGCTTGGCGCTCTACCTCCACTAGTGGCGCTCCACCGGCGCTCGGCGAGGTCCACTCGGCGAGCTCCACCGGTGGCGGCCCCGCTCCTTCTACCTCCACCGGCGGCGCCCAACTCCTCTGCATCCACCGACATCCCTTGGCTCCAGGTATGCATAGGGGCTTTAGGGTTTAGAGTTTAGGCTTTAGGCTTTAGGATTTAGGGTTTAGGGTTTGTTCTGATTTGAGTTAGCAGCAGCGGAGATCTCCCAACAGCGGCACATTATTGGACTACAACATTGTTTTGCACTTGGATTACTTGAACAAATCACATTATTAGTCACCAACAGTTGGCTAGATGGATTACATCTGAAAGGATTCTATGTACGGGTATGATTCTACATTTACTAACTTTTCTAGAAATCGAGTGAAGTAGTATGATTCTACTTTTTTATTTTTTTTTATTTTCAGCTTTGACGTTGAGCTGCCACCTAGCTTAGCAATGGTAGTACATCCTAGTGCTCACCCAAAGGTTGGTATTGACTGGGACGCACTACAAATTGTTGAGTGCCAAGATGAGGAAGATAGGATATAAATTGTTGGCGATGGCAGAATGTATCAGTTGATCGAGTTGAGAGCTGAGGATGAAGCTGCTCAGAAGGTGGGTGAAGCTTTCAAGATGCAAGAGGGTGATGTCAATAGAAGTTATTGTGAGAATGAAACTATTGATGCAGTCATCCCTGATGATGATGAAATTCTAGATGAAAGGGTGATGTTGCATGACCCAGACAAGCCTTGTATGGATATTGGAACAGTGTACCCCAGCATGCGTGACTTCAGGCTAGCTGTGAGACAGTTTGTGATCAATGAAGAGTTTGAGCTAGAAATATATAAAACTGATCCGAGTCAATTTATTGGTAATTGCAAAGGAGAAGGTTGCCCTTGGCATATTATGGAACGTAGGCAACAATATGGGAATGGTGTTATGGTATAGTCTAATAAGCCTAAGATGTTTGTACATAGGATATTATTTATGTTGTTACTAACTGAGGTTAATTATTGCATGTGACTGTCTTAATTGAGGAACACACTTGTACTTCCAGTGCTAGAAGGAAAACCACGACCCCTACTAGCTCTTGGGTAGCATCAAAGGTTATCCATCTCCTTAAGGAGTCAAACATGGGTCCTAAGGTTATCCATCGACTTCGAGAAAGTGTCCAAGGTCTAGGTGCTGTCCAAGGTGAAGCTGATCACCAACTTGAAGAAATTGATCAAGTTCACAGTGTTGTCCAAGGTGAAGTTGTCCAACTCAAAGTTTCTCTTCCGGTTACGCCAACAAGGGAGTCTATTTTACAGGACAGCCCAATCAGAGTCACTAGGAGGTAAACATATCATTACGATTATGTTGCATCAAGTCGCTGTTGTCTCATTAAATTCTACTGGTCTTTATTTTTTCAGTCGGCTTGCTATGCTACTGGGAGATGGACAGATTGATATCCAGTCAACTCCCAAGAATACAACTCCTAAGAAGATGCTAGTGAAGAAGCTCACACCAAGGAAGCTGAAGAAAATGTGGCAAGATTCTAATAAGCTAGTGTTAAAAGTGAACCTTGTTATGCTATCAGATGAACTATATTTGGATGGATATCATAGTTATTTTGAACCTTGTTATGCTATCAGATAAACTGTGTTCTTTCTGAAACTGTGTTCATTCAGTTAAGAATGGGAAACTGTGTTATGAATTTGTGCTCGTTTTGAAACTGTGTTCTGAAACTATGCAAACTGTGCTATAAAATAGACTGTCATGTGACTCTGATTGGGTTGTTCCGCAACAATTCTCACCATAGTTTTGATCCAGAGCTGAGCGGCGGCAGAGCGGGAGGAGGGAGAACGACAGAGCTGAGCAGTTTTGATCCAGAGCTGATCCACAGTTTTGGTCCGGCGTACAGATTTGATAAGGGCAAAAGTGTCCGGTCACTAGATGCCAATATAATCAGATAATGCTATGTTTTAAATAACCCTCTAAGTGGTATTTTGTCTATAAAACAACATTTGATAACGGTGGTTCATGAAACATGTTTACATAATGGTGGGCATTTGGGTGAAACCCGGTTTTCATAATGGCATAAATCCAATTTTCTCTTTTTTGGGCCTTGCAGGCTGTCCGATGCGGTGCGGCAACTTCCCAGCAAACCTACGCCAGCAGCGCCCCCGCCTCTGGTCGCCTTCGCTGCTCCGCCTTCCGGCACGTCCAACTTTTTTGCAATCTAGCCTGTTTCGGTTTTTTGCACAATTATGCCCTTTGCAGTTTCATTTCAAAAATTGGACCCCTGGCTCGGCGCCATTATAATTGGCGTCGAGCTAACGTGTGACGGCGCCAACATTAATGGCGCCTGACTGGGTGACGTGGATGGTGAGGTGGCAGGGGTCGGCGCCATGGATCTTGGCGCCGACCCCTGGCGACGACAGAATCATGTCAGGGGGTCGGTGCCATAGATCTTGGCGCCGACCCCTTTATACCACGTGGGGTCACCTTCTTCCCCGTTTTTCTCACTCTTGAAACCACGCCGCCGCCCCACGCCCTTCACTCCCCGCCACGCCCGCTGCCCCCATGCCCCACGGCCCATCGTCGTCTGACCCCACCCCTCCGCCATCGCGCCGCCGTTGCCCCAGACCGCCATCGTCCGACCCCTGCCCCTCGGTCGTTTAGGTAAATTTTTTTAGTATTTAGTTAGTATTTTTAGTTATTGTGTTAGCATTTTTGTTAGGTTTGTTAGTTTTGTTGCTATAATTAGTTGTTTGTTGAATGTGAGTGTCGTGAAAATGAATGTGATAAATACGAATTTGATCGAATATGATGAATATGAGTTGAATGTGTAGGTTTTAGTATCCTCCCCATGCAGGAGAGGTGCTGTCAAAATTTATACTTAGTTATTTAGTAGTTTGTTATAAGGTGGTTAGTATTCTAGTGGGTTGTGATTATAGTTATAGTTATGTAGCTAGTTATTAGTGGGTTGTTGTTAGGCAATAACCATCCATAGTGGATATTGAATGTTTAATTCATGTTTCAAATAGATGGACAATTTTATGAGCTTATATCATGGAGGCAATGTGGAAGAAGATCCCTATGGAAATGCCAAGTTCATTGACATGCGACACGTGTCTGTACTATTCGTTGGTAGACCCTCCTTGAGTGATGTGTTTACAAAGGCTAAACAAAAGCTAGGTTACCATGAAGATGATGACATTGCGGTTGGCGTAGTGCTTAACATTGGTCATCCACCAAATGTCATAAGACGAGTCATCCCAATTGATTCTCAATTGGATTGGGATAATTATGTTACTTCGGCTATGAATACCCAGTTGCAACTCATGTAGGTTGTGGTGCGGCCGGTTGTAGTAGACCCCCTGAAGACTATGATCGTGATGTGGATGACGTGCCAACTATGTCTGATGCTCAATCTGGCTCCAATTTGATCCCATTAAGTCAGCCAGGAGATGGCCTGCAGATAGATTCTGCTGCGTGTATCCCTTTGGCACAAACCAATTGCAGTAAGTTTCATTGGCATTACATCTTCATTTTGGACCATGAGCACTTTGCTCATTCCATTTGACGTGGGACTGATGATCTTGTACATGTTGCAGGAGAGACCGCTGCTCTTGTGGTTGATCCTCAGACCGTTGCACGTGGCTGCTTCGGTGATGGATTTATTGCCTCGAACAGTCCTGAGTTTAGGAATGAAGAGGAGCCATATGCCTTTGCTATGGCTGCTGATTCAGATGATGATCGTCCGGTTTATGAACTCATAGAGAGTGACATTGAGATGTTGCAACGTGTTTTCCCAGACGCCCGGGATCCAAGAGTGCATGAGTTCAGTGATCTTAGTCTTTCTCATCAGGCAAATGCAGAAGGAAGGGATGATGAGCTGCTAGATGCTCCTGAGGCCGGTCCTAGCATGATGATTGAAAAGGGTAGGGTCTTCAAGGACCTGACTGTCTTGAAGAGGTGGTTGTAGCATTATGCAGTCTTACATAAGAGGTCGTATAGAGTACTTCATTCATACGAGAAACGTCGTTACATGGTTGTATGCGACAAGGATAACTGTGCATGGAGGGTCTATGCTAGGATACAAAAGATCACCGCAAAGTGGAAGATAACAAAAGTAGTGGGGCCACACACCTGTGCTAAACATGAGTTAACGATGAAACATCGTCAATTGACATCTACCCTCATTGGGAAGCAGCTTATGGGAATACTGTAGCCAGAACCAAATATGAAGGTTAGGACAATCATGAGGATAGTGGAGAATGTGTTTGATGGGTATAAAATAACATATGGTAGAGATTGGAGGGCTAAGCAGTGTGCGTGGAAGATGATATATGGAGACTGGGAGTCTGGGTACGAGCAGCTACCTGTTCTTTTAAATGCAATGAAGGCAGTTAATCCAGGCATGCATTATGAGTACATCCCTAAACCAAATGCATGGATTGATGGGAGGCAGATATTCTTCCGTGCGTTCTGGTGCTTTCCCCAGTGTGTGGATGCCTTCTAGCATTGTCGTCCTTGTGCTTTCCCCAGTGAGTGGCCTACATATGATGGCCCAAAGTATGTCACCGATCCAAGCAGTCGTTGACTTGGTTTGGGCTAGTATGGACTCTATGGAGTTGTTATGTAGTGTATGCACTAGACAAGAATTGTAATGGACTTGTTTGGCCTCTACGAACTTGTTTGGCCTTTTTATGGACTTGTATGAACTCTATGGACTATTATGCACTTGTTTGGACTTTTATGAGCTTGTTTGGAATTTTTAAACTTATATGCACTTGTATGTTATATGCTTATGTACGTGTATATGTTGGATTGATTTAAAACATGGAAAACTCTGCCAAAATTTGGTGAAATTGTGAATATGTCATCTAGCCTTTTCGAAACTATTACATAGCCTTTTCAGAAGCATCAATATCCTATATTATGAGTATGGCATCTAGCCTTTTCAGATCCATTTCGTAGCCTTTTCACGATCAATAATATACGACCATGTCGTTGTTACATATAGCCTTTTCTAAGCTTTTACATAGCCTTTTTCAGAAGCATCAATATCATATATTATGAGTATCGCATGTAGCCTTTTCAGATCCATTTCGTAGCCTTCTCAGGAGCAATTATATCGTACGTTGTCGCTGTTACATCTAGCCTTTTCAGAACCTGTACATAGCCTTTTTAGAGTGTGACTTGTAGCCTATTCATAGCCTGTACATAACCTTTTTCAGAATCCATTACACTACTTATCCTTTCACCTATATATACACGATCCTTTGTACATTTGCTTCATTGTGCAATACAAATGTCTTCAGGGTCTTCTAGGGGCAAGGGTGTGGGAAATGAGAGACAAAAGAATGGAGGGAAGTTACCTCCAATGTGTTTCGATGGCCTTCTTGGTCTAGATTTTTTGAAGAGACGGTTTTTAACTTTCCAATTCAAAGTAAAAGAGATTTCAACAAAGAGGTTAGACTTAGGTCCTACGATAACAGGAGAGAAGATTGGCCGAAGTGCATGCATGGTGAGGATTGCTTGGTGCAGATGTTCGTCAAGGGGGGAATTGATGGAGGCCGGCGTTTCTTCAGATGTCCTTATGCATATGTAAAAATTAATTCTAATCATTTGTTCTATATGATTTTGTTGTTGAGTGAAACTAACTATAAACATTTATACAACATTCATTAGTCAAGGAGAATTGTGGGTTCACTCGTTGGGTAGATCCTTGTCCGATTTTTCCGCATGCAGAATACATATCCTACCTACAGAATAGGATATTTGATCTAGAGAGGGAAGTAAGCAACATAAATGACGAGGAAGAAAGAGACAACAACAATGGAGGTGGTTCACAGGTGCAAGTATGCTAAGATCCATATTGCTGCTGCCCTTGTCATAGCAAGAATATTGGTCCTCCAACGTCTCCACCGCAGCCACAGCAGACAACAACAATGGGAGGATACTATGGAGAAGAGTCCACACAATTTGGAATGTGAGATTACTACTAGAGAACTCTTTTGTATCAATTGCTTTAAGCGTGTTGATTTTCTTTATCAATTGCTTTAAGTCGTCTTCAACAATTGCTTTTAAAGTCTAATTTGAATCCATAATTGTTCACCAATTGCTTTTTTAAGTCGTCTTCATCAATTTTAAAGTAGTTCATTACCAAATAACATTGTTCGACACTAAATAATACAGAATAAGAAGTTCATTATTACATAATATCAAATAAGCACCTAGAATGCTGAGTGCAACGAGGCCATTTGCTCTTGCGAAATGCATCAGGGTTCTCCTCCATTGCTTCCTTTGCACGACGTGCACGCTCAAGATTCTTCTCCTTCTCTTCCCTGCATTCAGCAACACGCCTCATTTCCTGCTCGTCTTTCCGTTGTTGCTCGTCAACAAGCTCCTCTTGTCTTTTCTTCATCCTCTATTTGTCCTTTGCATCCCACTTTTAAAGATTCTCCAACCACTTCTTGTCTTTCTGTGAGATTTCTGTGTAAATCCACTGCTCAAAATCACAGAGCGGTGGAGGAGTTTACAAAACATGCAATGATTAGTAGGCAAAGAAAACATGCACCACTTCGAGTCTTCAAATTGTTAACATATTAAAAGGCTATTCTCACCATTAAATTCATCCGGCGCTGAACAATCGTTGACTCAAATGCATAGTTATCACACATCCAATACCTCTAGCGATAGGTGTCATGATCCTCAGACTTGTCAACCTTGCAAGGATCACCACAAAAACACATAGGCACTAGAACACCAGTTGGCAAAGACAGCCGGTCGAAGGCAGTTCGGTCAAAGGACACTTCCTAAATTTCGATAAGATCTATAACAATCACAAATATAATAGACTCATAAAATATGATTTAATACAACGCTTACCTTTGTTTAGCAGGTTTACCATGCTTAGACATCCTACAATTTAGGTTGATGTCTCTCGTTTCAAAGAATAGAAATGAGCACAAAAACTGACGGTCGAAGGGGCTTATTTATAGGCACGTACCTCAATGCCGTAGATTTGGGCGCCGACCTCGACGCCGAGGTACGCGCCACATCAGTTCCACCGTAGCCCTCAATCTGATATATGCACGCCAAAAAAATTGGCGCCGACACATAGAACCTAGACGCCAATGATGATGACGCTGAGCTAAGAGTCCATTTTTTGAAATGACACATAGTTGTGAAAAAAGCACAAAAACATCTAAAATACGGAAAAAAATAAGTTGTCCGGTACGTCCCCTCCCCTTCTCCTCGCGCCGCCGCAACCAAACTCCGCCGCCACGTGCTGATCCGGTCTCCCTCGGGCTGTGCAGGAACCTACGAGGAAGACTTAGGCGTTTTGCTCGTTCGCTCGCCGTGGCGTCGGACGATGCCTTTGGGGCTGACGCTGGGGTCGCTGGGGCGGGCTATGCAGAGGAAGCGGTCGTCCTCGCTCGACATCCTCTCCTCCAAGCGGGCGTCGCGGGACTACTACAAGGGAAAGAACTGCAAGCCTGTCACACCCGATTCTAAGGGCAGAGCCGGGTGCATCGCGTATGTGTGCCAGGATCTATTTCCATACATATGTTGACGTCACAAGTGTAATATATCAAAAGAACAATGCATAAAAGTGTAGATAACGATTATATTAACATATTACACTTCGAACAGACAAAACGTCTTAATCTTTATTCATCAAAGTACAGCGAAACAAGGACATCCATCCACAGGAAGATAACCGGGGGTATCACTAGACTAGCATCCATAGAGTTCAGCGTCATATTTTCATCTGCAACTTCTGATCAAAATTAAGCAAGGGTGAGCTCACTTATGGTCGGGGCTCAGCAAGTGGGGGAAAACTAATGCAGGTTTAACAAGGCGAGGCTAAGGTTGAGCAGTAAGCATTTTAGTTGGTCAATATTTTATTAACAACACCTGTCTTACTAATAAGTGTGAATCCCAAGTATTCCCATTAAACAAAGGTATAAGAGTATATATAAAAAACACTTAAGTGAAACCACTTGTAATATCCAATTTGTAAGAGATAATATAAAATGAGGAAAAATATATTTCCTATAACTTTATGTGTGTGTTATATCTATTTACTATCACATGAGAATGAACACCGTCAAAAAGGAGTAAATGACCAAAAACACCTAAATAAATCTTGCATCATGTTGGAGTTTATTTGACTATGCATTTGTGGATAATAAAATAATAGTAATAATAATAAAAGTGTCAAATAACAATATATTAAGGGGGGTCCATAGAATTTAAACCCTAAATTGAAATCAAGCCTTGAAAGTGGAGAAGAGGAAAGAGAGATATTATATAAAAAAATAAAAAATAAATTTCATACATGAAATGAAATCAGGTAAGTGCAAATTACGTGTTTAATTGAGAAAAATAAATATACAACAACATTTGAATTCAATTCCAAATTTTTAAATCAAAAGCGAAGGGAATAGAAAAGAAAGGAAGAAATTAAAAGAAAAGAGTTACTGTGCGCTTGGGCCGTTTTCTCTCACTTCGGCTCACCTAACCTCCCCTTTTACTCCGCGCGGCCCAACTAATTAATCCATTGGCACCGACATGCGGGAACGGGGCGTCAGCTGGTATATCGCGCTTACGCTAGACGTCTCACTGATTTGCGGGCCCGCGTGACTTGGCAACTCCCTGGGGTACGCGGTCACCCAGGCGGGTCGGGTCCACCTGTCATCATGTTGCCCACCGTCCATAACATCCTACGCGACCCGCGCGGCGAATCTTCCGGGTTGAGCTCGCCGCCCCTTTTCTGGAATGATTGGACCACGTCGCCGAATCCGCACGACCGGGTGCTACATACGAACCTCCTCTCCCTACGCGACCCTCTCTCACCCACAATCGCATCCACCAAGTCCCCCACCGAGCACCACACCCTCAGCTGGCGGCCGCCAACGTTGGACTGCCTTTTCACCACCGTTTGAAGGCAATTGGACGCCGCGGGACAACCACCTCGGTGTGGCGGAGATGTACACCACCTTGGCGTGCATGAATTGGGTCTGCGGTGGCCGTAATTGCTCACCGTAGTAAGAATTTCCGCCATGGGATACACCACATCTTGCCAGCGACCGCACCGCCGCCATCTCGGGTAAGCCTACATCCGACCATTTCGTCGTTGTCTGCGCATTTCTCGATACCAATCCGTGTTGGAGATAAGGTCTGAGACAGCCGTAATCGCCTCGCCGGAGAAACCTTGGCCGTGGTGTTGCGCCGCTGCCCTGGGCAAGGTCACGGGGTTGGGGATGGTGTCTTCATCGTCCATCTCGGAATGTGTGGCTAGGATTAAATTTTAACGTACCCTTTCATGCGTGTGATCCCGACCGTGCGATCCGATCGGACGGAACGGGTGGAGTCCGGAGTCTGTAAAATCCACGCCATAGATTTTTGATCTGACAATTAGGGTAGCGTACCGATTCGGGATGAAGATAGACTGATCTAGGCCGTCCAGATCTAATCCAACGGCTCAAAATGCACGATACCCCTTCGCGACCGATCAATTGCAAAAGAGCCCATGTTCTTTTTGTAAATGAACCCGCCGTCCACTTAGCTAGGTTCTGAGTCTCGGGAATTCTTCTGTAATAACTCCTGCGCTTCCTGGAATTCGAAGCTCAGTCCAGAGAGCATATAAAATAGGTAAATAAATACAGAAATTGATTTTTAATATAAAAAGAATTCCTAAAACTTGTTTATTGCATAGAAAATTCATTTTAGCTCCAAATTGAGCCATTCCAATTTCTAAAATTTTGTAATAATATTCTCTATCATTTAGTGTCTCTGTTTGGACATGAAAACAGTAAGAAAATTAATTCATTATTTAATCCTATTTTAAGCACATTAAACCTTAGGAAATTCATAACTTAAAATCTATAACTCCAAAATTAATAATTTCAGTTCCTGTGATCTTATTTTAATGTCTAGATTTTTACTGTATATTTTATTTGCATGTTTGATGTGATGTTAATTTATGCTATACTATGTATGTATTGTGTTGATGCGAGTAGACGAGCAAGCCACTGTGGATTCTGAGGTTCAGCAAGTAGAAGTAGCTGAGCAGGAGCTCATTGAAGGCAAATTGTGCCCTTGATCACTTACTTTTCCCAGCCATGTTCTTATTAATTATAATGATCTGCATAGGTTAATTTTGATGGGATCCTTTAGGTTACCCCAGTTTTGGTTATCTTTATACCTTGTTCACCACTGAAATATTTTTTGGGTAGTACCTGCTATTGCTTTATGTGGATTGGGTATGGAGATACAATATTCATGATTACTCTTTTATTATCTTTTTATTACTGTTCATGTTAAGATCATTAAATTAATGGGAACATGGAGCGACCACCCGGGAAAACAGTGCTACCACAAGGGTTTAATGGGACGCCCTTGGCTGATTAACTAGGAAAGCTAGTGGAGGTCTTCCTTACCCGAAAGGGGCAAGGGCAGTAGGAGAGTGGTCAGTGTAGGGAGGTCCTTGGGTTGATTTTGCTGCGATGGCGGTCAGGCGAGGGATTCCTGCACTGGAGCTTCCTATAAACTGTAGCGGGATTTCTAAAGCTAGTGGAACTTTGTAAAGGCCTCGTAGTGTTACCTTGCCTCGCCTCCTCGGTAGAGGTGTATGGGATTGGCCGTCTCTTGGCAGATGGGTAACATGACTTGTGGGTAAAGATGCGCAACCTCTGCAGAGTGTAAAACTGGTATACTAGCCATGCTCACGGTCATGAGCGGCTCGGACCCTCACATGATTAATTATGGAACTTAAATTTAATTTGACATTTGCATCACGTTTGGGATTATTTTATTATTACTTTTCTTTATTACTATTAAGGTTTGGTATTTACTTACACTTAGTAATTGCTAATAAAATTCGGACCAACTTTTAAAAGCAATGCTCAGCTTCAGCCTTTATTTCATTGATCAGCCTTACACTTCATGAACTCCCACCTTTGGTGAGTTCATGCCACATTATTCCCCACGACTTGTTGAGCTATGAACGTATGTGAGCTCACTCTTGCTGTCTCACACCCCCCACAGGAGAAGAGCAGGTGGTCGAAGAGGAGCCGCCTAACACTGAGGCATTCGACTTGATCTAGGTGGCATTTCTCAGTTAACATTGGCGCCAACGATCCTTAGTTCGTTTTATATTTATTCTTTTATTTTGTAATAAGTCTTCCGCTATGTAATAAATACTCTGATGTATCGCGACATTTATCTCTATACGCTCTGTTATTATATATGTTGTCTTCTTGGCGCATGTATGAGATGCACCCGGATTTGTCCCTTGAATCCGGGTGTGACAGAAGTGGTATCAGAGGAAATGTTGACTGTAGGACGAAACCTAGATAGAAATGGACAACCCTTACCTACTTATCTCATTCTGATTCATTCTATACTTACCTTACTCTGATTCTTTCTATGCTTATCTTGATCCTGTCTCACCTTCTACTGTTCTACTCTGATCATTCTTACCTTCTCTATTCTAAGACAAGACGGATTTCACACCTTGGAATCCCCACCCCTATGACATTCTTAAGAGTTAGGGAACCTAAGACAAAATCAAAACTATTTTCTATATTTAAAATGTCGTTTGATTGTTCTGATGATAAATATCTGATTTGCTTCTTTGATTGATTGAGATATTATATGTGGACATCTTAGCATGTACCACCATAAGGTAATAAATTAGCTATGGTAGGTAGAACATTAATCTGCTTAGCTAATAAATCCTCCAAAGTAACATGATTCGTAATTACTGCCTTGTCTACTACTCTCTCTTACCATATGTATCTAACTCAGATGGTCAATACCAGGAGGGGTGGTGGAATTGATTTACCTCCTAATCGACACACTCGAAGGATATATAGACAACCTCAGCCACAGCCAGGAGATGAATCCTCCTAATCCTCCACCAGGCGGAGTTGATCCACTGATTGCAGCTCAGATGAGGGTGATACAGCAAATGGCGGACACTATGGCCGATATGCGTGCCAGATGCAGCAAGAACACCAGGAGATGCGTCAGGAAAGAGAAGATATACGCCAAGAGTTGCGCTAGGAGAGAGAAGATATGCGCCAGGAGAGAAGGGCGCAACAACAGCAGCTGCAACAACAACTTCAACAACAACAGCAACAGCAACAAGTGCCATTGCCTCCACCACCACCACCAGTTCCACCTCGTGATAAGCACCGGGAATTTATGAGTCATAAGCCCCCGACCTTCGCCAGTTCGCCAGATCCACTTGATGCAGATGATTGGTTGAAGTCAATTGAGAAGATGCTCAACATCGCCCAATGCTCAGACCGGGAGAAAGTTCTTTATGCCTCAGGTCGTCAGACAGGTCCTGCTGCTGACTGGTGGGATTCTTATACTGCTGCCCATGATGCTGCTGATACTATTACTTGGGCAGAGTTCAGTACACAGTTCAGGAACTACCATATTCCAGCTGGTATGATAAAGATCAAGAAGAAGGAGTTTCTGTCATTGAAGCAAGGCAACATGTCGGTCAGCAAGTACAGAGACAAATTTATTCAGCTGTCGAGATATGCTCCGGAGGAAGTTGCTGAGGATGAAAGAAAGCAGGAGCACTTTATTGAAGGACTTAATGGACCCTTGCAGTATGCACTAGTTGCACACACCTTTCCATCATTTCAGAGGCTACTGGATAAGGCTCTTGCTATTGAACACAAGCATGTTCAACTGGGAGATCTGAAGAGGAAGGCTATCTCACAGGGATAGGGTAGCAACAGTGTTCGTCCCCGCTACGTTTCACCACAGGGTACACCGACTCGACCAGGAGGACCACGCCTAGTTCAGTATGTTCCACAGGGGTCTCCACGGACACCTACTCGTCAGGCTACTCCCACTGGCACCCCAACGAGGCCTACAGGACAGAAGACCGGCCCTACATGCTTCAAGTCCAGTCAGATTGGGCACTATGCTAATGCTTGTCCGATGGGAAATTCTGGTACACCAGCTAAGAACAAGCAGCAGACTCCTGGCAAGGGATATTCTATAGCCAGGGTGAATCAAGTCAGTGTTGATGATACTCCTGATGGTGCTGACATCGTACTCGGTATGTTTTACATTAATGCCATTCCTGCAACCATACTATTTGATTCTGGTGCTACACATTCATTCATGTCTGCTCGATATGCCAACACTAATGAGATACCACTGCTAAATATGAGAAAACCAATGATAGTAATTACACCTAAAGGGCCTATTGAGGCGAATCAAATGACACGTAGATTGACATTATCGATTATGGGAAGAGAATTTGGAGCTACTGCTATAATATTAGATGCCAGCAGTATAGATCTGATCCTTGGTATGTCATGGTTAAGGAAGGCAAAGGCCATTATAGCATGCAGTAGAGGTACTATAGAGCTCACTAGTCCTAAAGGAGAAACATTTCAAGTTAATATTGCAGTAACCACCTCATCCAAGCGTGCAATGTTCTTTATACCTGAGGAGTTTGTTGGTGACAACATCTAGGTGGTTAGAGATTTTCCGGATGTCTTTCCAGAGGAGTTACCAGGGATGCCACCAGATAGGGAAGTTGAGTTTGTGATTGATCTTTTACCTGGAACTGCCCCTATTTCTAAGCGACCATACAGGATGGCTGTAGAAGAACTGAAGGAGCTTAAGAAGCAGTTAACTGAGTTACAGGAAGCAGGGTACATTCGTCCGAGTTCCTCACCTTGGGGAGCACCGGTGTTATTTGTACAGAAGAAGGATGGATCGCAACGAATGTGCGTGGACTATAGATCACTTAATGATGTCACGGTAAAGAACAAGTATCCATTACCCCGTATTGAGGATTTGTTTGATCAGATGAGAGGAGCCAGGGTATTCTTGAAGATTGGTCTCCGATCGGGATACCATCAAATGAAGATTAGACCATCAGATATTCCTAAGACGGCTTTCTCAACCCGATATGGATTATACGAGTTTACGGTTATGTCATTTGGATTAACCAATGCACCAGCTTATTTCATGAATTTGATGAATAAGGTGTTTATGGAGTATTTGGACAGATTCGTCATGGTGTTCATCGACGATATTCTTATCTATTCTAAGAATGAAAGTGATCATGAACAACATCTAAGATTGGTGCTACAGAAGCTACGAGATAATCAACTTTATGCCAAGTTTAGCAAGTGCGAGTTTTGGATTGACAAGGTGCCATTCCTTGGGCATATTATTTCTAATGGAGGAATAGCAGTGGATCCTGCTAAAGTGAAGGAGATAATGGAGTGGAGAGTGCCCACTACAGTTACTGAGATTCGGAGTTTCTTGGGACTCGCGGGATATTATCGGAGATTTATTGAAGGGTTCTCTAAGATTGCCAAGCCTATGACATCGCTTTTGGAGAAAGGAAGAGAATTCAAGTGGGATGAGAAATGCCAAGAGAGCTTTAATCAATTGAAGGAGAGATTGATGTCACCACCAGTGTTGGTTATGCCAGATCTGCAGAAAGGATTTGACATTTATTGTGATGCATGTGGCCAAGGATTGGGATGTGTCCTCATGCAAGAAGGACATGTCATCGCCTATGCGTCTCGTCAGCTGCGGAAACATGAATTGAACTACCCCACTCATGACTTAGAGCTGGCAGCAGTTATGCATGCACTTAAGATTTGGAGACACTACATCATGGGAACTAAGTGCCAAGTATACACGGATCATAAGAGCTTGAAGTACATATTCACTCAGAAGGATCTCAACCTTAGGCAACACCGTTGGTTAGAGCTTATTAAAGATTATGATTTGGAGATTCACTATCACCCAGGCAAGGCAAATTTGGTTGCAGATGCCTTGAGTCGGTGAGAGCACCTAGAGGGGGGGTGAATAGGTGATCCTGTAAAAGCTTAAAAACTTATAGCCACAAAAACTTGATTAGGCGTTAGCACAGTAATGCCAAGTGGCTAGAGAGGAGTCTTAACAAAACACAATAACCACAAGAGATCAACACAGAGATGGCACAATGGTTTATCCCGTGGTTCGGCCAAGACCAATGCTTGCCTACTCCACGTTGTGGCGTCCCAACAGACGAGGGTTGCAATCAACCCCTCTCAAGCGGTCCAAAGACCCACTTGAATACCACGGTGTTTTGCTTTGCTTTTATATATCCTGTTTGTGAGGAATCTCCACAACTTGGAGTCTCTCGCCCTTACACTTTGATGATCACAAAGAAGCACGGAGTAAGGGAGGGATGAGCAACTCACACAAGACACAAAGATCACAGCAAATACGCACACACAAGACCCAGACTTGAGCTCAAGACACTATCACGAGTTTCTCACTAGAACGGAGCTCAAATCACTAAGAATGTCGAACAAGTACGCAAGAACGAAGTGTGAGTGATCGATTATGCTCAAGGAATGCTTGGATGTCTTCTCCATGCGCCAAGGGGTTCCTTTTATAGCCCCAAGGCAGCTAGGAGCCATTGAGAGCATTGTAGGAAGGCAATTCTTGCCTTCTGTCGACTGGCGCACTGGACAGTCCGGTGCACCACCGGACACTGTCCGGTGCGGATTTGTTTCCTTATTTGGTGAAGCCGGCCGTTGCAGATCCAGAGCCGTTGGCGCACCGGACACTGTCCGGTGCACACCGGACAGTCCGGTGCACACCGGACAGTCCGGTGCACCAATGTGACCATTGGCTCGGCCACGCGTCACGCGCGGAATCCTCGGCCGACCGTTGCCCCGACTGAACCGTTGGCTCACGGACAGTCCGGTGCCTCACCGGACAGTCCGGTGAATTATAGCCATACGCCGTCGATGGCTTCCCGAGACCGACGAGTTTGCCTGTGAACGGCTCACCGGACAGTCCGGTGCACCACCGGACAGTCCAGTGATTTATACCGTACACCGCCGTTAAAGTCCCGAGAGCAGCGAGTTCGCCAGAGCCAGCCTGGCGCACTGGACACTGTCCGGTGCACCACCGGACACTGTCCGGTGCACCCAGACTGCGCAGACTTTGGCTGAACAAAGCCATCTCTTTTCCAATTTCGATTTCTCCTGTTTCCAGCACTTAGACACAATACATTAGTCCATAAAACAATGTACTAAGTCTAGAAACATACCTTTTGACTTGAATTGCACTTTGTCCACCACTTTGCATAGATTAACACAAAAGCACTTGTGTTGGCACTCAATCACCAAAATACTTAGAAATGGCCCAAGGGCACATTTCCCTTTCAATCTCCCCCTTTTTGGTGATTTATGCCAACACAACATAAAGCAACTAGACCAAGTGCAATATCAATGCAAATGAAAACTCAAAGTTGTTTTGATTCAAATTTGGCATATATGGATCATACTTTGCCACCACTTGGTTTGTTTTTGCAAATCAACCTCAATTTCCTATCTCTAAGTCAAACACACTTGTAGAGACATAAAGAGAGTTGTTCCAATAGAAATTGATCACAGTATCAAAAACTCCCCCTATTTCCCATAATCAACCATTCTCCCCACAAGAGATAAACTTTTGACAAAAAGAGCCAATAAGAGAGTTTTGACAAACCAAAAGCTCTATTCTACTATTTTCAAAATTTCTCAAGTGGTAGCTGATCCATGTATTGCTTTGGCCTTATTTTCTCCCCCTTTGGCATCAAGCACCAAAACGGGATCAATCTTGGCCCTAGAACCCCATTGCAAATCAAACTCAAATTCCTATCTCTAAGTCAAATCCACTTGTAGAGACATAAAGAGAGGTATTCCAAAGGAAATTGATCAAGGATTTCAAAAACTCCCCCTTTTCCCATAATCAACACTTCTCCCCACAAGAGGCCAACTTTTGACAAAAGAGACAATAAAAGAGTTTTGACAAACCAAAAGCTCTAATCTACTATTTTCAAAATTTCTCAAGTGGTAGCGGATCCATCTATTGCTTTGGCCTTTATTTTCTCCCCCTTGGCATCAAGCACCAAAACAGGATCAATCTTGGCCCTGGAACCCCATTGCCTCACCAAAGTCTTCAAATAAGAATACAAAGGCAATAAGAGTACATGAGATGAACTTGGAATAAGTTACCCTCTCATCGGAGTGCAGTGGAAGTCTTTCATGGTCCAAGTCCACCTTTTCCCTTTCAAACCTCCTTTGAGACTAAATTAAGAACACTCAAACACATGGTTAGTCTCAAAGGGTCAAGTTGTAGCACATCTCCCCCTAAATATGTGCATCACTTGCAAATGGACTTGTGAGGTCTGGGAAGTACTTGTACAACTTGAGCACCATAAGTAAACAACAATATGCATAAGGAACATGATCAAAGGCATAAACACATGTATGCTATAAATCAATCCAAGTTCCGCGAATCTAAGACATTTAGCTCACTACGCAGCCTGCAAAAGGTCTTCTCATCTAGAGGCTTGGTAAAGATATCGGCTAGCTGGTTCTCGGTGCTAACATAAAACACTTCGATATCTCCCTTTTGCTGGTGGTCTCTCAAAAAGTGATGCCGGATGTCAATGTGCTTTGTGCGGCTGTGCTCAACAGGATTTTCCGCTATTCGGATAGCACTCTCATTATCACATAGGAGTGGGACTTTGCTCAGATTGTAGCCAAAGTCCCAGAGGGTTTGCCTCATCCAAAGTAGTTGCGCGCAACACTGTCCTGCGGCAACATACTCGGCCTCAGCGGTGGATAGGGCAACAGAAGTTTGTTTCTTAGAGTTCCATGACACCAGGGACCTTTCTAAGAATTGGCACGTCCCTGATGTACTCTTCCTATCGACCTTACATCCAGCATAGTCGGAGTCTGAATATCCAATCAAGTCAAAGTTAGACCCCTTTGGATACCAGATCCCGAAGCAAGGCGTAGCGACTAAATATCTAAGAATTCGCTTCATGGCCACTAAGTGACACTCCCTTGGATCGGATTGAAATCTAGCACACATGCATACGCTAAGCATAATATCCGGTCGACTAGCACATAAATAAAGTAAAGACCCTATCATGGACCGGTATGCTTTTTGATCAACGGACTTACCTCGTTTGTTGAGGTCGGTGTGTCCGTCGGTTCCCATCGGCGTCTTTGCGGGCTTGGCGTCCTTCATCCCAAACCGCTTTAGCAAGTCTTGCGTGTACTTCGTTTGGGAGATGAAGGTGCCATCCTTGAGTTGCTTCACTTGGAACCCAAGAAAGTAGTTCAACTCGCCCATCATCGACATCTCGAATTTCTGCGTCATCACCCTGCTAAACTCTTCACAAGACTTTTGGTTAGTAGAACCAAATATTATGTCATCGACATAAATTTGGCACACAAAAAGATCACCATCGCAAGTCTTAGTGAAAAGAGTTGGATCGGCTTTCCCAACCTTGAAAGCATTAGCAATTAAAAAGTCTCTAAGGCATTCATACCATGCTCTTGGGGCTTGCTTAAGTCCATAGAGCGCCTTAGAGAGCTTACACACGTGGTCGGGGTACCGTTCATCCTCGAAGCCAGGGGGTTGCTCTACGTACACCTCCTCCTTGATCGGCCCGTTGAGGAAAGCGCTCTTCACATCCATTTGGAACAACCTGAAAGAATGGTGAGCGGCATATGCTAGCAAAATACGAATTGATTCTAGCCTAGCCACAGGAGCGAAAGTCTCCTCAAAGTCCAAACCTGCGACTTGGGCATAACCTTTTGCCACAAGTCGAGCCTTGTTCCTCGTCACCACCCCGTGCTCGTCCTGTTTGTTTCGGAACACCCACTTGGTTCCCACAACATTTTGCTTGGGACGAGGCACCAGTGTCCAAACTTCACTCCTCTTGAAGTTATTGAGCTCTTCCTGCATGGCCAACACCTAGTCCGGATCTAGCAAGGCCTCTTCTACCCTGAAAGGCTCAATAGAAGAGACAAAAGAGTAATGCTCACAAAAATTCACCAATCTAGAGCGAGTAGTTACTCCCTTGCTAATATCACCCAAAATTTGGTCGACGGGATGATTCCTTTGAATCGTCGCTCGAACTTGGGCTGGAGGTGCCTGAGGTGCTTCTTCCTCTTCAACTTGGACATCCTATGCTCCCCCTTGATCATGCGCCTCCACTTGAGGTACCTGTTCGTCATCTTGAGTTGGGGGATTCACCATCGTTGAGGAAGAGGGTTGATCTTGCTCTTTTTGTTCCCGAGGCCGCACATCTCCAATCGCCATGGTGCGTATCGCGGCCGTTGGAACGTCTTCTTCATCTACATCATCAAGATCAACAACTTGCTCTCTTGGAGAGCCATTAGTCTCATCAAATACAACGTCGCTAGAGACTTCAACCAAACCCGATGATTTGTTGAAGACTCTATACGCCTTTGTATTTGAGTCATAACCTAACAAAAACCCTTCTACAACTTTGGGAGCAAATTTGGAATTCCTACCCTTCTTCACTAGAATGTAGCATTTACTCCCAAAAACTCGGAAATACGAAACATTGGGTTTGTTACCAGTTAGAAGCTCATACGAAGTCTTCTTGAGGAGGCGATGAAGATACACCCGGTTGATGGCGTGACAAGCCGTGTTCACGGCTTCCGTCCAAAAGCACTCGGGAGTCTTGAACTCTCCAAGCATCGTCCTCGCCATATCGATGAGCGTTATGTTCTTCCTCTCTACCACACCATTTTGCTGTGGTGTGTAGGGAGCGGAGAACTTGTGCTTGATCCCTTCCTCCTCAAGATACTCCTCCACTTGAAGGTTCTTGAATTCTGACCCGTTGTCGCTCCTTATCTTCTTCACCTTGAGCTCAAACTCATTTTGAGCTCTCCTGAGGAAGCGCTTGAGGGTCCCTTGGGTTTCAGATTTATCCTGCAAAAAGAATACCCAAGTGAAGCGGGAAAAATCATCAACTATAACAAGACCATACTTACTTCCTCCTATGCTTAGATAGGCGACGGGTCCGAAGAGGTCCATATGCAGCAGCTCCAGGGGTCTTGACGTAGTCATCACGTTCTTGATGTGATGAGCACTTCCCACTTGTTTACCTGCTTGACAAACTGCACAAGGTCTATCTTTTTCGAAATGCACGTTAGTTAGACCTATCACGTGTTCTCCCTTTAAAAGCTTGTGAAGGTTCTTCATCCCCACATGTGCTAAACGGCGATGCCACAGCCAGCCCATGCAAGTCTTAGCAATTAAGCATGCATCTAGACCGACCTCCTCTTTTGCAAAATCAACTAAATAAAGTTTGCCATCTAGTACACCCTTAATAGCTAGTGAACCATCACACCTTCTAAAGACAGACACATCTACATTTGTGAATAAACAATTATATCCCATTTTACAAAGTTGACTAACGGATAACAGATTATATCCAAGCGACTCAACTAAAAACACATTAGAAATAGAGTGCTCGGATGAAATAGCAATCTTCCCTAACCCTTTTACCTTGCCTTGGTTCCCATCACCGAATATGATTGAATCTTGGGAATCCTTGTTCTTGACGTAGGAGGTGAACATCTTATTCTCCCCCGTCATGTGGTTTGTGCATCCGCTGTCGATAATCCAGCTTGAACCCCCGGATGCATAAACCTGCAAGGCAAATTTAGGCTTGGGTCTTAGGTACCCAACTCATGTTGGGTCCTACAAGGTTAGTTACAATAGTCTTAGGGACCCAAATGCAAGTTTTGTCTCCCTTACATTTGGCCCCTAATTTCTTAGCAATTATCTTCTTACCCTTTCTACAAATAGCAAAGGGAGCATTGCAAGCATAATAAATTGTAGAGGGTTCATTCATTACTTTCTTAGGAACATGAACAACATTTTTTCTAGGCATGACATTTTTCCTAGCAACATTTCTATCATGCATAATAGAAGAACTAGAAGCAACCATGGCATGGGAATCAAAAGCACCATAACTTCTAAAATCATTCCTAGAATGTCTCCTATCATGGTATAAGAAAGCATGGTTCTTTTGAATACTATTTGCCATAGGGGCCTTCCCTTTCTCCTTGATGGAGATGGGAGCCTTATGGCTTGTTAAGTTCTTGGCTTCCCTCTTGAAGCCAAGTCCATCCTTAATTGAGGGGTGTCTACCAATCGTGTAGGCATCCCTTGCAAATTTTAACTTATCAAATTCACTCTTGCTAGTCTTAAGTTGGGCATTAAGACTAGCTAGTTCATCATTTAACTTTGCAATAGACACTAGGTGTTCACTACAAGCATCAACATTAAAATCTTTACACCTAGTGCAAATCACAACATGTTCTACACAAGAGTTAGATCTATTTGCTACTTCTAGTTTAGCATTTAAATCATTGTTAACATCTTTTAAACTAGAAATTGTCTCATGGCAAGTAGATAGTTCACAAGAAAGCATTTCATTCCTCTTGATTTCTAAAGCAAGGGATTTTTGAGCCTCTACAAACTTATCATGTTCTTCATATAAAAGATCCTCTTGCTTCTCTAATAATCTATTCTTATCATTCAAGGCATCAATTAATTCGTTAATCTTATTAACCTTGGTTCTATCTAGACCCTTGAATAAACAAGAATAATCTATTTCATCATCATCACTAGACTCATCCTCACTTGAAGAAGCATAAGTAGTATTGTCTCGAGTACATACCTTCTTCTCCTTCGCCATGGGGCATGTGTGACGCTCGTTGGGGAAGAGGGATGACTTGTTGAAGGCGGTGGCAGCGAGTTCTTCATTGTCGGAGTCGGATGACGAACAATCCGAGTCCCATTCCTTGCCAAGGTGTGCCTCGCCCTTAGCCTTCTTGTATGCCTTCTTCTTCTCCCTCTTGTTCCCTTGTTCCTGGTCACTATCATTATCGGGGTAGTTAGCGATAAAATGACCAATCTTACCACATTTGAAGCATGAATGCTTCCCCTTTGTCTTGGTCTTGCTTGGCTGCCCCTTGCGACCCTTTAGCGCCGTCTTGAAGCGCTTGATGATGAGGGCCATCTCTTCATCATTGAGCCCTGCCGCCTCAACTTGCGCCACCTTGCTAGGTAGCGCCTCCTTGCTTCTCGTTGCCTTGAGAGCAATGGGTTGAGGCTCATTGATTGGACCATTCAACGCGTCGTCCACGTATCTCGCCTCCTTGATCATCATTCGCCCGCTTACGAACTTCCCAAGAACTTCTTCGAGCGACATCTTTGTGTACCTAGGATTTTCACGAATATTGTTCACTAGATGTGGATCAAGTACAGTAAAGGACCTTAGCATTAGGCGAACGACGTTGTGGTTCGTCCATCGCGTGCTTCCTTAGCTCCTTATTTTGTTAGCAAGGGTCTTGAGCCGGTTGTACGTTTGGGTTGGCTCCTCGCCCCTTATCATCGCGAATCTCCTGAGTTCGCCTTCCACCAACTCCATTTTGGTGAGCATAGTGACGTCGTTCCCCTCATGTGAGATCCTGAGGGTGTCCCAGATCTACTTGGCATTGTCCAAGCCGCTCACCTTATTGTACTCTTCCCTGCACAAAGATGCTAAAAGGACAGTAGTAGCTTGTGCATTTTTATGAATTTGTTCATTTATAAACATGGGACTATCCGAGCTATCAAATTTCATTCCACTCTCTACAATCTCCCATATGCTTGGATGGAGAGAGAACAAGTGACTACGCATTTTGTGACTCCAAAATCCGTAGTCCTCCCCATCAAAGTGTGGAGGTTTGCCAAGAGGAATGGAAAGCAAATGTGTATTTGAGCTATGCGGAATACGCGAATAATCGAAAGAGAAGTTTGAGTTAACCATCTTTCTTTTGTCGTAGTCGTTGTCGTCGTTGTCCTTTTGGGAAGAAGTAGACTCGTCGCTGTCGTCGTAGTAGACAATCTCCTTGATGCGTCTTGTCTTCTTCTTCTTCTCGTCTTTTCGTTTGTGGCCCGAGCCTGAGTCGGTAGGCTTGTCCTCCTTTGGCTCATTGACAAAGGACTCCTCCTTTTCATTGATCACGATTCCCTTCCCCTTAGGATCCATCTCTTCGGGTGATTAGTCCCTTTCTTGAAGAGAACGGCTCCGATACCAATTGAGAGCACCTAGAGGGGGTGAATAGGTGATCCTGTAAAAGCTTAAAAACTTATAGCCACAAAAACTTGATTAGGCGTTAGCACAGTAATGCCAAGTGGCTAGAGAGGAGTCTTAACAAAACACAATAACCACAAGAGATCAACACAGAGATGGCACAGTGGTTTATCCCGTGGTTCGGCCAAGACCAACGCTTGCCTACTCCACGTTGTGGTGTCCCAATGGATGAGGGTTGCAATCAACCCCTCTCAAGCGGTCCAAAGACCCACTTGAATACCACGGTGTTTTGCTTTGCTTTTATATATCCCATTTGCGAGGAATCTCCACAACTTGGAGTCTCTCGCCCTTACACTTTGATGATCACAAAGAAGCACGGAGTAAGGGAGGGATGAGCAACTCACACAAGACACAAAGATCACAGCAAATACGCACACACAAGACCCAGACTTGAGCTCAAGACACTATCACGAGTTTCTCACTAGAACAGAGCTCAAATCACTAAGAATGTCGAACAAGTATGCAAGAACGAAGTGTGAGTGATCAATTATGCTCAAGGAATGCTAGGATGTCTTCTCCATGCGCCAAGGGGTCCCTTTTATAGCCCCAAGGCAGCTAGGAGTCGTTGAGAGCATTGTAGGAAGGCAATTCTTGCCTTCTGTCGACTGCACCACCGGACACTGTTCGGTGCGGATTTGTTTCCTTATTTGGCGAAGCCGACCGTTGCAGATCCAGAGCCGTTGGCGCACCGGACACTGTCCGGTGCACACCGGATAGTCCGGTGCACCAATGTGACCGTTGGCTCGGCCACGCGTCATGCGCGGAATCCTCGGCCGACCGTTGCCCTGACTGACCGTTGGCTCACCGGACAGTCCAGTGCCTCACCAGACAGTCCGGTGAATTATAGCCGTACACCGTTGATGGCTTCCCGAGACCGATGAGTTCGCCTGTGAACGGCTCACCGGACAGTCCGGTGCACCACCGGACAGTCCGGTGATTTATACCGTACACCACCGTCTAAGTCCCGAGAGCAGCGAGTTCGCCAGAGCCAGCCTGGCGCACCGGACACTGTCCGGTGCACCACCGGACAGTCCGGTGCACCCAGACTGTGCAGACTTTGGCTGAACAAAACCATCTCTTTTCCAATTTGATTTCTCCTGTTTCCAGCACTTAGACACAATACATTAGTCCATAAAACAATGTACTAAGTCTAGAAACATACCTTTTGACTTGAATTGCACTTTGTCCACCACTTTGCATAGATTAACACAAAAGCACTTGTGTTGGCACTCAATCACCAAAATACTTAGAAATGGCCAAAGGGCACATTTCCCTTTCAGTCGGAAGGAGCATGTTCACTCCGCTTTCGTTGTCCAGCTACCTGATGAATTAGCAAAAGATTTTGAGAGGCTCAACCTGGGAATTGTTACACATACGGAAGGAGTTACCATTGAATTGGAACCTACCTTGGAGCAAGAAATTCGTAAAGGTCAGGTTGGTGATGCTAAGATTCAGGAGATCAAAGATCTGATAACAGAGGGTAGAGGCCCGGAATTCACAGAGGATGAGCAAGGTACTATATGGTTCAAGAATCGGATCTGTGTTCCCGATATAGATAGTCTTCGGGAAACCATATTGAAGGAGGCACATGATTCAGTTTATTCTATCCATCCTGGGAGTACTAAGATGTATCAGGATTTGAAGCAAAAGTATTGGTGGTATGGATTGAAGAGAGATGTGGCTGCACATGTGGCTATGTGCGATGTGTGCCAAAGAGTTAAGGCTGAACACCAGAGGCCAGCCGGACTATTGCATCCACTGAAGATACCTGAGTGGAAATGGGAAGAGATTGGCATGGACTTCATTGTTGGATTACCCCGCACGTCTGCTGGGTATGATTCTATATGGGTGATTGTGGACAGGCTAACTAAAGTAGCCCACTTTATTCCAGTGAAGACCACGTATTCAGGAGCCAAGTTAGCAGAGTTGTACATGGCACGGATTGTCTGCTTGCATGGTGTGCCAAAGAAGATTGTGTCAGACCGGGGGTCACAGTTTACCTCTCGATATTGGAAGAAGTTGCACGAGTCCTTGGATACCAGATTGAATTTTAGTTCGGCTTACCATCCACAGACTGATGGGCAGACAGAGAGGACTACCAAGTGCTGGAAGATATGTTAAGAGCTTGTGCCCTTAAGCATGGTGGTAATTGGGATAAGAGTTTGCCTTATGTGAAGTTCTCATATAATAATAGCTATCAGGCCAGTTTGAAGATGTCACCGTTTGAGGCTTTGTATGGCAGAAAGTGCAGGACTCCACTGTATTGGGATCAAACTGGAGAAAGGCAGTTGTTTGGGCCTGAGATTATACAAGAAGCAGAGGAACAAGTTCAGCAAATAAGGGAGAATTTGAGAACTGCACAATCAAGGCAGAAAAGCTATGCTGATACCCAGAGAAGGCTGCTCGAGTTTAAGGAGGGAGATTATGTCTATTTGAAGGTGTCACCACTCAGGGGTATGAGAAGATTTAAAGTCAAGGGAAAGTTGTCCCCTCGCTTTATTGGACCCTTCTTAATCTTAAAGCGAGTGGGAGAAGTGGCATATCAACTGGACTTACCGGATCATCTTGCGGATGTTCATGATGTCTTTCATGTATCTCAGCTAAAGAAATGTCTCAGGGTGCCTGAAGAACAGTTACCAATGGAGGACCTTAGTGTTCAGGATGATCTAACTTATGCTGAGTACCCCATAAAGATTCTGGATACACTGACTCGTGTAACGAGGAATAAGGTTATAAAGATGTGCAAAGTGCAATGGAGTCACCATGGTGAAGACGAAGCAACTTGGGAGAGAGAAAAAGAGCTTCACATAGATTTTTCCATCGTTTCCCTAGTCCTTCCTAAATCTCGAGGACGAGATTCTTTTTAGGGGGGGTAGGATTTGTAATATCCAATTTGTAAGAGATAATATAAAATGAGGAAAAATATATTTCCTATAACTTTATGTGTGTGTTATATCTATTTACTATCACATGAGAATGAACACCGTCAAAAAGGAGTAAATGACCAAAAACACCTAAATAAATCTTGCATCATGTTGGAGTTTATTTGACTGTGCATTTGTGGATAATAAAATAATAGTAATAATAATAAAAGTGTCAAATAACAATATATTAAGGGGGTCCATAGAATTTAAACCCTAAATTGAAATCAAGCCTTGAAAGTGGAGAAGAGGAAAGAGAGATATTATATTAAAAAAATACAAAATAAATTTCATACATGAAATGAAATCAGGTAAGTGCAGATTACGTGTTTAATTGAGAAAAATAAATATACAACAACATTTGAATTCAATTCCAAATTTTTAAATCAAAAGCGAAGGGAATAGAAAAGAAAGGAAGAAATTAAAAGAAAAGAGTTACTGTGCGCTTGGGCCGTTTTCCCTCACTTCGGCCCACCTAACCTCCCCTTTTACTCCGCGCGGCCCAACTAACCCATTGGCGCCGACATGCAGGACCGGGGCGTCAGCTGGTATATCGCGCTTACGCTAGACGTCTCACTGATTTGTGGGCCCGCGTGACTTGGCAACTCCCTGGGGTACGCGGTCACCCAGGCGAGTCGGGTCCACCTGTCATCATGTTGCCCACCGTCCTTAACATCCTACGCGACCCGCGCGGCGAATCTTCCGGGTTGAGCTCGCCGCCCCTTTTCTGGAATGATTGGACCACGTTGCCGAATCCGCACGACCGGGTGCTACATACGAACCTCCTCTCCCTACGCGACCCTCTCTCACCCACAATCGCATCCACCAAGTCCCCCACCGAGCACCACACCCTCAGCTGGCGGCCGCCAACGTCGGACTGCCTTTTCACCACCGTTTGAAGGCAATTGGACGCCGTGGGACAACCACCTCGGTGTGGCGGAGATGTACACCACCTTGGCGTGCATGAATTGGGTCTGCGGTGGCCGTAATTGCTCACCGTAGTAAGAATTTCCGCCACGGGATACACCACATCTTGCCAGCGACCGCACCGCCGCCATCTCGGGTAAGCCTACATCCGACCGTTTCGTCGTTGTCTGCGCATTTCTCGATACCAATCCGTGTTGGAAATAAGGTCTGAGACAGCCGTAATCGCCTCGCCGGAGAAACCTTGGCCGTGGGGTTGCGCCGCCGCCCTGGGCAAGGTCACGGGGTTGGGGATGGTGTCTTCATCGTCCATCTCGGAATGTGTGGCTAGGATTAAATTTTAACGTACCCTTTCACGCATGTGATCCCGACCGTGCGATCCGATCGGACGGAACGGGTGGAGTCCGGAGTCTGTAAAATCCACGCCGTAGATTTTTGATCTGACGATTAGGGTAGCGTACCGATTCAGGATGAAGATAGACTGATCTGGGCCGTCCAGATCTAATCCAACGGCTCAAAATGCACGATACCCCTTCGCGACCGATCAATTGCAAAAGAGCCCCTGTTCTTTTTGTAAATGAACCCACTGTCCACTTAGCTAGGTTCTGAGTCTCGGGAATTCTTCTGAATAACCCCTGCGCTTCCTGGAATTCGAAGCCCAGTCCAGAGAGCATATAAAATAGGTAAATAAATACAGAAATTGATTTTTAATATAAAAAGAATTCCTAAAACTTGTTTATTGCATAGAAAATTCATTTTAGCTCCAAATTGAGCCATTCCAATTTCTAAAATTTTGTAATAATATTCTCTATCATTTAGTGTCTCTGTTTGGACATGAAAACAGTAAAAAAATTAATTCATCATTTAATCCTATTTTAAGCATATTAAACCTTAGGAAATTCATAACTTAAAATCTATAACTCCAAAATTAATAATTCCAGTTCCTGTGATCTTATTTTAATGTCTAGATTTTTACTGTATATTTTATTTGCATGTTTGATGTGGTGTTAATTTATGCTATACTATGTATGTATTGTGTTGATGCTAGTAGACGAGCAAGCCACTGTGGATTCTGAGGTTCAGCAAGTAGAAGTAGCTGAGCATGAGCTCATTGAAGGCAAGTTGTGCCCTTGATCACTTACTTTTCCTAGCCATGTTCTTATTAATTATAATGATCTGCATAGGTTAATTTTGATGGGATCCTTTAGGTTACCCCAGTTTTGGTTATCTTTATACCTTGTTCACCACTGAAATATTTTTTGGGTAATACCTGCTATTGCTTTATGTGGATTGGGTATGGAGATACAATATTCATGATTACTCTTTTATTATCTTTTTATTACTGTTCATGTTAAGATCATTAAATTAATGGGAATATGGAGCGACCACCCAGGAAAACAGTGCTACCACAAGGGTTTAATGGGACGCCCTGGGCTGATTAACTAGGAAAGCTAGTGGAGGTCTTCCTTACCCGAAAGGGGCAAGGGCAGTAGGGGAGTGGTCAGTGTAGGGAGGTCCTTGGGTTGATTTTGCTGCGATGGCGGTCAGGCGAGGGATTCCTGCACTAGAGCTTCCTATAAACTGTAGCAGGATTTCTGAAGCTAGTGGAACTTTGTAAAGGCCTCGTAGCGTTACCCTGCCTCGCCTCCTCGGTAGAGGTGTATGGGATTGGCCGTCTCTTGGCAGATGGGTAACATGACTTGTGGGTAAAGATGCACAACCTCTGCAGAGTGTAAACTGGTATACTAGCCGTGCTCACGGTCATGAGCGGCTCGGACCCTCACATGATTAATTATGGAACTTAAATTTAATTTGACATTTGCATCGCATTTGGGATTATTTTATTATTACTGTTCTTTATTACTATTAAGGTTTGGTATTTACTTACACTTAGTAATTGCTAATAAAATTCGGACCAACTTATAAAAGCAATGCTCAGCTTCAGCCTTTATTTCATAGATCAGCCTTACACTTCATGAACTCCCACCTTTGGTGAGTTCATGCCACATTATTCCCCACGACTTGTTGAGCTATGAACGTATGTGAGCTCACTCTTGCTGTCTCACACCCCCCCACAGGAGAAGAGCAGGTGGTCGAAGAGGAGCCGCCTAACACTGAGGCATTCGACTTGATCTAGGTGGCGTTTCTCAGTTGACATTGGCACCAACGATCCTTAGTTCGTTTTATATTTATTCTTTTATTTTGTAATAAGTCTTCTGCTATGTAATAAATACTCTGATGTATCGCGACATTTATCTCTATACGCTCTGTTATTATATATGTTGTCTTCTTGGCGCATGTATGAGATGCACCCGGATTTGTCCCTTGAATCCGGGTGTGACACCACTTAAGCAAACCATTGGTAGATCATCGGATCTCGATTTATTTCCATCTTCAAGTTCAATTATCATGTGAGGAGTCCATGCTGCTCATAACCGTGAGCACGGCTGATATATCAGTTTTACACTCTACAGAGGTGGCGTATCTTTACCCATGAGTCGCGATTCCCTTCTAGCCCAGGTTAGCTAGACCCGTATTCACTTCCGAGGTGAATGGCCAGGGTCTCACTATGAGGCTTCTCCCTAGAGTCCTCATTACGTAAATGCTAGAAATGGTCAAACTGCATAAAGCACACCTAACGTAACCAACTTATACACCAGTCTGCAGGGTATAGCTTTGGGAACTATGCCTGTATCCAATCTGCTTGAGCCAGAATATAAGCGCTTGCCAGATGCCCCCGTTCCGGTCGACCACGACCAGCACCCAACATAAGACTTCCCTAGTTATTTAGTCAAGACCAGAGCCATGATAGTTCTCATGGTAGCACTGTTTTCTCGGGTGGTCACTCCATGTTCCAATTAATATGCAATAATCTTGTTTAACCATCGGGTTAACAACAATAATGAAAACTTACCATTTGGAACATTAGTATCATACAGGAGTGACTGCATAAAGTTAAGTTGTAGCAATAGCATAGCTACGAAGGTAAAGTATAATTCCCAGGTTTGAGCAAGGAATAAGGTTGGAAAGGTTATCTAAATAGGTAACCTGTCAAATTATGCATATATATCCAAAAGAATAAACTTTATTAAATGTATTATTTGGGATCAAACAGAGTATGCAGAGGGAGAAGTCCACTTGCCTTGCTTATTGAAAACTTGAGGTTCTTCCACGAATCGGAATAGATCTTGATTTTTAACTACTAGATCAACCACTGAATATCACACAAACAAACAAGAAGAACAAACACCACTCAATAACATAAAACATTCATCATACGTAAAGCTAAAAGAAAATCATAACAAAATATCATTTACTTTTCAAAAACATCACGAACAATAGTTATAACAAGAAGGCGCTCTTTTGAAAAAAGGTTTGGTTCATATTTTATAAAACAAGACCTAAGCTTGAAAATATCTTAATTATAAATATACAAATATTAGGTCTACCATATTAATCTTTTATTAAAGCCATATTGGTATGTCTAAGACTAAGGGTTCATAAGATGATAAATCACATTATAACTTTATTAAACCTTTTTAACCTTTTAAAAAAAGATATATATTATATATGTAAGGTTATGTGTTCACAAGATTATAACTTATACTATTATTAAGAAGGCTATATTCAAGGTCAAAATATAAACTAACATTTTAATTATGTAAAGAACACAAACACTAATTTATTTTTATTTTGTCCTTTAGGAAAAACTAAGTGATATACATAATATGGACTAAATGTGATGATTAATCAAACCTATGTAACTAGTTATGAACAAATTGAGATATAAGATTAATTAATAAATTCTGAGAAAGGCTAATTAATTAATTAATTAATTAAATAATTATCTTTTATTTTTAAATTAGGAACAAATGATCTAGTTCATTACTAAATAAATTATGTTTCAACAATATATAAACTATCCTTTTCTTTATCCTTATGAAAATATGAGCACTCAATTAAGTCATTTAACATTTTTGATTATAAGTCAAGTTAATTTTGTAAGGCATATTACGTATAATTATGAGAACTCGAATATAAAACTACTTCAAGCGAAAAGGTAATTATATTTTATTTTGATTGAGAAACATATGGTCTACTTTTATTTTAAATTTCTATTTAAGAAAGCTATACTTGAACATTATTAAATTATGAAAACATGATATGTATTGAAAAAGTCACTTTAATATTTTTTGAATAACAACTATAATTCAAATTAAACTATGAAATCACGTGAGCTATTAGAAACACTAATTAAAATTCTTATGACATAATTATGAAACTAACAAGACCATTTCTATTTAATTGGGTTCCTAATATACATTTTATACTATAATAGGGACCTACAAATAAATAAAGATAGACTAGAAGGTACAGCTAATAAATTTACATTTTTGTATACATACGTCATTATAAATAATTATCTCTTATTTTCTTTGTTATAAAAGCATAAGGCTATAATTTTCTAATTTGGAAACTACGTACATATAAATCGAGATTGTACAGAACAAGGTTCTAATTGGTTTACAAGAACATGTGAATTATTGTAAACAATAGAATAAAGTATTTTGCATAAACTTATGAAATTAACAACACCGTTATCAAATTATTTTCACTCTAAATAATTATTTTATTAAACACAAATTATCGCAGGTGCTAAATAACTGTAGCCGGTAGGGGTCAGTTCACAAAATGTTGTCTTCTACCTTTGGTCGTCACAGAGCAGAGACGGCTGGGCACCGGCGATGGGGCTTCATCGAGGTCGATGGCAACAAACAGACGACGACCGACGAACATGGGCAGACGACATCATGGCGTAGAACAACGACAAGTGCGACAGCAGCAGTGGCGAGTATGCCATGGCAACGACGGGACACTCGGCGAGGTGTGGCGTGACAACGGCTCAAGCTCCGGTGATGGTGCGGTAGCAGCAGAGTGTAGCACGACGACGATGTGGATAACATGTGCGCGAGTGACGAATGATGATGAGGGCAGCAGCTTCGGCGGAGACGAAGGCGAGGAGGCTGCGTGAGCAGAGCAACATGTTGGTGTCGTGGTGGTGAACTCCGGTGAGGTCGATGCGCAGAACAGAGACCAGCAAGGCAGCTGCGTGAATAGAGTTCAACGCAGGAAGATCTCGATAGCGCAGGGGAGGGAGCTCTGAATCATGGCGCAGTGAACTGGCGAGGGCGAGGCACAGTGCAGCAGCAAGGAGAGGCGAGCTGGGGAGGGCGAGGCACGGTGCAGCAGCAAGGAGAGGCGAGCTCGGGCCATCCATTTATAGCCGAGGATGGGAAGCTGGGAGGCCGCCGGTGGAGAAGCAATGGTGTCTGCCATTAACTTAGAGAAACAGTCGTCTTGAAGCTCCATTACTCGAGTGACGAACGGACGCACAGCTGGGTTCGCACTAGCAGAGGATGGCGTAATGAGAAGACGAACAGGAAGTGATGTTTTTGTTGTTGGCGAGGGAAAGGGGCTGTTGGGTTTTATAGAGACCGGAGGAGAGGAGATTAGCTGGATTAAAGCGGATTTGATGACAATTGATGCTCTCTTGAATTTACGGAGGAAACTAAAACTGTGATGGCGATTAAAGACGGAAGGAATGGCTCAAGAAATGCAGGGCGCTGGAACTGTTGGGCTACTACCGCGCTGCCATGAGCGAGCACCAGCTGTGTGCGCGTCGTGTTGCGGTGGCTGGCGGCAGCGGCTTGCTTTTCTGGTCCTGCCTATGACTGAGAGAAACACTGAGGAGGAAGAGGGTATATGCTAGGGGACCCAGACATCAATGAAAGGGGAGAGGAAGCGCGGGCTCATCATGACGGGTAAGTACGTCGAGCATGCACTAGTCTGTGTGTGTGCGAGTTGTGTGAGTTTTTTTTTCTTTTTTTTTATTACAAGAATTTTTTTTGGTATGACAAGCGTGTGTTATATTTTTTATTTAATTATTTTTAGTACATGAATATATATGTATTATAATAAATTTGGAAATGATAGTTTATAAATAAAAATGCCCAAAAGGATAAATAGTTTTAGACAAAAATTCTAATCTAATTGGGCCTGGTAAATGAGAATAAAATCTTTGCAATGTATTAACAAACAAACAAAAAAATTATTCTCTGGTAATGAATGCATCAAACAATTGACAAAATTTTATCTAATCAAGAAATTGTTAAATTTATTTTTATCACCATCATTATTTGAAAATGTAAATATTTATTCTTTCTATTAGAAATTAATAATTCAAACTGAGTTTTTTTTCAATTGATAAATTTAGGGTGTTAGAAAATCTACCCCTCTAAAAAGAATCTCGTCCTCGAGATTAGAGAAGGCTAGCAAGAAAACAAAGATGATACAAGATTATTTGTAGGTTTTTTTGGTTCACAACGGACTCTTCTGAACTTAAGGAACTTATTGTTTCTTATTTCGACAATGTGTACTATTAGGTGACCTTCATCATTGAACTTATAAACTGGTTAGTCTTCTGAATTATTGATTGGGTCTTGCTTGGTAGCTTTCTTCTTTAGCCGGTCTAGACGCTTCTTGGGGCATTCGCGAATAATACGTCCTTCGTTTTTGCAGTAGTAGCAAGCACCTCTTGCTTTGAGTTCTTTGCGAGTCAACTTTGCTTGACCAACAGGGGATGAGGGTTGATTGGGTGTCTGTATCTCATATAGCTGAGCCTGACTTGATTCTTCTGTTTGGGTATCCATGTGTTTCGTGGCTTTTGCTTGTGGTTGGGGTGGACTAATCATGTATCCAAACATTTTTCTATTCCTTTTGTTGTTCTGCATTCCATTTATCAAATATCTCTGTGATTCATTTTTCTCGTTCATAGTTGTTAAGGTAGGAATGTTGGCATCATTTACTTCATTTCCATTAGGGTTCATCATCTAGTCAGGGGGTAAAAGAGTTAATGAGACAGACTGCATAAGAGGCTTGCATGACATTAAGATAAAGAGCTAACACAATATTTTGATTTCCAATATAAGATTAGTTAAGGATGATTTCTGATTCCGCCTAGCTTCATCATACTACAAGAGTGTACAAGTGTTATAATCCTTAACAGAGATCTTTTGAACTTTATAGATTTCAGAGCATGATATCCAAATCATCTTTCTGATCCAACAGTATCTCTTTGAGCATAAATTGAGAGAAAGACTTGAGCGAGACTTTAGTGCAATTAGAATAGAGCATCACATTGTTTGCATATAACAGATGACACCACACTTTATTCTCTTTATAAAGAGGCAAAACACAATAGGTGCGAAAGATTCTCCAAATTTATTCATGTATCACTTAGCACAATTACAAATCCTCCAAGAGAGTAACCTTTTGATTTTTTCCGTGAGACATACTCCTTCTAGCTAATTGATATATTATACTTCTTTGTCAGATGCACCAATCAGAGCTGGAGATCGATTGTCTTCAACTACTATTCTTTCTCCAGATGGGGTTTCCAAACACATGGTTCTCTCAGTATGTTGGATTACTGCCTTAGTTCTTTGTAACCAATTATTTCCAAGAATCACATCCTTTCCCATTGTTTCTATCACTATAAGATCAGCTAGAAAATCTATCCCATTGATTTTAACACTTACATTTGGACATATGTAGTTTACTAACATTTTTCTTTCAGGTGCACTGATGGTCTTCCTTGATCTTAAGGGACACTTAAAGATACCATACTTTGTTGCAAACTGGGCACTGATAAAATAATGTGTTGTACGAGGATCATACAACACGGTGGCGGTAGTTGTGCGAATGACTAGTGTTCCAAAAATTACTGCATTATTATACGGAATAGTTTCTGTCACTGCATAACTTATACTTCCTATGGACTTTTTCTGTTGTTTATTCTTTGTTGATGCATGAGTCTGAGGGTGTTGTCTTTTCTTTTGGACCTTATTGATCTCCACATCTTTCTTAGGACAACTATTAACAAGATGGCCGGTATCACCACAGCCAAAGCAAGCGTGATTTGATGAGTTATATGGTGGAGTTGTCTTTATGTTGTTGGTAAAAGTTTCTATGTATTTTTGTTCATATTCCATGTCTGAAGACTGAGATAGCTTCATCTCGGTGGTGATCTGTAGTGAACTCTTCTTAGGACAGTTACGGAAGTAATGACCTTCACGTCCACATTGATAGCAAGCTTTTCTTGAAGTTATTTCTTGACTTTTCCATGTTTCCCTTTTTGTTTCTTGGACCTGATGCGAACACGAGGCTGAAACTGTGTGCAAGTAATAGTCCATCCATCAATGTAACACTCCTGTGTTTCTTCTTAGGGCTAGGCATCCTTGTGATGTTTCCTTTTGGGAATACTTTGCAATTCATCAACTGATAGTGCATTAGGTATGAGTGAATCTGCTATTAGTTGTTCTTGGGGAGACATTTGTCTTTTAATGCCAGAAAATAAAATCTAGTTCTTCTGTTTTGCAGTTTCACTTTCATTTGCATTGATTTGGTGACAAGGAATTCCATAGTACTCACAACAACAACATTTTCCAAGGTCACTTGTTTGTTGGTTTGGTTGTTCATCCTTTTGGGTCTTGAATGTCTGTTCATCAGCTGTTTTATTTATAGTGTTGTTTTGACTTGTCAACACACCGCATTCTTTGCATTTTGTGACATCACTTGTAGTTGACATTCCAAGGTCTGACATCTGTATGGGTATGGAAGAATGGAAGGGACGAGAGGGTTGAGAAAGGGCAGATTATAGCAGAGAAAACCCATCTATCTAAGGTTTTACCTAGCTAACTGATGCCATTGTGGACAAAAGTCACACAATACACCAATAATCATTTCAAAGAAGTAAATCAAACATGAACATAAAGGACAATGAACTCAAACATACCAGCACAACACAATCCAATTCTACTCATTTAACCAAAACAAAAGGTGAGACAAGGTTTGGAATAAGAAAGATATTATAAAGTCAATGAGTCAGGTAAGAAATAGCAAGGAGTTAGACAAGACATATTTGTTGGTGGTCAAGAGTGAAATAAGATAACCATGAACTGTTAAAGTGAGGATAAATGATACAACCAAGGATATGAAGTGAGTTAGGGAGAAAGTATTATCAAGGAGAAAAGTAGAGAGGCAAAGGTTTAATATATCAATGTAGATATTGCGCAAGGGTGGCAATACAATGGCACGAACAAAAGTATAAGAAGCCAAGGGTTATATAGCAATATCAGGGATTAGAAAACCACTATGATATAATATCGCATCGCCATTACCGATCAAGTCGAAAATCTTAATACTAAAGAACAATCCTATCAACATAACCAAGAAGTCTGGTAATAGATCCAAAGGATCCATAGCAAAACTTCTTGCGGAGTGGGGAAAGATAGAGAATAGGGTATCGTTGGTAGCCTCAAAAGGTTTCTTCTGGCAAACTTTGCTTCAAGTTCCACAATCCTAGCTTGATCATCTTGCAATGCTTCTCATTAGAACCTTCTGATAGACGAAGAATCAGACAAGAAGGGTTGAAGATAAAAGAGACGAGTTTTGATATAAAGTAAGTTTTTATGAAGACAATTAAGTCAAGTTTTGAACGACTGACTGGGCTTTCCATTTCTAACTAATCTAGTGACCTACGGTCACATTGCTTTGATACCACTTCTGTCACACCCGATTCTAAGGGCAGAGCCGGGTGTATCGCATATGTGTGCCAGGATCTATTTTCACACATATGTTGACATCACAAGTGTAATATATCAAAAGAACAATGCATAAAAGCGTAGATAACGATTATATTAACATATTACACTTCGAACAGACAAAACGTCTTAACCTTTATTCATCAAAGTACAGCGAAACAAGGACATCCATCCACAGGAAGATGACCGGGGGTATCACTAGACTAGCATCCATGGAGTTCAGCGTCATATCTTCATCTGCAACTTCTGATCAAAATTAAGCAAGGGTGAGCTCACTTATGGTCGGGGCTCAGCAAGTGGGGGAAAAACTAATGCAGGTTTAACAAGGCGAGGCTAAGGTTGAGCAGTAAGCATTTTAGTTGGTCAACATTTTATTAACAACACCTGTCTTACTAATAAGTGTGAATGCCAAGTATTCCCATTAAACAAAGGTATAAGAGTATATATAAAAAACACTTAAGTGAAACCACTTAAGCAAACCATTGACAGATCATCGGATCTCGATTTATTTCCATCTTCAAGTTCAATTATCATGTGAGGAGTCCAGGCTGCTCATAACCGTGAGCACGGCTGATATATCAGTTTTACACTCTGCAGAGGTGGCACATCTTTACCCATGAGTCGCAATTCCCTTCTAGCCCGGGTTAGCTAGACCCATATTCACTTCCGAGGTGAATGGCCAGGGTCTCACTACGAGGCTTCTCCCTAGAGTCCTCATTACGCAAATGCTGGAAATGGTCAAAGCTTGCCAACTTATAGACCAGTCTGCAGGGTAAAGCTTTGGGAACTATGCCCGTATCCAATCTGCCTGAGCCAGAATATAAGCGCTTGCCAGATGCCCCCGTTCCGGTCGACCACGACCAGCACCCAACATAAGACTTCCCTAGTTATTTAGCCAAGACCAGAGCCATGATAGTTCTCATGATAGCACTGTTTTCCCGGGTGGTCACTCCATGTTCCAATTAATATGCAATAATCTTGTTTAACCATTGGGTTAACAACAATAATGAAAACTTACCATTTGAAACATTAGTATCATACAGGAGTGACTGCATAAAGTTAAGTTGTAGCAATAGCATAGCTACGAAGGTAAAGTATAATTCCCAGGTTTGATCAAGGAATAAGGTTGGAAAGGTTATCTAAATAGGTAACCCATCAAATTATGCATATATCCAAAAGAATAAACTTTATTAAATGTATTGTTTGGGATCAAACAGAGTATGCAGAGGGAGAAGTCCACTTGCCTTGCTTATTGAAAACTTTAGGTTCTTCCACAGATCGGAATAGATCTTGATTTTTAACTACTAGATCAACCACTGAATATCACACAAACAAACAAGAAGAACAAACACCACTCAATAACATAAAACATTCATCATACGTAAAGCTAAAAGAAAATCATAACAAAATATCATTTACTTTTCAAAAACATCACGAACAATAGTTATAACAAGAAGGCGCTCTTTTGAAAAAAGGTTTGGTTTATATTTTATAAAACAAGACCTAAGCTTGACAATATCTTAATTATAAATATACAAATATTAGGTCTACCATATTAATCTTTTATTAAAGCCATATTGGTATGTTTAAGACTAAGGGTTCATAAGATGATAAATCACATTATAACTTTATTAAACCTTTTTAACCTTTTAAAAAAAGATATATATTATATATGTAAGGTTCTGTGTTCACAAGATTATAACTTATATTATTAAGAAGGCTATATTCAAGGTCAATATATAAACTAACATTTTAATTATGTAAAGAACACAAACACTAATTCATTTTTATTTTGTCCTTTAGGAAAAACCAAGTGATATACATAACATGGACTAAATGTGATGATTAATCAAGCCTATGTAACTAGTTATGAACAAATTGAGATATAAGATTAATTAATAAATTCTAAGAAAGGCTAATTAATTAATTAATTAATTATCTTTTAGCTTTAAATTAGGAACAAATGATCTAGTTCATTACTAAATAAATTATGTTTCAACAATATATAAACTATACTTTTCTTTATCCTTATGAAAATATGAGCACTGAATTAAGTCATTTAACATTTTTTAGAAAGATTATAAGTCAAGTTAATTTTGTAAGGCACATTACATATAATTACGAGAACTCGAATATAAAAATACTTCAAGCGAAAAGGTAATTATATTTTATTTTGATTGAAAAACATATGGTCTACTTTTATTTTAAATTTCTATTTAAGAAAGTTATACTTAACATTATTAAATTATGAAAACATGATATGTATTGAAAAAGTCACTTTAATATTTCTTGAATAACAACTATAATTCAAATTAAACTATGAAATCACGTGAGCTATTAGAAACACTAATTAAAATTCTTATGATATAATTATGAAACTAACAAGACCATTTCTATTTAATTGGGTTCCTAATATACATTTTATACTATAATAGAGACCTACACATAAATAAAGATAGACTAGGAGGTATAGCTAATAAATTTACATTTTTGTATACATACGTCATTATAAATAATTATCTCTTATTTTCTTTGTTATAAAAGCATAAGGCTATAATTTCCTAATTTGGAAACTACATATAAATCGAGATTGTACAGAACAAGGTTCTAATTGGTTTACAAGAACATGTGAATTATTGTAAACAATAGTATAAAGTATTTTGCATAAACTTATGAAATTAACAACACCGTTATCAAATTATTTTCACTCTAAATAATTATTTTATTAAACACAAATTGTCACAGGTGCTAAATAACTGTAGCCGGTAGGGGTCAGTTCACAAAATGTTGTCTTCTACCTTTGGTCATCATAGAGCAGAGACGGCTGGGCACTGGCGACGAGGCTTCATCGAGGTCGATGGCAACAAACAAACGACGACCGATGAACATGGGCAGACGACATCATGGCGTAGAACAACGACGAGTGCGACAGCAGCAGTGGCGAGTACGCCATGGCAACGACGGGACACTCGGCGAGGTGTGGCGTGACAACCGCTCAAGCTCCGGTGATGGTGCGGCAGCAGCAGAGTGTAGCTAGTGCCGGCCCTGGCGGGGGTCGAGCAGTGCCCCCGACCAGGGCCCCAGATTAATAGGGCCTCATTTTAAGTACTAAACAACAGTACATATATACATATATATAGCGTATATTGTATATGTATGTTTGTTGGCATTATGGAACTTTTAAAAACCTAATTATAAGTCAATAACACGGTAGCAACAAGCAAGGAGAATTAGATGTAGCCCATCAATTTTGATTTTTATATTCTAGTAGTAGTATTTCGTAGTTTCAGTCCCATCTGCCTAGACTCTCAGTTGCAGACAGACAGGCGGTCGTATCATCTCCTCTCGGTAGCCAACACACGACATTGGGTACGACTGCGCTTTTGTCTTACGCTACATAGCAAACACAAAACTAACATGATCTGATCGATTGATCTCACAACACATTATATCCATTTAATCACTGTTCGACGTAACCTTCTTTTGAGTTGTCTGAACACATATATATGCCGCATTTTTCTACGAGATGTTATGTTATGTTATATTTTAGTTACTTTGTATTTAATATAAACAACGTTTCAAATATACATAAATATTTATTAACAATATATATGTGTACTATAATTATACGTAATAGTTAATATTATCAAGGCTCTCTGTTATAAGTCTTGTCTCGGGCCTCTAAAATATCAGGACCGGCACTGAGTGTAGCACGACGACGATGTGGATAACAGGCGCGCGAGTGACAAATGATGATGAGGGTAGCAGCTTCGGCGGAGACAAAGGCAAGGAGGCTGCGTGAGCAGAGCAGCATGTTGGTGTCGCGGTGGCGAACTCTGGCGAGGTCGATGCGCAGAACAGAGACTAGCAAGGCAGCTGCGTGAATAGAGTTCAACACAGGAAGATCTCAATAGCGCAGGGGAGGGAGCTCCAAATCATGGCGCAGTGAACTGGCGAGGGCGAGGCACAGTGCAGCAGCAAGGAGAGGCGAGCTTGGGCCGTCCATTTATAGCCGAGGATGGGAAGCTGGGAGGTCGCCGGTGGAGAAGCAATGGCGTCTGCCATTAACTCAGAGAAACAATCGTTTTGAAGCTCCATTACTCGAGTGACGAACGGACGCATGGCTGGGTTCACACTAGCAGAGGATGGCGTAATGGGAAGACGAACAGGAAGTGATGTTTTTGTTGTTGGCGAGGGAAAGGGGTTGTTGGGTTTTATAGAGACTGGAGGAGAGGAGATTAGCTGGATTAAAGCGGATTTGATGATAATTGATGCTCTCTTGAATCTACGGAGGAAACTGAAACTGTGATGGCGATTAATGACAGAAGGAATGGCTCAAGAAATGCAGGACGCTGGAACGATTGCCGCCAGTAGGGAGGAGAATCTTCGCTGCAGAGGAGGGTCGCGAACGCGTCGTCTTACTGTTGGGCTACTACCGCGCTGCCATGAGCGAGCACCAGCTGGGTGCGCGTCGTGTTGCGGTGGCTGGCGGCAGCGGCTTGCTTTTCTGGTCCTGCCTATGACTGAGAGAAACACTGGGGAGGAAGAGGGTATATGCTAGAGGACCCAGACGTCAATGGGCATGTTTGTTTCAGCTTTTGGCAGCTTCTGGCCACCAAAAGCTGCTGCGCACTGCCAAACGCTCAGCTTTTCAGCCAGCTTCTATGAAATTCGTTGGGGCAAAAACCATCCAAAATCAACATAAACACATAATCGGTTGAGTCGTTGTAATAGTAGGAATCCGTCACTTTCTAGATCTTGAGCCCTATGAACAATTTTATCTTCCTCCACACGTAATCGTAATGATACTCAGATTCTCCCCACAGCCAGATTCTCCTCACAGCCAGATTTTCAGAAAAACTGGTAAGTACGCCGAGCATGCACTAGCCTGTGTGTGCGTGAGTCGTGTGAGTTTTTTTTTTCTTTTTTTATTACAAGAATTTTTTTGGTATGACAAGCGTGTGTTATATTTTTTTATTTAATTATTTTTAGTACATGAATATATATGTATTATAATAAATTTGGAAATGATATTTATAAATAAAAATGCCCAAAAGGATAAATAGTTTTAGACAAAAATTCTAATCTAATTGGGCCTGGCAAATGAGAATAAAATCTTCGCAATGTATTAACAAACAAACAAAAAAATTATTCTCTGATAATGAATACATCAAACAATTGGTAAAATTTAATTACGTGGTGTTTGTAGTTACACCACGTAATATTTTCCAAGCCCGTTCTTTATTCGCCTACACCAGGTTAGCTGTCTCCTGTCCTTTGATACGTCGTAGATCAGTGTAGGGGTGAAATATCCTGTGCAATCAATCAGTTGGGTTGATTGCATCTCAAACCTGCTAGCTATTTTACATTTAAGGGCATGTTCGATTATTTCCGTTTGAGGCCTTAGTTCGGTTATTCCAATGCCATGTAAATGGATTTGGATGGATTTTGACTTGTTATGGATTTAAACTAACTTAATATCACCTAATCCACATGGTTTAATGGTGAAACGAACAAGCCCTCATGTGGATTGGAGTGGATTGGGTGGGTGTTGAGATGGATTTTGACTTGTTATGGATTTAAACCGACTTAATACCATCCAATCCACATGGTTTCACGTCTTAGGGCATGTTCGTTTTGTTTTAAATCTATGTGAATTGTGGGGTAATAAATCCACTGCTAATCAAAATCCATCCAAATACCCCCTCAATCCTCATGGTTTTGGGATGAAAGGAACAAGGCCCAACCTGTTTCCTATGAAACTGTTGACGGTTCGATTGCACCTAAAACCTGCTAGTTATTTTGCATTTAACCTCTCCCCGTTCTGGATGATTTGATTGCACACTTGTATCGAAACGAGTGATTGCATAGGATACGCCTTGCCTGTAGGATATGTGGTGTATGGTTGTAAGCATGTTATTATCTTTCCCTTGTACCCACTACAATTGGTAGCTGTAGAGCTCCTGGAAGAAGCCATTCGCCGCTCTAAATTATCGATTCAATATCTTCATTCACTTCCATACTATAATCGCCAGAAGATTCTAATACCATAACCTCGGTCCATCCAACCCTTTCTTATCGGTGCTAGTGATCAAGTACACATTCTTTTCCAGGCGGATACGTGGTTGTTGATGAAAAGCTGCCAAGGTTCGCGGTTCCTGACCTGACTCATTTCAAGGTAAGTGGCCCCTTTTTTTCTGGTCCACATTTCACACTTTCACAGACTTCAGAGTTTAGACAGCACCACAACCTGTTACGTTGGCTAAGGACGAGGTCGAGGTCCAGTCCTCGCCTCTGCGTTTTGATTTTCTCATGAACCAGATGCCATGTGTGGGCGATTGCAGCTGAAGCCGTTCGTGTCGCAGTGCACCAGGGACCTCGCAGCGTCGACGACATCCTCGGCCTCTCTAACTTCAGCGCAGACTACTGAGAGCAGGAGCTGATTGTCATCTGACTGCTCTAGCCATTTGCAGGAAGCGAGCGACCAAGCCTTGCAGTTTTGCGGCTACGTTTTCCCGGAGAGTGCCCGTGTTCAGAGGATTAGTCATTAGTGTCGGCGTCTTAGCAGCTACAGGTGGTCATTTCAGATGTTTTCTCTCCCTCTATTTCTCTTGTATAAGACTGAACGCAACGCTGCCCCCTCCCCTGCCCCCTCCCCTTGCATGCGGCGCGTAGGGGGCACTCTGCGGCCGCAGCGGTGCCCCCTATAGCGCCCCCTACACGTCGGCCCCCTTCTCTCTCCTCCCAGATATAGCGTGTCACTGTTCATCCCCCTAAACACTGTGCTGTGGGTCCACGAGTAATTGTTAGTAGATAAAAAATTGATAGTTGGTAAAGAAAATAATATTTTATAGTGGTAGTGGGGTATAGGGGGAGTATTTAGGGGGAACCGCTGCGGGAGATGAAAAAATTCGGGGAAAAATAGGGGGAAAAGTGATATAGGGGGAAAAATTTAGGGGTAACGGTTGCGGATAGCCTAAGGGCACACATGTGGCGTAAGGCCCTGTAGGCCCTGTCTGTTTTCTTTCAGCATTATATAATCTAGCTTGTAGATTACATAAGCATCTAATGATCTGCTTATGGATTATAATAATCTAGGTATCCACCTGATAATCTGTATTGTTTGTTTGTCCCTCGTCTTAGGAGGTATTTGAATGCACTAGAGATAATAGTTAGTGGCTAAAATTAGCTAGAGACATCAAACAACCTAGCTAATAGTTCAGCTATTAGCTATTTTTAGTAAATTAGCTACTCTAGCTAATTCTACTAGTATATTTTTAGTTAACTAACTATTAGCTCTAGTGCATTCAAACACCCTCTTAGAGCATCTAATGCAGCGCCTAAATCACCTTGGAATCTCTGGTCTTAGAGCATACATGGCGCATGGCGGTCACCCGTTCCATTTTAATCCCGCGGAAAAACTTGGTCTTCAAACCCCCAACAAAAGTTGAAAATATGTCCGTCGAAGGTTTGTTTGTAGCGACCATTTTCTTAGGCCACCGTTCTTTTTTCTTTTCGTTGCTGTAGCCTGTAGATAGCTTGCGTAGGTAGTAATGAGTAGGTAATTATTCGAACGGTCAAATTAATTGTAAATCTACACAATGCTGCTACTAGTACATGAAAAAACGTAACGAGATATTTGAACGTGTAAATGGACAGTCCAGCAGCCCACATGCGATGACCCGTCGTGCGACGTACAGCCAAACGAAGATTCATCAAAGCTGTCCAGAACACAACAACTGGAGTCGTTCTCACTTCAATACTTCAATTCAACGTTACTATCAAGCATGAAAAGTCAGACTCGTATAATGGTCGTCGTCGTCGTCGTCGTCGTCGTCTAGGTCTGTCGCCGCCACCTCGCATCACATTCACATCACCCGCTTACTTGCGCGCCGGACACCTTGGGTTGGCTAGGCGCTTCATGACCTTTCGCCATGGAACCCCGACCAGTCGCCAGCTCGAACAAACAACGCTGCACCAGCTGAAACTAAGAGAAGCTCATCAGCTCAATTGCGTCGGCCTAGCAGCTCGATCGAGTAGGTTGGCGGCTCAGCTGGCGGTTGCAATGGAACAGCAGCCCAGCAGCTAGCGCCTCCGATCCGGTCCGGTCCACGTAGCTCGTCGTCGCAGGCACTGACAAACGCAGGGGCGCCGGCCGGCCAGCCGAAGTAATGGTGGAGCTGGAGGTGGAGATCGCTTTCGGCGTCGTCAGCGTCATGGCCATCGTCGCCGTGGCCTTCCTGCTGCGGACGTGCGTCCGCAGCGCCGCGCCCGCGACGGCGGCAGCGCGCGCGCGGCGGGAGGAGGAGGGCACCGCCGTGGACGTGGGCGCGGACGTCGAGGCGGGGCTGGACGAGGCCGCGCTCAAGGCGCTGCCCGAGGTGGTGTACGGCGAGGAGAAAGCGGAGAGGAAGACTGCGACGACGACCGCCGCCACCGGGACGACGACGTGCTGCGCGGTGTGCCTGGGCGAGTACGCCAGCGGGGACGTGCTCCGCGTGCTGCCCGAGTGCGCGCACGCCTTCCACCAGCTGTGCGTCGACCGCTGGCTGAGGCTGCGCCCGACGTGCCCCGTCTGCCGCTCGCCGCCGGTGCCCAGCCCGGCCGCGACGCCTACCCAGCTCTAGCCTCTGGTCGATTTCATTTTCACATGCAGTAAAATAAAACGCATATTTTTTTATTCATACCCAGCCAGGCACTCTTACTATTTTCTCATAGACACTGGAGATGATGATAAACAACATTCAGCTGGTTATCCAAATTTCACAAAATACAAACATTAGAGCGGAGTATACATGGCCTAACATTATTAATAATATGCTTACGCAGTTAGGTACAACACAACCAATAGTCCAAGAGGATGATGGTGGTGGTGGATACAGGATACATGTACGGCGGCGACAGCAGCCATACAAAAAAAAGAGCTCAAATGAAGAGCCTAATTACCAACCTGTCACCCAGCAGCGTCAGACTGACTAATCAACATGCTTACCGATCCATCAGATTACAATGCGAATGCAAATGTTTGTTCCTACATGAGATACACGGTACTGGAAGGGGTGTTCCGTTCCGGCCTCAGATGCACTTCACGTTGAGTGCCCGTTGTTCACGGGCTGGCTGCTCTCCTCGCTTCCACCTTTGTCGGCGGCGGTGTTCTCTAGTGGAGCGACGTCTGGCTCGGCTCCAGGAGCGGCATCAGCGGCGGCAGCATCTGCCTTGGTCCCAGGTGCTGGATCAGCGGCGGCAGCATCTGATTTGATTTCAGGTGCTGGATCAGCGGCAGCAGCAGGCTCGGCATCTGATTTGGTTTCAGGCGCTGGAGCAGCAACAGCAACAGCATCAGCAGCAGATTCAGCAACTGGTTTGGTCCCGGGCACTGGAGCAGCATCAGGCTCGGCATCTGATTTGGTTTCAGGTGCCAGAGCAGCAACAACATCAGCAGCAGATTCAGCAACTGGTTTGGTCTCGGGCACTGGAGCAGCAGTAGCAGGCTCGGCATCTGGTTTGGTTTCAGGCGCTGGAGCAGCAACAGCGTCAGCAACAGATTCAGCAACTGGTTTGGTCTCGGGCACTGGAGCAGCAGCAGCAACAGCAGGCTCGGCAACTGATTTGGTCTCAGGCACTGGAGCAGTGGCAGGCTCGGCATCTGGTTTGTTTTCAGGCGCTGGGGCAAGAACAGCAGCAGGCTTGGCATCTGGTTTGGTTTCAGGCGCTGGGGCGAGAACAGCAGCAGGCTCGGCAACTGATTCGGTCTCAGGCACTGGGGCAGGAACAGCAGCAGGCTCGGCAGGAGCAGGGGCTGAGTTCTCAGTTGGGTTGCTTACTGGAGCTGGAATCACAGCTTCAGGCTCATCTGGCTTGGCATCTTCTTTCTTCTCCTCCGATTGCGCAGGAGGAGCTACAACAGCTTCAGCTGGTTTCTCAGTTTCTTTCTCATCTTCTTCCATTGGCGCCGGAGCAGGAGTATCGTCCGCCTTGTCTGCAGCCTTCTCAGCGTCATCAGTTTCAGTAGGAGCTTCCTTCGCCTCTTCAGCAGGCTTCATCTCCACGTCAGTCTCCTTCGTGCCATCTTCACTTGGGGCGTCCTGGCCGGTTTCAGCATCTTTGGCTTCTTCAGTTTCAGGGGCTTCCTTCTTTCCCTCCCTACCCTTCCTACCACTGGAGTTCCTGCTGCGTTTCGGGATCTTCTCGCCCTCTGGGCTATCAAAAACCTTGACTTTCTCGCTAATGCGAGCAGAACGCCTTGGGGTATCACCTGTTTGCAAAGCATTTTAGATGGAGAAGACAAAATTTCTAAAGCCATCCACATTTCTATTAGAGCCAGAGATTTGAAGAAATAACAAGGAGTGGTAGTCAAAGGTATCTACCAGTTCCCCAATCAAAATCTGAAGCAGCAGGGCCTCCAGGGTGTGCCTTTAGGTACTGGCTTAGTTGCCTCTTGTTCTTAATTTCCTCGCCAGTTGGCGAAACAAAAACAATCTCGGATCTTCCCCCTCTCTGGGGAGTAAACTGTAACATTGAAAAAGAAGGGATATTAGTTCATGCAATCAGATGTCCCCACAAAATACACATTCACTAATGAAAGAAATGAGTGTCTAGTAACAGCTCTTTGCAATGCCGTGCAAAAAGAAAAAGAGAAGCATTCCTTTGAAATATCAGGAAAAAATTAAGGAAACACATGAACATGCTACCAGGAAAATAATGCTTTGTGGAACAGTACTAGCCTCGGTACCATCTAATGTTTGGGTGCTCATCTATCATCCAGAGGATTACATATTGAAAAGCAGAGGCACCACAAATTGAGAGAACTGCTGGCTCCACCACCAGGTAGTCAGTAACACCAAGTGGGAAAACTATACTGATGTGAATATTGCGAAGCAGAACAGCTAGGACACAGGTGGGACAGTAAAAGATGTGGTTGGAGACAGTGGAATCCATACTTGCCAATTTACTGCTAAGTATGCATCACAATCAACAAAGAACTAGAATGTTGCACTGTTACATAGATACAACTCTTGGCTTTCACCACCATAATCAGTGCAGTCTTCCTCTCACATGAACTAGACTGGAAGTATGCTAACTGTGCCAAGTACTAGTTACTGCTCTCACAGGAATAGAACTTGAAAGGAGGCACAACATAGTCTAAAAAGGAGGCATTTCAGATGTTAGTGATCCTAACAAGTAGTTAGATTATTTTGCAGTGCAGTCAATGTGACTCAAATGTGGCAAAAAAGAATAGCTACAGTAATGGGAATTCAGATACATAATTAGCCAGAAACCAATTTCAATCCACTCAAGTTCAGCAAGAAAAAAAAACAGCGATTACAAATGAATATTAATGTGAAACTTATGGGACTGCTAAGTTAGCAGAGATAATCGGCTGCAGACTCTCTGAAATCAGTTTTCGCCAGCAGCTTTTGTTTCTTCTTTTCTGTACAGTGTATCTCCTTCTTTATATATTTATTAATATATACCACAGTAGGGGGTTTCCCTTACTGTTTCTCGGTCAAAAAAAGTTAGCAGAGATAAAGTGTCACCAGACAAACGTCCCATTATTAACAGCTTAATTTTCACAGTAGTTACAGAAATGAACAGGAAAAACCAGTTATCTCACAGCTGAATAGAAGTGATACATCTTTTAGAGTAAAAATAAGTTTACTAGAAGGTTATCAGCAAAAATAAATTGAGGGCCATATAATGGAGAATCTGAATGCCTTATCAAAGTCCAAAGGAGGGTTATAATTTTTTCAAACCCTTATCACAAACTTCAAAGGATGGTAACAAAATTGTACCCACTTCAGGTACATTGCCATCAACATATATTGTAGTTCATTTTGAACATATTATATATATGGAAACAATATTTTACGGAACATGACAGAGAACTGCAAAACCAACAAAAATGGAAATGCGTACAAAATAATGCAACATACTTGATCATATTTTTTAAATTAAGAAACACTATCCCTCGGTTTGAAAACAACAAAAAATTGACACAACAAGAGCCAACCTAGTGGATGATTTAGCAACACCACATGTCCAGTTGCTATGTGGCCAACAGACATGTAAGCAATTAATAACCGAATCACAAAAAGTAGGTAACAAACAAAAAAACTAGAACGTCACCTTAAACAGTCAAATTAATGTGGTAACTTAAGACAATAAAGGTATGATCCGCAAGAATTATTTCCAGCTCCAAACCTCTTTTTAGATGATTCCAATGTTGAACTTTATCTAGCATTCGAAGTTCAGTTTCGCCTAGCTAAAAACTGAAACAGATCATGACGACAGACAATATAAACTGCTTGAGCTATTCAATGCTTCCCTCCAATAGATAAACTAGATATTGCAGCCATCAATAGCATGAAAAGTGCATCCCAACAACCAATAATGCAAAACACCGACAGTAAATCCTATGAAGCACCATCAGTCTCCAGCTACGAATAAAAAACCATGTTAGACTACAAAGAACAAGTGATTCCTAGGCCAATAAGGTTGTTTGGCACTATTGCATCGAGTTGAAAAAGGATACGGAAAGAAACAACCATAAATACATCTGATAATGAACAAATAGCAGAACCCTAAACTCAAAGCTTGAATTTTTTTTTAGATTTTCAGGTGGGTATTCATGTGACACTACATCTGAGCAGATGGATCATTTTCAAACTCTCCAAACACTTACTAGGAGCCCATATCAGTGTGGCAGCACCCTGTTCTGTTGCATCAACCTTCCATTTCTTGTATGATTCAGTTCAAGACCCACTTGTTGTAGCAATACTGGCTCTAATCAGAGTAAAATGAAACTAAAACCAAACTAATTGACCAAGATATGACCAGATTCACTAAGCACATATCATCTAATAATCAACATCAAACTGGAAATGAGTAGGACAGACCCCTATTACCAGCAAATCAACAGCTTGAAGCTGCAGAACATTTTCGATTCCAGCTTCTCTACCTGTACACACTACTGTTAAAGTAATGTTAAACCCTGGGAGGCTGGGATCCCATGTAGTTGCTGAAGCATTAGAAGTCAGAACAAAATAAAGCACTGGAAACTAACCCACTATCTAATAATTAACAATTGAGCATCCAATTAGAAATCAGGGGCTAAAGCTTCTAGCAACAATGACTGGCTGATTGCCAAAGCTCTGAGCTGCACGGGATTCCCCATTCCACCTTCACTGCAAACACACTGCTATTCAAGTAACATCAACCACTAATCTAAAGTAATAGATGAAGCATTTCAAGCCCAAACGGAAGAAAACACTAGAACCTGTAACCTGTCATAAAGAAAACATACTGCTACTCAAGTAACATCAACCACTAATCTAAAGTAATAGATGAAGCATTTCAAGCCCAAACATAAGAAAACACTTTTTTTTCTTGAATATGCAGGAGAGCTGCATATCATTATATTTAAGAAGAAGAAAAAAGTCGGACCGAAGCCCTTACAAACCATAACACTAAGGTTTAAACTCATCAAAAACAGACAAAAATAACAAACCCTTGAAACAGAAATTAGCCGTGAGGAAGGTTAGCTGCTAGGAAAATAAGCCCCTGCCATCTCCCACAACCTTCGCTCTTCTCCAACCTGCTCCAGAACAGCAGCAACACTCGGATTGCCGCCCTCGAAGACACACTGATTACGGTGCTTCCATAAGGTCCATGCACCAAGCAAAACAAGGGAGTTAATCCCCATCTTCATTTGTCCAGCTGCCATTTCACTTATTATCCTCCACCAGTCCAGGAAACTGTCATTTTCTGGTTGAGGGGACAGAGTATGCAGTACAAATTGTCTCAACAAAAGGAACCAGCACTCCCTTGAGAAAACACAAGAGACCAGAAGATGGTCTATTGTTTCACTTTCTTGTTCACAAAGAGGGCAACTATCAGGGTGATCCAATCCTCTTTTTGCAAGACGATCAGCTGTCCAACACCTTTTTTGAGCAACTAACCACATAAAAAACCGACATTTAGGAGGCGTCCAGGTTTTCCATATCCTCTCATACGGTTCAAAAGGAATCGAGCCAATGAAAAACCCCTCGTAGGCAGATTTCGCTGAATATTTTCCATTGGCAGCCAGCCTAAAAATGTGCTTATCTTCAACATTCGGCCTTAATTCAGCAGTTAACAGTGATTGCTGAAAACAACATCCAACTCAAAATGGCTAAGCTAAAGCTCCTATTAGCAGTGATTGCCATAGCTCCAAGCTGCAGGAGATTCCCCATTCCAGCCTCACTACAAGCACACAACTACCGAAGCAGAATCAACTGCCTAAATCTGAAGTAATAAGCTTGGGTACGAATAGTAAACTGAAGCATTTCAGTCTAAACAAAAGCACTAAAATTCCTAGCCAATCAACAAAATGGCTAAGATCGAATTTGGAAACCGATGGGCTAAACCCTACCACCCCTAAGCAAGACCCCAACTCAAAAATAGCAAAACACTCGCACTCCGTGCAATCAGCAAACACAGCACAGCGAGCAAACAAAGCAAGTGAACAACGACACTTGGCGGCCAGATTTACGAATCACCCCCCGGCTCACGTCGACCCCCGACAATCTCTAGATGCCCCTAATCCCAAATTCCCAATCGATCGCCCCAGTTACGAATCTTCACCGTACGAACCGGGCACGGGGTCCGTAGCTCACAAACCACACCTACGGACCTACCCAGCCGGAGCAGAGAGCTCCAACACTCGTGGCCGAACTCGGGACGCACATACTCCAAGCTCAAATCGAGCTCCGGAACCTCCGGGGCCACGAATCGCGGCGGTCGGCCGGAGCAGCCTCGCAAACCCTAGAGCCCCAAACTCAGAACTGAACTGTCGAACGCCAGACTGGCACCGCGGGAACCCTAGAATTCGGCGGGAATTAGCGTCCCTGGCCCGGAATTCCACTCCCCGGAGGCCGGGAGCCCCCGAATTCGACGCAAGCGAGGCAGCTCGGTCGAGCGAGTAGAGAAGCAGGCAGGCAGCATGTCGTCATCACCCCACCGTACCTTCTTGGTCCACCCGTCGGGTGCAGGCATCTCGACGGACACGACCTACTCCGCCGCAGCCGGTGCCTGCTGCTCGCCGCGCGTCGCCATGGTGGGCGTGGGTTATCCCTAGCTCTTGCTCTGCCCCGTCCCGCTCTCGCCGCTTGGTGCTGGTGGGGAAGGTGGCAAACGACGGGCGCGTGGGAATTTCAATAGGGGACGTTTGGCACACTCGAAAATCACTGGTTAGGGGCTAGCAGAGTCACTTCCGTGCAGCCAAACGTTAAAAAAACTGAACTGCTCCTAGGAGCGAGATGAATCTAATCTCTATTTATATTCGGAATGAAAGTGATAATTCGAACTATTAAAATAAATTTAATATTTTAAAATAGATATGTATAAAATTTGATGTTAATCTTTTCTTATGTTATCAAGCACATTAGTACAAATATGAATAAAATATTACATAAATTGTTTTATGTATTATTTGCTCCCTACAACACAAAAGGTTGAAAAATTTATTGAATTTGTTTTCAAATCCATACCGAAGTTTATATCTATTATTTGAGAAAATATAAAATGAATTTTAGATTTACTTTTTATGAATCTTAATAAGCTGGATGTTAAAAACAAGAATACAAATTTGTATTGTATATTATATATCCTATTTATTCGCAATCAAAGAAAAACAACTAAAAAACTGATTACCGAATAAATACCGTTTCCGACCGTTTTCATCCCTAATTTATATACTAGAGGGTGAGAGCCAAAAAAACCACTTCTCGCTGCTCCCAAGAATCACTTCATAGAGATATTCACTTCACAAAGAGATTCACTTCACAGAATATTTATCAAACGGTTTTCGTCAAAGAGATTCACTTGTGCTAGAGAATCATTTAGAATCACTCTATTAGAGAATCAACTCTCAGAGTTAGAGAATCATGGAGCGGAGCTCTGCCAAACGAGCCCTTAAACGGTAAAAAAGTGAACTACACCATGGTGAGAGCGGAGTGAATCTAGTCTCCATTTGTACTAGAGAGTGAGAGCCAAAAAATCTGCTTTCCACCGCTCCCAACCTGCTCTATATTCTCCAACCACTCGAGAACCGCTTCCCACTATTTACCAAACAGTCTTCGTCAGATAGATTCGCTTCTACTATCGCGCTCTTAATCTCTATTGAGAGCAATCAAGCCCCCTAAGGCTCCGGTTCTTTAAAAATAGCTTCGACTATGAGTTTTTTTTGGCTCCTTAGCTTTTCTTAAGGAGATAGAGCCGTTTTATAATTTGTTTGGCAAAACAATTTTCCAAGTGTTTGTTTCAAATGGTGTATAAGTGTAGGAGGAGCCCATAAAAACTATGTTTTTATGTTTATATTGATGATGATGAATCTACTAAAGAAGCAAAACAAATTCTATTTTGATATAGAGAAAGTATTATAAACTATACATATGATGGTTGCTTCGGTAGAGAGAAGCTTTTTAAAATTGAAATATTTTTGTGAACTATTTTGGGTCAACAATAACTCAAGAGATGTTAAATGGCTTGGCGATTCTATATATCGAAAAAGTTGTTGGATAAGATTGATCTCAATGACATAAGCGATGACTTTGTATCACAAAATGTTAGAAAATATTTTTGATAATATCAGATAACAAGTAAGTATTTTTGGCTATATTTTATATTTGTTATCTTATAAAGTTCAAAACAGCGTATAATAATTTTTATACGTTAAATATTTAATAATATCTTCTGAAGACTTTTGAGACCAAATAGGGCGTTGGATGATCCCATTTATATCTTCTCTCTCAACTAAGTTGTTCTTTACATAAAACCACTCTTCCATCCAGGCTCCTGGCCACCTCTTTTGAAACGTTAGGACTGGATAGCTCACATTAGAGCGAGGCACAAAGCCGTAACAACCAAAATTATTATGATATTGCTCTTTGCCAGTAGCCTTCGTCTCATAAGACAGCTCATGCATGTTGTAGAAGCATTTTGCACTTGGCTCTAGTCCTTGGCTCCTTACGGCCCAGATGAAAATCCCCATTCTGACGATAGCTTCAGGGGTAATCTGATGAAGGTAAATCTCAAAAGTCTTCAGGACTTTAGCTAAAAATTTGTTCAAGGGAAACCGAAGCCCTGCCTTCACGAAGCTCCTGTAGACAACAACTTCGTCTACTTCGGGTGCAGGGGCAGTGCTATCTCCTCCAGCCCTCACAATAGAAATATCGCGGAAATATCTTCCTTTCATGGAATCAATCTAACTTTGCTTGATGGCTGACTTTTCGAAGATGGTATGACTCGGCCGCTAGGGTCAATCTTCGGCATCTTCGTTTCCACTTTCCAAGTCAAAATCTTCACTATCACTGAAACTTTCAGATATTCCAGCAAGTGTCTCATAGGCAATCTTTTCTGCATTGGTCTCTTCCATAACTTTGTAAAACCCGGCAAGAGCAGGGTCGTCAACCTTCTTCTCTTTAGCCATTTAGCCAACGGTTGTACAAATGCCAAAGCTCACAATTTAATCAAAACTTGGCAGAGCAAGAGAATTCAGAATGTTTAAAATAGCGCAAGCAGCTAAAATGGCACAGAAAATGCTATCAATGTGAGTCCCTATTTATATGCCCAACGCCTCACAACTTGGTGGGCCCTACATGTCAGTGCCTTTCGCTATTCTAGCAAAGGGAAGGTGTTTTTTCGGACCTTCGGCTAAAGGCCTTCGTTCACGTCGCAGTCTAAATTTGTTACAAAGAAACAAATTAATACTGTGAGGGGCTACTGTTGGGGGCCTTCCTCTTCCAAAAGTTCCTAAAAAACGTGACTAATAGTTTTTCAGTGTAACATAGATTTTTATAGGAGGCTTCAACTTTGGGATGAAGATATGTGTGGTAAGGATATGCAACCTGAAGGCAGAATGAACGGACGACGAAGCTATGGCTGAAGGAGCTTCGGCTTAGTATAATGACAAAGGCGGAAGATGAAACCGACTTAAAGGAGAAAAGACTACTTAGTCCTTGACGGCTCACCTTAAGATTAACAGTGAATGTGAGGGACATGAATGTAATTTCATCTGGGCTACGTCCCGAGCCTATAAATAGATGAACAGTAACATCATACTGTTCACGCTGAATTGTAATCGCTCTTGCGTCACTCTCGCATTTCCACCTTCTGTCAAACCGAAGGTATCAATGTAAAATAAATATTGCCCATGTTCGTAAAAATGTGAATACAAATAACTTATTGACATATCATTATTTGTATTCTTTTGTGTTTTCATGTGCTTTTATTTATATTTGTTTATTGAAATGATGAAGGTGTGTGCTTCATGACCTTCGTCTCAAGATCATTATATCCCAAAGGAGATAATGCTTCGAAGGACGAAGGTCTTTAATCATTAACAATTGTATTGCTTTGTTCTTGATGTATAGCACTTGAGAACAAGGACCAACACTTAGATAGAAACATTAGTCTCACAACTCTAGTCATATAGAGAATTCCCCTTTTGATAAGTGCTTTAAGAATTTGAATTTCTTACATAGCACTCTATCCATTTAAGAATTCGGGATAATCCTCTTTATGTCTAGGTCATGGCAATAATATGATAATTCATTTGAAATATGCCACGAATTAATTATCACCAATTAAAGCATGTAGATTGCCACATATAAGAATAACAAATATGCAATCTACCATATGATTGGAACTTTTCCAAAGCAACGTAAAATCTTTTAAATTCATTCTCAAGTGCTTCATTTTTCCTAGTGTGGCAAAAAAACACTAGGGAATATACTTATTAAAAGCAATGTGCACTCAAAATTTAATTGTTACCATCCTTTGGATATCCTTAGTTGTAGGCCTTTTGCTTGATTCCCTTAAAAGTTAATCCTTATTCCCTACAACACAAGTTCTTGCTAGAGATGAATATAAAGTTAGTGATATAACAACTCAATTCATCTTTGGGACAATCTTAAAAGAATAGTCAATGTAAGATCGATAGCTTGAGATAAGAATTGAGTTAAACCACTCAAGCATCCCAAAGCTTCATATCATCTCTAGGTACCTGCAAAACTTATTAAGTACATTTTGGTACCCATCTCATGATGGGTCCATCAAGGTTAGCCAATAAGGACTTAGGCACCCAAATAGCCTTGGTCCTAGAATGTGGTGAACTCATCACCTTTCTAGCACAAGAGTCAAATTTGGGTCTCCTAAGCATATCTGAATGTATTGACAAGCTAGGCTTTGGATTTTTACCCTTTGGACAAACCTTGAATAGATGACCTTTTCACGACAATTGTAGCAAATGCGGTGCTTCTCCTTGCAATGCATTTGCCTTTTGCTTTCCTCTTTCTTGATGGTCATCTTTCTTGATCGTGCAAGGTCTTGGTTCTTCATGTGGGGGCATGAATCAATTTCATGACCCTTCTCCTTGCATCCATAGCACCTTCTATTGCTTCTCTTTGATCTTTCTTTGTTGAAGCACATAGGTACATTGTTAGAGCAATTAGTATGAGCATTAATTTTCTTACCATGAATTTTGTTCATGCCCTTCTTGGAAAGTTTGGTATTCTTTTGAAGGGGTTTTGTGCATGCTACGGTTGTCCTCTTCTCAAGCTTTTTCACCATATTATCACAATTATCTTGAGAAGGTTGAGCATGACACTTTCCCTTCAATTGAGTCAAGCTCCTTCTTAGCCTCTCATTTTCTTCCTTGAGCTCATTGTTTTCTTTTGCATGGGAAATGTTGGTCACTTGTTCTCAAATGCTATGAGTTAAGAACAAGGCAACACAAAATGTTAATGGTTAAAACCCTTCGTCCTTCGAAGCATTATCTCCCTTAGGATATAATGATCTTCAGACGAAGGTCATGAAGGAAGTACCTTCATCATCACAGTATATATTAATAAAAGAAGAAGCATATGAAACATAAGAAGTGACATGAATAATCATATGACATTATTAATATATATCTTTATTATATCATCATGAATGAACATGAATAATATTGAATTACATTTATACCTTCGGCTTGACAGAAGGTAAGAGTCCAAGCGTGATGCACGAGTGAATACAAGTCAGCGTGAACAGTACGAGGGTACTGTTAATCTATTTATAGGCACAGGGTGCAGCCTATGTAAAATTACATTCATGCCCTTCATGTTTACTATTGACTTAAGGACAATCTATTGAGGACTAGATAGCCTTTTCCTCTTTAAGTCGGTTCCTTTTTCTGCTACTAAGCCGAAGCTTCCTTGCGCGTAGCTTCGGAGTTGGTTCATCCTTCATCCCGACCATGCTTTTTATATTGTGTACAACTTCATTTCGGGTCCGAAGGTTCCTGTACATATATTACACTTGGGAAACATTGTTAATCATATTTTTGAGGACCTTCGGAAGACGAAGGCCCCCAACAATAGCCCCTCGCAGTATTAATTTGTTACAATAACTAATTTAGACTACAACGTGAACGAAGGCCTTAAGCCGAAGGTCCGAAAAACACCTTCCCTTTGCTAGAATAGCAACAGTCAATGACAAACGAGGTCCACCAGACTGCAAAGCACTAGGCGTATAAATATGAACCATAGCGGTAGTATTTGATACACCATTTCTGCCGTTTGCGTTATTTTCTCAAACTTTTAGCTTTTGCTCACTAGCTCTTGCCTGATTTTTGAGTTTTTAGAGCTTCGATTTAAATACACTTTCGCTCCAAATTCTGAAAAGTAGTAGACGAGTGGAGAGAAGAAGATGACTGAAGAGAAGAAAGTGATCGGGGAGACGAAGCTGACTGAGGAAAGGAAAATGACTGAAGAAGAGAAGCTTTATGAAAAGAAAAAAGCTGCAGATCCTTTTATTTCTGGGTTTATTGAGTCCATGGCAAAAACAAATACAGAGAAGATTACTAAGGAGATCATGGAGGGTTTATCCGAAGATTCTGATGACAGTGATAGCTATGACATGGAAAGTGGTGATGAAGACTCTGAGGATCGGCCGTGGCGCCCAAGCCATACTATCTTCGGAAAATCGACTATCAAGCAGAGTCACATTGATGCCATGAGAGGAAGATACTTTCGCGATATGACTATTGTGAGGGTTGGAGGGGACAGCGCTGCTCCTGCTCCTGAAGCAAATGAGGTGGTTATCTACCGAAGCTTTTTGAAAGCAGGGCTTCGGTTTCCATTGAGCAGGTTCTTGGTTGAAGTGCTGAAGATGTTTCAAATCTTTCTCCATCAACTTACCCCTAAAGCTATAATCAAAATGGGTTTATTTGTTTGGGCTATAAGAAGTCAAGGATTGGAACCAAGCGTGAAGTGTTTTTGCAGCATGCATGAACTTCTGTACGAGACAAAGGCCACCAGGAAAGAGCAGTATCACAACAACTTCGGTTGTTACGGATTCGTTGCCCGATCCAATGCAAGCCATCCAGTTCCCACATTCCGAAAGAGATGGCCTAGGGCCTAGATGGAAGAATGGTTTTATGTTAAGAATGATCTGATTGAAAGAGAAGACGTTAAGGAAATCATCCAACGTCCTATCTGGTCGCGTTTTGGCCTTCGGAGGCCAAAGGTGGCAATGGATCAGAATGATGAAGCATGTCAAAAGGCTTTTAGCAACGTCTGTACCTTCATCGGCACAAGGGATATAGTTCAAGAGCACATAGCGTACAGAATATGGCCACTTGTGGAAAATTGGGATATGCCGAACGATACTACTGCCGAGTCAGCTGAAGATGGGTTGGTTTGATTAAAATTTATCTTTAGGTTCAGAAACCGGTTTGATGAGCCAAATGATGATTGGCTAAAAAGTATTGAGGCTATCAGCGACGAACTACTTGGAGTATACAGCAGGGCTGAAGATGACGCCTTGTCCGCAGCCTTCGAGGGCCGAGGGAAGAAAAGATTAAACAGAGTATTTGATGCCATTGGCTTCGTATACCCTGACTATCACTACCCACTGCAAAGGCAAGGGAAGAAAAGGAAAACTATCGCTTCGGCCACTACTGTTGTGCCGAAGGGCAAAAAGTTGAAGATATTGACCCACCCACCGCGATACATTGAACCGGCCAAGGTGCCTGAATTTGGCGAAGGGCCCTCTTCAGCTGCCGAAGCAAGACAAACTGCTTCGATTGTGCAGAGCGCTGAAGAGCCGACTGTAGTGCCGAAGATGCCTATAGTAGGGCCAGCTGAAGCTAAAGATGATAAGGTCGTAGAGCCATAGGTGGAGAAAGTGGTAAAAGTGCCAGAAATCCTGAGCCCACCAGCAGAGGCAGATCTGCCGAAGGTGCAAAAAACTCCTGCTGCAACTCCTAAGAGGAGGAGGATGGCCAGCGTACTAGACACTGTTATAGAGACAACAAAGGCCTTGACTCCTGCTCCTACCAAGAAAACCGCCGAAGCTACAAAAGTTCAGGGCGAAGCTGGGCCTTCAGTGCCCATCGAAACGAAGCCTGCCGTACCCGAGGACAAAACAGCAGAGCCAATTGTATCAGAAAAAACCAAAGCTCCTGCTCCCGAAGCTCCAGTCGAAGATATTTACTACAACATTCGACATGCTTCAGGGAAGATTTATCCGAAGAAGAAATAATAGAAGCCAAACACTACGCTCGAAGATTAAAATATCCGAAGGGGGCCTTAGTGTTCAATGGCAGTAACGAAGATGACTTCCTATACTGCCTCCCGGACAACAAAGAAATATCTGTTTGCCGGGAGATAGCTAAAAGTATGGGATTTCCGAAGCTGGAAGATGGCCTTTCGGTTATGTCAAAGGATGACCTCGCTGATAGCCTCGCGTACAACAGTATAAAGGTATAAAAGTTAGCTTTGAAGTTGGAAAATAAAATATGTTAATGTCATACTAAAAATTTTTCTTCTTTGCAGGGCTTAATTCTTAGTAATGCCTTGAGGGCACAAAAGAATGCTGAAGACGAGAGTTGTACCATAGCACTCAACAACCTTCGCTCAGAGGTGATTGAATTGAGAAATGAAGGCTTGGAAAAAGATAAAATTTTGATTTCATTGGTAAACAAAGTAAAGGAGGATGAAGCTAGTTTCAAAGCTCAGGCCGAAGCCTAGAAAACCGAAATTGAAGACCTTCGGAGACAACTGGCCGAAGCTAAGGAAAACTGCGCGCTTGCACAGGCTAATCAAGAAATCAGTGAATATTGGAAAAATAAACTAGAGAAAAATGTTGAAGAACTTCGTGAATCCAAGGAAAGGTGCTTTGAGAAGTCCTTGGATTGCGTGAAGAAATTAAAAACTAGCTTCGCCAAAGTGGGCGCCTACTCTGCTGAAGAAAACTTCATACGAGGCGACCCCGAGGGCGTTGTTGAATGGATAAGTGGAGAAGCCGAAGCCTTCGAGGAGATTTTAAGTGATCGTGAGGACATTTGCGCATTTTCCGGTGCGCGGGGAATCTCAGCTATTCTGGAGAAGGCCGGATGAGATCACGTTAAGGCCATAGCTCAGGCCGAAGCTGCCTTCTCCATAGATGATACGAAGGAACCTTTAGCCGAGGCAACTTTAAAGGGCGTGAAATTTTATAACGATGTCTGGGTGAACGGTGGCCGAGAGCTGGCCCATAAGATTATAAAAAAGAGTGAAAAAGACACCCACGATGCCCGGGCAGAAGCAAAGCGAGCTGAAGAAGCTGCAGAACACGAAAGCGTATAGGTACTGTTCCTTAATTATTTAGCTTCGGTACTTGCTTTGTGGCTTCGAACTAAATGTGTTTACCTATTTCAGCTGAACTATCCCCATCACCAGAGTCGTATGATCCCCTAGCTGATCCAGAAATGAAGGAATCATTGGATATCATAAGCATGGCTGAATCCATTGTCGACGAAGTCGTCGACAAATTACTGAACAAAATTGCAGAAAAAGTCCTTAGAGAGGAATAGGTTTTATTGTAATAATCATTTTGAGAAGCTTGATGTAAAAAAGTAATAAAGGAAGATTAGATCTCTTTTTGTAATGAAACTGTGTAACATTTGATGTATGTGACATTGAATCGAATATGTAAATTATTGCAATTTATTTCTTTGCGATGCATGAAATTTACTCACATACCATTTTTGAGCCTTCGGCGAAAAAACATCTTCCCTTCTTTTCATGCTTCGTAAAGAAAAAGATCCCTTCTTATGACAAGCCTGATAAAACTGTTTTTCCCGAAGCTTATTTCGTGCCTTAGCACATTCTCATTTTGATGAAGCATTTGCCGAAGATTGGCTTTGTATTCAATTCTTGTGCCGGTAATGCAATATGATGTATGATGTAATGCTATGCGAAATGATGTGATGATATGATGCAAAATGATGAGGATGTTGAAGACACACACCCACACTGGAATAAACAAGCTCTGCATCCCCTTAGGAACATCTTTTGAGCTTCTTCACCTTCTATTTTGGTGATATAAGTTCTACATCCCCTTAGGAACGTCTTTTGAACTTCTTCGCCTTCTATTTCGGTGGTATAAGTTCTGCATCCCCTTAGGAACGACTTTTGAACTTCTTCGCCTTATATTTCGGCGCTATTTGGCTCTGCATTCCCTTTGGAACGACTTTTGAGCAGAAAACTTACACTGCGCTCCCTTAGGAACGACTTTTTGTAGCTTCGTCGACTTTGGCTCTGCATTCCCTTATGAATGAGTTTTGAGCAAAAGACTTACGCTGCGCTCCCTTAGGAACGACTTTTGTGGCTTCGTTTATGCTGGCTCTGCATTCCCTTAGGAACGACTTTTGAGCTTCGTAAATCTGTGAAGAAGATATATTTCATTCTAGTATAGGCAGAATCATTACGAGAAATTAAAACTAAGTTTTCATTGCTTGTTCCTCATATAGAAAGCAAAATGGCGTAGAAAGTGAAAGTATTTCAGAAGAAGGATATTGCTCAGTAGATGTGCTTTGATTCTGGTACGGTGCTGTTGATCGTACGTGCTTCGGACTCCTCCCTGAAGTCACGTTGTTGTTGGGAGTGTTGGCGCCCTTCTGGCTGCTGGCTTCGGGTATAAGCAAGTGGCAATGGTGGTGGCGGTGGAAGCTGAGGCCAAGAAGCTTGTGAATGGCTTGCCGAAGCAACAGAAGCTGTAGGTTGATTGCCCACATATTCTGGTATGTAAGGAGAGTGGCACGAAGCAATATGTAAGACCTGCTTCGGCTGATTCTGCCGGGCTTCTGCTTTAGCAATTTCTTTTTGCTTCTGAATGGTGATCTGACATGTTCTTGTAGTGTGGCCCTTGTCCTCACCACAGAATAAGCAATAGATTTTCCTAGGCTGATCCCCATATCTTCCTTCGAAGCCCCTGCCGCCTCAGCCCCTTGGAGCTAGTGGCCTAAAGAAGCTTTGCTGCTGTCCTGAAGACTGCGAGCTGTGCTGTGGCCTCTGAAACTGGCCTCCTTTGTCATCGTTCTGACTGGAGCTGTGGATTGATCTGACATGCCTAGGGTGGATTCTTCCTCCGAAGCCCCTAGTCATCTCAGAAAATTTGTAAGCTTCCTCCCTTCTTTGGCGGAAGTCATTGTCAGCCCGGATGTACTCATCCATTTTCTAAAGCAGCTTCTCCAGAGTATGAGGGGGTTTCCTGGCGTAGTATTGAGCCGTAGGCCCTGGCCGAAGACCTTTGATCATGGCCTCGATGACGATTTCATTGGGCACCGTGGGCGCTTGTGCTCTTAGGCGCAAGAACCTTCGGGCATATGCCTGAAGGTACTCCTCATGGTCTTGAGTGCACTGGAACAAGGCCTGAGCAGTGACTGGCTTCGTCTAAAACCCTTGAAAACTGGTGACCAGCATGTCCTTAAGCTTTTGCCATGACGTAATTGTCCCTGGCCAAAGAGATAAGTACCATGTCTGGGCCACACTTCGGACTGCCATGACAAAGGACTTCTCCATGACTGCGGTATTGCCCCCGTACGAAGATATAGTTGCTTCATAACTCATCAGAAACTGCTTCGGATCTGAGTGCCCATCATACATGAGGAGCTGAGGTGTCTTGTATGATGAGGGCCATGGGGTTGCCTGTAGTTCTGCTGATAGAGGAGAAGCATCATCAAAAGCAAAATTTCCATGATGGAAATCATCATACCAATCATCATCATTGTAGGGATTGTCTTGACGAAGCTCTCTTTGTGGAGGTCTTCGGTCCTGGTCATCTTGAGTGAGATGACGTATTTCTTCTGCAGCTTCATCGTTCTTCTTTTGTAGATCGGAAAGACGAAGCATCTTCTCTCTCTTCCTTTCGACCTGCTGGTGAATAGCTTCGAGATCCCTTATCTCTTGGTCCAGCTCCTCCTCTTGGGGTGTCAGACTTGTAGCCTTCCTCTTTTGAGTTCGAGCTTCGCGCAATGTGTCCTGATTGACATCGAGTGGCTGCAGTGCAGCCCCTAGCCCTGAAGAAGTTTTCTTCGGTGGCATGATGAAGGTCACAGCTTGCCGAAGGTGGTCGATTGAGTTCACCGGAGGTGGGCGCCAATGTTGGTCACTTGTTCTTAAATGCTATGAGTTAAGAACAAGGCAACACAAAATGTTAATGGTTTAAACACTTCGTCCTTCGAAGCATTATCTCCCTTAGAATATAATGATCTTCAGACGAAGGTCATGAAGGAAGTACCTTCATCATCACAGTATATATTAATAAAAGAAGAAGCATATGAAACATAAGAAGTGACATGAATAATCATATGACATTATTAATATATCTTTATTATATCATCATGAATGAACATGAATAATATTGAATTACATTTATACCTTTGGCTTGACAGAAGGTAACAGTCCAAGCGTGACGCACGAGTGAATACAAGTCAGCGTGAACAGTACGGGGGTACTGTTCATCTATTTATAGGCACAGGGCGCAGCCTGTGTAAAATTACATTCATGCCCTTCATGTTTACTATTGACTTAAGGACAATCTATCGAGGACTAGATAGCCTTTTCCTCTTTAAGTCGATTCCTTTTTATGCTACTAAGCCGAAGCTTCCTTGCGCGTAGCTTCGGAGCTGGTTCATCCTTTGTCCCGACCATGCTTTTCATATTGTGTACAGCTTCATTCTAGGTCCGAAGGTTCCTGTACATATATTACACTTGGGAAACATTGTTAATCATGTTTTTGAGGACCTTCGGAAGACGAAGGCCCCCAACAGGAAACATTACTTGTTCCTGAAAATTCTAGATCAATGGAAGATTGGCTTTCTTGAGAGCAACATTTGTTAGCACATGATAATATAGTTCCTATTTGAGTACATGTGCATAAGTGAGGTTGGTATGATTTCAAATTAGTTATCACAACCTCATGAGCCATTTCTAACATGATATGTGAATCCATAAATTTATTATGAGAGCACACAAGCATATCATGTTTTTCTTGCAAAGCTAGATTTTTAATATTTAGCTTTTCTATCGTGTTCTTGAGCATAACATTTTTATTTTCTAATTGAGAAATATATGATGAATGATTAACAACTCTAATTTGCTCAATTGAAATGTCTTCATACCTTTGGACCAAATCATCATGAGAGCACTTTAGCTTCTCATGCTCTTTGTTGGAATAAACCACGCACGAGGACTGTCTTGTGCGTGTGTGTGTGTTTTAGTCGTTGTAATGGCAGCTTGTGCAGATGCATCCCGAGCTCCATGCGTGGACAGCCTGCACGGATGAGCAGATTGGCTCACGTCCGAGCTTGTCCGGGTTGCAAGGGAGGTGGTGCATGTACTTGCATGTTCTGCCAGGGTGTGTGTAGGAGTAGTGTGCGTGCGTGGCGCCGGTTCTCACGGTATTTGCCGCAACGTCCGGGATGAGCGAACGGCTCTCCGGCGTCGCTGAGCAGGGCGTGAAGGCCGGCCTGCATGGAGGCGAAGACTCCCTGGCCTATATTTAGCACTTGTACTCCTTCGTTTCAGTGTGCCAAGAAAAGAAAAGGGGCAGGTTAGCTGCTGCTGTTCGGTCCTAGAAAACAATATTCATCTTCCTCCTTACGTTCGTGCATGAGCTGAGTGTGAGAGTTCCTGGACGAAGCCAACATTTGGTACCAGAGCCGGGGTGGTGGGGGAGATGTCGGCCACACCGAGGACGCCGGGATTGGGCGAGCTCACCGGCGTGGGCTCGTCGAGCGCCGCGGCGGAGCGCGTCGTCAACACCAACTCAGTCGAGCTCCCGCTGCTGACCAAGGCGAATTACCACGAGTGGGTGTTGGTCATGCAGGTTTCGCTGGAGGCGATGGAGCTGTGGGACGCGGTAGAGGCCATGTGCAGGGAGCGTGCCAAGGATCGGAGGGCGTTGGCTGCCATCCTGCGCGTAGTGCCGCCGGAGATGAAGGCGGGGCTTGCTGTGAAGAAGAGCACAAAGGAGGCGTGGGCGGCTGTGAGAAGCATGCGCATGGGAGATGCGCGTGTTCGGGAGGCCAACGCCGAAAGGCTGCTCAAGGTCTTCGAGAATATCAAGTTCAAGGAAGGCGAGAAGGTGGACGACTTCGCCATGAGACTGAGCTCCCTCGTCTCGGAGATGCGCGAGCTCGGCGAGGAGGTGGAGGAGGTACGCGTCGTGCGGAAACTACTTCGCGTTGTTCCACCGAAGTTCAATCAAGTCGCGGCGTCCATCGAGATGCTGTGCGACCTCAAGACAATGCCGTTGGAGGAGCTCGTCGGGCGGCTCCGTGTGGCGGAGAACCGCTTCTGCCTGGAGGAGACGACAGATGAGCTTGGGCGCCTGCTTCTCACTGAGGAGTAGTGGTAGGCGCGTCGGCGCAGCAAGAATCGTGCGCACGGGGGTGATCGACGACGTGGTGGCCGCGAGAAAGGAGGTGGCTGCAGCGACGGCCACGACGACTCTGACGACGATAGCGACAGCCCGAGCTCCATACGCGCTAGGAGCCGCTACCATGGGCGATGCTTTGACTGCGGCGACCGAGGACACATGGCCAAGGACTGCCGTGCAAAGAAGAAAGAGAAGGCCCTTCTCGTCGATGCTGACGACGAGCCGACGCTCCTGTGAAAGGCGGACATCCCCGCGTCGTAGTTTAGGGGGTGATTGTTGGAATAAACCACGCACGAGGACTGTCTTGTGCGTGTGTGTGTGTTCTAGTCGTTGTAACGGCAGCTTGTGCAGATGCATCCCGAGCTCCATGCGTGGACAGCCTGCACGGATGAGCAGATTGGCTCACGTCCGAGCTTGTCCGGGTCGCAAGGGAGGTGGTGCATGTACTTGCATGTTCTGCCAGGGTGTGTGTAGGAGTAGTGTGCGTGCGTGGCACCGGTTCTCACGGTATTTGCCGCAACGTCCGGGATGAGCGAACGGCTCTCCGGCGTCGCTGAGCAGGGCGTGAAGGCCGGCCTACATGGAGGCCGAGACTCCCTGGCCTATATTTAGCACTTGTACTCCTTCGTTTCAGTGTGCTAAGAAAAGAAAAGGGGCAGGTTAGCTGCTGCTGTTCGGTCCCAGAAAACAATATTCATCTTCCTCCTTACGTTCGTGCATGAGCTGAGTGTGAGAGTTCCTGGACGAAGCCAACACTCTTTGGTCAACTTCTCTAAGTCTTCGATTTTTCTGATGAGGAAGTCTTCTTGGTTATGAAGCATTTCTTTTTGTTCTTCCGCTCTTCTCATGAGTTTAAGCAAGCTCTTCCGATTTTTCTTGCTTAGTTCAGCGAAGAATTGTTGAAGATCATCCTCATCTTCACTATCACTTTCATGCTCCTCCTCATCCTCACTTTCGCTTTCACTGTCACTCCCATTAGCGACAAAGCACATATGAGAAGTAGATTTGAAAGACGAACCTTGTGAAGAGGTGGATTCGTCGTTTGGTCTCCATCGATCATTTTCTTCTACTTCAATCTTGTTCTTCGCCTCATCTTCCTTCATTTTGAGAAACATCCTTTCGGTGATTCTCATGGCAAGGTCTAATGCCCTAGGATCAACATCTGCACCAAAAGATGAAGTCGAGGCAACCTCAACCTTTTCAAGCTTAGAAGCACTTTCGTTTCTTAGTCCCCCCGACATGATCTTTTCCTCACGCGGTTATGCGTTAGAACGAGGATTAGGCTCTAATACCAATTGAAAGTTGCCTAGAGGGGGGGGGGTGAATAGGCAAGTTAAAACTTTTTCAACAAAAATGAGAAATGAACTAGGTAAAACTGGTTCAGTCGGTGTCAAAACCGGTTCACCTGGTTTGCACGAGCTCTACTAAAGAATGAGATATAAACTGAATTGATCTCGAAATTCACCCAGTTAACTTTGGAAATGAGATGTTCTAGTTGATCCACATGGTTCAAAGTAGTAGATCTGAGAAGGGCACTTCTCAAGATCCAAACACCAAAAAGATATAAACAAATCTTCCACGGAAGGGTGAGAGAACGAAGAACACGAACAACAACAACAACAACAACAAAGCCTTTTTGTCCCAAGCACGTTGGGGTAGGCTAGAGATGAAACCCTGTATGAAAACCTCAGAGCTCAACCCCCAAAGAAAAGAAAAGGGAGACAAAGGCAAAGGAGAATCGAAAAACAACGAAACAGGGAAACACATAAAAAGAGATAAAACCCACAAGAACCAGCAAGATCTAAAGGGGCACAAGAAAAGGTCAAATGATTAAGGAGGAAAAGCGAAACTACAAATCAGGGTTCTGGAACATGAATTGCACACTTCCACCCCTTCCTATCCACAACGAGCTCTTTATCAATATTCCACTCCTTTAGGTCCCTCTTCATAGCCTCTGTCCACATCAAGGTTAGTCGACCTCTACCTCTCTTCACATTCTCGGGACGCCTAATTATTCTGATATGCACTGGTGCCTCTTCAGGTCTTCATTGGATATGTCCAAACCATCTCAAACAATGTTGCATAAGCTTCTCCTCAATTGGCGCCACTCCTACTCTATCTCTCGTATATCATCATTCCAGACTCGATCTCTCCTTGTGTGGCCACATATCCAGCGCAACATACGCATCTCTGCCACACTTAGTTGTTGGACATGTCATCTTTTAGTGGGCCAACATTCTGCTCCATACAACATAGCCGGCTAGATTGTTGTCCTGTAGAATTTGCCTTTTAGTTTGTGTGGCACCCGGGGGTCACATAAGACACCCGCAGCTTGCCGCCACTTCAACCATCCAGCTTTAATTCTATGACTGACATCCTCATTGATGTCTCCCTCCTTCTGAAGCATTGATCCTAAGTAACAAAAAGTGTCTTTCTTGGGTACCACTTGCCCATCAAGACTAACATCGCCATCCTCATACCCCATGGCACTGAAATCACACTTCATATACTCTGTTTTAGACCTACTAAGCCTAAAACCTTTTGCTTCCAGTGTCTCCCTCCACAATTCCAACTTTTGCGAAACATCACTCCTACTCTCCTCAATAAGTACCACATCATCGGCAAAAAGCATACACCACGGTATATCTCCTTGTATGCCCCTTGTGACCTCATCTATCACCAAAGCGAAAAGATAAGGGCTCAAAGCCAACCCTTGTTGTAGTCCTATGTTAATTGGAAAGTCATCGATGTCTCCATCACTTGTTCAGACACTTGTCACAACATTAGTGTACATATCTTTAATAAGATTAATGTACTTTGTTGCTACTTTGTGTCTTTCCAAGGCCCACCACATTACACTCCTAGGTACTTTATCATAAGCCTTCTCCAAGTCTATGGAGACCATATGCAGGTCTTTCTTTTGTTCTCTGAATCTCTCCATAAGTTGTCTTAGTAAGAAAATGGCCTCCATAGTTGATCTCCTAGGCATGAAACCAAACTGATTTTGGGTCACGCTCGTCATCTTCCTTGAGTCATTTCAACATAGCCGGTCCCAAGCTCGGTAAAGGAGGAGGGTTGTGTTAGGTCCAACAAACCAACGTAAAAACCAGCCAAATCTTATGGAGATGAAACCACAAAGAAAATGAAGAACACGAACAAACACAATAAACAAGAACACAAGAGACACAAGATTTATCCCGAGGTTTGGTCACACCACAAAAGGTGCCCTACTTCCTCGTTGAGGCGCCCACAAAGAGCTGGGTCTCTTTCAACCCTAATCCTCCCTTCACCGACCACAAAGGTCAAGCCCACACACTAATCTTTGCTCAAACGAGTGGGTAATACAAACTTTCTTGTGGTCTTCCACAAGATTTGGAGACTCACAAGAGACACCTAGTTGTCTAGGAGCTAGAAGCTCCAAGAGTAATGAATCCACAAAGAACTCGATGTAGTACCAAAGCCCGGATGAAGAAGAGCAAGAGGGATTTAGAGATGAAGCATAAAAACTGCAGCTCTCAAGCTCACTGAAAGATTTCTCTGCTAAAGATTTGAAATGGGAGAGGCAAGAGATGTGTGTGAGAGAGTGGGAGGTGTTTCTTAGGTTGGAAATGGAGTTCAAATCGTGCTCCCTTGTATGAGGAGAGAGGTAGGAGTGAGTATATATAGGTGGGGCTTCAAAACTAGCCGTTTGAGCCAAAACCCGGTCTAAAACCGGTTGAACCGCCCCTGGCAGGCCTGGCAGACTGTCTACCAGTCTGACTGGTAGACTACTGCGCAGACTGGTCAAGTTGACCAAAACTGGTTGAACCTCTTTTGAAAACCAGTTGAACCTCTTTGACAGACCTGTCAGCCTGTCTGCTAGTTTGACTGGCTGACTGCTGTGTAGTCTGGCCAACTTGACCAAACCGGTTGAACCCCGCCCCTCACGACTATATTGACCCATTCGCCAGTCTGACTTGCAGACTGTTGGTCAGAGGTCAGAGGTCAGAGGGGCCAGAGACCAGTTGAACTGCCCTGAAAAACAAGTTCAACTGGTCTTGTTCAGAGAGTTCAGGGGAGAAAACCCCAGTTCAACTCCCTGGAGGCAAGTTCAACTGGTGTATGGTCAGAGAGGTTCACAGTTGAAGTTGAATTTCAGCTGGAGTTGAGAAAGCTCAACTGTAGTTGAAAAAGCTCAACTCAGCTGAAGTTCAGCTCAGCTGAAAAAGCTCAACTGCAGCTAAAGAAGCTCAACTCAGCTGAAGTTTAGTTTAGCTGAAAAGCTCAAGTGCAGCTGAAGAAGCTCAACTCAGCTGAAGTTTAGTTCAGCTGAAAAGCTCAACTACACTAAAGAAGTTCAGCTGCTTTTCAACAAGAACACTCTCAGTTTCTCAAACCTAACCACGGTCAACCATAGAATGTTCAAGAGATTTTGGGTTTTCAAAAATTGCTTTTGAATATAGAGGCTTGAGCTTTGGCAAACACCAACCTTCTTTTTGGATCCCCCTTTATAGTACGACGATTCCTATACTCAAGTTAAATAAAAATAATTAAGTAAACTCCTTGAGTCATTGGTGTCTCATGTGTGATTTCTCCATGGCATTGCTTCATAAGGATCACAAACATCTTTGTCTCACCTTTTGAAGTAAACACAACTCAAACCCTGTGACTCGTACCATTTCACCATATATGAGTTTAAATCATGGCTTTAAGTCTCCTTACTGATGCCTCAACATGTTATAACTCTTCATAGCTGATTAGTTCATCGACTTAGTGCAAGTACTCTCTTCTTCACCTTAGCCATGGTACCTCGGTTCACAAGCCGTCGCTTGGCCTTCACCTTTGCTTAGTTCCTCGAAGCCCTTTCCTTGCTATCTTCACCCTATCAAGCTCTTGAGTCACATCATATTGAGCATCCATTGAGAGAATCATTTCTTCAATATTGTGAACGTTGCTTGAATGTCTTCTAGATATAACTGTTAAGATCAATCAATCTCTAGTTTGATTCTCATAGAGGCATATATGGACCGATAGTAATATGGTCAAGCCAATTCACGATTCCTCATATCTTATTCACTTTGGCTTGACCAATCCTCTTAATCACTTCATCCTCTATTCTGATCATATGTATGTAGTGATTTCTAAGGTATTGTCCATATATTCAAGAGAGACCATATTATATCCATTTGCATTGTCTCAATGGTTATTTAACCTTGTGTTGAACCTTTGTTCACTGTCATTATACACTATTCAAGTATGTTCATCATACTGAATTTCCTGTTCAACACTTAGCAAACTCGTTAGACCTTTAGATGTGTTGTTATCCAAATCACCAAAACTCACAAAAGGGATGAATGCACTTTCAAAAATCTTACCCATACACGTACCCACGTGGGTAATTTTACCCGTCGGGTAACCCATACCCGCTAGGAAAGTCTTAAATTCCAATATACCAATCACTCAAAATATTCCATAAACATACAAAAACAAGTTCAACTTCACATATAACAAATCATATGATTACATAACTTGGTATCTAGACAAATTGATAGCTAGAGAAGGGTTTTAGTTTAGCTACGATGGGCTCTATTAGATGGATATAGTGGTTTTGATGCGAGTATATTTTACCCATGGGTAGACGGGTATGGGTAGTACGAACCCGTACTCGTACCCGTCTGCCCAATGAGTAGAGGTTTTTACCCATTAACATACCCATGGGTGGAGAAATCATCCTGTACTCGCCTTCATATCGAGTAAAACCCGTCGGGTATTTGGGTTTTGGGTACCCATTGCCATCTCTAATCATGACGGGGACCGATTCAGTCTCTCAAACCTAACCCTAGACTACTTTCCCTACCATTCTCCACCAGCGGCGGCGAATCCATGGTGGACCTCCGATCAATGCCAATCCTGCTTCATGAAGTGGCAAATGAGGAGGAGTTTGAGAGGCCATTGCCGAGGAAGCAGCAAATGAGGAGGAGTTTGAGAGGGAGATGCAGCACTATATGGAGTGTGTGAATTTAGAGGCTAAGAAACGCCGCCTCGAGAGATATCCCGATGCTGAGGACGACGAGGACGAGGAGGAGGACGATGATGAGGACGACGGGGTGGGCGAGGAGGTCAGGGAGGAGTGGGAGAAGCTACAGGTGATTGAGGAGGACGCTCTGCGTCGAAAAGCCGCGAGGCGCATCCTCGACTACGATCCCAAACAGGAGGGCCTCTACTACACCCGGATCTTCTATGTCAACCACCACACCTTCGACCTCAACGAGGAGTGTGAGTACAATCTGACCGTGTCTCACCTATCAGTCCTCCCACCTCTTGCCAAGTTGCCACGCTATAACATCCGACCCACTATTCTAAAGTAGCCCAATACAAGGCCCAAGTCAAGTTTTCAAAGGCAGCTGCCAAGCAGGAGATGGGAAGAGAACATAATTCAGTTAACAAATTCACCTTGAGGTGTTGTTTACCAGCTGTTGGTCCTTGTTCTCAAATGCTATACATCAAGAGCAAGACAACACGATTGTTAATAATTAGAGACCTTCGTCCTTTGGAACATTATCTCCTTTTGGATATAATAGTCTTTAGACGAAGGTCATGAAGGGCATACCTTCATCATCTCAGTGAATAAATATACATAAGGGTACATGGAATACAAAAGAATATAAATAATGATTATGAACCAGTAAATTATTTATATTCTCATTTTATAAACATGAACAAACATCAACAATATTTATGTTACATTAATACCTTCGGCTTGCCGAAAGGTGAAGATGCGAGAGTGGCATAGGAGCGATTACCATTCAGCGTGAACAGTACGGGGGTACTGTTCATCTATTTATAGGCATGGGACATAGCCCAGATAAGATTACATTCATGCCCCTGACATTTACTCTTAATCATAATGCAAACTGTCAAGGACTAAGTAGTCTTTTCCCCCTTAGGTCGGTTTCGCCCTTCATCTTCGCTATCATACCAAGCCAAAGCTCCTTTAGCCATAGCTTCGGCGTCCGACCATGTTGCCTTCGGGCTGTATCTGTATATCACACGCCTTCATCCCAAAGCCGAAACTCCCTATAATGGTATGTGAGAGCACCTAGAGGGGGGTGAATAGGTGATCTTGTAAAATCAAACACTAAATAGCCACAAACTTGATTTTTAAGTTGTTAGTGAAATCAAGTGGCTATGGAACACGCTCGTGCGAACAAAGCAATCACAAGAAGCAACACACGAGACACGTGATTTTTATCCCGTGGTTCGGCCAAGTAACACTTGCCTACTTCCACGTTGTGGCGTCCCAATGGACGAGGGTTGCACTCAACCCCTTTCAAGCGATCCAATGATCAACTTGAATACCACGACTTTCTTCCTTATAGTCTTTCTCCCTTTACAAGGAATCTCCACAGATTGGAGTCTCTCACCCTTACAAGTTTGTCACAAGAGAATCACAATAGTAAGAGAGGGAGAGCAACACACGCAAGACTCAAATCCGCAGCACACACACGCACACAAGCCAAGACTTGAGCTCAAAACACAACATAGAGAGTACGCGACTCAAACAGAGCTCAAATCACTAACACAATCGATCAAATGCGTGGAGGCGGAGTCTGGGAGTCTTAGAATCTTTCTTGTAAGCTTCGTGTGTTGCTCCATGTGCCTAGAGGTCCCTTTTATAGCCCTAAGGCAGCTAGGATCTGTTGGAGATCAATCTTGGAAGGCCAATCTTGCCTTCTGTCGGGTGGTGCACCGGACAGTCCAGTGCACCACCGGACAGCTACTGTAGCAGTCCGGTGCGTGATCTCCTTCCAAATCGGGCGCATCCAACCATTGCTCCTCGGGGCTGGTTGGCGCACCGAACACTGTCCGCTGCACACCGGACAGTCCGGTGCACCCAGCCTGTAACACCCCTGGTGTTACTGTCACTAAAATTTGAGCATAACATCATAAGCATTGGCATTTCATATGTTTGACACACTTAGAGTGCATTCACTAGGCAAAAACTTCAAACAAGTTGTATTGATATGACCTTTTGCAAATAAAACCCTAGAATAGGGAACTCAACCCTAGTTTGGGTATAATAGAGCAAACAAGACTTAAATAAAAGAAAACTTCAAAACTTATTAGAGATGACCATAAAATGTCACCTTGAATATACTTATGGGATATCCAAACCCTAGAAGTATAAAAAACTACAAAAAGAACCCTAGAAAGCCCTAAACCTAAACCCTAGGGGGCTAAGTGCAAAATTAGTGCACTTTTGGACTAAAGTGCAAAAACCATGATAATAAGGTGTATTAAGTCATAAGGTTCACAATTATGGAGATTTGCAAGTTAAACCTTGAGTTTTGGACTAATTTGCAAAATAGCCACATTAATACTCAAATGGCTAAGTCTGAAATCTGTGACATTAGCCCAACTTTAGAGCTCTATATCTTCCAAGTTATAAATATTTTGCCCTAGATCACCACATCAAGTTTGTAAAGCTTTAAAAGGGGAACAACTTTGCTATAGGGGTCAAGCCTTGGTTGCATAAGAAATTTGGAGATAAGTAAACCCAAAGATGGGATGTCAGACTAAAATAGTCTGAAAATTTGGATAATCAGTGATGTTGGATCAACTTTGAAACCATGTAGCGCTCGATTCAAGGGTTGTTTAACCAAAATCTCTATGGCAAACTTGAAGCCGGTTTATTGAACTACAAGTTTGATGTAGAGTGTTGGTCTCGTCACTATACAAAATTTGGCACAAATTGCCCTCAAAAGTGTTCTGTCAGGCCAACTGAATGAGGTTCGTGATGGTACAGTGCGTTGATCAGACTGCCAGCTCAACCCTCGCTGCTGACGAGCCGCGCGCGACTCGTGCCTTCGCCGTCTTGATTCGTGCTCGGTTTGACTGGATAGCGCCTGGGATCGAGTAAATATCCTCGCCACGGATAAACTCCGGCCGTTAAAATACTCCGATCACCATGCGAGCTAGCCACGGTGGATTCAGATGAGCTCGCCAGTGACTGCCACCTCCCGGCCTTGTGCCACGTGCCTGGGCACCTCCACCGCATCACCGTGACCCGTCATAACTCTCCATTGATCGCCGGAGTGATTGCCACGGTAATAGGACACCAATTCCACTGCGCCAGTAACTTTCCACTCCTCCGACCGCCGCGCGTCGTCACTCAAATTCTCGGCCACCGCTCTCGCTTATTATAAATTGAGCCCGTCGTGAGCTTCGTAGGATCATCACACACCCAGCCACCAAGTATTGTCCTCAGTCGATCACTAGGGAGCTTCAATTTTGGATTTCCCCCAAATCTGCTCAAGAACACCGCACAGTTTCAACCTCGCAGTGGCTCGCCCAACTCAGGTTCGATCTCGCCCTCTATGTTAGTGTTTCAGCACCCTTGCATGCTCTTGATGCTCACCCACCCACCCAATTGAATTAGACCGCCATGGATCGCCGGGAACACGCTGTTCCATTGATTGTCTCCGCTGTCACCGTGGCCAGAGCAAATTGGGTAGCCATTAGTGAAATTACTTGAGGGGAAACTCTGGTCATAGTCTGAATTAGGTTTAAACCAAAGTAGAACACCGGTCATTGCCTGAATCCCCCGGTACAAGCTCACCAGAGCTCTACCCCGCGCGGTTCATCGTCGTGGATCGGGCTGTGTAAAGGAATAGAACGTGAGGGTTTTTTTTGTAATGCGTCAGCGACTCATATGAATAGTGCTACGGCCCCGCTTCCGGTTATTCAAAAGGACAATGTCCTTTCCATAAGTCTGTCATGCGGGTGTGCGCGCGGACAGTTTCCTTCGGTCGTGGGCTGGTTTGGGCTGCTTTCGGCCCAGTACTATTCACTGTTTTTCTTTTTCTTTTTCTGCCAGAGCTAAATAAATTCTAGAAAATTGTAGAAAAATGGTAAAAATACCAAACCAATTTTGCTAGGTTCCTAATTTCCTATAGAATTTAATAAAAATAGTTTTAGGATTTTTAATCTAAACAAGAAATTATAGAGTATTTAAAACTATCTAAAACCTTATTTCTGGATTTTTAGGAAATCAATAATAATTCCAAAAATCCCCAAACTTTTTAGGTGACCCTTATACATTATTTAGAGGCCTTGGGTAAAGTTTGGTATGATTTGAACCTTTTCTAATACTTAGAACCCAAAACCCCCCTGCCTTGTGAACTTCACTGTTGACTCTGGAAACCCTAAGTTATCAGAGATCCGTGAAGGAAAATTATATTCAAGACTTTAGATAATAAACTCTTATTATCTTCGCACTCTCATAAGCATTACATGAGCATTCATTATTACGTATGGTTATATTTAGAAAACGAAGAAGAAGTAGAAGAAGAGAAGACTCCACCACCACTACCTGAAGAACATCAGGCAGGCAACTGCTTTTATTTTGACATCTGTGAAACTGAGCCTAATTCACCTATACAACAAGGTAAGCCTCGGTGCATTTGCCACCTCCTTGTTACTGTTAAAACTCTTTCTCACTTACTTGATGGATTAGGTGATAGGAGTTGTGTGCTAAACTATTACTGCATCTCCTTCCTTGGATTATTCCCTAATCCCTGTTTTACAAAAAGTTTTCTTATGCTTAGTCCTGCTTTAGCAAAACAAAATGTTTTGTTTTCTCAAATATGATGTTGCAAAGTGGAAGGGATGTTTTTGAAAATAAAACTTGATGGTGGATCCATCATGGCCATGATGGGTTCAACATCGGAAATGATGTACCTCTGCCAGGTACCAAACTTTGGGTTTGAAATGATTAAGCTAAGACCGGGCGGGTGACTTGCACGAGAAGAGAGTCTCGGTGTAGTGTCTCCGCTTGAGTCGATTAAGGACCGTGTCGATGTAGGCCTGCTGACCGAGGACCCTTTAACTGGTCACATGCCTCGTCATGGGTAAGCTTTGCCTAGGGCAGACTAATACCAGAATAAGATACCACGTAATGGGAGTGGAGAGATGGGGAGAGTAGCGTGTATCCTCCATGGCAAGAGGCTGGATGGTGGTGTATCTGTGCTCTCGGATAGTGTGAACCTGATCTGGTCTTAAGAACCCTGGTGGCGAGTTGACATATGCAAGAGTTAAGTGCTACATATGTCATGTGATTGGAGATCCTCAGCTGAGTATAATCGATTCAGATCACCGTACCTTCGCAGTTATGAAGACTTGGTCACTGACCTATACGTAGAACTCCAGTAAAGATGAAGGGTTATTTAGAAATTGGCTAATACAGGTCAAGTATTTGAACTAGGGTAGAAAGAACTCTAGATACAGGTAACCTTACTTAACCTGACAAGTAAAAATTGGATTTTTAAGGATCCACTCTTAGTAAGCATTTCTGCAAACAGAGTCATTGATTATTGTGAAGCCTTACCTTGACTCCCTAAAGCCAGCACCCCTTGAGAGTCTTTTCTTTAGTCAGGTAAGACTTGCTGAGTAATTCCATACTCAGAGTTTCATCCCATGTTGTTTTAGGTGAAGAAGCGGCAAACTTTTGCTGCTTCTATTCAAAGGTGGTACCAAAGGAAGAGCACCAGGAGTGAAGCTGCGGGAGGAATGGATCCTCCATAAAACTTTTGTTTAAAACTTATCGGGAGGGGTTTTTGCCTCCCATGGTTTGTAATAATAATACTCCTCACTCGTATATTATATTCTGGTCTGTAAATATTTAACACTGTCTTACTTTCCAATAAAAGTAAGTTAATGTATTTGCTTCCGCATTTTCGTATCTTCGATGCTTGTAATATCTGTGTGACGGGTGAAACGCTCTTTGGAAAGGTAAGGAAAGCAGATACCGAACTTGTCAAGTAATTCTGGGGCACCTGCAGGGTTGTCTGAGGTCCGTTGGACAAGGACAACTGTAGGTGGGCCTAATGACTTGGGAGGTTCCGTCACAGCTGGTATCGGAGCGAAGCCCATCTCTGCAGATATTGTGAGACATCTTCAAAAGGAAATTTCCAAGACTTACCTAAATTTTTTTCTTTCTTTCTTATCTAGCTTCCTTCTAGAGAACTTATTTGAAAGACCAGAGATTGAGTGCAATGTATAGAAGGTGTGAATCGACTAAGGTTGATTCTATAATTACACATGCATCATGTTAAAAATTATGCTAATAAGATTTTCCCCCTTAAGAAATGTTGCCGCGCACAAGAAAGACCGCGCACAAGTCTACCGGACCGATTGGCGTACCCTGTCATCAACTTGCCCCATGGCATGAAGATAGCAGTAGTGGTAGCAACGATCCAATCAGGGGATCTGGAAGCCCAAGTGGATTAGCTTCAAACAGAACTCCGTCGCAGGAACGACATATGGGTCACGGATGGCGAAAGAATAAACGAATTAAGAGCAGACATCCGTTACCTGCAAGATCAGCTCGCGGAGCGAGACCTAGCGCTCGATTGGGCGGTTAACTCTCGTTCGCTTGCCTGGGCTAAGGAGGCAAAAGCTTGAGCCTGTGTGGAGGAGCTTAGCTCCGCCGTAGATAACTTGCAGGTTTATTGTAATACTCTACATGAAGAAGTTCATGTATTGTATTCCCAACTGCATCCCAATGTACCTGTGGATCCTGTTGGGATAGAAGCGGGACCTTCTGGAGTAGCGGGAGAAGCACTCGGTGGTGAACTGGACTTGTTCAAGCCTCCTCCCTCTATGAAGTTGGTGGATGAGTGGTCTCCTACTCCCGACAGCGAGGCTACTAAAAGTGACAAGAAGCAAGAATAGTATAATATAGAAGCAGTAGTAATGTATAATAGGTAATGTAATCCTGTTGTAAAATTCAAGTCTGTAACATTACCCTTTTCAGTAATGTATAATGGATGGTTTTCTTTGGCATATTATATTCTTCTCAATGTTTGTTGCCTCAGATGCCTTCCAAGACTCGTTCACAGGATGGACCAGGGACTTCCCATGGGAGGGAAGCAACACCAAACCCACCTCCAGTACCTCCCACCTTAGCCGAGGCCATCGCTGCCTTGGTTAACGCTACAGCAGACAATACCCGATTTCTACGGGAAATGGCGAGTCAACAACTACAACAACAAGGCGGGCGGGCATATCCGCAAGGCCCCCGTGAAACATCCTATCTGGATTTCTCTAAGACATGCCCTCCATTGTTTGTCAAAGCAGAGGACCCTCTAGAAGCGGATGAGTGGATCCACATTATTGAACAGAAGTTCGGGCTCCTTCGGTGTTCAGAGGTTTAAAAGCCCCTATTTGCAGCCCAACAATTGTGTGGCCCTGCCAGCACTTGGTGGGGAAATTTTGTAGCCATTCAACCGGCTGGCCATCAAATAACTTGGGATGAGTTCAAGTTGGCTTTTCGTGAGCACTATATACCTGAAGGAGTGCTCCACATGAAGCAGGAGGAGTTCATGAAGTTGAAACAAGGCGGGGATACTGTTACCCAGTATCTCAATAAATTTAATCACTTATCCCAATATGTAATTGATCAAGTCAACACAGATTTGAAGAAAAGGAATTGCTTCATGAGAGGCCTGAATGATCGAATGCAAAGAAAGATGGCCACCTGCATAGACCTTACGTACGGAAGGGCTGTCAGCACAGCGCTGGCAGTTGAGGCTAAATATGCAGGTTCCGGAAAATCAAAGGGTTATGGAGACGACAGACCCAGTCAGGGGTCTGAGAAAAGGCAAAGGTTGGTAATCTGACCTTTCAATCCGAATCGCTCTTCCCCACGTCCACCCTCCTACCCTTTCAAGCAACCGATTTTCATTCGCCCCGCCACTGCCCCCACTCCAGCAACTCAGCTGGGTGCCCCTGGCACTCGTTTCCCTACCCTCCCTAGCTCTTCGACTGGCTGTTTCAACTGTGGAAAGTCCGGACACTTTATCAAGGACTGTCCATATCAGAAGCAGAATCGCTCAAGTAATCAGCAAAGTTCTGGGAATTCCACTCAAGGGAAGGGAAATGCAGCAAACAATACCGTGGGAAAAAATACAAGGAAAACGGGACGAATTTATTATACTCAAATGGCCACAACACCGGACGGTGAACCGGTTATGATGGGTACGTTTCTAGTGGCCAATCACCCTGCAATTATTCTTTTTGATTCTGGTGCTTTGCATACGTTCATAAGCAAGAAATTTGTGGAGCAATATTGCATTCCATACCATGAATCAAGGGAAGGGTTTAAAATTCATTCGCCTAGGGGACAAATATTTACTAAAGAAGTGGCTTTCCAAGTGCCCGTAACATTGGCTGGACGGGACTTTCCTATTAATATGATTGTTCTAAAAGACCAAGACATAGATGTAATTCTGGGCATGAATTGGTTGGCCCAACATAAAGTTATTCTCAATACTGAATTGAGAACTATCAAATTGAGTTATGGCCCCAAAGAAGTTCTTTTGTCTATCCCCGTAGCCATTCCAGCTAAACCATTTGGCAGGGTGTATGAAGTCATCATACCAGAAATTAAAGATATTCCGGTAGTATGTGAGTTCCCAGAAATTTCTAGAAGATTTGCCTGGATTGCCACCAGAAAGAGATGTAGAATTTGTAATTGAGTTGAAGCCCGGTAAGGCTCCCATTTCTAGAAGATCGTACCGAATGCCTCCGAATGAGCTAGCAGAACTCAAGACCCAATTGCAAGATCTAGTAGAGAAGGGATTTATCCGGCCAAGCTCGTCACCATGGGGTTGTCCAGCCATCTTCGTCAAGAAGAAGGACCAAACACTTCGAATGTGTGTGGATTATAGACCCCTTAATGAGGTTACTATCAAAAATAAGTACCCTCTTCCACGGATTGACATTCTATTTGATCAACTGACTGGAGCGAGGGTATTCTCCAAGATTGACCTTAGGTTGGGCTATCATCAGATCCGTATCCGGCCCGAAGATATACCAAAGACCGCATTCACTACGCGGTATGGGTTATTTGAATATTTGGTAATGTCTTTCGGACTGACGAATGCTCCTGCCCATTTCACTTATTTGATGAACTCAGTATTTATGCCTGAGTTGGACAAGTTTGTGGTGGTATTCATCGACGATATCTTAATATACTCCAAGAATGAAGAGGAGCATGCCCGGCACTTGCGGATCGTGTTGACACGCTTGAGAGAACATCAGTTATTGCTAAGTTTAGTAAGTGTGCATTCTGGCTGGAAGAAATCCAATTTCTGGGACATGTATTATCTGCCATGGGGATTGCGGTGGATCCCAGCAAAGTCAAGGATATTTTAGAGTGGAAACCCCCAACCACTGTACACCAAGTCCGAAGTTTCCTGGGACTAGCTAGCTATTACCGCCGATTCATACCAGATTTTTCCAAGCTTGTGAAACCAATCACAAGTTTATTGAAGAATGGTACTAAATTTATTTGGTCCTCAGTGTAATGAAGCCTTTGAACAATTGAAGGTATTATTAACCACTGCTCCGGTATTGGCTCAACCGGATATTGAGAAGCCCTTTGATGTGTATTGTGACGCATCAGGCAGTGGCCTCTGCTGTGTTTTAATGCAAGAAGGCCGAGTAATAGCTTATGCTTCAAGGCAGTTGCGCCAACATGAGGAACACTATCCCACTCATGATCTGGAGTTACCTGCAGTGGTTCATACCCTAAAAATCTGACATCATTATCTACTGGGAAATGTCTGTCATATCTATATAGATCATAAAAGCCTGAAGTATATCTTCACCCAGTCAGAGTTGAACATGAGACAAAGGCGATGGCTCGAGCTTATTAAGGATTATGAACTGGAGATTCATTATCACCCAGGCAAAGCTAATGTAGTGGCAGATGCCTTGAGTCGCAAGACTTTTTGTCATTGTCTTACAATGGAAACTTCTGACATTACGTTATGCCAGGAGATGGAAAAGTTGAATCTAGGAATGATCCAACATGGAACCTTAAATCAGCTAAAGCTTGAGTCAGTCCTTTTACGAAGGATAATGGATGCTCAAAAGGATAATGAGGGTATGAAGCACATCCATGAGAAGATAGAGGCTGGAAAAGCCAAGTGCTTTAGGAAAGACGATCAAGGCATTGTGTGGTTCAACAACCGCATAGTTGTGCCAAAGAATGAAGAAATCCGATAACAAATATTAGATGAAGCACATCTTAGTCGCTATTCTATTCATCCCGGAAGCACTAAGATGTATCATGATCTAAAACAACATTATTGGTGGACAAAGATGAAGATTGAAATCGCACGCTATGTGGTAAGATGTGACACTTGCAGACGTGTCAAAGCCATACATATGAAGACTGCCGGTCCACTAATATCTCTACCAATACCAACATGGAAATGGGAAGATATTAGTATGGACTTCATTGTGGGATTGCCCAGAACAACAAAGGGGTATGACTCTATTTGGGTTATAGTTGATCGGCTTACGAAAATTGCTCATTTTCTTCCAGTCAAAACAGATCACCCGGTTGCTATTTATGCCCAATTATACATTGCTCGCATTCTCAGTTTGCACGGTATTCCGAAGACCATAGTGTCGGATCGTGGACCTCAATTTGTATCCAAATTCTGGGAAGAACTTCCCAAGGCTTTGGGTACTAAGTTGCTCCATAGTTCGGCCTATCATCCTCAAACCAGTGGACAAACTGAGAGGGTAAACCAAATACTCGAAGACATGTTGTGGGCATGTGTTCTAGAATTCCCACAGAAATGGGATGATTGTTTACCATTAGCGGAATTCTCATATAATAATAGCTATCAAGAAAGCATTAAGATGACACCCTTTGAAGCTTTATATGGCCGACGATGTCGCACTCCGCTAAATTGGTCTGAACCTGGTGAAAGGAGTTTCTTCAGGCCAGACATGGTAAAGGAGACTGAAGAGAAAGTTCAGCGAATAATTCATAATTTGAAGAAAGCCCAAGCTCGATAGAAAAGTTATGCCGACAAGCGACGAATGCCCTTATATTTTCTGGTGGGAGATTATGTCTACCTGAAAGTCTCCCCAATGAAGGGTGTAACCCGTTTCGGGGTAAAAGGGAAGCTTGCACCCCGGTACATTGGTCCTTTCCTTATTCTTGAACAATGTGGACCAGTGGCATACCGACTTCAACCACCCGAAACCTTATCTGCTGTACATAATGTGTTCCACGTGTCTCAACTGAAGAAGTGTCTTTGGGTTCCCGATCGAACCATTGAAGTGACGGATGTTGCCCTAGAACCAGACCTGACATATTCGGAGCACCCTATTCGAGTCCTGGATCAAAGGGATAGAATTACCCGAAGAAGAACTCTAAAGTTTTACAAGATACAGTGGAACCAACATTCAGAAGATGAGGCTACATGGGAAACTCGAGACTTTTTAGAAAGGAATTTCCCAGGCTTTTTAGCCTCATGTAATTTGTAGAGTGTATACAATTGTTGTAATAAAGGAGTGAGTCCCAAACCACCCCTGCCTTGTACCAGAAATAAGGAAATAAAAATGTGAAGCATTTCCTTTTCCATTACTTACCCTAAGATTTTTAATCTCAGGACGAGATTCTTTTATGGGGGGAAGGATGTAACACCCCTGGTGTTACTGTCACTAAAACTTGAGCATAACATCATAAGCATTGGCATTTCATATGTTTGACACACTTAGAGTGCATTCACTAGGCAAAAACTTCAAACAAGTTGTATTGATATGACCTTTTGCAAATAAAACCCTATAATAGGTAACTCAACCCTAGTTTGGGTATAATAGAGCAAACAAGACTTAAACAAAAGAAAACTTCAAAACTTATTAGATATTACCATAAAATGTCACCTTGAATATACTTATGGGATATCCAAACCCTAGAAGTATCAAAAACTGCAAAAAGAACCCTAGAAAGCCCTAAATCTAAACCCTAGGGGGCTAAGTGCAAAATTAGTGCACTTTTGGACTAAAGTGCAAAAACCATGATAATAAGGTGTCTTAAGTCATAAGGTTCACAATTATGGAGATTTGCAAGTTAAACCTTGAGTTTTGGACTAATTTGCAAAATAGCCACATTAATACTCAAATGGCTAAGTCTGAAATCTGTGACATTAGCCCAACTTTAGAGCTCTATATCTTCCAAGTTATAAATATTTTGTCCTAGATCACCACATCAAGTTTGTAAAGCTTTAAAAGGGGAACAACTTTGCTATACGGGTCAAGCCTTGGTTGCATAAGAAATTTGGAGATAATTAAACCTAAAGATGGGCTGTCAGACTAAAACAGTCTGAAAATTTGGATAATCAGTGATGTTGGATCAACTTTGAAACCATGTAGCACTCGATTCAAGGGTTGTTTAACCAAAATCTCTATGGCAAACTTGAAGCCGGTTTATTGAACTACAAGTTTGATGTAGAGTGTTGGTCTGGTCAGTATACAAAATTTGGCACAAATTGCCCTCAAAAGTGTTCTGTCAGGCCAACTGAATGAGGTTCGCGATGGTACAGTGCGTTGATCAGACTGCCAGCTCAACCCTCGCCGCCAATGAGCCACGTGCGACTCGTGCCTTCGCCATCTTGATTCGTGCTCGGTTCGACTAGATAGCGCCTGGGATCGAGTAAATATCCTCGCCACGGATAAACTCCAGCCGTTAAAATACTCCGATCACCGTGCGAGCTAGCCACGGTGGATTTAGATGAGCTCGCCGGTGACTGCCGCCTCCCGGTCTTGTGCCACGTGCCTGGGCACCTCCACCGCATCGCCGTGACCCGTCATAACTCTCCGTTGATCACCGGAGTGATTGCCACGGTAATAGGACACCAATTCCACTCCGCCAATAACTTTCCACTCCTCCGACTGCCGCGCGTCGTCGCTCAAATTCCCGGCCACCTCTCTCGCTTATTATAAATTGAGCCCACCGTGAGCTCCGTAGGATCATCACGCACCCAGCCACCAAGTATTGTCCTCAGTCGATCACCAGGGAGCTTCAATTTTGGATTTCCCCCAATCTGCTCAAGAACACCACACAGTTTCAACCTCGCCGTGGCCAGCCCAACTCAGGTCCGATCTCGCCCTCTGTGTTAGTGTTTCAGCACCCTTACATGCTCTTGATGCTCACCGACCCGCCCAATTGAATTAGGCTGCCATGGATCGCCGGGAACACGCTGTTCCATTGATTGTCTCCGCTGTCACCGTGGCCACAGCAAATTGGGTAGCCATTAGTGAAATTACTTGAGGGGAAACTCTGGTTATAGTCTGAATTAGGTTTAAACCAAAGTAGAACACCGGTCATTGTCTGAATCGCCCGGTACAAGTTCACCAGAGCTCTGCCCCGTGCGGTTCACCATCTTGGATCGGGCTGTGTAAAGGAATAGAACGTGAGGGGGTTTTTTGTAATGTGTCAGCGACTCATATGAATAGTGCTACGGCCCCGCTTCCGGTTATTCAAAAGGACAAGGTCCTTTCTGTAAGTCTGCCGCGCGGGTGTGCACGCGGACAGTTTCCTTCGGTCGTGGGCTGGTTTGGGCTGCTTTCGGCCCAGTACTATTCACTGTTTTTCTTTTTCTTTTTCTGCCAGAGCTAAATAAATTCTAGAAAATTGTAGAAAAATGGTAAAAATACCAAACTAATTTTGCTAGGTTCCTAATTTCCTATAGAATTTAATAAAAATAGTTTTAGGATTTTTAATCCAAACAATAAATTATAGAGTATTTAAAACTGTCTAAAACCTTATTTCTGGATTTTTAGAAAACCAATAATAATTCCAAAAATCCCCAAACTTTTTAGGTGACCATTATACATTATTTAGAGGCCTTGGGTAAAGTTTGGTATGATTTGGACCTTGTTTAATACTTAGAACCCAAAACCCCCCTGCCCTGTGAACTTCACTGTTGACTCCGGAAACCCTCGGAGATTCGTGTAGGAAAATTATATTCAAGACTTTAGATAATAAACTCTTATTATCTTCGCACTCTCATAAGCATTACATGAGCATTCATTATTACGTATGGTTATATTTAGAAAACGAAGAAGAAGTAGAAGAAGAGAAGACTCCACCACCACCACCTGAGGAACATCAGGCAGGCAACTGCTTTTATTTTGACATCTGTGGAACTGAGCCTGATTCACCTTGTCGGCGTTTCGACCCCGGGGGGTCCCTAGACCGACGAGTAAATTGTCGCTGCGTGTCCCAGCCCAGATAGGTCGGCGCGAGACGGGACACAAAGGGGGAGAAAAGTAAGGGGAAACCGCGGCCTTCGTGTTGTCCTGCGCCCAGGGCGGCTGGATGCGCTTGCAGTAGGGGGTTACAAGCGTTCGCGTGGGAGAGAGAGAGAGAGCGAGGGCCTTATGCGTCGGCCCGTTCCTCCGCGCGGCCAACCTCTTCGTACGAGAGCCCTGGACCTTCCTTTTATAGGCGTAAGGAGAGGGTCCAGGTGTACAATGGGGGGGTGTAGCAGTGTGCTAACGTGTCTAGCAGAGAGGAGCTAGAGCCCTAAGTACATGCCGTCGTGGCTGTCGGAGAGGTGTTGCTGCCTTGTTCATGTGATGTCGTGGCCATCGGAGGAGAGCTGGAGCCCTGCGGAAGTACAACTGTCGGGGCTGTCGGATCCTTGCTGACGTCTCCTTGCCGATGTAAGGGGCTGGGAGCTGCCGTCGTCATGGAGCATGCGGGGTGTCATCATTACTTGTTTACTGGGGCGAGCCAGATGGGACGCCGGTCTTGTTCCCCGTAGCCTGAGCTAGCTAGGGGCAGGGTAATGATGGCCCCCTGGCGACGTGGCCGATCCGGACCCGAGTTTGGGCGAGGTGGCGATTCCTCCGAGGTCGAGGTTGAGTCCGAGCCCTGTGGTCGGGCGAGGCGGAGTCCATCGTCTTCCGGAGCCGAGGCTGAGTCCGAGCCCTGGGGTCAGGCGAGGCGGAGTTCGTCGTCTTCTGGAGCCGAGGCTGAGTCCGAGCCCTGGGGTCAGGCGAGGCGGAGTTCGTCGTCTTCTAAGTCGTGGTTGAGTCCGAGCCCTGGGGTCGGGCGAGGCAGAGTTTCCTATGTCGCCCGAGGCTGGACTTAGCCGCTGTCGACCTTACTCTAGCGAGTGGCACGGCAGTCGGAGCGGGGCAGGCGGTGCTGTTTTCTTGTCAGGTCGGTCAGTGGAGCGACAAAGTGACTGCAGTCACTTCGGCTCTGTCGGCTGAAGAGCGAGCGTCAGGATAAGGTGTCAGGCGATCCTTGCATTAAATGCTCCTGCGATACGGTCGGTTGGCATGGCGATCTGGCCAAGGTTGCTTCTCTGCAAAGACTGGGCCTCGGGCGAGCCGAAGGTGTGTCCGTTGCTTGAGGGGGCCCTCGGGCGAGACGTGAATCCTCCGGGGTCGGCTGCCTTTGCCCGAGGCTGGGCTCGAGCGAGGCGAGATCGTGTCCCTTGAGTGGACTGAGCCTTGACCTTAATCGCGCCCATCAGGCCTTTGCAGCTTTGTGCTGATGGGGTTTACCAGCTGAGATTAGGAGTCTTGGGGGTACCCCTAATTATGGTCCCCGACAGTAGCCCCCGAGCCTCAAAGGGAGTGTTGGCACTCGCTTGGAGGCTTTTGTCGCACTTTTTTGCAAGGGGACCGGCCTTTCTCGGTTGCATTTCGTTCCGGTGGGTGCGCGCGAGCGCACCCCCCGGGTGTAGCCCCCGAGGCCTCGGAGGAGTGTTTTAACTCCTTTGAGGTCTTAGTGCCTTTCGTGACGGCTCGGCCGGTTTGGTTGTTCCCTCATGCGAACTGGTCGTTGCCCGGGTGCTTAGTCAGGTCCCAAGTTCTTAGGCTGGTATGTTGACGCTGTCAACGATTTGGCCGGAGCCGGGTTTGCGAGAGCAGCCCCTGAGCCTCCGCATAGAGCGAGAGGACGGTCAAGGACAGACTCGGCTTTTTTCATACGCCCCTGTGTCGCCTTTCCACAAGGAGAAGGGGGGGGGGGGAAGCGCCATGTTGCCCTCGGAGGGCGCCGAACATGGTGTCTCCAGTGAGTTGCTAGCGGGTGATCCGAGTGGACGCCCGTGCCCATTCGTTAGGGGTCGACTAGTGGCCCGGAGGCGCGCTCCAAAAGTACCTGCGGGTGATTCGCCGGACCCGGTCCCCTTTTGACGGGGTCCGAGGGCTCGATGCCTCCCTCTGGTGGGATTCCGTTACAAAATCGTTCCCGCTAGTCTCGGAAATGTCCTAGGGTACTTCGGGATCATAGCCCGAGCCTTGGTTATGTATCGAACGTACCCAGGGTCATCCCTCGCTCTACGTGCTCTGAGGCGGCTGTCGAACCCTTCGGGGGCCAGCCTGCGAACCCCTGATCAGTAGTGGGCGCGGAGCCCGAGTGGCCTGAGGCGGCCGTTGAACCCTTCCGAGGGGCCAGCCTTCGAACCTTTGACCAGTAGTGGGTGCGGAGCCCGAGTGCTCTGAGGCGGCTGTTGAACCCTTTCGAGGGGCCAGCCTTTGAACCTCTGATCAGTAGGGGGGCTCGGGGCTCGCTTCCTTCGCGGAGAAGGATCCCTTTCGGAGTATCCCCTTTCCCGGTCCCTGTAGCAAGAGAGAGAAAGAGGAAGTGGAAAATGATACGAAATTGAGCGACGTGGCACACCTTTTTTGACGCGGTCATTATGGCGGAGGTGAAGCGTCGCCCGCTTCGCCTGCCAAAGGTGCCGCCTGCCCAGCCGCAAAGTTAATGCGACAGGACGAGTGGTTGGCGGGGTAGCCGTTGTGCGTGCGCGAGCTGTTCGAGGAACGGAACACGGGCGCGTCATCTTCACGCCGTGGGAGAGGGCTCTTTCACTGTCCCAGGAGGGGACTTGAGCTTGCAGACGACTTGACCACTGCTTCTGCCCGCCTGCTGCCGCCATTACTGCCAGCCCATTTCTGGCTGTATCGACCGTCGCGCCTTCTCCCGCGGCTGATTGACCCGTGACCGATGTGCTCGGTTGGCACTGTTGGGTCATGCGCGGGGTTGCCTCGAGTCGCGGCACCGGTTCTGCAGTCGAGAAGGCGCGGTACTGGCGCGAGTGGCGGTGTAGTTTCTTGCATGTAGTAACTGGCGCGCCGGTTACATGACGTGTGGGCCTGGGCCTCCATGCTGTACGCGTCGAAGTCGAAAGGGTGCGCCCCCCTTAGTGCAGTTGCATGCCGCCTGCATGGCGGTCTGTCCTTTCACCCGCTGGTCTGGGCGAAAGTGGAGGAGCGCTTGTAACCGCTGGGCAGTTACGCGTACCGCGCGCGGCGGTTTGGCCTCTTCTGTCCTGGGCCAGCTTGCATGATGCGTGGGACCCAGCCCCCGTGTCGTAGGGGGAGGACCTTGGAGTGTGTTGGAGAAGACTCAGTCCGCGCCGGCTGAGGACGCAAGTGGGGAGAGTCGCCTTTAAAAGGAGGGTGGCCCCCTTGGATGGCAACCATGTCTTCGCACTCCCTTCATGCATCGCGCCCTTCCACCTTCCGAGCCCCCGGATGGGGAGCGCTCGCGTCGCTTTGTCTCGCTGTCGTTGGAGGAACGCAACTTCGTGAAAGTTGGTACCTTTCAGCCATCGCTCGGCTTCAAGGATTTTCATCAGGCAGCCCGACCGCCTTCCCCCACTAATGGGCAATTTGGTGGGGAGAAGCGAGCCGGGCTGCGGCCTCCGCCCCGCCCTCAGCTTCAAGGATTTTTGTCATCTGGGCTGAGGCGGAGGAGCGCACCGAGTGGGGGGTTGCCTCCGCGTGGGTCGGTGACCCTTTTCTTCCATCGGCGTTTGGGGGAGAAAGGCATCCTCCAGCCCCGCGGAGGCTTCCTTCAGCCATGCCGGGGAAGGCGAACTGCCGCTGCCCAGCCAGGGTGCAGCATTTCGTCCTCTGTCTGGGCGATGGTCGCGCCGCTTACGGGCCGGCCATGTCCAGGTCTTCCTCGCGCCGACAGCCGCGCCAGAGGGTTGCCCAGCACGTCGTGCGCCGCGAGGGCGGTGCTCATGTTCTGGGGCAGCCTCGGCGAGGGCGGGAGCGAGGACCTGCCGGTGCGCTTTGGGGCGGCCGGCACCCGCTGGTGCGGTGTTAAGGTGGCAGCAGCCGGAGAAGGTTTCTCTGCCGACGAGATCGCCAACTCCGCCTGCACCCCTGGACCTCCGTTCCCCCTGGCTTGAATGGCTGGTTCCCGTCCTTCGTGGGCGAGAGCCTTTCCGCCACAGCGTCTGCCCGGAAGCCGTTGTTGCAGCTGTCTTGTCACCCGGGACGGAGGTCGTTGCCGCTGCTGTCAGAGCGGGCGGCGGCGAGCCGCCTGGAGTTCGTCGTCCCGCGGGCCTCCTGGTATGGAGGTTGTTCATACCCGCGGGAACGGAACCGGAGTCCCGTTTGTAATGGCACCTGGAGTGCTGGCGTATGTTCATTGTGGCTGTCGGGGCCTGAACATGTAGGTATTTTTGGGTGTAATACCATGTTTTTCCTCATTTTCGAGCACTGGAACTCGCCTGTCGGCTAGCCGAACCGCTTAACCAAATGTGAGTTGCTCTGTGCGGAAGGTGATGAGTGAGGTATCCGTATCCCGGAGGCGTAGGAATCCCTCGGCTCGGTCGGCCTTGCCGCCCGAGGCTTCACTTGCTTAGTCAAAGAAACCCTCGCCCGCTCTGCGATGAGCCGGAGCCGGAGGCAGCGGTGCCAGCACGGACAGAGGCAGAGTTGGCTCGAAAAAGGGAGCTTCGTCGGCCGGGGCTTGGCCGGGTCGTCCACTGGCGAGACCAACGCTGGAGTCGAGTTGTCGAGGCCACGAGCCGGGCTGGTGTCCTCGGGGGACAGCTGGCTGAGGCTTCGGGGCGGCCGGCTGAGCCGTCTGCTCGGGCCGGGTTCCTGGAGGAGACCCTAGCGGCGATGGCCCGAGCGTGGTGCTGACGTCGTCCTTCGGAGCGGAGATCCTCCGACCGTGTTGCCGTCCGAGGCTCGGTCGGACTTCGCTGAAGGTGGAGTTGACGCCGAGGGTGCTGCTGCTCCCCCTTCATCGACGTCTGAGCCTGTAGGATCGGTTCGCCTGTAGTATGCATATGTTTTTTGAGGCCGCCGAGGCCCAAACATACTGTCGTCGCGTTGTAAAGCTGCGTTTTTTCCCCTTGTTTCGAGTATCAGGACTTATTTGTCGGTAACAGAATTGTTTGTCCGAGCGAGAGTTACTTTTCACGGAAGGTGATGAGTGAGGTATCCGTATCCTAGGGGCGTAGGAGTCCCTCGGCTCGGTCGGCCTTGCCGCTTACGTGTACTCTTACTCGTCCATAGGATTCTGCTATCGATATAGTCAAGAAAACCCGAAAAACTGTTTCGGCAGAAAGTCTTCTGAGCGTTAAGGCTTGTTCGGTCAGCAGGATCGCTCATCCGAACGCGAGTTACTTCTCGCAGAAGGTGATGAGTGAGGTATCCGTATCCCGGAGGCGTAGGAGTCCCTCGGCTCGGTCGGCCTTGCCTGCTTACATGTACTCCATCGTTTTCATGATCCCACTACTGAAGTAGTCAAAAAGCACGAAAGATATTCTGGCAGAAAGACTTTTTCCGAGGAAAATTTTGACGCGGAGGGGGTTCCCCCTTCTAGCCCCCAAGGGAGGGTCGGGCTTTGCCGAGGCAAGGCTGACCCTTCCTTGATTGTTAGACTTTATATGTAAACGAGGTGTATGAACGACTTGAAAACATTTCAAGGGTAGAAATGACGTAGCTGTCGGATGTTCCAAGCGTTGCTGTAGACCTTGCCTTGACTGTTGGCCAGCTTGTACGTCCCGGGCTTCAAAACCTTGGCGATGACGAACGGCCCTTCCCAGGGAGGCATGAGCTTGTGCCACCCTCGGGCATCTTGTCGTAGTCGAAGCACCAAGTCGCCCACCTGGAGGTCTCGGGATCGAACCCCTCGGGCGTGGTAGCGTCGCAGGGACTGCTGATACCGCGCCGAGTGTAGTAAGGCCACGTCCTGAGGCTCTTCCAGCTGGTCCAGTGAGTCTTCTCGGTTGGTCTGGTTGTGTCGGTCGTCGTAGGATCTCGTCCTTGGGGAACCGTATTCTAAGTCTATGGGCAAGATGGCCTCGGCTCCATAGACTAGAAAGAACGACGTGAAACCCGTGGCTCGACTTGGCGTCGTCCTCAGGCTCCAGACCACCAAGGGGAGTTCCTTCATCCATCGCCTGCCGAACTTGTGGAGGTCATTGTAGATCCTCGGCTTGAGTCCTTGCAGAATCATGCCGTTGGCACGTTCTACCTGCCCATTCGTCATGGGGTGTGCCATGGCGGCCCAGTCCACCCGGATGTGGTGGTCTTCGCAGAAGTCCAGGAACTTTCTGCCAGTGAACTGGGTGCCGTTGTCGGTGATGATGGAGTTCGGGACCCCGAAGCGATGGATGATGTTGGTGAAGAATGCCACCGCCTGTTCGGACCTGATGCTGTTTAGGGGTCGGACCTCGATCCACTTGGAGAATTTGTCGTTGGCAACCAGTAGGTGTGTGTAGCCCCCGGGTGCCTTCTGCAAGGGACCGACGAGGTCCAGACCCCACACAGCAAACGACTAGGTGATGGGTATTGTTTGCAGAGCCTGAGCGGGTAGGTGCGTCTGCCTTGCGTAGAATTGACACCCTTGGCAGGTGCGGACAATTCTAGTGGCGTCGGCCACCGCGGTCGGCCAGTAGAAACCTTGTTGGAAAGCGTTTCCAACAAGGGCTCGAGGCGCTGCGTGATGACCGCAAGCCCCCGAGTGTATTTCTTGTAAGAGCTCCTGGCCTTCAGTGATGGATATGCATCGCTGGAGGATGCTGGAGGGGCTGCGGTGGTAGAGCTCCTTCCCGTCACCCAGCAAGACGAATGACTTGGCATGCCGCGCCAGTCACCGAGCTTCGGCTCGGTCGAGGGGCAGCTCTCCTCAGTGGAGATATTGCAGGTACGGGGTCTGCCAGTCTCGATCAGGTGGGACCCCATTCCGCTCTCCCTCGACGCGCAGTGCCTCACCCTCGGGGGTCGGGGTGCCTCGGGCTGAGCTGAGGGTGCCTCGGGCTGATCCGAGGGCGCCTCGGGCAAGGCCGAGACCTTCTCGGGCTCGGGCGTGTCGTCGGTCTTGACTGAGGGTTGATGTAGGTCCCGGGAGAAGACGTTTGAGGGAACCGTTGTTCGTGCCAAAGCTATCTTCGCCAGGTCATCCGCAGTCTCGTTGTACCGCCGGGCGATGTGGTTGACCTCGAGCCCGTAGAACTTGTCCTCCAGGCGTCGAACCTCGTCGCAGTAGGCTTCCATCTTTGGGTCACGGCAATGGGAGTTCTTCATGACTTGGTCGATGACAAGCTGCGAGTCGCCGCGAGCGTCGAGGCGTCGGACCCCTAGCTCGATGGTGATGTGCAACCCATTAACCAGAGCCTCATACTCGGCCACATTGTTGGATGCCAGGAAATGGAGGCACAACACGTAGTGGAGGTGCTTCCCGAGGGGTGAGATGAAGAGCAGGCCCGCGCCTGCCCCTGTTTTCATCAGTGACCCGTCGAAAAACATGGTCCAGAGTTCTGGTTGGATCGGAGCCACCGGGAGCTGGGTGTCGACCCATTCAGCCACAAAGTCCGCCAAGACTTGGGACTTGATGGCCTTCCGAGGGGCGAACGAGATTGTCTCGCCCATGATTTCCACCGCCCACTTTGCAATCCTACTCGAGGCCTCTCAGCACTAGATGATCTCCCCCAGGGGGAAGGATGGCACCACAGTCACCGGATGAGACTCGAAGTAGTGTCGCAACTTCCGCCGCGTCAGAATCACTGCGTACAACAGCTTCTGAATTTGTGGGTAGTGGATCTTGGTCTCGGACAGTACCTCACTGATGAAGTAGACCGGCCTCTAGACGGGCAATGCATGCCCTTCTTCTCGCCTTTCGACCACGATCGCGGCGCTGACCACCTGAGTGGTAGCGACGACGTAGATTAAGAGGGCTTCTCCGGCAGCGGGAGGCACCAGGATGGGTGCGTTCGTAAGGAGCGCCTTCAGGTTCCCGAGGGCTTCCTCGGGGGTCCAAGTGAAGCACTCGGTCTTTCTTAAGAGGCGGTATAGAGGTAGGCCTCTTTCGCTGAGGCGCGAGATGAAGCGGCTCAGAGCCGTAAGGCATCCCATGACCCTCTGTACGCCTTTCAAGTCCTTGATGGGCCCCATGTTGGTGATGGCCGCGATTTTCTCCGGGTTGGCCTTGATGCCCCGCTCGGAGACGATGAACCCCCAAGAGCATGCCTCAGGGGACTCCGAAGATGCACTTCTTGGGATTGAGTTTTATGCCTTTCGCCTTGAGACACTTGAATGTCGTTTCAAGGTCGGAGAGGTGGTCGGAGGCTTTCCTCGTCTTGACTACGATGTCGTCGACGTAAGCCTCGACGGTCCGACCAATGTGCTCTCCGAACACGTGGTTCATGCACCTCTGGTATGTCACACCCGCATTCCTCAAACCAAATGGCATAGTAACGTAGCAGTACATGCCAAAAGGTGTGATGAAAGAAGTCACGAGCTGGTCGGACTCTTTCATCCTGATTTGGTGATACCCTGAGTAGGCATCGAGGAAAGACAGGGTTTCGCACCCAGCAGTGGAATCCACGATTTGATCGATGCGAGGCAGAGGGTAGGGAACCTTCGGACATGCTTTGTTTAGACTAGTGTAGTCTACACACATCCGCCATTTCCCTCCTTTCTTTCTCACAAGCACAGGGTTGGCAAGCCATTCGGGATGGAATACCTCTTTGATGAACCCCGCGGCCATCAGCTTGTGGATCTCCTCGCCTATGGCTCTGCGCTTTTCTTCGTCGAATCGGCATAGAGGCTGCTTCACGGGTCGGGCTCCAGCTCGGATATCCAGCGAGTGCTCGGCGACATCCCTCGGTATGCCAGGCATGTCCGAGGGACTCCACGCAAAGACTTCGGCGTTCGCGCGGAGAAAGAAAACGAGCACTGCTTCCTATTTGGGGTCGAGCTCGGAGCTGATCCGGATCTGCTTGGAGGCGTCGTTGCTGGGGTCGAGAGGGACGGACTTAACCGTCTCTGCTGGCTCGAAGTTGCCGGCGTGGTGCTTCACATCTGGCGCCTCCTTGGAGAGGCTCTCCAGGTCGACGATGAGGGCTTCAGATTCGGCGAGGGCCTCGGCGTACTCCATGCACTCCATGTCGCATTCATACGCGTGTCGGTGCGTGGGGCCGACGGTGATGACCCCGTTGGGGCCCGGCATTTTGAGCTTGAGGTAGGTGTAGTTGGGGACGACCATGAACTTGGCGTAGCATGGCCTCCCCAGTACTGCGTGGTAGATTCCTCGGAACCCGACCACCTCAAACGTGAGGGTTTCCCTTCGGAAGTTGGAGGGAGTCCCGAAGCAGACGGGCAGATCGAGTTGTCCGAGGGGTTGGACGCGTTTCCCGGGGATGATCCCGTGAAAAGGCGTCGCGCCGTCCTGGATCGAGGACAGATCAATCTGCAGGAGCCCGAGGGTCTCGGCGTAGATGATGTTGAGGCTGCTGCCTCCGTCCATGAGGACCTTGGTGAGCCTGACGTTGCCGATGACGGGGTCGACAACGAGCGGATATTTCCCTAGGCTCGGCACGCGGTCGGGGTGGTCGCCCTGGTCGAAGGTGATGGGCTTGTCAGACCAGTCTAGGTAGACTGGCGCCGCCACCTTTACCGAGCAGACCTCCCAACGCTCTTGCTTGCGGTGCCGAGCCGAGGCGTTCGCCACTTGCCCACCGTAGATCATGAAGCAATCGTGGACCTCAGGGAACTCCTCTGCCTTGTGATCCTCCTTCTTGTCGTTGTTGTGGGCCCTGCCACCTTCCGCCGGTGGCCCGGCCTTGTGAAAGTGGCGCCGAAGCATGACGCACTCCTCAAGGGTGTGCTTGACGGGCCCCTAATGACAGGGGCACGGCTCCTTGAGCATCTTATCAAAGAGTTTGGCACCTCCAGGAGGTTTCCGAGGGTCCTTGTACTCAGCGGCGGCGACAAGGTCCGCGTCGGTGGCGTCGTGTTTCGCTTGCGACTTCTTCTTGTTCTTCTTCTTGGTGCCGCGCTGAGTGGACGCCTCGGGGACGTCTTCCGGCTGGCGGCCCTGGGGCTGCTTGTCTTTTCGGAAGATGGACTCAACCGCCTCCTGGCCAGAGGCGAACTTGGTGACGATGTCCATCAGCTCGCTCGCTCTGGTGGGGGTCTTGCGACCCAGCTTGCTCACCAGGTCGCGGCAGGTGGTGCCAGCGAGGAACGCGCCGATGACGTCCGAGTCGGTGACGTTGGGCAGCTCGGTGCGCTGCTTCGAGAATCACCGGATGTAGTCCCGGAGAGACTCTCCCGGCTGCTGGCGACAGCTTCGGAGATCCCAGGAGTTCCCAGGGCGCACGTACGTGCCCTGGAAGTTGCCGGCGAAGGCTTGGATTAGGTCGTCTAGTTGGAGATCTGCCCCGAAGGCAGATGCTCCAGCCAGGCTCGAGCGGTGTCGGAGAGGAACATGGGGAGGTTGCGGATGATGAGGTTGTCATCGTCCGTTCCACCCAGCTAGTAGGCCAGTCGGTAGTCCGCGAGCCACAGTTCTGGCCTCGCCTCCCCCGAGTACTTTGTGATGGTAGTCGGGGTTCGGAACTGGGTCAGGAATGGCGCCCATCGTATGGCCCGGCTGAAAGCCTGCGGACCGGGTGGTTCGGGCGAGGGGCTTCGATCCTCCCCGCTGTCGTAGCGTCCCCCATGCCTGGGGTGGTAGCCTCGGTGCACCCTCTCGTCGAGGTGGGCTCGACGGTCGCGGTGGTGGTGCTCGTTGCCGAGGCGACCCAGGGCCACAGGCGCCGTGTTTCACGTGCGCCCGGTGTGGACCGAGGCTTCCCGCACAAATCGGGAAGTCGCGGCGCGATGCTCCGAGGGGTACCCCTGCCTTCGGGAGGCAGAGCTTTCGGCCTGTCGGACCACAGCACCCTCCAAGAGATTCTTGAGCTCTCCCTGGATACGCCGCCCCTCGGTGGTCGATGGTTCCGGCATCGCGCGGAGTAGTATTGCTGCTGCAGCCAGGTTCTGGCCGACCCCACTGGAAGCCGGTGGCGGCCTTGCCCTGACATCGTCGGCAATGCGGTGCTGGATGCCCTGGGGTAGATGACGCGCTTCTCCGGCCGGAGCTTGGCCTGCCCATTCCTGCCCGATGTTCCGCCGGAACTGCTCAAGTGTTCCTGCTCCCTCGTCGAGCCTGGCCCGCATCTCGCGGATTTGCTCGAGCTGTGCGTCCTGACCCCCATAGGGACTGGGACCACAACTAGCTCCCGAAGGATGTCAACGCGAGGCGCAGGCCTAGGGGGTCGCCATTTTTCGGCATACCAAGATGGTTGCCTTAGCCAGGACCCCCTAGATCGACGTGGAAACATTCACGACTCGGGCCGCTGTCCTCGTTGCCGAAGCTGCGGCTACCATCGGAACAATCGGAGAGGCAGTAGTCGCATGCAGTCATGAAGTCCCGCATGGCACTGGGGTTACCAAGCCTAGAGAAATCCCAACAAAAGTCGGGCTCGTCATCTTCCTCGGAACCCGAGGGTCCGTAGGTCGAGACGGCCGTCAGTCTGTCCCAGGGTGACCACATATGGTACCCTGGAGGGTTGGTACATGCCACTATGAAGGCTTCCACCGAAGCGAGGTCGCTTGGTGGGTCAAAGCTGAATCCGAAAGGCACGAGATGGGAATCGGTCGGTACCTCTTGGTCGACGGGCGGTGACGAAGTCGCGTCAGGGGCGGACTGCACCGCTGTATCAGGTACGAGGGCGACGCTCAACAAGTCCTTCACGAGCGTGCTGGCGTCGTTCGTTTGCTTGGGGTTGGTGTGTTGCGGGGAAACGGCGCTCGTCTTCGTCTCAGACGCAAGGTCGAAGCCCGGCGTGTCCCCCGCTGGGGCGCCGGCGTTGTCGACTTGCTTGACAGCCGACGAGGTGCCGCCTCCTGCTTGACCATGGTTTCCCCGCCTCCTCCTCCGTCGGTGGGGGGGGGGGGGTGACAGGACAAACCCAGATGTTGTTCTTCCGCCATGTGGCGAAGACGTCGTTGATTCCGCCGCCGGCGGGCGGGCTGACGGCCGCCATTGTCGTTGTCGCGCGGCGGAGGAAGGAGTATCATGTCGTAGCTGCCGTCGAGGGACATGAACTCAAGACTCCCGAAACGGAGCATCATCCCGGTTTGGAAAGGTTGCTGGAGACTACCCATCTGGAGCTTGATGGGAAGCTGTTCGTCAACACGCAGCAGGCCCCTACCTGGCGCGCCAACTGTCGGTGTTTCAACCCCGGGGGGTCCCTAGACCGACGAGTAAATTGTCGCTGCGTGTCCCAGCCCAGATGGGTCGGCGTGAGACGGGACACAAAGGGGGGAGAACAGTAAGGGGAAATCGCGGCCTTCGTGTTGTCCTACGCCCAGGGCGGCTGGATGCGCTTGCAGTAGGGGGTTACAAGCGTTCGCGTGGGGGAGAGAGAGAGAGCGAGGGCCTTATGCGTCGGCCTGTTCCCCCGCGCAGCCAACCTCTTCGTACGAGAGCCCTGGACCTTCCTTTTATAGGCGTAAGGAGAGGGTCCAGGTGTACAATGGGGGGTGTAGCAGTGTGCTAACGTGTCTAGCAGAGAGGAGCTAGAGCCCTAAGTACATGCCGTCGTGGCTGTCGGAGAGGTGTTGCTGTCATGTTCATGTGATGTCGTGGCCATCGGAGGAGAGCTGGAGCCCTGCGGAAGTACAGCTGTCGGGGCTGTCGGATCCTTGCTGACGTCTCCTTACCGACGTAAGGGGCTGGGAGCTGCCGTCGTCATGGAGCATGCGGGGTGTCATCATTACTTGTTTACAGGGGCGAGCCAGATGGGACGCCGGTCTTGTTCCCCGTAGCCTGAGCTAGCTAGGGGCAGGGTAATGATGGCCCCCCTGGCGACGTGGCCGGTCCGGACCCGAGTTTGGGCGAGGTGGTGATTCCTCCGAGGTCGAGGTTGAGTCCGAGCCCTGGGGTCGGGCGAGGCGGAGTCCATCGTCTTCCGGAGCCGAGGCTAAGTCCGAGCCCTGGGGTCGGGCGAGGCGGAGTTCGTCGTCTTCCGGAGCCGAGGCTGAGTCCGAGCCCTGGGGTCGAGCGAGGCGGAGTTCGTCGTCTTCTAAGTCGTGGTTGAGTCCAAGCCCTGGGGTCGGGCGAGGCGGAGTTTCCTATGTCACCCGAGGCTGGACTTAGCCGCTGTCGACCTTACTCTGGCGAGTGGCACGACAGTTGGAGCGGGGCAGGCGGCGCTGTTTTCTTGTCAGGTCGGTCAGTGGAGCGGCGAAGTGACTGCGGTCACTTCGGCTCTGTCGGCTGAAGAGCGCGCGTCAGGATAATGTGTCAGGCGATCCTTGCATTAAATGCTCCTGCGATACGGTCGGTTGGCGTGGCGATCTGGCCAAGGTTGCTTCTCTGCAAAGACTGGGCCTCGTGCGAGCCGAAGGTGTATCCGTTTCTTGAGGGGGCCCTCGGGCGAGACGTGAATCCTCTGGGGTCGGCTGCCTTTGCCCGAGGCTGGGCTCGGGCGAGGCGAGATCGTGTCCCTTGAGTGGACTGAGCCTTGACCTTAATCGCGCCCATCAGGCCTTTGCAGCTTTGTGCTGATGGGGTTTACTAGCTGAGATTAGGAGTCTTGGGGGTACCCCTAATTATGGTCCCCGACACACCTGTACAATAAGGCAAGCCCCGGTGCATTTGCCACCTCCTTGTTACTGTTAAAACTCTTTCTCACTTACTTGATGCATTAGGTGATAGGAGTTGTGTGCTAAACTATTGATGCATCTCCTTCCTTGGATTATTCCCTAATCCCTGTTTTACAAAAAGTTTTCTTATGCTTAGTCCTGCTTTAGCAAAACAAAATGTTTTGTTTTCTCAAATATGATGTTGCAAAGTGGGAGGGATGTTTTTGAAAATAAAACTTGATGGTGGATCCATCATGGCCATGATGGGTTCAACATCGGAAAAGATGTACCTCTGCCAGGTACCAAACTTTGGGTTTGAAATGATTAAGCTGAGACCAGGCGGGTGACTTGCACGAGAAGAGAGCTCGGTGTAGTGTCTCCGTCTGAGTCGATTAAGGACCGTGTCGATGTAGGCCTACTGACCGAGGACCCTTTAACTGGTCGCATGCCTCGTCATGGATAAGCTTTGCCTCGGGCAGACTAATACCAGAATAAGATACCACACAATGAGAGTGGAGAGATGGCGAGAGTAGCGTGTACCCTCCGTGGCAAGAGGCTGGACGGTGGTGTATCTATGCTCTCGGTTGGCGTGAACCTGATCTGGTCTTAAGAACCCCAGTGGCGAGTTGACATATGCAAGGGTTAAGTGCTACATATATCGTGTGATTGGAGATCCTCAGCTGAGTATAATCGATTCGGATCGCTGTACCTTCGCGGTTATGAAGACTTGGTCACTGACCTATACGTAGAACTCCAGTAAAGATGAAGGGTTATTAAGAAATTGGCTAGTACAGGTCAAGTGTTTGAACTAGGGTAGAAAGAACTCTAGATACAGGTAACCTTACTTAACCTAACAAGTAAAAATTGGATTTTTAAGGATCCACTCTTAGTAAGCATTTCTGCAAACAGAGTCATTGATTAATATGAAGCCTTACCTTGACTCCCTCAAGCCAGCATCCCCTTGAGAGTCTTTTCTTTAGTCGGGTAAGACTTGCTGAGTAATTCCATACTCAGGGTTTCATCCCATGTTGTTTTAGGTGAAGAAGCGGCAAACTTTTGCTGCTTCTGTTCAAAGGTGGTACCAAAGGAAGAGCACCAGGAGTGAAGCTGCGGGAGGAAAGGATCCTCCATAAAACTTTTGTTTAAAACTTATCGGGAGGGGTTTTTGCCTCCCATGGTTTGTAATAATAATACTCCGCACTCGTATATTATATTTTGGTCTGTAAATATTTAACTCTGTCTTACTTTCCAATAAAAGTAAGTTAATGTATTTGCTTCCGCATTTTCGTATCTCCGATGCTTGTAATGTCTGCGTGACGGGTGAAACGCTCTTGGGAAAGGTAAGGAAAGTAGATACCGAACCTGTCAAGTAATTCAGGGGCACATGCAGGGTTGTCTGAGGTCCGTTGGACAAGGACAACTGTAGGTGGGCCTAATGACTTGGGAGGTTTCGTCACACAGCTGACCGTTAGAGCGAGCCACGTGTCGCGCGCTGATCGTGTGAACGACCATTGCCGCTGGCACCGTTGGCTCACCAGACAGTTCGGTGCACCACCGGATAGTCCTGTGAATTATAGCCACGTCGTCATTTCCGTTTCCCGAGAGCAACGAGTTCGTCACGGATGACTCACCGGACAGTCCGATGCACCACCGGACAGTCCAGTGAATTATAGCCGTACAACTCCGTCGTTTCCCGAGAGCAGCCGGTTCACTGTCGACCAGCCTGGGTCACCGAACACTGTCCGGTGCGCCACCGGACACTGTCCGATGCGCCAGGCTCGAGCAGGTGTTGGCTATACACAACCAACTCTTTTCCAATTCGTTTCTTCTCTTCTCGGCACTGTTTCTAGCACTTAGATAAACTTGTTAGTACTAAAAAATAATGTGCTAAGTCTAGAAACATACCTTGTATCTTGATTCGCACCTTTCACACATTTAGCACATGAGGACTCAATAAATATATGTTGGGCATCTAATCACCAAAATACTAATAGAAATTGCCCAAGGGCACATTTCCCTTTCAATCTCCCCTTTTTTGGTGATAAGCCAACACATCAAAAAGCAACAAAAGGAAGTGCAACATCAATGCAAATGAAGACCAAATTATTTTTGCTTATGATTTGGCATATTTGGATCACTCTTTGCCACCACTTGGTTTGTTTTTGCAAATCAAATTCTTTTTTTCTATTTCTAAGTCAAACACACTTGTTTGTGCAAATAGAGAGATATTCCAAGAGTAAAATTGATCAAGTGCAAAAAAACTCCCCTTTTTCCCATAATCAAGATTCTCCCCCATAATTGACCAAATTTTGCAATAAGAGTATTTTGGACAAAACACAAATTCTAACTCTAGTGTTTTCGAAATTCACAAGTGGTTGGCTGATCCAGTTGCTTTGGCCTTAATTTCTCCCCCTTTGGCATTAACCACCAAAATGGGATCATTTTTGGCCCTTTTAACCCCATTGCCTCACCAAAATATGTCAATTAAGAGCAAAAAGGCAATGAGAGCACAAGTATGAACTTGGAATTAAATACACTAATACCGGAGTGCAGTGGAAGCCTTTTCGTTGTCCAAGTTCACTTTCCCTTTCAATGTACCTTTGAGACTACATCAAGTGTACTCAAACAAACATGTTAGTCTCAAAGGGATCAAGTTGTAGCAAATCTCCCCCTAAATATATGCATCATTTGCATATGGACTTGTGAGGTCCGGGGATGACTTGTACAACTTGAGCACCACAAACAAACAAGAATTGATATAAAGGCACAAAGTAACATGATCAAAGGCATAGACCACATGTATGTTATAGATCATTCCAAGTTACGCGAATCTAAGACATTTAGCTCACTACACAACCTCCAAAACCTTTTCTCATCTAAAGGCTTAGTGAAGATATCGGCTAGCTAGTTCTCGGTGCTAATATGGTACACCTCGATATCTCCCTTTTGCTGGTGGTCTCTCAAGAAGTGATGCCGGATGTCTATGTGCTTAGTGCGGCTGTGTTCAACAGGATTATCCGCCAAACGGATTGCACTTTCATTGTCACATAGGAGTGGGACTTTGCTCAGATTGTAGCCAAAGTCCCGGAGGGTTTGCCTCATCTAAAGCAGTTGCGTGCAACACTGTCCTGCGGCAACGTACTCGGCCTCAACGGTGGATAGGGCAACGGATGTTTGTTCTTGGAACTCTGGGACACCAGGGACCTTCCTAGAAATTGGCACGTCCCTAATGTACTCTTCCTATCAACCTTACACCCAGCATAGTCGAAGTTTGGGTATCCAATCAAGTCAAAGGTAGACCCCTTTGGATACCAGATCCCGAAGCAAGGCGTAGAAACTAAATACCTAAGAATTCGCTTAACGGCCACAAGGTGACATTCCTTGGGGTCGGATTGAAATCTAGCACACATGCATACACTAAGCATAATGTCCAGTCTACTAGCACAAAGATAAAGTAATGAACCTATCATTGACCAGTATGCCTTTTGATGAACAGACTTACCTCCTTTGTTGAGGTCAATGTGCCCGTCAGTTCCCATCGGTGTCTTCGCGAGCTTGGCATCCTTCATCCCAAACCTCTCGAGAATATCCTGAGTGTACTTCGTTTGGGAGATGAAAGTGCCATCCTTGAGTTGCTTCACTTGGAATCCAAGGAAGTAGGTCAACTCGCCCATCATCGACATCTCGAACTTTTGCATCATCACCCTGCTAAACTCCTCACAAGACTATTGATTAGTAGAACCAAATATTATGTCATCGACATAAATTTGGTAAACAAAAAGATCACCATTGCATGTCTTTGTGAAAAGAGTGGGATCGGCTTTCCCAACCTTGAAAGCATTAACAATTAAGAAATCTCTAAGGCATTCATACATGCTCTTGGGGCTTGCTTAAGTCCATAGAGCACCTTAGAGAGCTTATACACGTGGTCAGGATACCTATCATCCTCAAAGCCAGGGGGTTGTTCCACGTATACCTCCTCCTTGATTGGCCCATTGAGGAAAGCGCTCTTCACGTCCATTTGGAATAACCTAAAGGAATGGTGAGCAGCATAGGCTAATAGTATCCGAATTGACTCTAGCCTAGCCACAGGAGCAAAAGTCTCCTTGAAATCCAAACCTGTGACTTGGGCATAACCTTTTGCCACAAGTCGAGCCTTGTTTCTTGTCACCACTCTGTGCTCGTCTTGCTTGTTGCGGAACACCCACTTGGTTCCCACAACGTTTTGCTTTGGACGTGGCACCAAGCTCCAGACTTCATTTCTCTTGAAGTTGTTGAGCTCTTCTTGCATAGCCAACACCTAGTCCGGATCCTGCAAGGCCTCTTCTACCCTGAAAGGCTCAATAGAAGAGACAAACGAGTAATGCTTACAGAAATTAGCTAATCTTGAGCGAGTAGTTACTCCCTTGCTGATGTCACCTAGAATCTGATCAACGGGGTGATGTCTTTGGATCATCGCTCAGACTTGAGTTGGAGGGACCCATGGTGCTTCTTCCTCCATAACCTGTTCTACTTGTGCTCCCCTTGATCCTGTCCCTCTTCTTGAGGTACCTGTTCACCGTCTTGAGTTGGGGGATGCACCATTGTCGAGGAAGATGGTTGATCCTGTTCCTGTAGTTCCTGTGGTCGCACATCACCTATCGCCATCGTGCGCATTGCGGTCGTCGGAATTTCTTCTTCATCTACATCATCAAGATCAACTTGCTCTCTTGGAGAGCCATTAGTCTCATCAAATACAACGTTGCTAGAGACTTCAACTAATCCTGATGATTTGTTGAAGACCCTATATGCCTTTGTATTTGAGTCATACCCTAGTAAAAACCCTTCTACTGCCTTGGGAGCAAATTTAGAATGTCTACCTTTCTTCACCAGAATGTAGCATTTGCTCCCAAATACACGAAAGTAAGAGACATTGGGTTTGTTACTGGTAAGGAGTTCGTAGGAGGTCTTTTTGAGGAGGCGATGTAGATAGAGCCGGTTTATGGCGTGGCAGGCTGTGTTCACAGCTTCCGACCAAAACTGCTCGGGCGTCTTGAACTCTCCAAGCATCGTTCTCACCATATCGATTAGCGTCCTGTTCTTCCTCTCTACTACACCATTTTGCTGTGGTGTATAGGGAGCGGAGAACTCGTGCTTGATGCCTTCTTCCTCAAGATACTCTTCAACTTGTAGGTTCTTGAATTTGGACCCATTGTCACTTCTTTCTTTTTCACCTTTAGCTCAAATTCATTTTGGGCCCGTCTTAGAAAGCGCTTTAGGGTCCCTTGGGTTTCTGACTTATCCTACAAAAAGAACACCCAAGTGAAGCGAAAAAAAATCAGCAACAATTACAAGACCATACTTACTTCCCCTGATGCTAAGGTAGGCAACGGGTCCGAAGAGATCTATGTGAAGTAGCTCCAGTGGTCTTGATGTTTTCATTACATTCTTGCTGTGATGAGTGCTTCCCACCTGTTTTCCTGCCTAACATGCTGCACAAGGTCTGTCTTTGTCAAAATAGACATCGGTTAGTCCTAACACATGATCTCCCTTTAGAAGCTTATGAAGGTTCTTCATCCCAACATGTGCTAGACGGCGATGCCACAACCAGCCCATATTAGTCTTAGCGATTAAGCATGTATCTAGACCGGCATTCTCTTTCGAAAAGTCAACTAAATAGAGCTTGTCGTCTAATACACCCTTAAACGCTAATGAACCATCATTCCTTCTAAAGACAGATACATCAACATTTGTAAACAGACAATTGTAACCCATGTGGCACAATTGACTTACAGACAGAAGGTTGTATCCTAGCGACTCTACTAAAAATACATTTGAAATGGAGTGTTCGCTTGTGATGGCTGTCTTTCCCAAACCTTTGACCTTGCCTTGATTCCCATTTCCAAATATGATTGTATCCTAGGAATCCTTGTTCTTGACGTAGGAGGTGAACATCTTCTTCTCCCCCGTCATATGGTTTGTGCATCTGCTATCGATAATCCAACTTGAGCCCCCGGATGCATAAACCTGCAAGGTAATTTAAGCTTGGGTTTTAGGTACCCAACTCTTGTTGGGTCCTACAAGGTTAGTCACAATAACTTTTGGAACCCAAATACAAGTCTTGTCTCCCTTGCATTTAGATCCCAATTTTCTAGCTACTACTTTTGTATTTTTACATGAAAGAACAAAAGAAGTATTGCAAGCATGGTAAACAATAGTAGGACCATTCCGAACTCTCCTAGGCGCATGAGACATAGCATGATTACGCCTAGGCTTATTTCTACCATAATCATGAGTGGAGCTAGAAGCAAACATAGCATGAGAAGTATGATAACTAGGTAAAATAGCATGATCATAACATCTATCATTATAAGCATTCCTAGAAAGTTTCCTATCATAAATATAAGCATGATTCTTTTGGGAACTACTAGCCATAGGGGCCTTCCCTTTCTCCTTATTAAGAACAGGAGTCCTTTGGCTTGTTAAGTTCTTGGTTTCCTTTCGAAAACCAAGCCCATCCTTAATTGAGGGGTGTCTACCAACAGTGTAGGCATCCCTAGCAAATTTTAATTTATCAAAATCAACTTTGCAAGTCTTAAGTTGAGCATTAAGACTTGCCACCTCATTGTTTAATTTAGTAATAGAAGCAAGATGTTCATCACAGGCATCAACATCAAAGTCCTTACATCTATTACAGATACTAACATGCTCTACACATGAACTAGTTTTGTTAACTTCCTCTAGCTTAGCATTTAATTCCTCATTTAAATTCTTTAAACTAGAGACAGATTCATGGCAAGTAGACAACTCAGAGGATAGCATTTCATTTCTTTTAATTTCTTGAGCAAGAGATTTTTGAACACTAACAAATTTATCATGCTTCTCATACAAAATATCTTCTTGCTTTTCTAGTAATCTATCCTTTTCATTAAGGTCATCAATTAACTCATTTATCTTATCTACTTTAGCTCTATCTAAACCCTTGAATAAATCAGTGTAATCTACTTCATCATCAGAAGATTCCTCATCACTAGAAGAAGAGTACTTAGGGGAATCTCGAATACATACGTTCTTCTCCTTAGCCATGAGGCAAGTATGGCGTTCGTTGGGGAAGAGTGAAGACTTGTCGAAGGCCGAGGCAGCCAATTTTGCATCATCGGAGTCGGACGAGGAGCAGTCCGAATCCCATTCCTTTCGAAGGTGCGCCTCGCCCTTTGCCTTCCTGTAGTTTTTCTTCTTCTCCCTCTTCCCGCTCCTTTTCTTGTCCCTGGTCATTATCATTATCGGGGCATTGTGCTATGAAATGACCAGTCTTACCGCATTTGAAGCAGGAACACTTTCCCCTTGTTTTATTTTTGTTGGGGGTACTCTTTGTGTCCTTTGAGCGCGGTCTTAAAGCGCTTGATGATAAGCACCATTTCGTCCTCATTGAGCCTGGTAGCCTCCACTTGTGCTACCTTGCTTGGTAGCGCCTCCTTGCTGCTTGTTGGTTTGAGAGCAATGGGCTGCGGCTCGTAGATGGGTAGTGCACCATTTAGCGCATCGTCCACGTATCGCGCCTCCTTCACCATCATGCGCCCGCTCACGAACTTTCCAAGGATATCCTCAGGCGTCATCTTGGTGTACCTAGGGTTTTCACGAATAAGGTTGACAAGATGGGGGTCAATTACAGTAAATGACCTTAGCATGAGTCGGACGATGTCATGATCCGTCCATCTTGTGCTCCCGTAGCTTCGGATCTTGTTGACCAAGGTCTTGAGCCTATTGTAGGTCTGAGTTGGCTCCTCTCCCCTGATCATCGCGAACCTCCCCAGCTCGCCCTCCACCAGTTCCATCTTGGTGATCATGGTGGCATCATTTCCCTCATGTGATATCTTGAGGGTATCCTAGATTTGTTTAGCATTGTCCAAGCCACTTACTTTGTTATACTCATCCCTGCAAATTGAAGCTAGCAAGACAGTAGTAGCTTGGGCATTTTTATGAATTTGTTCATTAATAATCACAGGATTATCCGTACTATCGAAATGCATCCCATTTTCCACAATTTTCCAAATACTAGGATGGAGAGAAAATAAATGACTACGCATTTTATGTCTCCAAAATGAGTAATCCTCTCCATCAAAGTGTGGGGGTTTTCTGAGAGGAATAGAAAGTAAATGGGCATTCGAATTATATGGAATACGGGAATAATCAAAGGAATAGTTTTGATTAACCGTCTTTTTCTTTGACGAGGAGTCGTCGTCGTCGTCCCTTGGTGAAGAAGAGGATGCATCGCTGTCATAGTAGATGATCTTCTTGATGTGTCTCTTCTTCTTGCTGTCCCTCTTCTTATGACTCGAGCCTGAGTCAGTGGGCTTGTCATCTCTTGGCTTGTTGAAGAGGGACTCCTTCTCCTTGTCGTTGATCACCATCCCCTTTCCCTTAGGATCCATCTCTTCAGGCGGTTAGTCCCTTAGATGAAGGGTATGGCTCTGATACCAATTGAGAGCACCTAGAGGGGGGGGGGGTTGAATAGGTGATCCTGTAAAATCAAACACTAACTAGCCACAAACTTGATTTTTAAGTTGTTAGTGAAATCAAGTGGCTATATAACACGCTCGTGCGAACAAAGCAATCACAAGAAGCAACACACGAGACACGCGATTTTATCCCATGGTTCGGCCAAGTAACACTTGCCTACTTCCATGTTATGGCGTCCCAATGGACGAGGGTTGCACTCAACCCCTTTCAAGCGATCCAATGATCAACTTGAATACCACGGCTTTCTTCCTTATAGTCTTTCTCCCGTTTGCGAGGAATCTCCACAGATTGGAGTCTCTCGCCCTTACAAGTTTGTCACAAGAGAATCACAATAGTAAGAGAGGGAGAGCAACACACGCAAGACTCAAATCCGCCGCACACACACGCACACAAGCCAAGACTTGAGCTCAAAACACAACACAGGGAGTACGCAACTCAAACGGAGCTCAAATCACTAACACAATCGATCAAATGCGTGGAGGCGGAGTCTGGGAGTCTTAGAATGTTTCTTGTAAGCTTCGTGTGTTGCTCCATGTGCCTAGGGGTCCTTTTATAGCCCCAAGGTAGCTAGGATCCATTGGAGATCAATCTTGGAAGGCCAATCTTGCCTTCTGTCGGGTGGTGCACCGGACAGTCCGGTGCACCACCGGACAGCTACTGTAGCAGTCCGGTGCGCGATCTCCTTTCAAATCTGGCGCATCCGACCGTTGCTCCTTGGGGCTGGTTGGCGCACCGGACAGTCCGGTGCACCCAGCCGACCGTTGGAGCGAGCCACATGTCGCGCGCTGATCGCGCGAACGACTGTTGCCGCTGGCGCCATTGGCTCACCGGACAGTCCGGTGCACCACCGGATAGTCTGGTGAATTATAGCCACGTCGCCATTTCCGTTTCCCGAGAGCAACAAGTTCATCGCGGATGACTCACCGGACAGTCCGGTGCACCACCGGACAGTGCGGTGAATTATAGCCGTACAACTCCGTCGTTTCCCGAGAGCAGCCGGTTCACCGTCGACCAGCCTGGGTCACCGGACACTGTCCGGTGCACCACCGGACAGTCCGGTGCGCCAGGCCCGAGCAGGTGTTGGCTGTACACAACCAACTCTTTTCCAATTCGTTTCTTCTCTTCTCGGCACTGTTTCTAGCACTTAGATAAACGTGTTAGTACTCAAAAACAATGTACTAAGTCTAGAAACATACCTTGTATCTTGATTTGTACTTTTCACACATTTAGCACATGAGGACTCAATAAATATGTGTTGGGCATCTAATCACCAAAATACTAATAGAAATTGCCCAAGGGCACATTTCCCTTTCAGTATGTCATACTGAAAACATATGGTTAGTCATGTTTTTGAGGACCTTCAGAAGAGGAAGGCCCCCAACAGTAGCCCCTCGCAGTATGAATTTGTTTCTTTGTAACAAATTTAGACTGCGATGTGAACGGAGGCCTTTAGCCGAAGGTCTGAAAAAACACCTTCCCTTCGCTAGAATAGCGAAAGACAGGGACATGTATGACCCACCAAATCGTGAGGCGCTAGGCATATAAATAGGAACTCGCATTGACAGCATTTTCTATGCCATTTCAGTTGCTTGCGCTATTTTAGACATTCTGAATTCTCTTGCTCTACCGAGTTTTGATTGAGTTTTAAGCTTCGGCAATCGCGCAACCGTTGTTTAAATGGCTGAAGAGAAGAAGATTGGTGACCCTGCACTAGCCAGGTTTTATGAAGCTATGGAGAAGACAAATACAGAGATGATTACCAATGAGATGCTGGCTGGATTATCTGAAGATTCTAGCGATAGTGAATGTTTTGACTTAGAAAGTGGAAACGAAGGTGCTGAAGATTGGCCCTGGGCCGAGTCATACCATCTTCGGGAAATCAACCATCAAACAGAGTCAGATTGATGCAATGAAAGGAAGATACTTCCGCGATATTTCTATCGTGAGGGCTGGAGGAGATAGCAGTGCCCCTGTGCCCGAAGCTGACGAAGTGGTTGTGTACAGGAGCTTCATGAAAGCAGGTCTTCGGTTCCCACTAAACAGATATTTAGTTGAAGTTTTGAAGTCTTTTGAAATTTACCTTCATTAGATTACCCCTGAAGCTATCATTAGAATGGGGATTTTCATTTGGGCCATGAGGAACCAGGGTTTGGAGCCGAATGCAAAATGCTTCTCCAACATGCATGAGCTGTCCTATAAGATGAAGGCTACTGGCAAAGAACAATATCATAATAACTTTGGTTGTTACGACTTCGTGCCGCGCTTTAACGTGAGCTATCCCATCCAATATTTCAGAAGAGGTGGCCAGGAGCCTGGATGCAAGAGTGGTTTTATGTGAAGAACGACTTAGTTGAAAGAGAGGATATAAAGGGGATCATTCAACGCCCTATCTGGTCTCGCTTTGGCATTAGGAGGCCAGCCACTGCCCTTGAAAATGATATTCAAGCATGCCAGACGGCCTTCAACACTGTATGTACTTATATTGGCACTAGGGACATAGTTTAGGAGCATACTGCCTACAGAGTGTGGCCTCTTGGAAGTGGCTGGGAGATGCCGAAGGAAGCTGCTGCCGGGTCCAGTCTGGGCGGCTTAGTTTATCTAAAATACACCTTCAAATACAGAGATCAGTTCGATGAGCCAAACGATGACTGGTTGGATTGTATTGAGGAAACTAGCGATGAGTTACTTGGTGCCTACATGAAGACCGAAGACGATGCCATGACATTGGCCTTCAGAGGACGGGGCATGAAAAGATTGAATAGAGTTTTTAACGTTATTGGCTTTGTATACCCAGATTATAGCTATCCTTCGCAAAAGCAAGGAAAAAGAGAAAATCTCCTGTCTCGGCGATCGCCAGCACGCCGAAGATGAAAAAGGTTAAGATTTTAACCCATCGCCCCAAGCGCGCTGAGGCGGCTGAAGCGCCGAAACCTGCTGAAGGGCCTTCTGCTTCTGGGTTAGACTGCCGCGGTGCCGAAGTGGCTGAACCGAAGGTAATAACGGAGCAGCAAAAAGTTGAAACGGTCGAAGTACCAAAGCTTCCTGCCGAAGCTAAGGCAAAAACAGCCGAAGAGCCAAAGTTAAAGAAATCGGCAGAGCAACCGAAGACTCTGAGCCCATCGCGAGAGATGGAGCTGCCGAAGATGTCAAAAATCCCTGCAGTAACTCCAAAAAGGAGAAGAATGGCCAGCGTACTAGACGTTGTCATAGAATCGACGAAGGTACTGACTCCTACTACAGAAGTACCTAGCATGGGTAAAAAGAATACAAAGGAATCTGCCGAAGCCCGGGTTGAAACTGAAGCTGGACCCACAGTTCCCGCAGAAACAGGGCCTGCGGAGCTTGTTGAAAAAGATACTGAACAAAGGCCTTCGGATGCTGCAAAAGCTCCATTACGTTAGAAAAAGAGAGAACCAGCAAAGAACCTGAATTCCCTGCCGCTGAAGCTTCTATTGAGGGATTGAAATTTATAGTGCGTCACGCGGCAGGGAAAAAACTATCAGAGGAGCAGGTTGTCGAAGCGCAATACGCTAAGGATCTAAAGTATCCCCCAGGATCCCTGGTGTTTAATGGCACTGACGAAGATGATTTTTTTGTATTGCCTTCCGGACAACAAGGAGATACCTGTTTGTCAGGAGATAGCAGAAAATATAGGTTTCGCGAAGCTGGAACTTGGCCTGTCTGCAATGTCGAAGGATGACCTTGCAGACAGCCTTACCTATAATAGTCTGAAGGTGAGGATGTTTTAGCTTGTAAACATATTACTTTTTGCATGCTTTCTTATTATTGTGTGCTGATCCTTTATTTTTGTAGGGCTTAATCCTGAGCAAGGCTTTAAGGGCACAAAAGAAAGCGGAAGACGAAAGCTGCCAAATAGCCCTTGGGAACCTTCGGTCAGAAGTTATTACACTAAGAAATGAGGCGCTTGAAAAAGATAAAATTCTACTTTCCTTAGTGAATAGGCTGAAGAACAATGAAGCAAAACTTAATGCACAATTCGAGACCCATAAAGCCGAAGTTGAAAGCCTAAAGAAAAAGCTTGCCGAAAAGAATGAGGATTTCGAAGTGGCGAAAGCGAAGCAAGAAATAAGTGAATGGACTAGTTCAAGATTGCAAAAGAATGTGGATGAGCTTCGTGAATCGAAAGAGAGATGTTATGAGAAATCCTTGGATTGCGCAAAGAAATTGAAAGACAGTTTTGCAAAGGTGGGTGCATACTCATCGAAGCAAAAAATTATTCGAGGCGATCCCGAAGGAGTCATTGAATGGATCGGCGAAGAAGCTGAAGCTTTTGACGAAATACTTAGCGACTGTGGCGATTTCTGTGCCTTCGCCGGTGCTCGAGGGGTTGCAGCAGTTTTGGAGAAGGCTAGTTGTGAACATGTTAAAGCTACAGCCCAAGCAGAGGTTACCTTCTCCATAGACGACACGAAGGAGCCTTCGGCCGAAGCTACTTTAATGGGCGGGAAATTCTATTCAAATGTTTGGATGAAGGGCGACCGTGAGATAGCCGTCGAAGCTATAAAGAAAAATGAAAAAGAATCCTATGATGCTCGAGAAGAAGCTAAGCGAGCCGAAGAGGCTGCTGAGCACGCAAGGCGTATAGGTATCATTACTGAATTTTAGCTTTGGTGTTTGTTTTTGGCTTCGGATTAACAACTTGTTCTTTACTACAGATGAACTTTCACCGTCGCCTGAACCATATGACCCTGAGGCCGATCCAGCCATGAGGGTGACACTAGAAACGATAAGGGTTGCCGAAGAAGCCGTTGATGAAGCTGTCAACAAACTCCTAAATGAAGCTGCCGAGAAAATATTGAAAGAAGACTGAATTCTTGTGTACTAAGAGTTGTAATATTCGTGTATGAGTCGAACATTGAATATTTGTATGTATATTAATGTAATATATTTCTTTGCGATGCATGAAATCTATGTACTTACCTGTTTTTGAGCCTTCGGTAAAAAACACCTTCCCTTCTTTTCATGCTTCGCAAATAAGAAATAACCCCTTCTTATGTCGTAGTTGTTATATAATATTGTTGTCGACGAAGATTTTCTTGATATGTAAAATTATAGCTGCCGAAGGTACACTTTGTGATTCAGTATATTGTTCCATTCATCAAATATTTTGAAAGAAGCATCTTTGCTTCTGCGTAGTTCTGTTGCTGATGCAATATGATATATGATGTAATGCCATGCGAAATGATGCGATGATATGATGCAGTATGATGTTTATGCCGAAGACACATACCCACTCGAAAATGCACCCAGACTCTACATCCCCTTAGGAACGACTTTTGAGTCTCTTCACCTTCTATTTCGGTGGTATTTCAGCTCTGCATTTCCTTGAGAACGACTTTGGAGCTAAGCCCTGCATCCCCTTAGGAATGACTTTGGAGCTTCTTCACCTTCTATTTTGGTGGTATTTAAGCTCTTTATCCCCCTTAGGAACGACTTTGGAGCATTTTCACCTTCTATTTCGGTGGCATCTTGGCTCTGCATTCCCTTAGGAATGACTTTTGAGCTTCGAAACTTACTCTGCGCTCCCTTAGGAACGACTTTGTAGCATCGGAAGTATTGTTGAGGCGATGCGCTTCACACTCGATGATGCAACCACAATATTATTAGATCAAATTGGAAATTAATCCTGCGTGAATTGTTTTTCATGCAAGAAAATAAAATGGCGGAAAAAACTAAGGTACATCAGGGTAGGATATTCTTTAATCAAATCACCATGGCACCTTGGCATAGTGTTGTTGACTGTGCGAGCTTCGGACTCCTCCCGAAGGTCGCGCTGTTGCTAAGCGTGGTGGTGCCCTTCTGGCTGTTGACTGCGGACCAGGGCAGGTGCTAATGGTGGTGGTGTTGGCAACTGGGCCCAGGAAGCTTGAGAATGGCTTGCCGAAGCGACCGAGGCCATAGGTTGTTGATTGCCTACATACTCCAGGACATAAGGAGAGTAGCACGAAGCGGTATGCAGAACCTGCTTCGGCTGATTCTGCCGTGCTTCAGCTTCGGTAATTTCTTTCTGCTTCTGAATCGTAACTTGCCACGTTCTTGTGGTGTGCCCCTTATCTTCACTACAGAACAGACAAAACAGTTTCCTGGGCTGATCTCCATATCTTCCTCCGAAGTTTCTACCCCCTCTGTCTCTTGGAGCTGGTGGCCTGAAAGAGCTTTGTTGTGCTCTTGACGACTGAGAGCTATGCTGCTGCCTTTGGGTATTGTTTCCCCTATCGTCACTTGAGGTGGCATTATGGATTGACCTGACATGCCTAGGGTGGAATCTTCCTCTAAAGCCCCTGGTCATCTCAGAGTATATGTAGGCTTCTTCCCTTCTTTGCTGAAAGTCATTGTCGACTCTGATGTACGCATCCATTTTCTGGAGAAGCTTCTCCAAGGTTTGCGGTGGCTTTCTTGCAAAGTATTGCGCCATTGGTCCTGGTCTGAGCCCCTTGATCATGGCCTCAATGACAATCTCATTGGGAACTGTAGGCGCCTAAGCTCTCAACCGTAGGAACCTTCGGACATACGCTTGGAGGTATTCTTCCTAGTCCTGTGTGCACTGGAACAAAGCTTGGGCAGTAACTGGTTTCGTTTGGAAACCTTGGAAGCTAGTGACCAGCATGTCTTTTAACTTCTGCCACGACATAATTGTCCCTGGCTGAAGAGAAGAGTACCATGTTTGAGCCACGTTTCTGACTGCCATGATGAAGGACTTCGCCATGACCACAGTATTGCCCCCATATGAGGATATGGTTGCTTCGTAGCTCATCAAAAATTGCTTCGGGTCTGAGTACCCGTCATACATGGGGAGCTGAGGTGTAACACCCCACTGATCCCACACAATGGATGTTACCAAAAACCCTTCCCACAAAACTTATGCAACACATAGAGAAAGAAAGTATTACAAAATCCGGCAGCACCTCCCTTGAAAGAAGCATAACAAGGGGAACATAGAGTTTATACAGGATATAAACGAAAGTTAATTGACAAAGAATAATCAAAATGCAACGGTAGAAATGAACATTCATGACCAAATAAAAGATAGGTAACTCAGCCCACCAAACTAAACAGTTCAACTACCATGAAAGGCTAGAATATAATAATTCCCTAGACTTGGCCCTCCCTGTTTAACATCATTATTAAGCAGTGGTTCCTTTATTTAAAGGTGTGGTGGTCGTGCTGCTACATCCCTTCTTTCCCAAAGCAAAGATCAGGTGCCTGCATCAGACAATGCAAGAGTGAGATGACACATCTCAGCAAGTAAAAAGAGCAAACAACAATTGGACAATGTAAACCAACCGTGCATAAGCAACCACGTAGTTCACAACTTCTTTCTTAAATATTAATTTGCGGCAAGTAAGCAAGTAACCAATTACTTAATGCCAAGATGAATCATAAAGTAAAGATCCGCATTATCCACATCACCGTAATAGGTTCCACACTTCTCCCATGAATGCACATGGCTACAGATGCAGTATGACTTCTGCCTTCATACCTCTAAGGATATGAAGCTGCATCATACCCCTTCTCGGGCAACATATGATGCTCATTGTACCGGTACGGTCGGACCATAAGATCGCGACGAAACTTCTATGCAATGAATGATGAATGCATTATGCATATCAACAACATGAGTCCTTCCCAAATAAAATGTGCTAGACATATACTTCCACCCATTCCACATAATAAACCACATGGGTAACATGATCAAAACACAACCTCAACATATGTAATCAATAAAACATGAATGTCTTCAAACGATGGTACCCAATTAGAAATATGATTACGAACACAAATGGCACAAACATAATCAAGTATAAGACTCTTTAATCGACAGACGGAATAACCATCACTGTTTTACTTGCCTTCACCGGAAGTTTGGGCAAATCCCTATGTACGATCCGGAAGTCTACCACCTGTTTTTGACACACAACTTAGTGCACCAATTTCACATAATAAGGCTCATAAATGACGCCGCACCTATGCACAATCTCAAACCCCGCCGCGGGTAACAACTCTCCCCACACCTACCAAACTACAGCGACGCTGCTTAATAATTTCATAACTTTAAAATTATGACAGCAGTGGTAACAAACAAAAACTCTAGAGGAATCTACATAAAATTTCCCACAAGTTTTGTATACAATTTATAATCAAATTCCAACATCTAATTAGCCCAAAACAGTCCACAAGATAAACCCTGTAATCTATTTTTTTTTCTTTTGGGCAGCGACATACCCGGATCAAACAGCGATATCTTTTATAATATAATTCCAAATCGAGCGGATACATACTCATTGGAAAGATAAGACAAGGCCCTACATGATTCTCATACTGGTTATCACTAATTACCCACGAAAAATTCCCAGAAACTGCTAATACTACTGCTGTTCGCCCACCTGAAAAATCTATTTTTTTGGACAGCAACATACCCGGATTCAAACAACGATATCTCCTAAATTATAACTCCGAATCGAGCGCATAAGTACTCATTGGAAAGGTATGACAAAGCTCTACATGATTCTCCCACTGATTCCCACTAATTAACCCACGAAAATTCCCAGAAACTGCTAATACTACTGCTGTTCGCCCACCGACAAAATTTCTGGACAGCACCTCTACCGATTCGCATGGATAAACATATAATCAAATTGATTGCAGCGCAAAAACAACATAAGTTAATCAAAAATTCACCTTGGGTTATTCCCTTCCTCCTTCCTTCTTCATCCCTCCAACTCCAATTGAGATCGCAGCCACACGACGGAGAACCACGCGGGAGGGCTGCACCTTAGAGGGGGGGGGGAAATGGAGGGGGGGCGGCTAGGGTTTTGGGTGGTGATGGCTGCAAGGGTTTGAGGAGGAAGAAGATGGGAGAGGGGAGGGGGGCGGCCAAGGGCTACGGGAAATGGGGGGGGGCTGCATAAGGGGGGAATTAGGGGGAGGGCGGCTAGGGTTAAGGGGAGGCTAATGGGCCGGATCAAGATTCATGGCCCAACTCGCCCACGTGACAGCTCCCGACCCCATCACAAGTGCCTAACCAAAGAAATTCTACTGTCTAACAGGTGAATGCTTTCCATAAATTCCAAATTCCCAAAGCACATCACCCGAATGAGGAAAAAAACAAAAAGAATAACCTCCAACTTCTCTTCTTTGCAAACCGGGTATCACATGAGGTGGCTTGTATGACGGCGGCCACGTGGTAGCCTGCAATTCTGCTGTCAAGGGAGAACCATCATCAAAAGCAAAATTGTCATGATGAAAGTCACCATACCACTCATCATCATTAATTGGGCTTTTGTGATATCTGGGCCTCTGGGATGGGATATCCTGGCCCAAGGCTTAATAGAATTAATAGAGTAATCATATCAACAAGATGCATCTTCTTTTTCGAAAGCCCATTGTTGGGGGCCTTCGGCTTCCGAAGGTCCTCAAAAACATGATTTGACAATGTTTTCTAAGTGAAATATGTGAACAGGTGTCTTCGGAATCGGGTTACGGGTATACAAGAGTATGGTCAAGACGAAGCTTGAGTGGGACGGAAGGCGATTGTGACGAAGGATAAGATGATCACGAAGCTATGCGCAGATAAGCTTCGGCATGACAGCAGAAAAGGGGAACCGACTTAAAGATGAAAAGCCAAATTAGACCCTGAAGAATTACTATAGAGTTATTGATAAATGTAAAGGGCATTAATGTAATTTTACACGGGCTGCGTCCCATGTCTATAAATAGATGAACAGTACTCCCGTACTGTTCACGCTGACTGGGTATTTGCTTTTCGCATCACGCCTGTACCTTTACCTTTCGTCAATTCGAAGGTACATTTATAATTTATTATTATGAATTTGATAATGCAAAATAAAAATAAGTTGATAATAATATCGGTATTATTATTTGTATTTCATATATGTATTCTCCTTCATCATCTGTCGAGCTTACGAAGGTCTTTTCCTTCATAACCTTCGTCCAGAATTCATTATATCCGAAGGGACATAATGTCTTGAAGGACGAAGGACTTTAACATGTAACACTTTTTATGTTGCCTTGTTCTTAACTCTTAGCATTTCAGAACAAGTCCCCAACATTGGCGCCCACCTCCGGTGAACTCACGTCCATTTTTTGAGTTTTGAACATCTTCGGCAAGCATCACCTTCGTCATGCCGCCGAAGAAAGCTTCAGCCACAGGGGCTGCCACTCTGCAGCTGCTGGATCCCAATCAGGATGTCCTCTCTCTCAAGGAGGCCCGAAGCCAGAAGAGGAAGGCCACCAGTCCAACGCCTCCGGAGGATGACTTGGATCAAGAAATCCAAAACTTGGAGATGCTCCATCAACAGGTCCAACGGAAGAAGAAAAAGATGGCTCGTCTAGCTGACCTACAAAGGCAGATAGACGAAGCCTCTGAAGAAGTTCGTCATCTTGCTCAAGATGACCAGAATCGAAGGCCTCCGTGCAGAGAGCTTCATCAGGAGGGCTTCTACAACGAGGACGACTGGTATGAAGATTTCCATCATGGAAATTTTGCTTTTGATGATACTTCTCCTCTGTCAACAGAACTGCAGGCTACACCTTGGCCACAGTCTTACAAGCCACCCCAGCTCCCCATGTACGATGGTCATTCAGACCTGAAGCAATTCTTGATGAGCTATGAAGCAACCATATCTTCGTATGGTGGCAACACGGCGGTCATGGCAAAGTCTTTTGTCATGGCTGTCAGGAGTGTTGCACAAACCTGGTACTCCTCTCTTCGGCCAGGGACAATCACCTCATGGCAAAAGCTCAAGGACATGTTGATAACTAGCTTCCAAGGGTTTCAAATGAAGCCAGTCACTGCTGAAGCTTTATTCCAGTGCACCCAGGACCATGAAGAATACCTTCAGGCGTATGTCCGAAGGTTCCTGCGTCTGAGGGCACAGGCACCAACAGTGCCCAATGAAATTGTTATTGAGGCCATGATCAAGGGGCTTCGGCCGGGACCTTCAGCTCAGTACTTTGCCAGAAAGCCTCTTCAAACTTTGGAGAAGCTGCTTTAGAAGATGGACGAGTATATTCGAGCTAACAATGATTTTCGCCAAAGAAGGGAGGAAGCATTCAGGTTCTCTGAAATGACCAGGGGCTTCAGAGGAAGATTCCATCCGAGGCACGTCAGGTCAATTCACAACTCTACTCAAAGTGATGACAGAGGGAGTCAACAGCAAAGGCCACAGTACTCCTCGCAAGCTTCAGGGCAGCAGCAAAGCTCTTTCCGGCTGCCAGCGCCAAGGGGCAGAGGCGCCAGGGGCTTTGGGGGAAGGTTTGGGGATCAGCCAAGAAAAATTTACTGCCTATTCTGTGGTGAAGACAAGGGCCATACCACCAGGATGTGCCATATTACCATCCAGAAGCAAAAGGAGATAGCAGAAGCTGCAGCACAACAGAGTCAGCCGAAGCAAGTCATGCATACTGCTTCGTACCATTCGCCTTACATTCCAGAATATGTAGGCAACCACCCTGCAGTTTCTGTTGCTTCGGCAAGTCAACCCCAAGTATCTTGGCAACAACCTCTACCGCCACCACCAACGCAACGAGGTCAGCAGCCAGAAGGGAGTCAGCACAATCACCTTCAGCGGGACTTCAGAGAGGAGTCCGAAGCTCTCACAGTCAATAGCACTATGCCAGAGTCGAAGCACATTTACTGACAAATATCCTACCTCGACAGCAGCTTTTCGCATTTCCGCATTTCAGTCTTACTTTCTTTTTAATAAGGAACAATTATGGGAAGTTTAAGTGCTTTTTATCGTTTTTCAATCTCTTGTAGCAGTTTCGCTTTTTACCATAATAGAAATATATCTTCTCCATAGGCTTAAGTTGCCGAAGCATAAGAATTTATGGTGGTAAGGAGGACCTTAGAATTATCAAAAATTTGTTCTAAGGAATGCGGTGCGATTTCTTCAAAGCAGCAAAAAGTCGTTCCTAAGGGAGCGCAGTGTAAGTTTTCTGCTCAAAAGTCGTTCCAAAGGGAATGCAGAGCTTACAGCGAAAAATAAACGCTGATTCCGCTGAAAGTAAAAGGCGAAGAAGCTCCTAAGGGAGGCTTACAGCGAAAAATAAACGCTGATTCCGCTGAAGTAAAAGGCGAAGAAGCTCCTAAGGGAGGCTTACAGCGAAAAATAAATGCTAATTCCGCTGAAGTAAAAGGCGAAGAAGCTCCTAAGGGAGGCTTCAGTGAAAAATAAATGTCGACCTTCGGCAAATATCATTTTGCATAACATCACATCATTACATCATTTGCATAGCATAACATCATACATCATAGTGCATCAACAACGCAAGAAGGGGGGTCTCAATATTGATATTCGAAGATCGTTTTGAAGAAATAGTGACACGGCACAAATAATAGCCATTGAAGAGTTATATCTTCATCAAACTCTGAAATGGAAAGATCTATTGATTATTGATTTTACGAGGATTGGCTACTGATTTTATGAGAACACGGATATTATTTACGAAGCATGAAAAGAAGGGAAGGTGTTTTTTCGCCAAAGGCTCAAAAAGGTATGTATATAATGTTTCATGCATCGCAAAGAATAGAACTATAAACAACTAATATATTACAACCTAAGTTACACAATATTACACATGATTCTCAACAAACATTACATTCTAAATGTTTTTGCAACAACATCTAATCTTCCCTTAAGACTACTTCTGCGGCTTCGTTTAGAAGCTGATCAACAACTCTATCCATGATGGCTTCGGCCATTTGTCTAATTTCGTCATCCCCCTTTGTGTGGGGGCCCGCAGATGACTCAGCAGGATCTGAGGAAAGAGTAGATACGGATTTATTACTATTACAAACCGTGAACAAGTTCGAAATCAAAAAATTACAACAAAGAGTCAAAAACCACTAGTTAATACCTATTTGCCCTTCGGGCTCTGCGCTTTTCTCAGCGGCCTCTGCTACTTTTCTAGCATCATGGATGCCTTTTTCGCTTTTTTGAATAATTTCTTGGGCCATTTCCCGGCCACCATTGTCCCAGATGTCGGTGAAAAATTTTCCACCAACCATGCTTGCTTCGGCCGAGGGGTCTTTTATATCTTCGGAGGATAAGGCAGTTTCGGATTGTGCCAAAGATTTCACATGCTCACAGCCTTTCCTCTCCAAAATAGTAGCAATCCCCCTAGCACCCGAAAAGGCACATATGTCTCCGCGGCTATTCAAAATTTCCTCAAAGGCCTCAGCTTCGTGATTGATCCATTCAATCGGGCCTTCGGGGTTACCCCTTATGAAGTTTTCCTCGCTCGAGAATGCGCCAACGCTGGCGAAGCAAGTTTTTATTTTCTTAGCGCATTCTATAGATTTGTCATAGCACCTTTTCTTGGATGCACAAAGCTCTTCAACGTTTCCTTCTAAATGATTTGCCCATTGATCGCTAAGTTCTCGTTTTGTCTCTTCAAGTATGCGTTCTTCTTTAGCTCTGGCTAACTGTTTCCGAAGATCCTCGATTTCGTGCTTCTGAGCCTCAGCTTGAGCTTTAGAAGTAGCTTTGTCTTCCTTTATCTTATCCACCAATGTAAGCAGAATTTTATCTTTTTCCAAAGCTTCGTTCCTCAGCTTAATAACCTCTGTTCGTAGGTTGTTGAAAGCAATATTATAGCTCTCGTCTTCAGCATTCCTTTGCGCTCTCAAAGCGTTGCTAAGTATTAAACCCTATATGAAAAGAATTAGTATAAGAATAAAAGAATAATTCAAAAATTATAAATTTCCAAATATACAATTTTCATACCTTCAGACTATTATATGCGAGGCTATCTGCAAGATCGTCCTTTGTCATAGCGCAGAGGCCAGCTTCAAGCTTCGGGAACCCCATACTTCTAGCCATCTCCCGGCAGACAGATAATTCTTTGTTGTCTGGGAGGCAGTATAAGAAGTCATCTTCGTCTGTGACATTGAATATTAAGGCCCCCTTTGGATACTTCAGTTCTCGGGCATAGTGATTAGCTTCAAAAATCTCTTCTTCAGATAATCTTTTTCCCGAAGCATGTCGTACAATATAATCGAGGGCTTTGGAGGATGCTTCGGGGGCAGCAGTGCCAGCTTCTTCAACCAAAATTGGTTCTGCCATTTTTGTTTCTTCGGCTTCCAAGGATTTTACCTTGGTGGGCTCTGAAGGCCCAGCTTCAGTTTCAGATTGTTGCTTTGGAGCTTCGGCAACAAAGGCTTCAGTATGCACTTCGGAAGTTTCAACAATTTTCTTCAGAGTTGTGCTTGAAGATTTAATTGTCTCCAAAACATCTAGCACATTAACCATCCCTTTTCTTTTTGGGGTCACTACTGGACCCTTTTGGCTTTTTTCTGCCCCAATTTTTGCTGAAGGACTTAAAACTTCTGATGTCTTTGTTTCTTCAGTCCTTGGTTCTTCTGTTTTTTCTGTTGCTGGCACTTCGGCCAGCTCTTCGATTTTTGGCAGCGGAGTTAGTTCTTTAGCTTCGGTGGCCGAAGAGGTCTCACCGACAAATTAAGGCACTGTGGCCGGTTCAATATAACGTGGCCGGTGTGTGAGAACCTTTACCCTGTTCCTCTTCGGCGCCGGCTCGCTAGGAGCGACTGAAGCAGTTTCCTTCGCAGAAGATGTATTCTTTCTTTTTTGACCCCGCGTTGGATAACGGTAGTCGGGGTAGACAAACCCAATTGCATCAAATACTCGGTTGAGTCTCTTCTTCTTTCGGCCTCCGAAGGCCGCTGATAATGCAGTATCTTCGGCCTTTGAGTATACCCCAAGAAATTCATCGCTGATGGTCTCAATACTTTTCAACCAGTCATCATCTGGCTCAACAAACTTATCTCCGTATTTGAATGTGTATTTTAGCCTGACTAGTCCACCTCCGTCAGTTTCTTTAATGGTCTCCTCCGGCATTTCCCACTTTTCCACAAGTGGCCATACTCTGAAAGCAATGTGTTCTTGGACCAAATCCCTTGTCCCAATAAAAGAGCAAACAACGCCGAAGGCTCTCTGGCATTCTTCGGCTGCTTCATTCATTTCCACCTTCGGCTTCCGGAGGCCGAAGCGTTGCCAGATAGGGCGCATAATGACACCTTTAATATCTTCCCGTGATTTCAAGTCATTTTTCACATAAAACCATTCCGTCATCCAGTCGCCGGGCCATCTCTTTTGAAAGGTTGGCACGGGGCAGCTTGACCCAGACCGGGCGCTGAAGCTGTAGCAGCCAAAATTGTTGTGATACTGCTCTTTACCCTAGGGTTTTGTCTCATACAATAGCTCATGTATGTTGCAGAAGCTTTTTGCATTAGGTTCCAAACCTTGGCTCCTCACGGCCCACACAAAGATGTTCATCCTTATGATTGCTTTGGGGGTAAGTTGGTGAAGGTAGATTTCAAATATCTTCAGTATTTCCACGACAAAACTGCTCAAGGGAAATCGCAGTCCAGCCTTTAAGAAGCTTCGAAATATCACGACTTCATTTTCCTCGGGAGTCAGACAAGTCTTCTCTCCTTCGTCAGCCCTCACAACAGACAAGTCCCGAAAATATCTGCCCCTCATATTGACAAGATGATTTTCTTTAATACTGGATTTACCAAAAACCGCATGGCTTGGTCGCCAAGGTCGATCTTCGGAATCTTCACCACCACTATCCACATCATAACTGTCGCTGTCACCAGTATCTTCAGATAAACCCTCCAAAATCTCCCTAGTAATCTTCTCTGTATTAGTCTTTGATATTGATTCAAGAAAGCCCAGATGCATTTCCTCAGAAAGGCTTAGCTTTGAATCACCAACTGCTTTCTTATCTTCAGACATCTTCGCAAACGCTGAGAAAGTGCTCTCGAAACCGAAGCTTAAAAATTTAAAAAGCCAAGCAAGTGTTGTTGCGCGCACGCTAAAAGTTGGGTGAGTAAAAGCAGATGGCAAGGGAGCGTGCCAAATAAACTGGTGGTGAGCTCTTATTTATACACCTAGTGCGTTGAAAACTGGAGGGTCCCGCTTGTCAAAGACTGTTGCTATTCTAGCAAAGGGAAGGTGTTTTTTCGGACCTTCGGCTTAAAGCCTTCGTCCATGTCGCAATATGAATTTATCATTCCAGCAAATTAATATTGCGAGGGGCTACTGTTGGGGGCCTTCGGCTTCCGAAGGTCCTCAAAAACATGATTTGACAATGTTTTCCAAGTGAAATATGTGAACAGGTGTCTTCGGAATCGGGTTACGGGTATACAAGAGTATGGTCAAGACGAAGCTTGAGTGGGACGGAAGGCAATTGTGACGAAGGATAAGATGATCACGAAGCTATGCGCAGATAAGCTTCGGCATGACAGCAGAAAAGGGGAACCGACTTAAAGATGAAAAGCCAAATTAGACCCTGAAGAATTACTATAGAGTTATTGATAAATGTAAAGGGCATTAATGTAATTTTACATGGGCTGCGTCCCGTGTCTATAAATAGATGAACAGTACTCCCGTACTGTTCACACTGACTGGGATTTGCTTTTCGCATCACGCCTGTACCTTTACCTTTCGTCAATTCGAAGGTACATTTATAATTTGTTATTATGAATTTGATAATGCAAAATAAAAATAAGTTGATAATAATATCGGTATTATTATTTGTATTTCATATATGTATTCTCCTTCATCATCTGTCGAGCTTACGAAGGTCTTTTCCTTCATAACCTTCGTCCAGAATTCATTATATCCGAAGGGACATAATGTCTTGAAGGACGAAGGACTTTAACATGTAACACTTTTTATGTTGCCTTGTTCTTAACTCTTAGCATTTCAGAACAAGTCCCCAACACCTATCTTGAAAGAACCTCCAAGTTAAGCGTGCTTGGCTTGGAGCAATTTGGGATGGGTGACCGACTGGGAAGTTTTCTCGAGTGCGCATGAGTGAGGACAAAGTGCGCACAAAAGACTTGTGTTGGTTTGTGGGGACAATATATGATCCTAGAGAGCTGCCAGGAGTAAGTACCACCGGTCCAGGGATTGGACCGGGTGTTACAAGTGGTATCAGAGCTGACCCTCGAGGTTTTAAGGGCGTGTGTGGGCTAGGGGGTTCGGGTATATGGCGCATGTAGGCCCGGAGTGGTTACATGGCATGGCATATGACGACACTAGACACACAGACGTGTCTAAGAGGGGAGGTTCCTAGATTGGGGTTGACCAACAAGGACGTCGGTCTTCTAAGGGGGTGGATTGTGATATCTGGGCCTCTGGGATGGGATATCCTGGCCCAAGGCTTAATAGAATTAATAGAGTAATCATATCAATAAGATGCATCTTCTTTTTCGGAAGCCTATCTCGAAAGAACCTCCAAGTTAAGCGTGCTTGGCTTGGAGCAATTTGGGATGGGTGACCGACCGGGAAGTTTTCTCGGGTGCACATGAGTGAGGACAAAGTGCGCACAAAAGACTTGTGTTGGTCTGTGGGGACGATATATGATCCTAGAGAGTTGCCAGGAGTAAGTACCTCTGGTCTAGGGATTGGACGGGGTGTTACAGCTTTCTTGACGAAGCTCCCTGTGTTGGGGCCTTCGGTCTTAGTCATCCTGGGTAAGGTGACGCATTTCTTCAGTAGCTTCGTCGATCTTTCTCTGAAGGTCGGCGAGCCGAAGCATCTTTTCCCTTTTTCTTTGTACCTGCTGGTGGATAGCCTCCAAATCCCTGATCTCCTGATCTAGCTCCTCCTCCTGAGGCGTTAGGCTAGAAGCCTTCCTCTTCTAGCTCCTAGCTTCTCGCAGCGTCTCCTGATTAGTGTCCAGTGGCTACAGGGCAGCCCCTGGCACTATTGTCTTCTTCGGCGGCATTACGAAGGTCGATGCTTGCCGAAGGTGGTCGATTGAGTTCACCGGAGGTGGGCGCCAATGTTGGTCCTTGTTCTCAAATGCTATACATCAAGAGAAAGACAATACGATTGTTAATAATTAGAGACCTTCGTCCTTCGGAACATTATCTCCTTTTGGATATAATAGTCTTCAGACGAAGGTCATGAAGGGCATACCTTCATCATCTCAGTGAATAAATATACATAAGGGTACATGGAATACAAAAGAATATAAATAATGATTATGAATCAGTAAATTATTTATATTCTCATTTTATAAACATGAACAAATATCAACAATATTTATGTTACATTAATACCTTCGGCTTGCCGAAAGGTGAAGATGCGAGAGTGGCGTAGGAGCGATTACCATTTAGCGTGAATAGTACGGAGTACTATTCATCTATTTATAGGCACAGGATGCAACCCGGATAAGATTACATTCATGCCCCTGACATTTACTCTTAATAATAATGCAAATTGTCAAGGACTAAGTAGTCTTTTCCCCCTTAGGTCGGTTTCGCCCTTCATCTTTGTTAACATACCAAGCCGAAGCTCCTTTAGCCATAGCTTCGGCGTCTGTCCATGTTGCCTTTGGGCTGTATCCGTATATCACACGCCATCATCCCAAAGCCGAAACTCCCAGTAATGGTCTGTCTTACTGAAAACATATGGTTACTCATGTTTTTGAGGACCTTCGGAAGAGGAAGGCCCCCAACACCAGCGATCTTACTGCGACAACTGCGCGCACTCACGTCGGCGACGCCGTGACGACCAAGGGGCGTGACAAGTGGTATCAAAGCTCTGGTCCTCAGCGGTGGGCGGTGCGGGTCGTGTTTCCTCGTTGACGATCCCATCCCTGGCGACTAGAATTTCGCGGCGCAAGGGTTCTTCTTCGACGGCTCGCAGCGTCCTTTAGTGCTTCCTCGACGCTCGTTGATCGCTGACGAACGGCTGTCGATCGGCTTGGGTGGCGGTAGACTTCGGGTCCTTCACCTGTTCGATGAAAGGCGTGTCTGGATTTTCTTCTAGATCAAAACTGTGCTGCTCTGGTTTTGCAAGGTGCGTGTGAGTCCTTCTGTTTTGGCGGTTCCCTCATCTGGTATTCGGTTGTTTTCAGTGATGTTCACCACGACTCTTCCCAAACCATCTGCATAAACCTAAATTCTGTTGGATGCCATGGAGAAGGATTCTGAGAAGGAGGAGGGAAACTGGCAGCGCATACTGGATGACATGGATGTGATGTTTGCAAATCAACAGTGTATGATGGCTCAGTTGGATTTGTTTGGGTCCGATTTGGTGGCGGCGCAGTTCCGTGGACGAGCCACGACGTCGGCTCACGACGAGGCGCACTACGACGGGAATGGCGACATCTTCGATGAGCAGCCCATATTTGATGAAGGGCATGTGTTCGTTGAGGAGCCTCTCATCGATCTAGAGTCGAGCGGCTTCGAGATTTGTGCACGCTTCAACTGTTCTTTGAATTGCTTGAGTCATGTCGTCGACGTTATGGCATCAAAGGTTGCTACCCTGGACATGGCTACTCGTTAGATGGACATGGCTTGCAGGATGTTTCGTTGGAAAAGTTAGTTGAGATGCCATTTCAAGATGAGTAGTCGAGGGTGAATCCAGTGGGGTCAATTGGAGCTGCAGATGAAGTGTTCGATGAATTGTCTGAAGATGTAATTTGTAATGAGAACATGCTACATGACTTCACTTCACATAATGATTTGCGGCAACAATTAGCTAATAATCAAGTGTTCCATGCAAGTTCTGGCAATGTGGTTTGGGATGAAGATTGAGAGCACCTAGAGGGGGGTGAATAGGTGACCTTGTAAGATCAAATACTAAATATCCAAAACTTGGTGATGAAATGTTTAGTGTGATTAAAACCAAGTTGCTAAAGTAAGAACTTTAGAAGAAAATCAATCACAATGAAGAGGGACACAAGACACAGTGATTTTTATCCCGTGGTTCGGCCAATGCCTACTCCACGTTGTGGTGACCTCCTTCGGTCAAGGATTGCACTCAATCCCTCTCAAGTGATCCAATGATCAACTTTGAGTACCACAATTTTCTTCCTTAGCAGTCTTTTCCCGTTTGTGAGGAATCTCCACAAGTTGGAGCCTCTCGCCCTTACAATGTTGATCACAAGAAAAGCACAAGAGTAAGGGAGGGAAAGCAACACACAAGACTAGAATCGTAGCAAACACACGCACATAAGCCAACACGTGAGCACAAAACACGACACAAGGAGTTTACAACTCAAACGGTGCTCAAATCTCTAACACGATGATCCGAGTGCGTGGTGGCGAAGTCTAGGCATCTTAGAATGTTTAGTGAATGCTTGGTGTAGTGCTCCATGCGCCTAGGGGTCCCTTTTATAGTCCCAAGGCAGCTAGAAGCCGTTGGAGTTCCATTTGGAAGGCAATTCTTACCTTCTGTCGGGTGGCGCACCGGACATGAACAGTACTTGTCCGGTGCCCGATCTCCTTCCTTTTCTGGCGAAGCCGGCCGTTGCGCCCTCGGTTCCCTTGGCGCACCGGACACTCTCCGGTGCACACCAGACAGTCTCGTGCAACCAAGTGACCGTTGGCTTGGCCACGTGTCACCCGTTGATCGCGCTGCCGACCATTGGCCGTGGGCGCCGTTGGCTCACCGAACAGTTCGATGCACACCAGACATTCCGGTGAATTATAGCCGCAGCACCCTCGGCGAATTCCCGAGAGCGACGAGTTCATCGCCGAGCCAGCCTGGGCACCGGACACTGTCCGGTGCACACCGGACAGTCTGGTGCACCACAGGCTGGTGCATCTTTGGCTGCTTTTAGCCAGACTTCTCCAATCCAATCTCAGTTGAATTAACAAGATTCCTAGCACTTCGATAAATATGTTAGTATCCAAAAAACAGTTTACTAAGGCCGAGGACATACCTTGATTCTTTGATTTGCATCTTTCAACCACTTAGCACTTATGAAATAAAGTAATTTGTGTTGGTAATATAATCACCAAAACATTTATAGAAATGGCCCAAAGGCACATTTCCCTTTCAATCTCCCCCTTTTTGGTGTTTTATGCCAACACATCAAAAAGCAACTAAAAGTGCAACATCATTCTTAAGGAGTGCAAATTGAAGACCAAATTTTCTCACTTAGAATTTGGCATATTTGGATCACTTTTGCCACCACTTGGTTTATTTTCACAAAACAAATTCTTTTTCCTATCTCTAAGTCAAACACACTTGTTTGGGCAAATAGAGAGATATTTCAAGAGTAAATTTGACCAAATGTCACAAACTTCCCTTTTTCCCATAATAAAACTTCTCCCCCATATGAGAATGATTTTGCAATAAAAGGGTTTTGATTAAATACAAAGCTTCTAACTCTATATTTTTGAAATTTCGCAAGTTCACAAGTGGTTGGCTGATCCATTTGCTTTGGCCTTAATTTCTCCCCATTTGGCATTAAGCACCAAAACGGGAGACCTTTTTGGCCTTTTAACCCCATTGCCTCACCAAAATGTCAAATAAGAGCAAAAAGGCAATGACAATATAACAAAGAAATTAGGACAAGATACATTTTACCGAAATGTAGTGGAAGCTCTCTCTATGTCCAAGTTCATGTTTCCCTTTCAATATTCCTTCGAGACTACTTCAAGTGCACTTAAACAAACAAGGTGTCGTTTGGCTCACATATTAGTAACGTAATGGGTAACCGATAACGTTAAATCATGTTTGTTTAAGTCCAACCGTAATCGATACCACATTACAAATGGATATCGCCTTATTCAAATTTGTTACCACCGGTATTCGAGGGTGAATCGTTACCATTACCATTTACATTACATTTCGTGGACCAAACGACACCCAAGTTAGTCTCAAAGGAGTCAAGTTGTAGCACATCCTCCCCCTAAACATGTGCATCATTTGCATAGGGACTTGTGAGGTCCAGGGATGGCTTGTACAACTTGAGCACCACATATAAGCAACTAAAGATAGTAAAGCTTAAAGTAACATGATCAAAGACATAGAACACATGTATGCTATGGATCAATCCAAGTTACGCGAATCTAAGACATTTAGCTTACTACGCAACCTGCAAAACCTTTTCTCATCTAAAGGCTTGGTGAAGTGTGACACTATGAAAATCATTAAATAAAAATAATACATTTAGTTTATTAGTGGTATTTATTTTTATAAATTTTTCATTGAAGTGTTTGTTATTTATTTCATTCGGAATGATTTTTGATTGCTCATAAGTAATTTTGAATATTGAATATCATTTCTTCTTGAATTAAAATTCACATAAATAATATAATAAATATTAGTCTAAGAATTAATATTTTATTTATAAATAATTTTAGTTTGATTATTATGAATTTTTATGATTATTTGAATAGGTATTTCGAAATTTGACAAAAAAAGAAAAAAACCTAACTAACCCTAATCTAATCGGCCCACTCGGCCCATCTAACCAGCCACCGCCGCGCCCTGCCTTCTTCCTCCCCTACCCGCCGCTGCCCCCTGCACTCATTCTCCCTCTCTGCTTCTCTCTCCCACCCGGCCACCTCCTCTCTCCCTGCCACGACCACAAGCACCGCCCTGATGTCCGCGCCGAGGACCGACCCCACACCTATCCCTAACGCGACTAGGCGCGCCCCGACCGGCGCCGTGCACCTCGACGCCCTGCATGCCGCCTGCCCAGGACCCCGTCGCGCCCGCGCCCGACCGACGCTGCCGAGGACCGCGTCCTGTCCCTGCACCGATGCACCTCGCCGCGCCATGCCCACGACATTCATTTTCTTGCCGTTTCTCTCTTCTCTGTAATGGCATCAATAGTATTGATGGTAGACGTTCTTCCCCGAAAATCAAATGGCAGCGTTTATGTGGCAATTCAATGTCGTGGAATCTAGCTTAACTCCTCTCCCCTCTCTTCACTATAAAAGTTGTGTGCCAGAGCTCTCCCTTCGCTCATTCCCTACTCATGTTCTCCTCTGCTCGCCTCTGCTTATTCACTGCGTCGTGCTGCTGCTGCCAGCGCGGCGTCGCCGAGCACTAGCACCTCGCCAGCCCGTGCCACCGGAGAACCTCCGCTCTGCTTGCTGCTACCTTGTTGCCAAGTTCTCTGCTAGCTCATCGATTGCCACGCCTTGCTCACGCCGTGCACAGCTCACCGTCGTGAAGCACGTTGCCGGACCATCCGCATCTGTTCGCTGTTCGCCATCCGTGGAGCCTCGCCGGAGTTCGTGCTCACCATCCGTGTCCCCCGACCGAAGCTCCGCCCGAACGCTCACCAACGATCGCGCCGTTCTCTACCCGTCGAACCCCGCTCAACGACGTTCATCCCTACGCATGAACGAAAAAACCAAGGTTGAAGACAACCCACTGATTTATTTTCTAAATCATGTTTTGAATCTTGCGATTTATCGTTGTAATATTGATGTGATTTGGCGATTCACGTGTATGATTTTAAAGATTTGCGATGTATACGTGTAACCAAAATCGAACCCCGCGACCACGCTTTAATATGTGTATGATTTTATAATCCTAAAAATGAGCACGGTCACTATTCACTAACTTAGTGATTTTCATACTAGAAAACGTTTACATATTTGTTTTCGCTTTAGTGTGTGGCGCGATGATTGGTTAGTATTGTTATAAATATAATTTTAGTGATATAAGAAATTGAAATTGGAATTGAGCCACATATTTCCGGTCAAAAGAAAATATAGATTTTACTATTCATAATCAATGAATTCATAAGTATGGCACTTAAGTACTTAGAATTAGTAAGACATTTATTTATATCATAATAACCATGATTATGTTATTAAAAGTCTCATTTAGTAATTTACATTAATTCTTGGTATATTAATGTCAGAAGAATTATAAATAAAAAATTTTTAGTTATACGTATAAATTCTATTTAGAAAAGAAAGGAGGAATCGAAAGAGTAGAATTTATAATAATGTTAAAATGACTTAATTAGGCGCTTATACTTTTCTAATAAAGAAATTGATAGTTATGTTGTTAAACATAGGTTTCTTACTAATGAGATAGATAATTTGTTTCTAATTTAAAAATGACCTTTTTAATAGATATCATATTTAACAAGGTTCGTTATAGATATTTAAGAATAGCCGTGTTAAATAGAAACTTAAAAGAATATGTAGACCATATGTTTCTTATTAAAAATAGAAGATACATATATGTCCAATTAATATATTATTTATAATTTCTTAATTAAAAGATAACAAGAGTCATTACTTTTATAAACTAAAATGATAGTTTATACATAATTTCCTCTCTAATGAATTAGATCATTTAGATTATTTGTCCCTACAATAGAATTAAAGATAATTAATAGATTAAATATCCTTTATCATAATTTATTAATCAAACCTATAATAAATTTGTTCTTAACTAGATTTATGACATGATTAATGAGTTCATAGAATTTAGTCCACCATATATACGAATCACTTAGTTGTTCCTAAAGAATAAAATAAAATAATTAGTGTTCATATTCTTTTATAACTTAAAATGTTACTTTATATATTGACTTTGAATATAATAATATAGGCTATGTGTTTTCAAATGAAATTAAAAGATAGTTGTTTGTTTATTGCCTTTTACATAAAAGTTTATTTAAGGCATATATCATAACTTTCCATAAATAGGTGTTTAATAATAATAATAATGACCTTTTCACATAAAACCTATTTAGACTTATATCTTAATTTATCATAAGTGATAGGTTTAACAATGAATTATATGTTCCATAATGCTTCATAAATTAACAATATATTTCATAACTCATTAATCCTATATATATATAACTTATATCTTTTCTAAAAAGGTTAAAAAGGTTTAATATCGTTATAACGTGTTTTATCGTCTTATAAACCCTTAATCATCGACATATCACATATGACGTTTTATAATAGATTAAATTGATGAACCTAATATTTGTATATTTTAATTAAGATATTTTTAAGCTAATGTCTTGTTTTATAAAATATATATATATATATATATATCACACATTTTTGAAAAGAATACCTTCTTATTATAACCATTACTTGCGATGTTTTTGAAAAACGAACGCTCTTTTCGTTAGGTTTTCTTTTAGCTTTGCGTATGGTGAATGTTGTATGTTATTGAGTGGTGTTTGTTTCTTCTTGTTTGTTTGTGTGATATTCAGTGATTGATCTAATAGTTGAGAATCAAGTGCTATTCCGTGGAAGAACCTCAAGTTTTCAATAAGCAAGGCAAGTGGACTTCTCCCTCTGTATACTCTGTTTGATCCCAAACAATACATTTAATAAAGTTTATTCTTCTGGATATATATGCATAATTTGACGGGTTACCTATTTAGATAACCTTTCCAACCTTATTCCTTGATCAAACCTGGGAATTATACTTTACCTTCGTAGCTATGCTATTGCTACAACCTAACTTTATGTAGTCACTCCCGCTTATGATATTAATGTTCCAAAATGGTAAGTTTACATTATTGTTGTTAACCTGATGGTTAAACAAGATTACTGCATATTAATTGGAACATGGAGTGACCACCCGGGAAAACAGTGCAACCACGAGTGCTATCATGGCTCTGGCTTTGGTAATTAGCTTTATATGCTTAGTGCCTGGCAACCTTACCTGAAATATGGGCAAGAGGGGGAGCAGTGGTGTTGGCAACCCATGTTTTCATGGGGACGTATTCTTGGCTAAGGTACCTCACCCAGGGGTTCACCACCATCGTCTTTAGAAATCTTAGCGGGTTGCTTCGTATTAAGTGTATTTTGTGAAAGCCTCATAGTGGATCCCTAGCCACTCACCTCGGAAGTGTTTACGGGTTTTGGCCGACCCAGGCTAGAGGGGATACACGGCTTGTGGGTAAAGTTGTACCACCTCTGCAGAGTATAAAACTGATATATCAACCGTGCTCACGGTTATGAGCAGCCTAGACTCCTCACATGATAATTGAACTTGAAGATGGAAATAAATCGAGATCCGATGATCTGCTAATGGTTTTGCTTAAGTGGTTTAACTTAAGTGTTGTTGATATACTCTTATACTTTTGTTTAATGGGAATACTTGGGATTCACACTTATTAGTAAGACAGGTGTTGTTAATAAAATGTTGACCAACTAAAATGCTTACTGCTCAACCTATGCCTCACCTTGTTACCTTGCATTAGTTTTTCCCCCACTTGCTGAGCCCCGACCATAAGTGAGCTCACCCTTGCTTAATTTTGATCAGAAGTTTGCAGATAAAGTTATGATGCTGAGCTCCATGGATGCTAGTCTAGTGATACCCCCGGTCATCTTCCTGTGGATGGATGTCCATGTTCGTTGTACTTTGATGAATAAAGGTTAAGACATTATGTCTGTTCGAAGTGTAATATGTTAATATAATCTTTATTTACGCTTTTATGCATTGTTCTTTTGATATATTACACTTGTGACGTCAACATATGTGTGGAAATAGATCCTGGCACACATATGCGATGCACCCGGCTCTGCCCTTAGAAATGGGTGTGACATGAAGATATCGGCTAGCTGGTTCTGTGATAAATATCGATATCTCCCCTTTGCTGGTGGTCTCTTAGGAAGTGATGCCGGATGTCTATGTGCTTAGTGCGACTGTGTTCAATAGGATTATCCGCCAAGCGGATTGCACTATCATTGTCACATAGGAGTGGGACTTTGCTCAGATTGTAGCCAAAGTCCCAGAGGGTTTGCCTCATCCAAAGTAGTTGCGCGCAACACTGTCCTGCGGCAACATACTCGGCCTCAGCGGTGGATAGGGCAACAGATGTTTGTTTCTTAGAACTCCAAGACACTAGGGACCTTCCTAGAAACTGACAAGTCCCTGATGTGCTCTTCCTATCAACCTTGCACCCGACATAGTTAGAATCTGAGTATCCGATTAAGTTAAAGGTAGACCCCTTTGGATACCAGATCCCGAAGCAGGGCGTAGAAACTAAATATCTAAGAATTCGCTTAACGGCCATAAGGTGACACTCCTTTGGGTCGAATTGAAATCTAGCACACATGCATACACTTAGCATTATGTCCGGTTTACTAGCACAAAGATAAAGTAACGATCCTATCACTGACCGGTATGCCTTTTGATCAACGGACTTACCTCCTTTGTTGAGGTCCAGATGTCCATCAGTTCCCATTGGTGTCTTTGCGAGCTTTGCATCCTTCATCCCAAACCTCTTGAGAAGGTCTTGAGTGTACTTCATTTGAGAGATGAAGGTTCCTTCCTTGAGTTGCTTCACTTGAAATCCAAGGAAGTAGTTCAACTCGCCCATCATCGACATCTCGAACTTCTGCATCATCACCCTGCTAAACTCCACACAAGACTTTTGATTAGTAGAACCAAATATAATGTCATCGGCATATATTTGGCATACAAAGAGATCACCATTACAAGTCTTTGTGAATAGAGTAGGATCAGCTTTCCCAACCTCGAAAGCATTAGGAATAAGAAAATCTCTAAGGCATTCATACCATGCTCTTGGGGCTTGCTTAAGTCCATAGAGCGCCTTAAAGAGCTTGTAGACATGGTCGGGATACCTGTCATCCTCAAAGCCAGGGGGTTGTTCTACGTATACCTCCTCCTTGATTGGTCCATTGAGGAAGGCGCTCTTCACGTCCATTTGGAACAACTTAAAAGAATGGTGAGCAGCATAGGCCAATAAAATTCGAATTGATTCTAACCTAGCCACAGGAGCAAAAGTCTCCTCAAAATCCAAACTTGCGACTTGGGCATAACCTTTTGCAACAAGTCAAGCCTTGTTTCTTGTCACCACTCCGTGTTCGTCTTGCTTGTTGCAGAACACCCATTTGGTTCCTACAACGTTTTGCTTTGGACATGGCACCAGGCTCCAAACTTCATTCCTCTTGAAGTTGTTGAGCTCTTCCTGCATGGCCAACACCCAGTCTGGATCTTGCAAGGCTTCTACCCTAAAAGGCTCAATAGAAGAAACAAACAAGTAATGCTCACAAAAATTTGCTAATTGTGAGTGAGTTGTTACTCCCTTGCTGATGTCACCCAGAATCTGATCCACTGGATGATTTCTTTGGATCGTCATTCGGACTTGAGTTGGAGGGGCCCGTGATGCTTCTTCCTCCTTATCCTATTCTTCAAGTGCTCTCCCTTGATCCTGCCCTTCTTCTTGAGGTACATGTTCATCGTCTTGAGTTGGGGGATGCGCCATCGTAGAGGAAGAAGGTTGATCTTGTTCTTGTAGTTCCTGTGGTCGCACATTGAAAGTCGCCTAGAGGGGGTGAATAGGGGGAATCTGAAAATTATAAACTTAAGAACACACTACAAGTCGGGGTTAGCGTTAGAAATGAATCCGAGTCCGAAAGAGAGGGGAAAACAAATCAACCAAGAAATAAAGCGGATGAACATGGTGATTTTTTTACCGAGGTTCGGTTCTAAAGAACCTAGTCCCCGTTGAGGTGGTCAAAAAGACCGGGTCTCTTTCAACCCTTTCCCTCTCTCAAACGGTCACCTAGAGCGAGTGAGCTTTCTCCTTAATCAAGCAAGTCACTTAGACCCCACAAGAACTACCACACACTTGGTGTCTCTTGCTTTGATTACAATTCACTTGGGAACAAGAATGAGGAAGGAAGAAAGCGATCCAAGCAACAAGAGCGCAAAAAGAACACGAGCAAACTCTCTCTCAAGTCACTAGGTGGTTGGAATGAATTCTAGACTTGGAGAGGCTTTGATCTTTTGGAAATGTGTCTTGGAGTGAATGCACTAGCTCTTGTATTGAATGTGAAGTGCTGGAAACTTGGATGCTTGGAGTGGTGGTGGTTGAGGGGTATTTATAGCCCTCAACCACCAACAAGCCGTTGGGGTGGCTACTGTCGATTGGCGCACCGGATAGTCCGGTGCACCACCAGACACTGCCCGGTGCGCCAGCCACGTCACCCAACCGTTAGGGTTCTGGAGCTTTTGACCGTTGGAGGCTTTGTCCTCTAGTGGCACCGGATAGTCTGCTGCCGCACCGAACAGGCACTGTTCAGTGTCCGGTGTGCCTCTGACGACTGCTCTGGCTTCTGCGCGCACTGTTCGCGCACTGTAGCGTTGCAGGTTGTCCGTTGCAGTTGACCGTTGCGCTGGATAGCCGTTACTCCACTGGTGCACCGAACAGTCCGGTGGCACACTGGACAGTCCGGTGAATTATAGCGGAGCGCGCTGGTGAAAACCCGAGAGTGGCTAGTTCATTGTTGTACGGTTCTGGTGCACCGGACACTGTCCGGTGGCACACCGGACAGTCCGGTGCGCCAGACTAGGGCACTCTTGGTTTCTTTGCTCCTTTGTATTTGAACCCTATCTTCAATCTTTTATTGGTTTGTGTTGAATCTTTTTGCACCTGTAGAACATATAATCTAGAGCAAACTAGTTAGTCCATTATTTGTGTTGGGCAATCAACCACCAAAATTAATACCGGGAAAATGTTAACCCTATTTCCCTTTCAATCTCCCCCTTTTTGGTGATTGATGCCAACACAAACCAAAGCAAATATATAAGTGCAAAAATGAACTAGTTTGCATAAGGTAAGTGCATAGGTTGCTTGGAATTAAACCAATTTATGATTTTACTAGATATGAATGGATTGCTTTCTTCTATTTAATATTTTGGACCACATTTGCACCACTTGTTTTGTTTTCGCAAATCTTTTTGGAAAATCTTTTCGAAGTCTTTTGCAAATAGTCAAAGGTATATAAGTAAGATTGCAAGAAGCATTTTCAAGATTTGAAATTTCTCCCCCTGTTTCAGATGCTTTTCCATTGACTAAACAAAACTCCCCCTGAATGAAATTCTCCTCTTAGTTTTCAAGAGGGTTTTAATAGATACAGATTGGAAGTATATAATTTAGATGCCAATTTTGAAAATATACCAATTGAAGAAATTGTTTATCACAAGATACCAATTGGAAAACAAACATTTGTGAAACCAAATAAATCTTCATTTCGAAATTTTTGAATATTTGGTGGTGCGGTCCTTTTGCTTTGGGCTTAATATCTTCTCCCCCTTTGGCATTAATCGCCAAAAACGGAGACTTTTGAGAGCCCTATTTTACTTTCTCCCCTATTGGTAAACGAAATATGAGTGAAGATTATACCAATTTGAGAGTGATGTGGAGTGACGACGAAGGGTAAATGATACCGTAAGAGTGAAGTGGAAGCCTTGTCGTCGCCGAAGACTCCATTTCCCTTTCAATCTACGACTTAGCATAGAAATACACTTGAAAACACATTAGTCGTAGCTTTGGTACATAAGTAATAAAAGATATGCATTTGTACCAAAATGAAAGAGATATGATCAAAGGTATATAAATGAGCTATGTGTGCAATGTTTCAATCAAAGTTCCGAGAATCAAGTATATTTAGCTCATTCCTAAGTTTGCTAAAAGTTTTCTCATCTAACTGCTTGGTAAAGATATCGACTAATTGTTCTTTAGTGCTAACATAAGCTATTTCGATATCCCCCCTTTGTAGGTGATCCCTCAAAAAGTGATACCGAATGTCTATGTGCTTAGTGCGGCTGTGTTCAACGGGATTATCCACCATGCGGATTGCACTCTCATTATCACATAGGAGATGGACTTTGCTCAATTTGTAGCCATAGTCCTTTAGGGTTTACCTCATCCAAAGTAATTGCGCACAACAATGACCTACGGCAATGTACTCGGCTTCGGCGGTAGAAAGAGCTACTGAGTTTTGTTTCTTTGAAGCCCAAGACATCTGGGATCTTCCCAGAAACTAACAAGTCCTTGAGGTGCTCTTTCTATCAATTTTACACCCTGCCCAATCGGCATCGGAATATCCTATTAAATCAAAAGTGGATCCCTTGGGGTACCAGAGCCAAACTTAGGAGTATAAACTAAATATCTCATGATTCTTTTCACGGCCCTAAGGTGAACTTCCTTAGGATCGGCTTGGAACCTTGCACACATGCATACAGAAAGCATAATATCCGGTCGAGATGCACATAAATAGAGTAAAGATCCTATCATCGATCGATATACCTTTTGATCTACGAATTTACCTCCCGTGTCGAGGTCGAGATGCCCATTGGTTCCCATGGGTGTCTTGATGGGCTTGGCATACTTCAGTCCAAACTTGTTAAGTATGTCTTGAATGTACTTTGTTTGGCTAATGAAGGTGCCGTCTTGGAGTTGCTTGACTTGAAACCCTAGAAAATACTTCAACTCCCCCATCATAGACATCTCGAATTTTTGAATCATAATCCTACTAAACTCTTCACAAGTAGATTTGTTAGTAGACTCAAATATGATATCATCAACATAAATTTGGCATACAAACAAATCTTTTGCAATAGTTTTAGTAAAGAGTGTAGGATCGACTTTGCCGACTTGAAGCCATTAGTGATAAGAAAATCTCGTAGGCATTCATACCATGCTCTTGGGGCTTGCTTGAGCCCATAATGCGCCTTTGAGAGTTTATACACATGGTTAGGGTACTCACTATCTTCAAAGTCGGGAGGTTGCTCAACATAGACTTCTTCCTTAATTGGTCCATTGAGGAAGGCACTTTTCACGTCCATTTGATAGAGCTTAAAGCCATGGTAAGTAGCATAGGCAAGTAATGTTCGAATTGACTCAAGCCTAGCTACGGGTGCATAAGTTTCATCAAAGTCCAAACCTTTGACTTGTGAATAACCCTTGGCCACAAGTTGGGCTTTTTCCCTTATCACCACACCATGCTCATCTTGCTTGTTGCGGAATACCCACTTGGTTCCTACAACATTTTGATTAGGACATGGAACTAAATGTTATACCTCATTCCTCGTGAAGTTGTTGAGTTCCTCTTGCATTGCCAACACCCAATCCGAATCTCTTAGTGCATCATCTACCCTGTATGGCTCAATAGAGGAAACAAAAGAGTAATGTTCACAAAAATGAGCAACTCGAGATCTAGTGGTTACCCCCTTTTGAATATCACCAAGAATGGAGTTGACGGGGTGATCTCGTTGAATTGCTTGATGGACTCTTGGGTGTGGCGGTCTTTGACCCTGAATTTCTTGGTCATCTTCCTTGTCTTGATTAACTTCATCTCCCCCTTGATCCTTGTCCTCCTCTTGAGGTGGCTCATCCTCTTGATCATTATCATCTTAAGCCTGATCCTCATCTTGAGTTGGTGGAGATGCTAGATTGGAAGATGACGGTTGATCTTGTGCTTGTGGAGGCTCTTCGGATTCCTTAGGACACACATCTCCAATGGACATATTCCTTAGCGCGACGCATGGAGCCTCTTCATCATCTAGTTCATCAAGATCAACTTGCTCCACTTGGGAGCCATTAGTCTCATCAAACACAATGTCACAAGAAACCTCAACTAATCCAGTGGATTTGTTGACGACTCTATATGCCCTTGTGTTTGAGTCATATCCTAGTAAAAAGCCTTCTACAGCCTTAGGAGCAAATTTAGATTTTCTACCACTTTTAATAAGAATAAAACATTTGCTACCAAAAACTCTAAAATATGAAACATTGGGCTTTTTATTGGTGAGGAGTTCATAAGATGTCTTCTTGAGGATTCGATGAAGGTAGAGCCGGTTGATGGAGTAGCAGGCGGTGTTAATCGTCTCAGCCCAAAACCGGTTCGGAGTCTTGTACTCATCAAGCATGGTCCTTGCCATGTCCAGTAGAGTTCTATTCTTCCTCTCCACTACACCATTTTGTTGAGGTGTGTAGGGAGAAGAGAACTCATGCTTGATGCCTTCATCCTCAAGAAAGCCTTCAATTTGAGAGTTCTTGAACTTCGTCCCGTTGTTGCTTCTTATCTTTTTGATCCTTAATCCAAACTAGTTTCGAGCCCGTCTTAAGAATCCTTTTAAGGTCTCTTGGGTTTGTGATTTTTCCTGCAAAAAGAACACCGAAGTGAAGCGAGAATAGTCATCCACAATTACCAGACAGTACTTACTCCCGTCGATGCTTATGTAAGCTATCGGGCTGAATAGATCCATGTGGAGTAGTTCCAGTGGCCTATCCGTTGTCATTATGTTCTTGTGTGGATGATGAGTGCCAACTTGCATTCCTGCCTGACATGCACTACAAACCCTATCTTTCTCAGAATGAACATTTGTTAGTCCCAAAATGTGTTCTCCCTTTAGAAGTTTGTGGAGATTCTTCATTCCAACATGGGCTAGTCGGCGATGCCAGAGCCAACCCATATTAGTCTTAGCAATTAAGCAAGTGTCAAGTTCAGCTTTGTTAAAATCAACTAAGTATAGCTAACCCTCTAACACTCCCTTAAATGCTACTAAATTATCACTCCTTCTAAAGACAGTAACACCTATATCTATAAAAAGACAGTTGTAGCCCATTTTGCATAATTGAGATATAGAAAGCAAATTGTAATCTAAAGAATCTATAAGAAAAACATTGGAAATAGAATGGTCAGATGATATAGCAATTTTACCAAGTCCTTTGACCAAACTTTGATTTCCATCCCCGAATGTGATAGCTCGTTGGGGATCTTCGTTTTTCTCGTAGGAGGAGAACATTCTTTTCTCCCCTATCATGTGGTTTGTGCATCTGCTATCAATTATCCAACTTGAACCCCCGGATGCATAAACCTGCAAAACAATTTAGGCCTTGTTCTTAGGTACCCAAACGGTCTTGGATCCTTTCACATTAGAAACAAGCACCTTGGGTACCCAAACACAAGTCTTCGACCCCTTGTGTTTGCCCCAACATATTTGGCAACTACTTTGCCTGATTTGTTAGTTAAAACATAAGATGCATCAAAAGTCTTAAATGAAATGTTAGGCTCATTTGATGCAGCAGGAGTTTTCTTTTTAGGCAATTTAACATGGGTTGATTGCCTGTAGCTAGAAGCCTCATTCTTATACATAAAAGCATGGTGAGAAACAGAATGAGATTTCTTAGCATGAATTCTCTTAATTTTGTGTTTGGGATAATAAGCAGGATATAAAATATAGCCCTCATTATCCTGAACCATGGGAGCCTTGCCCTTAACAAAGTTGGACAATTTCTTAGGGGCATTAAGCTTGACATTGCTTCCCTGTTGGAAACCAATGCCATCCTTAATGCCAGGGCATCTCCCACTATAGAGCATGCTCCTAGCAAATTTTAAGTTTTCATTTTCAATTTCATGCTCATTTATTTTAGCAGTTAATTGAGCTATATGATCATTTTGTTGTTTAATTAAAGCAAGGTGATCATTTATAGCATCAACATTAACATCTCTACATCTAGTACAAATAGTAACATGATCAATAGTAGATGTAGAGGGTTTGCAAACATTTAATTTATCTATCTTAGCATGTAATATGACATTCTCATTTCTAAGACAGAAAATAGAATCATTGCAAACATTTAGCTCTTTAATCTTAGAAACTAAATTGTTATTTTCAGTTCTAAGACTAGCAATTGAATAATTACAAGCATTTAATTTTTCAACCTTAGCAATTAAATTAGCATTCTCAGTTCTAAGGTTTGAAATAGTGTCATGGCAAATGCTAAGCTCCTTAGAGAATTTTTCACATTTCTCAACTTCATGAGCATAAGCAGTCTTCAATTTAACATGCTTTTTATTTTCTTTAATAAGGAATTCCTCTTGGCTATCCATGAGTTCATCCTTCTCATGAATGGCACCTATCAATTCATTTAATTTTTCTTTTTGTTGCATGTTAATGTTGGCAAAAAGGGTATGCAGATCATCTTCATCTTCACTAGAACTACCCTCATCACTAGATGTAGTATATTTGGGGTTGGTTCTAGATTGTACCTTCTTCTTTTTGATGTCCTTTGCCATGTAGCACTCGTGACCGACGTTGGGGAAGAGGAGGCCCTTGTTGGCGGCATCCTCGTCGGATGAGGAGTCGGTGGAGCTCCCTTCGGAGTCCCATTCCCGACATACGTGGGCATCGCCGCCCTTCCTCTTGTAGTACTTCTTCTTCTCCTTCTTCCCTCTCTTGTCATCGCCCCTGTCACTATCACTAGACATTGGACATTTAGCAATAAAATGACCGGGCTTACCACACTTGTAGCACACCCTTTTGGAGTGGGGTTTGTAGTCCTTCCCCTTCTTTGCTTGAGGATTTGGAGAAAGCTCTTGATGATGAGTGCCATCTCCTTGTTGTCAAGCTTGGAGGCGTCAATGGGGAGCCTACTTGATGTAGACTCTTCTTTCTTCTCTTCCGTTGCTTTGAATGCGATGGGTTGCAGCTCGGGTGTGGAGGTGCCGCCTTGCTCCAAGTTGACGATATGTTTGGAGCCTTTGATCATTAGTTCAAAGCTCAGAAACTTTCCTATTACTTCCTCAGGAGACATTAATTTGTATCTAGAATCCACACGAATTAATTGTACTTGAGTAGGATTGCGAAAAATAAGGGATCTTAGAATAACCTTGACCATCTCATGGTCATCCCATTTAGTGCTCCCGAGGTTGCGCACTTGATTAACCAAGGTCTTGAGCCGGTTATACATTGCTTGTGGCTCCTCTCCTTGGTTGAGGATGAATCGACCGAGCTCCCCCTCGATCGTCTCCCGTTTGGTGATCTTGGTCACCTCATCTCCTTCGTGCGCGGTCTTTAGGACGTCCCAAATCTCCTTGGCACTCTTTAACCCTTGCACCTTATTATACTCCTCTCGACATAGAGAGGCGAGGAGTATAGTAATTGCTTGGGAGTTAAAGTGTCGTATTTGGGCGACCTCGTCCGAGTCGTAGCCCTCGTCCTCCACGGTAGGTACCTGCGCTCCAAATTCAACAATGTCCCATATGCTTGCGTGGAGTGGGGTTAGGTGATGCCTCATTTTATCACTCCACATACAATAATCTTCACCATCAAAATATGGTGTTTTTCCTAATGGAACGGAAAGTAAAGGAGTGCGCTTAGAAATACGGGGATAAAGAAGTGGCATCTTACTATACTTCTTGCGCTCATGGCGCTTAGAAGTGACGGACGCCGCGTCGGAGCCGGATGTGGAGGGCGACGAAGAGTCAGTCTCGTAGTAGACCACTTTCTTCATCTTCTTCTTCTTGTCGCCACTTCGATGCGACTGGATGCGAGGAGGGGATCCCTCCTTGCCTTTGGTGCCGGACTCCCTTGATGGAGCCTTCCAGTGGCTTGTGGCCTTCTCGCCGGTTTCCATCTCCCTCTTGGCGGATCCTCCTGACATCACTTCGAGTTGTTAGACTCTAATGAAGCACCGGGCTCTGATACCAATTGAAAGTCACCTAGAGGGGGGGTGAATAGGCGGAATCTGAAAATTATAAACTTAAGCACACACTACAAGCCGGGGTTAGCGTTAGAAATGAATACGAGTCTGAAAGAGAGGGGAAAACAAATCAACCAAGAAATAAAGCGTATGAACATGGTGATTTGTTTTACCGAGGTTCAGTTCTAAAGAACCTAGTCCCCGTTGAGGTGGTCACAAAGATCGGGTCTCTTTCAACCATTTCCCTCTCTCAAACGGTCACCTAGACCGAGTGAGCTTTCTCCTTAATCAAGCGGGTCACTTAGACCCCACAAGGACCACCACACACTTGGTGTCTCTTGCTTTGATTACAATTCACTTGGGAACAAGAATGAGGAAGGAAGAAAGCGATCCAAGCAACAAGAGCGCAAAAAGAACACGAGCAAACTCTCTCTCAAGTCACTAGGTGGTTGGAATGAATTCTAGACTGGGAGAGGCTTTGATCTTTTGGAAATGTGTCTTGGAGTGAATGCACTAGCTCTTGTATTGAATGTGAAGTGCTAGAAATTTGGATGCTTGGAGTGGTGGTGATTGAGGGGTATTTATAGCCCTCAACCACCAACAAGTCGTTGGGGGTGGCTGCTGTCAATGGGCGCACCAGACATTGTCCGGTGCGCCAGCCACGTCACCCAACCGTTAGGGTTCTAGAGCTTTTGACCATTGGAGGCTTTGTCCTCTAGTGGCACTGGACAGTCCGGTGCCGCACCGGACAGGCACTGTTCAGTGTCCGGTGCGCCTCTGACGACTGCTCTGACTTCTACGCGCACTGTTCGCGCACTGTAGCATTACAGGTTGTCCGTTGCAGTCGACCATTGCGCTGGATAGCCGTTACTCCACTGGTGCACCGGACAGTCCGGTGGCACACCGGGCAGTCCGATGAATTATAGCGCAGCGCGCTGGCGAAAACCCGAGAGTGGCTGGTTCATTATTGTATGGTCCTGGTGCACCAGACACTGTTCGGTGGTACACCGGACAGTCCGGTGCGCCAGACCAGGGCACTCTTGGTTTCTTTGCTCCTTTGTATTTGAACCCTATCGTCAATCTTTTATTGGTTTGTGTTATCTTTTTGCACCTGTAGAACATATAATCTAGAGCAAACTAGTTAGTCCATTATTTGTGTTGGGCAATCAACCACCAAAATTAATACCGAGAAAAGGTTAACCCTATTTCCCTTTCACACATCACCTATCGCCATCGTTCGCATTGCGGTCGTCGGAACCTCATCTTCATCTACATCATCAAGATCAACTTGCTCTTTTGGAGAGCCATTAGTCTCATCAAATACAACGTCGCTAGAGACTTTAACCAATCCTGATGATTTGTTGGAGACCCTATACGCCTTTGTATTTGAGTCATATCCTAGTAAGAAACCTTCTACCGCTTTTGGGGCAAACTTTGAATGCCTACCCTTCTTTACCAAAATGTAGCATTTGCTCCCAAATACACGAAAATAGGAAACATTAGGTTTGTTACCAGTTAAGAGTTCATATGACGTCTTCCTGAGGAGGCGGTGCAGATAGAGCCGTTTATGGCATGGCAGGCTGTATTCACAGCTTCCGACCAAAACCGCTCAGGCATCTTGTACTCTCCAAGCATCGTTCTTGCCATGTCGATTAGTGTCCTGTTCTTCCTCTCTACCACACCATTTTGCTGTGGTGTGTAGGGAGCAGAGAACTCGTGCTTCATGCCTTCTTCCTCAAGATATTCTTCAACTTGTAGATTCTTGAACTCGGACCCATTATCGCTTTTATCTTCTTCACCTTTAGTTCAAACTCATTTTGAGCTCTCCTTAAGAAGCGCTTTAGGGTTCCTTAGGTTTCAGACTTATCCTGCAAAAAGAACACCCAAGTGAAGCGGGAAAAATCATCAACTATAACAAGACCATACTTACTTCCCCCGATGTTGAGATAGACAACATGGCCGAAGAGATCCATGTGGAGGAGTTCCAGTGGTCTTGATGTTGTCATCATGTTCTTGCTTTGATGAGTGCTTCCCACCTATTTCCCTGCTTGGCATGCTGCACAAGGTCTATCTTTCTCAAAACAGACATCGGTTAGTCCTAACACATGATCTCCCTTTAGAAGTTTATGAAGGTTCTTCATCCCAACATGTGCTAGATGGCGGTGCCAAAGCAAGCCCATATTAGTCTTAGCAATTAAGCATGCATCTAGATCGGCATTCTCCTTTGAGAAATCAACTAAATAGAGCTTGCCATCTAATACACCTTTAAAGGCTAATGAACCATCACTCCTTCTAAAGACAGACACATCAATATTTGTAAACAAGCAATTATAGCCCATATTACACAATTGACTTACAGACAATAAATTATACCCGAGCGATTCTACTAAAAACACATTAGAGATTGAATGCTCGGATGTGATGTCTATCTTGCCCAAGCCTTTAACCTTGCATTGATTCCCATCTCCAAAGATGATGGTGTCTTTGGAATCCCTATTTTTGACGTAGGAGGTGAACATTTTTTTCTCCACCGTCATGTGGTTTGTGCATCCGCTATCAATAATCCAGCTTGAGCCCCAGATGCATAAACCTGCAAGGTAATTAAGCTTGGGTTTTAGGTACCCAACTCTTGTTGGGTCCTACAAGGTTAGTGACAATAGATTTTGGAACCCAAATGCAAGTTTTGTCTCCCTTGCATTTAGATCCCAATTTTCTAGCGACTACTTTGGCATTTTTCCAAGATAATACAAAAGAAACATCACATGTCTGGTAAATAGTAGATGGACTAGTGCATACTTTCCTAGGCACATAAGAAGCAACATGATTATGCCTAGGCCTATTTCTATCATGAGCAAAAGATGAACTAGATGGGAACATAGCATGAGAATTAAATGTGCCATCATGATATACATGAGAAACAATCTTATTACAACATCTATCATTATGAGCATTACTAGTAAATTTCTTATCATAAAGATAGGCATGGTTCTTTTGAGAACTACTAGCCATAGGAGCCTTCCCTTTCTCCTTGTTGGGATTGGAAGTTCTATGGCTTGTCAAGTTCTTGGTCTCCTTTTGGAAACCAAGTCCATCCTTAATGGAGGGGTGTCTACCAATGGTGTAGGCATCCCTAGCAAACTTTAATTTCTCATAACTATCTTTGCAAGTCTTAAGTTGAGCATTAAGACTTGCAACATCATTGTTTAACTTGACAATAGTAGAAGCATGTTTATTACAAGCATCAATATCAAAATCTTTACACCTATTGCAGATTACTACATGCTCTACACATGAACTAGTTACATTAACTTTCTCTAGCTTAACATTCAAATCATCATTTAAATTCTTTAAGCTAGAAATAGATTCACGACAGGTAGACAATTCAGATGATAGTATTTCATTTTTCTTAACTTCTAGAGCAAGTGATTTTTGGACACTAATTAACTTATCATGTTCCTCATACAAAATATCTTCTTGCTTTTCTAGCAATCTATCCTTTTCATTAAGAGCATCAATTAATTCATTTATTTTGTTTACTTTAGCTCTATCTAAACCTTTAAGCAAATCGGTGTAATCCACTTCATCATCAAAGGATTCCTCATCGCTAGAAGAAGAATACTTAGGAGTATCTCGAATATGTACCTTCTTCTCCTTAGCCATAAGGCACGTGTGGCGTTCGTTGGGGAAGAGAGAAGACTTGTCGAAGGTCGAGGCAGCTAGTCCTTCATCATTGGAGTTGGATGAAGAACAGTCGGAGTCCCATTCCTTTCCAATATGCGCCTCACCCTTCGCCTTCCTATAGTTCTTCTTTTTCTCCTTCTTCCCTTTCTTCTCTTGTGCCTGGTCATCATCATTATTGGGACATTGTGCAATAAAATGACCAGACTTACCGCACTTGAAGCAGGAGCACTTTCCCCTTGATTTGTTCTTGTTGGGGTACTCCTTGCGTCCCTTCAAGACGGTCTTGAATCGCTTGATGATGAGCGCCATCTCATCATCATTAAGCTCGACAGCCTCCACTTGTGCTACCTTGCTAGGTAGTGCCTCTTTGCTGCTGGTTGCTTTGAGAACAACGGGCTGCGATTTGTGGAGAGGAAGCGATCCATTTAGAGCGTTGTCCACATATCGTGCCTCCTTCACCATCATGCGCCCGCTTACGAATTTTACGAGGATTTCCTCGGGCGTCATCTTGGTGTACCTGGGGTTCTCATGAATAATATTTACAAGATGGGGGTCAAAAACCGTAAATGACCTGAGCATGAGTCGGACAACGTCATGATCCATCCATCTTGTACTCCCGTAGCTTCGGATTTTGTTGACAAGGGTCTTTAGCCTGTTGTATGTCTGTGTTGGCTCTTCTCCCCTTATCATCGCGAATCTCCCCAGCTTGCCTTCCACCAGTTCCATTTTGGTGATCATGGTGGCGTCATTTCCCTCGTGAGAGATCTTGAGGGTGTCCCATATCTGTTTGGCGTTATCCAAGCCGCTGACCTTATTATATTCATCCCTGCATAGAGATGCTAGCAAAATAGTAGTAGCTTGGGCATTTTTATGTATGTGTTCATTAATAAATACATGGTTATCAGTACTATCAAAATGCATTCCGTTTTCTACAATTTCTCAAATGCTAGGATGGAGAGAAAATAAGTGACTACACATTTTGTGACTCCAAAATGAGTAGTCCTCTCCATCGAAGTGTGGGGGTTTTCCAAGTGGAATAGAGAGTAAATGAGCATTTGAATTGTAAGGAATGCGGGAATAATCAAAGGAGTAGTTTTGATTAACCGTTTTCTTTTTGGACGAGGAGTCGTCGTCATCGTCATCCCTTGGTGAAGAATAGGAGGTGTCGTTGTCGTAGTAGATGATCTTCTTAATACGCCTCTTCTTCTTCCCATCTCTCTTCTTGTGACTCGAGCCTGAGTCAGTGGGCTTGTCGTCTCTTGGCTCGTTGAAGAGGGACTCCTTCTCCTTGTCGTTGACCACCATCCCCTTTCCCCTAGGATCCATCTCTTCGGACGGTTAGTCCATTTAATAAAGAGAACGACTCTGATACCAATTGAGAGCACCTAGAGGGGGGTGAATAGGTGATCTTGTAAGATCAAATACTAAATATCCAAAACTTGGTGATGAAATGTTTAGTGCGATTAAAACCAAGTTGCTAAAGTAAGAACTTTAGAAGAAAACCAATCACAATTAAGAGGGACACGAGACACAGTGATTTTTATCCTGTGGTTCAGCCAATGCCTACTCCATGTTGTGGTGACCTCCTTCGGTCAAGGATTGCACTCAATCCCTCTCAAGTGATCGAATGATCAACTTTGAGTACCACAGTTTTTTCCTTAGCAGTCTTTTCCTGTTTACGAGGAATCTCCACAAGTTGGAGCCTCTCGCCCTTACAATGTTGATCACAAGAAAAGCACAAGAGTAAGGGAGGGAAATCAACACACACAAGACTAGAATCGCAGCAAACACACGCACACAAGCCAAAACGTGAGCACGAAACACGGCACAGGAAGTTTACAACTCAGACGGTGCTCAAATATCTAACATGATGATCCAAGTGCGTGGTGGCGAAGTCTAGGTGTCTTAGAATGTTTAGTGAATGCTTGGTGTAGTGCTCCATGCGTCTAGGGGTCCCTTTTATAGCCGCAAGGCAACTAGAAGCCGTTGGAGTTCCATTTGGAAGACAATTCTTGCTTTCTATCGGGTGGCACACCGGTCAGTCCGGTGCAGCACCGAACATGAACAGTACTTGTCCGGTGCCCGATCTCCTTCCTTTTCTAGCGAAGCCGACCGTTGCGCCCTCGATTCCCTTGGCGCGCCGGACACTGTTCGGTGCACACCGGACAGTTCAGTGCACACCGGACAGTCCGGTGTGACCAAGTGACCGTTGGCTTGGCCACGTGTCACCCATTGATCGCGCTGCCGACCGTTGGCCACGGGCGACGTTGGCTCACCGGACAGTCCGGTGCACACCGGACAGTCCGGTGAATTATAGCTACAGCACCCTCGACGAATTTCCGAGAGCGACGAGTTCGTCGCCGAGCCAGCCTGGGCACCGGACATGAACAATACTTGTCCGGTGCCCGATCTCCTTCCTTTTCTAGCGAAGCCGACCGTTGCGCCCTCGATTCCCTTGGCGCACCAGACACTGTCTGGTGCACACCGGACAGTTCGGTGCACACCGGATAGTCCGGTGCACACCGGATAGTCCGGTGCAACCAAGTGACCGTTGGCTTGGCCACGTGTCACCCGTTGATCGCGCTGCCGACCGTTGGCCGCGGACGCCGTTGGCTCACCGGACAGTCCGGTGCACACCGGACAGTCCGGTGAATTATAGCCGCAGCACCCTCGATGAATTTCCGAGAGCGACGAGTTCGTCGCCGAGCCAGCCTAGGCACCACACACTGTCCGGTGCACCACAGGCTGGTGCATCTTTGGCTGCTTTTAGCCAGACTTCTCCAATCCAATCTCAGTTGAATTAACAAGATTCCTAGCACATAGATAAATATGTTAGTATCCAAAAAACAATTTACTAAGGCCGGGGACATACCTTGTGTCGGCGTTTCGAGACTGGGGGGTCCCTAGGCCGACGAGTGAATGTCGCCGCGTGCCCCAGCCCAGATGGGTCGAGCGCGGGGGCAAGCGCGAAGGGGGGAGAGCGAGGCGGCCGGAGACCGGCGTGAGAGAGGTGGGAATCCCGCGGCCTTCGTGTTCGTCCCGTGCCCAGGTCGGGTGCGCTTGCAGTAGGGGGTTACAAGCGTCCACGCGGGAGAGGGAGCGAGCGGCTTCAAGCAAGCGTGTGTCTCGTCCTCGTCCCCGCGCGGCCAACCCTCTCTAAGAGGGCCCTGGTCCTCCCTTTTATAGGCGCAAGGAGAGTATCCAGGTGTACAATGGGGGGTGTAGCAGAGTGCTACGTGTCTAGCAGAGGAGGGCTAGCGCCCTAAGTACATGCCGTTGTGGCAGCCGGAGAGATTTTGGCACCCAGCTGGTGTGATGTCGTGGCCGTCGGAGGAGTGCTGGAGTTTGACGGAGGGACAGCTGTCGGAGCGGTTGGGTCCTTGCTGACGTCCTCTTGCTGCCGTAAGGGAGCTGAGAGCCACAGTCGTCACAGAGTATGCGGGGCGCCATCATTGCCTATCTGGCGGAGCGAGCCAGATGGGACGCCGGTCTTGTTCCCTGCGGCCCGAGTCAGCTCAGGGTAGGGTGATGATGGCACCTCCTGTTGATGTGGCTGGTCTGCGCCCTAGGTTGGGCGATGTGGAAGCTCCTCTGAAGCCGAGGTCGAGTCTGTCTTCCGTGGCCGAGGTCGGGTCTGAGCCCCAGGTTCGGGCGAGGCGGAGATTGCCGGCTGGTGCCGGGGCGGAATCCGAGCCCTGGGGTCGGGCAAAGCGGAGTTCGTCGTCTTCTGGGGCCGAGCCCAAGTCCGAGCCCTGGGTCGGGCGAGGCGGAGATCATCGTCTTCTGGGACTTAGCCCGAGTCCGAGCCCTGGGTCGGGCGGAGAGGAGTTCGCCGTCTTCCGGGACTTAGCCCGAGTCCGAGCCCTGGGTCGGGCAGAGTTCGCCGTCTTCCGGGACTTAGCCCGAGTCCGAGCCCTGGGTCGGGCGGAGTTCGCCGTCTTCCGGGACTTAGCCCGAGTCCGAGCCCTGGGTCGGGCGGAGCGGAGCTTCCTGTGGTGCCTTTGGCCAGGTCTAACTGCCTGTCAGTCTCACTCTATCAAGTGGCACCGCAGTCAGAGTGGTACAGGCGGCGCTGTCCTTCTGTCAGGCCGGTCAGTGGAGCGGCGAAGTGACGGCGGTCACTTCGGCTCTGCCGGCTAGGGGGCACGCGTCAGGATAAAGGTGTCAGGCCACCTTTGCATTAAATGCTCCTGCGATTTGGTCGGTCGTTGCGACGATTTGGTCAGGGTTGCTTCTTGGCGAAGGCAGGGCCTCGGGCGAGCCGGAAATACGTTCGCCGCTAAAGGGGGGCCTCGGGCGAAATGGAAATCCTCCGGGGTCGGCTGCCCTTGTCCGAGGCTAGGCTCGGGCGAGGCGTGATCGAGTCCCTCGAATGGACTGATCCCTGACTTAATCGCACCCATCAAGCCTTTGCAGCTTTGTGCTGATGGGGGTTACCAGCTGAGAATTAGGAGCCTTGAGGGTACCCCTAATTATGGTCCCCGACAGTAGCCCCCGAGCCTCGAAGGGAGTGTTTGCACTCGCTTGGAGGCTTCCGTCGCACTTTTTTGCAAGGGGACCAGCCTTTCTCGGTTGCGTTTTGTTCCGGTGGGTGCGCGCGAGCGCACCCGCCGGGTGTAGCCCCCGAGGCCTCGGAGGAGTGGTTTCACTCCTCCGAGGTCTTAATGCCTCGCGTAATGCTTCGGCTGGTCTGGTCGTCCCTCATGCGAGCTGGCCGTAGCCCGGGTGTACGGTCGGGTCCCAAGTTCTCGGGCTGGTATGTTGACGCTGTCAACGGTTCGGCCAGAGCCGGGTTTGCGAGAGCAGCCCCCGAGCCTCTGCACAGAGCGAGAGGGCGGTCAGGGGCAGACTCGGCTTTTTTACATACGCCCCTGCGTCGCCTTTCCGCAAGGAGGGGGGGAAGCGCCATGTTGCCCTCGATGGGCGCCGAACATGGTGTCTCCGATGAGCTGCAAGCGGGTAATCTGAGTGGACATCCATGCCCCATTCGTTAGGGGTCGGCTAGGGGCCCAGAGGCACGCCCAAAAGTACCTGCGGGTGATCTGCCGGACCCGGTCCCCTGGCGACGGGGTCCGAGGGCTCGATGCCTCCCTCTGATGGGATTCCGTTACAAGATCGTTCCCGCTGGTCTCGGAAATGTCCTAGGGTACCTCGGGAGCGCAGCCCGAGCCTTGGTTATGTATCGAACGTACCCATGGTCATCCCTCGCTCGGCGTCTGAGGCGGTTGTGAACCCTTCGGGGGCCAGCCTTCGAACCCCTGATCAGTAATGGGCACGGAGCCCGAGTAGCCTGAGGCGGCCGTGGAACCCTTTCGAGGGGCCGGCCTTCGAACCTCTGACCAGTAGTGGGTGTAGGGCCCACGCGATCTGAGGCGGCTGTCGAACCCTTCCGGGGAGCCAGCCTTCGAACCTCTGATCAGTAGGGGGGTTCGGAGCCTGGTTCCTTCTCGGGGAAGGATCCTTTTCAGGGTATTCCCCTTTCCCGGTCCCTGTTGCAAGAGAGAGAAAGAGGAAAAAAAGGAAAAGGATACGAAATCGAACGACGCGGCGTACCTTTTTTGACGCGGTCATTATGGCGAAGGCGAAGCGTCGCCCGCTTCTCCTGCCAGAGGCGCCGCCTGTCCCGCCGCGGAGTTAATGCGATGGGGCGAGTGGTTGGCGGGGCATCCGTTGTGCGTGCGCGAGCCGTTCGAGGAACGGATCACGGGCGCGTTGTCTTCACGCCATGAGAGAGGGTTCTCTCGCTGCCCCCGGACGGGACGTAAGCTTGGCTGATGACGTGACCGCTGCACCTGCCCGCCTGCCACCGCCATTACTGCCAGCCCGTCTTCGGCCGTATTGACCGTCGCGCCAGGCTGGAGCCGCTGGGTCGTGCGCTGGGTCGCCTCGAGTCGCGGCATTGGTTCCGCAGTCGAGGAGGCGCGGTGGTGGCGCAAGTGGCGGTGCAGTTGCATGCACGAAGCATTCGGCGCGCCGGTTGCATGACGCGTGGGCCTGGGCCTCCGTGCCGGGCGTGTTGGGAGTCGGAGAAGTGCGCCCACTTGGCGCGGTTGCATGCCGCCTGCATGGCTGCCCGCCCTTTCGCCCGCTGGCCTGGGCAAAAGTGGAGGGTCGCCTGTAACCGCTGGGCGGTTGTGTGCACCGCGCGCGGCGGTTTGGCTTCTTCTGCCCTGAGCCGGTTTGCATGACGTGTGGGACCCAGCCCCCGCGCCGTAGGGGAGGACCTTGGAGTGTGTTGGAGAAGACTCAGCCCGTGACGGCTGGGGACGCAAGTAGGGAGAGCCGCCTTTAAAAGGAGGGTGACCCCCTTGGAAGGCGACCATGTCTTCGCGCTCCCTTATGCATCGTGTCTTTCCGCCTTCCAAGCCCCCAGATGGGGGATATCCGCCGTCTTTCCGCTTCGTCGTCGGGGGAACACAACTCCGCGGGAGTTGGTACCTTTCAGCCGTCGTTCGGCTTCAAGGATTTTCATCACACAGCCCGGTTGCACCCCTCCACTGGTGGTCACCCAAGACGGTGACCTCCAGCCCCTGGATGGGGAGAGGCAAGCCGGGCTGTGACCTTGGTCCCGCCCTCAGCCTCGAGGGTGTTCGTCATCCTCGCCGGGGCGGGGAGCGAGGCGAGCCGGGGCTCTACCTCCCGCGCGGGCCGGCGGGCCACCTCTTCTTCCAGCTTCTGGTGGTGGCAAACACCCTCCAGCTCTGCGGAGGAGACGTCCTCCAGCCATGCCGGGGAAGGCAAACTGTTGCTGCCCAGCTAGGATGCAACATTCCGCCCTCTTCCTTGCATTCGAGGCAAGGACGGCAGCGAGGACCTGCCGGCGCGCTTGGGAGCGGCTAGCTCTTTGGCTTTAATAGCTGGTTCGCGTCCCTTGAGCGGGAACGCGAACGAGAGCCCTCCGGCGGCCGCGTCCGTCCTGGGACCATGGCTGCTGCTGCAGAGGTCGCTGGCGGGTCCCCTGGTGTTCGTCGCCCCGCAGGCTCGAGGTTGTTCATACCCGCGGGGACGGAACCAGAGTTCCGTTTGTAATGGCACTTTGGATGCCAGTGTTTTTGTTCATTGTGGCTGTCGGGGCCTGAACATGTATGTATTTTCGGCACGGAACCATGTTTTTTCCTCATTTTCGAGCACTAAGACTCGCCTGTTGGTTGTCTGAACCGCTTCACCAAGCGTGAGTCGCCCCGTGTAAAGGTGACGAGTGAGGTATTCGTATCCCAGAGGCGTAGGAGTCCCTCGGCTCGGTCAGCCTTGTTGTCCGAGGCTTCTCTAGCTTAATTAAAGGAACCCCTCGGCCGCTCTTCGATGAGCCGAGGCCAGGGGTAGCGGTGTCAGCATGAACAGAGGCGGGGTTGGCTCGAAAAGGAAACCTGGTCGTTTTCAGGATCCACTTTCGAAGTAGTCAAACAGCCCGAAAGACCTTCTGGCAGAAAAGATCTTTTTTTTGAGGAAAATTTCGACGCAGAGGGGGTTCCCCCCCTTTTAGCCCCTGAGGGAGGGTCGGGCTTTGCCGAGGCAAGGCCGACCCTTCCTGGACGACTAAACTTTTGCTGGGCGCGAGGTATATGAACAACTTGAAAACATCTTAAGGGCAGAAGCGATGTAGCTGTTGGATGTTCCAAGCGTTGTCGTAGACCTCGCCTTGACTGTTGGCCAGCTTGTATGTTCCGGGCTTCAGAACTTTGGCGATGACGAACGGCCCCTCCCAGGGAGGCGTGAGCTTGTGCCGCCCTCGGGCCTCTTGTCGCAGCCGAAGCACCAGGTCGCCCACCTGGAGGTCTCGGGACCGGACCCCTCGGGCGTGGTAGCGTCGCAGGGACTGCTGGTACCGCGCCGAGTGTAGTAAGGCCATGTCCCGAGCCTCCTCCAGCTGGTCCAGCGAGTCTTCTCAGCTAGCTTGGTTGCTTTGGTCGGTGTAGGCCCTCGCCCTCGGGGAGCCGTATTCCAGGTCTGTGGGCAAGACGGCCTCGACCCCGTAGACTAGGAAGAACGGCGTGAAGCCCGTGGCTCGGCTCGGCGTTGTCCTCAGACTCCAGACCACCGAGGGGAGTTCCTTCATCCATCGCTTGCCGAACTTGTTGAGGTCGTTGTAGATCCGAGGCTTGAGCCCTTGTAGAATCATGCCGTTGGCACGCTCTACTTGCCCATTTGACATGGGGTGAGCCACGGCGGCCCAGTCCACCCGGATGTGGTGGTCCTCGCAGAAGTCCAGGAACTTTCTGCTGGTGAACTGGGTGCCGTTGTCGGTGATGATGGAGTTCGGGACCCCGAAGCGATGGATGATGTTGGTGAAGAACGCCACCGCCTGCTCGGACCTGATGCTGTTCAGGGGTCGGATGTAATACCCACTTTATAAGAAAAGTCTAAAAGAAGAAATTATATTACTTTATATATATTTGTGTTGTCCCTATTTATTATTTCATGTGAACACCTCATTTAAAAAATACTTAATAAAGGACATGCCATTAAATTGCGCATCATGATGAGTTTTGGTTGTTTGTGCACTAAATAAGAATAACAATAATATGAATTAAGATATAATAAGAATGAGTAATTAAAACAAATGACACTTAAATAAAATATGCATCATGCTGGGATTTATTATGTGTGTGCATTTGGTGATATAAATAAATCAACATTCAAATTGAGGATTTAATACCTACTTTGAATGAATAGAATAAAAGGAGAGAAATACCATAAAACACAAAACAAAACTTATTAATAAAAATTCATATTGGCAAGTTCAAATTCATAATCTAACTCAAGGACAAATTTGCCACAAAAAGAATTTCTTTTAGAGTTGAAGTTTTGAATCTAGAAAGGAATAAAAGAATAATAAAAAAAGAAAGCAGTTTTCGGCCAAGTGGGCCTCTATTCCCTTCATTCAGCCCATCTTCGGATCCCTTTCGCACGACCCACTCTCTTTTTCCCTCCTCCACGTGGCCCACACCGCGCCAGCACTCCGCCGTGTGACTGACGCGCGGGGCCCGTTGCCAGCCTCTCCCACCAACGTGCGCTCTCTCGCACCTGGTCGCTGACAGGATTAGGCCGCTCGGACAGTGCTACCACGCGCTTGGACTCGGCTGACGGTTCGGGTTGACAGGTGGGCCCTCACGGTTAGTTTTATCCCCGCTTCACCTGGGATACCGTTCTACCGGATGCAGCGACGATCCCGCTGATCCGCTCGGCCACTACCGCGCCATACTCGGGCTCCTCTAGGGCCGATAGATATGTGACCTAGACCCCGGATTGCCATGCGCATGCCGCCGCCGCCGTTGCCCACAAGCCAGGATGCACCGCGGCGCCTGCAGAAAGAAAATCGGGGAGGACAGAGAGGGTGAGCAGGGAGATAAGTAGGAATCGCGGGCGTCATTACCTGTATGTGTGGTAATGGGAGCTCAAACCACGGCCAGTACGCAGTGCCCGTCGTCCAGCCTCACTACTGCTCCAGCGCCGTGTGGTGCGCGGGCCACCATGGCCGACTGGCGGGAGAGAGAAGGCCGAGAGAGAGAGAGAGAGTGGATCTGCCAGCCGCTGCGGAGGTTCATGCGCCGCCATCGCGCATCCACTGGAAGGCGGGAGTGTAGCTGGGCTCGCATCTCGTCAATTCACCATGGCCACGGTGGTGTCAGCTCGGCGGGCGATGTCCTCGGCGAGCGATATCGTCGGCGTCGGCGCTAGGTTGGACTCCATGGTCCTCGGGTGCGAAAAGAGGATCACCAGCTGGCTCCGTCGCGGATCAGCAACACCGTGGTGCGCGCTCCGTCACGTCAACCGGTGAGCACCCCTTCCTGGCTTGTGACTTTGCGAGGAGAGAGTGTGATGGGCGTGAGGTAGAAGAAAGACTAGGATCGTCCGATTAATATTAAGCGCCCAGATTAGATTAGCATACCCCTTTGCTTGGGTGGAACCCCGTCCATCGATTCCAGATACAAAGGCTATCACCGTGTACAGTCACTGTAGGGGAGGTTGAATCTGCACCCTTGGTGGCTGATCGAACGACTCAGACCGCGCACTGATTCTCATCCCGCGCCAATCTAATCTGGGTCGTCCACATTCGATCTGGCGGCTAGAGTTTACCCATACCCCTTCGGCCAGGCCATTTTGCATAAGAGACCCTGTAGTTAATTGAAATCAACCCGCAGTCCTATGTCAGGGTCGCCTGTGTCTGGGATTTATTTGTGCCAGAGTCCCTGCCCTTTTCTGAATTTGAGGCGCAGTCCAGTGAATAAGAAAAACAGAGAAATTGAATTTTCAATATAAAAACAATTCCTAAAACTTGTTTAATTCATATAAAATTCATATTGGGTCCAAATTAATCCATTCCAATTTCTATAGTTTTATAATATTATTGTTTATCAACTAGTGCCACTGTTTTTACAGGAAAGTCGGATTAAATTTATAACTAATCTTATATCAAATACATAAAATCTTAGGAAATTCATAACTCCTCCGTTTTAACTTCGATTTGATCCATTCAAGTTGCATTAGTCTCGTATAAATATTTACTATGCAATAACACTATACCATGTCTCATTACTTTATAATTAGATTTTATTTAACTTCTGATTGGTTAGTCTCGTTAGTTTACTTGCCATTATAATCTACTAGAATACAATTTATGATCAATTTATAACTTAGATTAAGGTTGAGATAATTATTTATAGAATAACCTCTCATATAATTTGTATTAATTAATTTATAATATAGTCTAATATTTTAATCGCACAGATCTTTTATAAAATCACAACTCCTTAACCGTAACTCCGATTCTAGTAGTTCTCGACCCCACGATCTCGTAGCTTCGCGTAGATCATTATTATACAGTATGTTCTTATGTTTGGTGTGATGTTAATTTTGTCTATACCATATTTATTTGTATTGCTACGACTAACGCGAGGTTTCGAGGATCTGAAGAATCACCCTGGTAACTGGAATCTCAAGTGCCAGGCAAGTTGTGCCCTTGATCACTTACTTTTCCCAGCCATGTTCTTATTAACTTTAATGATCTGTATAGGTTAATTTTGATGGGATCCAATAGGTTACCCCAGTTTTGGTTATCTTTATACCTTGTTCACCCCTGAAATATTTTTGGGTAGTACTTGCTATTGCTTTATGTGGATTGGGTATGGAGATACACTACTCATGATTATCCTGTTATTATCTTGTTATTATTACTGTTCATGTTAAGATCATTAAATTAATGGGAACATGGAGCGACCACCCGGAAAAACAGTGCTACCACAAGGGTTTAATGGGACGCCCTTGGCTGATTAACTAGGAAAGCTAGTGGAGGTCTTCCTTACCTGAAAGGGGCAAGGGCAGTAGGGGAGTGGTCAGTGTAGGGAGGTCCTTGTTTGATTTTGCTGCGATGGCGGTCAGGCAAGAACCCTGCACTGGAGCTTCCTATAAACTGTAGCGGGATTTCTGAAGCTAGTGGAACTTTGTAAAGGCCTCGTAGTGTTACCCTGCCTCGCCTCCTCGGTAGAGGTGTATGGGATTGGCCGTCTCTTGGCAGATGGGTAACATGACTTGTGGGTAAAGATGCGCAACCTCTGCAGAGTGTAAAACTAGTATACTAGCCGTGCTCACGGTCATGAGCGGCTCGGACCCTCACATGATTAATTTATGGAACATAAAGTTAATTTGACATTTGCATCGCATTTGGGATTATTTTACTATTACTGTTCTTTATTATTATTAAGGTTTGGTATTTACTTACACTTAGTAATTGCTAATAAAATTTTGACCAACTTATAAAAGCAATGCTCAGCTTTAGCCTTTATTTCATTGATCAGCCTTACACTACATGAACTCCCACCTTTGGTGAGTTCATGCCACATTATTCCCCATGACTTGTTGAGCTATGAATGTATGTGAGCTCACTCTTGCTGTCTCACACACCCCCCACAGGAGAAGAACAGGTGGTCGAAGAGGAGCTGCCTAACACTGAGGCATTCGACTTGATCTAGGTGGCGTTTCTCAGTTGACATTGGCGCCAACGATTCCTTAGTTCGTTTTATGGTTATTCCTTTATTTTGTAATAAGTCTTCTGCTATGTAATAAATACTCTGATGTTTTGTGACATTTATCTCTATACACTCTGTTATTATATATGTTGTCTTCTTTGGCGCATGTATGAGATGCACCCGGCTTTGTCCTTTAAAACCGGGTGTTACAGAAGTGGTATCAGAGGAAATGTTGACTGTAGGACGAAACCTAGATAGAAATGGTCAAACCCTTACCTACTTATCTTATTCTGAGTCATTCTACACTTACCTTACTCTGATTCTTTCTATACTTATCTTGATCCAGTCTCATCTTCTACTGTTCTACTCTGATCGTTCTTACCTTTTCTACTCTTAGTCAAGATGGATTTCACACCTTGGAATCCCTACCCCTATGACATTTTTAAGAGATAGGAAGCCTAAGACAAAATTAAAACTATTTTCTCTATTAAAAATGTTGGTTGATTGTTCTGATGATCAATGCCTGATTTGCTTCTTTGATTGATTGAAATAGTATAGACGGGCATCTTAGCATGTACCACCATAAGGTAATGAATTAGCTTTAGTGGGTGACACACTAATCTACTTAGCTAATAAATCCCCCGTAGTAACATTCCTCGTAATTACATGCCTTGTCTACAATTCTTTCTTTCTTACCCTGTATTTCTAACCCAGATGGACTACCCCTATAGTGTTAGAAGAGAGCACTATAGACATGATCCTTGGTATATCATGGTTAAGAAAGGCAAGGGCAGTTTTATACACTATGCTAAAGGAACCATAGAACTCACCAGTTCCAAAGGAGAAAGATTTGAAGTTGGAATTGCAGTAACTATCGCCACCAAACTAGCGGCATTCTTAGTAGATGGGAAGTTTGTTGGTGACAACATCCGTGTGGTTAGAGATTTTCCGGATGTCTTCCCAGAAGAATTATCTAGGACTGCCCCTATTTCTAAACGGCCATACATGATGTTCGTAGAAGAGCTAAAGGAACTTAAAAAGCAGTTAACAGAATTATAGGATGTTGGGTACATTCGTCCGAGTTCTTCACCTTGTGGAGCGCCAGTTCAATTCATACAGAAGGAAGAAGGATCGCAAGGGATGTGCGTGGATTATAGGTTCCTTAATGGTGTCACTATGAAGAACAAGTATCCATTACCCCGCATTGAAGATTTATTTGATCAGATGAGAGGTGCAAGGGTATTCTCGAAGATTGATCTCCGATCGGGTTATCACCAAATGAAGATTAGGCCATCGGATATTCCCAAGACAACTTTCTCAACCCGATATGGATTATATGAGTTCACTGTTATGTCATTTGGACTAACTAATGCACCAGCTACTTTATGGATCTGAAGAATAAGGTGTTTATGGAGTATTTGGACAGATTCATCGTAGTATTTATGGACGATATTCTTATCTATTCTAAGAGTGAAAGTGATCATGAGGAACACCTGAGATTGGTGCTATAGAAGCTACGAGATAATCAACTCTATGCCAAGTTTAGCAAGTGCGAGTTTTGGATTGACAAGGTGCCATTCCTTGGACATATTATTTCTAATGGAGGAATAGCAGTGGATCCTGCTAAAGTGAAGGAGATAATGGAATGAAGCGTGCCCACTATCATCACTGAGATTTGGAGTTTCTTGGGGCTTGCAGGATATTATCAGAGATTTATTGAAGGATTCTCGAAGATTGCCAAGCCTATGACCTCGCTTCTGGAGAAAGGAAGAGAATTCAAGTGGGATGAGAAATGCCAAGAGAGCTTTAATCAATTGAAGGAAAGGTTGATGTCGCCACCAGTGTTGGTTATGCCAGATCTACATAAGGGATTTGACATTTATTGTGATGCATGTGGCTAAGGCTTTGGATGTGTGCTTATGCAAGAAGTACATGTGATTGCCTACACGTCTTGTCAATTGCGGAAGTATGAGTTGAACTACCCCACTCATGACTTGGAATTGGCAGCCGTTGTAGATGCGCTTAGGATTTGGAGACATTATATTATGGGAACCAAGTGTCAAGTATACACGAATCATAAGAGTTTGAAGTACATATTCACTCAGAAGGATCTCAACCTTAGGCAACGCCGTTGGTTAGAGATTATTAGGGATTATGATTTGGAGATTCACTATCACCCGGGCAAGGCAAATTTGGTTGCAGATGCCTTGAGTCGAAAGGAGCATGTTCATTCTGCTGTTGTTGCCTAGCTACCCGATGAGATTGTTGAGGATTTCAGGAGACTTAACCTGAGGATAGTTGCTCACACTGAAGGAGTTACTATTGATGTGGAACCTATTTTGGAGCAAGAGATCCGCAAAGGACAAATTGGTGATGCTAAGATACAAGAGATTAAGGATCTGATTACTGAAGGTCGAGGTCCAGAATTCATGGAAGATGAGCAAGGCACCATATGGTTCAAGGACAGGATATGTGTTCCTGATATTGAAAGCCTTCGTGAGACTATTTTAAAGGAGGCCCATGACTCGGATTATTCTATTCATCCTAGGAATACCAAGATGTATCAAGATTTGAAGCGAAAATATGGGTGGTATGGATTGAAGAGAGATGTAGTTGCACATGTGGCTATGTGCGATGTGTGTCAAAGAGTTAAGGCTGAACACTAGAGGCCAGCTGGACTACTGCACCCACTAAAGATACCCGAGTGGAAGTGGGAAGAGATTGGTATGGACTTCATTACTGGATTGCCTCGCACCTCGAAAGGATACGATTCTATATGGGTTATTATGGATAGACTGACCAAAGTGGCTCATTTCATTCCGGTCAAGACTACTTATAAGGGATCTCAATTGGTAGAGTTATATATGACTCAGATTGTGTATTTACATGGAGCACCAAAGAAGATCGTTTTGGATAAGAGGATCACAGTTTACCTCCAGATTTTGGAAAAGTTTTCATGAGAATATGGATACAAAGTTGAATTTTAGTTTGGCCTACCATCCTCAAACTGATGGACAAACTAAAAGGACTAATCAAGTATTGGAAGACATGTTGAGAGCTTGTGCCCTTCAGCATGGTAGTAGTTGGGACAAGAGTCTACCTTATGCTGAGTTCTCATATAATAATAATTACCAGGCCAGTCTGAAAATGTTACCGTTGAGACTCTATATGGCAGGAAATGCAGGACTCCTCTATATTGGGATAAGACTAGAGGAAGACAATTCTTTGGACCTAAACTTGTTCAAGAGGCAGAAGAACAAGTCTATATAATCAGGGAGAACTTGAGGGTAGCTCAAACCAAGCAAAAGAGCTACGCTGATAATAGAAGAAGACCACTAGAGTTTAAGGAGGGTGATCATGTATATTTGAAGGTGTCACCACTTCGTGGAATGAGGAGATTTAAAGTCAGGGGCAAATTGTCCCCTCGTTTTATTGGACCGTTCAGAGTTTTTAGGAGAATTGGAGAGATGGCCTATCAACTCAAGCTACCTGATAATCTATCTGATGTACATAATGTATTCCATGTGTCTCAACTTAAGAAGTGTCTCCGTGTCCCAGAGGAACAGTTACCAATGGAAGAGCTCAGTGTTCAGGGTGATTTGACTTACACGGAATATCCTATCAAGATACTTGATACATTAACTCGAGTTACAAGAAATAAGGTGATAAAGATGTGCGAAGTGCAATGGAGCCACCGCGGTGAAGATGAAGCAACGTGGGAAAGAGAAAAAGAGCTTCGCATAGATTTTCCCCAACTTTTCTCTAGTCCTTCCTAAATCTCGAGGACGAGATTCTTTTTAAGGGGGTAGGGTTTGTAATACCCACTTTATAAGAAAAGTCTAAAAGAAGAAATTATATTACTTTATATATATTTGTGTTGTCCCTATTTATTATTTCATGTGAACACCTCATTTAAAAAAATACTTAATAAAGGACATGCCATTAAATTGCGCATCATGATGAGTTTTGGTTGTTTGTGCACTAAATAAGAATAACAATAATATGAATTAAGATATAATAAGAATGAGTAATTAAAACAAATGACACTTAAATAAAATATGCATCATGCTGGGATTTATTATGTGTGTGCATTTGGTGATATAAATAAATCAACATTCAAATTGAGGATTTAATACCTACTTTGAATGAATAGAATAAAAGGAGAGAAATACCATAAAACACAAAACAAAACTTATTAATAAAAATTCATATTGGCAAGTTCAAATTCATAATCTAACTCAAGGACAAATTTGCCACAAAAAGAATTTCTTTTAGAGTTGAAGTTTTGAATCTAGAAAGGAATAAAAGAATAATAAAAAAAGAAAGCAGTTTTCGGCCAAGTGGGCCTCTATTCCCTTCATTCAGCCCATCTTCGGATCCCTTTCGCACGGCCCACTCTCTTTTTCCCTCCTCCACGTGGCCCACACCGCGCCAGCACTCCGTCGTGTGACTGACGTGCGGGGCCCGTTGCCAGCCTCTCCCACCAACGTGCGCTCTCTCGCACCTGGTCGCTGACAGGATTAGGCCGCTCGGACAGTGCTACTGTCACACCCGGATTTAAGGAACAAAGCCGGGTGCATCTCATACATGCGCCAAGAAGACAACATATATAATAACAGAGTGTATAGAGATAAATGTCATAAATCATCAGAGTATTTATTACATAGCGGAAGACTTATTACAAAATAAAGGAATAACCATAAAACGAACTAAGGATCGTCGGCGCCAATGTCGACTGAGAAACGCCACCTAGATCAGATCGAACTCCTCAGTGTTAGGCGGCTCCTCTTCGACCACCTGTTCTTCTCCTGTGGGGGGGGTGTGAGACAGCAAGAGTGAGCTCACATACGTTCATAGCTCAACAAGTCGTGGGGAATAATGTGGCATGAACTCACCAAAGGTGGGAGTTCATGAAGTGTAAGGCTGATCAATGAAATAGAGGTTAAGGCTGAGCATTGCTTTTATAAGTTGGTCAAAATTTTATTAGCAATTACTAAGTGTAAGTAAATACCAAACCTTAATAATAATAAAGAACAGTAATAGTAAAATAATCCCAAATGCGATGCAAATGTCAAATTGAATTTAAGTTCCATAATTAATCATGTGAGGGTCCGAGCCGCTCTTGACCGTGAGCACGGCTAGTATACTAGTTTTACACTCTGCAGAGGTTGCGCATCTTTACCCACAAGCCGTGTTACCCATCTGCCAAGGGGTCATGAATCCCATACACCTCTACCAAGGAAGCGAGGCAGGATAACACTACGAGGCCTTTACAAAGTTCCACTAGCTTCAGACTACCCGCTACAGTTTATAGGAAGCTCCAGTGCAGGGTTCTTGCCGACCGCCATCGCAGCAAAATCAAACAAGGACCTCCCTACACTGACCACTCCCCTACTGCCCTTGCCCCTTTCGGGTAAGGTAGCCCTCCACTAGCTTTCCTAGTTAATCAGCCAAGGGCGTCCCATTAAACCCTTGTGGTAGCACTGTTTTCCCGGGTGGTCGCTCCATGTTCCCATTAATTTAATGATCTTAACATGAACAGTAATAATAACAAGATAATAACAGAATAATCATGAATAGTGTTTCTCCATACCCAATCCACATAAAGCAATAGCAAGTACTACCCAAAAATATTTCAGGGGTGAACAAGGTATAGAGGTAATCAAAACTGGGGTAACATAAAGGCTCCCATCAAAATTAACCTATGCAGATCATTAAAATTAATAAGAACATGGCTGGGAAAAGTAAGTGATCAAGGGCACAACTTGCCTTCAATGAGCTCCTGCTCAGCTACTTCTACTTGTTGAACCTCAGTTTCCACAGTGGCTTGCTCGTCTACTCGCATCAACACAATACATACATAGTATAGCCAAAATCAATATCACACCAAACAGATGAATAAAATATACAGTAAAAATCTACACATTAAAATAAAACCATAGGAACTGGAATCACTGAATTTGGAGTTATAGAATTCAAGTTATGAATTTCCTAAGGTTTAATGTGATTAAAATAGGATTAGATGATAAATTAATTTTCTAACTGAGTTCATGTCAAAACAGTGATTCTAAATGATAGAGAATAATATTACAAAATTTTAGAAATTGGAATGGCTCAATTTGGAGTTTATATGTATTTTCTATGAATTATACAAATTCTAGATTTGTTTTTGTATTAAAAACGAATTTCTAATATTATTTCTCTATTTTTAATCCGCTCTGGACTCGGCCTCAATTTCTGGATAGGTCAGGGGCTTTCTCAAAAGATTTTCCCAGACTCAGAACACTGGGTCATGGATCGCGGGTTCAAAACCCTAAACCTGAGGGTTTTATATGCAATAAGCGCGACCCCAAGGGGTTCGGATGGATCTCAGCCATTGGATCACCACGCGACGACTAAGATTAGAAGGCCGCTGTAAACGAACCGGTATCTATTCTACGCCCTCGGATTCGAATCTGATGGTGGTTATTTAATGAAAGCAAGATCGGATCAGATCCGTCGGATCATATCCATCGGTCCACGGTCCACGACCGAAAGGGTATGGCTTAGGTCTAATCTCCACCGCCCAAAAAAAAATCGAACGGTGGATCCCGACATCTCGCCTGGCCGCACGTCGGTGACCCCAAACTAGAGCGCGACGGTGGCGCGCCATCGCCGGAGATCTCTGGCCACGCCGCCAAGGTGCTAAACACCGATTCTTATGGTTCTACATGAGGCGGAGAGTGAATCGATGAAGACGGGAGTAGATTTACCTCAAATCGAGACGACAACTGTCCTGCCCACGCGACAGAGCGGAACCGCGGCGGAGGATTAGTTCCGGCGAGCAATTCCGAGCCCCCTACGGGTCCCTTCTTCCTTCCGCTCCCGCGAACACGTCCACAACACCTAGATGCACACACCCACGCTGGCAATTGGTCGGTCGGTGACTAGGGAGGGAGATTGGCCGCAGTGCTCACGGAGGACTTCCCTCAACTTTCTCACTGCGGCGGCGGCCAACCTCTAGACTAGGGCTTTTCTCCATGGGGCTCCGAGCGGCGTTCTTATGTGCGGCAAAGGACGTCCGAGGGAGTAGGGAGGCCGTTGCGCCAGCTCGGTCAACGCCGGGGAAATCACGGCGGTGGTTGCGCGCGGGCAGAGCGAAGGAAAGCAGCGGCTGACAGCGGGTCCCCAGGCGTGGTGAGTGAAGTGAGTGGCTTAAGGCTGCCAAGTGGGGTCCATCAAGTCAGGGTGGCGCGCGCGCGGTATCTGGGCCGCACGGGGTGAATTCCCTGGTGGGCCGATTTCGTGGGAGCCAGCCCAAAGAGGGTTTCTTCTTTTTTTTCCTTTTATTTTCTTTTCTTATTTACCAACTTCAATTCAGTTTCGAATTTGAGTTCAAACTTGTTCCAAATTTATTCATAAATCATATTGTGAAATTAAAAATACAAATTTTGGAAATATAGTATTTGTATTTTTATATCATTTCTCTTCTTATTTTAAAACCCTAATTTTGATTTAGGATTTAATCCAACCTTTAGAATTATTATTTTATTATCATTATCCTTATTATTTTATTTAATGCACAAACATATAACTCCAACATGATGCATATTATATTTTTTTTATCATTTGTTTTAATTCATCTCTAAATTTTGTGTATGCTCTTTTTATGATGCAAATGAGGCACAGAAAATTGAGGTGATCCCTCTATTATTCTTTGTATACAATTTTGAGTATTACAAATCCTACCCCCTTAAAAATAATCTCATCCTCGAGATTTAGGAAGAACTAGGGAAAAAGGTGGGGAAAATCTATACGAAGCTCTTCTTCTCTTTCCCAAGTTGCTTCATCTTCACCGTGGTGACTCCATTGAACTTTGCACATCTTTATTACCTTATTTCTTGTAACTCGAGTTAAAGTGTCCAAAATCTTGATGGGGTACTCAGCATAAGTCAAATCCTCTTGAACACTAAGGTCTTCCATTGACAACTGCTCCTCAGGTACCCTGAGACATTTCTTCAACTGAGATACATGAAAAACATCATGAACATCCGCGAGATGATCCGGTAACTCCAATTGATATGCAACCTCTCCCACTCGCTTTAAGATTAAGAAGGGTCCAATAAAGCGAGGGGACAACTTTCCTTTGACTTTGAATCTTCTCATACCCCGGAGTGGTGACACCTTCAAATAAACATAATCTCCCTCCTTAAACTCAAGTAGTCTTCTCCGGGTGTCAGCATAGCTTTTCTGCCTGGATTGTGCAGTTCTCAAATTCTCCCTTACTTGCTGAACTTGTTCCTCTGCTTCTTGTATAATCTCAGGCCCAAACAACTGCCTTTCACCAGTTTGATTCCAATACAAGGGAGTCCTGCACTTTCTGCCATACAAAGCCTCAAACGGTGACATCTTCAAACTGGCCTGATAGCTATTATTGTAAGAAAACTCCGCATAAGGCAAACTCTTATCCCAACTACCACCATGCTTAAGAGCACAAGCTCTTAACATATCTTCAAGCACTTGGTTAGTCCTCTCAGTCTGCCCATCAGTCTGGGGATGGTAAGCCGAACTAAAATTCAATCTTGTATCCAATGACTCGTGCAACTTCTTCCAATATCGAGAGGTAAACTGTGATCCCCGGTCTGACACAATTTTCTTTGGCACACCATGCAGGCAGACAATCCGTGCCATGTACAACTCTGCCAACTTGGCTCCTGAATACGTGGTCTTCACTGGAATAAAGTGGGCTACTTTAGTTAGCCTGTCCACAATCACCCATATAGAATCATATCCAGCAGACGTGCGGGGTAATCCAACAATGAAGTCCATGCCAATCTCTTCCCATTTCCACTCAGGTATCTTCAGTGGATGCAGTAGTCCGGCTGGCCTCTGGTGTTCAGCTTTAACTCTTTGGCATACATCGCACATAGCCACATGTGCAGCCACATCTCTCTTTAAACCATACCACCAATACTTTTGCTTCAAATCCTGATACATCTTAGTGCTCCCAGGGTGGATAGAATAAACTTAATCATGTGCCTCCTTCAATATGGTTTCCCGAAGACTATCAATATCGGGAACACAGATCCGATTCTTGAACCATATCGTGCCTTGCTCATCCTCCGTGAACTCTGGGCCTCTACCCTCTGTTATCAGATCCTTGATCTCCTGGATTTTGGCATCACCAACCTGACCTTTACGAATTTCTTGCTCCAAGGTAGGTTCCAATTCAATAGTCACTCCTTCCGTATGTGTAACAATTCCCAGGTTGAGCCTCTCAAAGTCTTTTGCTAATTCATCAGGTAGCTGGACAACGAAAGCGGAGTGAACATGCTCCTTCCGACTCAAGGCATCTGCAACCAAATTCGCCTTGCCTGGGTGATAGTGAATCTCCAAGTCATAATCCTTAATGAGCTCCAACCAACGGCGTTGCCTAAGGTTGAGATCCTTCTGAGTGAATATATACTTCAAACTCTTATGATCCGTGTATACTTGGCACTTAGTTCCCATAATGTAGTGTCTCCAAATCTTAAGTGCATGCACAACCGCTGCCAATTCCAAGTCATGAGTGGGGTAGTTCAATTCATGCTTCCGCAACTGACGAGATGCATAGGCAATCACATGTCCTTCTTGCATGAGCACACATCCAAGCCCTTGGCCACATGCATCACAATAAATATCAAATCCCTTCTGCAGATCTGGCATAATCAATACTGGAGGTGACATCAATCTCTCCTTCAATTGATCAAAGCTTTCTTGGCACTTCTCATCCCACTTAAATTCTCTTCCTTTCTCCAAAAGCGAGGTCATAGGCTTGGCAATCTTAGAGAACCCTTCAATAAATCTCCGATAATATCCTGCGAGTCCCAAGAAACTCCGAATCTCCGTAACTGTAGTGGGCACTCTCCACTCCATTATCTCCTTTACTTTAGCAGGATCCACAGCTATTCCTCCATTAGAAATAATATGACCAAGGAATGGCACCTTGTCAATCTAGAACTCACACTTGCTGAACTTAGCATAGAGTTGATTATCTCGTAACTTCTGTAGCACCAACCTTAGGTGTTGTTCATGATCACTTTCATTCTTAGAATAGATAAGAATATCGTCGATGAATACCACGACGAATCTGTCCAAATACTCCATAAACACCTTATTCATCAAATTCATGAAGTAAGCTGGTGCATTGGTTAGTCCAAATGACATAACAGTAAACTCATATAATCCATATCGAGTCGAGAACGCCGTCTTGGGAATATCCGATGGTCTAATCCTCATCTGATGGTAACCGGATCGGAGATCAATCTTCGAGAATACTCTAGCACCTCGCATCTGATCAAATAAATCCTCAATACGGGGCAATGGATACTTGTTCTTCACCGTGACATCATTAAGAGATCTATAATCCACACACATCCGTTGCGATCCATCCTTCTTCTGCACAAATAACACCGGTGCTCCCCAAGGTGAGGAACTCGGACGAATATACCCCGCCTCTTGTAACTCAGTTAACTGCTTCTTAAGCTCCTTCAACTCTTCTATGGACATTCTATATGGCCGTTTAGAAATAGGGGCGGTTCCAGGTAGGAGATCAATCACAAACTCAACTTCCCTATCGGGTGGCATCCCTGGTAACTCCTCTGGAAAGACATCCGGAAAATCCCTAACCACCCGGATGTTGTCACCAACAAACTCCTCAGGCATAAAGAACATTGCACGCATGGATGAGGAGGTTACTGCAATATTAACTTGAAATCTTTCTCCTTTAGTGGTAGTGAGCTCTATGGTACCTCTACCACATGCTATAACGGCCTTTGCCTTTCTTAGCCATGACATACCAAGGATCAGATCTATACTGCTTGACTCTAATATTATAGCAGTAGCTCCAAATTCTCTACCCATAATGGTTAATGTCAATCTACGTGTCATTTGATTCGCCTCAACAGGCCCTTTAGGTGTAATTACTATCATGGGTTTTCTCATATTTAGCAGTGGTATTTCATTTGTGTTGGCATATCTAGCAGACATGAATGAATGTGTAGCACCAGAATCAAATAATATGGTTGCAGGAATTGTATTAACATAAAACATACCAATTACGAGGTCCCCACCATCAGGAGTATCATCAACGCTGACTTGATTCACCCTGGCTATAGAATATCCCTTGCCAGGGGTCTGTTGCTTGTTCTGAGCTGGAGTAGTAGCAATCCTCTGTGGGCATACATTTGCATAATGACCAGTCTTCCCACACTTGAAACACGTAGTGCCTGGACTCTGTCCTGCAAACTTCGTCGGGGTGCTAGTGGGAGTAGCCTGTCGAGGAGGTGGAGTCCTCAGTGGTGATTGCTGAACTGGGCGTGGTCCTCCTGGTCGAGTCGGTGTACCCTGTGGTGAACTGTATCGAGGACGAACACTGCTGCTACCCTATCCCTGTGAGATAGCCTTCCTCTTCAAATCACCCAGTTGAACACGCTTGTGTTCAATAGCAAGAGCCTTATCTAGTAGCCTCTGAAATGATGGAAAGGTGTGTGCAACCAGTGCATACTGCAAGGGTCCATTAAGTCCTTCAATAAAGTGCTCCTGCTTTCTTTCATCCTCAGCAACTTCCTCTGGAGCATATCTCGACAACTGAATAAATTTGTCTCTGTACTCGCTGACTGACATGTTACCTTGCTTCAATAACAGAAACTCCTTCTTCTTGATCTTTATCATACCAGCTGGAATATGGTAGTTCCTGAACTGCGTACTGAACTCTGCCCAGGTAATAGTATCAGCAGCATCATGGGCAGCAGTATAAGAATCCCACCAGTCAGCAGCAGGACCAGTCAGACGTCCAGAAGCATATAAAACCTTCTCCCGGTCAGTGCATTGTGCAATGTTGAGCATCTTCTCAATTGCTTTCAGCCAATCATCTGCATCAAGTGGATCTGGCGAACTTGCAAATGTAGGTGGCTTATGACTCATGAACTCTTGATGCTTATCACGAGGTGGAACTGGTGGTGGTGGTGGAGGCAATGGCACTTGTTGCTGTTGTTGCTGTTGTTGAAGTTGTTGTTGCAGCTGCTGTTGTTGCGCCCTCCTTTCTTGGCGTATCTCATCTCTCTCCTGGCGCAACTCCTGGCGTTCTTGCTGCATCTGGGCACGCATATCAGCCATAGTGTCCGCCATTTGCTGCATCACCGCCATCTGAGCAGCAACCAGTGGGTCAACTCCGCTTGGTGGAGGATTAGGAGGATTCATCTCTGCTGGCTGTGGCTGGGGTTGTCTATATATTCTCCGAGTGTGTCGATTAGGAGGCAAATCAATTCCACCACCCCTCCTGGTATTGACCATCTGAGTTAGATACATATGGTAAGAAAGAGCAGTAGACAAGGCAGTAATTACAAATCATGTTACTTTGGGGGATTTATTAGCTAAGCAGTTTAGTGTTTTACCTACCATAGCTAATTCATTACCTTATAGTGGTACATCCTAAGATGTCCATATTTAATACTTCAATCAATCAAAGAAGCAAATCAGACATTTTCCACAAGAACAATCAAACAACATTTTTTTTAAATATAGAAAATAGTTTTGATTTGGTCTTAGGCCTCCTATCTCTTAAAATGTCATAGGGGTAGGGATTCCAAGGTGTGAAATCCATCTTGTCTCAGAGTAGAAAAGGTAAGAATGATCAGAGTAGAACAGTAGAAGGTGAGACAGGATCAAGATAAGTATAGAAAGAATCAGAGTAAGATAAGTAGGTAAGGGTTGTCCATTTCTATCTAGGTTTCGTCCTACAGTCAACATTTCCTCTGATACCACTTCTTTCACACCCGGATTTAAGGAACAAAGCCGGGTGCATCTCATACATGCGCCAAGAAGACAACATATATAATAACAGAGTGTATAGAGATAAATGTCATAAATCATCAGAGTATTTATTACATAGCGGAAGACTTATTACAAAATAAAGGAATAACCATAAAACGAACTAAGGATCGTCGGCGCCAATGTCGACTGAGAAACGCCACCTAGATCAGATCGAACTCCTCAGTGTTAGGCGGCTCCTCTTCGACCACCTGTTCTTCTCCTGTGGGGGGGGTGTGAGACAGCAAGAGTGAGCTCACATACGTTCATAGCTCAACAAGTCGTGGGGAATAATGTGGCATGAACTCACCAAAGGTGGGAGTTCATGAAGTGTAAGGCTGATCAATGAAATAGAGGTTAAGGCTGAGCATTGCTTTTATAAGTTGGTCAAAATTTTATTAGCAATTACTAAGTGTAAGTAAATACCAAACCTTAATAATAATAAAGAACAGTAATAGTAAAATAATCCCAAATGCGATGCAAATGTCAAATTGAATTTAAGTTCCATAATTAATCATGTGAGGGTCCGAGCCGCTCTTGACCGTGAGCACGGCTAGTATACTAGTTTTACACTCTGCAGAGGTTGCGCATCTTTACCCACAAGCCGTGTTACCCATCTGCCAAGGGGTCATGAATCCCATACACCTCTACCAAGGAAGCGAGGCAGGATAACACTACGAGGCCTTTACAAAGTTCCACTAGCTTCAGACTACCCGCTACAGTTTATAGGAAGCTCCAGTGCAGGGTTCTTGCCGACCGCCATCGCAGCAAAATCAAACAAGGACCTCCCTACACTGACCACTCCCCTACTGCCCTTGCCCCTTTCGGGTAAGGTAGCCCTCCACTAGCTTTCCTAGTTAATCAGCCAAGGGCGTCCCATTAAACCCTTGTGGTAGCACTGTTTTCCCGGGTGGTCGCTCCATGTTCCCATTAATTTAATGATCTTAACATGAACAGTAATAATAACAAGATAATAACAGAATAATCATGAATAGTGTTTCTCCATACCCAATCCACATAAAGCAATAGCAAGTACTACCCAAAAATATTTCAGGGGTGAACAAGGTATAGAGGTAATCAAAACTGGGGTAACATAAAGGCTCCCATCAAAATTAACCTATGCAGATCATTAAAATTAATAAGAACATGGCTGGGAAAAGTAAGTGATCAAGGGCACAACTTGCCTTCAATGAGCTCCTGCTCAGCTACTTCTACTTGTTGAACCTCAGTTTCCACAGTGGCTTGCTCGTCTACTCGCATCAACACAATACATACATAGTATAGCCAAAATCAACATCACACCAAACAGATGAATAAAATATACAGTAAAAATCTACACATTAAAATAAAACCATAGGAACTGGAATCACTGAATTTGGAGTTATAGAATTCAAGTTATGAATTTCCTAAGGTTTAATGTGATTAAAATAGGATTAGATGATAAATTAATTTTCTAACTGAGTTCATGTCAAAACAGTGATTCTAAATGATAGAGAATAATATTACAAAATTTTAGAAATTGGAATGGCTCAATTTGGAGTTTATATGTATTTTCTATGAATTATACAAATTCTAGATTTGTTTTTGTATTAAAAACGAATTTCTAATATTATTTCTCTATTTTTAATCCGCTCTGGACTCGGCCTCAATTTCTGGATAGGTCAGGGGCTTTCTCAAAAGATTTTCCCAGACTCAGAACACTGGGTCATGGATCGCGGGTTCAAAACCCTAAACCTGAGGGTTTTATATGCAATAAGCGCGACCCCAAGGGGTTCGGATGGATCTCAGCCATTGGATCACCACGCGACGGCTAAGATTAGAAGGCCGCTGTAAACGAACCGGTATCTATTCTACGCCCTCGGATTCGAATCTGATGGTGGTTATTTAATGAAAGCAAGATCGGATCAGATCCGTCGGATCATATCCATCGGTCCACGGTCCACGACCGAAAGGGTATGGCTTAGGTCTAATCTCCACCACCCAAAAAAAATCGAACGGTGGATCCCGACATCTCGCCTGGCCGCACGTCGGTGACCCCAAACTAGAGCGCGACGGTGGCGCGCCATCGCCGGAGATCTCTGGCCACGCCGCCAAGGTGCTAAACACCGATTCTTATGGTTCTACATGAGGCGGAGAGTGAATCGATGAAGACGGGAGTAGATTTACCTCAAATCGAGACGACAACTGTCCTGCCCACGCGACAGAGCGGAACCGCGGCGGAGGATTAGTTCCGGCGAGCAATTCCGAGCCCCCTACGGGTCCCTTCTTCCTTCCGCTCCCGCGAACACGTCCACAACACCTAGATGCACACACCCACGCTGGCAATTGGTCGGTCGGTGACTAGGGAGGGAGATTGGCCGCAGTGCTCACGGAGGACTTCCCTCAACTTTCTCACTACGGCGGCGGCCAACCTCTAGACTAGGGCTTTTCTCCATGGGGCTCCGAGCGGCGTTCTTATGTGCGGCAAAGGACGTCCGAGGGAGTAGGGAGGCCGTTGCGCCAGCTCGGTCAACGCCGGGGAAATCACGGCGGTGGTTGCGCGCGGGCAGAGCGAAGGAAAGCAGCGGCTGACAGCGGGTCCCCAGGCGCGGTGAGTGAAGTGAGTGGCTTGAGGCTGCCAAGTGGGGTCCATCAAGTCAGGGTGGCGCGCGCGCGGTATCTGGGCCGCACGGGGTGAATTCCCTGGTGGGCCGATTTCGTGGGAGCCAGCCCAAAGAGGGTTTCTTCTTTTTTTCCTTTTATTTTCTTTTCTTATTTACCAACTTCAATTCAGTTTCGAATTTGAGTTCAAACTTGTTCCAAATTTATTCATAAATCATATTGTGAAATTAAAAATACAAATTTTGGAAATATAGTATTTGTATTTTTATATCATTTCCCTTCTTATTTTAAAACCCTAATTTTGATTTAGGATTTAATCCAACCTTTAGAATTATTATTTTATTATCATTATCCTTATTATTTTATTTAATGCACAAACATATAACTCCAACATGATGCATATTATATTTTTTTTATCATTTGTTTTAATTCATCTCTAAATTTTGTGTATGCTCTTTTTATGATGCAAATGCGGCACAGAAAATTGAGGTGATCCCTCTATTATTCTTTGTATACAATTTTGAGTATTACAGCTACCGCGCGCTTGGACTCGGCTGACGGTTCGGGTTGACAGGTGGGCCCTCACGGTTAGTTTTATCCCCGCTTCACCTGGGATACCGTTCTACCGGATGCAGCGACGATCCCGCTGATCCGCTCGGCCACTACCGCGCCATACTCGGGCTCCTCTGGGGGCCGATAGATATGTGACCTAGACCCCGGATTGCCATGCGCATGCCGCCACCGCCGTTGCCCACAAGCCAGGATGCACCGCGGTGCCTGCAAAAAGAAAATCGGGGAGGACAGAGAGGGTGAGCAGGGAGATAAGTAGGAATCGCGGGCGTCATTACCTGTATGTGTGATAATGGGAGCTCAAACCACGGCCAGTACGCAGTACCCGTCGTCCAGCCTCACTACTGCTCCAGCGCCGTGTGGTGCGCGGGCCACCATGGCCGACTGGCGGGAGAGAGAAGGCCGAGAGAGAGAGTGGATCTGCCAGCCGCTGCGGAGGTTCATGCGCCGCCATCGCACATCCACTGGAAGGCGGGAGTGTAGCTGGGCTCGCATCTCGTCAATTCACCATGGCCGCGGTGGTGTCAGCTCGGCGGGCGATGTCCTCGGCGAGCGATATCGTCGGCATCGGCGCTAGGTTGGACTCCATGGTCCTCGGGTGCGAAAAGAGGATCACCAGCTGGCTTCGTCGCGGATCAGCAACACCGTGGTGCGCGCTCCGTCACGTCAACCGATGAGCACTCCTTCCTGGCTTGTGACTTTGCGAGGAGAGAGTGTGATGGGCGTGAGGTAGAAGAAAGACTAGGATCGTCCGATTAATATTAAGCGCCCAGATTAGATTAGCATACCCCTTTGCTTGGGTGGAACCCCGTCCATCGATTCCAGATACAAAGGCTATCACCGTGTACAGTCACTGTAGGGGAGGTTGAATCTGCACCCTTGGTGGCTGATCGAACGACTCAGACCGCGCACTGATTCTCATCCCGCGCCAATCTAATCTGGGTCGTCCACATTCGATCTGGCGGCTAGAGTTTACCCATACCCCTTCGGCCAGGCCATTTTGCATAAGAGACCCTGTAGTTAATTGAAATCAACCCGCAGTCCTATGTCAGGGTCGCCTGTGTCTGGGATTTATTTGTGCCAGAGTCCCTGCCCTTTTCTGAATTTGAGGCGCAGTCCAGTGAATAAGAAAAACAGAGAAATTGAATTTTCAATATAAAAACAATTCCTAAAACTTGTTTAATTCATATAAAATTCATATTGGGTCCAAATTAATCCATTCCAATTTCTATAGTTTTATAATATTATTGTTTATCAACTAGTGCCACTGTTTTTACAGGAAAGTCGGATTAAATTTATAACTAATCTTATATCAAATACATAAAATCTTAGGAAATTCATAACTCCTCCGTTTTAACTTCGATTTGATCCATTCAAGTTGCATTAGTCTCGTATAAATATTTACTATGCAATAACACTATACCATGTCTCATTACTTTATAATTAGATTTTATTTAACTTCTGATTGGTTAGTCTCGTTAGTTTACTTGCCATTATAATCTACTAGAATACAATTTATGATCAATTTATAACTTAGATTAAGGTTGAGATAATTATTTATAGAATAACCTCTCATATAATTTGTATTAATTAATTTATAATATAGTCTAATATTTTAATCGCACAGATCTTTTATAAAATCACAACTCCTTAACCGTAACTCCGATTCTAGTAGTTCTCGACCCCACGATCTCGTAGCTTCGCGTAGATCATTATTATGCAGTATGTTCTTATGTTTGGTGTGATGTTAATTTTGTCTATACCATATTTATTTGTATTGCTACGACTAACGCGAGGTTTCGAGGATCTGAAGAATCACCCTGGTAACTGGAATCTCAAGTGCCAGGCAAGTTGTGCCCTTGATCACTTACTTTTCCCAGCCATGTTCTTATTAACTTTAATGATCTGCATAGGTTAATTTTGATGGGATCCAATAGGTTACCCCAGTTTTGGTTATCTTTATACCTTGTTCACCCCTGAAATATTTTTGGGTAGTACTTGCTATTGCTTTATGTGGATTGGGTATGGAGATACACTACTCATGATTATCCTGTTATTATCTTGTTATTATTACTGTTCATGTTAAGATCATTAAATTAATGGGAACATGGAGCGACCACCCGGGAAAACAGTGCTACCACAAGGGTTTAATGGGACGCCCTTGGCTGATTAACTAGGAAAGCTAGTGGAGGTCTTCCTTACCCGAAAGGGGCAAGGGCAGTAGGGGAGTGGTCAGTGTAGGGAGGTCCTTGTTTGATTTTGCTGCGATGGCGGTCAGGCAAGAACCCTGCACTGGAGCTTCCTATAAACTGTAGCGGGATTTCTGAAGCTAGTGTAACTTTGTAAAGGCCTCGTAGTGTTACCCTGCCTCGCCTCCTCGGTAGAGGTGTATGGGATTGGCCGTCTCTTGGCAGATGGGTAACATGACTTGTGGGTAAAGATGCGCAACCTCTGCAGAGTGTAAAACTAGTATACTAGCCGTGCTCACGGTCATGAGCGGCTCGGACCCTCACATGATTAATTTATGGAACATAAAGTTAATTTGACATTTGCATCGCATTTGGGATTATTTTACTATTATTGTTCTTTATTATTATTAAGGTTTGGTATTTACTTACACTTAGTAATTGCTAATAAAATTTTGACCAACTTATAAAAGCAATGCTCAGCTTCAGCCTTTATTTCATTGATCAGCCTTACACTACATGAACTCCCACCTTTGGTGAGTTCATGCCACATTATTCCCCATGACTTGTTGAGCTATGAACGTATGTGAGCTCACTCTTGCTGTCTCACACACCCCCCACAGGAGAAGAACAGGTGGTCGAAGAGGAGCTGCCTAACACTGAGGCATTCGACTTGATCTAGGTGGCGTTTCTCAGTTGACATTGGCGCCAACGATTCCTTAGTTCGTTTTATGGTTATTCCTTTATTTTGTAATAAGTCTTCTGCTATGTAATAAATACTCTGATGTTTTGTGACATTTATCTCTATACACTCTGTTATTATATATGTTGTCTTCTTTGGCGCATGTATGAGATGCACCCGGCTTTGTCCTTTAAAACCGGGTGTTACATCGGACCTCGATCCAATTGGAGAATTTGTCGATGGCGACCAGCAGGTGCGTGTAGCCCCCGGGTGCCTTCTGCAAGGGGCCGACGAGATCCAGACCCCACACAGCAAAAGGCTAGGTGATGGGTATCGTCTGTAGAGCCTGAGCGGGCAGGTGGGTCTGCCTTGCGTAGAACTGACACCCTTCGCAGGTGCGGACAATTCTATTGGCGTCGGCCACCGCCGTCGGCCAGTAGAAGCCTTGCCGGAAAGCGTTCCTGACAAGGGCTCGAGGCACTGCGTGATGGCCGCAAGCCCCCGAGTGTATCTCTCGCAGGAGTTCCTGACCTTCGGCGATGGAGATGCATCGCTGGAGGATGCCGGAGGGGCTCCGGTGGTAGAGCTCCTTCTCATCTCCCAGCAAGACGAACGACTTGGCGCGCCGCGCCACCCGCCGAGCCTCGGCTCGGTCGGAGGGTAGCTCTCCTCGGTGGAGGTATTGCAGGTACGGGGTCTGCCAGTTTTGATCAGGCGTGACCCCGCTTTGCTCCCCCTCGACGTGCAGCGTCTCGCCCTCGGGGGCCGAGGGTACCTCGGGTTGAACCGAGGATACCTCGGGCCGAGCCGAGGGTGCCTCGGAATGATCCGAGGGTACCTCGAGCTGGGCCGAGGGTGCCTCGGGCTCAGGCGTGTCGTTGACCTTGACGGAGGGTTGATGCAGATCCCGGGAGAAGACGTTCGGGGGAACCGTCGTTCGCCCCGAGGCTATTTTAGCCAGCTCGTCCGCAGTCTCGTTGTAGCGCCGAGCGATGTGGTTGAGCTCGAGCCCGTAGAACTTGTCTTCCAGGCGCCGAACCTCATCGCAGTAGGCCTCCATCTTCAGGTCGCGGCAGTGGGAGTTCTTCATGACTTGGTCGATGACGAGCTGTGAGTCACCGCGAGCGTCGAGGCATCGGACCCCTAGCTTGATGGCGATCCGCAACCCGTTGACCAGAGCTTCGTACTCAGCCACATTGTTGGATGCCGGGAAATGGAGGCGTAGCACGTAGCGTAGGTGCTTTCCGAGGGGCGAGATGAAGAGTAGGCCTGCGCCGGCTCCTGTCTTCATCAGCGACCCGTCGAAGAACATGGTCCAGAGCTCCGGTTGGATCGGAGCCGTCGGTAGCTGGGTGTTGACCCATTCAGCTACGAAGTCCGCCAAGACCTGGGACTTGATGGCCTTCCGAGGAGCGAACGAGATTGTCTCGCCCATGATTTCCACCGCCCACTTTGCAATCCTACCCGAGGCCTCTCGGCACTGGATGATCTCCCCCAGGGGGAAGGATGACACCACAGTCACCGGATGAGACTCGAAGTAGTGTCGCAGCTTTCGCCGCGTTAGGATCACCGCGTACAGCAGCTTCTGAACTTGTGGGTAGCGGATCTTGGTTTCGGACAGTACCTCGCTGATGAAGTAGACTGGCCTCTGAACGGGCAATGTATGCCCCTCTTCTTGCCTCTCGACCACAATCGCGGCGCTAACCACCTAAGTGGTCGCGGCGACGTAGACCAGGAGGGCTTCTCCGGCGGCTGGGGGCACCAAGATAGGCACCTTTGTGAGGAGCGCCTTCAGGTTCCCGAGGGCTTCCTCGGCCTCAGGGGTCCAAGTGAAGCACTCGGCCTTCCTTAAGAGGCGGTACAGAGGTAGGCCTCTTTCGCCAAGGCGTGAGATGAAGCGGCTCAGAGCCGCGAGGCATCCCATGACCCTCTGTACGCCTTTCAAGTCCTTGATGGGCCCCATGCTGGTGATAGCTGCGATCTTCTCCGGGTTGGCTTCGACGCCCCGCTCGGAGACGATGAACCCCAAGAGCATGCCTCGGGGTACTCCGAAAACACACTTTTCGGGATTGAGCTTGACGCCTTTCGCCTTGAGACATCGGAATGTCGCTTCAAGGTCGGAAAGGAGGTCGGAGGCTTTCCTCGTCTTGACTACGATGTCATCGACGTAGGCCTCGACCATGCGGCCAATGTGTTCACCGAACACATGGTTCATGCACCGCTGGTACGTCGCGCCCGCATTCCTCAAGCCGAACGACATGGTGACATAGCAGTACATGCCGAAGGGTGTGATGAAAGAAGTCGCGAGCTGGTCGGACTCTTTCATCCTGATTTGATGATACCCTGAGTAGGCATCGAGGAAAGACAGGGTTTTGCACCCAGCGGTGGAATCCACGATTTGGTCGATGCGAGGCAGAGGGTAGGGAACCTTCGGACATGCATTGTTGAGACCAGTGTAGTCTACACACATCCGCCATTTCCCCCCTTTCTTTCTCACAAGCACCGGGTTGGCAAGCCATTTGGGATGGAATACCTCTTTGATGAACCCTGCCGCCATTAGCTTGTGGATCTCCTCGCCTATGGCTCTGCGCTTCTCCTCGTCGAATCGGCGCAGTGGCTGCTTGACGGGTCGGGCTCCGGCTCGGATGTCTAGCGAGTGCTCGGCGACATCCCTCGGTATGCCGGGCATGTTCGAGGGACTCCACGCGAAGACGTCGGCGTTCGCACAGAGAAAGTCGACGAGCACTGCTTCCTATTTGGGATCGAGCCCGGAGCCGATCCGGATCTGCTTGGAGGCGTCGCCGCTGAGGTCGAGGGGGACGGACTTAACCGTCTCTGCTGGCTCAAAGTTGGCGGCATGATGCTTCATGTCTAAAACCTCCTTAGAGAGGCTCTCCAGATCGGCGATGAGGGCCTCGGACTCGGCGAGGGCCTCGGCGTACTCCACGCACTCCACGTCGCATTCGAACTTGTGTTTGTACGTGGCGGTGATGACCCCGTTGGGGCCCGGCATCTAGAGCTTCAGGTAGGTGTAGTTGGGGACGGCCATGAACTTCGCGTAGCATGGCCTCCCTAGTACCGCGTGTTAGGTCCCTCGGAACCCGACCACCTCGAACGTCAGGGTCTCCCTTCGGAAGTTGGAGGGTGTTCCAAAGCAGATGGGAAGGTCGAGCTGTCCGAGGGGCTGGACGCGCTTCCCGGGGATGATCCCATGGAAGGGCGCAGCGCCTGCCCGGACAGAGGACAGATCAACACGCAGGAGCCCGAGGGTCTCGGCGTAGATGATGTTGAGGCTGCTGCCTCCGTCCATGAGGACCTTGGTGAGCCTGACGTCGCCGATGATGGGGTCGACGACGAGCGGGTATTTCCCCGGGCTCGGCACATGGTCGGGGTGGTCGGCTTGGTCAAAGGTGATGGGCTTGTCGGACCAGTCTAGGTAGACTGGCGCCGCCACCTTCACTGAACAGACCTCCCAGCGCTCTTGCTTGCGGTGCCGAGCCGAGGCATTCGCCGCCTACCCACCGTAGATCATGAAGCAGTCGCGGACCTCGGGGAACTCTCCTGCCTGGTGATCTTCCTTCTTGTCGTCGTCGCGGGCCTTGCCACCCTCCGCGGGTGGCCCGGCCCTGTGGAAGTGGCGTCGAAGCATGACGCACTCCTCAAGGGTGTGCTCGACGGGCCCCTGGTGATAGGGGCACGGCTCCTTGATCATCTTGTCGAAGAGGTTGGCACCTCCGGGGGGCTTCCGAGGGTTCTTGTACTCGGCGGCGGCGACAAGGTCCGCGTCGGCGGCGTCGCGTTTCGCTTGCGACTTCTTCTTGCCCTTCTTCTTGGCGCCGCGCTGAGTTGACGCCTCGGGGGCATCTTCCGAAGGGCGGCCCTGGGGCTGCTTGTCCTTCCGGAAGATAGCCTCGACCGCCTCTTGGCCGGAGGCGAACTTGGTGGCGATGTCCATCAGCTCGCTCGCCCTGGTGGGGGTTTTGCGACCCAGCTTGCTCACCAGGTCGCGGCAGGTGGTGCCAGCGAGGAACGCGCCGATGACATCAGAGTCGGTGATGTTGGGCAGCTCGGTGCGCTGCTTCGAGAATCGCCGGATGTAGTCCCGGAGAGATTCTCCCGGCTGCTATCGGCAGCTTCGAAGGTCCCAGGAATTCCTAGAGCGCACGTATGTGCCCTGGTCCCGGCGAAAGCTTGGACTAGGTCGTCCCAGTTGGAGATCTGCCCCGGAGGCAGGTGCTCCAACCAGGCGCGAGCGGTGTTGGAGAGGAACAGGGGGAGGTTGCGGATGATGAGGTTGTCATTGTTCGTTCCACCCAGTTGGCAGGCCAGACGGTAGTCCGCGAGCCACAGTTCCGATCTCGTCTCCCCCGAGTACTTTGTGATAGTAGTCGGGGGTCGGAACCGGGTCGGGAACGGCGCCCGTCGTATGGCTCGGCTGAAGGCCTGCGGACCGGGTGGCTCGGGCGAGGGACTCCGATCCTCCCTGCTGTCGTAGCGCCCCCCACGCCTGGGATGGTAGCCTCGGTGCACCCTCTCGTCGAGGTGGGCCCGACGGTCGCGGTGATGGTGCTCGTTGCTGAGGCGACCCGGGGCCGCAGGCGTGGTGTTGCGCGTGTGCCCGATGTTGACCGAGGCTTCCCGCATGAATCGGGAAGTCGCGGCATGAGGTTCCGAGGGGTACCCCTGCCTTCGGGAGGCGGAGCTCTCAGCCCGTCGGACCGCGGCGCCTTCCAGGAGATCCTTGAGCTCTCCCTGGATTCGCCGCCCCTCGGTGGTTGATGGCTCCGGCATCGCGCGAAGAAGCATTGCTGCTGCCGCCAGGTTCTGGCCGACCCCACTGGATGCGGGCGGTGGCCTGACCCTGACGTCGTCGGTGATGCGGTGCTGGAAGCCCTGGGGTAGATGACGTATTTCTCCGGCCGGAGGTTGGCCTGCCCACGCCTACCCGACGTCCCGACGGATCGGCTCAAGCGCTCCTGCTCCCTCGTCGAGCCTGGCCTGCACCCCGCGGATTTGCTCGAGCTGTGGGTCATGGCCCCCCGCCTGAACGGGGACCACAACTAGCTCCCGTGGGATGTCAACGCGAGGCACCGGCCTAGGGAGGTCACCGTCCTCCGGCATGCCGAGGTGGTTGCCTTCGGAGGGACCCCCTAGATCGACGTGGAAGCATTCGCGACTTGGGCCGCAGTCCTCGTCGCCGAGGCTACGGCTACCGTCGGAACAGTCGGAAAGGCAGTAGTCGCATGCGGTCATGAAGTCCCGCATGGCACTGGGGTTGCCAAGTCCAGAGAAATCCCAACAGATGCTGGGTTCGCCGTCTTCCTCGGACCCAGAGGGCCCGTAGGTCGAGACGTCCGTCAGCCGGTCCCAAGGTGACCGCATACGAAACCCCAGAGGGTTTTGACTCGCCTCTACAAGAGCGCCCGCCAAAGCGGGGCCGCTAGGCGGGTCGAGGCTGAATCCGAAAGACGTGGGATGGGAATCGGTCGGTACCTTTTGGTCGACGGGCGACGATGAGGTCACGTCGGGGACTGACTGCGCCGTCGTCTCAGGTACGAGGGTGACGTCCAGCAAGCTTTTCGCGAGCGTGCTGGCGTCGTCCGCTTGCTCGGGATTGGCGTGTCACGGGGGGACGGCGCTCGCCTTCGTCTCAAACGCGAGGTCGATGCCCGGTGCGCCCCCCGTTGGGGCGCTGGGGCCGTCGACTCGCTCGACAGCCGACAAGGCGCTGTCTCCTGCTAGGCCTTGGTTGCCCCGCCTCCTCCTCCATCGGCGGGGGAGAGGACGGGGTGAGCTCGAAGGTTGTTCTTCCACCATGCGGGGAAGACATCGCCGATTCCGCCGCCGGCGGGCGGGTTGTCGGCCGCCACTGTCGTTGTCGCACGGCGGTGGAAGGAGTATCACGTCGTAGCTACCGTCGAGGGACATGAACTCAAGACTCCCGAAACGGAGCACCGTCCTGGGCTGGAGAGGTTGCTGGAGACTGCCCATCTGGACCTTGACGGGAAGCTGTTCGTCAACACGTAGCAGGCCCCTACCTGGCGCGCCAACTGTCGGCGTTTCGAGACCGGGGGTCCCTAGGCCGACGAGTGAATGTCGCCGCGTGCCCCAGCCTAGATGGGTCGAGCGCGGGGGCGAGCGCGAAGGGGGGAGAGCGAGGCGGCCGGAGACCGGCATGAGAGAGGTGGGAATCCCGCGGCCTTCGTGTTCGTCCCGCGCCCAGGTCGGGTGCGCTTGCAGTAGGGGGTTACAAGCGTCCACGCGGGAGAGGGAGCGAGCGGCTTCAAGCGAGCGCGTGTCTCGTCCTCGTCCCCGCGCGGCCAACCCTCTCTAAGAGGGCCCTGGTCCTCCCTTTTATAGGCGCAAGGAGAGGATCCAGGTGTACAATGGGGGGTGTAGCAGAGTGCTACGTGTCTAGCGGAGGAGAGCTAGCGCCCTAAGTACATGCCGTTGTGGCAGCCGGAGAGATTTTGGCACCCAGCTGGTGTGATGTCGTGGCCGTCGGAGGAGTGCTGGAGTTTGACGGAGGGACAGCTGTCGGATCGGTTGGGTCCTTGCTGACGTCCTCTTGCTTCCGTAAGGGAGCTGAGAGCCGCAGTCGTCACAGAGTATGCGGGGCGCCATCATTGCCTATCTGGCGGAGTGAGCCAGATGGGACGCCGGTCTTGTTCCCTGTGGCCCGAGTCAGCTCGGGGTAGGGTGATGATGGCGCCTCCTATTGACGTGGCTGGTCTGCGCCCTAGGTTGGGCGATGTGGAAGCTCCTCCGAAGCCGAGGTCGAGTCTGTCTTCCATGGCCGAGGTCGGGTCCGAGCCCCAGGTTCGGGCGAGGCGGAGATTGTCGGCTGGTGCCGGGGCGGAATCCGAGCCCTGGGGTCGGGCGAAGCGGAGTTCGTCGTCTTCTGGGGCCGAGCCCAAGTCCGAGCCCTGGGTCGGGCGAGGCGGAGATCGTCGTCTTCTGGGACTTAGCCCGAGTCCGAGCCCTGGGTCGGGCGGAGAGGAGTTCGCCGTCTTCCGGGACTTAGCCCGAGTCCGAGCCTTGGGTCGGGCGGAGTTCGCCGTCTTCCGGGACTTAGCACGAGTCCGAGCCCTGGGTCGGGCGGAGTTCGCCGTCTTCCGGGACTTAGCCCGAGTCCGAGCCCTGGGTCGGGCGGAGCGGAGCTTCCTATGGTGCCTTTGGCCGGGTCTGACTGTCTGTCAGTCTCACTCTGTCAAGTGGCACCGCAGTCGGAGTGGCGCAGGCGGCGCTGTCCTTCTGTCAGGCCGGTCAGTGGAGCGGCGAAGTGACGGTGGTCACTTCGGCTCTGCCGGCTAGGGGCGCGCGTCAGGATAAAGGTGTCAGGCCACCTTTGCATTAAATGCTCCTGCGATTTGGTCGGTCGGTGCGGCGATTTGGTCAGGGTTTCTTCTTGGCGAAGGCAGGGCCTCGGGCGAGCCGGAAATACGTTCGCCGCTAAAGGGGGGCCTCGGGCGAGACAGAAATCCTCCGGGGTCGGCTGCCCTTGTCCGAGGCTAGGCTCGGGCGAGGCGTGATCGAGTCCCTCGAATGGACTGATCCCTGACTTAATCGCACCCATCAGGCCTTTGCAGCTTTGTGCTGATGGGAGTTACCAGCTGAGAATTAGGAGCCTTGAGGGTACCCCTAATTATGGTCCCCGACACCTTGATTCTTTGATTTGCATCTTTCAACCACTTAGCACTTATGAACTAAAGTAATTTGTGTTGGTCATCTAATCACCAAAACATTTAGAAATGGCGCAAAGGCACATTTTCCTTTCAAAGATTACTTGCACCACTTTGATTCACATGATGGTTTGTTGTGGCAACCAACGCAAGGTATGTCCCCTTAAGACGAAGATTCTGCGTAGAGGCGACAATGCAAAATACCGAAGCTCAATAGCTTTAGCCCAGACCAAACAGAGAAGAAAAAAGGACTAGATGGACCTTATTAGTTTTAGTTACTTGTAAACAAATGTTCAAGGGCATGACTCGGACTGTGTCTCGTGCCTATAAATAGATGAACAGTACCCCCATGCTGTTCACGGTGGATTGTAATCGCTCTTGCGTCGTTCTCGCTCTCCCACCTTCTGGCAAGCCGAAGTTACCATTGTAATATGAATATTGTTAATACTTATTAATGTTTAATGAAGATAAATGAATCATAAATATATAACAAATATTATCTTCATTCCTCTGTATTATTTTATTTTATTACTTATATTCATGTTTATATTGTAAAATGATGAATGTGTGTCCTTCATGACCTTCATCTGAAGAACATTATATCCGTTCTTTAACCATTAACAATTGTGTTGCCTTGTTTTTTATTAATAGCATTTGAGAACAAGTGAACAACAAATGTATATTGTAATTCCTTTAAAACTCCCATCTTTCTATCTAGCATGTACACAGAGACTAGTTAATAGATGGATAATGCAACTTCTAGTTCTAGGTCATATACTCACATGCGACTATGTGTCTTCATTTCTCGTCTGAACCCATATGGTGTCAATGTTAAAAAAAAAACTTACGTTTCATCACGAGGCGTGAAACTGACCCTAATGTCTCATTTAGGCCGTAAACGTTCAATTAAACGTTAGGTGAACATTTGAACCCATAGATGACGAAGAAAACAGAGGAGAAACGTGGGTATGATCGCAAAATGGTTTGTTTAGGTGTGATTTCCCTTGCCCTCGGCTCGACCTTTGGTACAGGATCAAGCACGTAGCCGGAGTAGGGGTGGTGCGCCATGGAGCGGAGGGCTGTAGGGCTTAGCAGCTTAGGGCATGTGTTGGGCTGTAGTGGCATGGGCCAGGAAAGAGTAGTCCGATGGCTGTCTTCCTTATTTTCTTCTTTTTTTTTTCTGTTTCTTATATATTTATTAAACACATACATTTAACCTACGTTTACTCTGTCTAACTGTTGGGCGAAGGCCTTGTATGGTGTTGAAAGTATTGATGGAACTTTTCCTTTTTGTCTTATGGAGCATGGTAAGATAATTACACATGAATCCAACTATACTATCTAATAATGAGAATACATTACAGTTTCTTTTTCTTCTCTCTTGGAGAGAGCAATATTGTCATGTGGTTTGGATACGGCATCAAACATAATAACACCGCGGAAGCAGAGCAGTCTAGCTTCTGATCACTCTGATGATGAAACTACCCTTACGAGAGACCTACAGTAGTATTATAGCATTGGAACATTCACGTACTGTTTCTTCTTAGCAACATCTTATGCTTTGTGGCTGCTATTTTATTCTAGTTGGATTGCAGAGCCATTTATCCTAACTAAGCATGCTGTGATCATTTGTATAGGATGAATCTCGCTTATCTTGACCGGCCCAAAACGAGGACTTGCATTGATAAGTAGTTCGTATGTTGAGACTAATCTGATTATCAAAGGTGATGAGAAGCAGCAGGACAGAGAGCTCAGTAAAGAAGTTTTAAAGATTCCAGGCACGGAACGGCGAGTGTTGAAGGGATGTGAGCTTGAAAGTCTATCTCTTGCTACCAGGCGTAGTACCGTGGATCTGATGTACGGAGTTGTGAGAGACGCAGTGGAGGCTACTATTTCAGTCCAAGTTTTAGCCGGAGAGTTCTCTGGAGAAATCACAGCCTGCACCAGCAGCATCAAGGAAACACTCGTGCTTCATGACAGCAGGTTGTTGGTTCATCATGTCGCTGGCGGCGAGAAATTTGGCTCTGTTATACCACTTTTGCGATCCGTGGTGGCTGTCTATGTGAAGGAGGAGCTGCTGCTAACTTTTGCTGCCTTTACTGAGGATGGGGAAATTGCGAGTGTACTCCAAAGCTCAACGGTTCATCACGGTATGAAGCCACGGTTGGTTCTGTCGTGCTGCACGCGAACGTTGTATGGTCGATAATTGATTTCTGAGACAAGGCGGAGTCTGTAGCCAGGGGCGGACCCACAGGGGATCCGGGTGGACTCTGGCACACACTAAGGGCAGTAGTGGGAGAGGAAACTCCAAATCGGATCGCTTTTGTTTTGGATTCGGATCGAAACGAATGGTTCATGCAGAGACAATCGAATTTCAAACCGGCTCATTTTTTCCACCGGAACCAGACCTGGAATAGGCCAAACCGACTAAAATGAACGAGGCCTAAGGGCGCGTTCGTTTTGGCCGGTTTGGCTCTTTTCGGGCCTGGTTCCAGGGGAAATTAATGGTCTATTTTCGAATTGGGTCGTCCATCCAAAAGGTGTTCGTTTAGGTCTGCGACGAAATAGATTGGCTTCAAATTGGTCCGGTTTGGACTTTTTTTCTTTCACCACTGTCCGGCATTAATCCTGGTCTAGTGCCCTCCAAATCCAATCTGTAACGCTGGCGGTGGAGGAGGCGAAGAGACGACAACGCCAGATGACGACGTGGCGACGCGAAGCAGCGACGACGGCCGCCCTCCCTGCTGCCTTCTCACCAGTAAGCTCCCTGCTGCCTTCTCACTAGTAAGCGGCGCGAAGTGACGGCGGGTGCAGAAGCCGTCGTTGAGGCAGCTCCCGCCGCCTCCGTGACCTAGCAATTCCGCCACATTCTTTGCTAGCCCTCGGTCATCCATGTATAGGTCGGCGCATCCCCGTACAACGGAGGCTGGGGATATTGGGTCGCTGATCGGATCTGCAGAGAGGCTTCTTCCTTTCCCTAAACTGTTAATTTATTTTATCTTTGTTTTATTTTGCACGAACAGAGGATCGTTTGTGAATTGGATGATGTTGAGATCCCTAAACTGCTGAGATGCCTGTTGTATTGCATTGTTAATAAAGATACTCTTGAATTAGAAAATAGCATCTTCATTTCCATGCCAACATCAAAACGAAGACAATAATGGAGGAGTATCCCTGATGAATAATGAGGACAAGCCATATTCTGATCAAATTAAGTAAACTGTTACTAGCAGTCTTCAGTAAACACTACTGATTCTAGCTTCTATTTGGAAAATGGCAGCAGCGTCAGCTTTTCAGATGCAAGGAACGATAGACAGAAGATTGGTACTGTTTCTAAAATACTCTCTATTGATATAGAACATGTGTATAGTAGACTAGTAGTTCCAATTTATGCAGGGAACGATAGACAGAAGATTGGTACTTGTTTGTGCTTGTGCACAACCTTATCTAGTATATTATTCAACATAATCCAATTTTTGAGCTAAATATGATCCTCACATAGCTCCATTTGTTGCATCCATAATCATTCGCTTTTTGTATAAACATTTTTTCATTTGTCCTAATTCATTTGTGTGCCTATATTCATGTGTTTGAGTCCCTCGGAGAATTATTACTTCAAGAATTAATTGTGCACTTTAGGATCATGTATGTCAGCTCCTTATTTCAGTTTTGTTACATGTAGATCCCTACAACACCGATTAGAGTTGGGGAAGGCGAACCTCCTCCTTCTTGGGATCTGATACCAACTCCAAAAGGTACTGAATTCTATCTACGTATACATAGTTTGCTTTAGTCCTTATTACTTGTACTTTTCAATCAATACATGGTTTGCTTTAATTCTATTTTTATATTCAGCTTATATCTGACGACAAGTCTATATTATTTAGTTCTACAATGAATATCTCATTGCGGAATCGTATTAGAAAGAGGAGGGAAGAAGAAGATGATGACATGATGATATTTATTTTCCCCGCCTTATATCTGATGGGTTCTACTAGAGGTAGGGGACAAAAGAAGAAACGTCATACATCAAATGAGACAGGTGAGGTTAAGGTTCATCGACTCCTCGAGGGACATGTCAAGAACTGTCAAGTTACATTTCAGATGGAACCACACATCTTCAGAGAGCTGCAACTTATCTTAGGAGAAAGATCGTTGTTGATACAAGGATCACGGTCGAGAAGAAGTTGGTGTTCTTATACATGCTAAGTCGCAACGCCTCATATTAGGATCTCCAAGTGTACTTTGGTCATAGTAATGACACCTTCCATCATCACATCAACCATTTCTTTAATAAGGTCATTCCTGTTCTCTCTCGTCGTTTCATTCAGCCTCCTGATCCTAATCAAGTGCATCAAAAAATACAAGATAATCCTAGATTCTATCCATTCTTTAAGAATTGTCTCGGTGCCATTGATGGAACTCATATTCCTATTTCTATATCTCCTGATAAACATTCTCCTTTTCGAAATCGGAAGGGAACACTTAGCATAAATGTGATGGTGGCATGTGATTTCGATCTCAGTATCACTTTTGTTTCTAGTGGATGGGAGGGATCGGCTACGGATTCTAGAGTGCTAAGATCAGCTATGAGCAAGGGTTTTCAAGTACCTCCAGGAAAATTCTATCTAGTAGATGGTGGGTATGCAAATACTCCATCTTTTCTTGCTCCATACCGAGGAGTTCGGTACCACTTGAAGGAATTTGGGGCTGGACATCGAAGACCACAGAACCCGAAGGAGCTCTTCAACCATTGCCACGCACTTCTGAGGAACCATGTGGAAAGGGCTTTAGGGTGCTTAAAAAGCGCTTCCCCATTCTCAAAGTTGCCACGTTCCACACGCTGGAAAACCAAGTAAAGATACCTATAGCTGCTGCCATCTTCCACAATCTAATTCGATCACTTCATGGTGATGAGGAATGGTTAGATCATCAGCCAGATAATATTGATCCATCAAACTTTGTTGCTCTACCAAGTGGCGATCAAATGAGTGACCCAGACACTACACAAGGCAATGCTTTAAGAGATACCATCGCCTAAGAAATGTGGGCTCAGTACCAACAACATCTAAATTAGTATTTTTGTGGTTGAATAAGATGTAATAATTAGTAGTATTGTAACATATAAATCAACACTTCAAGTTAGTAGTATTGTAACATGTAATAAGTTTTTTCTTTGAAAAGATATGGTTGGAAAAGGCTCCCCAAGGTTCAACATGAGCAGTTCCCCAAAGCTGCGTAAATATATTCCTACAACAAGTGCTACTAAAAAGAAGCCTTCTCCTAAATGCAGTGGGGCAAAAAAGAGTGGAGGTTCTCCAAGAGGTATTGTGTTTAATGTTTCTTCATGCTTTCTTGTAAGGTTTGTATTACTAATGTGTGACCATTGTTTATGTAGTAATGAAACAAAGAGCAGATTGGAATCTAGGACTTGAGAGATCTCTTGTTGATATTCTCCACGAATTTAAAGATAGTGGGTATAGAGGTGACAATGGTTGGAACTCTGAAGGGTGGAATAGGATGGTTAAGGAGTTTCATGTGAGGAACAAGTATGTCTCTTTTACAAAGGCTCAGATTCAAGATAAGGAAGGTCAGTTGAAGAGAGACTACAAGATGCTCAAAGCAGCAAAGCAACAGAGCGGGTCAGGAATATGGTTGAAGGACCACCAGCTTTGTGGGAGAATCTCATGGTGGTAAGTTGATTTCTTAAAATTCAGTTATCAAATTAGTTATGTGGGAGAATCTCATATTTGATTAACGTTTTCTTTAATTATGCAGACATTTCCTAAAATCAAGAAGTTTAACAACAACAAGGCAACCTTCCCACTCTTTGATGCTTTGGGAGAGCTTTATGATGGTAAGTTTCCAAACGTGCATGATTCTAGTAGCTTTATGTTGGTGCTATAGCTGTAGCTTTGTTTAGTAGGTGTTGTTGATGGATTTCCTTGTATTAGTTAATTGTCAGTCAGTTCATATTTCCTTGTTATTGTGTAGGACACTTGGCTGAAGGGACTTGGAGTTGCACTTCTCTCGAGGCACTACAAGAGGAAGAACTGAATGAGCAACTCTAGGATGTAGAAAATGGGCCACAAGGCTTTGATCTGAATGTTGTTCATGATGTAGATGATAAAGTTGATGATGCACTCACTGAAAGGAATGAAGATGCGCTTCAAGGAAGGGCTAATATTTTGTCACGAGATGAAGAAAGTGAACAACGAAGACCTGTTGCATCAAGAAACAAACAAGAAAAGGAACCAAAGAAGCCTAGACAGAGTGACAACATAGAAAATATGATGAACAAATACCTAGAAATGAGGAGCAAGCAAGTAGAAGATGAAGCTGCAAGAGAAAAGGAAACAAGAGAAAAGGAGGCAAGAGAAAAGGAGGCAACTCAAAGTGATGATTTCTCCATCAAAAGGTGCATATCAGTTCTGAACACAATAGAAGAAGTGACCAAACTGAATAAGGCAAAAGCATATTTAGTCTTCACCAAGGGCAAAGAGAACAAAGAGACTTTCATATGTGCGTGTGAAGCAGATCAAGAATCAACTTTGATTTGGCTAAGAAATAAGATAGCTTAGTGGGTATAATATTTTGGTCTCCTATACAGTTGTTGTCCTATGCAGGTGTTGTCCTATACAGTTGCTATGCTGTCCTATGCTGTGAAGTCCTATGCAGTCCTATACAATTGCTGTCCTATGCGCTCTATATTAGTTAAAACATATATCAGTTGTTGTCCTATGTAGTTGAACTGAATATTTGAACTAAACATGGTTTGAACTGGACATGGTCAAAATCCACCATTTGATCCTTTTTATTATGCTGTAAAGTGATTTTATTATGGTCAAAATGTGTACCATTTGATCCTTTTTAAAATTAGTTTGTTACTCTGCCATGCTTTTTGCATTCTTTGAAATTCTAACTAATTCTCTTTCACTTCAACTACTATGTTAGAATTCTAACTTGAACCAGTGGCTCTTTATGAACTTAATGTCTGAATTATTGTTCTTGTGTATAGTATATGAATATGTGATAGCGTACTACAATGTCTTAGCTTTCTTCCATCAAATAAATAAATATATAAGATATTCCTCCAAACAGTGAGTTCATTTGTTTTGATCTGTCAAGGAGTCTCTCATTTGACCTAAATGGTTCCACTTGATGTAGATATACCTCTTGATAAAGAGGCCTTGGACTATAACACCAGGATGAAAATTGCAGTAGGTGCTGCCAAAGGACTGGAGTACCTACACGACAAAGCTAATCCACCAGTTATTTATAGGGATTTCAAGTCGTCGAACATTCTGTTGGATGAAAGTTTCTCAGGCTGCCGAACAAAGAAACTGGCCAGATTTCAGCTGGAATAATTCTGTGATAGAAATTGGCCTGGATCAAGTAAAAGGCACAAATCAACTAAAATCTGGTCTGTTACTGTTCCTAGCCTTGAACTAAAACTGAAACTGGGCTGCCGAACAGGGCCTAAGCCTTGTTCTTTCAACTTCCAAACGCTGACAATCGCTCTTTGCTCAGAATTCTAGGCGTCCCTGCAGAGCCCCTGCCGGCTGCAGCCCTGCCCCGCCCCTTGGCCATAGCTCCAAGTCTCCACCACCCCTCCCGCCCTCCGCTCCGCGGCTGGGCTGCTGCACGCAGGCGCAGCGCGATCCCCTACTGGCCTGCTGCCGCCGGCGACCCGGCGTCCGACGGATGCGGCCTGCGGCCAACGAGAGGCACCGAGCTACCAACCGGCGACCATGGAGACGCTCTAGCGGAAGTTGCCTACGCACGACACAGTTCAGCCAATCCAACAATCAGACGTCGTTCTGATTCTCAGTTCACATTAGCCTAGAACTTGATAGTCGGTTTAGTGAGGCTAATATGGAGCTGCTTTTTTGTATGTCAGTCTTGGATCTTTTCAACTCTTTTGCTTTTTTCGATGCACACAAGGTATGAAAGCTAGCTGATTTTTATTCTAATTACATGTCAAGCACTGACTTGTTAAAACTTGAGTTGCAAGTTAACAATTATATTAATAGCATAAAATAAGATGATAGATTTTAAGATATAACTAATCTTGTGGTCTTCTGAGTTAAGCTTGTTGAAACAAAGAGACATAAGGTATATGATATGATTTTTTTGCTTCTCAAATTGGTATTGCTTTTGTCGGTGGCGACTGTTAGGATTTATGGGCTTGACCCAATTAAGAATTTCTAATAAATCCTGGAAAATCTCAAAAGCCCATACAAGAGGATGGCTAGAGGATAGGTGGAACCATTAGCACCATATTGCTAGCTCTAGTGGAGTAGAGCTAGCTTAAATATGGAAGCCACACTCACTCACCAAGTCATGGATGAGAGGAGAGAGTGTGGAGAGCCACACGCGCTCGCTCGCCTCGCCTGGCCGGGCCGGGCCGGGGCGGGGCGGGGCGGGGCGGGGGGGCACGGGCGCACGACATGCGCGTGAATGGTCCGCCGAAATCCGGCCCCTCGCCTTGCGGGGGCGCGGCTACCTTTTGCCGTTTGATTTTTTGGTTTCTTGGCTGTTACGCTTATCCTAACCGAACGCTATAAAATCTCAACTGATTGTGAGATTTTCGTGCGCGGATAAGCACGGGGGGTCGCGGACTCAGCCCTATAAAAGGAGCCCGGCAGCCAGCCTCCAAATCATCCCAATTCGCTTTCGCCTCTCTTCACAGCTGAGCCGCCTTCCAGTTCCCTTCATCCCGATCGTAGAGGTGCATCTGCGATTAGGAGAGCAGGTCTCCGGAACCCTTCGCCTTCTAGATCCTGCACCAGGAGAGGCCGAATAAGGTTTTTGGGAAGTGTCTTCACGCGACTGCTCGTGATCTGATTGACCTCGTTGACCCTGCTGATTTCGCTACTTCGACATCGTCGACCCTGCTGATTCCGGCGCGTGCCATCTATCAGTAAGTCTAATCAGTACGCATCATCTGATTTGGCTTGTTATTTCAGTGCTTGTGATTTTTGTCATGATTTATATTCGGAATTTAAACTGGAATTTGTCTAATTATTCAACAATCCAAAAACCTTATTGTAGACAATTTCCTACTCTTTCTATGGCTGCTTTTGCCGATGCGCTCAAGCCAGAAAAGTTCAATGGTATGCACTTTAAGAGATGGCAAGTCAAGGCCACGCTCTGGCTTACTGCTATGAATGTCTTCCATGTTAGTAAAGGCAGACCTGAGGGTCCACTGACTCCTGAACAGGAGAAAGAGTATGACCATGCCAATACTATGTTCACGGGAGCCGTTCTTAGCGCCCTTGTTGACCGTCTGGTTGATGCGAATATGCAGTACACAGACGGGAAAGAGTTGTGGGATGCACTTACTACTAAGTATGGTGCATCGGATGCTGGCAGTGACCTGTATATCATGGAGAGCTTTCATGATTATAAGATGGTTGATAATCGCTCTATTGTAGAGCAAGCTCATGAAATACAGTGTATAGCCAAGGAACTCGACCACCTTAAGATAGTCCTTCCTGACCGATTTGTGGCTGGGTGCATTATTGCAAAGTTGCCTTCTACATGGAGGAACTTCGCCACATCTCTGAAACATAAGAGATAGGAGATATCAGTTGAAAATCTGATAGCGTCTCTGGATGTTGAGGAGAAAGCTCGGGCTAAGGACACGGGATCTAAAGGAGGCGAGGGCCACTCCAGTGCCAACATGGTTCAGAGGAACCACAACAAGGGCAAAGGAAAGCCAAAATCTAACAAGCCCAACAAAACTACCAACTTCAAGAAGAAGAAGAACAAGGCTGAACTGACATGTTTCGCATGTGGCGAAACGGGTCATTTTGCCAAGGATTGTCCTGATCGAGCGGATCGCCGTGGCAAAAAGGGCAATGTCAACACAGTGATCGCTAGCAATGAGGAAGACAAAGGGTATGGTAATCTACCTTTCATCTTCTCAGTATTTCAATCACCTAGTTGGTGGCTTGATACTGGTGCTAATGTTCATGTGTGTTCTGACATTAACTTGTTCTCTTCTTATCAGGGCGCCCGGGATTCTTCCGTGCTAATGGGGAATGGGTCACATGCTTCTGTTCATGGCACTGGCACGGTGGATCTGAAGTTTACTTCGGGAAAGATCGTGCAGCTGAAGAACGTGCATCATGTCCCTTCTATACACAAGAATCTCGTTAGTGGAACCCTTCTATGTAGAGATGGGTTCAAGGTAGTTTTGGAGTCCAATAAATTAGTAGTGTCCAAGTCTGGACAATTTATTGGTAAAGGCTATGATTGCGGAGGCTTGTTCCGTTTTTCTTTGTTAGATTTCAATAATAAGTCTGTGAACCATATTTGTGCTAATGTTGATGATCTTGCGAGTATTTGGCATTCTCGTTTGTGTCATATTAATTTTGGCTCTATGTCTCGGCTTGCAACCATGAGTTTAATTCCGAATATCACCATAGTCAAAGGTTCTAAGTGCCATAGTTGTGTGCAGTCGAAGCAACCTCGAAAGCCTCACAAGGCTGCTGAGGAGAGGCACCTGGCACCTCTAGAACTCATACATTCTGATCTTTGTGAGATGAATGGTGTGTTGACAAAGGGTGGTAAGAGATACTTCATGACATTGATTGATGATGCGTCTAGATTTTGCTATGTATACTTGCTAAAAACTAAAGATGAGGCTTTAGACTACTTTAAAATCTATAAGGCTGAAGTTGAAAACCAACTAGAGAGAAAGATCAAACGTCTTAGATCAGATCGTGGTGGCGAGTTCTTTCCCAAAGTCTTTGACGATTTCTGTGCAGAACATGGCATTATTCATGAGAGGACTCCTCCCTATTCACCCGAGTCAAACGGGATTACTGAAAGGAAAAACCGTACGTTGACTGACCTGGTGAATGCCATGTTAGACACTTGTGGTTTATCTAAGGCATGGTGGGGGGAGGCAGTCCTGACTTCATGTCATGTTCTGAATAGAATTCCTATGGGCAAAGAAGAGAAAACCCCTTATGAGAAGTGGGTTGGGAGAAAACCATCACTTTCATACTTGCGCACTTGGGGGTGCATGGCGAAAGTCAATGTACCAATTAATAAAAAGCGCAAGCTTGGTCCAAGGACAGTGGATTGTGTCTTTCTTGGATATGCTTCGTGTAGCATAGCATATAGATTTTTAGTAGTTAAATCTGAAGTTCCTGATGTGTATGTTGATACTATTATGGAATCACGTGATGCTACTTTCTTTGAACATATATTTCCAATGAAAGACATTCATAGCAATTCTAGATACTCCTCTGAGATAACTCCTGAACATAGTACACCTATTGAGAGTTTTGAACAGCCACATGAAATTGTCCTAGAGGAGGATGACAATGATGCTCCTAAAAGGAGCAAGAGACAAAGGGTTGAAAAATCCTTTGGTGATGACTTCATTGTGTACCTTGTGGACGATACCCCTACTACCATTGCAGAAGCATTTGCATCTCCAGATGCAGATGATTGGAAAGAAGCAGTTCATAATGAGATGGACTCCATTCTTTCAAATGGTACGTGGGAAGTCACTGATCGACCCTATGGATGCAAACCTGTGGGTTGTAAGTGGGTGTTTAAAAAGAAGCTCAAGCCTGATGGTACAATTGAAAAGTACAAGGCTAGGCTTGTGGCTAAAGGCTATACTCAGAAAGAAGGAGAAGACTTCTTTGATACTTACTCACCTGTTGCTAGAATGACCACTATTCGAGTACTACTTTCTTTGGCTGCCTCGTATGGTCTCCTTGTTCATCAGATGGATGTAAAGACAGCTTTTCTTAATGGAGAGCTGGACGAGGAAATCTATATGGAACAGCCTGATGGATTTGTAGTAAAGGGTCAAGAAAGCAAGGTGTGCAAGTTATTGAAATCTCTGTATGGTCTGAAGCAAGCACCAAAGCAGTGGCATGAGAAGTTTGATACTACTCTAACGTCTGCAGGCTTTGCCATTAATGAGGCAGACAGGTGTGTATATTATCGCTGTGGTGGGGGCGAAGGAGTTATATTGTGCTTATATGTTGATGATATATTGATATTTGGCACAAACATTGATGTGATCAATGAAGTCAAGTCTTTTCTATCAAAGAGTTTTGATATGAAAGATCTGGGAGAGGCTGATGTGATTCTAAACATCAAGCTGATTAAGGCAGATGGTGGGATTACTCTCTCGCAATCTCACTATGTTGAAAAGGTTTTGAAGCGATTTGGCTTCTCTGAGTGCAAACCTTCTCCAACACCTTATGATCCCAGTGTGACACTGCGAAAGAACAAGAGAATTGGTTTAGACCAATTGAGATACTCTCAGATTGTCGGTTCACTCATGTATCTTGCTGGTGCAACAAGGCCCGATATCTCGTTTGCTGTGAGCAAATTGAGCAGGTTCATGTCAAACCCCGGGACTGATCATTGGCTTGCACTTGAGCGGGTTATGCGCTACCTGCAAGGTACAATGAGTTATGGAATTCACTATTCTGGTCAGCATGCAGTACTTGAAGGATATAGTGATTCGAACTGAATATCTGATGCAAACGAGCTTTATGCCACCAGTGGTTATGTCTTTACTATTGGTGGAGGTGCGGTATCATGGAGGTCATGCAAGCAGACCATTTTGACGAGGTCAACCATGGAAGCCGAGCTAGCTGCACTTGACACAGCAACCGTTGAGGCAGAATGGTTGCGTGAACTCTTGATGGACTTGCCGGTGGTTGAGAAACCAATACCAGCTATCCTTATGAACTGTGACAATCAGACAGTGATTGCTAAAGTGACGAGTTCTAAGGATAATGGAAAGTCATCAAGACATGTCAAAAGACGATTGAAGTCTGTCAGAAAGTTGAGAAACTCCGGAGTTATAAGTGTGACTTATATTTCAACAGATAAAAATCTGGCAGATCCTTTTACCAAGGGACTACCACGTAATGTGATAGAAATCGCATCGAGAGAGATGGGTATGAGACCCGAATAAAGTTGCCATGGTGGAAACCCAGTCTATGTGATCGGAGATCCCGTGAATTAGGTCCTGGGAAGAACAAGCCATTGGTGAACTGAGGAGAGTAACTTTTGACCCTCTCTAAGTAAAGATGCAATACTCTCAAATGCTGTAAGGCAGGTTGGCTTTGTGCCTTAATGTGTTCTGTTGGCTTGTATTAGCGAAGATGTTGTCCTGCAGAACATTCTTTGAAAGAACACACCTATATGAGTTAAACTGTCTAACGTCGCAGTCTATGAGATTTGGGTGATCTCTAGTAAACTCATGAAGAGACCTTGGAGTACGACGTATATGCTCCACCCGAGAAGGGGACTACTGGTAGCCAAGTACTGGTCATGACTTCAAGTGAAACCCATTCACGCAAAACTTGCAATTCAAGGCATAGTCCATTGTCCAAGTTGTGGGTTGGTGTAGCTTGGAGTTCTAGGCGGAAGTTCAACTTAACAGTCTCTGCTGAAAAACTAGTATATTAAACAGTAGTGAACAGTGGCGAAAACTGCAGATGGGCATTTGAGATCTGGTGGGGGATTGTTAGGATTTATGGGCTTGGCCCAATTAAGAATTTCTAATAAATCCTGGAAAATCTCAAAAGCCCATACAAGAGGATGGCTAGAGGATAGGTGGAACCATTAGCACCATATTGCTAGCTCTAGTGGAGTAGAGCTAGCTTAAATATGGAAGCCACACTCACTCACCAAGTCATGGATGAGAGGAGAGAGTGTGGAGAGCCACGCGCGCGCGCGCTCGCTCGCCTCGCCTGGCCTGGCCTGGGCGGGGCGGGGCGGGGCGAAGGGCGCGGGCGCACGACATGCGCGTGAATGGTCCGCCGAAATCCGGCCCCTCGCCTTGCGGGGGCGCGGCTACCTTTTGCCGTTTGATTTTTTGGTTTCTTGGCTGTTACGCTTATCCTAACCGAACGCTATAAAATCTCAACTGATTGCGAGATTTTCGTGCGCGGATAAGCACGGGGGTCGCGGACTCAACCCTATAAAAGGAGCCCGGCAGCCAGCCTCCAAATCATCCCAATTCGCTTTCGCCTCTCTTCACAGCTGAGCCGCCTTCCAGTTCCCTTCATCCCGATCGTAGAGGTGCATCTGCGATTAGGAGAGCAGGTCTCCGGAACCCTTCGCCTTCTAGATCCTGCACCAGGAGAGGCCGAATAAGGTTTTTGGGAAGCGTCTTCACGCGACTGCTCGTGATCTGATTGACCTCGTCGACCCTGCTGATTTCGCTACTTCGACATCGTCGACCCTGCTGATTCCGGCGCGTGCCATCTATCAGTAAGTCTAATCAGTACGCATCATCTGATTTGGCTTGTTATTTCAGTGCTTGTGATTTTTGTCATGATTTATATTCGGAATTTAAACTGGAATTTGTCTAATTATTCAACAGCGACAGCAAGTGTTGAAATGGCATTTTCTGCAATGAGTTTGGTCAAAACTAAATTGAGAAATAAGATATGTGATAGTTTTTTGGATGATTGTCTTGTTACATACATTAAGAAGGATATTTTCTTTGAAGTGTATGAAGAAGATATAATTAAGACTTTTATGACGTTGAGAAAGTGTAGGCCAGATAAGTAGCATTACAATCTTTATGTTTAATGTATGCAACTTTTATTTTAATTGTTGAATGTTAAACTTTATTTCTATATATCGATATGTTTATCAAATTTACTATGAAATCATATATTTTGTTGCGGCACACCATATATGAAAATCCTAGGTCCACCCTGTAGCTAGTGTTATCGTTATGGACTGGGCATTGTCTTGTGTAACTGGGGTAATACTATGTCCGATTAGGCCTGCTGGTTATGTCAATAACCTCGTGTTTGCGCTTTATAAATGTATGACTGACTGACTGCCATTTCTTTTTGACCTGACGCAACCGAGCAATAGAGTAACCACGCCTTCAGGCTGTGCTCGTGGACGCTTCTGCCATGCTGCATACTTCAACTGTACTTGTATCTAACCATCTGTCCGTAAATCTGTTTACACAAGTTTCTCAGAACAATTAAGGATTACCACTGTTAAACTGCCCTTTATTTCCACTTAACCACTACTAATAGGATGAAATATTAATAACTATGGGCCCTCTGGTGAGAAAGAAGCTGTCAGTAAGCATAGTTATTTTTCATTGTGCATTTTTGTCGACCATCTGGCTCTTGAGCCTTGGTTCTTGCTATATTTGGAGCTGGCTCAAGCAAGAAATAACTGCATTAGCATTGTATTTGTACCTGTTGGTATACTGTCTTCTTTGTGCCAAAGTTTGCTGCTATAATCTACTCCAAATGGCATTGTTTTGTTGTTCGCGATTCTCGTGATGTTTTTTTCTTGTCCAGAGCACAGCAAGATGGTTAATGCGATCAAGGGTCTGTTGTTCATCTCCTGGTAAGCTCCTGATACAACTGAAAATCCATCACTTTGTTTCTTGATTCCTCCCTTGGGACTTGTTTATTGATACTTGATTCCTCGGCTTTCCCCGCACAGTGATGTTCCTATGGCGCAGTTCATTGTGAATCTGAATGCCTGGATGCCACCATCAGAGAAGTTCATCGTGCACATGCCTGTGCATCCTCGCGTGGCAGAAATGATCAGGAGTATGATATCTGAGTTCAGGGATCAGAACAGCAACGAGAAGCCACAATGAATGAAGGGTCATTCTGCTTCGCAATCAACCGTGTTCAGAGATGGCATACCCTGCGCTCATCTCAGTGGAACTGCTGCTGTGTAGGATGGTTGGATGACATTGCAATGTCTCTCTCGTGTTGATCTAGGATAATATATACTCAGTGTTGTTGTCTTAATCACAGAAATTGCAGGACTTGCTCTGTATCTAGGTTGAGCCTCTTTTTTTTTTTACATTAGGGTCGAAGATGGCATTGCATAAACTGAGCTGCAGTTGGTTGCAATTAGTATGCCAAACATAGCAATCGTGGCCTTGGAAGGGATGGTATATATCATAGGTACTTTTTTTTTTGTTTTTGTTTCGTATGAGTCAGGTAGAGGCACTGCTACTGCATGTACTGAGACAATGTATTGGAACTGCAACCATTTTTCGTATGAATCATTGTTCTCTGTCCCGCAATTCTAGCGCCGCCTTCAACTCAACAACAGAGATTTATTTTTTTAAAATGGATTGGCTTTTATATATATATATATATATATATATATATATATATATATATATATATATATATATATATATATATATATATATATATATATATATATATAGGGACGAACTAATGGAAGCCCAGGCCTTCCATTAGTACCAGGAAGCCCCAGCCAGGTACAACCACGCGCTGTGCCAGCACACGTCCAATCGTGCACTAGTTCTGGTTTGGGTGGATTTTTGCGTAAACCGTGAACCAAAACAGCGTAAATGAGTACAAACTTTAGCATAAATCGTAGACCTGTTTCGTAACGGCGAATGGGTCCCGAAAATTACGCCGTAAAAATCGCGAGCGTCCGATCGTGCGCGGGTTCTGGCTCAGACAGATTTCGGCGTAAAACATGAACCAAAACAGCGTAAATGAGTGTGAATTTTAGCGTAAATCGTAGACCTGTTTCGTAATGGCGAATGGGTCCCGAAAATTACGCCGTGAAAATCGCGAGCGTCCGATCGTGCGCGGGTTCTGGCTAAGACAGATTTCGGCGTAAAATACGAACCAAAACAGCGTAAATGAGTGTGAATTTTAGCGTAAATCATAGACCTATTTCGTACTGGCGGATGGGTCTCGAAAATTACGCCGTGAAAATCGCGAGCGTCCGATCGTGCGCGGGTTCTGGCTTAGACAGATTTCGGCGTAAAACATGAACCAAAATAGTGTAAATGAGTATGAATTTAGCGTAAATCATCAATCTGTTTCGTAACGGCAAATGGAGCCTAAATTATTGCGTGAAAATCGGAAGCGTCCATTCGCATATGCATTTTGTACATCGCGTGGATTTCGACGTAAAACGTGAACTAAAACTACATAAATGATTAAAAAATTAGCGTAAATCGTTAATCTTTTTCGTAACGGCGAATGAGGGCCGAATTACGATGTGAAAATCACTTGCGTCCAAGCATGCACAAGTTCTGTCTCAGAATGGATTTCAACATAAAACAAGAACTAAAACAACGTAAATGAGTACAAGTTTTAGCGTAAATCATCGATCTCTATTTTGACTTTCATAAAAACTCTACATTTTTGTCATTGATTTTCTATGCGTTAACAAAATAAGTATTTCTATATTTTACAGAAAAACATAATACTCGTTAAACTATAGAAGGATCGTGATAGATACGTCTAATTGCTGCATGTTGTGTCCTAAGATTGGATAGTCTTCACCAGAATTGTTAGTTGCATGAAATGACCTCAGACACCGTCCTTCACAGCTGTAAGAAAGAACCAGAAAAAAATCATGAATCAGAAACAATGTATCAGCGATTACTTGGAAGAAAGATGAATCCTAGAATCATAAAAACTGTGATATGTACACGTGTGCACTGCTGTAATCCAAGAATCATAAAAACTCAAACTTGATTATTGTAAACAAGTACTTGGATGAGCATAATTATTTGTGTGCATAAGAATAAATGGATCAGCGATGTTAATTTTATGATAGTGAGGCACCTTTTCCATGGAGCACTGAATATATTGTGAAGAACATTGCAAAACAATAAAAGATTCGATTGAACCATGAATATAGAACAAAAAAACTATAAAAAAACAAATGCATGTATCATGTAACCGTGTACCAGTGAGAATAACTAAATGTCTAAATGCCATTTTGTTGTGTAAAAAATTATGTAGAAAAGTATAACTAGGATTGAACTTCATATTTTCTAAATGTTTTGTAACAACTGCATATATAATATCCATGAGAGCATAAAAACATTAAGCCCTAATAATAAAAAGTTTGAAATTTGAATGTCACCTATACGTCAGTGATTTTAACTAGTGTGCTCGTATAAACGAGCATAAATACATGCCTTTTAAAGTGTGGGCTAGTCCTTTCACACCACCTTTGCTAATAATCTCAAGCACCTGTTTTTATTTCACAAAACAATAAATTAAAATTTCTGTAAAATTATGAAGGAAATACGAGGCATGGAAACACATAAACAAACCTAACCTGCTTAACATAGATGAAGGTTGGTGCCATTAGAGCTTCACCAACCGTAGTTGTTATGCCATCATTTCTTGGGAGCTGATCATCCAAAGAAAGTCCACTTTTCTCCAGTACTCTTTAAAATTGAAGATTTTCAACCATCATTAACCAGATACAATGATGTTCAACAAATAGGAAGAGATAATAAATAAATAAATTCATCAATCAAATGATATATTATAATACCTTCTAACAAGAAAGAACCCGTTAGAATGAACACAACTGGAAGGAAGACCTATAAGCACATCTCCCTTAACAATGTTTTTTCCATCAATGATTTTATCCTTCTTCACAACACCCACAGCAAAACCACTTAGATCATATTCACCCTCTACATAGAAACCAAGCATTTCTGCTGTCTGTAATGATCAATTGTTCAATAATCAGTTTAAGTGTTTTTGGATTTTCATAAAAGTAATGCACATGTAATGATTTAGGAAGATTCATTTGCATCTGTATGGAATTAAAGGCATAAAAAGAAAAAAATCAGAATATTTTGTTATACTGATATTATCAATCAAGTAGTACGCTTCAAACATAAACATTAAAATCCCTGCTTCTTAGTAAAGGGAGTCTGGCAGATAAACAATGCAACAATGGTGGACAGTATGGCAGTTTAAGACATTTGATCCATTCATATGCAACTACTAAACTTACAAGGGTAATACTGCATGGTTGAATTGTCGAGTCCTAGTAATTCAATTCCAAAAACATCTTACCTCCCCTCCTAGGAGAGCACAATCTGATTGTTCGCAGCCATCCCTAATCCCCTTGATAACCTACAAAATTTACATAGTACTTATGGGAAAATTGAGCAGATGACTAGCTAAATAAGTATGAGTAGGGCAAAAATTATTTTGTTTAAGTGAGAAAATAAAGTGGGACTACCTTCTCTGCAAGATCAACATCAAGCTTACTCGTTGCATAGTAATCTAGGAAGAACAATGGTTTTGCACCTAGAGTTACAATGTCATTGACGCTCATTGCCACCTGCCACAATAACCTAAATCCATTCAGACAATTTTCGACAGCGATAAGGAAAACAGCGTTGTGGTTAATCTTACCAGGTCAATGCCGATTGTATCATGAATACCAGTTTCGAAAGCAAGCTTCAGCTTTGTCCCCACCCCATCGGTGTTAGCAACAAGATAATCGTCATCTGTTCAAATAAACCAACAGGTAAGCACCAAGAACGTTAAATTTGCCCCTTTCACCAGCTAAAATTGATGATTAGTTTATAATTAATTGACACCCATTATTAAACCAACTTATTTTTTTCTCACTCCCTTATTGAACTGCAAATCGCGGAACAACGTATAACAATCCTCACCAAAGGCTGGGTTTTTTTTAAAAAAAATAGATAAGTTAGCAAAGATAAAAGCGATGCCGACGCATTACTGTTGGGTCAGGGGCCGTTGGGCATATCTGCGGTGGCAACGACGTGAGGATGAGGGCTGATCTATGAATTGCATCTATCGACCCACTACGTGTAGAAAACAAAAAAACATAATCATTGTACCTTAACAGCGGATGGGACCGAAGGTGGCCGCACTCCTTGCGGAAGTCAGTGGAGATCATACGGGTCAGCAACGATTGGAGTAGTAGCGCGAACGTGGCATTGGAGACCGATGACGAGCTAGACACACCCGCCAGGTGAGTGGCCATTGTACGCCTCGAGACAATAGTCATCTGGCCGAGGATAGGGTCAAGGTGCTGCTTGTGCCTGGCTGGTTTCTAGGGTCACAAAGCAAACATGCTTCTATGTGGCTGGTTAAATACTTATTTGTTTCACATATTATCCAGGATACTAAGTGTTCTTAAAAAAAATATTGAACAATCAACCTAGTTTCCTCTCTGAAGTTCTGTGATCCCAATATAATTCATTGATTTCTCCTTTTCCAGCAGACAACATCACTGGCTATCTATGCAATGGTGCTTACTCACATTACCCAAGCCCATAATAACTAATGACTTTGATTACTTTAGATAAAAGGAGTGGCAAACTTACGTTAATGATTTCCCATGAAATACAATTGGTGGAGCTATGGCAGCAATTATGCAAAAACAAATGTGGATCTGCACCATTCTTCAGCGCCTCTTCCCTCCTCTTGATATCCTACAGCCACAAAACAGAAGGCATGAGAACACCACCGATCAAGCACAACCACCTAAAAGTTTGTTAATGAACTGAAGGATCATAAGCAACTGATGATAAAAACTATGAATGTGTGGCATAAAAACATACATTATAAGAATAAAAGATTCTAAACATTGTGAAAGCTCAATTATAAAAAACATTCTAAACATATTGTATGTCAAATAGTAGTGGAGCAGTGAAGCTTCATCATATAAGCCCCATGCGTATAAAAAGATTCTAAACATTGTGACTTGTGAAAGCCGAACTATGCTAAACAACCAAGTTCATCAAGGCTTGTCTTAACAGATCTCAAATATATGTGAAAATCAACTTCACCCAAACAAATTTTACTTATGAAAATGAACACAATATTCCGGAATATTACACAGTCCTTTCAAGGCATTAGTACGTAACCCCAACAAATGCAATTAGGCATTAATTTAAGGGAAACTTGACGGCCAGTAAAACAGTACATGAATCTTTTGTACAGTACAACCACCTAATCTCTTATCCATCATTAAAGTAGTAGTAGTTATATTATGAAATGAAAACACCTGAGCAAATGCCTGAAACTCACGGAGACTTCAGCAGCAACAGCTAGACGGGCTAAACGGCGATGTCCAGTTGCATCCTATATAGCAGGCATATCACTCAATGCTCGTGCGGCTGCTGATCTGATCCTCCACCCCTCCCCTGACCCGGCGCTCCCAACACAAAGTCGACAGCCTTGCAAAAATTATACACTCAAATACTTAATTGATTCATAAAGAATTACTCATCTATCATCATCAATTATACAGACAGTACATCCATATCCAGATCATTCTTTTTTTAATTACAAACTGAACCTGAATTCCGGATGCAAAAACAACTTAGTTACAGTACATAACTCCTTACTCATGTACAGACGGTGGTATAACTTTGGCACCTTGTCGAGGCAAAAGAAACAATAAAAATAAAGAAATAGATTGGAGTAATTCTGTTGTATTCATATTCCTTGGCTTAACTAGTAACCACAATCTCAAAAATACATATAGCGCATGTTCTAAAGCAGACAAGCAGTAGCGTAGGCCGTAGGGCAATCCAAAACTAATGCAGCACCGTGCAAGCCAAGCCAAATTCACCGTGGCATGAGAGATGGATGGATCGTGGTAGTGACTTACGTGGGTGGGAGGTCATGCCGGACCAGAGGCCGGTGCCTGCAAGCAACGCGGATCCGGGTGCCCTTTCTGATGCACCCCGTGGTGGCTGAAGATGGGGTCGTTGGGGGCGTAGTCGCTGACGACGTTCCTCCCGTCCATCTCGGTGGCCTTGATGACCTCCAGCAGGAAGAAGCTGTCGACGATCATCATCTCCAGGAACCGCTCCCGCCCGTCTGCGACGCGCCACTCGGCGCCCAAGTCCACGTACGCGCTCTCCAGCTGCTCCGCGATGTCCGCCACGGCGACCGCGAACTCCTCCAGCGGGCGCTTGGATCGGCGGATTAGGTGCCGCAGCGCGCGCTCCTTCTGCTCCTCCATGGGCAGGAATTCGCCGTCGCGGCGGTGGTGGAAGGGGCCCAGCGACACCACCTGCGGCTTGTACGCCTTGCGGTTGAGGTGAGGAAGCGAGCCGCCGCCCGCCGCCAACGAGAACGCTCCTAGGCGGCGAGTGCGTGAGAATTGGCCGGCTAGGGTTTGTTTTGGGGGAAAATAATATATCCTAGATTTTAGGTGACGGTTTGAGCTGAATGGATGGAAAAAATGAATGAGTAAGAGTGGCGGATTGTGGTCGGGTTGGCCGCTTGTGGTTGGGTTGAACCGGAATAGATTTTTTTGGATCAGGGCTTCCTTATTTTATTGGAAGCCCAGGGCTCCAAATAGATAAACTATATATATATATATATATATATATATATAGGGAAGAGGTAAGGGCTTCCGTTAGTGGGGGAAGCCCCAGCCAGGACGCCAACCAGGTCGCGGTCGGCCCACTGTACGCGAGCATGTATGCGTCAGCCATGCATATGATAGCCACGAATCCTGAATGAGACGTGACAGGCGATATACGCATGCATAAATATATGTATAAATGTGCATAAATCATGCATAGAAGGAATCTTTTGGGCCACGAATCACGGGAACGAATATTAACATGTGTACACCGTTTACGACTGCATAACGTTGTGTAATATGATAGCGTAAACCATGCAACATTTAAATATCCACCGATTTGAGATAAGGAAAGACGTGCCCAACGTTCGCGTAAATAAAGGCACAATTACGGGAGGAAACAAATTCTCATTTACAGCTGCTCGTCCACGTTCGTATCTGTGATATTGGCGGCGGTTAACGACTGCATAACGATGCGTAAAATAAACCGTTTATGACTGCATAACGATGTGTAACATGATAGCATAAACCATGCATTATATAAATCTTGACCGGTTTGATATAAGGAAAGAAGTGCTGCATAATCGCGTAAATAAAGGGACAGTTACGGTTTGAGAGCATTAGTAGAAGGAAATAAATTTTAATTTACAGCCGCAGTTCGCGGGTTCTGCTCGAGCGGATTCTAGCGTAAAACGTGAGCTAAAACAGCGTAAATGAGTACGAAATTTAGCGTAAAACATATATCTGTTTTGTAACAGCAAATGGGGTCCGAAAATTAAGCGTAAAACGTGATCCGAAACCGCGTAAATGGATACAAATTTTAGCGTAAATCAAGGATCTGTTTTAAAACGACGAATGTGGCACTTGCTTTTTAGTGGAAACGTAAAATGCAATAAGAAAGAACCCAAGACAAAATCTTTTTTTGCCGACCTATACATGCGACATGGGGGTGAATTAATAACTGAACGAACCCAAGACAAGAAAGAAAACGATGAAGCCATTTGCTGTTCCTGAATCTTGATCCGTCACGCTCACGCCCGGCCATGGAACTGAGGTCAGAAGAGTAGCCACTAGACAATATAGAGGGCACGGCGGTCAGAAGAACAAGAACTTGGACTTGGAGCTGCATCTGAAGGGGAGCACGGTGTCGTTGGGCCAGAAGAAGCGGAGCTGGCACGCCAGGCGCGTCCACTGGTCGACGCTGACGATCCCCGCGACCTTCCATCGCGTCCGGGCCTCCCCCTCCACCCGGAACGGCACCACGCCGTCGCGGAGCGCGGTCTCCATGGCGGCGCTGCCGGCGTCGCCCAGCGGGGCGCCCTGCGCCTGCGCCACGTACGCCAGCGGGACGGGTAGGCGCGGAGCACCGCCAGCCCGCCCGCACCGCCACGTACGGCACGCGGGGCTGCAGCAGCAGCACCACCACAAGGACGGCCACGGCGCCCAGCAGCACCACGACCGCCAGCACCATAAACAGCACCACCGCCGCGCCCCGACTGGTGCCTCCTGAAGCTGTACTGCCGCAGACGCTGAGGCTCCTCCTCGCGCCCCCTCCACGACCGCCAATCCGCCGGCTAGAGAGCGCCGCGGCGGCCGGGGCTCTCCTGCTCACGGGCGCCTGCTCGCACGCTCGAGGGAACCGCCGCCGCCGCTAAAACCTAATCCCTAGCGGCGTGGGGGTGTTTTTATAGTGACGGCGTGGGCAGGATCGTGGGCCCGATTCACGTAATATGCGCAGACTATATTTGCATAAACTGATACACACATCAGCATAACTCGTATTATAATTTAGCGTAAGCACAGGTAGGTACAATAAGCCAAAAAGGGTTCGTGCGGTCTACACACCTGGTCAGGGCTTCCTGTAGTTAAATAGAGCCCAGGGCTCTAAATACTATATCTATATATATATATATATATATATATATAGTTTATATATTAAGAGCCCTGGGCTTCCAATAATAAAGGAAGCCCAGGCTAGTCAATATGGTCATTTTGGTTGAACCACACCGGGTCAACAGTTCCCAGTCACGGCGCCGTTACACCGTTTCCTCCGTCAGCCAGCCACCTCTCCCACGTTTCCTGTTTCTAAAACCGTATTCGCGCAATCAACGGTTTCAAACCCGCGCCGATAGGAAGAAAACCTCAGCCGAGCAGTCTTTCCTTTCGTCGGAGGCTACTCGCCAGGCGATTTCCGCTGCTCCAATCCAGCGCAGCTCCAATCCAGCGCCGCTGCAATCCAGCGCCGTTCCAATCCAGCTTACATCCTTCAATCTCCCAGCATTAGAGCCCGATTCAAGAAGTTCCAGGTAATCCAACATTGAAATACACCGAGTTTGCCGTCGATTTTTTGAAGCATTTCGGTCGATTGAAGTGGATTTGATTGTAACCCTTATTCTCCAGCTAAATGTGTGATTTGTATCCGTTTATACATCTCTCTAATCGGGTCATTGCATCACGCATTGCATCTTTTTTTTTTGTTCAGGAGCCCCGATATTAGAGCATATGTATTTATTCTAGATCCCCTCTATCGCCCGACATTCATAGATCTAGACAAAGGTTGTGGATTAGGTATTTATTGATGAGTTAGCATAGAGTACTCTTACACAACCCAAGTAACACATATATGCTTATTGTATTTGATATATATGCATATCTTCAGTACTGTTTATGCACATTCACTTGAGTCATTTGTTTACACATTTGTTTTATTATATATGCATATAGTCAGTACTCTTTATGCACATTTACTTTAATGATTTGTTTTCACATCTATTTTATTATCAAATATGCTTATTGTTTTTGATACATATGCATATCCTCAGTACTGTTTATGCACATTCACTTGAGTCATTTGTTTACACATTTGTTTTATTATATATGCATATAGTCAGTACTCTTTATGCACATTTACTCTAATGATTTGTTTTCACATCTATTTTATTATCAAATATGCGTATTGTATTTCATATATATGCATATCCTCAGTACTTTTTATGCCCATTCACTTAAATCATTTCTGTACACATCTGTTTTATTATGTATAAAATATACTTATTGGATTTAATATATATGCATATTGGCAGTAATGTGTATGCTCATTCATACACAAGTTTATGAACATTTCACAATATAATAAGCATATTTGCATTGTTCTATTTACTTGAATAATTAGTTTACGCTCCTGTTTATTATATATAAATACATACAGATACTGTTATTTAAGCAAAAGTTATTTAAATATTCATGTTTGAATATGAGCTAAATGTTTTTATTGCTATGAACCAGTTATTAAAATATGTTGTATAGTTAGTTGATGCAAAAAAGGTTCATATTTTATCATGATCCATTTACAATTATATGAAATATTAAATCAATCTTTATGTTTGTATATAACCATTGTTCATTAAATGCTCTCGCGTAAATGTAAAAGGTAGTTTAAGTTATGTAATTCCATTTAGCATTATATAGTATGCATTTTAGATAGTTATAGTAAAAATTAGTTCTTTTTTGGCATATATTCATGCATAAATCACTATATTTAAAAACAACTTTTTTCTACAGATTTATTCAGTATTTTAATCATGAAGTCTGTTGATCGCCCGCCCAGTAATCCAAAAAGATTAACCATTGAATCCAGTCAGGAGGTTTTTTCAATTGACATTTCCAGACGTACAAGATCCAGCAGCTCAGCTCACCAAGATGATATTCCACAAAATCAGGAGCAGAATGAGCCACAACCAGCCCCAATCCATCGTTTTCGCAGAAAGGCTTTAGCTTGTCGTTTAAAAAGGAAACCTCCTGCTCCATCCACACTGTCCGACGACGATTTCATGGATGCTCCATCGCTGAAGTGCCAATTCAGATCTGCCTCACCTTCTCCTTCAGAACAAATCAATGCAAAGAAGATAAAAGTACCTTCTCCTCAAGTTCCGAGCGTGAAAAGAAGTCCAAAGTCTAATATCATTATAAAAAAACTCTCCTAAACAGAAAACTCCTAGAAAATCACAGGTAATATGTATATATTTCTATTTATTCATGTGTTAATTTTGGTGCCCAATCAATTTTGTATTTTCCCCCACTTTAAATTTATGTATATTATTGTCCAAAAATATCGTGTTTACTTTTTTTAGTGTTGTAGACTAGTTATTTACAAGCCTGTAATAAATATCCCTTGTATGTAAATATAGTATCATTAGTTCTAACAATATATATACTTTATGTATTAATGCATATTCATTTAGGCTTCCAGAAATTGAATATCCGCTGCATTCCCTATGATGTTATTGTATCATCTTGGATAATGAGCGATCAGCAGCGCGATGCTTTCGCTAGGTTGGGATTTTCTAGTATATTTGATTTGCGAACTGATGCCTTAGAGAGCAGATCACTCATCAGGTGGTTGATGGATAAATTGGATCCACATGACATGACCATACGCCCAGGGGCTGGCAAGGAACTGAAGATAACAAAAGATACAGTTCGTCTGATTTTGGGTTTGCCATGTGCTGGAGGAGGCAGGGAGTTTACTGATTGGTACGGTGAAGTGGATGCTGCTGCAAAACTGAGACGTGATCTCAATGTTGGTAAAGAAGAATTTGATGCTGTCAAGCTTCAAGACAAGATAGTGCTTGGCAATGATGATGAGCTATCAATCAGATGCTTTTTTCTGATTCTATTCAATCGACTTCTTTTTCCTTCTGCTTCTTGGGGCATTACAAACAATGAGGTACTAATGACTTCAAACATGGCCCGAATGGCTGATATTGACTGGTGTCAACTAGTTTACACGGATTTGTGTGATGCTGCCGCACGTTGGCATAAAAGAAACAAAACAAACATCACAGCAACAATATATGGATGCTCACTCATTGTTCTAGTAAGTAATTTTTTTTGTTTACTGTGCATATATATGATATGCAAATATTTGTTATGTACTAATTTTATATATTTGTGCATTCTTTTTTTCAGATTTACTATCTTGATCACCTACATCACCCTGCATCTCCTGATAACAAATATGGTACTCCCCGCATTAAGTTTTTTTTTGATAATGAGACCATAAGAGAGTTGGCTAGGGGTGACAGACGTCCCCCCCGTAAAACTGGTGAACCATTCGGCTATGCAGAGGTTAGACATAAACAATTTTTGTCCTGTTATGCAGATGTTAAAATTTTATTACTGCTAACTGTTCTATCTGACTTTATACAGTTTCGTAGCCGTTCAGAAACGTGTTACGTCATTGCTCCAGAACGGCCTGTTTCTGCCGTTTTCAACATATATGTGCCACGTATCAAGCATTTGATTGGCAACAAGTTGCAATGTTTGCCCTCCCAGCATCGGCCAATGTTTCAATCAATGTTTGATGCTCATGACAAAGAGGTGGATAAGTACTGTGATTCCCTTCAGCTGAGCCATCAGATGATTGTTTCGAAGCAGATTGAACTCTCTAAAACATTTGGTGAAATGATCGATGAAGTACTGAGAGCTGCAACGCAGCGCGATTCACAGCAAGAAGGTTTTATTATTTATGTTTATTTTTTTAAACTGATCAAGTTCACGAATTATTGCGAGGAAAATTATATATAGTTATACGATCTCAAATAATTTATTATATGCAGTTTTGTATATACAACTTATGCATTAATTTATACTCATACAAGCAGCAACACATTTTTCAGTTGATTTTATTTTTGAAAACTGTATTTTATTTATGCATCCTGAAAGTATATTGATGTAGTTTGCAAATGTGTATGTTTAACCATTTTTTTATAACGATACATTTATATTTCAGTTATATTTCAGTAACAACTACTTTATTATTATATGTTCCAAATGTAGATAACCCCCCACTACCTCAATGCCTCCAACAAATGCTCTAGTATCCTCACCACCTGTTCCAACACCTGATAAACAGCAACATGATCAGGAAATTCATGTTCCTACTGATCATATCAAAGTATCAGATCATGTAAGTTTTCTCATACAAACTATATATACAATGCATATATTATATTTAGCATACAAGTTACTGTTTACTCAAATCTCAGTTGTTTCCATTACAGATTGTCAATGGGAACGTCTGCAAAAAAGATGAAGTTATGGATGCCCCTATATTTGACAAGACTTCAAAATCAAATGTTTGACTTCCTTATATCACAATTATTATTATTATTTCATTTACAATGTATGCAAGTAACAGTAATATATATGCATGCTTTATTTTTTTAATTCACCAGGCTCCCTCAACTGACAAGCCTGCTGCTCCTGAGTTAACACCAGATATAAATAGTGTAAGTATTTACACCTTCATCATATTACGCTAATATTAATTATAACCTATGTTTCATTACGTTTATATTAATAATTTTATTGGTTACAGGAAGGACAAAAATCTGTTACACATGATACTCCTGTATCTGGTGCACCTTAGTTCGATAAAACCCCACTGACAGATGTAAGACATGTCGTTTTATATTCTCATATTTTTCCTATATATACACTAAAAACATAAATATTTATGCAATTGTTCACTAACATATATTCATATATTAGGCAACTACTGACCTTGTTGCAAGGGATAGTTCCTCTAAAGCTGCAGTCGCTGAACCTCCCCACGTGTCACGTGAAGACTGTGCTCGCAACCTACTTAAGTTCATTTTGTCAGGAAAACTAGATCCGAGCATGTATGTATTAGTTATTCAAATTCCAATTAAGTATAATTAGATGAATTGTAAATAAAGTTTTATTTTTTCCCAGGTCTATCATTAATTTTGGAGGATTTGGAGGTTCTGTCCTTGATGTTGTCCAGTCGTTTGGTCCTAATAAATGTCTTGAGAATACTTTCATGCAGGGATTTATCGACTGTATTCGTGAGGATGATGTATTATACAATCCAGATTCTGTAATCAACACTCTAATACTGAATGTCAATGTTGGGGTAATTTTATCCCCACAACTTTGTATCTTATTGCAACACTTACTGTATAAATATATAATACTAATCAATTTATTTTTTTGTCCAGACCGTTTTGAATATCGAGGAGTTCGAACAACACAGTTCAAATCCCCAGCCCTTCTCAACATCACTTCTTAAAGAACAACTTGAACCGACGCTTCCTCCAGATGAAGTTCTGAACCAAATTAAATTGGTGAGCCCCAATCAGTTTTATTTGTAATAATGTTATAATGTTCTTTTTGGTCATTAGTTTTATGTTGTCTTAGCTTTAATTTTTCATATGCATATTATTATTCATTCATAAACTTACATATATATTTAACATATCCTGGTTCCTATGCTACGCTGTAGTCACTGGACCCTTTATGCAATCAACTTTGAACGTCGTCGAATAGACATCTTAGATTCAAATCCTTATGGGACATTGCTTGGAGGCACTACCTGGAAACAAATCCATAATGATCAAATGATGATAAATGGAACGAAGATACCTTGGTCCAGATTAATAATGAGAAGACTTAGCATTGCGTTACATGAAGCTCGACCTGATTCAACTGTACCAAAGTTTGGCAACTACAAGATTGGGCTTCTTCCCAATTGTCCAACCATGACACCAGGGTCAAATGATTGTGGTTTTTTTGTCGCAAACTTCCTCCGCTACTATGATTTTGATGATGGCGACTTATCAGAATTTTATACTCCGGTATGTTATTAAATTAGTGTTCTGATCTTGCATATATTACTCCTTCAGATTTAATCTTAGCATTAATTTGATATTATGACTATTTCAGGATGAACCATTGGACCAACGTGCCTTTGTTCTGCATTACCTGACCTTTCATCGCAACAACAGGGTTGCCCCCCTTCCTGCAGAACTGCTGCCTTTCAAGTATGCTCCAAGGAGACGCCGTTGTTTGAAAGCCAAGACTTAGATATCATAGCTGAACATGATTCCCTATGGGATCCACAAAACTGTTTATGTTACTTATTAAGTCACTTATGTCAGGCGTTGTTCATGTGTATGATACTCCATGTGCCACTTATGTTCAATGTGTCCAGTGTCTATGCTACTTCGCATCAGTTTTTATTTGAAGTGTGTCAAACATAAATGTTACCAAACTGTCTAGTTATGTTATCTGTTAAGAAATTCTATGCTATTTCATCTCCAGATTGTGAGATGGTTAATCGTTTGCTTCCAATGTTTGGCGTATTTGTATTATCATATTGTCTTTAATATTCAAGTTTTATGCATAATATATACTTCCTTATTTTATATACACTAGGTTCATCTTTTATACATTTTCCATGCTAATTATGCTAACTGTAACCAGTGGTTATGCTATATCCTGTTTGGTGTATCTAAAGTGCGAAACCGAAGTATGTACTCCCATTCGATTAGTATTGTTAAGTGTATACGGTTTTATATACCATTTATGTCCAGAACTGCCGATTGCTAAACGTTCAATGGCAATTTGTTATACATATTCAGTTACATAATTTGTTTAATTGTCTAGATTTACGCAACATTTTATAGTTTTATATCAACGCATTATATAACCCTGTCATGCAAACTATTTAATTTCCAACAAACTAAAGCATAGGTCATTGTGCTATTACAAGTTTCTACTAAATCGACCACTCTTGTCACACTTCAAATTATTCGCCCAATTCCATATGCTCATCGGCTTCTTCATTTTCCACTTCTTCATCAATACGATGTTTTTTAGCAGTCGATGTTTCATTCCACTATGGAGCAGTTGTTTTATTGGTTAGTCTTGATCCTGCTGGTCGTCCTCTCTTTCGATTAGCTAGTTTTGCTAGTCTTGCCCTGTTCTCTTCCACAGACAGACATGTTCTGCTGTTATGTCCATCTGCTATACCACACAATTGGCATCTCCTATTCTTCTTTTTCTCTCCTTTCGCACCTAGTCTCATAATCCTATATTCTGAATTTTTTATTGTCCGTCCTTTTGGTCTTGCACGATCCGGCATACTCAGATTTATAACATCCACACTAAAATTCAACCTCTGCATAATAATAGAAGTTAATATTTAGTATACACATATTTACATAAATTAAATTTATACCAATCAGTAAAATCATTTATCAATGCTCATCTTTTTAGCTTCTGAGGATGCAACAACATGTTCCATTTGTTCATGTGCCACATGACACGGAGAACTTGTATCACCAACCTCATGTGAAATTCTCATGTTGTCCTCCTTTATAGCCCAACCCAATTACATCAACATTTACATGCAACATAAATATATATGTTCATTTTAGACAAATGAACAATATTATTTTAATATGTACCTGGTTACCAGTTGTTATTAATGTCAACGCATGTTCACATCCAGTCATGGTGTTATGCTCATCCTACAAAATAAAATTTGCTTATTACATTGATTTTATATATTCATTATATACAATACTTCATGCAAGCTTATATATTTATCTTTTACATACCTTTTTATGGCATGTAATTGTATTGTCATCTTCCATCCCATCGCCAGCATTATTTTTATTCAATTCTACTTCCTGGTACAAATAACATGTTACTATGCATAATTTATGTTACAAATAGTATAACACTTAAAACATTTGGAATATTATTACCTTGTCTTCCTCATCATCACTAACATCTGTTGACTCATTACATCCAATATCTGGCTCTAATCGGCATAGAACGACATCGAGCTCATCCAACACATCCATCGCCTTATCGTACCCTGCTTTTGACATACACGCCTGGCGAACTACTTTCATTGTTTTCGTTAACAACATTTTCTGTCTGTATGATTTAGTAACTCCATCCTTTCCCCTGAAGCTCTTATCAATTCTTTCAAATGGAACATCTTTCCTTGATGAGACAGTGTACCTTTGCAATATATATTTTGAAGGTATCTTTTCAACTTGAAGATGCATGAAGGCTCTTAAAAGATGAACACACAATAGACCTGAAAACGTGGAAACGAACCATTTTTTTCAACGATATACATTAATTTGTACTACAATCATCAAATTCTTTAGTATGCAAATTTATTCTGCTAATCAACATAATACGTACAAACCTATATGTTCCCACTGTTTGCACTCGCATGTATACTCCCCAGCTTCTATGTCCGCTGTTATCTTGAATTGATGTTGTCCCCACACAATTTTATTAGACCTTTTTGTATGCTGTACGATCCATTCATTATCACATCCGTCTGCGTCCTTTAATATTTTGTATGCAGTGGCGTATTTCATTGATTCCTCAAATCTATTCACAACAGCTCTGGTGTATGCTCTAGAGACTCTCACTTCGAACCTATACAATGTATCTGTTGTCCTTGGTCCCTATAACACATTATTATCATAATTAAACACATTATTTACATAAATGTATGCCAAACGTTATTGATAACAAGAACGACATACCTTGCTCACCAATGCCTCCTTTGATTCTTTCATTTTCCTGTTGTGCAACATTTTCATCATTTGTTTAGCGAACTCATGCAGTGGGGTGTTCGCATCTACATGTGATTGCTTCACTAATCTGTTCATGCTCTCACTTCGTTGTGTAGATACCATTACCCCACAGAAGTCTTTTTTAAAAAATGCAGGTATCCATTCTTTTCTTATTTCATATAATTTGCGTAGAGTCATATCTTCATGAAGATTGAACTCCTCTAGCATCATTTCCCAGGCACATTCAAACTCATGAGGAGTTAATGGATGATGTATAATAGATTGAAAAGTTGTTTTAAAATCCTTATCAGCAAACCTTGCATATATCTCATTTAGGAATGGCATAAATTTGTTCTGTACATGCCATAAACACAGTCTGTGAACTGTTTTTGGAAATACAGTTTTTAGAGCAATTGTCATTGCAGGATCTTGATCTGCAATTGCTCACAAATTATTCATTCATTTTCACAAAAAATTAATTAACTGTTTTGCTTAACAAATTGATATATCACATACCTGTAAGCATAACTCTTGGACCCTCGCATCCCATACATGTTTTGAATGAATTGAAAGCCCATTCAAAAGTCTGTACTGTTTCATCTCCCAACAAAACAAATCCAAACATTGTACACTGCAGATGGTTGTTAGCTCCAACAAACATGCCCAGTGGTTTATCATATATATTTGTCTTGTGTGTTGTATCAAATGTCACAGCATCACCATAATCTGCATATTTCCCCTGCATACTTGCGTGTGACCAAAAAATACTCACTATTTTCCCATCATTGTCTAGCTAGAAATCACAAAAAAATTGTGGATTCTGTTTCTTGCATTCTCTAAAGAAAGCCAAAAGTTTGGCTACATCATTTGCGCAGTTTTCTCTTCTCCTGGCTGCCCTCCTACATTTGTTTGCACAAAAAATGATTACACACACATTTACTATAGTAATATTTATGGCACTTGATATATACACATGTAACAAAAAAATTATTGCTTACATGTTTTTCAGATCTTGAGCAGTTACCGGTACGTTCTCCGGCCCATCATGCATTTCTGATATAAAATCAACTATGCAATGCTGCGGCACTCGGCTATCATGCATTGCATCAACAAAATTTATGAACTCAGCATCCCTAATTTTGTTGCAACGTAAATGTTGTTTCTCTGCTTCGTCAGTTATGAACTCATGGTTATGCTCCAAGTTTACCAGTTCAATTTTTGCAGCTACAACCATTTTTTTTCATCATCATATATATTTTTTAATTTTATTCCAGCTTTACATTGCGTACGCCCCGATGACCTATTCCTCATCCTAGGTGTATCATTTGATTTTGGTGCACTTTTACCTTCACGTGAACAATTTATCCACTTACTGAAAGTCTTCTCCCTGTATTTCTTCAGTGGAAATCTAACTTCATATGCATACCTTTTATAGAATTTATATGCATCATCAACATCCTTGAAAGTCATCCCTACCGTTGGCACTATAGTTGGATCAATGTTTTTTGCCTGCTATTCCATTGTCATTGTTGTTTGTACCATGGAATATGTTCACAACAGTCTAATCAATCAAGAATCAAATACAGCGATTGGACTTACATGTGAATGCAGTATTTGTGGCGTATCCATCTCCCTGGAGCTAATATTGGACATAGGAGGTCGAACCCTTTGTTCTCCTTCTTCCCCTATGCTCATCTCGGCGATCTCAGGACCCAGTAGAGCAGGAGGTGGTATGACCAGTGAGTTACCATCAACTCCTCCCTCTGTCTCTGGATCAAGACGAATGCCATCTCCTTCCATCGCCGGCGACTCTCCAGAGCCGGCCATCTCCAACTCCAATTAGTTATGCAGGCTTAGTGGTCTTTTTTTCGAATGAAAGTTAATCTCGGATACTATAAAAGTAACCGCATCCACGTTTACAGGGTCTCCCCATTATTTCCGAAACCGTCCCAATATTATGGCGATGTCAATGTCAAACTAAAATCCATAATAAAATATTTACGCACAATGACTCAACGTTTTACGCCAAACGGTATATACTATTTATGCAACTATTATGCCGTTTCGGTTTTATGCCATAGCTTTCAACATCTTATGCTACATTTTTTTTACCTTCCGCCATTACTTCCCATGCAAGATCCATAAATTACGCGCCCACGTATCATAGTAATCACGTTTGCATGTGGAAACTATTCCCTTTAATTCCGCGCCTTTCCTTTATGTTTACCGCCTTGCCATTCAAACAACCGCGTAACGGCGCCGTCTGTCCTGCATGCCGCCTCTCAGCACTTCGTTTAACACAGGCGAGCCTGTCCCAGCGGACCAGACCTCGGAACCGACCTGGGCTTCCTTTAATATCCGAAGCCCAGGGCTCCCGTTATACCTGCCCTATACACACACACACACACACACACACACACACACACACACACACACACACACACACACACACACACACACACACATATATATATATATATATATATATATATATATATATATATATATATATATATATATATATATATATATAGGGCAGGTATAACGGGAGCCCTGTGCTTCGAATATTAAAGAGAGCCCGGGTCGTGGACGTAGTCTGGTCCGTGATGGAGAGGAGACATAGAGCATGCATGCAGAACCGACGGCGCCGTGACGGGGTTGATTAATGGTAAGGCGGTAATCATATGGTAGTGGGCGAAATTATAGGGATTAGATTCCACATGCAAACGTGCGTACTCTGAAACGTGGGCGCGGAATTAATGGATCTTGCATGGGGTTTAATGGCGGCAATTAAAGGTAATATCAAATAAGATGTTGAAAGATATGGCATAAAACAGATATGCAAGAAATGTTGCATATATAGTATATACCGTATGGCGTAAAACATTGAGTCATTATGCGTAAGTAGTTTGTAAGGTTTATTTGTATTACATGTACACTGCTACAATATCCGTACGGTTTCAGAAATTATGGAAATACCCTGGAAACGTGGGTGCGGTTACTTGTTTAGTATAGCATCCGTGATTTCCTTGCATTCGAAAAAATATCCCCCCTACTGGAGAACTAGTTGGCGGTGGAGATGGTCGGCTCTGGACAATCGCCGGCGATGGTAGGAGATGGCGTTCGTCTTGGTCCAGACACTGAGGGAGTAGTTGATGGTAACTTAATGGTTACACCACCTCCTGCTCTACTGGGGCCTGTAATCGACGAGATAAGCATGGGGGATGAAGGACAACAACGGATTCGACCGCCGATGTCCAATATTAGCTCCAGGGAGATGGATACGCCTCAAATACTGCATTCACATGTAAGTCCAATCGTTGTTTTTTTATTATTGATTGATTAGATTGTTATGATCATAATCTGGTGTACAAAAAACATTGTCAATGAAATGCAGCAAAAAAACATTGATCCGAAAATAGTGCCAACAGTAGGGATGACTTTCAAGGATGTTGACGATGCATATAAATTTTATAAAAGGTATGCATATGAAGTTGGATTTCCATTAAAGAAATACAGGGAGAAGACATTCAGTAAGTGGATAAATTGTTCACGTGAAGGTAAAAGTGCACCAAAACCAAATGATACACCTAGGATGAGGAATAGGAATTCAGGCCATACGTAATGTAAGGCTGGAATGAAATTAAAAATATATATGATGATGAAAACAAGGTGGTAGCTGCAAAGATTGAACTGATGAATTTGGAGCATAGTTGATGCAACAAAAGTAGGGATGCTGAATTATTAATTTTGTTGATGCAATGCATAATAGCCGAGTGCCCCAGCATTGCATAGTTGATTTTATGTCAGACATGCATGATGGGCGAGAGAGCGTACCGGTAACTACTCAAGATCTAAAAAACATGTAAGGAATATTTTGTGTTGACTATGTATATATTCAGTGCCATAGATATTACTATAGTAAATGTTTGGATATTCATTATTTGTACAACAATTGTAGGAGGGCAGCAAGGAGATGAGAAAACTGCGCAAATGATGTAGCCAAACTTCTGTCTTTCTTTACGGATTGCAAGAAACAGAATCCACAATTTTTTTGTGATTTTCAGCTAGACAAGGATGGGAAAATAGTGAGTATTTTTTGGTCACACGCAAGTATGCAGGGGGAATATGCAGATTATGGTGATGCGGTGACCTTTGATACAACACACAAGACCAATATATATGATAAACCACTGGGCATGTTTATTGGAGCTAATAACCATCTGCAGTGTACAATGTTTGGATTTGTGTTGTTGGGAGATGAAATAGTTCAGACTTTTGAATGGGCTTTCAATTCATTCAAAACATGTATGGGAGGCGAGGGTCCGAGAGTTATGCTAACAGGTATGTGGTATGTGAATTTGTTATGCTAACACGTCAAATAATTTATTGTGATAGTCAAATAATAGTTTGTGAGCAATTGCAGATCAAGATCCTGCAATGCCAATTGCTCTGAGAATTGTATTTCCAAAAACAATTCACAGACTGTGTTTATGGCATGTGCAGAACAGATTTATGCCATTCTTAAATGAATTATATGCAAGGTTTGCTGATAAGGATTTTAAAACAACATTCCAATCTATTATATATCATCCTTTAACTCCTCATGAGTTTGAATGTGCCTGGGAAATGATGCTAGAAGATTTCAATCTGCATGAAGATATGACTCTACGCAAATTATATGAAATAAGGAAAGAATGGATACCAGCATTTTTTAAAAATGACTTCTGTGGGGTAATGGTGTCTACACAACGCAGTGAAAGCATGAACAGATTAGTGAAGAAATCACATGTAGATGCGAATACCCCTTTGCATGAGTTCGCTAAACAAATGATGAAAATGTTGCATAGTAGGAAAATGAAAGAATCAAAGGAGGCATTGATAAGCAAGGTATATCGTGTTTGTTATCAATAATGTATGGCATACATGTTTATGTAAATACGTTATTTAATTATGATATTAACGTCTTATAGGGACCAAGGACAACAGATACGTTGTATAGGTTCGAAGTGAGAGTCTCTAGGGCATACACAAGAGCTGTTATGGATAGATTTGAGGAATCAATGAAATACGCCACTACATACAGAATATTGAAGAACACAGACGGTTGTGATAAAGATTGGATCGTACAACATACAAAAAGATCTAATAAAATTGTGTGGGGACAACATCAATTCAAGATAACAGCGGACATAGAAGCTGGAGAGTATACATGCGAGTGCAAACAGTGGGAACATACAGGTTTGTACATCTAGGCTTGATTATACCAATAAAAGTGCATATTATATATTTTGTTGATTGTTGTACAAAATAATGTTTATCATTAAAAATATAATGGTTGGCCCTCATTATTTCAGGTCTATTATGTGTTCATCTTTTAAGAGCCTTCATGCATCTACAAGTTGAAAAGATACCTTCAAAGTATATATTGCAAAGGTACACTGTCTCATCAAGACAAGATGTACCGTTTGAAAGAAATGATAAGAGCTTTAGGGGAAAGGATGGAGTTACTAAATCATACAGACAGAAAATGTTGCTAATGAAAACGATGAAAGTTCTTCGCCAGGCGGGTATGTCAAAAGCAGGGTACAACATGGCAATGAATGTGTTGGATGAGCTTGATGGCGTTCTGTGCCGATTAGAGCCAGACATTGGATGTAATGAGTCATGTGATGTTAGTGATGATGAGGAAAACCAGGTAATAAAATTCAATTTTTATTTTAATGTTAAACTATTTGGAAGATATGAGTATGTATGGTCATATATTTTTTGTAATAGAAAGGAGAAATAAATAATAATAATGTTGGGACGGAATGGAAGAAGATGACAATTCAATTACATGCCACAAAATAGTATGTAAAAGATAAAGATATAATCTTGCATGAAGTAGTGTATGTAATGAATATATGAAATCAATGTACTAAAAATTATTTTATTATGTAGGATGATCATAACAGTGTGACTGGATGTGGACCTGCGTTAAAATTAATAACAGCTGCTAACCAGGTACATATTCAAAATTTAGTGTTCATTTGTATATAATGTAATAGATGTTTATGCTACATTGAAATGATGATGTTTTTGGGTTATGCTATATAGGTGGACAACATGAAAATACAACATGTGGTTTGTGATACAAGTTCTCCGTTACACGTAGCACACGACCAAATAGAACAGGTTGGTGCATCCTCAAAAGCTAAGAAGGTCAGCATTGAGAACTGATTTTTCTGAGTGGTACATATATACTTTATATATATATATATATATATGTATACTAATTAATATCGAATTTGTATTATACAGAGGTTGAATTTTAATGTGGATGTTATAAATCTGAGTATGCCAGATCGTGCAAGACCAAAAGGATGGACAATAAAAAATACGGAAGAAAGGATTATGAAACTAGGTGCCAAAGGAGAAAAAAAATAAGAATAGGAGATGCCAATTGTGTGGAATTGCAGATGGACATATGAAAGGGAAATGTGCCCTTGGGCCATTTCTAAAGTGTTTTGGTGATTAAGTGCCCAACACATTTTCTCTAAGTATTAATTTGAGCCAAAGATTGAAGAAGTGCAAATCATGCAACAAGGTACGTTTCTAGACTTAGTACATTGATTTGTGTACTAATGTATTGTGTCTAAGTGCTAGAAATAGGAGAAATTGGTTTGGAAAAGAGTTGGCTGTGTACAGCCAACTGCAGCTCGGTCTGGGTGCACCGGACTGTCCGGTGGTGCATCGGACAGTGTCCGGTGGTGCACCCGACAGTGTCCGGTGCGCCAGACCAGTCTCGGTGAACAGGCCACTCTCGGGACTCGACGGCGGCGTACGGCTATAATTCACCGAACTGTCCGGTGGTGCACCGGACTGTCCGGTGAGTCGTCCGCGGCGAAGTCGTCGCTCTCGAGAAACATTCAACAGCGTATGGCTAAAATTCACCAGACTGTCCGGTGAGGCATTAGACTATCCGGTGAGCCAACGGTCGACTGCGCAATCTTCGCGCGATGCGTGGGCGCGCCAACGGTCGGCAGGGGGCACCGGACTGTCTGGTGTGCACCGGACAGTGTCTGGTGTGCACCGGACAGTGTCTAGTGTGCACCGGACAATGTCTGGTGTGCCAACTGCCGCAAATCTGCAACGGTCGGATGCGCCAGAAAAGGAAGGAGATCGCGCACCGGACAGCTATAGGGACTGTCCGGTGGCACACCGGACTGTCCGGTGCACCACCCAACAGAAGGCAAGATTAGCCTTCCAAGAATGCCTCCAACGGCTCCTAGCTGCCTTGGGGCTATAAAAGGGACCCCTAGGCGCATGAGGAGTTATCCAAGCATTCTTTGATCATTCCTAAGCATCCAGACTCCACTCCCACACATTTGATTCTCTGTGCTAGCAATTTGAGCCCCTCTAGAGTTGAGAACTCCGTGTGTTGAACATAGAGCTCAAGTTGTGACTTGTGTGCATGATTGTGCTCTCGTTTTGAGACTTGTGTACGTTGCTATCCCCTCCCTTACTTCTGTGCTTCTCTGTGATCATCAATTGTAAGGGCGAGAGGCTCCAAGTTGTGGAGATTCCTCACAAACGGGAGAAAGTATAAGAAAGAAGAACACCGTGGTATTCAAGTTGATCATTGGATCACTTGAAAGGGGTTGAGTGCAACCCTCGTCCATTGGGACGCCACAACGTGGAAGTAAGCAAGTATTACTTGGCCGAACCACGGGATAACTCGCGTGTCTCTTGTGATTGCTTTTCTGTGTGATCATTGTGATTCGCAAGAGCTCGCTCTATAGCCACTTGGTTTTATCATTCTAATACTTAACCAAGTTTTGTGGCTATTAGTTGTTGAATTTTACAGGATCACCTATTCACCCCCCTCTAGGTGCTCTCAATTGGTATCGGAGCCATTCTCTTCACGAAAGGGACTAATCGCCCGAAGAGATGGATCCTAAGGGAAAGGGGATGGTGGTCAATGATAAAGAGAAAGAGTCCATCTTCAACGAGCCGAGGGACGACAAGCCCACCGACTCTGGCTCGAGTCATAAGAAGAAGGACGGGAAGAAGAAGAGGCGCATCAAGAAGACCGTCTACTACGACAGCGACGAGTCTTCTTCTTCCCCAAGAGACGATGACTACGACGAGAAAAAGAAACCGGTTAACTCAAATTTTTCATTTGATTATTCTCGTATTCCGTATAATTCCAATACCCATTTTCTTTCTATTCCTCTTGGTAAACCTCCACACTTTGATGGAGAGGACTATGCTTTTTGGAGTCACAAAATGCGTAGTCACCTTTTCTCTCTCCATCCTAGTATTTGGGAGATAGTTGAGAATGGAATGCAATTTGATAGTACGGATAACCTTGTCTTCATTAACGAACAAATTCATAAGAATGCACAAGCTACCACTGTTTTGTTAGCATCGTTGTGCAGGGATGAATATAACAAGGTGAGCAGCTTGGACAATGCCAAGCAAATATGGGATACCCTCAAGATATCGCACGAGGGGAACGATGCCACCATGATCACCAAAATGGAGTTGGTGGAAGGCGAGCTAGGAAGGTTTGCCATGATCAGGGGAGAGGAGCCAACGCAAACGTATAACAGGCTCAAGACCTTGGTCAACAAGATCAGGAGCTATGGAAGCACGAGATGGACGGACCACAACGTCGTCCGACTTATGCTCAGGTCTTTCACTATTATTGACCCTCATCTTGTGAACCTCATCCATGAAAATCCTAGGTACATAAAGATGACGCCCGAGGAGATACTCGGAAAGTTTGTGAGCGGGTGAATGATGGTCAAGGAAGCAAGATATGTTGATGATGCATTGAATGGCCCAATGCCCATCTATGAGCCTTAGCCCGTTGCACTCAAGGCAACAAGCAGTAGCAGGGAGGCGCTACCTATCAAGGTGGCACAAGTTGAGGCTGTCGGGCTAAACAAAGATGAGATGACCCTCATCATCAAGCGCTTCAAGATCGCGCTAAAAGGACGCAAGGAGCATCCCAACAAGAGCAAAGCAAAGGGAAAGTGCTCCTGTTTTAAATGCGGTAAGACTGGTCATTTCATAGCAAATTGTCCTAATAATGCTAATGACCAGGAACAAGAAAAGAGCGGGAAGCGGGAGAAGAAGAAGGCCTACAAGAAGGCGAAGGGCGAGGCGCACCTCGGCAAAGAATGGGATTCGAATTGCTCTTCTTCCGACTCTGACGACGAAGGACTCGCTGCCTCAGCCTTCGACAAGTCGTCTCTCTTCCCCAACGAGCGCCATACTTGCCTCATGGCAAAGGAGAAAAAGGTAAGCGCTCGAGATACCCCTAAGTATACTACTTCAAGTGATGATGACTCTAGTGATGATGAAGTAGATTACTCAAGCTTGTTCAAAGGTTTAGATAGAACTAAAATAGATAAAATCAATGAATTGATTGATGCTTTAAATGAAAAGAACAGACTCTTAGAAAAGCAAGAGGATATTTTGTATGAAGAGCATGATAAGTTTGTTAGTGTACAAAAATCTCTTGCTTTGGAGATTAAAAGAAATGAAATGTTGTCTTCTGAACTATCTGCTTGTCATGAAACTATGTCTAGCTTAAAGAGTATTAATGATGATTTAAATGCTAAGCTAGAAGTAGTTAATAAATCTAGTTCTTGTGTAGAGCATGTTGTCATTTGTAATAGGTGTAAGGATTTTGATGTTGATGCATGTGTTGAACACCTTACTTCTATTACAAAATTAAATGGTGAAGTGGCAAGTCTTAATGCCCAACTTAAGACTTGCAAAAATGACTTTGATAAGTTAAAATTTGCTAGGGATGCCTACACTGTTGGTAGACATCCCTCAATTAAGGATGGACTTGGCTTTCGAAAGGAAGCCAAGAACTTAACAAGTCAAAAGGCTCCCATTTCCAACAAGGAGAAAGGGAAGGCCCCTATGGCTAGTAGTAGTCAAAAGAATCATGCTTTCATGTACCATGATAGAAAATTTTCTAGAAATTCTCATTATAACAGGAGTTATAATGCTTTTGACTCACATGTTATGATTGCTTCAAGTTCTAATTTTAATGATAGGCCTAGGATAAATTTTGTGTCTCATGCTCCTAGGAAAGTGTATAATAAACCTACTACTGTCTTTCATGCTTGCAACACTAAGTATGTACTTTCATGTAAAAATGAAAAAGTGGTTGCTAGAAAGATGGGGGCCAAATGCAAGGGAGACAAGACTTGCATTTGGGTCCCAAAGGCTATTGTAACTAACCTTGTAGGACCCAACAAGAGTTGGGTACCTAAAACCCAAGCCTAATTTGCCTTGCAGGTTTATGCATCCGGGGGCTCAAGCTGGATTATCGACAGCGGATGCACAGACCACATGACGGGGGAGAAGAAGATGTTCACCTCCTACGTCAAGAACAAAGATTCCCAAGATTCGATCATCTTTGGAGATGGGAATCAAGGCAAGGTTAAAGGACTAGGAAAGATAGCCATTTCATCCGAGCATTCCATATCCAATGTGTTCTTAGTTTAATCGCTCGGGTACAATTTATTGTCTGTAAGTCAATTATGTAACATGGGTTATAATTGTCTATTTACAAATGTAGATGTGTCTGTCTTTAGAAGGAGTGATGATTCATTAGCTTTTAAGGGTGTACTAGACGGCAAACTCTACTTAGTTGATTTTTCGAAAGAGGAGGCCGATCTAGATGCATGCTTAATTGCTAAGACTAGCATGGGCTGACTGTGGCATCGTCGTCTAGCACATGTTGGAATGAAGAACCTTCATAAACTTCTAAAGGGAGAACATGTGTTAGGTCTAACCAATGTATTTTTTGAAAAAGATAGACCTTGTGCAGCTTGTCAAGCAGGTAAACAGGTGGGAAGCTCTCATCACAGCAAGAATGTGATGACCACATCAAGACCTCTGGAGCTACTTCATATGGACCTCTTCAGACCCGTCGCCTACCTGAAAGTCGCCTAGAGGGGGGTGAATAGGGCGAAACTGAAATTCTCAAAAATAAACACAACTACAAGCCGAGTTAGCGTTAGAAATAAAATCAAGTCCGCGAAAGAGGGCGCAAAATAAATCGCAAGCGAATAATGAAGTGAGACACGTGGATTTGTTTTACTGAGGTTCGGTTCTTTCAAACCTACTCCCCGTTGAGGAGGCCACAAAGGCCGGGTCTCTTTCAACCCTTCCCTCTCTCAAACGGTCCCTCGGACCAAGTGAGCTTCTCTTTCTCAAATCACTTGGGAATCAAACTTCCCGCAAGGACCACCACACGATTGGTGTCTCTTGCCTCAATTACAAGGAGTGTTTGATCACAAGAAAGAATGCAAAAGAAAAAGAAGCGATCCAAGTGCAAGAGCTCAAATGAACACTACAAATCACTCTCTCTAGTCACTAGGGCTTTGTGTGGAGTTGGGAGAGGATTTGATCTTTTTTTGGTGTGCTTTGCAATGAATGCTAGCTCTTGTATAGTGGTTGGAAGCTGGAAAACTTGGATGCAATGAATGGTGGGTGGTTGGGGGTATTTATAGCCCCAACCACCAAACTAGCCGTTTGGTGGAGCTGTCTGTTCGATGGCGCACCGGACAGTCCGGTGCACACCGGACATGTCCGGTGCGACAACCACGTCACCAAGGCCGTTGCAATTTGACCGTTGGAGTTCTGACTTCTGGGCCCGCCTGGATGTCCGGTGCACACTGGACATGAACTGTAGATTGTCCGGTGCGCCTGCTCCCGCGTGCCTGACGACTGCGCGCTTCTGGCGTGCATTAAATGCGTCGCAGGTAGCCGTTGGCGCCGAAATAGCCGTTGCCCCGCTGTTACACCGGACAGTCCGATGAATTTTAGCGGAGCAGCCGAAGTGAAAACCCGAGGCTGGCGAGTTCCTGAGGCCGCTCTTCCTAGGAGCACCGGACATGTTCGGTGTACACCGGACAGTCCGGTGAATTATAGCGGAGTGGCCTTTGGAAATTCCCGAGAGTGAAGAGTTCTGTGCGTAGTTCCCTGGTGCACCGGACACTGTCCGGTGCGCCACCGGACAGTCCGGTGCGCTTTCTAATTTGAACCCAACTTTGGTCTTTTTAATTGGCTTGTTGTGAACCTTTTGCACCTGTATAACTTACACACTAGAGCAAACTAGTTTAGTCCAATATTTGTGTTGGGCAATTCAACCACCAAAATTATTTGGGAACTAGGTGTAAGCCTAATTCCCTTTCACTACCTCAGCATCAGGGGAAGTAAGTATGGTCTTGTTATCATTGATGATTTTTCCCGCTTCACTTGGGTATTCTTTTTGCAGGATAAATCAGAAACCCAAGGGACCCTAAAGCGCTTTCTAAGGAGAGCTCAAAACAAATTTGAGCTCAAGGTGAAAAAGATAAGAAGCGACAACGGGTCCGAGTTCAAGAACTTACAAGTGGAGGAGTACCTTGAGGAGGAAGGAATCAAGCACGAGTTCTCCGCTCCCTACACACCACAGCAAAACGGTGTGGTAGAGAGGAAGAATAGGACGCTCATAGACATGGCGAGGACGATGCTTGGAGAATTCAAGACGCCCGAGCGGTTTTGGTCGGAAGCTATGAACACAGCTTGCCACGCCATAAACTGGGTCTACCTTCATCGCCTCCTCAAGAAGACCTCGTATGAACTTCTAACCGGTAACAAACCCAACGTTTCATACTTTCGTGTATTTGGGAGTAAATGTTACATTCTAGTAAAGAAAAGTAGAAATTCTAAATTTGCTCCCAAAGCTGTAGAAGGGTTTTTGCTAGGTTATGACTCAAATACAAAGGCGTATAGAGTCTTCAACAAATCATCGGGTTTGGTTGAAGTCTCTAGCGACGTTGTATTTGATGAAACTAATGGCTCTCCAAGAGAGCAAGTTGATCTTGATGATGTAGATGAAGATGATGTTCCAACGGACGCAATTCGCACCATGGCGATTGGAGATGTGCGACCACAGGAACACCAAGTGCAAGATCAACCTTCTTCCTCAACAATGGTGCACCCCTCAACTCAAGATGATGAACAGGTTCCTCAAGAGGAGGCGTGTGATCAAGGGGGAGGACAAGAAGATCAAGTTATGGAGGAAGAAGCACCACGGGCCCCTCCAAATCAAGTCCGAGCGACGATTCAAAGGAATCATCCCGTCGACCAGATTCTGGGTGATATAAGCAAGGGAGTAACCACTCGCTCAAGATTAGCTAATTTTTATGAGCATTACTCGTTTGTCTCTTCTATTGAGCCTTTCAGGGTAGAAGAGGCCTTGCTAGATCCGGACTGGGTGTTGGCCATGCAGGAAGAGCTCAACAACTTCAAGCGAAATGAAGTTTGGACCCTGGTGCCACATCCCAAGCAAAACGTTGTGGGAACCAAGTGGGTGTTCTGCAACAAGCAAGACGAGCACGGGGTGGTGACGCGAAACAAGGCTCGACTTGTGGCAAAAGGTTATGCCCAAGTCGCAGGTTTGGATTTCGAGGAGACTTTTGCTCCTGTGGCTAGGCTAGAGTCTATTCGCATTCTATTAGCCTATGCCGCTCACCACTCTTTCAGGTTGTTCCAAATGGATGTGAAGAGCGCTTTCCTCAACGGGCCAATCAAGGAGGAGGTGTACGTGGAGCAACCCCCTGGCTTTGAGGATGAACGGTACCCCGACCATGTGTGTAAGCTCTCTAAGGCACTCTATGGACTTAAGCAAGCCCCAAGATCATGGTATGAATGCCTTAGAGATTTCCTAATTGCTAATGCTTTCAAGGTTGGGAAAACCGATCCAACTCTTTTCACTAAGACTTGTGATGGTGACCTATTTGTGTGCCAAATTTATGTCGATGAGAAAAGGTTTTGCAGGTTGCGTAGTGAGCTAAATGTCTTAGATTCGCGTAACTTGGATTGATCTATAGCATACATGTGTTTTATGCCTTTGATCATGTAATTTATGCATTTCAATCTTTTTTTCATTTGTGGTGCTCAAGTTAGAGTTAGAACTTTTTGATTTGTCAAAATACTCTTATTGTCTCTTATTGTCAAAAGTTGGTCTCTTGTGGGGAGAATGTTTGATTATGGGAAAAAGGGGGAGTTTTTGGATCTTTGATCAATTTCTCTTGGAATACCTCTCTTTATGCCTCAACAAGTGTGTTTGACTTAGAGATAGGAAATTGAATTTGATTTGCAAAAACAAACCAAGTGGTGGCAAAGAATGATCCAAATATGACAAATTTGAACCAAAAACAATTCTTGTTCTCAATTGCATTGATGTTGCACTTATTTTAGTTGCTTTTTGATGTGTTGGCATAAATCACCAAAAAGGGGGGAGATTGAAAGGGAAATGTGCCCTTGGGCCATTTCTAAAGTGTTTTGGTTATTAAGTGCCCAACACATTTTCTCTAAGTATTAATTTGAGCCAAAGATTGAAGAAGTGCAAATCATGCAACAAGGTACGTTTCTAGACTTAGTACATTGATTTGAGTACTAATGTATTGTGTCTAAGTGCTAGAAACAGGAGAAATTGGTTTGGAAAAGAGATGGCTGTGTACAGCCAACTGCAGCTCGGTCTAGGTGCACCGGACTGTCCGGTGGTGCACCGGACAGTGTCCGGTGCGCCAGACCAGTCTCAGTGAACAGGCCACTCTCGAGACTCGACGGCGGCGTACGACTATAATTCACCGGACTGTCCGGTGGTGCACCGGACTGTCTGGTGAGTCGTCCACGGCGAAGTCGTCGCTCTCAGGAAATGTTCAACGGTGTATGGCTAAAATTCACTGGACTGTCCGGTGAGGCACCGGACTGTCCGGTGAGCCAACAGTCGACTGCGCCAACGGTCGACTGCACAATCTTCGCGCGACGTGTGGGCGCACCAACGGTCGGCAGGGGGCACTGGACTGTCCGGTGTGCACCGGACAGTGTCCGGTGTGCCAACTGCCGCAAATCTGCAATGGTCGGATGCGCCAGAAAAGGAAGGAGATCGCGCACCGAACAGCTACAGGGACTGTCCGGTGGCGCACCGGACTGTCCGGTGCGCCACCCGACAGAAGGCAAGATTAGCCTTCCAAGAATGCCTCCAATGGCTCCTAGCTGCCTTGGGGCTATAAAAGGGACCCCTAGGCACATGGAGGAGTTATACAAGCATTCTTTGATCATTCCTAAGCATCCAGACTCCACTCCCATGCATTTGATTCTCTGTGCTAGCAATTTGAGCTCCTCTTGAGTTGAGAACTCCGTGTGTTGAACTTAGAGCTCAAGTTGTGACTTGTGTGCGTGATTGTGCTCTCGTTTTGAGTCTTGTGTGCGTTGCTCTCCCCTCCCTTACTTCTGTGCTTCTTTGTGATCATCAATTGTAAGGGCGAGAGGCTCCAAGTTGTGGAGATTCCTTGCAAACGGGAGAAAGTATAAGAAAGAAGAACACCGTGGTATTCAAGTTTATCATTGGATCACTTGAAAGGGGTTGAGTGCAACCCTCGTCCATTGGGACGCCACAACGTGGAAGTAGGCAAGTATTACTTGGTCGAACAACGGGATAACTCACATGTCTCTTGTGATTGCTTTTCTGTATGATTATTGTGATTCGCAAGAGCTCGCTCTATAGCCACTTGGTTTTATCATTCTAACACTTAACCAAGTTTTGTGGCTATTAGTTGTTGAATTTTACAGGATCACCTATTCACCCCCCTCCTCTAGGTGCTCTCAACATAACAGCAGGACGTGTCTGTCTGTGGAAGAGAACAAAGCAAGGCTAGCATGATTGGCTAATCGAAAGAGAGGACGACCGACCGGATCAAGACTAAACACTAAAACAACTGCTCCATAATGGAATGAAACCTTGACTGCTAAAAAACATCGTATTGATGAAGAAGTAGAAAATGAATCAGCCGCTGAGCATATGGGATTGGGTGAAGAATTTGAAGTGTGAAAAAAAGAGGTTGATGTATTAAAAATTTGTAATAGCACAATGACCTATGTTTGGTTGAGGAAATTACTATTTTGCATTACTGGGTTATATAATGCTTTGATATAACACTATAATATGTTGCATAAAACTTGAACATTACGGAAAATATGAAACTCGATACATGCCAACAATTGGTATGGAACGATTAACAATTGGACAATCTAGACATGAATGGCATATACACTCAGCACATTTAACATAACTAAACATTCAGGTACCAACTTAGGTTTATAGACTTGATATAAGACAGATATGCAGTAGCATAAACACTGGACATAGTAAACATAATTACCATGGGAAGTAGGAAAAAGGACCTAATGTATATAATATATGGAACTATAATATGTTGCATAAAACTTGAAGATTACGGATAATATGATACTAGATATATGCCAACCATTGGACTGTAACAATTAACAATCTGACAATCTGGACATGAATGGCATAGACACTCAGCACAGATAACATAACTAGAAGTTCAGGTACCAATTCTATTTTACACACTTGAAATAAAGACTGATATGAAGTAGCATAAACACTGGCCACAGTAAACATAAGTGTCATGGGAAGTAGCATACAAATGTGGAACACTTGCCATAAGTGCCTTAATAAGTAACATAAACAGTTTGGGGATCCCAGATTGAATCTTGTTTAGCTATGATATCTAAGTCTTGGCTTTTAAACAATGTCGTTTCCTTGGAACATACTTGAAAGGCATCAGTTCTGCAGGGAAGGGGTAAACCCTGTTGGTGCGATGAAAGGTCAGGTAATGCAGAATAAATGCATGTTGGTCTAATGGTTCATCCTGAAATTGTCATAATAGTTGAATTAATGCTAATAAGATGTATGAAGAAGTAATGTATGCATTAACAAGAAAGAAATTTAATAACGTACCAGTACAACAAAATCTGATATGTCGCCATCATCAAAGTCGTAGCATCGGAAGAAGTTTGAGACAAAAAAACCACAATCATTTGAACCTGGTAACATGGTTGGACAGTTGGGAAGAAGCCCAATCTTGTAGTTGCCAAACTTTGGTAAACTAGAATCTGGTCGAGCTTCATGTAACGCAATGCTAAGTCTTCTCATTATTAATCTGGACCAAGGTGTTTTTGTTCCATCTATCAACAATTGATCATTGTAGATTTGTTTCCAGGAAGTGCCACCAAGCAATGGCCTATAAGGATTTGAATCTAAAATGTCTATTCGACGAAGCTGGCAGTTGATTGCATAAAGGGTCCAGTGACTACGGCGTAGCATAGGAACCATGATCTGTTAACATATATGTATAAGGTTATGAATGAACAATAATATGTCTATGGACAAATAAAGATAAAGTAAAATATAACTTATAACCAAATGAATATTAAAATATTCTTACAAATAATACTGATTGGGGCTCACCAGTTTAATTTGGTTTAGAACTTCAACTGGAGGAAGGGTCGGGACTAGTAAATCTTTAAGAACTGATGTTGAGAAGGGTTGCGGATTTGTACTATGTTGTTTGAGCTCCTCGATATTCAAAACAGTCTCCACAAAAAATATATTGATTAGTATTATATATTTATACACTAAGGATTGAAACATGCTAAAAATTTGAAGAGTAAAATACAAAAAAATTACCCCAACATTAACATTTAGTATGAGTGTGTTGCTTATGGTATCTGGATTGTATAACATATCATCATCACGAATACAGTCAATGAATCCCTGCATGAAAATTTCTCAAGGCATTTATTAGGGCCAAAAGATTGGACAACATCCAAGACAGAACCACCATATCCTCCAAAATCAATGATAGACCTGAAAAAAATTGCAACTTGAAATTCAAATCATCTAATTATACTTAATTTAAGTTAGAATAACGAATGCATACATGCTTGGAGCTAGTTGTCCCGAACAAATGAACTTAAATAGTTGGCGAGCACATTCTTCACGTGATACATGGGGAGGTTCAGCAACTGCAGATTTAGTGGAAATATTCCTTGCAACAAGTTCAGGAGTTGCCTAATATATATATTTGTTAGTAGTCAATGGCATAAATGAGTATGTATTGTAGTGTACATATATAAAAAATATAAGAACATGACACGACATGACTAACTTCTGTCAGTGGGGTTCTGTCAAACTGTGGTGCACCATATGTGGGAGGATCCTGTTTAACAGAATTTTGTCCTTCCTGAAACACAATAAAAGTATTAATATATACAAAATCAAACATAGGTTATGACTAATATTCAAATAATATGATGAAGAATAAATACTGACAGTATTTATGGGTGGTGTTACTTCAGAGACAGCACGCTTGTCGGTTATGGGAGCCTAGTGAAAAAAAAATAAAAACATTCATCTATATTAGGGTTACTATCAGAAATTGTAATTAAAAGTATAATCATTGGGAATAAATTAAAACAAACATTTGATTTTGGAGTCTTGTCAAATATTGGGACATCCATGACTGAATCTTTTTAACAAACGTTTCCAATGTCTACCTGTATTGGAAACATATGAAGTTGGTGTACATGTGAACTTGTATGCTATATTTTATATATGATTCATATTTAAAGTTTGTATGAAAAACTTACCTGTTCTGATACTTTATTATCATCAGTAGGAACATGGATTTGCTGATCGTGTTGCTGATGATGAAGGGTTCAAACAGGAGGAGTGGATACATGATCATTTGTCGGGGGCATTGAGGTAGTGGGTGGGATATCTACATTTGGACAATAAAAGAATAAATTAGTTGTTGCTGAAATGAACGAGAAATAGAAATGTAGAGTAATAAAAATAATGGTTATACATACATATTAGCACAAACTACATCAATATAATGTCGTGGTGCATAAATCAAAATGAGAGGGTGCATCTAACATCAAATGAAAGGTGTTGATGATGTAGTAATGCAAATAAATGCATAAGTAATATATGATATGTTGCATAAAATAATGTATTTGAAATCATATACCTATATACAACTTTAGTTTGAATTATCCGTGAGCTGAATAAATTTTTTAAAAAATAAACATAACTATTAATACCTTCTTGCTGACTATCACGCTGTGTGGCAGCCCTTAGAACTTCATCGATCATTTCACCAAATGTCTCAGATAGTTCAATCTGCTTAGAAACAAGCATCTGATGGCTCTGCTGAAGAGAATCATAGTACTTATCCACCTCCTTATCATGCGCATCAAACATTGATTCAAACATGGGGCGATGCTGGGAGGGCAGACATTTCAGCTTGTTGCCAATCAAATGCTTTATGCGTGGCACATATATGTTGAATACGTCAGAAACCGGTCGTTCTGGTGCAATGACATAACATGTCTCTGTACAGCTACGAAAATGTTTAAATCCAAGATATAACTGTTAGCATGTATTGGAATTTTACCATCTGCATGAACAGGGAAAAAATGTTTATGTCTAACCTCTGCATGACCAAATGGTTCACTAGTTTGACGAGGGGCACGTCTGTCACCCCTAGCCAAATTTCTTATTGTCTCGTTGTCAAAATACTTAATGCGAGGAGTACCATACTTGTTCTCGGGTGATGCAGGGTGGTGTAAGTGGTCAAGATAGTATATCTGAACCAAAACGAAAAACAATCATAGATAATTAGTACAAAACAAATATTTGGATAGCATATATATACTTGGTAAACAGAGAGTTACTTACAAGAACAATGAGTGAACATCCATATACTGTTGCAGTAATGTTTGTTCTGTTCCTCTTGTGCCAACGACTGGCAGCATCACACAAATCAGTATAAACTAGTTGACACCAATCAATCTCAGTCATCCGATCCATGTTTGATGTCATTAGGACCTCATTGTTCATAATGCCCCATGAATCAGATGGGAAAAGAAGTCGATTGAATAAAATCAGAAAAAAAACATCTGATCGATAACTCATAATCATTGCCATGAACTAGCTTGTCCTGTAGCATAACAACATCAAACTCTTCTTTACAAATGTTGAGATCCCGTCTCAGTTTTGAAGCAACGTCAATTTCGCCATACCAATCAGTGAACTCCCTACCACCTCCAGCACTTGGCAATCCCAATATAAGACGAACCATCTCTTTTGTTATCTTGAGTTCTTTACCAGCCCCTGGGCGTATTGTCATGTCGTCTGGATCCAACTTATCCATCAACCACCTTATGAGAGATCTGCTCTCTAACGCATCAGTACGCAAATCAAATATACTTTGAAATCCCAACCTAGCAACAACATCTCGCTGTCGATCGCTCATTATCCAAGTTGACACAATGACATCATAAGGGATGCAACGGATATTCAATTTTTGCAGGCATAAATGAATATGCATTAAGACACATTGTATATATATTGTTATAACTAAGGATAATATAGATATACAAATGATATTTATTAGATGGTTGGAAATAACTACAGTCTAAAACACTAACAAAATAAACAGCATACCAAAAATAATAATATATAAAAATGTAACATTGGGGTAATACAACATTGATTGTGCACCAAAATTAACACATAAACAAACATAAATATATACATAGTACCTGGGATTTTCTGGGTGTCCTCTGTTTGGGTGAGCTTGTTTTCATAATGATCTTTGACTTGACATCTATATCAGACTTTGATCTACTTGACACAATCGAAACTTGTGGGGAAGGGACTTTTATCTTCATTAAATGGTTTTTCTGAAGGGGAGGGTGCAGCTGATCTAAAACTACGCTTCAATGTTGGAGCATCCATGAAATCATCGTCAGACAATATGGATGGAGCTGTAGGAGGATTTTTTTTGACCCGACAAGCTTGTGCCTTTCTACGGACACGAGTAACTGGTGCTGGCTGTGGATCAATGTGCTGCTAGTTATGGGGATTATCAGCATGTTGTGTTGAGCTGCTAGATCGTGTTCGTCTTGAAATGTCAACAGAAAACACCTCCTGACTTGACTCAATCGTAAATCTTTTTGCATTAGATGGTGGGTGATCAACGGACCTCATGGTTCAACAATCAATATAACTGTTGAAAAAAAATATTGTTTTTAAGTACCATGATTTATGCATAAATATATGCCAAAAAATCGAATGTTGTCTATAACTATCTACAATGCATACTACATAATACGAAATGAAGTTACGTATCTAAAGCTACCTTTTCCATTTATATGGCAACATTTAATGAACCATGGTTATATACAAGCATAAATATTAATTTACTATTTCATATAATTGTAACTGGTGCAAAGTAAAATATACCTATTTTGCATCAACTAACTATACAACATATTTAAATAACTGGTTCATAATAATATACACAATTTGATGATATTCAAACATGAATATTTAAATAACTATTACATATATAATAGTATCTATGTGCATTTATATATAATACAACGGGTGTGTAAACTAATGTTTCAGGTAGATGGAACAATACAATTGTGCATAACTATCGTGACCAATGTACATAAATAGTTGTACCAATATGCATAAACAGTATGACCGATGTGCATATATATCAGTACCAATATGCATATACATATTACTAATGGTATGTAAAAATACTCTCTGCAAACTCATATTACTAACAGTATGACCAGGAAATACCTGAACCGGAGCCGTTGACGAAGTCTTTGAAGGCCGAGCGATACAGTGGATCTAAAAGAAATGCAGAAGCTCTACAATCGGGGCTCCTGAACCAAAGAGCGATGCAATGAGAAGGTTTTTTGTAATATAAAGCACCCGATTAGAGAAATGTAGAGTCAGATTCAAATCACACACAACTAATAACTAAGGGAAACAATCAAACCGACTTCAAATCAACAAAAATACTTCAAAGATCGATGGAAACCTCGATGTATTTCAAGTTGGATGGATTACTTGGAACTTCTCGGGAAAGCAATGGCTCTTCAATCGGGGCTCCAATGTTCGGAGATTGAAGGAGCGCAGATGGATTGGAGCGGCGGAAATCGCCTGGCAAGTCGCATCGTCCGCAGGGATTAAGGGGTTTACTTCCTGTTCGGGGGATGCAGAAGCTGGAAACCCAGACTCGCGCGGGTTTCTCTCTGTTGATTGTGCGAAGATGGTTTTGGAAACTGGGAAATGGGGGAGACGTGGGACGTTGATGGGGGAAACAGGGGTTAACGGCGCCGTGACTGTGTATATGCTGACCAGGTCTGGTTCAACCAAATGTGCATATTGACTAGCCTAGGCTTCCTCTATTATTGGAAGCCCAGGGCTCTTAATATATAAACTATATATATATATATATATATATATATATAGTTTATATATTGATGGCCCTAGGCTCTCAATAACTGTAGAGAGCCCCGGCCACCAACAAATCCAGTTAAGTCCACTTCCGTTCACTATTTATGGAACCAAACCAATTTAGCATAAACAGAGCACCACCTCCGAACCCACGTTCCAGAAAAATCGGGTTAGGCCCATTTTCCACGCGGTCAACTACCCCTGCCATAGTCAAAACATGTTAATGTCAATTCCCTTCAATGTTTATGCAACAAAATCGATTTGGCATAAATACCTTATCCGAACCCACATTCTAGAAATACCAGCTTAGGCCCACTTTCCACGCAGTCAACTACTTCTATACCCTAACTCCCGTGGCGGTCAATTTACTTGGCCGACTCGCCGCGATTCATTGGGCGTTGCTAGGGCGATTCTTTGTTCCTCCGCCACCGCACGCCCTCAACCCTAATCGGCGCCGCCGTTGACAGTTCTCGTTGAGCCGCCCCGCCGCTGACAATCGTCCGCCACCGTGTGACATTGGTCGTCTACCCGCCCCGCTGACAGTCGTCCGCCTTCCCAAGGTGTTCGCATTCCTCACTAAATCTTATGCGCTTCATTGCTATTCCCCAATCTCATCCATTCATCTCCGCCATTTTCTTATCCACCGCTTGTGCGCCGTATTTGTGAGGCATTAACAACTGCGTCGTATTCCAGGTGTCCAAATCCATCACCGGCGACTAGGCTGCTGCGTTTCAACCACTAAAGGATTTTCTAGCCGTCGATATAAGGAAATCACAGGTTACCTACTACTGCATAAATGTTTATTTTATTGGTTAGTCATTGGATAAATATCGTTATTATGCACATTCTGTTGGTATGCATAAATGTATATGGCCATTTTACTATGCAATGATACGATTTTAAGGGTATCTGCATTAAATAGGTTTACATTATAGCCCTGATGTGTTTAATCCATGAAACTCATTTGTTTAAAATGTAAGAACCTAGTATGACATTGCCATAAGTATCTCTGAATATGAATGTTTATGTATTTTACTAAGTTGTATTTGTTACTGGATTCATTTGTTTATTTTGCTGGTTAATCATTGGATAAATACTATTTTGTATGAACATTCTGTTGGTATGCATAAATGTATATGGCAATTTTTACAATGCAATGATATGACTTTTAAGGCTAGCTGCATTAAATAGGTTTACATTATAGCCCTACTGTGTTTAATCCATGAAACTCATTTGTTTAAAATGTAAGAACCTAGTATATCATTGCCATAAGTATCTCTGAATATGAATGTTTATGTATTTTTACTAAGTTGTATTTGTTACTGCATTCATAGCTTAGACCATACTGCTATAATCATCCTCAAGTATAATTGTTTTGTTGATGTCTTTGCTATTTATAAAAGTCTGGTTGCATTCTATTATACTTTCTATTTCACCATTGTTGAGCTCTAAAAAGAGCAGTGCGGATGGTCCGGCCCCGAGGCCGGACGGTCCGCGGTCCGGACTGTCCGCGGTGGCGGCGCGGACGGTCCGCGCGTGCGCAGAGTCAGTTAGGATTCCTAGTTTCTCGCGGGATTTATTACCTAAAACCGCGGGATTAACTCGGAAAACAGTTGGAAACGGATCCAGACCTCCCCCTTTATATAGATGAAGGGCTACGGCCGATTGAACCCCCAACAATCGATCAAATCCAGTCTATTACTCGTTTTTTACCTTATGCATTAGGAGTAGTTCTAGTCTAGTTCTAGTTTAGCCCTAGTTTAGCCTCTCGATCCCCAAATTCTCCGCCTCTCCTCGACTCTACGTCGATTAGAGGAGTCTAGGTCGGCCTGCCCGAGCCTAGACAACTCCTAGGATCTCTCCTCCCCGACGGGGTCCCTCCCGGGAGCGAGATCCAGGCGCCACCGGCGATCCTCCGCCGCCCCTGCGCACGCGCGGACCGTCCGGCTGTCAGGCAGGGAACCCGGGCTCCTGTACCAGGTCGCGGACCGTCCGGCCCTGTGCCGCGGACCGTCCGCGCCTGACCAGAGAGCACCTTCGCCTCGCGCCAGGTCGCGGACCGTCCGGCCCTGTGCCGCGGACCGTCCGCGCTTGGCCAGAGAGCATCGCCGCTGGTTCTTTTGAAGTGATTGGCGCCTCCAAAAAGGTGTCAACATACTTTTTGGCGACTCCGCTGGGAACTAGGTGTCTAGATCTGCTAAAAATCGGCCCATAAATGGCCGGTTCTAAGGATCACACCAAGATCTCCACTACCAACATCATCAAGCCGGCTATGGAGGCGCTTCCGGCTGATGACCAAAGGCCCTTTGAAGACCTCGTAATGCGCGATGAGAAGGAGGTGATGCGGCAATGGAACGAACAACGCGACAAGGAAGAGGCGGAACTGCTGCATAAACTCTCCGAACGGCGCAAGGAGGCGGCGGACAAGTACTTGTCACACTTCACGGTAGATCGCCACCAGAAGATCGTCCATCAAGGGGAGATCGATATGGAATCTCTCCTACCTCCACTTTAGGGTCCCGCTGTAAGTACTCCAGACCTATCTCTTACGACTTTCATGGATCAACGAGGAGATCAGTTAAAGCAATATGTAGATGAATCTATTAAAATGCATTTACGTGCATACGAGAAATCAGCTGCTCCTAACTTTCCATCGCGAGAGTCTAATACAGTGCCACCCACGTCAAACACATCGGCTATAAATGGGTCACCTTTGACCCAGCCATCATATGGTATGCCGATGCACGCTTTCGTGTCACCATCACAGCTGCAACCACTAGGCACGCGGCAGGTACTGGACGCGACCGGACCGTCCGAGCATCATCTCAGACAGTCCGGTTATACCGCGGACCGTCCGGCGTATTTCGCTGGACCGTCCGATCAGATGCAGGCCCGCACACAAAACACTCAGGTCGCACCGTACATGGCCGGACCATCAGGGTACAACCCTGAACACTTCGTCCCCATCACGGACCGTCTGGTGCATCACGCCGGACCGTCCGGATATGTTGCGGACCGTCCGCCATCTTACACCGGATCGTCCGGATATGGCATGAACCGTCCGACGTATTATGCTGGACCATCCGACTCTACACGAGTCCATGCGCAGACTGCCCAAGTCGCGCCATATATGGCCGATCCGTCTGGGTACAGCCCTGGACCATTCGGCCCAATCGCGGACCGTCCTATTGTTTACGACAGACGGTCTGGGTACGAGACTACCCATGTAGCACCATATACGGCTGGACAATCCGGATATACCTTCGGACCATTTGGCCAGGTCACGGACCATCCGGCCTCTTACGCCGGACCGTCCGGATATGCATACGCAGAGCCGAGAGCTACGCAATACGCGCAGTTCCCGCATTCATCGCAGCAACATTATGGTGCCCCACCAGCAACACATTATAATCATACCATACCACCTCATGGACATAGGGCTGAATACTATTCGGCCACAAGAGAGCCTGAGGGGTATAGGGCAGGAGCTGGTGACATTAATAGGACACCTAACACACACCTCAAACATCCCTGGGAGGAAAGCCGACAGAGTAACGTCAGGCAACCTGAAATCTCCACCCACAAACTCAATGGATGGTCGCCAGATATGGCGGAGAGGATCAGAGACGAGGTAGCCGGGATGTTCAGGGACAAACTCGGTGTTAGTGTGTCAGGTACAGGGCAATCGTATCGGAAGCCTTATAGCCACCGATTCGACACCGTGCCATATCCACAGGGAACTAGAATACCAGACTTCTCTAAGTTTTCTGGTGAAGGTGGGAAAAGCACACATGAACATATAAGCCAATTCATAGCACACTTGGGAGAATTGGCTGATGGGGAAGCCTACCGCGTTCGTTTATTCTCGTTGTCCCTTACTGATACTGCATTTGCATGGTACGCAGCTTTGCCACCAAACTCTATTAACTCTTGGGAAGAATTAGAGCAGAAATTTCATGAACACTTCTTCTCAGGAGAATGTGAGTTAGAATTGGCTGACTTAGCTTCAGTCCGACAGGGGCCTGAAGAATCGGTTAATGACTATATCCGGAGATTCCGGGACACTAGAAACCGATGCTTTCAGATTCATGTCGCAGAAAAACAACTGACAGGGCTAGATTTCAATGGGTTGCGACCCTACTTAAAAGAAAAATTAGATGGCACCCAATTCTTTTCGCTAGTGCACTTACACCAGCGGGCTATGACCTGTGAAAGCCGAAGTAAGGAAACATCAAAATCGACTAGCCATAAGATGCATCTAGTGGGATACGATAATTCGGACGATGAATCCACGGATGTATACACCGTCGAACTGGTTTGGCCAGGACAGGCTAAACCTTCAGCGTGTTCTGCTTTACAGTCGATTCGAAAGAATCGACAAGAAGAAGTTAAGTTTACCTTTAATGTTGCCAAATGCGATAAAATATTTGATGAGTTACTGAAAAATGGCAACATTAAATTAACTCATACTATTCCTCCTCCTGATGAATTAAAGAGGCGTGCTTATTGTAAGTGGCATAATTCCTTTTCTCATGCCACCAATGATTGTAATGTTTTTCGTCGACAGATACAATCGGCCATAAATGAGGGTCAATTGGCTTTTCAGGAGATGCAAGTAGACACACAACCCTTTCCTGTTAATACAATAGAACTCACACGCAAAAGGGTCTTGGTTCGGCCCGAAATGGCCGATAAAGGCAAAGGCAAGGGCATCGTCATCAGCAATCCTCGCATGTCAGATATATCACAAAAGGAGATTGCTCGAAAGGCTTCGGACGAGAAGGCTAAAAGGTCCGAAGACGCCGGGGGGCAGGCACAGTTAATGAACCAAACACATCAGCCTAGCCCCAGCATCGTAGATGGTCCGGCACCTACGTGCGGACAATCCGGTGCTCAGACAAACGGTCCGGCTAACTCAGCTGGACAGTCCACCTATGACCAAAGGCGTCAACCTCTACACAAAGCAAGGAAAAAGATGCAAGGTCAAAGCACATATAATCGGCTGATTAAAGCCGATCCTACTTTTGATCAGTTGCTCTCCAAAAATACTAGCAAAAAGACTGTTCCGCGTGATCGGTCAACAAAGAAACCCCGGTCACCTGCTAAAACAAAACGGTCAAACAAAACGACCCGAAAGACGACACAACAAGCATCACCTATTCATTCTATGAGACCAGGGTACTTTCCACCTATTTACTCATCGTCGGTATATTATCCTGTTCAAACATGGAATGGCACGATGATGAATCCATGGTACATGTATGGTCCCTTCGTCTATCCAGACTGGGGGGCACGTCCATTCTATTCCTTTTGATCCATTGATCAAATGGTCATGGCCGAGAAAGATACAATCCGAAACGGCCTTTATATTGGTGCTTTATTGAATAAACTCCATATCGAAAAGCCGGTGACCTACATCAGGTTTAGTCCATATGCTTTTGGTTCGTCAACCTTCACCAAAAGGCAGGGGGGCATATGTTGAGCTCTAAAAAGAGCAGTGCGGACGGTCCGGCCCCGAGGCCGGACGGTCCGCGGTCCGGACTGTCCGCGGTGGCGGCGCGGACGGTCCGCGCGTGCGCAGAGTCAGTTAGGGTTCCTAGTTTCTCGCGGGATTTATTACCTAAAACCGCGGGATTAACTCGGAAAACAGTTGGAAACGGATCCAGACCTCCCCCTTTATATAGATGAAGGGCTACGGCCGATTGAACCCCCAACAATCGATCAAATCCAGTCTATTACTCGTTTTTTACCTTATGCATTAGGAGTAGTTTTAGTCTAGTTCTAGTTTAGCCCTAGTTTAGCCTCTCGATCCCCAAATTCTCCGCCTCTCCTCGACTCTACGTCGATTAGAGGAGTCTAGGTCGGCCTGCCCGAGCCTAGACAACTCCTAGGATCTCTCCTCCCCGACGGGGTCCCTCCCGGGAGCGAGATCCAGGCGCCGCCGGCGATCCTCCGCCGCCCCTGCGCACGCGCGGACCGTCCGGCCCCAGGGCGCGGACCGTCCGGCCGTCAGGCAGGGAACCCGGGCTCCTGTACCAGGTCGCGGACCGTCCGGCCCTGTGCCGCGGACCGTCCGCGCCTGACCAGAGAGCACCTTCGCCTCGCGCCAGGTCGCGGACCGTCCGGCCCTGTGCCGTGGACCGTCCGCGCTTGGCCAGAGAGCATCGCCGCTGGTTCTTTTGAAGTGATTGGCGCCTCCAAAAAGGTGTCAACAACCATTTAGCATATATTTGAATCGATAAAAAAATATTTTTTCCTATGATGCAATGATTCACAAAGGCATGTCTATGTTGTAGATCAAATATGTCATTTTAGTTGGTTATGCAAATAATCTTATGATATATTTCTTTTTCATTATGTTTCTTTTTCTTTTTTTTACGATAGATGCCACATAAGTGCTTTGTTTATGTTGTTTTGTTCACTTACCTACTACGTTGCTAGGACCATATAACATAATTGAGGTATTCTAATGTGGATGAGTGTGTAGAGTGTACAATTATTTCGTATAGTCATTTGTTTATATGTTGATGTATGTAAGTCAATAAAGTACATGTAAAATCAACATGTATATTTGTTCACTGATAATCATTTTATTAGTTGCACATATGTTTTACATTGTTGCTTCGCAAGGTGCTGCTTCAATTGTGCGGAAGGTTGATCGACTCCCAACCAATCCGAAGCGATTAAACATTGAGTCAAGTCAAGAATGCTTCAGTGTCGACATCCTACGCTTGACAGACATCGGAGACCCTCCAAATACTCGATGTGATGGTGATCCTCCGCAACATAGAAAGAGAGGTTTTGCTGCCGATGCTAAAAGCTCCCCATGCCTAGTGTGGATGATGATGATGACTTTGAGCCCCCAAAAAAGAAGTGTAATATCAAAATGGATGCCCCAAACAAGACGCAGGTGAGTTTACAACATTGCAGAAACTTATCTTTTCCAATATTTTAATCATGCATACAATCACAATGCATACTTTCTATGCTGAAACATACAACTTACTATATTACCTTAGCATATCAATCCAAAACAGTAATAGACTATGGAACTATGTAAAAATAAGAATGCAGATATTATGATATTTAATTATTAACATATTTATCCATCTATCCACCTTTTTCTTACAGAGACTCAACATTAGATGCAACCTAGGAGATGATCTTGCGTCCATTCAGATATTGAATGAAAGGCAACGTCAAGCTATAGTCAGAAAAGGTTTCTCCAGCATTCTTGACATGACGTTGATGCAATTGGATTCGGACACTTCTTTGTTGGCTCATGCAGAAGCTAGACCCTAGAGACATGACTCTCCGTATTGGTCCAGACAAAGAACTGAAAATCACCAAGCAGACTGTCCATCTGATATTGGGTCTTCCAAATTCGGGTGGTGGGAAGCCACTAAATATTGACGAAGCGAATGCCGCAGCAAACCTTCGGTCCTCCCTGAGTATTAGCAAGGATGAGTTTGTGATTTCAAAGCTACAGGACAGACTAGGCTAGGCAACGATGATGAGCTGTCAATCCGATGTTTTTTGATCCTCTTCAACCAGCTGCTTTTCCCAATGGCTAGCTAGTCGATATCTTACAACGAGGTTCTACTGACGGAAGAATTGGAGCGGTTCCCTCACATTGATTGGTGACATCTAATTTTCAGCGACCTATGTGAAGCTGCCCAGAAATGGCACAATAGGAGCACTAATAACGTCTCGACGATGATATACAGGTGTTCCATCGTTGTTCTTGTAAGTTTCATAATTAATATGGTAAATCTTTTCTTAGATTAATCAATTGCAAGCTGAAAATACATTCATATATTTTGTGTTTACGTTCACTTATCTTCATTTGCATATGACTCACATGATATCAATATGTTATGTAGCTGTATTATTTGGACCAATTGCACCATGCTGCAGCTCCCAACAACAAAAGTGGCACTCCGCGCATAGTATTTTAACAAGAATATCATAAGGGCGCTATCAATGGCTGATAAGCGTAAGCCTCGACAGGGTGGCGAACCATTTCGTTATTGCCCTGTGAGTATTCACTTCTTCTATCATAATTTTAGCTTTATGCACATTTTTTGATACTATATTTGTTTTGTAGTGTTTCCATGTTGCACAATATAAGGTGTCATCTATGTTAGGTGTATCACATCAGATTTTTTTGTTTTTTACAACAATGTTATCTATGACTATTTTTAAATCCAATTGATTATAGTAGTTATCTCATGATCTCACTTGATGCTATGAGTCAATCCATATACATAGTTATTAATTTTCATTCGGTTTCATCAGTTTCGGAGCAGCAGTGAGACTTGTTGCGTCACAAAATCGGCATTTATTGGTCAGTTCGAGGTTAGATTACATACCCACACTGTTCTCTGTGTGTCTGTTTCTTAACATATTTATTCTCTTATTATATATTTTTTACTTCAGTCTACACTAAGGCCAGAATCAAGTGAGGCAGACCCAAATAAATATGGTCGACTTCCCAACATAAACATCCAACTGCCTCTTATCCAAGATCTGATGTCAACTAAGATCCAACAGCTTCCTATACATCAACGCTCCAAGTTCCAAGCTAAGTTGCTTGCTTATGACTCAGAAGTTGGCAAGATAGTTGCCACTATAAAGCAATGTTTGAATAAGATTGGTAGGAAGCAGTACAAGCTAGCTGATACAATTGGAGAGTTGATTGACGAGGTTATTTGGGCTGAGTCATATAGTTCATACATTGAAGATAACGTGGGACAATCTTGCAATAAGTCTGTACCAGGTGAGTTGTCATTTTCATCATATATGTATACTTCATGCAAACATATGATGCACTAACTCATAGTTTTCAATGTGTAGAACCAGCCACCCAATCTGGTGATCAATTTGTATCTGAACCACTAATGACACCCACCCAGATGGAGTCGCAGATGACTCCTAGTCAAGTGGAAAATCTAGTTCTCAGACAACAGGAAGTGCGACGAGTCTTCGAGAGTTGCCCTCATGAATCTGTTACACCTAATTCTATTAGTATTTAAGTTTGACTTATATATAATTTCTGGCTTGATATTGTGCATTTGACATTTACATATTATGTTGAACGAATATTTTACTTTTTTTGTGCAGCAAGGTCACACCGTGCCAGGTGGCATAGTTCAGCATGACTCTGGCCCAGTCTTTGACAAGACTCCTATTGGAAATGTTAGTGCCTCAGGCATCTTCCTATCCAAAATAGAATGTGCTCCTGCTCTCCGAACCTACTTGTGTTCTAAGGCCATGGACATGGACAGGTACAGACTCGTAAATTTGTGTGATGTATTATGATCGATCAACATCGTGGCAATTGTCTAGACACTGTTAAGTTTTATTCAATATATGAAGGCAATACATCATTCTTCCCATGTAGTAGATTAAATTCAATGTCTAGACACTGTTAAGTATTTGTAGATATATTATGTAATTATGTATCTCATATCTACAAATAACAATTATTTCCATTGTTGTATGTTCAATTTTTTTATTTTGTAGAAATATCATTGACTTTGGTGAACATCGTGGCAATTGTCGTGACATACAACAATCTTTTGCTGATGGCGCGTGTATGGACAATGTGTTTATGCAATGCTTCATTGAGTGTGTCCACGATGACGCGTCTAAACATATTCCTCCAATGAATGCTCACCAACTCATCCTAGATGTTAATGTTGGGGTATCACTTCTACCTTTATATCACTTTTATTGAATGCATAGCATATATGGAAAATACATAATACTACACTCTCCTATTTAGGCTATATTGAACTTTGAGGAGCAGGAGCAACATAGTAATTCTCCTCATCCTTTTGACCCTTCAATTCTGGAGAGTTACCTTTTGAACAAACTACCTTCCTTTAAGAAGCTGGATGAGTACAAATCAGTAAATTTCTGTTCCCTGACCCATCACACTGTTACTGCATTTTGCTGCATTTAAATTTCAATCACATTCATGCATATCAACCATAGTGTATTCAACATTTGGCTTTTTCATTTTTTACATGCAGATAATGGTACCCATGCTACGCGCAGGACATTGGACCTTGTATGTTGTTAATTTTCAGATTGGACGCATACATGTGTTAAATTCCAACCCATATGGGCTAGAACTGGGTGGGACTACCTGGAAGAGTTACCATTGTACAACTATGGATCTAGGTGACAAGAAGTTGCCATGGGCCAGGTTAATAATGAGTAGGCTCAATCTAGCCATACAAAATGTTCGACCAAGATCATCCCTCCCTACCTTTTGGAAGTACCCTATTGAACTCCCCATGAACTGCCCAACAATGAAAGCGGGGTCTAATGATTGTGGATTCTTTTGTTATGAGATATATGCAGCACTACGACTACATGGATGGAGCTATCAATGTAGTCATTGATCCGGTACGTAATTGATAGCTAGACTTTTTGTGTTATGACACAATATATGTATAATTATGTCTAACTCACCATTTCCTTATATTGGTTTGCAGGATAATTCAGAGGACATTCACTCGTGTACTGCATTACATGGTATTCCATTGCCTAAACAAAAACAGCTCCATGCTTTCAGATCTAGAAAGATTCAAGTTATCTCAGTAGTAGCCTAGTCTAGGTTACTGTCACTGAATGGTGTTTATGTACATAATGGTCTGTTGGCTTCTGTTAGCATACATATAATACTTTTGTCCATATGCGCTCTTAGCAATCTCCTAGTTATGTCGTACCAGATATGTTTTATATGGACATATTTATATATGTTATGTTATGTACTCTTTCAGTTCTTTTCTGTCGTGATTATGCATTTATGTGTAATGGTTTATGCTTTTTTATTTAGTTTTTTACGATATGCGCCAGCATATACATAGTGACTTCAATCCGCTGGCTGTTTAGTTTTTTCAATAAAAATACTTTATGCCATGGAATGAATATCAGCTTATATGGCCGAACAAATCCACCGTTAGCATATTGCATAGGAAATAATTACATTGCATTAATAGATATAATCCATACAGTGAGTTTTTAACGTAAGTAACCATCATATAGTATCATGATCATAACATTTTCATATAATCCTATATAAATTTTTTGCGTGTATGTTTCACAATCATGTCAAATAATCGACATCGGATCCATGGTCTCCAGAATCAACCATTTTATGCTTCTTTGATGTGGATGTCTCATTCCACTCGGGGACATTGTTGAATTCTTGTTTCTAGACCCAACCGGTCATCCTCTTTTTCTATCAGCAAGGCTAGCCAATTTAACCCTATTTTCCTCCACAGACAGGCAGGTGCGACTGTTGTGTCCATCAGCAATGCCACACTTTTGGCACTTTCGATCCTTCTTTTCTCCTTTCGCACCCAGTTTCACAACTCTTTGCTCACTAGTTTTGATCGTCCTTCCCTTTGGCCTTGCGTTATTTGGTCGCACTAAGCTTATGCTATTTACAGCAAATTCTAGTCTCTACATGCCATACAAAAAATATATTATGTGATACATGTTACGATGTCAAATTATAAATATTTACGAACATTAGATAAATAGAACATTTGCGATTTAATAAAGTTAAAATTTTAACCTTTCTAACATCCCCATCTTGTGTCCCTTCAAAATGAACATTTCCATCAAGCGTCATTTGCAACTCAGTTTGATGATATGCATCAATATTTCTGCTTCCATCCTACTCATTAGTGCATTATAGTCAATATTACAAATAATGTTTAAATCAGCAAATGTGTTTGCATTATACATAAATTGCCATTATTTTTCCCCATATATTACCTGTTGCAGTGAACGTACTGGCACATGCTCCTCATTATCACATTGTGACACATGTTCACCTTCATCGTTTCCAACAGCCTCCTCTTCACCCTGGAACGTTTAATTATTACAATTGGCAACAATTAAGTTGTGTATAAAATATAGAATAATTGTATAAAAAACAACACCCACATGGTTGCCCTCCCCAATACTTGCACCACCAGCATCATCACATCATATATCTGGCTCCAAACGCCCAAGCATCTCCAATAGTCCATCCATTGCGTCCAATGCCTTATCACTCTCTGCCTTTGACATACTAGCATGGTTTACCATCTTCATTGCTTTTTAAGCAACATTTTTTGCCTATATGATTTTGCCTCTCCATCCTTTCCATTCAATTTCCTGTCATCTCTTGAAAATATCACATCTTGCCTAGCTGAGTACGTGTAACGCTGTAGAACGTATTCCTTAGATATCCTTTCTAGCTGAATGTGCATGAATGTTCGGATAAGATGCACACAAAATAGGCCTACATTTAAACAAGGGGGCAACATTTCACATTCACCTTTTATTATTAGCATATAAATCATATGACGTTATATCACAACCCTGGCATACCTGTGTGCTCCCACCATTTGCATTCACATTTAAACTTCCCAGCCTCTACATCTGCCATTACTTTGAATTGGTATTGCCCCCACACGATTTGTTTCGATCTCGATGTATGCTGCACCAACCAATCATTTGCGCCTCCATCTGGATCAAGTGATATCCTATACGTAGTAGCGTATTTTATTGCCTCCTCGAACCTATTCATCACAGCCCTTGTGTATGCCCTTGCAACCCTAATTTCGAACATATATAGTGTTGTGGTATCCTTTTGACACTGCATATGTACTAATTAGATACTTATTGTGAGCCTATTAAATAGTATAATGCATAAATAATATTACATACCATACAACCTAGCGTCTCTTTTCCTTCTTGCATCTTCCTGCTATGCAGTAGTTTTAACATTTGCTTCGCAAACTCATGAAGTGGGGTGTTTGAATCGTCATGAGCGCTCTTCACGAGTTTGTTCATGCTCTCGCTACGTTGCGTAGAGACCATAAGCCCACAATAGTCATGTTTGAAAAAATAGGAATCCATTCCTTACGCATTTCATATAATTTTCTAAGAGTGCCATTCTCATGCAAGTTAAACTCATCAAGCAACATTGTCCATGCAGCCTCAAACTCTATTTCAGTCAATGGATGATGTACTATAGACTGGAATTTTGTCTTAAAATCCGCTTCAGCATAACGTGCATACAACTCATTTAAAAATGGCATGTACTTATTTTGCACATGCCATAGACACAACCTGTGGACTGTGTTTGGGAAGACCCGACGTAATGCCACTAGCATTGCAGGGTCTTGATCTGTAAATATACATTGTTAGGCATTTTTAGATGATTATTTCTGTAAACAATGTATGGTACATACCAAAACAAAATCACATGCATTGTAAATATGCACAAGTTATTGAATTTATACTCCATGTATTTCAAGTTCATATTTATTATATATACATAAATCATACCTGTCAACATTACTCTTGGTCCTTCAGTCCCCATGCATGTCTTGAATGCATTAAACACCTACTCAAATGTTTCAACAGTTTCATCTCCCAACAATGAGAACCCAAACATTGTGCATTGTAGGTGGTGGTTTGCACCAACAAACATCCCTAGGGGTTTTCCATACAAATTAGTATTATAAGTTGTATCAAAGGTAACTGCATCCCAAAATCAACATACTCTCCTTGCTGACTAGCATGCACTACTAAAAAATCACCCTAATGCCACAGCGGATATTGCAACAACACTATTTTTGTGGCATTAGGTCTTAGTTATTGCCACAACCTTTAAAAATGGTTGCAATATATGGACCGTTTTGCCACTATTTTTATGTATTGCGATAACCATGACTATCGTTGCAAGAGAAAGGTGTTATTGCTATCACTAGAACAGTTGTTGCAAAATTACCCTAGTGCCAAGGCAGATATTGCAACAACACTATTTCTGTTGCATTAGGTGTTAGTTATTTGTAGCGCCCTAAAATACTATTTTGATAACCTAGATGAATACTAAAAAAATTAGGATAAAATGACCTTAATCAGACTTTCCTTGCCTTGAATTCATTCGTTTCTAGATGAATGGGAATATTAAAATCTTGGTAGTTTAAAGGCTTAGAATTATGCTTTTGAAACTGGAATTCAATTTGAAAATTCAAGAAAAAAAATCATAATCCTCAATTTAATATCAATTATTCGTAGTAACCGTCCCTAAAAGAGACAAGAAAAGTATCTTCTAATAAATTTTATACTGGAAGTTATGTTTTCTTAAAAGTACCCCGTAATAGGGATCTTGAATGTCACCCAAAACAATATTTTCTTGAAATAAATAATGAGCACAACATAGCATAAATAAGTCAATAAGTAATTATATAAATATATTTGCATTTTCATGCTAGGGATTTGAACTGTGCATTCTAAAAAGAATTTGAAATTTAAAACTGAATTGGAAAATAAAATAGAAAACAGAAAATAAATAATATGAAAGTGGTCCTTAATTAATCATTGTGTGATTTTATTTATATGTGTTGAACTATTTTCTTAGAAATAGAATTATAATAAATAAAGGAATATACTTTGCATTATGGCTGGATGTTTATTTGTTTACATTTGAATTTATTAAACTCAGCCTAGAATTGAATTTGAAAGAAATCAAATTTGGAATTTAAAAAAAACTGAAAATAGGGAATAGGAAACCAGCCCAATCACAAAGCCCATCTCTCCTTTGCAGCATAGCCCACGTCCCTTCCATTTTTTATATGTTTTCTTGCCGCAGATGATGTCATCGTGACACCATCATGACATCAAGCTAGCAAGCAACAATAGCCATCGTTTTGTTCACTCCGTGAAGACAACGGCTGATGGGCTCCACCTCATCAGACTCTCGTGTTCACCTTCTCCGATCGCAACAGCGCGTTATCTCCCACACGAGCTCCGTAACTAAATCAACGAATTCACCGCGAGGCTGCAGATCCAATTCCTTGATCCGCGCTCGGACTCTATCCATTCTTGGGGTATAAAAACACACTTCCGTCGGCCCTACCTTGCCCCATCATCCATGGAGCGCAGAGGACATCAAAGAGAGAGAGAAAATCCATGTGCTGCAGCTTGCTTGTGAAGCCATGATACCTCGACTGGTCGCTCAGGAGGGATCTCACTGGAGGGCGCTAGAAGGGTGGACATCGGTGTCGGTGGCCAGGGACAACAGGTGTCGCGGGGTGTGAATCTCGTCGGACTTGGGGTCGTTGGGCGTTGCTGCCATGGGGATTCGCTGCATGGATGAAGGTAAGGAAGTGTACCATTACGTTCTCCTGAGAGCCCTCTGCGTGTAGTCCGTTTGGATCCGAGTAATACGGCCGGAGTTCGAACTTTGGGTGGTCCAGCCATGGCGCTTCCATGGCGGGTTGGTCGCCACCGTCATGGCCTGGGTGCTGCTGCGGTCTGGTGTTGTGAAGGAGGGAAGAAGGGCCGCTGGCCATAAGATTAAAAATTGATGGCTAGGTTCGGATCTGGGGAAAATAGCAATGAGCCGTTGATCCATGCGCGTGTGGCTAGGATTAGATGGCGCTTACCCTTTCGGTCTATTTTAATATGTAGCTTTGATCATCGATCTGGTGGTGCTGGGTAACTCGCGCTTCTGGCCATCAGATCTAGATCCGAGGACCTGCGTAGCTTACCGGTTCGGAATTAGTACGTTGTAATCATGGCCGTTCGGATTTGATCGGACGACCCAGACTCCACGATACCCCTTCAATTCCGTACATTTGCATATGAGCCCCTACAGAATACAGAAACCAACCCACCGCCCCGAGCACTGTTGTCTGAGCCTCGGGATTGTTTCGTATAGACCCCTGCATTTCTTTGTTTTTATGCGCGCAGTCCAGAATCAGAGCAAATTCAGAAATTCAATTAGAAAATGATTTCTAGTGTTAAAATAATTCCAGAATCTTATTTAATTCATAGAAAATCCATATTGAGTCCAAATTAATCCATTCCAATTCCTATAATTTTGTAATATTATTGTTTATCAGTTAGTGCCACTGTTTTGACATGAAAGTTACATTTAAATTTATATCCTATTTAATCTTGTGCAAAACACATAAAATCATTAGAAATCCATAACTTAAAATCTATAACTCCAAAATTAATAATTCCTGTTCTTGTGAGCTTATTTAAATATGTAGATTATTAATATGTATTTTGCATATATGTTTGGTGTAATGTTAATTTTGCCTATCCCATGTTTGTTTGTATTGCTACGACTAGCAGTGAGGTCACGTGTCATCTGAAGAGCAAGTTGGTACCTGGAATCTCAAGTCCTAGGCAAGTTGTGCCCTTGATCACTTCTTTTTACCCACTCATGTTCTAATTAATCATAATGATCTGCATAGGTTAATTTTGATGGGACCCAATAGGTTACCCTAGTTTGACTATCTTTATACCTTGTTCACCACTGAATCTTTGGGTAGTACTTGCTATCGCTTTATGTGGTTTTGGGTATAGAGATACACATTACTATTTATGATTACACTTTTATTGTCAGTTGTTATTTACTGTTCATGTTAAGATCATTATGTTAATTGGAACATGGAGAACCACCCGGGAAAACAGTGCTACCACAAGGGTTTAATGGGACGCCCTTGGCCGATTAATTAGGAAAGCTAGTGGAAGACTACCTTACCCGAAAGGGGCAAGGGCAGTAGGGGAGTGGTCAGTGTAGGGAGGCCCTCGGGAGGATTTTGCTGCGATGGCAGTCCTGCAAGGGATTCCTGCTAGGGAGGCCCTCGGGAGGATTTTGCCGCGATGGCGGTCCTGCAAGGGATTCCTGCATTGGAGCTTCCTATAAACTGTAGCGGGTTTTCTAAAGCTAGTGGAACTTTGTAAAGGCCTCGTAGTGTTACCCTGCCTCGCCTCCTCGGAAGAGGTGTATGGGATTGGCCGTCTCTTGGCAGATGGGTAACATGACTTGTGGGTAAAGATGCGCAACCTCTGTAGAGTGTAAAACTGGTATACTAGCCGTGCTCACGGTCATGAGCAGCTCGGACACTCACATGATTAAATTATGGAACTAAATTCAATTTGTCATATGCATTGCATCGCAGGTGAGGTTGTTACTTTTGTTCTACTACTTAATTGGGTTGGTATTTACTTATACTTAGTAATTGCTAATAAAATTTTGACCAACTTTAAAAGCAATGCTCAGCTCTAACCATCCTCTTTGGTAAGCCTTACACTTCACGTGAGCTCCCACCTTTGGCGAGTTCATACACATTCCCCACAACTGGTTGAGCTATGAACGTATGTGAGCTCACTCTTGCTGTCTCACACCCCCCCACAGGTCAAGAACAGGTACCACAGGATGAGGCGCTTGGAGGATGCTGTGATGTGTTCGTGAGAGATCTAGGCCGTCGTCTCCCAGTCAACTTTGGTTGCTGGACCATTGTCTCCTCATAATGTAATTATTTATTTTGTATAGAACTCCTGTTATATATAAAGATGTGACATTCGATCCTGTGCCACTATACATCATATGTGTGAGACTTGGTCCCAGCATACCTGGTGTTTATGTTCGCGCCCGAGTCTTGGTGCCCCTAAAACCCGGGTGTGACAGAAGTGGTATCAGAGGAATGTTGACTGTAGGACGAAACCTAGATAGAACTGGACAACCATTATCTACTTACCTTTGCTACTCTGATTCTTTTCTAAACTTCCCTTAATCTTTTATCATCTAATTCCGCTTTGCTCTGATTATTCTTACATTTTCCTTCTAAAGACAAATGTGGATTTCACACGTTGAAATCTTGTGCCTAAAGTGACTTTTAGGAATAGGAGACCGACTCTTAGGAACAAAAAAAATTATTTTTTTTATATAATTATCTATGCACTTGAATGTTTGTTCTTATGATATTTGTCTGATTTGGATCTTTGATTGAGTGTGATGAGTTGTGGAGTAATGTCCACAATTAAATCTACATATACGTATAGGCATAAAAAAATCATAAGATGACTATACAAACTAAAAATATTCCCTATTAAAAATATATCCAGTTTAATAGCTCCACCTTATCTTAAAATATTCTCTCTTGCCTTAATAGATTCATCTTATCTTGAAAAGATTTTATCTTATCCTAATAAGATCTAACTGACCTCAAAAGATTCTACCTTATCCTTGTGAATTCATCTTGCCCTAATAAACATATTTATCCCACACTAGTGTAACAACCATGATTTAATCTAAATTAATTAGATCTTATTTAAACTAAACTAGTCATATCAATATATTCTAGATCTTATTTAGTTTAATCTCGTTATACCAATCTAATCTAGATCATATCTAATCTAATGTGGGTTACTTAAACATGTTAGTTAATAGTGGGGAAAAAGATTAGACCCTACCCCTATAACACATATTTACCCTAAATTGGTGCCCTAGACCAACTTGGCCATACACAAACAACATAAGTATTCTTGATAGGTTGCTTAATCTTTCTATTTCAAAACGAGATTCTAACCTATCCAACATGTTCATGATGGTTGTCCATTCCAACCCAACATCAAACCAGATTTCAACCTACCCCACATATAGCCTGCCCTACCCACAACTGTTTTAACCAAGACACCAAGGCAAAGAAGATCAACCTCATCAAGGAAAGGATAAGCATCAACTCAAGTCTTCAAAGATCAAGTTGAATCGCCAACGGAATCAAGGTCCACAGTTCTGGATGAAGTTTTTCCTTATTATACCCTTGCCACAACCCCTACTTGCCATAACCGTACCTCATCTGACCTAATAGATGGCTAGACATACAATATCCATGTGTTCCAAATCGTCTACTAACCGTTATGTAAAAACTTGAACAAAACTTTGATTTCCAAAACCCAAATGAGAAACTAAAATTCTAGACCAAACTTATTGTATCCCTTTTCTTACAAATCTCGAGGACGAGATTTTTTGTTAAGGGCGGTAGAATTTGTAGCGCCCTAAAATACTATTTTGATAACCTAGATGAATACTAAAAAATTAGGATAAAATGACCTTAATCAGACTTTCCTTGCCTTGAATTCATTCGTTTCTAGATGAATGGGAATATTAAAATCTTGGTAGTTTAAAGGCTTAGAATTATGCTTTTGAAACTGGAATTCAATTTGAAAATTCAAGAAAAAAATCATAATCCTCAATTTAATATCAATTATTCGTAGTAACCGTCCCTAAAAGAGACAAGAAAAGTATCTTCTAATAAATTTTATACTGGAAGTTATGTTTTCTTAAAAGTACCCCGTAATAGGGATCTTGAATGTCACCCAAAACAATATTTTCTTGAAATAAATAATGAGCACAACATAGCATAAATAAGTCAATAAGTAATTATATAAATATATTTGCATTTTCATGCTAGGGATTTGAACTGTGCATTCTAAAAAGAATTTGAAATTTAAAACTGAATTGGAAAATAAAATAGAAAACAGAAAATAAATAATATGAAAGTGGTCCTTAATTAATCATTGTGTGATTTTATTTATATGTGTTGAACTATTTTCTTAGAAATAGAATTATAATAAATAAAGGAATATACTTTGCATTATGGCTGGATGTTTATTTGTTTACATTTGAATTTATTAAACTCAGCCTAGAATTGAATTTGAAAGAAATCAAATTTGGAATTTAAAAAAAACTGAAAATAGGGAATAGGAAACCAGCCCAATCACAAAGCCCATCTCTCCTTTGCAGCATAGCCCACGTCCCTTCCATTTTTTATATGTTTTCTTGCCGCAGATGATGTCATCGTGACACCATCATGACATCAAGCTAGCAAGCAACAATAGCCATCGTTTTGTTCACTCCGTGAAGACAACGGCTGATGGGCCCCACCTCATCAGACTCTCGTGTTCACCTTCTCCGATCGCAACAGCGTGTTATCTCCCACACGAGCTCCGTAACTAAATCAACGAATTCACCGCGAGGCTGCAGATCCAATTCCTTGATCCGCGCTCGGACTCTATCCGTTCTTGGGGTATAAAAACACACTTCCGTCGGCCCTACCTTGCCCCATCATCCATGGAGCGCAGAGGACATCAAAGAGAGAGAGAGAAAATCCATGTGCTGCAGCTTGCTTGTGAAGCCACGATACCTCGACTGGTCGCTCAGGAGGGATCTCATTGGAGGGCGCTAGAAGGGTGGACATCGGTGTCGGTGGCCAGGGACAACATGTGTCGCGGGGTGTGAATCTCGTCGGACTTGGGGTCGTTGGGCGTTGCTGCCATGGGGATTCGCTGCATGGATGAAGGTAAGGAAGTGTACCATTACGTTCTCCTGAGAGCCCTCTGCGTGTAGTCCGTTTGGATCCGAGTAATACGGCCGGAGTTCGAACTTTGGGTGGTCCAGCCATGGCGCTTCCATGGCGGGTTGGCTGCCACCGTCATGGCCTGGGTGCTGCTGCGGTCTGGTGTTGTGAAGGAGGGAAGAAGGGCCGCTGGCCGTAAGATTAAAAATTGATGGCTAGGTTCGGATCTGGGGAAAATATCTATGAGCCGTTGATCCATGCGCGTGTGGCTAGGATTAGATGGCGCTTACCCTTTCAGTCTATTTTAATATGTAGCTTTGATCATCGATCTGGTGGTGCTGGGTAACTCGCGCTTCTGGCCATCAGATCTAGATCCGAGGACCTGCGTAGCTTACCGGTTCGGAATTAGTACGTTGTAATCGTGGCCGTTCGGATTTGATCGGACGACCCAGACTCCACGATACCCCTTCGATTCCGTACATTTGCATATGAGCCCCTACAGAATACAGAAACCAACCCACCGCCCCGAGCACTGTTGTCTGAGCCTCGGGATTGTTTCGTATAGACCCCTGCATTTCTTTGTTTTTATGCGCGCAGTCCAGAATCAGAGCAAATTCAGAAATTCAATTAGAAAATGATTTCTAGTGTTAAAATAATTCCAGAATCTTATTTAATTCATAGAAAATCCATATTGAGTCCAAATTAATCCATTCCAATTCCTATAATTTTGTAATATTATTGTTTATCAGTTAGTGCCACTGTTTTGACATGAAAGTTACATTTAAATTTATATCCTATTTAATCTTGTGCAAAACACATAAAATCATTAGAAATCCATAACTTAAAATCTATAACTCCAAAATTAATAATTCCTGTTCCTGTGAGCTTATTTAAATATGTAGATTATTAATATGTATTTTGCATATATGTTTGGTGTAATGTTAATTTTGCCTATCCCATGTTTGTTTGTATTGCTACGACTAGCAGTGAGGTCACGTGTCATCTGAAGAGCAAGTTGGTACCTGGAATCTCAAGTCCTAGGCAAGTTGTGCCCTTGATCACTTCTTTTTACCCACTCATGTTCTAATTAATCATAATGATCTGCATAGGTTAATTTTGATGGGACCCAATAGGTTACCCTAGTTTGACTATCTTTATACCTTGTTCACCACTGAATCTTTGGGTAGTACTTGCTATCGCTTTATGTGGTTTTGGGTATAGAGATACACATTACTATTTATGATTATACTTTTATTGTCAGTTGTTATTTACTGTTCATGTTAAGATCATTATGTTAATTGGAACATGGAGAACCACCCGGGAAAACAGTGCTACCACAAGGGTTTAATGGGACGCCCTTGGCCGATTAATTAGGAAAGCTAGTGGAAGACTACCTTACCCGAAAGGGGCAAGGGCAGTAGGGGAGTGGTTAGTGTAGGGAGGCCCTCGGGAGGATTTTGCTGCGATGGCAGTCCTGCAAGGGATTCCTGCTAGGGAGGCCCTCGGGAGGATTTTGCCTCGATGGCGGTCCTGCAAGGGATTCCTGCATTGGAGCTTCCTATAAACTGTAGCGGGTTTTCTGAAGCTAGTGGAACTTTGTAAAGGCCTCGTAGTGTTACCCTGCCTCGCCTCCTCGGAAGAGGTGTATGGGATTGGCCGTCTCTTGGCAGATGGGTAACATGACTTGTGGGTAAAGATGTGCAACCTCTGCAGAGTGTAAAACTGGTATACTAGCCGTGCTCACGGTCATGAGCAGCTCGGACACTCACATGATTAAATTATGGAACTAAATTCAATTTGTCATATGCATTGCATCGCAGGTGAGGTTGTTACTTTTGTTCTACTACTTAATTGGGTTGGTATTTACTTATACTTAGTAATTGCTAATAAAATTTTGACCAACTTTAAAAGCAATGCTCAGCTCTAACCATCCTCTTTGGTAAGCCTTACACTTCACGTGAGCTCCCACCTTTGGCGAGTTCATACACATTCCCCACAACTTGTTGAGCTATGAACGTATGTGAGCTCACTCTTGCTGTCTCACACCCCCCCCACAGGTCAAGAACAGGTACCACAGGATGAGGCGCTTGGAGGATGCTGTGATGTGTTCGTGAGAGATCTAGGCCGTCGTCTCCCAGTCAACTTTGGTTGCTGGACCGTTGTCTCCTCATAATGTAATTATTTATTTTGTATAGAACTCCTATTATATATAAAGATGTGACATTCGATCCTGTGCCACTATACATCATATGTGTGAGACTTGGTCCCAGCATACCTGGTGTTTATGTTCGCGCCCGGGTCTTGGTGCCCCTAAAACCCGGGTGTGACAGAAGTGGTATCAGAGGAATGTTGACTGTAGGACGAAACCTAGATAGAACTGGACAACCATTATCTACTTACCTTTGCTACTCTGATTCTTTTCTAAACTTTCCTTAATCTTTTATCATCTAATTCCGCTTTGCTCTGATTATTCTTACATTTTCCTTCTAAAGACAAATGTGGATTTCACACTTTGAAATCTTGTGCCTAAAGTGACTTTTAGGAATAGGAGACCGACTCTTAGGAACAAAAAAAATTATTTTTTTTATATAATTATCTATGCACTTGAATGTTTGTTCTTATGATATTTGTCTGATTTGGATCTTTGATTGAGTGTGATGAGTTGTGGAGTAATGTCCACAATTAAATCTACATATACGTATAGGCATAAAAAAAATCATAAGATGACTATACAAACTAAAAATATTCCCTATTAAAAATATATCCAGTTTAATAGCTCCACCTTATCTTAAAATATTCTCTCTTACCTTAATAGATTCATCTTATCTTGAAAAGATTTTATCTTATCCTAATAAGATCTAACTGACCTCAAAAGATTCTACCTTATCCTTGTGGATTCATCTTGCCCTAATAAACATATTTATCCCACACTAGTGTAACAACCATGATTTAATCTAAATTAATTAGATCTTATTTAAACTAAACTAGTCATATCAATATATTCTAGATCTTATTTAGTTTAATCTCGTTATACCAATCTAATCTAGATCATATCTAATCTAATGTGGGTTACTTAAACATGTTAGTTAATAGTGGGGAAAAAGATTAGACCCTACCCCTATAACACATATTTACCCTAAATTGGTGCCCTAGACCAACTTGGCCATACACAAACAACCTAAGTATTCTTGATAGGTTGCTTAATCTTTCTATTTCAAAACGAGATTCTAACCTATCCAACATGTTCATGATGGTTGTCCATTCCAACCCAACATCAAACCAGATTTCAACCTACCCCACATATAGCCTGCCCTACCCACAACTGTTTTAACCAAGACACCAAGGCAAAGAAGATCAACCTCATCAAGGAAAGGATAAGCATCAACTCAAGTCTTCAAAGATCAAGTTGAATCGCCAACGGAATCAAGGTCCACAGTTCTGGATGAAGTTTTTCCTTATTATACCCTTGCCACAACCCCTACTTGCCATAACCGTACCTCATCTGACCTAATAGATGGCTAGACATACAATATCCATGTGTTCCAAATCGTCTACTAACCGTTATGTAAAAACTTGAACAAAACTTTGATTTCCAAAACCCAAATGAGAAACTAAAATTCTAGACCAAACTTATTGTATCCCTTTTCTTACAAATCTCGAGGACGAGATTTTTTGTTAAGGGGGGTAGAATTTGTAGCGCCCTAAAATACTATTTTGATAACCTAGATGAATACTAAAAAAATTAGGATAAAATGACCTTAATCAGACTTTCCTTGCCTTGAATTCATTCGTTTCTAGATGAATGGGAATATTAAAATCTTGGTAGTTTAAAGGCTTAGAATTATGCTTTTGAAACTGGAATTCAATTTGAAAATTCAAGAAAAAAATCATAATCCTCAATTTAATATCAATTATTCGTAGTAACCGTCCCTAAAAGAGACAAGAAAAGTATCTTCTAATAAATTTTATACTGGAAGTTATGTTTTCTTAAAAGTACCCCGTAATAGGGATCTTGAATGTCACCCAAAACAATATTTTCTTGAAATAAATAATGAGCACAACATAGCATAAATAAGTCAATAAGTAATTATATAAATATATTTGCATTTTCATGCTAGGGATTTGAACTGTGCATTCTAAAAAGAATTTGAAATTTAAAACTGAATTGGAAAATAAAATAGAAAACAGAAAATAAATAATATGAAAGTGGTCCTTAATTAATCATTGTGTGATTTTATTTATATGTGTTGAACTATTTTCTTAGATATAGAATTATAATAAATAAAGGAATATACTTTGCATTATGGCTGGATGTTTATTTGTTTACATTTGAATTTATTAAACTCAGCCTAAAATTGAATTTGAAAGAAATCAAATTTGGAATTTAAAAAAAACTGAAAATAGGGAATAGGAAACCAGCCCAATCACAAAGCCCATCTCTCCTTTGCAGCATAGCCCACGTCCCTTCCATTTTTTATATGTTTTCTTGCCGCAGATGATGTCATCGTGACACCATCATGACATCAAGCTAGCAAGCAACAATAGCCATCGTTTTGTTCACTCCGTGAAGACAACGGCTGATGGGCCCCACCTCATCAGACTCTCGTGTTCACCTTCTCCGATCGCAACAGCGCGTTATCTCCCACACGAGCTCCGTAACTAAATCAACGAATTCACCGCGAGGCTGCAGATCCAATTCCTTGATCCGCGCTCGGACTCTATCCGTTCTTGGGGTATAAAAACACACTTCCGTCGGCCCTACCTTGCCCCATCATCCATGGAGCGCAGAGGACATCAAAGAGAGAGAGAAAATCCATGTGCTGCAGCTTGCTTGTGAAGCCACGATACCTCGACTGGTCGCTCAGGAGGGATCTCATTGGAGGGCGCTAGAAGGGTGGAAATCGGTGTCGGTGGCCAGGGACAACAGGTGTCGCGGGGTGTGAATCTCGTCGGACTTGGGGTCGTTGGGCGTTGCTGCCATGGGGATTCGCTGCATGGATGAAGGTAAGGAAGTGTACCATTACGTTCTCCTGAGAGCCCTCTGCGTGTAGTCCGTTTGGATTCGAGTAATACGACCGGAGTTCGAACTTTGGGTGGTCCAGCCATGGCGCTTCCATGGCGGGTTGGCTGCCACCGTCATGGCCTGGGTGCTGCTGCGGTCTGGTGTTGTGAAGGAGGGAAGAAGGGCCGCTGGCCGTAAGATTAAAAATTGATGGCTAGGTTCGGATCTGGGGAAAATAGCTATGAGCCGTTGATCCATGCGCGTGTGGCTAGGATTAGATGGCGCTTACCCTTTCGGTCTATTTTAATATGTAGCTTTGATCATCGATCTGGTGGTGCTGGGTAACTCGCGCTTTTGGCCATCAGATCTAGATCCGAGGACCTGCGTAGCTTACCGGTTCGGAATTAGTACGTTGTAATCGTGGCCGTTCGGATTTGATCGGACGACCCAGACTCCACGATACCCCTTCGATTCCGTACATTTGCATATGAGCCCCTACAGAATACAGAAACCAACCCACCGCCCCGAGCACTGTTGTCTGAGCCTCGGGATTGTTTCGTATAGACCCCTGCATTTCTTTGTTTTTATGCGCGCAGTCCAGAATCAGAGCAAATTCAGAAATTCAATTAGAAAATGATTTCTAGTGTTAAAATAATTCCAGAATCTTATTTAATTCATAGAAAATCCATATTGAGTCCAAATTAATCCATTCCAATTCCTATAATTTTGTAATATTATTGTTTATCAGTTAGTGCCACTGTTTTGACATGAAAGTTACATTTAAATTTATATCCTATTTAATCTTGTGCAAAACACATAAAATCATTAGAAATCCATAACTTAAAATCTATAACTCCAAAATTAATAATTCCTGTTCCTGTGAGCTTATTTAAATATGTAGATTATTAATATGTATTTTGCATATATGTTTGGTGTAATGTTAATTTTGCCTATCCCATGTTTGTTTGTATTGCTACGACTAGCAGTGAGGTCACATGTCATCTGAAGAGCAAGTTGGTACCTGGAATCTCAAGTCCTAGGCAAGTTGTGCCCTTGATCACTTCTTTTTACCCACTCATGTTCTAATTAATCATAATGATCTGCATAGGTTAATTTTGATGGGACCCAATAGGTTACCCTAGTTTGACTATCTTTATACCTTGTTCACCACTGAATCTTTGGGTAGTACTTGCTATCGCTTTATGTGGTTTTGGGTATAGAGATACACATTACTATTTATGATTATACTTTTATTGTCAGTTGTTATTTACTGTTCATGTTAAGATCATTATGTTAATTGGAACATGGAGAACCACCCGGGAAAACAGTGCTACCACAAGGGTTTAATGGGACGCCCTTGGCCGATTAATTAGGAAAGCTAGTGGAAGACTACCTTACCCGAAAGGGGCAAGGGCAGTAGGGGAGTGGTCAGTGTAGGGAGGCCCTCGGGAGGATTTTGCTGCGATGGCAGTCCTGCAAGGGATTCCTGCTAGGGAGGCCCTCGGGAGGATTTTGCCGCGATGGCGGTCCTGCAAGGGATTCCTGCATTGGAGCTTCCTATAAACTGTAGCGGGTTTTCTGAAGCTAGTGGAACTTTGTAAAGGCCTCGTAGTGTTACCCTGCCTCGCCTCCTCGGAAGAGGTGTATGGGATTGGCCGTCTCTTGGCAGATGGGTAACATGACTTGTGGGTAAAGATGCACAACCTCTGCAGAGTGTAAAACTGGTATACTAGCCGTGCTCACGGTCATGAGCAGCTCGGACACTCACATGATTAAATTATGGAACTAAATTCAATTTGTCATATGCGTTGCATCGCAGGTGAGGTTGTTACTTTTGTTCTACTACTTAATTGGGTTGGTATTTACTTATACTTAGTAATTGCTAATAAAATTTTGACCAACTTTAAAAGCAATGCTCAGCTCTAACCATCCTCTTTGGTAAGCCTTACACTTCACGTGAGCTCCCACCTTTGGCGAGTTCATACACATTATTCCCCACAACTTGTTGAGCTATGAACGTATGTGAGCTCACTCTTGCTGTCTCACCCCCCCCCCCCACAGGTCAAGAACAGGTACCACAGGATGAGGCGCTTGGAGGATGCTGTGATGTGTTCGTGAGAGATCTAGGCCGTCGTCTCCCAGTCAACTTTGGTTGCTGGACCGTTGTCTCCTCATAATGTAATTATTTATTTTGTATAGAACTCCTGTTATATATAAAGATGTGACATTCGATCCTGTGCCACTATACATCATATGTGTGAGACTTGGTCCCAGCATACCTGGTGTTTATGTTCGCGCCCGGGTCTTGGTGCCCCTAAAACCCGGGTGTGACATTATTGCCACAGCCTTTAAAAGTGGTTGCAATATATGGACTGTTTTACCACTATTTTTATGCATTGCGATAACCATGACTTTCGTTGCAAGAGAAATGTGTTATTGCTACCACTAGAACAGTTGTTGCAAAATTACCCTAGTGCCACGACGGATATTGCAACACTATTTTTGTTGCATTAGGTGTTAGTTATTTCCACAGTTGTTAAAAGTGGTTGCATTATATGGACCGTTTTGTCTCTATCTTTTTGCATTGTGATAACCATGACTTTCGTTGCAAGAGAAAGGTGTTATTGCTACCATTAGAACAATTGTTGCAAAATTACCTTAGTGCCACGATGGATATTGCAACAATACGATTTTTGTTGCATTAGGTGTTAGTTATTGCCACAGCCTTTAAAAGTGGTTGCAATATTTGGACCATTTTGCCACTATTTTTGTGCATTGTGATAACCATGAATTTCGATGCAAGAGAAAGGTATTATTGCTACCACTAGAACAGTTGTTGCAAAATCCACACCGGATACTGCAACAACACTAAAGTTGTAGTATTAGGCGTTAATTATTACCACAACCTTTAAAAGTGGTTACAATGCGAGAATCATGACTTTCGTTGCAAGAGAAAGATGTTATTATTACCACTAGAAAAATTATTGCAAAAGCACCATAATGCCACACTAGATATTGCAACATCACTAAATTTATTGCATTATGTATAGTTATTGCCACAACCTTTAAAACTGGTTACAAAATATACACATTTATGCCACTGTTTTTGTGTATTGCGATAATCATGACTTTCGTTGTAAAAAACGATGTTGTTTGCTACCACTAAAAAAGATTCAATTAATTGACAGTTATGCCACGTATATTCTTTGTTGTGATAAACTTGAATTTCATTGCAAAAGGTTGTTGTCATAATTTTAATCTCCATTGCAAAAGGTTGACATATATTACAATATAATTATTAGACATTGCAAAGAAAAAGATATATTTGCCACGATTTTCCTTTATTGTAGTATTTTTAAATGTCGTTGCATTGACTGTATATATTACAATAAAACGTCACACCAAAATTATATTACAACAAATTATATTACTACCACTACATTATTTTAATCTTAATTTTTATTAAGAAGCATTGATATACATCACACCAAAATTATAAAACGAATTATAGCATTATCCTTGTCTTAAATTCTTATATTGCAACAAAATCTTAAATTTATATGTCTGATATATATATATATATTGCAATAAAATTACAAGATGTTGCATCAAAAAGATACTTTAAAATATGATATATCTGATATATGTGACCAAAAATAGAAAAGAATACAAGGATCACAAGAATCTTTGATTCCAACGCTATAGATATATCTGACATATATGTGACCAAAAATAGAAAAGAATACAAGGAAAGGATCACAAGAATCTTTGGTTCCAACGTTGGCCAGACCTGCAGGGGGTCACGCACAAGCCGCCAGCAGGAAGGAAAAGTCACAGGCCGCCAGCGGTCCACGCCATTCCCTGCCATGAAGACCACGCCTTCTCCAGGCCCAGGAAACAGATGCTTAGGTCCATTCACTTTCTCTTTGTTTTCTACTGAATGTTTCTTGTTCACATCACTGCTTCGATTTTCTCAATGTACTCTTGTGCATCCACACCATGGGAATCGTGGTCCACTTTGAGCACCTACAATTACAGAGATAAAAAAAGAAATAAGATTTAGTGGTCTAAGATATAAACTACAGACTGCAAGTCCGTAACCTGCTATGCACCTTACAAAAATACTAGTGTTTAAGGCGCGTCCAGCGCGCATTGTTTCTGAAGGACCCTAAACCCCCCGCCAGTTAACAGATGTCTGAGTCACCAAGTGGGTTGTGAAGGTTGATGTGAGGACCTGGTTAACCATTTTATGCAAAACACTAACAGAAACCAATTTTGAATATAAAAGGTTTAACTGAGTAGCAAACAGGTAGTGAGATTGTGAAGAGGCGGCTTATGTGGGTCTACTTCTGAATTTGCCAGACAAAGGTTGAGTCTAACCAAGAATGTACTCATGTATAGACATTGTAATTAGGGAAGTAAATGTGATTAGGCTCAACAGAGCTAGTTATTATGGAGTAGTACGCGTCAAGTTTAGCACTCTCATGTAGGCGAGCACGAACCTGCAGCAAACCTTCAAATTATGGAAACCCAGATACACGGCCTTGCCCTGCGCAGAGAGGTCAGCTAGCGCGTAGCGGAGCAGGTGAGAGGAGGCATAGGATGGCAAAGTCGGGCTAAGGTAGGTGAGGATGGAGGAGAATAGGGTGTGATATATATAGGAGAATTGGGTGCAGGTTCTAGGCAATAAAAGGACACCCAAGAACCAAGTTCGAAACCTCCACAAATTTTGATCAAAATGCCTGAAGTTTTCTGTGAAACGTTCCACTGATCTTAACTCTAGCAAAGTTTGATGTGCAATATAGTCACTGTACCACTGTCACTCTCCTTAATGCATGTCAAGCTAAAGCAGATATATATAGGTATTTTGAAAAGGAGGGGCTGCAAGTTTGAAAACTGTGTTATCTACACATCAAGTTACAGGTATATAACATCTGAATGGCTGCATATATACCAATAACATCAAGATATATACCAAAAACATCTATATATAGGATAGTATATAACATCTATATATAGGAGAACATATATACCAATAACATCAAGTTATGATTTAGAAAATACCTACACATCAAGGAGGGGCTACATGTCAATAACATCTGAATGGCTGCAAGTCACTTAGCAGCTATAGATCAAGTTATATACATATATATCACAAACATCTCATGTAAACTTGCTAACAGGAGAGTAAATGGTGCCTATCGCAACGATTTATGGTCTATCGCAACGATTTTTGCCCATTGCAAGAAGGTGATTTTTTAGTAGTGATGAGACCAAAAAATACTCAATATTTTTCCTTCGTTGTCTAGCTGGAAGTCAGAGAAAAACTGTGGATTATCCCTTTTGCATAAGGCAAAAGGCCAAAAGCTTAGACACATCATTGGCATTTTTTTCTCGTTGCTTCGCCTATTTCCTATATAGTACAAAAAATTAGAATTATTACTCATTAATTCGACATGGATTTTAAACTTTATATCCTAAATTCATAAAGAAAACATTGCTTACAAATTAGCAATGTCCTTTGCTATAATTGGTACATTTTTAGGACCACCATGTATCTCAGACATGAAGTCCATGATACAGTGTTGTGGGATTCTGCTTTGTTGCATTGAACTTAGAAACTCCATGTACTCAGGATCATGAGTCTTGTTGCATTGTAGATGCTTCTTTTCAGTATCCTTCTTAATGAAATCATGATTATGTTCTAAGTGCACCAGATCGATTCGTACGGCTACAATATTTTCTTTAGAGTCATCATAGATTTTTTTTAGCTTCATACCAGCTATGCATTGTGTTATCCTTGAGGATGTATTACAAATTCTTGGATTACTAGCTAACCTTTCCGTATTTCTACCCTCCATTGAATAATTTAACCACTTACAGTTCTTTCTCTCCCTATACTTTTTAAGTGGAAAACCAACCTCATATGTGTAACGACTATAAAAATTGTATGCCTCATCGACATTTCCAAATGTCATACCGATCCTAGGCACCATGCTTGGATCAATACTTTTAGGCTGTGCATTAACATAATCATAAATCCAATAAATATAATATTAGTTATACTCTTAATGTCATGATGCATAAGTTTGATTAAATTGTAGAATAGACATAATCAAAGATAAACAACTTACATGGCTCCGTAGGATATTAGGTGTATCTTGTTCATGATCACTAATGGTCCTCATAGACACCATTTGATTTGCTGCTCCCATTGTTACAATTTCCATTGTATTGTCATCATTGACCCCCGACACTCGTAATTCTGCAGGTGGTGTTACAATATTTCTCCGTGGACTAGCAGTACTGTTCGGAGATTCAAGTCTTAGGCTGGGCGATGCATGAGCTTCTCCCAGCGTCTTAAGTGTATGCGCTGCTGGTACACCACCACATGAGTCTGCATGCCGGCCAACATATTTTACTATGTATTTACAAACCGATAGAACTGGTCATTTTTTAACATTTGATACTGTTGCTGCCTTTTTGTTTTCTCTTTACATATCTTTAACGCACCTAATGCACCTGATGCAGCCCTACACCATGTTGCAGAAGAAACACCTTCTTTATCTTGTTCTCCGCCGTCAGCCATGTGTCAATTATGAAGACACACCACCAGTATCCTTTCTTATATGCACCACGCTGTCCAATTTCGGCTAGTCATGTTTACGCAATTTTTTGTGTTCATTTACGGTATATTTAGTTTGTTCATGCATGCATGCAGATATTCTCGAAAACTTGAATACAAACTTGGGCGATTTTATCTCGGTTTTGTTCGAAACAGTTTTTGTATTTACTCTATTAAATGAAACCGGTTACGCAATTTTTTTCTGCATATTTATGGATCGATTTTCTGCTGACCTGCAGGTAATTTGCCATGCGATATTATCGTAAACTACCATTTATCATTTGCGATTTTCTCGTGTATCCCGTTCGCGAAACATCTCAACTACTAAACGAAACCGGTTACGCAATTTTCTCTACATATTTATGGATCGAGTTTCCGCTGACATGCATGCCATGCGATATTATTGGAAACTACCATTTATCATTTGCGATTTTCTCGTGTATCCCATTCGCCAAACATCTCAGTTTACGGTAAAAAACAAACTCGTTTACTATTTTTCACGAATGATTTACGATTTGGTCCTACCGGACCAGAAACCTGCGCGCTGGCCCAATCGGCAAGTTGGTTGGGGCTTTCCGGTACTAATGCAAGCCCTGGGCTTCCATTAGCTCGACCCTATATATATATTGTATATTACGAGCCCTGGGCTTTCAATAACTAGAGGAAGTATGGCTCAATGGTGTCATCCGGTTCACCCGAACCAGGTTCGGGCTGCTATAAAAACACCCACATCGCCAGGGATTAGGTTTTAGCGGCGGTTCTCTCGGGCGTGCGAACGGCGGCGATCCTAGGAGCCAGCAGTGGTGCCACCTCAAGGCGGGCGATCGACGGTGGCGCTCCACTAGGAACAAGCGACGACGACGCTCCCGAGGCGGGCGGGCAAGCGGTGTCGATGCTCCTGAAGCGGACGGGCGGTGGCGGCGCACCCTAGGCCCAGTGGCAACGGCGGTTGCGTGATGCGTGGTAGGCGTCGACAGTGGCGACGATGGCCACGAGGGGCGCGGGTCGCTCTAGCGGTCGCACGAGGCGCGATCGTCTCTGGCGATGGCGGCCACACGAGGCATGGGTGGCTTCGGTGTCCTTCTTCGACCAACTCCTCTGATCTGGTGGCTTCGACGGTGTCCTTTGATCTAGCGGCCTTGGGATCTTCCTCCAGCAACGTAGTATACAATCCATGTTTATGCCATCAATGATTATGTTTTATGCCTGCTACTTACACTATTTATGCTTTCCAGTGATGATTTTACGACGATGAATACGATTTTATGTTGCCATAAAACTGTCCCTAATTCCCACGGGGGCTATTAGTTGAACCGATATTATGTTTTTATAAATTATGCTATGTATGTATTTATGCGACTTTGCATATGAATTTATGTTCTGCGTGAACCATGTCATCTTTTTTTTTGCATGCGTGCAATGGAAACGGAAATATCATCCAAAATATTCGCGCATGAAATGGAAACTCCAACGATCTGACATAATTTTTGGATCTGCATAAAAATAGAAACTGCATGGATGCAACTCCTATATTTTTGGAATTGCTATAAAAATAGGATCGTGAATACAACTCACCAGAGATATCAACCTCTCACATTGGCTCGGTATTTACGCTTATAACTGAGAGGTTTTATGCTTAAAACTTAAGTTTTTACGCTCGAATCTGGAGATGCGTCCACCAGTGAACCACATGCCATATTTTTTACGTTGTGAACAACATTGCATAAATACCTATACTGTGTAACATAATTTGTATAAGTATACATCATAAACTAGTTCTAACGAGTCTAGTTGCATGGCTGTTGGAGCGACCTATATTTATGGAGAAAATAAAGCATTAAATATGATTTTTTGTTTCCATTCATGTCAATCTATTTCCTTTCATCGTATATTTTTGTCATTCTAATTTTGTGCGCATGCAGCAGGTAACAAATTTTTACGCGGTGTACCGAATTGCATAAATATCTACACCGTATAGCATAACTAGTATCAGTATATATCACCGATCCAGACGAGCCTAGCTACATGGCTATTGGAGCAATCCTATATTTATGGAGAAAATAAAGCATTAAATACATTTTTTATTTCCATACATGGCAATCCATTTCCTTTCATCATACATTTTTGTCATTCTAATTTTGTGCATGCAGCATGTAACAGATTTTTATGTAGTGTACTGAATTACATAAATATCTACACTTTGTAGCATAATTAGTATCATTATATATCATAAATTGTTCCCGACGAGTCTAGTTGCATGTATGTTGCAGTGATCATATATTTATGGATGAAATTAAGCATTTAAAAATAGAAACTGCCACATATCTCTTTCCTAAATTTACGCGCATGCAAGAAAACACGTTTGACTCATGCATGCCTTCCTATTTTTTTGCATGCACAGACGTGGGGTGGGAGGTGTACCCACAGCCTGGCTTGGGGGATGGGTGGGCGCATCGGGCTGGATCAGGTCACAGGGGGTGGTCGGCCTAGGCTTCTCTAACTAGAGGAAGCCCAGGGCTCCTAATATATATATATATAGTTTAGATATTAGAAGTCTTGGACTTCCAAAGAGTGACTAGAAGCCTTGACTTAACGCCAGCTTTCGATTCAGCCGCACCTCAAACAGACCAGACCTCGAGTCGTCTATAAAAGCTACCCAAGACCACCACAAATTAGGGTTTCAGCACGACAGCGGTTGCGGATGGTGGATCCCGCGAGGACAGTGCTCGCTGAGTGCGCGACGGCGGCCTTGCGGGCTGGCGGATCCAGCTCGAGCGTCACTGGCCGAACGCACGGCGGCTGCCGCCGGCGTGGCGACCGTGCAGGAACGTACTGCCTGTAGAGCCCAAAAAATCTTACATTAAGAATTTATGAAAAAAAAATCCCTAGAGCTTTTGAATTAAAATATTCTTTAATAATATTTTCTTAACTTAAAGTTACTTCTCCTAAAATTCTTTCCTAATAAAATACTACTAGATGAATTAAGTTATCTTATCATGGAACTATACATATAAGTAAAATAATAAATAAATAAAAGCATGCTTTGCATTCATGTTGAAGTTTTGTTTGTGCATTAATGGAGACACTAATAAAAAAAATATACATAGTAATGAATTGAGAATTTAGATTTATCCCAAAGGCACAATTTATAGAATTGGAAATAAGAAAGAAAGAAAGTATATAAAAAAAATATAAATAATATAATTATATGTTAAAACTGGTATTTTTAATTTCACAGGAGTAAAAGGGATTAATGTAACACAAGCTTCAATTTAAAGTTGAATTCAAAATTTAAATTTGGAAATAGAAGAGAGAGAAAGAAAATCAGAAAAAGAAAAGAATAAACCACCTTATGTGGGCCTTCCCGACTCAATTCAGCCCACCAGGGAATATCCCCCGCGCTGCCCACTTGAAGTTTGGCACCGACATGCGGGCCCGGCGCGTCAGCCGCCCCATCCCTGGTAACACGCTTGCTGATGTGCTGTCGCTTACGCGTGGGGCCATCTCGTCAGTCCTGTCTCCTACCCCAAATCAAGTTCGCCCTGTTTGTTGTGAGGGAGCCGACGGAGACGTCGCGCCAAATTCGGTCCGGCCACCAGGGGCCGTTGCGCTTTGGTTGTGGACCCCGTTTGACTGATCTCCCTCCTCGCTTGTGCATGGGATCGGGTGGCTAGGTTCACCCTCCCCGCGGATGGCGCGGCAATCCCAACAGAACTGGCGGAATCCGACCGCGTGGCGCGGGTAATCTTGATGCTCCTATGGAGCCTAGTGTCCAGCGGAGTCCGACCGGGGCAGGCTATAAATCCACGCATCTGGTTCCCCTCTCCTCTTCTGTTGGCTCAACACTAGCCGTTGTTGCCGTGCGAATCATGAAGTAGCAGTGAAGATTGCCGCCCTCCGCCGTGGATAGAACTCCTGCTCACGTATCGTGTGGTAAGTGCCCGCTCATCCTGTGCGCCATAATCCCCTCTGCACGTAGCTCGCTTCCAGTGGGGCTTGGGGCTCCGGGGCGCCGACTTCGAGAAGCTCCGGCAGGGTCGCCGCCGCCTATGGGGTCTGCGCCGCCGCCGCTGCCTGATAGTCATCGGGGGGAGAAGAAGGATTTTAGCCGTCGGATGGCGATCGGGATCGGATCCGGGTGCTGTGGGGATGGATGCGATCGGGACCGTTCGATCCGGATCGTGCGCACAGGAATCAATGTGAGTATTTTAAATCTCGGTCGTTGATTGTTTGATCGACGGCTCTGGGCGCGTACCGTTTCGATGATAGGGTAATGTAATCAGGGCCATAGGATCTAATCTAAACGGCTAGAATTCGGTCATACCCCTTCACGGTAACATTTTACATATGAGACCCCAGAAAATGTGTTAATCAACCCGCTGTCCAACTGGTGGGTCGTTTGTGTCTTAGGAACTTTTGCACCAGGGCCCCTGACCTCTCTGGTTTTTATGGCCCAGTCCAGTGTCGGCTGTAAACTGAATAATGAATTAGAAATAGATTTTTAATATGAAAATAAACCCTAGAACTTGTATAATCCATAGAAAATTCATATGAAGTCCAAATTTGCCCATTCCAGGTCCTATAATTTTATAATATTATTGTTTATCAAATAGTGCCACTAATTTGACATGAAAGCCACTTTAAAAATCTATTTCCTAATTAATCTTATATCAAGTACATGAAACCTTAGGAAAATCATAACTCCTTCGTTTTAACTCCGATTTGACTCGTTCCAGTTGCGTTAGTCTCGTAGCAACACGTAGATCAGTATTATTCTGTTTGTTCTTTTGTTTGGTGTGATGTTAATTTTATCTGCACCATGTTTGTTTGTATTGCTACGACTAGCGCGAGGGCACGTGTCATCTGAAAAGCAAGTTGGTACCTGGAATCTCAAGTGCCAGGCAAGTTGTGCCCTTGATCACTTCTTTTTACCCACTCATGTTCTAATTAATCATAATGATCTGCATAGGTTAAATTTGATGGGACCCAATAGGTTACCCTAGTTTGACTATCTTTATACCTTGCTCCCCACTGAATCTTTGGGTAGTACTTGCTATCGCTTTATGTGGTTTTGGGTATAGAGATACACCTTACTATTCATGATTATACATTTACTGTCAGTTGTTATTTACTGTTCATGTTAAGATCATTATGTTAATTGGAACATGGAGAACCACCCGGGAAAACAGTGCTACCACAAGGGTTTAATGGGACGCCCTTGGCTGATTAATTAGGAAAGCTAGTGGAAGACTACCTTACCCGAAAGGGGCAAGGGCAGTAGGGGAGTGGTCAGTGTGGGGAGGCCCTCGGGAGGATTTTGCTGCGATGGCAGTCCTGCAAGGGAATTCCTGCTAGGGAGGCCCTCGGGAGGATTTTGCTGCGATGGCGGTCCTGCAAGGGATTCCTGCATTGGAACTTCCTATAAACTGTAGCGGGTTTTCTGAAGCTAGTGGAACTTTGTAAAGGCCTCGTAGTGTTACCCTGCCTCGCCTCCTCGGTAGAGGTGTATGGGATTGGCCGTCTCTTGGCAGATGGGTAACACGACTTGTGGGTAAAGATGCGCAACCTCTGCAGAGTGTAAAACTGGTATACTAGCCATGCTCACGGTCATGAGCAGGGTAAATATGCGCAACCTCTGCAGAGTGTAAAACTGGTATACTAGCCGTGCTCACGGTCATAAGCAGCTCGGACACTCACATGATTAATTTATGGAACTAAATTCAATTTGTCATATGCATTGCATCGCAGGTGATGTTGTTACTTTTGTTCTATTACTTAATTGGGTTTGGTATTTACTTATACTTAGTAACTGCTAATAAAATTTTGACCAACTTTAAAAGCAATGCTCAGCTTCAACCATCCTCTTTGGTAAGCCTTACACTTCACGTGAGCTCCCACCTTTGGCGAGTTCATGCACATTATTCCCCACAACTTGTTGAGCTATGAACGTATGTGAGCTCACTCTTGCTGTCTCACACCCCCCACACACAGGTCAAGAACAGGTACCGTAGGATGAGGCGCTTGGAGGAAGCTGCGATGTGTTTGTGAGAGGTCTAGGTCGTCGTCTCCCAGTCAACTTTGGGTTGCTGGACCGTTGTCTCCTTATAATGTAATTATTTATTTATTTTGTATAGAACTCCTGTTATATAGTAAAGATGTGACATTCGATCCTGTGCCATGATTCATCATATGTGTGAGACTTGGTCCCAGCACACCTGGTGATTATGTTCGCGCCCGGGCTTTGGACCCCTAAAACCCGGGTGTGACAGAAGTGGTATCAGAGGAATGTTGACTGTAGGACGAAACCTAGATAGTACTGGACAACCTTTACTTACTTATCTCTGCTACTCTAATTCTTTCTAAACTTTTCTCAATCCTTTCTCATCTATTTCCGCTTTACTCTGATTATTCTTACCTTTTCCTTCTAGAGACAAATATGGATTTCACACTTTGAAATCATGTGCCTAAAGTGACCTTTAGGAATAGGAGACCTAATCCTAGGAACAAAAACAAAACTATTTTTATAAGTGTCTATGTATTTGAATGTTTGCTCTTATGATATCTGTCTGATTTGGATTTTTGATTGAGTGTGATTAGTTGTGGAGTAATGTCCACAATTACATCTGCATATACATATAAAAAAATGTTTATAAAAGTAACTAGACAGATTGGATTATCCCTCATTAAAAAAAATGTATCTAGCTTAATAGATTCATCTCATCTTAAAAGATTCTATCCTACACTCATAGATCTATCTTATCTCAAAAGATCTTAACTTATCCTAATGTATCTAGATCCATCTTATCTTGAAAAGATTTAATCCTTATCCTAATAGATCTAACTGATCTCAAAAGATTCTATCTTATCTTTATGGATCCATCTTATCCTAATAAGCATACTTATCCACCCTAGTTTAAACAACCATGATCTAATGCAAATTAATTAGATCTTCTCTAGTCAAACTAGTCATACCAATCTAATCTAGATCCCATCTAATCTAATATGATCTAATCTAATGTGGTCTACTTAAACATATTAGTAATACTGGTAGAAGAGATTAAACCCTACTAGCCATGTATTAACTTAACCTAGAGCCATGATGAATGGTATAACCTTTCTATTCCCATCTAACAACAAACAAACTTTTAACCTACATCTTGTAGTCCATCTCACCCATATATATCTCTCATCTTGACAGATTCTATCTTACCCTTGGATAATCACACCTTATACGACTGGTTACTCCAATCTGGACATAAAACAAAGATTAAGCCCTACTAAAGAATCTTCAGATTATAACCAGCTATTAGCTTATTCATTCCGCTTATTGAATAATTTCCTTTGCAAAACTATTACCCTATGCTTCTAACTTTCATGGTCAATACCAGGAAAGGAAAGATTATCACGTAACAGCAAACAGAAATGAATCCTCTAAATCCTCCACCGGTTGAAATTGATCAAGTGGTTGCTGCCCAAAGACTGGTAATACAACAATTAAAAGACCTGGTGACTGAGATGCAAAATCAGATAAGACAAGAACGCGAGGAAATACGTCAGGTCCGCCAAGAAATAAGGCAAGCGCGGTCGGAGAGACAACAACGACAACAACAACCTCCACCACCAACACCAGCTCCACCAAGCTACATAAACATATATATATTACTATTATTTGTAAGATCTAGATGTTACTTTAGTTAGTAGATGATATGATATTATTTTAGAAGGAATAATACGGTCTATTGACCCAATGTTTTGTTAAAAAAAATTATGCCTCATGCCGAGATTTCTTTGTTTGTGCACATGTTCCGAGAACAATATGAGTATACATCCCTTTTCCTACAAATCTCGAGGACGAGATTATTTTTAAGGGGGGTAGGATTTGTAGAGCCCAAAAATCTTACATTAAGAATTTATGAAAAAAAAATCCCTAGAGCTTTTGAATTAAAATATTCTTTAATAATATTTTCTTAACTTAAAGTTACTTCTCCTAAAATTCTTTCCTAATAAAATACTACTAGATGAATTAAGTTATCTTATCATGGAACTATACATATAAGTAAAATAATAAATAAATAAAAGCATGCTTTGCATTCATGTTGAAGTTTTGTTTGTGCATTAATGGAGACACTAATAAAAAAATATACATAGTAATGAATTGAGAATTTAGATTTGTCCCAAAGGCACAATTTATAGAATTGGAAATAAGAAAGAAAGAAAGTATATAAAAAATATAAATAATATAATTATATGTTAAAACTGGTATTTTTAATTTCATAGGAGTAAAAGGGATTAATGTAACACAAGCTTGAATTTAAACTTGAATTCAAAATTTAAATTTGGAAATAGAAGAGAGAGAAAGAAAATCAGAAAAAGAAAAGAATAAACCACATTATGTGGGCCTTCCCGACTCAATTCAGCCCACCAGGGAATATCCCCCGCGCTGCCCACTTGAAGTTTGGCACCGACATGCGGGCCCGGCGCGTCAGCCGCCCCATCCCTGGTAACACGCTTGCTGATGTGCTGTCGCTTACGCGTGGGGCCATCTCGTCAGTCCCGTCTCCTACCCCAAATCAAGTTCGCCCTGTTTGTTGTGAGGGAGCCGACGGAGACGTCGCGCCAAATTCGGTCCGGCCACCAGGGGCCGTTGCGCTTTGGCTGTGGACCCCGTTTGACTGATCTCCCTCCTCGCTTGTGCATGGGATCGGGTGGCTAGGTTCACCCTCCCCGCGGATGGCGCGGCAATCCCAACAGAACTGGCGGAATCCGACTGCGTGGCGCGGGTAATCTTGATGCTCCTATGGAGCCTAGTGTCCAGCGGAGTCCGACCGGGGCAGGCTATAAATCCACGCATCTGGTTCCCCTCTCCTCTTCTGTTGGCTCAACACTAGCCGTTGTTGCCGTGCGAATCATGAAGTAGCAGTGAAGATTGCCGCCCTCCGCCGTGGATAGAACTCCTGCTCACGTATCGTGTGGTAAGTGCCCGCTCATCCTGTGCGCCATAATCCCCTCTGCACGTAGCTCGCTTCCAGTGGGGCTTGGGGCTCCGGGGCGCCAACTTCGAGAAGCTCCGGCAGGGTCGCCGCCGCCTATGGGGTCTGCGCCGCCGCCGCTGCCTGATAGTCATCGGGGGGAGAAGAAGGATTTTAGCCGTCGGATGGCGGTCGGGATCGGATCCGGGTGCTGTGGGGATGGATGCGATCGGGACCGTTCGATCCGGATCGTGCGCACAGGAATCAATCTGAGTATTTTAAATCCCGGTCGTTGATTGTTTGATCGACGGCTCTGGGCGCGTACCGTTTCGATGATAGGGTAATGTAATCAGGGCCATAGGATCTAATCTAAACGGCTAGAATTCGGTCATACCCCTTCACGGTAACATTTTACATATGAGACCCCAGAAAATGTGTTAATCAACCCGCTGTCCAACTGGTGGGTCGTTTGTGTCTTAGGAACTTTTGCACCAGGGCCCCTGACCTCTCTGGTTTTTATGGCCCAGTCCAGCGTCGGCTGTAAACTGAATAATGAATTAGAAATAGATTTTTAATATGAAAATAAACCCTAGAACTTGTATAATCCATAGAAAATTCATATGAAGTCCAAATTTGCCCATTCCAGGTCCTATAATTTTATAATATTATTGTTTATCAAATAGTGCCACTAATTTGACATGAAAGCCACTTTAAAAATCTATTTCCTAATTAATCTTATATCAAGTACATGAAACCTTAGGAAAATCATAACTCCTTCGTTTTAACTCCGATTTGACTCGTTCCATTTGCATTAGTCTCGTAGCAACACGTAGATCAGTATTATTCTGTTTGTTCTTTTGTTTGGTGTGATGTTAATTTTATCTGCACCATGTTTGTTTGTATTGCTACGACTAGCGCGAGGGCACGTGTCATCTGAAAAGCAAGTTGGTACCTGGAATCTCAAGTGCCAGGCAAGTTGTGCCCTTGATCACTTCTTTTTACCCACTCATGTTCTAATTAATCATAATGATCTGCATAGGTTAAATTTGATGGGACCCAATAGGTTACCCTAGTTTGACTATCTTTATACCTTGCTCCCCACTGAATCTTTGGGTAGTACTTGCTATCGCTTTATGTGGTTTTGGGTATAGAGATACACCTTACTATTCATGATTATACATTTACTGTCAGTTGTTATTTACTGTTCATGTTAAGATCATTATGTTAATTGGAACATGGAGAACCACCCGGGAAAACAGTGCTACCACAAGGGTTTAATGGGACGCCCTTGGCTGATTAATTAGGAAAGCTAGTGGAAGACTACCTTACCCGAAAGGGGCAAGGGCAGTAGGGGAGTGGTCAGTGTGGGGAGGCCCTCGGAAGGATTTTGCTGCGATGGCAGTCCTGCAAGGGAATTCCTGCTACGGAGGCCCTCGGGAGGATTTTGCTGCGATGGCGGTCCTGCAAGGGATTCCTGCATTGGAACTTCCTATAAACTGTAGCGGGTTTTCTGAAGCTAGTGGAACTTTGTAAAGGCCTCGTAGTGTTACCCTGCCTCGCCTCCTCGGTAGAGGTGTATGGGATTGGCCGTCTCTTGGCAGATGGGTAACACGACTTGTGGGTAAAGATGCGCAACCTCTGCAGAGTGTAAAACTGGTATACTAGCCGTGCTCACGGTCATGAGCAGGGTAAATATGCGCAACCTCTGCAGAGTGTAAAACTGGTATACTAGCCGTGCTCACGGTCATGAGCAGCTCGGACACTCACATGATTAATTTATGGAACTAAATTCAATTTGTCATATGCATTGCATCGCAGGTGATGTTGTTACTTTTGTTCTATTACTTAATTGGGTTTGGTATTTACTTATACTTAGTAACTGCTAATAAAATTTTGACCAACTTTAAAAGCAATGCTCAGCTTCAACCATCCTCTTTGGTAAGCCTTACACTTCACGTGAGCTCCCACCTTTGGCGAGTTCATGCACATTATTCCCCACAACTTGTTGAGCTATGAATGTATGTGAGCTCACTCTTGTTGTCTCACACCCCCCCCCCACACAGGTCAAGAACAGGTACCGCAGGATGAGGCGCTTGGAGGATGCTGCGATGTGTTCGTGAGAGGTCTAGGTCGTCGTCTCCCAGTCAACTTTGGGTTGTTGGACCGTTGTCTCCTTATAATGTAATTATTTATTTATTTTGTATAGAACTCCTGTTATATAGTAAAGATGTGACATTCGATCCTGTGCCATGATTCATCATATGTGTGAGACTTGGTCCTAGCACACCTGGTGATTATGTTCGCGCCCGGGCTTTGGACCCCTAAAACCCGGGTGTGACACTGCCGCTACTGGTCCTGTCCACGATAGAGAGCGCGTGCCCGATCTCACAGCTCCCTGAGGCGCCATGGGGCTACGGCGGCTGTTGCGGTTACGCGACGGTGGAACCAACGCGCGTGGGCGGGCTGATCCGATGCGAGTGGACCAAGACGGCGATGGCTGAAATGCGATAGTGCGTGTATGGCAGGATCTAGCGCGGATCTGGACGACGCGCGGGCAGGCAAGCCGGCAAGGACGGGGTGCGGCTCTTGCCGACGCGTGGTCGGGCGGTTCCCTCATGGATAGAAGGGGTCCGCAGGGGGCAGACGATGAGTTCGCAGTTGGCAGACGGACGCGGCACCGTCGGAGGCAACACAGTTGACATGGGATTGGCAGCGGCAGACTTCCCTAGGGGCGAGCTACGACGGCGGCCTCCCATAGGCGCGAGCAGCGTCGGATCCCAGAGGCGCGTGCGGCGGGCGACGACTCCCTTAGGTCGTGAACGACGACGTGTTTTTATGCTACTCTGTATACATATTTATGCCAACATCAATAAATGTTTACGACATATATTTCAGTCAATGACTACTCTTCCATCTATTGTTTGTTTATGATATTTCTATTCACATTTAACGCAAATGTTTATAGATTTGTATACATTATCTCATTACCTAACCCAGTGTGTATATGAGGTTTCTAACATTTACGTTAGCTCGGTATTTACTATCAAAACTGAGGTTTTACACTTAAAACTGAAGGTTTTTATGTTCGAACATAGGGATACGTCCAAACAGTGACCCACATGCTAATTTTTAAGTAGTGTACCGTAATTCATAAATACCTTCACCGTGTAGCATAATTAGTATCAATACATATCATAAACTATTTGTAATTCGCCTAGCTGTATGGTTGTTGCAGATATTCTATTTTTATGGACGTAATAAAACATTTAAATCAGATTTTTTGTTTCCATGCATGTCAATCAATTTCCTTTCAACACACATTCCTACCATCCTAAATTAGTGCGCATACAGCAGGAAACATATTTTTTACGTGATGTACCACACTACATAAATATCTATACCATGTAGCATAATTAGTATCAGTATATGTCATAATCTGGTTCTAACGAGCCTATCTGCATGGCTGTTAGAGAGATCCTATTTTTATGGACGAAATTAACCATTTAAATTAGATTTTTTTTTGGTTTCCATGCATGCCAATCTATTTTCTTTCAACACACATTCTTTGCAATCCTAAATTTGTGCGCATGCAGTAGAAAATGGATTTTTTACATGGTGTACCACACTGCATAAATATCTACACCATGTAGCATATTTAGTATCAGTATATATCATAAACTGGTTCTAACGAGCCTAACTACATGGCTGTTTGTAGAGATCCTATATTTATGGGAGAAATAAAGAATTTAAATCAGATTTTTTGTTTACATGCATGTCAATCAATTTTCTCTCAACGCACATTCTTGTCATCCTAAATTTGTGCAAATGCAACAGAAAACTAATTTTTTATGCGGCGTACCGTATTGCATAAATTACTTCACCATGTACCATAATCAGTATTAGTACATATCGTAAAATATTTCTAACGAGACTAGCTACATGACTGTTATAGAGATCCTATATTTATGGACAGAATAAAACATTCAAATCAGATTTTTTTTCTATGCATGCCAATCCATCTCCTATATTTGTGCGCATGACTTCCAATTTTGTTGCGCATGCAAATGGAAACAAAAGGCACGCATGCAGGGATGGGCGCGGGGGTGGAGGCGGCCAGGCTGGTCTAGTCAGGTGGTGTAGGGGCGGCTGGTGCTTCCACCATATGTTTGCAAGCCTACGGCTCCCAATAGCCTCACCATATATATACTAGGTGGGTGCATGTGCGTTCCAACGGGAACATATAATACCACGATAACTTATATACAAAATGTGTGTTATACTTTTATGAGAAAAGGTTTCATAATCCATTTGTGATCCTGGCCATACATAAATTATGTTATTTTAAACTAGCTATTTCACCACTATATTGCAACCATCAATATCATGCAGACTTCGATATATGCCACGGTTTGTATGGTCTCATCGTCGTAGAGCACGTCCCACACCTACTGGAAGAAATTTCGTCGTACATCGTTAGTCATTAGGCACGCACTACCATACACGCTTGCATAAACAAAACGACAAGTGTGTGTGCTTGCATAGAGAATTAAAGGCAGACTGGCACAAAAGCTACCCTAACGGTGGCGAGGATGACGAACTAGTCATTGCTGTCGGTCCTCCCCTGCGTCACCTCCGGTGCTGAGATGACGCCACAGTCCTTGATATAGTAGTCGTCGAACGCGCGCGACATGGCGAGTACTGATGACTCTTGGTTGGGCTGTCAGATGAAGTGCACCCCGTGCTCATCAGCAAGGTAGTACACCTGGCCGTTGCACAACCGGATGCGCCACTCCACTACATACATCATGTTCGAGGACACTCACACAACGTCAGCAACGGTCGTCGTCCCAGCGCACAAGAATTAATGGTCAGTCAGTAGCGACTTACGTGGCAGGTTGGGCTTTAGGTGGACGATAAGCTGAACGGCGTGATGGCGCCGTCGTCAGAAGTGGTGCCCAGAACAACTCGAGAGTCGCCGACGTTTGCGACAACCATGAGGTACCCCTGCTTGACGATGGATATCGCGGTGCAGCCGCTCTGGACCGTGTCCAAGCGGCGGCTGCGCCGGAGCTTGTCGTGCACAGCGACTTGTGGCCACGTAGGACTACTTCGAGAGGTCGAACTGACAGTTGCCAAGCTTCTTCTCGTCGTCGATGAGCGACGTCAACACGAGCGCCTCCTGCTAGTGGTGTTTGTTTGGGGTTTCCAAGTAAGAAACATGGATTCATCCTTGGCATTGGTTTATGAAAATGACTTACAAGTCAGATCCATGAAAAAATATTACGAAGAATAAATATCACGCATGCAAAAAAGAAATTTAAGTTGAAAACATTATTCAAACAAAAAAATGCATGCAAGGCTCTTCTTGAAATACTGCTCCATCCATCCGAAAATATAATTCAAGAATCTCGGTGATACTTATCTACTACTACGTATTGTGCAAGGGTAGCAGGTAGGCTTGGGGAGAAATGAAGTATATGTTTTTCCTGTTATAGATGTATACATAAACATATATATAGTGTAGTGGTAGCTACTGCTCGCATTTGCCTTATGGGTTGTGAGTTTGAATCCCCTTAGGATCATGTGTGTTTTTTTAATTTTAGCTAGATGTGGGCTCTACAGGAGAATGAGAATAGGCTTTGCGGGAAGGGGGAATGAATGGTGGTAGACCATGGGAATGAAAATAATATATGTATATACTATACTTAAAGCACCAGTTTCAACGGTCGTCCCGCGTCATCTTTTTACAAAAGTCCCTACATTTCTTCCAAATCAACTCAACGTAATATGTTAAAAAACGATGCAAGAGGTGGGGTTTGAACCTACACCCTGATGGAAGAAAGATGGGAGACACTAAGCAAAGTTGACTAACCAGTAGAATATCATGCTCAGTTTTTATAATATTGAAATAAATTGTACAAATGTATATATGATTTTTTGTAAAATAAAAAAAATAATCGTGTCGGGCCAGCACTACGGGCCGAGGTTACGACCCAAGCACCACACGGCGCTCGTGCCGGGTTGGCCCAGGCACTATTAAATGGGTCGTGCCTCGGGCCGGCTCGCCATACATGGCCCATTTGGCCATCTATATTTCTACTATCTCTACTATAATTAAAGCACCAGTTTCTACGGTCGTCCTATGTCATCTTTTTACAAAAAAAAGTCCCTATATTTCTTCCAAATCAACTCAGGGTAAAAAGCGGTGGAGGAGGTGGGGTTTGAACCCACACCCTGATAGAAGAACGGTGGGAGACACTGGGCGAAGCTATCTAACTAGTAGAACATCATGCTCAGGTGTTTATAATATTGAATATAAATTGTACATATGTACATATGATTTTTTGTAAAATAAAAAATAATCGTGTCAGGCCGGGCCAAAGCTACGGCCCAAGCACCGCACGACGCTCGTGTCGGGTTGGCCCAGGCACTACTAAATGGGTCGTGCCTCGGTCCGGCTCGCCAGACATGACCCATTTGGCCATCTATACCTCCGCACGATAATGATGGTTCTCGCCTCAGTTGCCACCACCTCGTTCGTCATTCTACTTCTTTTCTCTCTCCCCCTCATGCCTCCACCTCCGCGCCACCCTATTCTCGGCAGAGGGCGTAGGAGCATGCGCCTCCTCCCCGTATTCGTCCGATACCGACTCGCGCATTCGCTATTGCACGTCCACGAGAACGTTTCACATCATGCGTGCACCATCGTTTTCGCTGTCGTCGGACGTCCCGTTTGTCTTCCTGGCCTTCGCCCTGTTCTTCCTCCCTAACCTGCTATACCCCCGCCCACGGTCGCAGCCGCGAGCCGACCGACGCTCGTCGACGCGGGTACGATGCGAGTCGGTCATGCTCCCGGCCTTTCTCCGTGTGTGCCGTCGAGGAGGACATGGTGGCATCTGCCACGCTTAGGTTATCTTAGCAATGAGGAGTTCGGGTCTGAGATATTGGACAACCAAGGCCCGTAGCGTGGCAGCAGTCGGCATATGCTATGGAGTTGGTGGTGGTGTTGTGTCGCTTCGGCAGGTCCAGCGCTGGGAAGACACTCGCATTCTCTCGGCCTTCTCGGATTGACGTCTGGTGCGGGTGCCTCTCGGTTTGGAGCTGCTCCGGCTGGGCTTCTTTCTCCTCTTGCGTCCTCTCTCCCTATATATCTAGCAGTATACTACCTATGTCGTCTCTAGATGCTCAAGTCTTCGTTGTGTCCTTCTCCAGCATGAACAGGTATGTCCGTCTCTTCCCTTCCCCTCCTGCTCTACGAAACCTTGGAAGTAGGGGAGGCGAGGGATGGGGTCTCTGATTTGATGTCTATGGTACCCGTGCGTTCATAAAAAAAATATTATGTGGAGAGTGTTGGTCACTTGTTCCCAAATACTATGAATTAAGAACAAGGCAACACAGAGAACGTTAAACGTTAAAGTCCTTCATCCTTCGGAACATTATTTCCCTTGGGATATAATAATTCTCGGACGAAGGTTATAAAGGACATACCTTCGTAAATCATAATATATAATACTAACGAAAGAATCACGTAAAAAACAAAAGATAATATGAACAACCATATCTTTTTATTAACTCATTTCTATTTTATTACAATGGAAAAATAGAAATGATATTAAGTTACAAGTGTACCTTCGGCTTGAATGAAGGTAAAGATACAAGTCTGACACAAAAGCAAATGCCAAGTCAGCGTGAACAGTACGGGAGCACTGTTCATCTATTTATAGGCACGGGACGCAGCCCATGTAAAATTACACACATGCCCTTTACATTTGCTAATAACTCTATAGTAACACGTCGAGGTCTAAATAGCCTTTTCATCTTTAAGTCGGTTTCCTTTCCTGATATCATGCCAAAGCTCTTCTGCGCACAGCTTCGGCTCCGCGCCATCCTTCGTATTCCTTTTGTGCTTCTTCACACTGTGGTTTTAACTCAAGTCCGAAGATACCTGTTCATGTATCATACTCCAGAAACTTTGTTAAATTATGTTTTTGAGGACCTTCGGAAGCCGAAGGCCCCCAACAGAGAGCGGAGACAATCAATAAAAAGTCTTGAGATCTTCACGGATAAACGACTAGTATATATATAGTAGACTATGTTGTATAATCAATAATAATAGATTGTTTGTTAAGTAGAGTACGTTATTCGATCTTACATGCTAATTATTTCTGTTAGTTGTGAGTTAAGGTGATAACAATTTGTGAACCTGATCTTACATCATCCTACTGAAGCTGTGAAGCAGTTCGTTCTGAACGACGCTATTGCTTCTGCTCCTCGTCAGCTGTCCGTTGCCGGCTGCCGCCGTACTTCTCTTGTGCACCGCCGGCACATGCCACTACTAACTCGACTTATTTGCCGAATGTCTTGATATTCGGTAAAGATTTTATCGAGTGTTACACTTGGTAACATTTTATTGGTAAAAGATTTTTATCGAGTGTTTTTTCGGTACTCAACAAAAACTTTACCGACTATCAAAAACACTTGGTAAAAAAACACATGATAAATTAAGAATCACAAAAACACCTAAAAACAACTTTTTAATTATGGGAACAATCCACCAACCAGCGTCATTGCCTTACCCATTGCCCATTCATTTCCACCATTTTTAATGTAATTCACGTGTTTTGTGGCCGGTGAAATTCAAACTCGCAATTTCTCTCACGCACAATCTCCTCTAGAACTCCACCTCTTATATCACTTGTGTCTATATTACGTTTTCTTCCCCATGTATTATAGCAACTCGAGAGTAAATTGATTATTTGAGACACTATAAATGAATTCAAATGAAAACGTTGTTAACTACAAAGTTGCATAACTCTTTGAGACCTACAACTTTCATTTTAATAGTTTTTTCATCCGAGATCATTTACAAAATTTGAACTTTAAATTTGAAAACTTCAAATGTATTTTTGTATGATAAGATGATTTTAAATTTAAAAGTTTTCAACTACTATAAAGCTAAACAACCTTTTGAGACCTATAACTTTTATTTTGGTGGTTTTTTCATTCGAGGCCATTTGAAAAATTCGAATTTCAAATTCAAATATAGTTTTGCGTTACCAAATGATTTCAAATCAAATAGTTGTCAACTACAAAGTTTTATAGCTTTTTAAAACCTACAACTTTCATTTTGGTGATTTTTCCATTCGAGGTTGTTTGAGAAATTCAAATTTTAAAATTCAGACGTAGTTTTTGTTAACAAGATGACTTCAAATAAAAAAGTTGGAAAATACAAAACTCTATGTCTTCTCAATGTCTACAAATCTTATTCTGGTTGTTTGGTCATTTACTCATCCAACATGGTGGTTCTAACATTGTTCACAAATCTTTTACGACCCTCTTGTAATTTCATAAACTACAAGAAAGAAAGATATGTAAGTTTTGTGAATAAGTTTATTTTAAATTTATCATATGAACAAATGATCAAAATAAAAATTGTAAATCCTGATGAGTTGTACAATTTTGTAGTTAAAACCTTTTTCATTTTAACTAATTTACTACTTTAAAATATGATTTGAAAATTGTTTGTGCCTAGTGTAAAAAGAAAATACTCTACAAAGAAATTATTGCCAAGTGCCAAAAAGAAAAACACTCAGCAAATAAATTCTTTGTTAAGTGTAAAAACACTCGGTAAAGAACCCTTTGTCGATTGTTGGAAAAAACAATCGACAAAAAAGCTTTTTGTCGAGTGCCAAACATAAAACGTTCGGTAAAGAAAACATTCGCCAAAGAGCTTCTTTGCTGAGTACAAAAAAAACACTCGACAAATTACTTTGCACTCGATAAAGACTCGTTTTCCTGTAGTGTACCTATCGTTGGTGAACTGGATGCCGCCCTTGCCTCCCTGCCCGTCGGTGATCGATGTTTTTTTTATTTTAACACTTTTTCGTAAATTTTTTTGTTAGGCCCTTTGAACAACCCAATTTTATGTTTGTACCTTTATCTCGATGTAATAATCTACCGCCCCGAGGTAACACAGCTTGGTGACGTGACTTATGGTGCCGAGGTGGAATGTCAAAGACTCCACTTATGCCTATGTGGTGTATAGCTCGGCGCCACATGTCCTGGCGTCGAGCTCGGCTCCAATATAAGTGGCACCGAGCTAGACACGAAGAATTAATTTGAACTCCTCACATACATCATTACATTAATAAATTAATTACATATAACATCACTAATTTAGCATAGCTTCGTTTTCAAGAATTTTAATTTCTAGTTACAGTTTTGAAAAATAACAAGATATGGAGCTCAGATATTTGTTAAGATTTTTTTTCTAGATTATGTGCAGGTGTTACTCATGCATGGTTTATGTGTGCCTATATATAAGATAAGTGTCCCATTTTAATATGATGTAACACAACAAATCTGCCATCCCACACATATCTCATCTCACACACATCTGATAGTCTGTCGATTGTGCCATAGAATTTTTATTTACTTTATGATTTTATTTACTTTATGTATTAATTTTACTATTATAGAAGTTTTCAGAATAACAAATAATTACCGATTTTCCACGTCCTTCTATCTCTATATTGACTAATTCATATGCGCACTTATATTTCTGTGTAGTTAGATCGATTCATACACGCACATATTAAAAACCTTAAAACCGGAGTTGTGCTAAATTGATGATGTTGTATATAATTAATTTGTTAATGTAATGTTGCATGTGAGTCGTTCAAATTAATTCAGCGCCGAGCTATGTTACCTCGGTATCGTAGGCTTGTGGCGAGGAGAAGATGGTCTAAAAATTATTGCATTAGTGATTGACTAATCATATGTGTCTTTGTTGTGTGCTTATGTTCATTCGATAGTTATATTACTCTCTGTCTCTCATTATACATTTTTTTAGATAATGGGAAAAAGGTTCCCGGCCTACATCAAAGATGACGGCCGTCCAAAAAACAGTAGTACTGCCAGAAAATAAAAGAAGCCACAAGCGGCAAAAAGACCCAAGCGCAGTTGGGATTGGAATAACTAGCCACTAGTTATTCTATTTCTAAAGCTCCAACCGTGCTTGGCGAAGATTTGCATCATTGAGACTTCCAGGGTCCTGCAGGCAACTTTGATCCTTACGATGTCCTCTTCACGCCTTTGGAGAAGCCCCCAGAACCGACACCAATAAGTCCCTCGAAAGAGTACCTCCGTTGCGCTCCGCCTTCAGGCGTTCAGCCCTGATCAAGGCATGCTCGTCTGATGTGTTCGATCTTCTCTTGCGTTCTGCAGCCGGGGACTGGACAATCTCCGGGATCGCCGCCAGCTGCTGGATTGTAGCTGCCATGTCGCTCTGCGCCATGGGGTTCTCTACCTCTTCTGCTTGCTCTTCCAGTACAGCTGGCTCGATCACCTCATCGGTATGCATGAGTAGATCATTATCCACCGGTTCATCCATTCCATTGTCTCCTACTTGCTTATGTTCTTCCTCGCTGCTGCCATCATTTTTTCCTTTCCCATCCTTCTCTTCCTTGTTAGACACGTTGTCCTGTCCATTTCCCTCCTTTGATTTTTCCTCCTTGTTCCGATCACTATTACCATGTTCATCACCACCAAATTCTGACTCCATGGGCACTGGTTCACCATCTAGCGGGCCTTGTTCCACCCAATAGTGCGCCTCATATATGATTTTGCTAATTTCCACCTCACCAGCAAATGGGATCGCCTCCGGATCAATGACAGCAACCTTCATTCTACATATCCCATGTTTTCGAAAAAATGGCATGTCCACTTCGACGGTAACCCCAAGTGTCGATCCCACTCCCCAAATGTGGTGGTAAGTACAAAGTTGGGACGGCAGGCCATCAAATTGCACCCACACATCCGTTAACCTTGCCTTGACTCGACCTTCCGAAGTACCGCTGGCCATTATTTCTAACACAGCCTTCTGCGATTTGGCATGGACTGGCCCCCATTCCACCATCCGTTGTAACTCCGCTGCTGATGGAAAAATAGTACTAAAAGAACTAGCAGTTACTTGATCCACCTTCTAGGGAGCTGCCTCAGGGAATAACCGATCCAGCTCACGAATCACATTCTCACGGCTGATCTCTCCTTGCGACACATTTATCTTTGCAATCCTCCTATCTTGTTTAGTCTTGATTAGCTTCTTGTTCGAAGGAATGTGGAAAAATCCACCTTTGTTGATGCCAAATCCAGCAGGGACAGCATAAACTTTCGGGGCGTTGAACACCGGGCACTTGAGCTTTATGTGTGTATCAGTGCCACACACCTCACAAAGGAGCTTGGCCGAGCAGTCGCTCATTACGTGCCCCTTGCCGTAACATCTATGGCAGTAACCCTTAGTATTCTTGGGCGCCTCCAATGAACCTTCCTTCTCCTTTCCTGGCACCTTCTTTACCCCTTCTGTAGCCGGCGCAGGGGGTGTCTTCTTCCCCTCAATGTTCGGAGGCTGCGACTGATTGGCTGTGGCCTGATGAGCAGCAGGTGGTGGTGCATCGCTTCCTCCCTTTGCCGCATTCATGCCTTGGAGAGCAGAGAGCGCTTGTTGAAGGATAGCTGCCGCCATCCCTGCTTGATCACCCGCTGTACCGACACTGCCACCAGAGATCGTTCTTGTCCCCAATGTGCCTTCCACGCCAGGTATTGGAGTCGACATGTCGGGGCCGGCAGGGATAGGTCTGACCTCCCCTCGCCCGCCAGCCTGACCATAGGCGCCTCGGCCATGTCCAGGGCGCGCCCACGTCCTCCCGCGGTGGGCATAGCCGCGCCCTCCTCCATAGCCCGGCCTGAACTGACCAGACCCGGTATATTGGAAACCTTGCCTTGGTGCCGCTCTCCCGGCGCCCGCCGCGCCGGGCCTGCCCCCCTGCGCACCCTGCTGAGCATCGCCCCGGTTCTCCATGGTTGTCGCCGGTCGTGCTCTAACCGAAGCCGCGTAGGAATGAAACCCTAGGGCGCGGTGTTTTGTCTTTGGAGCTCGGTGGAAATGGTGTTGCGGCGCGTGTGCTCTGTCGAACAGGGCTAACAGGCCGATAGGTGGCCTGTATGGCTCCTTTCGGACTGAACATCGCCATAAACCATTCCCCGTCGGGCCCACTGTCATGCACTTAGCGCTCGGGTCCACTTCCCCATTGCATGCCGCTGTGGCAACCAATTGAGACGAGGGAACCGAAGCGATTGTTCTTCCCGATCGGTTCCTTTCCGTTCGGCTTCCACGCTTCGTCTCCCCCGCTGTTGTGCCGGACCTTTGACGCGTTCTGTCCATGGCCATGGACGGGCACAACCTCGACTCTGCAATCATGGCCGGGCACGATTTCGACGCACTCACGGCGCCCCGGCCACCCTGGATTTTGCCCGCCTTAGCCATCAACAAGGCATCCCCAAGAGTTAACTTAGGAGACCTTCTTGGCTTCGGTAATGGGCCTATCCATGGTCGGGTCATTGCACCGCCGCACTTGCCTGGGACTCCTACCCCGGAGCTCCCATTCACCGACGGCGGAGAGCTGCTTAAAAGTTCCCCCGGGGCAATCGAGTTTGATGCCTGCGACGACATAATCGAAGTCGAACATGGAGAGGTGAAATCATCTCTTGATGTTTCATCTTCTCCACACGATTCAACATCCGAGTCGTCCGAGTCCAACACCCAGAACTTGCCCCATGGTCCTTTGCAGTTGTTACTCGATGTGTTGCTCGCACTTACCTGAATATCCAGGCCGGAGAGCGCCGCCTCCCAGCCAGGGGCTAGCGTGAGCCTCCTCGGTTTAAGTGGGCGATTCTCCATCGCCTGCTCTCACCAACAATGGCACACTCCAGAGGACACACCACACACACATAGAGAGAAATGCAGGGGCAGATATAGAGAGAGAGAGAGAGAGAAATGCCTGCGTTTGCGCGCGTTGGAGGTTATACTTGAAATCATCTCTTGATGTCTCTCATTATACATGACTTTGATGTTTGGATACGTCTATATAGTCTCACTCTCGGTTGTCTATCGATTGTATATCAATCAGAGAAGTATGGTTAAATCCCTCGTTAAAGTTAATCAAATGGATAAAACAACAGTTTGTTTCCCGTACATCATTCGAGAATAATGGACAGGTGCAGGCTGAGACAAACTGGAATGATCCTAGGGCAATGGAGGTTATACTTGTGTTCAGTTTTAGGGAGCTCTACCTCTTTGGCAGAAACATACTGGCTGGAAGTGGAGTCGACAACCCTACGAATGTTATTTTGTGATCCCGTCGCTAATAGCTTCGCTGTCAAGTTGGCATTGTTCCAGTTAATCGCCAGTATTCACGAGGCAACGAAGTTCGCCCAGTGGCAGCTAAGTCTTGAGAACATGCTTCGTAGATATGGCTTCGATGTGGTTCCCTTGTAGTTCAGTCAGAAGTTCACCAACTGGTCCACGATCAACTAGATGATTTGTCGAGCCTGGCGCTATATTCGTAGTTGGTGAAACATTTGAATAGGGATGGATCCAGATATTTATTTGAATGCTAAAATTTTTTGTTTTCTTTATTCGATTGCGAACAAATAATATATAAAATTTTTTATGTAAATTTATATTCTTCTTTTTAGCATTGAGTCTACTAATATTAAATTAAAAGTAAACCTCAAATCTGCTCTATATCATTTTAAATAATTGATATAAAATTTAGATACTGATACAAATTCGGATTCAGATGTTATTTTACCTTCTTGTTGTGAGAAAGAAACTAATACACACAAAAAAAATATACAAAATTTTATTATTCTACTTTATAATATTCTTAATAACACGACTAACAATTACCATCAAATTATATATATATATATATATATATATATATGTATATATATATATATATATGTTTTAGGATTTGAAACGTACAAAAAGTTGTTCAAGACGGCGGTTGTTATGCTGAGTAGGCCGCCTAAGGCTCAACTTCTCCGTTATCATCTAAAAAAGGATAAGCTTTCACACACAGCTGAGTGAATGACTCTTAGGGGCCTGTTTAGAAATGCGGTTTTGAAATACTGTAATTTTGAGATACCACAGTTTACAATTGTACATGACACAAATACTATAGTATTACTTTACCACAGTAAAACCACAGTATTGCTCAAAACCGAGATATGTTTGGTTCCATTGGAAAAACAAAGTATATGTAGAGAGAAAAGAAGAAAACTGAGGTCCCGAGTGGAGTTTCGAAAACTCCAAAAATACCACGGTTTTGGATAAACCATGTGTCGGCGTTTCGAGATCGGGGGGTCCCCGAGCCGACGAGTGAGTGTGCCGCGTGCCCCAGCCCAGATGGGTCGAGCGCGTGGGCGAGCGCGAAGGGGGGAAGAGCGAGGTGGCCGGAGCCGGGTCGTGAGAGGGAGGCGGAGATCCCGCGGCCTTCGTGTTCGTCCCGCGCCCAGGTCGGGTGCGCTTGCAGTAGGGGGTTACAAGCGTCCGCGCGGGTGAGGGGAGCGAGCGGCCCCAAGAGAGCGCCTGCCCCTGCCCTCGTTCCCGTGAGGCCAACCTTCTCTAAGAAGGCCCTGGTCCTTCCTTTTATAAGCGTAAGGAGAGGATCCAGGTGTACAAATGGGGGTGTAGCAAGGTGCTACGTGTCTAGCGGGGGAGAGCTAGTGCCCTAAGTACATGCCAAGGTGGCAGCCGGAGAGATCTTGGCACCCAGCTGGTGTGGCGTCGTGGCTGTCGGAGGAGTAACGGAGCCTGGTGGAGGGACAGCTGTTGGAACAGCTGTGCTCTTGCTGACGTCTCCCTGCTTTTGTAAGGGAGCCGAGAGCCGCCGTCGTCATGGGTCTAGCGGGGCGCCATCATTGCCTATCTGGCGGAGCTGGCCAGATGGGACGCCGGTCTTGTTCTCTGCGACCCAAGTCGGCTCGGGGCAGGGTGATGATGACGCTTCCTGTTGACGTGGCGGACTTGTGCCCTAGGTCGGGCGACGTGGAGGCTCCTCCGAAGCTGAGGTCGAGTCTGTCCTGCATGGCCGAGGCCGAGCCCGAGCTCCTGGGTCGGGCGAGGCGGAGGTCGTTCGGCAGAGGCCAGGGCGGAGTCCGAGCCCTGGGTCGGGCGAAGCGGAGTTCGTCGTCTTCCGGGGCCTTAGCCCGAGTCCGAGCCCTGGGTTGGGCGGAGCGGAGTTCGCCGTCTTCCGGGGCCTTAGCCCGAGTCCGAGCCCTGGGTCGGGCGGAGCGGAGTTCGCCGTCTTTCGGGGCCTTAGCCCGAGTCCGAGCCCTGGATCGGGCGGAGCGGAGTTCGCTGTCTTCCGGGGCCTTAGCCCGAGTCCGAGCCCTGGGTCGGGCGGAGCGGAGTTCGCCGTCTTCCGGGGCCTTAGCCCGAGTCCGAGCCCTGGGTCGGGCGGAGCCTCCTACGGCGCCTCTGGCAAAGCCTGGTCGCCCGTCGGTCTCACTCTTTGCGTTAAATGCCCCAGTGACTTGGTCGGTTGGCGCGGTGATTTAGTCAGGGTTGCTTCTTAACGAAGGCAAGGCCTCGGGCGAGCCGGAGATGCGTCTGCCGTAAAAAAGGGGGGCCTCGGGCGAGATGGAAACACCTCAGGGTCGGCTGCCCTTGCCCGAGGCTAGGCTCAGGCGAAGCGTGATCGAGTCGCTCGTATGGACTGATCCCTGACTTAATCAAACCCATCAGGCCTCTGCAGCTTTATGCTGATGGGGGTTACCAGCTGAGAATTAGGCGTCTTGAGGGTACCCCTAATTATGGTCCCCGACAGTAGCCCCCGAGCCTCGAAGGGAGTGTTGGCACTCGCTTGGAGGCTTTCGTCGCACTTTTTTGCAAGGGGACCAGCCTTTCTCGGTTGCACTTTGTTTCGGTGGGTGCGCGCGAGCGCACCTGCCGGGTGTAGCCCCCGAGGCCTCAGAGGAGTGGTTTCACTCCTTCGAGGTCTTAATGCCTTGCGTAATGCTTCGGCTGGTCTGGCGGTTCCCTCATGCGAACAGGCCGTAGCCCGGGTGCACTGTCGGGGCCCAAGTTCTCGGGCTGGTATGTTGACGCTGTCAACGGTTCGGCCAGAGTCGGGTTTGCGAGAGCAGCCCCCGAGCCTCCGCACAGGGCGAGAGGACGATCAGGGACAGACTCGGCTTTTTTACATACGCCCCTACGTCGCCTTTCCGCAAGGAGGAGGGGGGAGAGCGCCATGTTACCCTCGATGGGCACCGAACATGGTGTCTCCGGTGAGCTGCAATCGGGTAATCCGAGTGGACGTCCGTGCCCCGTTCGTTGGGGGACGGCTAGGGGCCCGGAGGCACGCCCAAAAGTACCTGCGGGTGATCTGCCGGACCCGGTCCCCTGGCGACAGGGTCCGAGGGCTCGTTGCCTCCCTCCGATGGGATTCCGTTACAGGGTCGTTCCCGCTGGTCTCGGAAATGTCCTAGGGTACCTCGGGAGCGCAGCCCGAGCCTTGGTTATGTATCGAACGTACCCCTGGTCATCCCTCGCTCGGTGTCTGAGGGGACTGTGAACCCTTCGGAGGGCCAGCCTTCGAACCCCTGATCAGTAATGGGCGCGGAGCCCGAGTAGCCTGAGGCGGTCGTGGAACCTTTCGGGAGGCCGACCTTCGAACCCCTGACCAGTAGTGGGTGTCGGGCCCACGCGATCTGAGGCGGCTGTTGAACCCTTCGGGGGGCCAGCCTTCGAACCCCTGATCAGTAAGGAGGCTCGGAGCCTAGTTCCTTCACGGGGAAGGATCCCTTTGGGGGTATCCCCTTTCCCGGTCCCTGTTGCAAGAGATAGAGAAAGAGAAAAAAGGGAAAAAGGATACGAAATCGAGCGACGTGGCGTGCCTTTTTTGGTGTGGTCGTTTTGGTGAAGGCGAAGCGTCGCCAGCTGCTCCTGCCAGAAACGTCGCTTGTCCAGTCGCGGAGTTAATGCGCCGGGGCGAGTGGTCGGCGAGGCTGCCGCTGCGCGTGCGCGAGCCGTTCGAGGAACGGGTCACGGGCGCGTCGTCTTCACACCGTGAGAGGGGGTTCTCTCGCTGCCTCCGGATGGGACGTGAGCTTGGCTGATGGCATGACCGCTGCTCTCGCGCGCCTACCACCGTCATTACTGCCGGCCCACTTTTGACCGCGTTTGACCGCTGCGTCAGGCTGGCGCTGCTGGGTCGCGCGCTGGGTCGCCTCGGGTCGCGGTATTGGTTCCACAACCGAGGAGGTGCGGTGGTGGCGCAAGTGGTACAGTGGCTTGCATGCAGCATCCGGCGCGCCGGTCGCGCGACGCGTGGGCTTGGGCCTCCGTGCTGGCAGGTTAGGAGTCGGAGAAGCGCGTCCACTTGGCGCGGTTGCATGCTGCCTGCATGGCTGCCTGCTCCTTTCGCCCGTTGGTCTGGGCAAAAGTGGAGGGTCACTCGTAACCGCTGGGTGGTTGCGTGCGCCGTGCGCGGCGGTTCGGCTTCTTCTGCTCGGAGCCGGTCCGCATGACATGTGGGTCCCAGCCCCCGCGCCGCAGGGGAGGGCTTTGGAGGCGTGTTGGAGAAGACTCGGCCCGTGACGGTTGGGGGCGCAAGCAGGGAGAGCCACCTTTAAAAGGAGGGCGACCCCTTTCGTAAGGCGACCATGTCTTCTTCCTCCCTTATGCATCGTGTCTTTCCATCTTTCAAGCCCCCGGCTGGGGGAAACCGCCGTCTCCGCGCCTCATCGTCGGAGGACACGACTCCGTGGGAGTGGGTACCTTTCAGCCGTCGTTCGGCTTCAAGGATTTTCATCGGCCATCCCAGCCGCTCCCCCTCGTCGGGGGTCACCCAAGACGGCGACCACCAGCCCCTGGATGGGGAGGAGCAGCTGGGCTGTGGTCTTTGCCCCGCTCCCAGCTGGTCTTCATCATCCCGGCCGGGACGGGACCCGGGCCAAGCCGGTGCTCTGCCCCTTGCGTGGGTCGGCCGACCGCCTCCTCTTCTAGCTTCTGGCGGTGGAGACCATCCTCTAGTTCTGTGGAGGAGACGTCCTCCAGTCATGCTGGGGGAGGCGGGCTGTTGCTATCCAGCTAGGATGCAACATTCCGTCCTCTTCCTCGCTTGCGTGGCGAGGACAGGAGTGAGGACCTGCCGATGCGCCTTGGGGCGACCCGCGTTTGCTGGTGATTCGCCCAGAGCTCGTCGCTCCACGGGCTTCTCTGGCGGGGAGGTTGTCCGTACCTGCGGGGACGGAACCGGAGTTCCGTTTGTAATGGCACCTTGGGTGCCAGCGTTTCTTTTGTCCATTTCGGCTTTCGGGGCCTGAACATATATGTAACGCCGGCACAGAGCCGTGTTTTTTCCTCATTTTCGAGCACTAGGACTCGTCTGCTGATTATCTGAACCGCTTCACCAAGCATGAGTTGCCCCGTGTCAAGGTGATGAGTGAGGTATCCGTATCCCGGAGGCGTAGGAGTCCCTCGGCTCGGTCGGCCCTGTTGTCCGAGGCTCCTCTAGCTTAGTTAAAGAGACCCCTCGGCCGCTCTTCGACGAGCCGAGGCCGGGGGTAGCGATATCAGCATGAGCAGAGGCGGAGTTGGCTCGAAAATAAAACCTGTTTGGCCGGAGCCTAGCCGAGTTGTCCGTTGGCAGGATCGACGGCGGAGTTGATCAGCCGAGGCTTCGAACCGGGCTGGCGCCCTCGGAAGGTGGTTGGCCGAGGCCCCGGAGGTGGCCGGCCGAGCCGCCCGCTCGGGCCGGATCCCGGAGAAGTCCCTGACAGCGATCGCTCGGGCGTGGTGATGACGTCGTCCTTCGGAGCGGAGGCCCTCGGACCGCATCGCCGTCCGAGGCTAGGTCGGGCCTCGCCGAAGGTGCCGTCGATGCCGAGGGTGTCGCCGCCCCCTTCCAGCGTCAAGACCCGAGCCTGCAGGATCAAATTGTCTTGTAGCGTGGGCCTTGTGCGGCCGTCGAGGCCAGAACACACACCCTTGTTGCGTTGTAAAGTTGCATCTCTTTTCCTCTTGTTTCGAGTATCTGGACTTTTTGTCGGTAACAGGGATGTTAGTGCGAGCGAGAGTTGCTTCTCACGGAAGGTGATGAGTGAGGTATCCGTATGCCGGAGGCGTGGGAGTCCCTCGGCTCGGTCGGCCTCACCGCTTACGCGTACTTTCACCCGTCCATGAGGCCCTGTCACCGACTCGGTCGAGAAGGCTCGAAGGATCGCTTCGACAGAAGGGCTTCCGAACGTAGAGACTTGTTCGATCCGCGGAGTCACCTTATCCGAACGCGAGTTACTTATCGCAGAAGGCGATGAGTGAGGTATCCGTATCCCGGAGGCGTAGGAGTCCCTCGGCTCGGTCAGCCTTGACTGCTTACGTGTACCCCGTCGTTTCCAGGACCCACTTTTCGAAGTAGTCAAAAAGCACGAAAGATGTTCTGGTAAAAGAGATTTTCTTTTCGAGGAAAATTTTGACGCAGAGGGGGTTTCCCCCCTTTTAGCCCCCGAGGGAGGGTCGGGTCTTGCCGAGGCGAGGCCGACCCTTCCTTGTTGACTAAACTTTGCGTGGGTGCGAGGTATATGAACAACTTGGAAACATCTTAAGGGTAGAAGCGACGTAGCTGTTGGATGTTCCAAGCGTTGCCGTAGACCTCGCCTTGACTGTTGGCCAGCTTGTACGTTCCAGGCTTCAGAACTTTGGCGATGACGAATGGCCCCTCCCAGGGGGGCGTGAGCTTGTGCCTCCCTCGGGCGTCTTGCCGCAGTCGAAGCACCAGGTCGCCCACCTGGAGGTCTCGGGGTTGGACCCCTCGGGCGTGGTAGCGTCGCAGGGACTGCTGATACTGCGCCGAGTGTAGTAAGGCCTTGTCCCGAGCCTCTTCCAGCTGGTCCAGCGAGTCTTCTCGGCTAACTTGGTTGCTTTGATCGTCGTAGGCTCTCGTCCTCGGGGAGCCGTATTCCAGGTCCGTGGGCAAGACGGCCTCGGCCCCGTAGACCAGGAAGAACGGCTGTCACACCCGGCTTTAAGGAACAAAGCCAGGTGCATCTCATACATGCGCCAAGAAGACAACATATATAATAACAGAGTGTATAGAGATAAATGTCACAAATCATCAGAGTATTTATTACATAGCGGAAGACTTATTACAAAATAAAGTAATAGAGATAAAACAAACTAAGGATCGTCGGCGCCAATGTCGACTGGGAAACGCCACCTAGATCAGATCGAACTCCTCAGTGTTAGGCAGCTCCTCCTGAAATACCTGATCATCTCCTGTGGGGGGGGTGTGAGACAGCAAGAGTGAGCTCACACATGATCATAGCTCAACAAGTTGTGGGGAACCAGTGGACACAAACTCACAAAGGTGTGAGTTCATGTGATGTGTAAGGCTAATCAAAGACAGGGGTTAAAGCTGAGCATTGCTTTTAAGTAGTTGGTCAAACTTTTATTAGCAATTACTAAGTGTAAGTAAATACCAAACCATAAGTAAAGTAATAGAACAAAATTAATAACAAACCCGTGCAATGCAAATGACAAAATTGAATTTAAGTTCCATAATTTAAACATCAGAGAGTCCTGAGCTGCTCATGACCGTGAGCTCGGCTAGTATACCAGTTTTACACTCTGCAGAGGTTGTACCCTTTACCCACAAGTCATGTTACCCATCTGCCAAGGGGTCGCGACTCCCCATATACCTCTACCTAGGAAGCACGGCAGGGCAACACTACGAGGCCTTTACAAAGTTCCACTAGCTTCCGAAAACCCGCTACAGTTTATGGGAAGATCCAGTAAAGGGTTCCTGGCTGATAGCCATCGCAGCAAAATCAACCAGGGACCTCCCCGCACTGACCTCTCCCCTACTGCCCTTGCCCCTTTCGGGTAAGGTAGTCTTCCACTAGCTTTCCTAATTAGTCAGCCAAGGGCGTCCCATTCCACCCTTGTGGTGGCACGTGGTTCTCAAGTTAAGCTCTATGTTCCAATTAACATTAATGATATCAACATGAACATAAACAGAATAACAACAATAATTGGAACATAGAGGTAATAAATGATTATCCCAAAACCATATAAAGCAATAGCAAACTACCCAAGTGATTCAGGGGTAAACAAGGTAATGAGATAAACAAATCTAGGGTGACCTATTGGGTCCCATCAAAATTAACCTATGCATGGATAAGTGATATTAAAGAACATTATTGGGTAAAATGTGGTCAAGGGCACAACTTGCCTTCAATGAGCTCCTGCTCAGCTACCTCAACCTGATGCTCACCAGTATCCTCAGCAACGGGCTCTTCTACTCGCCACAATACAAAACAAGCACAGTGTATATAGAGAAATTAACATTACACCAAACATATAGACAAAATGCACAGAGATATTCTACATATTAAAATAAAAGCTTAGGAACTGGAATCATAATTTTCTGAGTTATAGATTTTAAGTTATGCATTTTCAAAGGTTTTATGTGCTTTAAATAGGGTTAAGTGATAAATAAATTCCCTTACTGTTTTTATGCCAAAACAGAGAATCTAGGTGATAAAGAATAAAATTACAAAATTTTAGCAACTGGAATGGATGAATTTGGAGTTAGTATGAATTTCCTATGAATTTATAAAGTTCTAGCAATTATTTTTATATTAAAAATTCATTTTCTATTTATTTTCTCTGGTTTTCATGTTGACTGGACTGGGCGTCAATTCCTGGAAAACCCAGGGGGTCTGGCGTGAGATTACCGAGACACAGCGCACAGTGCAAACAGGACGGCGGGTTTATTCTTCGGTTTTCCAGGGTTTCTTTAACAAAATGACCCACGAAGGGGTATGAAGCGATCCCAGCCGTTGGATCACCCGCGGGCGGTATGGATTAGATCAGTCGTGGATCAAACCCCGAGCGCCGCAGAGCCATCCGATTGGGAATCGACGGCGGGGATTTTAAATGCTAGGATCACTACGCGCCCGTCCGATTATGATCCTATGGATCGGATCGAACCACGGCGAACAGGTACGCCGTTTCTAATCTCAACCGTCCACTAATGGATCCACGGCTCATCGATCCTCCTCCTCCCCCCCGGCGGCACCCTCACGGCGGCGTGCTCCCGACCACGGTGGCGACCCACCGGCAGCATGAATCCCCCCCCCCCTGGTGCTCCAAAACCTGATCCAGCTACTGCTACACGATGCGGGGAAAGAAACGAGTCGTTGAGAGAGGGTAGTACCGACTGGGTTGGCTCGGAGTTCTCTGCTCGCGGTGATGGCGATGCAGCGGCATAGGAGTTGACGACGGCGAGAAATTCCGAGGTGCTGGAGTGCGATTCGCGCAGGGCCAGTCGCCGACCACCAATCCCAGGATCAGGCGGTTCCAATGGGACATCCAACGAGAGCCCAGACGCCCAGAGCACGAAATTCCGATGCGCGATGATCCACGGGTCCGCCCTCTCAACTCTCGCGACGCGGCGCACACGGTAATGGAGGTTCTCGAATCCCTTGCACGATAAATCGAGGAACAAACGCGCCATGGGTCGGTTATATATCCCGAGCAGGCTCCCACAACGATCACCCCCGAATCCCACGCGACGCGCGCGGCGTAATCGGGCGAGGAACGGCGAGGGAGACCGATCTGACAGTTTGGGCCCACGCGTCCGAGAGAGGGGCACCGCTGAGCCTATGAGCTGGTGGTCCCACCCGTCAGCGTAACGGTGTACGAGCGAGGCCGCGCCGTGGACCCTGTTTGTCGGCACGCCTGGAGTGCCCAGCTGGGCCGCGCGGTAAGGGTTGCCTGGGTGGGCCGAAATGGTGTCTGCCGGCCCAGGTAAGGCTTTTTCTTTTTCTTTTTTTTATTTTCTGTTTTCTTTTCTTTTATTTTTGAATCTAAGTTTTGAATTTCAAATTTGTGATGAACTTGTACTCAAATTTTCACTGAGTATATGATTTGGATAAAGCATTGTGGAACAAATTTTATCCATTTATAAGTTTTATTTCCTTGTATTACATAGCATTTTTCTTTCTTTCTTTCCAAATTTTAGCATTTCCTTTAAGATTTAATTTCTCATTTGGATATTTAATATTTTTCTTGTCACAAAATGCACACAAAAATAAAATATCCAGCATGATGCAACAATTTAGTAGCATAACTTTTTATTAATTGTTCTTGGATATGGTGTTCTCATATGATGATGCATAAAGATCAAACTCACATAAAGAGAGAAATTGTTTTCTCTATTGGTATTTTATCTCTAGCAAATACAAAGTGGGTGTTACAAATCCTACCCCCCTTAAAAATAATCTCGTCCTCGAGATTTAAGAAAAACTAGGGAAAAGGTGGGGAAAATCTATACGAAGCTCTTCTTCTCTTTCCCAAGTTGCTTCATCTTCAGTGTGGTGACTCCATTGTACTTTACACATCTTTATCACCTTATTTCTTGTAACTCGAGTCAATGTATCCAAAATCTTGATCGGGTACTCCGTGTAAGTCAAATCACCTTGAACACTAAGCTCTTCCATGGGTAACTGTTCCTCAGGGATACAGAGACACTTCTTTAGTTGAGACACGTGGAACACATTATGCACATCCTATAGAGTAGCAGGTAACTCGAGTTGGTACGCCATCTCCCCAACTCTTCTAAAGATCAAGAATGGTCCAATATAGCGAGGGGATAATTTTCCCTTGACTTTAAATCTCCTCATTCCACGCAGTGGTGACACCTTGAGATACACATGGTTTCTTTCCTCAACATATCTCTTTGGTCTGGTCTGAACTATCCTCAAGTTCACTCGAATTATACAAACTTGTTCTTCTGACTCTTGAATAAGTTTGGGCCCAAAGAATTGTCTTCCTCTAGTCTGGTCCAAAATAGAGGAGTCCTGCATTTCCTGTCATACAGAGCCTCGAACGGGGACATCTTCAGACTGGCCTGGTAACTATTCAGCATAAGGTAGGCTCTTGACCCAACTTCTACCATGCTGAAGGGTACAAGCTCTCAACATATCTTTCAATACTTGGTTAGTCCTTTCGGCCAGTCCATCAGTCTTACGATGATAGGCCGAACTAAAATTCAACTTCGCAACCATATTCTCATGAAGACTTTTCCAAAATCTGGAGGTAAACTATGATCCTCTATCCAAAACGATCTTCTTTGGTACTCCATGTAGGGACACAATCCGGGCCACATATAACTCTACCAATTGAGATCCCTTATAGATGGTCTTGACCGGAATATAATGAGCCACTTGGGCCAGTCTATCCACAATAACCTATATAGGATCGTATCCTTTCGAGGTGAGAGGCAATCCAGTAATGAAGTCCATACCAATCTCTTCCCACTCCCATTCTGGTATCTTTAGTGGATGCAGTAGTCCAGCTAGTCTTTGGTGTTCGACCTTAACTCTTTGACACACATCGCACATAGTCACATGTGTAGCCATATCTCGCTTCAATCCATACCACTAGTATTTCTGCTTCGAATCCTGTTACATCTTGGTACTACCAGGATGAATAGAATAATCCAAGTCATGGGCTTTCTTCAATATAGTCTCACGAAGGCTTCCAATCTCCGGAACACACCTCTTGTCCTTGAACCATACGGTGCCTTGCTCATCTTTCGTAAGTTCCGGAACTCGACCCTCAGTAATCAGATCCTTAATCTCTTGTATCTTAGCATCACCAATTTGTCCTTTGCGGATCTCTTGCTCCAAAGTAGGTTCCACATCAATAGTAACTCCTTCAGTATAAGCAACTATCCCCAGGTTAAGTCTCCTGAAATTCTCAACAATCCCATCGAGTAGCTGGGCAACAACAGCTGAATGAACATGCTCCTTTCGACTCAAGGCATCTGTAACCAAATTTGCCTTGCCCGGGTGATAGTGAATTTCCAAATCATAACCCTCAATAAGCTCCAACCAACGGCGTTGCCTAATGTTGAGGTCCTTCTGAGTGAATATATACTTCAAACTCTTATGAACCGTATATACTTGGCACTTCTCGTCCCATTAAATTCTCTTCCTTTCTCCAAAAGTGAGGTCATAAGCTTAGCAATCTTAGAAAATCCTTCAATAAATCTCCGATAGTAGCCTGCTAATCCCAAGAAACTTCGGTCCTCCGTAACCGTAGTGGGTATGCTCCACACCACTATCACCTTGACTTTAGTAGGATCCACTGATATCCCTCCATTAGAAATGATATGTCCAAGAAATGGCACCTCGCCAATCCAAAACTCGCATTTGCTGTACTTAGCGTAGAGTTGATTATCTTGTAACTTCTGTAGCACCAACCTTAGATGTTCTTCATGGTCACTCTCATTCTTAGAATAGATAAGAATATCGTCGATGAACTCCACGACGAATCTGTCCAAATACTCCAAAAACATCTTGTTCATCAAATCCATAAAATAAGCTGGTGCATTAGTTAATCCAAACGACATAACGATGAACTCATATAATCCATATCGAGTCGAGAAAGCCGTCTTAGGAATATCTGATGGTCTTATCTTCATCTGATGGTATCCCGATCGGAGGTCGATCTTCGAGAGTACCCTGGCTCCTCTCATCCGATTAAATAAATCCTTAATGCGGGGTAACCGAAACTTGCTCTTCACAGTGACATCATTAAGGGACCTTTAATCCACGCACATCCCTTGCAATCCATCTTTCTTCTTTACAAACAAAACTGGTGCTCTCCAAGGTGAAGAATTCAGACGAATGTATCCATCCTCTTGTAATTCCGTTAATTGTTTCTTAAGTTCCTTTAGCTCTTCTATGGACATCATGTATGGCCGTTTAGAAATAGGGGCAGTCTTAGGTAAGAGATTAATGACCAACTCAACTTCCATATCTGGTGGCAGTAGTTACTGCAATTCCAACTTCAAATCTTTCTCCTTTGGAACTGGTGAGTTCTACGGTTCCCTTAGCGCAGTGTATAAACCACCATTGCCTTTCTTAACCATGACATACCAGGGATCAAGTCTATACTGCTCTCTTCTAACAGTATAGGGGTAGTCCATCTGGGTTAGAAATACAGGGTAAGAAAGAAAGAATTGTAGACAAGGCGAGTAATTATGAGGAATGTTACTGCGGGGGACTTATTAGCTAAGTAGATTAGTGTGTCACCTACTAAAGCTAATACAGTACCTTATAGTGGTACATGCTAAAATGTCCATATATAATATCTCAATCAATCAAAGAAGCAAATCAGGCATTGATCATCAGAACAATCAACCAATATTTTTAATAGAGAAAATAGTTTTTTTTTTGTCTTAGGCCTCCTATCTCTTAAAAATATCATAGGGGTAGGGATTCCAAGGTTTGAAATCCATCTTGTCTTAGAGTAGAAAAGATAAGAATGATCAGAGTAGAACAGTAGAAGGTGAGACTTGATCAAGATAAGTATAGAGAGAATCAGAGTAAGGTAAGTATAGAATGAATCAGAATGAGATAAGCAGGTAAGGGTTTTGTCCATTTCTATCTAGGTTTCGTCCTACAGTCAACATTTCCTCTGATACCACTTCTGTCACACCCGGCTTTAAGGAACAAAGCCAGGTGCATCTCATACATGCGCCAAGAAGACAACATATATAATAACAGAGTGTATAGAGATAAATGTCACAAATCATCAGAGTATTTATTACATAGCGGAAGACTTATTACAAAATAAAGTAATAGAGATAAAACAAACTAAGGATCGTCGGCGCCAATGTCGACTGGGAAACGCCACCTAGATCAGATCGAACTCCTCAGTGTTAGGCAGCTCCTCCTGAAATACCTGATCATCTCCTGTGGGGGGGGTGTGAGACAGCAAGAGTGAGCTCACACATGATCATAGCTCAACAAGTTGTGGGGAACCAGTGGACACAAACTCACAAAGGTGTGAGTTCATGTGATGTGTAAGGCTAATCAAAGACAGGGGTTAAAGCTGAGCATTGCTTTTAAGTAGTTGGTCAAACTTTTATTAGCAATTACTAAGTGTAAGTAAATACCAAACCATAAGTAAAGTAATAGAACAAAATTAATAACAAACCCGTGCAATGCAAATGACAAAATTGAATTTAAGTTCCATAATTTAAACATCAGAGAGTCCTGAGCTGCTCATGACCGTGAGCTCGGCTAGTATACCAGTTTTACACTCTGCAGAGGTTGTACCCTTTACCCACAAGTCATGTTACCCATCTGCCAAGGGGTCGCGACTCCCCATATACCTCTACCTAGGAAGCACGGCAGGGCAACACTACGAGGCCTTTACAAAGTTCCACTAGCTTCCGAAAACCCGCTACAGTTTATGGGAAGATCCAGTAAAGGGTTCCTGGCTGATAGCCATCGCAGCAAAATCAACCAGGGACCTCCCCGCACTGACCTCTCCCCTACTGCCCTTGCCCCTTTCGGGTAAGGTAGTCTTCCACTAGCTTTCCTAATTAGTCAGCCAAGGGCGTCCCATTCCACCCTTGTGGTGGCACGTGGTTCTCAAGTTAAGCTCTATGTTCCAATTAACATTAATGATATCAACATGAACATAAACAGAATAACAACAATAATTGGAACATAGAGGTAATAAATGATTATCCCAAAACCATATAAAGCAATAGCAAACTACCCAAGTGATTCAGGGGTAAACAAGGTAATGAGATAAACAAATCTAGGGTGACCTATTGGGTCCCATCAAAATTAACCTATGCATGGATAAGTGATATTAAAGAACATTATTGGGTAAAATGTGGTCAAGGGCACAACTTGCCTTCAATGAGCTCCTGCTCAGCTACCTCAACCTGATGCTCACCAGTATCCTCAGCAACGGGCTCTTCTACTCGCCACAATACAAAACAAGCACAGTGTATATAGAGAAATTAACATTACACCAAACATATAGACAAAATGCACAGAGATATTCTACATATTAAAATAAAAGCTTAGGAACTGGAATCATAATTTTCTGAGTTATAGATTTTAAGTTATGCATTTTCAAAGGTTTTATGTGCTTTAAATAGGGTTAAGTGATAAATAAATTCCCTTACTGTTTTTATGCCAAAACAGAGAATCTAGGTGATAAAGAATAAAATTACAAAATTTTAGCAACTGGAATGGATGAATTTGGAGTTAGTATGAATTTCCTATGAATTTATAAAGTTCTAGCAATTATTTTTATATTAAAAATTCATTTTCTATTTATTTTCTCTGGTTTTCATGTTGACTGGACTGGGCGTCAATTCCTGGAAAACCCAGGGGGTCTGGCGTGAGATTACCGAGACACAGCGCACAGTGCAAACAGGACGGCGGGTTTATTCTTCGGTTTTCCAGGGTTTCTTTAACAAAATGACCCACGAAGGGGTATGAAGCGATCCCAGCCGTTGGATCACCCGCGGGCGGTATGGATTAGATCAGTCGTGGATCAAACCCCGAGCGCCGCAGAGCCATCCGATTGGGAATCGACGGCGGGGATTTTAAATGCTAGGATCACTACGCGCCCGTCCGATTATGATCCTACGGATCGGATCGAACCACGGCGAACAGGTACGCCGTTTCTAATCTCAACCGTCCACTAATGGATCCACGGCTCATCGATCCTCCTCCTCCCCCCCGGCGGCACCCTCACGGCGGCGTGCTCCCGACCACGGTGGCGACCCACCGGCAGCATGAATCCCCCCCCCCCTGGTGCTCCAAAACCTGATCCAGCTACTGCTACACGATGTGGGGAAAGAAACGAGTCGTTGAGAGAGGGTAGTACCGACTGGGTTGGCTCGGAGTTCTCTGCTCGCGGTGATGGCGATGCAGCGGCATAGGAGTTGACGACGGCGAGAAATTCCGAGGTGCTGGAGTGCGATTCGCGCAGGGCCAGTCGCCGACCACCAATCCCAGGATCAGGCGGTTCCAATGGGACATCCAACGAGAGCCCAGACGCCCAGAGCACGAAATTCCGATGCGCGATGATCCACGGGTCCGCCCTCTCAACTCTCGCGACGCGGCGCACACGGTAATGGAGGTTCTCGAATCCCTTGCACGATAAATCGAGGAACAAACGCGCCATGGGTCGGTTATATATCCCGAGCAGGCTCCCACAACGATCACCCCCGAATCCCACGCGACGCGCGCGGCGTAATCGGGCGAGGAACGGCGAGGGAGACCGATCTGACAGTTTGGGCCCGCGCGTCCGAGAGAGGGGCACCGCTGAGCCTATGAGCTGGTGGTCCCACCCGTCAGCGTAACGGTGTACGAGCGAGGCCGCGCCGTGGACCCCGTTTGTCGGCACGCCTGGAGTGCCCAGCTGGGCCGCGCGGTAAGGGTTGCCTGGGTGGGCCGAAATGGTGTCTGCCGGCCCAGGTAAGGCTTTTTCTTTTTCTTTTTTTTATTTTCTGTTTTCTTTTCTTTTATTTTTGAATCTAAGTTTTGAATTTCAAATTTGTGATGAACTTGTACTCAAATTTTCACTGAGTATATGATTTGGATAAAGCATTGTGGAACAAATTTTATCCATTTATAAGTTTTATTTCCTTGTATTACATAGCATTTTTCTTTCTTTCTTTCCAAATTTTAGCATTTCCTTTAAGATTTAATTTCTCATTTGGATATTTAATATTTTTCTTGTCACAAAATGCACACAAAAATAAAATATCCAGCATGATGCAACAATTTAGTAGCATAACTTTTTATTAATTGTTCTTGGATATGGTGTTCTCATATGATGATGCATAAAGATCAAACTCACATAAAGAGAGAAATTGTTTTCTCTATTGGTATTTTATCTCTAGCAAATACAAAGTGGGTGTTACAACGGCGTAAAACCCGTGGCTCGGCTCGGCGTCGTCCTCAGGCTCCAGACCACCGAGGGGAGTTCCTTCATCCACCGCTTGCCGAACTTGTTGAGGTCATTGTAAATCCGAGGCTTGAGCCCTTGTAGAATCATGCCATTTGCGCGCTCTACTCGCCCATTCGTCATGGGATGAGCTACGGCGGCCCAGTCTACCCGGATGTTGTGATCCTCGCAAAAATCCAAGAATTTTTTGCCGGTGAACTGGGTGCCATTGTCGGTGATGATGGAGTTCGGGACCCCGAAGCGATGGATGATGTTGGTGAAGAACGCCACCGCCTGCTCGGACCTGATGCTGTTCAGGGGTCGGACCTCGATCCACTTGGAGAATTTGTCGACGGCGACCAGCAGGTGCGTGTAGCTCCCGGGCGCCTTCTGCAGAGGGCCAACAAGGTCCAGACCCCACACAGCGAAGGGCCAGGTGATGGGTATCGTCTGCAGAGCCTGAGCGGGCAGGTGGGTCTGCTTCGCATAGAATTGGCACCCTTCGCAGGCGCGGACAATTCTAGTGGCGTCAGCCACCGCCGTCGGCCAGTAGAAGCCTTGGCGGAAAGCGTTCCCGACGAGGGTTCGAGGTGCTGCATGATGGCCGCAAGCCCCCGAGTGTATTTCCTGCAGGAGTTCCTGGCCTTCGGCGATGGAGATGCATCGCTGGAGGATGCCCGAGGGGCTCCGGTGGTAGAGCTCCTTCTCATCGCCCATCAAGACGAACGACTTGGCGCGTCGCGCTACCCGCCGAGCCTCGACTCGGTCGAGGGGCAGTTCTCTTTGGCGGAGATATTGCAGGTACGGGGTCTGCCAATCTTGATCTGGCGTGACCCCGCTCCGCTCCTCCTCGATGCGTAGTGCTTCGCCCTCGGGGGCCGAGGGCTCCTTGGGCTGAACCGCGGATGGCTCGGGCTGGGCCGAGGTCACCTCGGACGGGGCCGAGGGCGCCTCGGGCTCGGACGTGTCGCCGATCTTGACGGAGGGTTGGTGCAGATCCCGGGAGAAGACGTCCGGGGGAACCGTCGTTCGCCCCGAGGCTATCTTTGCCAGCTCGTCCGCAGTCTCGTTGTAGCGCCGGGCGATGTGGTTAAGCTCGAAACCGTAGAACTTGTCTTCTAGGCGTCGAACCTCATCACAATAGGCCTCCATCTTCGGGTCGCGGCAGTGGGAGTTCTTCATGACTTGGTCGATGACGAGCTGCGAGTCGCCGCGACCCCTAGCTTGATGGCAATTCGCAATCCGTTGATCAGAGCCTCGTACTCAGCCACATTATTGGACGCCGGGAAATGGAGGCGGAGCACGCAGCGCAGGTGTTTCCCGAGGGGCGAGACGAAGAGCAGGCCCGCGCCGGCTCCCGTCTTCATCAGCGACCCGTTGAAAAACATGGTCCAGAGCTCCGGTTGGATCGGAGCCGTCGGCAACTGGGTGTCGACCCATTCGGCTACGAAGTCCGCCAGTACCTGGGACTTGATGGCCTTCCGAGGGGCGAACGAGATTGTCTCGCCCATGATTTCCACCGCCCACTTTGCGATCCGTCCCGAGGCTTCTCGGCACTGGATGATCTCCCCCAGGAGGAAGGATGACACCACAGTCACCGGATGAGACTCGAAGTAATGTCGCAGCTTTCGCCTCGTCAGGATCACTGCATACAGCAGCTTCTGGACTTGTGGGTAGCGGATCTTGGTCTCGGACAGCACCTCGCTGACGAAGTAAACTGGCCTCTGAATGGGCAAAGCATGCCCCTCTTCCTGCCTTTCGACCACGATCGCGGCGCTGACCACCTGAGTGGTAGCGGCGACGTAGACCAAGAGGGCTTCTCCATCAGCTGGGGGTACCAAGACGGGCGCCTGGGTGAGGAGCGCCTTCAGGTTCCCGAGGGCTTCCTCGGCCTCGGGAGTCCAAGTGAAGCACTCGGCCTTCCTTAAGAGACGGTACAGGGGCAGGCCTCTTTCGCCGAGGCGCGAGATGAAACGGCTCAAGGCCGCGAGACATCCCATGACCCTCTGTACGCCTTTTAAGTCCTTGATGGGCCCCATGCTGGTGATGGCTGCGATCTTCTCCGGGTTGGCTTCGATGCCCCGCTCGGAGACGATGAATCCCAAGAGCATGCCTCGGGGCACCCCAAAGACGCACTTCTCGGGATTGAGCTTGACGCCCTTTGCCTTGAGACACCGGAATGTCACTTCAAGGTCGGGGAGAAGGTCGGAGGCCTTCCTCGTCTTGACTACGATGTCATCGACGTAGGCCTCGACCGTGCGACCGATGTGTTCGCCGAACACATGGTTCATGCACCGCTGGTACGTTGCACCCGCGTTCCTCAAACCGAACGGCATGGTGACATAACAGTACATGCCGAAGGGCGTGATGAAAGAAGTCGCGAGCTGGTCGGATTCTTTCATCTTGATTTGATGATACCCTGAGTAGGCATCGAGGAAAGACAGGGTTTCGCACCCAGCAGTGGAGTCCACGATTTGATCGATGCGAGGTAGAGGATAGGGGACCTTCGGACATGCTTTGTTGAGACCAGTATAGTCTACACACATCCACCATTTCCCCCCTTTCTTCCTTACAAGTACAGGGTTGGCAAGCCATTCGGGATGGAATACCTCTTTGATGAACCCTGCTGCCATCAGCTTGTGGATCTCCTCACCTATCACCCTGCGCCTTTCCTCGTCGAATCGGCGCAGAGGCTGTCTGACCGGTCAGGCCCCGGCCCGAATATCCAGCGAGTGCTCGGCGACATCCCTCGGTATGCCGGGCATGTCCGAGGGACTCCACGCAAAGACGTCGGCGTTTGCGCGGAGGAAGTCGACGAGCACTGCTTCCTATTTGGGGTCGAGCCCGGAACCGATCCGGATCTGCTTGGAGGTGTCGCCACTGGGGTCGAGAGGGACGGCCTTAACCGTCTCCGCTGGCTCGAAGTTGCCGGCATGTCGCTTCACGTCCGGCACCTCTCGGGAGAGGCTTTCCAGGTCGGCGATGAGGGCCTCGGACTCGGCGAGGGCCTCGGCGTACTCCACGCACTCCACATCGCATTCGAATGCGTGTTTGTACGTGGGGCCGACGGTGATGACCCCATTGGGGCCCGGCATCTTGAGCTTCAGGTAGGTGTAGTTGGGGATGGCCATGAACTTCGCGTAGCATGGCCTTCCCAACACTGCGTGGTAGGTTCCTAGGAACCCGACCACCTCGAACGTCAAAGTCTCCCTTCGGAAGTTGGAGGGTGTTCCGAAGCAGACAGGAAGGTCGAGCTGTCCGAGGGGCTGGACGCGCTTCCCAGGAATGATCCCGTGGAAGGGCGCAGCGCCTGCTCGGACGGATGACAGATCGACGCGCAGGAGCCTGAGGGTCTCGGCGTAGATGATATTGAGGCAGCTGCCCCCATCCATTAGGACCTTGGTGAGCCTGACGTCGCCGATGACGGGGTCGACGACGAGCGGGTACTTCCCCGGGCTCGGCACGTGGTCGGGGTGGTCATCTTGGTCGAAGGTGATGGGCTTGTCGGACCAGTCTAGGTAGACTGGCGCCGCCACCTTCACCGAGCAGACCTCCCGACGCTCTTGCTTACGATGCCGAGCCGAGGCATTCGCCGCATGCCCCCCGTAGATCATGAAGCAGTCGCGGACCTCGGGGAACTCTCCTGCTTGGTGATCTTCTTTTTTGTCGTCGTCGCGGGCCCTGCCACCCTCTGCGGGTGGCCCGGCTCGGTGGAAGTGGCGCCGAAGCATGACGCACTCCTCGAGGGTGTGCTTGACGGGCCCCTGATGGTAGGGGCACGTCTCCTTGAGTGCCTTGTCGAAGAGGTTGGCGCCTCCGGGGGGCTTCCGAGGGTTCTTGTGTTCGGCGGCGGCGACAAGGTCCGTGCCGGCGGCGTCGCGTTTCGCTTGCGACTTCCTCCTGCCTTTCTTCTTGGCGCCGAGCGGAGTAGACGCCTCGGGAGCATCTTCCGACGGGCGGCCCTGGGGCTGCTTGTCCTTTCGGAAGATGGCCTCGACCGCCTCCTGACCAGAGGCGAACTTGGTGGCGATGTCCATCAGCTCGCTCGCCCGGGTTGGGGTCTTGTGACCCAACTTGCTCACCAGGTCACGGCAGGTGGTGCCGGCAAGGAACGCGCCGATAACATCGGAGTCGGTGATGTTGGGCAGCTCGGTGCGCTGCTTCGAGAATCGCCGGATGTAGTCCCGAAGAGACTCTCCCGGCTGTTGCCGGCAGCTTCGGAGGTCCCAGGAATTCCCGGGGCGCACGTACGTGCCCTGGAAGTTGCCGGCGAAAGCTTGGACCAGATCCTCCCAGTTGGAAATCTGCCCCGGAGGCAGGTGCTCCAACCAAGCGCGAGCGGTGTCGGAGAGGAACAGGGGGAGGTTGCGGATGATGAGGTTATCATCGTCCGTTCCACCCAGTTGACAGGCCAGGCGGTAGTCCGCGAGCCACAATTCCGGTCTCGTTTCCCCCGAGTACTTTGTGATAGTAGTCAGGGGTCGGAATCGGGTTGGAAACGGCGCCCGCCGAATGGCCCGGCTGAAGACCTGCGGACCAGGTGGTTCGGGCGAGGGACTCCGATCCTCCCCGCTGTCGTAGCGTCCCCCACGCCTGGGGTGATAACCTCGGCGCACCCTTTCGTCGAGGCGGGCCCGACGGTCACGATGAGGGTGCTCGTCGCCGAGGTGGCCCGGGGCCGCAGGCGCGGTGTTGCGCGTGCGCCCGGTGTAGACCGAGGCTTCCCGCGTGAGTCGGGAAGTCGCGGCACGAGGTTCCGAGGGGTACCCCTGCCTTCGGGAGGCAGAGCTCTCGGCCCGCCGGGCCGCGGCGCCTTCCAGGAGATGCTTGAGCTCTCCCTGGATTCGCCGACCCTCGGTGGTTGATGACTCCGGCATCGCGCGGAGGAGCATCGCTGCGGCTGCCAGGTCCTGACCGGTTCCGCCGGATGCGAGTGGCGGTCTGCCCCTGGCATCGTTGGCGATGCGGTGCTGGAGACCCTGGGGCAGGTGACGTATTTCTCCGGCCGGGGGTTGGCCCGCCCATACCTGCCCGACGTCCCGGCGGATTGCCTCGAGCGCTCCTGCTCCCTCATCGAGCCCGGCCTGCGCCCCGCGGACTTGCTCGAGCTGTGGGTCATGACCCCCCGCCGGAACGGGGACCACAGCTAGCTCCCGCGGGATGTCGGCGCGAGGTGCTGGCCTAGGGGGATCACCATCCTCCGGCATGCCGAGACATCTGCCTCCGGAGGGATCCCCTAGCTCGACGTGGAAACATTCGCGGCTCGGGCCGCAGTCCTTGTCGTCAAGGCTGCGGCTGCCGTCGGAACAGTCGGAGAGGCAGTAGTTGCATGCGGTCATGAAGTCCCGCATGGCACTGGGGTTGCCAGATCCAGAGAAATCCTAGCAGGTGCTGGGGTCGTCATCTTCCTCGGACCCAGAGGGTCCGTAGGTCGAGACGCCCGTCAATCGGTCCCAGGGCGACCGCACACGAAACCCAAAAGGGGTTGCATTCACCTCAACGCGAGCGCCCGCCAAAGCGAGGTCGCTAGGCGGGTTGAGGTCGAGTCGAAATGACGAAGGATGGGAAGCAGTCGGTACCTTTTGGTCGACGAAGAGCGACGAAGTCACATCGGGGGCTGATCGCGCCGTCGTCTTGGGTACGAGGGCGACGTCCTGCAGGCCCTCCGTGAGCGTGCTGGCGTCGTCCACTTGCTCGGAGTCGGCGTGTCGCGGGGGGACGGCGCTCGCCTTTGCCTCAAACGCGAGGGTGACGCCCGACGCGTCCTCCGTTGGGGTGCTGGGGATGTCGACTTGCTCGACAACCGACTGAGCGCAGCCTCCCGCTCGGCCCTGGTTGCCCCGCCTTCTCCTCCGATGGCGAGGGAGAGGATGGGGCGAGCTCGAAAGTTGTCCTTCCCCCACGCGGGAAAGACGTCGTCGATTCCGCCGCCGGCGGGCGGGCTGTCCGCCACCATTGTCGCTGTCGCGCGGCGGTGGAAGGAGTATCATGTCGTAGCTGCCGTCGAAAGACATGAACTCGAGGCTCCCGAAACGGAGCACCGTCCCGGGTTGAAGAGGTCGTCGGAGACTGCCCATCTGGAGCTTGACGGGAAACTGCTCGTCAACACGCAGCAGAAGGTCGTAGGTTCGACCCCTACCTGGCGCGCCAACTGTCGGCGTTTCGAGACCGGGGGGTCCCCGAGCCGACGAGTGAGTGTGCCGCGTGCCCCAGCCCAGATGGGTCGAGCGCGTGGGCGAGCGCGAAGGGGGGAAGAGCGAGGTGGCCGGAGCCGGGTCGTGAGAGGGAGGCGGAGATCCCGCGGCCTTCGTGTTCGTCCCGCGCCCAGGTCGGGTGCGCTTGCAGTAGGGGGTTACAAGCGTCCGCGCGGGTGAGGGGAGCGAGCGGCCCCAAGAGAGCGCCTGCCCCTGCCCTCGTTCCCGCGAGGCCAACCTTCTCTAAGAAGGCCCTGGTCCTTCCTTTTATAAGCGTAAGGAGAGGATCCAGGTGTACAAATGGGGGTGTAGCAAGGTGCTACGTGTCTAGCGGGGGAGAGCTAGTGCCCTAAGTACATGCCAAGGTGGCAGCCGGAGAGATCTTGGCACCCAGCTGGTGTGGCGTCGTGGCTGTCGGAGGAGTAACGGAGCCTGGTGGAGGGACAGCTGTTGGAACAGCTGTGCTCTTGCTGACGTCTCCCTGCTTTCGTAAGGGAGCCGAGAGCCGCCGTCGTCATGGGTCTAGCGGGGCGCCATCATTGCCTATCTGGCGGAGCTGGCCAGATGGGACGTCGGTCTTGTTCTCTGCGACCCAAGTCGGCTCGGGGCAGGGTGATGATGACGCTTCCTGTTGACGTGGCGGACTTGTGCCCTAGGTCGGGCGACGTGGAGGCTCCTCCGAAGCTGAGGTCGAGTCTGTCCTGCATGGCCGAGGCCGAGCCCGAGCTCCTGGGTCGGGCGAGGCGGAGGTCGTTCGGCAGAGGCCAGGGCGGAGTCCGAGCCCTGGGTCGGGCGAAGCGGAGTTCGTCGTCTTCCGGGGCCTTAGCCCGAGTCCGAGCCCTGGGTTGGGCGGAGCGGAGTTCGCCGTCTTCCGGGGCCTTAGCCCGAGTCCGAGCCCTGGGTCGGGCGGAGCGGAGTTCGCCGTCTTCCGGGGCCTTAGCCCGAGTCCGAGCCCTGGGTCGGGCGGAGCGGAGTTCGCCGTCTTCCGGGGCCTTAGCCCGAGTCCGAGCCCTGGGTCGGGCGGAGCGGAGTTCGCCGTCTTCCGGGGCCTTAGCCCGAGTCCGAGCCCTGGGTCGGGCGGAGCGGAGTTCGCCGTCTTCCGGGGCCTTAGCCCGAGTCCGAGCCCTGGGTCGGGCGGAGCCTCCTACGGCGCCTCTGGCAAAGCCTGGTCGCCCGTCGGTCTCACTCTTTGCGTTAAATGCCCCAGTGACTTGGTCGGTTGGCGCGGTGATTTAGTCAGGGTTGCTTCTTAACGAAGGCAAGGCCTCGGGCGAGCCGGAGATGCGTCTGCCGTAAAAAAGGGGGGCCTCGGGCGAGACGGAAACACCTCAGGGTCGGCTGCCCTTGCCCGAGGCTAGGCTCAGGCGAAGCGTGATCGAGTCGCTCGTATGGACTGATCCCTGACTTAATCAAACCCATCAGGCCTCTGCAGCTTTATGCTGATGGGGGTTACCAGCTGAGAATTAGGCGTCTTGAGGGTACCCCTAATTATGGTCCCCGACACCATGGTATTTAAAACTCTGTTTTGCCTGCACAAACCAAACATCTTTTGAGTTTTAATACTATAGTATCATCAAATACCATAGTATTGTTTCAAAACTGCAAAAATACTACACTTCCAACACTACCGGAATCCGTGCCTTTGCCGAGTGCCGAAGGCTTTGCCGAGTGTTTTTTATCGGGCACTCGGCAAAGCAGAATTTGCCGAGTACCGCCCTCGGCAAAGTTCTGCGCTCGGTAAAGAGTTGGTTTACCGAGTGTAGAACACTCGGCACCTACAAGCACTCGGCAAAGACTGCTTTGCCGAGGGTCAAGCACTCGGCAAATACGGCTCTCGGCAAAGGGCCGTTAGCGGCCGTCTACAACTGACGGCCGTCAGTCTTTGCCGAGTGTCAAATATCTGGCACTCGGCAAACAGGGTCTTTGCCGAGTGTCCTATGTAGACACTCGGCAAATCAATTTTTTATTTTTTTTATTTTGGTCACCAAACTTTTTGTGGTATGTTCCTACACTATGTAGACCAACATGTACCATTTTGGGACAATTATAACAGTGTTTTCTATACCTAGTACATTTAGTTTGTTTATTTGAATTTCTTCGGAAAATTCAGATTTGAACTGCAGGTTACTCGAAACTTGGAAAACCGTGCATGCAAAAATGATATTCATGCTACTTAGCACAAGTTACGACCGATTTCAAGAGCGGACCGGAAACTTCGAGCACCATGCTCACTCAACATGACCGTAAACTTGCCATCCAGGTGTTTAAAAATTGTATAAAACATAAACAAAGTCAGAAAATCATGAAACCTGTCCACGTGTCATGATATCATATGTAGAGGCTGTGATAAAAATTTGAAAAAGTTTCGAGAAAGGTGTAACGCACTATGTGTACAAACCTAAGAGATCCACATTGAAACTCTATGATTTCATGTGTGGTTCTCTTAGGTTTCTACACATAATGTCTCACAACTTTCTCCAAACATTCTAAATTTTTTATCACAGCCTCTACATATGATATCATGACACGTGGACAGGTTTCATGATTTTCTGACTTTGTTTATGTTTTATACAATTTTTAAACACCTGGATGGCAAGTTTACGGTCATGTTGAGTGAGCATGGTGCTCGAAGTTTCCGGTCCACTCCTGAAACCGGTCGTAACTTGTGCTAAGTAGCATGAATATCATTTTTGCATGCACGGTTTTCCAAGTTTCGAGTAACCTGCAGTTCAAATCTGAATTTTCCGAAGAAATTCAAATAAACAAACTAAATGTACTAGGTATAGAAAACACTGTTATAATTGTCCCAAAATGGTACATGTTGGTCTACATAGTGTAGGAACATACCACAAAAAGTTTGGGAGACAAAATAAAAAAAATACAAATTCACTTTGCCGAGTGTCTAGGGATGACACTCGGCAAAGACTTCTTTGCCGAGTGCTAGATGTGTGGCACTCGGCAAAGAGGTAGTAAAGAACCTTTGCCGAGTGCCGCAACGGGGGACACTCGGCAAAGAACTCTTTGCCGAGTGCCGCTGATCTGGCACTCGGCAAAGTATATTTTAATATTTTAAAAAAATCTTTGCCGAGTGCCGGATCACGGGCACTCGGCAAAGAAAGGAAATAAACTACCCGCGCGTTCTTCTTTCTCCTTCTTTCTCTCCTCTCACTCTCTCTGTCACGCGCCGCCGCCTGCCTGCGCCGTTCGCTCGCCGCCGCCTCCCCGTGCCTCCCCACGCTGCCGCTTCCCCGCGCCGCCGCCTCCCCGCGCCCGCCGCGCCCGCCCGCGCCCGCCGCGCGCCGCCGGCTCGCCGCGCCCGCCCGCGCCCGCCGCGCGCCGCCGGCTCGCCGCGCCACCACGAGCGCCCCTTGCCGCGCCGTGTCACCGCTGTCCTGCCGCCCTCCCCGAGTCGCAGCCTCCCCGGGCCGCCGTCTCCTCCCCGAGCCGCCGGTAATTAAGGTAATAAAGTTATTGAATTTAACTTATTGAATTGTACTTGAATTCACCGTCGTATGTGATAGAATTGCGGCGGCACGATGTTTCTTAGGTGTGTGTGCTTGAATTCACCGTCGTATGTGATAGTAGAGATGTGGAATGGACATGTGGAGCTCTACAGGTCGATACATATCAACATATATTTAGTATGTCTTGCATGGGGACGCCGGCCTTGATCTCGTCCACTACGAACACCTAAGAAGTGGAGGAGCGCCTTGCCCATGTCTTTGAAGCTGGGCCCGCCCTCCGTCGTGGCGAAGTAGTGGGGAAGGTGGAGGAACGCGGCGAGGTCGCCAGCGCAGGAGGTGTAGTAGAAGTAGGCCGGGATGCCGGCGGATGCGGCCGCGTCGAGCGCGTCGCCGCAGAAGAGGTCGAGCACGAGCCCGGCGACGGAGGGAAGGGAGCGGAGGAAGGCGGTGAGGGAGGGGACTGTGAGGCGGAGCGCGTCGAGCATCCGGAGGAAGGGGTCCGGGTCCGGGACAGGGTAGTCCGGCGGCGGGAGGTGGTGGAAGGATACGGCGGGGTCGGTGACCCCTGCTTCCCTCGCTTCCCGGACCCTCGGCCGGCTCGGCGCTGGGGTCTTTGGGCTTCTTGCGCGCTGACTTCCTCAGCGGAGAACTCACGGCGCTGGCACGGCGGCTGTATCAACGGCACTAATCGTCGTTCGTTACCGGTAATGGCGTGGTCTTGTCTGTTTTAGAGTGTGGGCTATTCACTGCCATCACCCTCCCTCACGATGGCAAGGTCAGGTCAAGCCGGATGCGGATGCATGGGTGACCTCTGGCCTTGGAGCTCACAGCAACAACCATAGTAGACAGGGGCGTGAGGCTCCGGCCGGTCCTTGGCCTCGTGCGGTCGGAGCTCGAGGTGGAGGAGCCTGCAAGCGGGGAGTAGCTTGTGAGACGGTGGTGGTGGTGGCATACCAGGGTTGAGCGCGCGGGCGAACGGGAGCGCCGAAGAGGAGCCTGCAGCGGTGGTGTTGGGGGCATGAGGCAGCGTGAGGAGTTACGGATTTCCCATGGCATGGGGAGACTGATATTTGCCATCACCACACTGTTAGCAACACTAATCTCTTAAAGTCAAACCAGTAGCGACAAGGGAATAGAATGGAAGAGAATCTAGATACTTGAGAGAAGGGAGGAAGAAGATGAGCAGTAGTTGGAAGATAGAGAGTTCAGGTTCTAAAAACTGAACAATGCACATAAGCTTCTTTCCAGTCTGCTAGCCAAGGTTGCAAATATTTCTTTCACGCTATGATCCAAAAACAAGAATTCGGCCCTAGCCCCACGACCCACCACCTGCAGAAGGCGCCGTTGACAGTCGTAGATCTGCCGACGACCAACGCCCCTGACCCAGGCAAACCACGCCGCCGCCGTAGCGAGCCAGCCCCGCTGGCCAGCCACAGCCACGCGAGCGCGGGCATCGCCGCCACGAGTCAGTCGTGCGAGCCACCACGCCACCCGCCCATGCTAGCAGGGAGGAGCAGTAGACAACGACCAGCCTCCTAGATTAGGCTAGCCAGCTCGCTGATCCGGCCTTCCCAACGGCGGTCCAGGTCGTCGTCCACCTCCAGGTCCGATCCTGCCCCTTCTGCAGCCACAACCACCCGGGCAGCGTCCAGTGCGACATCTTTCTCAAGGAACGCCGGCCGTTCGCCGTGGCTGCGGTTGGCACGACCGGCACCACAACGACTGTGGCTGGCGTGGTGACGACGACGGCCGTGGCTGGGCGCCATCGACTCTGGCTATTCTAGGTTGTGGCGGCCTGGAGAGGTTGGAGCGTGTGAGTGACAGTTGCGAAGATGATGCTCTCATTTCAGTGGCAACGAGTGTGGCGCACAGGCAAGGTGTTACTGGTTCCGTGTGCCCATCTGCTGGGTAGTGGTGGTGGTGCGCATGCGCCGCCCACGGCGCGTAGGGGACGACGGCGGAGGGGAGAGGGAGGCGGTGGTGGTACTGGTGGTGCACGACGGGCGGGTCGGGTCGGCACCGCCAGTCGATGAAAAGCCTGCCGCGCGCCGCCTCGCTGATGCCGCGGCCGAAGGAGAATGTGTCCCCGGCGTCGAGGCGCTTCTCCTTGACGAAGCGACTCCAGCCCTTGGTCATCACGTAGCTCTGGCTACTGTTCCAGTAGGAGTCGCGGGCGGGGGAGTGGTGAACTCCATCGATCTCCGATCGACGACCGGCGATCGGTCGAGATCGAGCCGGCCGTCCGTCGAGGCAGCAAGTCGAACGTAGGCCGCAGCAAGTTGAGATTTTTTTGTTACTGTGTGCATGTCAGCCATCGTGCTGTTAGTGTTATTTGCAGGTTTTAAAAACCTCAACGTACAGGGGAGGTGCTGTCGATTTTTTTTGTATTAATAGACTTGTGTTTCTTTTTTACAGAGAAGATACTTGTCTTCCTAGCCGCTGCGGGTCTGCCTGCACCGCGTCGCGTCGCCACTGCACCGACCCGCCACAGCCCCACTAGCCTGACTCCACCGCCACCCTAGGTATAACCTCTATTTCCGCATCATGGTCGTAGATCACGTAACCCAGTTAGGCGTCTCCCGTTCGAAAGTGATACGGTGTAGATATGCAGATCTTTGCATATCTACAAATGTATCAGTTTCGAATTGTCCACGTTTTTTGGACAGCCCGCGGTTGCGTAGATGGTGTTAGTTTCCATGCTCTACTCCGGTCCGAGAAAGAGTTTCGGCGTCACCTCCCTGTTGTTCTCCGGACAGTACACTCTCCCTGCCAGGACGTGTATCCGGAGAACAGCGGGGAGGTGCTGCCGAAATTCTATCTCGGATCGGAGTAGAGCATGGAAACTAACTCCATCTACGCAACCGCGGGTGGGATTAGGACCTATCCTCACCTATTAGAAGGTAGGAACGTAGTGTACATGCATTACATGTCTATATTAAACTATACTCGGTTATATATGTTAGAGGATGGAGGACCGTGAGTGGATGTACACGGGCCTCGTTCGACGTAATGATGTCACCCCAGAATGGATTAGGAAGACCGATGCTTTCGTGGAACGGGCATATGGCGAAGCTGCTAAAGGAGCTAGCCTAGTCCCTTGTCCGTGCAGCAAATGTGACAACCGGAAAAGAAAACCAAAGAAGGCCATGGTAGAACATATTTGGAAGAATGGATTTACGCCGGACTATACTCGGTGGATCTTCCATGGTGAAGCGCATCGCACGAGAGAGGAGGTGGTGAGACAACGCGTCGAGGATTACGATGCTGATGCCGGGGTAGCAGACATGTTGAACGACTATCACGAGGCACAGTTCGCCGAAGGACGTACGGAGGACGAGCCAGAGGCGACCGCAAAGGCATTCTACGACATGTTTGACGCGGCACAGAAACCCCTTCACGGCAAGACAAAGGTTTCTCAACTGGATGCCATTGGGCGTATAATGGCGTTGAAGTCGCAGTATAGCATGAGTCGAGACGCCTTCGATGGTTTGTTGACAGTTATTGGCAGCCTGCTTCCGGAGGATCACGTTCTGCCAAAGAGCATGTACGAGGCACAGAAACTCCTTCGTGCACTCAAGATGACGTATGAGCAGATACATGCTTGTCCGAAGGGCTGCGTCCTATTTAGGAAAGAACACACTGAGGCAAAGTACTGTCCGAAGTGTAAATCGTCTAGGTTCATGGAGGTAGACTCTGGTGATGGACAGAAGAAGCAGCTCGACATCCCCGTGACAATCCTACGCCACCTTCCGTTCATACCGAGGATCCAGCGTCTATACATGACAGAGGAATCCGCGAAACAGATGACATGGCACAAAAAAGGCAAACGATACAATCCTGACAAGATGGTTCACGCATCCGATGGTGAAGCATGGACCCACTTTGATGCCATTCACCATGAGAAAGCCAAAGAGGCTCGACATGTTCGTGTTGCGCTGGCCACAGATGGGTTCAATCCCTATGGAATGACCGCTGCCCCATACACATGTTGGCCCGTGTTCGTTATCCCCATCAATCTCCCCCCCGGCGTATGCTTTCAAAGACAGAACATATTCGTGTCGTTGATAATTCCTGGACACCCGGGGAATAAAATGGGCGTGTACATGGAGCCTTTGATTGATGAATTGGTCCGTGCTTGGGAGGAAGGGGTATGGACGTACGACCGAGCTACGAAGACAAACTTCAAAATGCATGTTTGGTACCAGTACTCCATGCATGACTTTCCGGCGTATGGGCTATTTTGCGCCTGGTGTGTTCACGGTAAGTTCCCATGCCCAGTTTGCAAGGAAGCTCTTAGGTTCATTTGGTTGAAGAAGGGTGGCAAATATTCGTCATTCGATAAACATCGACAATTTCTCCCTCCTGACCATGCATTCCGACAAGACATCAAGAACTTTACGAAAGGTGTTGTGGTGACAGACCGCCCACCTGCAATGATGACTGGTGCCGAAGTTCGCGAACAGATAGATGGTCTCGTGGCCAACCCAGAAGGTGGTTTTGTGGGATATGGTGAGCAACATATGTGGACACATAAGTCGGGCTTGACTCGGCTCCCCTATTATGATGACCTGCTCCTTCCACACAACATTGACGTGATGCACACTGAAAAGAATGTCGCCGAGGCACTTTGGGCGACAATTATGGAGATTCCTGATAAGTCAAAGGATAACGTAAAGGCAAGAGTGGATCTGGCAGAGTTATGTGATAGACCAAACCAAGAGATGAAGCCGCCTAGTGGTGGTAAGACATGGAGAAGGCCTAAGGCCGATTTCGTCCTGAGCAGGGCCCAGAGGAAGGAAGTACTACAGTGGATCAAGATGTTAATGTTCCCTGATGGGTATGCAGCTAACCTTAGTAGGGGGGTGAACTTATCTACTCTGCGAGTCTTAGGGATGAAGAGTCATGACTTCCACATATGGATTGAACGAATTCTTCCGGCGATGGTTCGAGGCTATGTCCCTGAGCATGTCTGGCTAGCGCTTGCAGAGTTGAGCTATTTCTTTCGCCAGCTTTGTGCAAAAGAGTTAGCTCGGACCATGATTGCAGACTTGGAAAGGATGGCACCCGTGTTACTGTGTAAGCTGGAGAAGATCTTTCCACCCGGCTTCTTCAATCCGATGCAGCATTTGATTATTCATCTCCCATATGAGGCACGAATGGGGGGGCCCGTGCAGGGACGTTGGTGCTATCCAATCGAGAGATGTCTAAAGAGTATCCGAAAGAAATGTAGAAATAAATGCAAAATCGAGGCTTCCATTGCAGAGGCATACATACTGGAGGAGGTGTCAAACTTCACAACAACTTACTATGGTGACAAACTGCCGAGCGTGCATAATCCACCCCCTCGTTACAATGATGGCGGCAATGAATCGAACCTCAGCATTTTTCGAGGGCAACTCGGAAGCGCGAGTGGTTCGACCACCAAGACCCTGAGACATGAAGAGTGGCGCCATATTATGCTATATGTATTGACCAACCTTGAAGAGGTGACGCCATACATGGAGCAATTTCTTCATGAATTCTGGCGTCGATCAAGGGACCCAACTCCACAGGAATATGATACCCTTCTTAGAAAGGGTGCGGGAAATGGATTGCCCGATTTCATTTCCTGGTTTAAACATAAGGTACGTGCTTAGTTTGTTATTCCAAGTTGCTCTTACGTGCGAATAATATAACAATCTAGCGTGTTTGAACTTGCAGGGCCAAAGAGAGCCGTCTATGAGTGCCGAGTTGAGACAAGTAGCCAATGGCTTTGCCTATAGGGTCAGGAAATTTTCTGGGTATGACATCAATGGATACCGTTTTCGCACAACAAGCTACGACCAAAGTCGGCCCAATCGAAAAACCACGTGTTCTGGAGTCTTTACGCCCGGGCTTGACGAGGTCGAGTATTATGGAAGAATTGAAGAAATATATGAACTCAATTTTTATGGTTCCAAACCTCTTACTCCAGTGATATTCAAATGTCATTGGTTTGACCCTCAAGTGACGAGACGGACACATTCTAATCTTGGGATAGTCGAAATTCGACAGGATTCCACCTTAGCAGGAGACGATGTCTATATCGTTGCCCAACAGGCCACACAAGTGTATTATCTCCCATATGCGTGTCAAACGAAAGAACATCTTAAGGGTTGGGATGTTGTGTATAAGGTATCGCCGCACGGGAGGTTACCTGTTCCTAACGATGAAGATTACAACTTAGACCCGGACACATATGATGGAGAGTTCTTCCAAGAAGATGGGCTAGAAGGGCGATTTGAGATAGACTTAACCGAAGCTATCGGAATGGACGTAGATATTGAAATGGTTGTTGATGAGGAGGAGGATGAGGTGCAAAATGATAATGACTTAGTAATCCTTGAAGGCAATGACATTACTGACGAACTTGCTTCTTCCGATGGTGTGGAGATTGAAATGCTTGATAGTGATGATGAGAGTTATGATCCGGCTAACCCCGACACATATGAAGATTATTTTTAATCGATGTAATGCTATATGACTTTTTATTTCGCACCTGTTTTTAAATACATCTTTTTATATGTGCTTATTTGTTTACTCTTAATTGCAGGTTGTTGGACAAATATGGTGGGCGGTTTCCTGAGGAGGAGGAGGGGGAGGAGGAGTAGGACGGCGGACGATGCACAGCAGGCAGCGCAACAGGACGAGGCAGAGCAGGCAGCGCAGCAGCAGGCGGCGCCTCAGGACGACGACGGCCAGCAGCAGGACGACGACGACCAGCAGCAGGACGCCTCAGGTTCAGGCGGCTCTAGTTCGAGGAGCATCTACCTGCGAGGCCCCGCGAGTCTCCCTCAGCGTCCCATACTTCGGGACAGACGGCCGCTGATTCGGCCGGAAGGGGAGAGGTATGTAACTTTATGTTCTTCATTCTTGTTCATATTATGTGTTCAAAATCATAATATAAACTAATACTTTTTATTTATCACTTGGACAGGTCTTGGACGGTTTTGGATTATGCTGGGGGTCATCGTCGCCCCCCCAATGGCATCCTCGGCCTGCTGTGCAGGGAACACTTCCCTGGACTTGTGGAGTACGCCGGAGTGACGGGCCCAGCCTTCACCTTTGACCACTACGCCGTCGCCCCCGATGCAGTAGACCGGGACGGCAGGGAATTCAATAACAAGGCGGAGCGGGTGAAGCAAGAGCTGTGGGTAAGTCTTAGTATAATGTAAAATATGTCGCATTCGTTGCAAATTCTTGAAATAATGTATGGATACATCGTTTTTGTATGCAGGATTTCTTCAGATGCGATGCTGGATACGAGGCTAGGGCGGATGTGGTGGCCACCACGAGCTGTAAGAAGCTCGTCGTGGACATGCACTATGAGGCCCGCATCCAGGCCATCATCACCTACCACGGCTCCGTCCTTGGGGAGAAGGTGACCAAAACTCAAGCCCGAACCATGTCGTTGACCAGGGAGCAGTACCTGCAGGTAAAGTCATGCATGTTTGGTACCAGTACTCGATACATGAATTTTATTTTATCTTCTGATATGCACTTTACGTGTTTACTTTGCAGATGATTCCACATTGGTGCGCCGCACATCCTCTGTGCTGGGAGCAGATGGTGGAGAGGTGGTGTTCGGCTGAGTGGGACGAGGCGCACACAGCTAGCCGGGAACGGCGTTTGATGATGCAAGGCCCCTCCCACCACCAAGGCAGCCGGAGCCTGGGCCAATATGCCGAAGCATGGGTACGCCACCTTTTTTATTTAGATATATAGCACTAAGTTAGATATTATTTCTAACTATCTCGTTGGTTTTCGTTGCAGTCGGCGTCACATGGTGGAAGGCCTTGCTCCACCTTCTCGGCCTATGCTATGGCCCATAAGGGTAAGGCGACGTCCGACGTCACCTACAACCCGGATGACGGGCCCGAGGCCTACACCAACCCCGCCGTCTACAGCCGCCTCCATGACTACACCGCCATGGCGCAGGAGGTCCATGGCCCAGACTATGATCCGAGCACCGAGCCGATCGACACCGATGTGCTCATGAGGGTCGGAGGAGGCAAGAGACATGGGCGGTACTGGATTGCCGACGGGGCAATCGACTCGTCCTCCACTCCCACTCTGTCTCAGGTGAGAGCAAGGAGCACGGGCTCGAGTCCAGTCATACGACCTCGGCACGACAGCTCACAGCATCGCATACAGCAACTCGAGGTTAGTGTAACTCGTCCTTCCTTGAGTTATATACCTACTCTTTGAGTTACTATAACGTTGGCTTGTAATATTACAGACCCAACTAGAAGAAGAGAGGAGGGAACGTCGCGAGATGGAGGCGAGGATCATGGCGGAGCGGGAGGCGGAGCGGGAGGCCCGCCGGGCAGATCAACAGAGGATGGCGGAGATGTTCCAGTACATGCAGAGTCTTGGCGCCGCACAGGGCATCGCTCCGCCACCTCCATTGTTCCCTCCAGTTGACCCTGCTCTCTTCCACACTCCTGTGAGTATCAAAATTGTAGTTAGATGTTTGTAATGCATCTGGTATAACACATGCAATCTCTTCTCTGTGCAGGGCCAATCTGGGGAGGCATCCAACAATCCTCCGGAAGGGTTCAGCCCAACGCAGCCCCGGTCAAGCCGCCCTCCTCCATGAGTGTTGTGTTTTCATTGCTTTAGACTTCTGTACTTGTGTATAATACTTATGTCTGTGTTTGATACTTATGTGAGAGCTTGCGACGTTAGAGACTTATGTTTGTGTTTGATACTTATGTTGAACACTTATGTTTGTCATGTATATTTATGTTTGTGGTGACGGTTTTATGTTTGTGTTGGCTATTTATGTCTGTGATGATATGTGTGATGTATATATGTGATATATATGTGATATCTTCTGTTTGTGTGGATGGAATACAAAAAACAAATAAAAAAGGTATATACTGGTCACTTTGCCGAGTGTAACACTCGGCAAAGAGGCTCTTTGCCGAGTGTCAAGGTCATAACACTCGGCAAAGAGCACAGACCTGGGCACCGGCTTAGGTTCTTTGCCGAGTGTCCCACCTGACACTCGGCAAAGAGCACAGACCTGGGCACCGGCTTAGGTTCTTTGCCGAGTGTCCCACCTGACACTCGGCAAAGAAGTTAGTTTTGCCGAGTGCCTTCCGTGCAGCACTCGGCAAAGAACCTGACATGGGGACCCTCCCTGGCGGGTTCTTTGCCGAGTGTCCCATGTGGCACTCGGCAAAGAATCCATCTTTGCCGAGTGCTGCACGGAAGGCACTCGGCAAAACTTATTTCTTTGCCGAGTGTCAGGTAGGACACTCGGCAAAGCCGCCGTCTCCGTCACTCGACGCCGTAACGGCTGCTTTTCTTTGCCGAGTGCTCTCTGGCACTCGGCAAAGATCTTTGCCGAGTGCCCGATAAAAAGCTCTCGGCAAAGAAGGCTTTGCCGATGCACTGTTCACCGAGCCTTCTTTGCCGAGTGTAACACTCGGCAAAGCGTTTGCCGAGTGTTTTGAACGCTTCGCCGAGTGCTCCAGGCACTCGGCGAAGCGGTTGATTCCGGTAGTGCAAACAGGGCCTTAACTCCGAAACATAAGCAGTGTTAAGTACTACGATTAATTTATGACACCGTATCTTATGTGCAAGGAGCCCTGCTGCTCCCATGAGCAAAATCAATCCAGACCACACCCTCCACATCCAACGGTGCTGCGTTAGGGGGTTTTTTGTAAAATGTACAGAGTTGCAAAGAACATTTTACAAAAATCCCCTGACGCAGCACCGTTGGATGTGGAGGGTGTGGTCTGGATTGATTTTGTTCATGGGAGCAGCAGCGCTCCTTGCGCACAGGATACAGTCTCTTAATTTATGTAGACTGCATACTCTATTAATTTATGTATTGAGTTGACATCAATGCTCCTTGTTCTTTATTCTTTTCATTTCTCCTCCAGATTCAGCTCTAGATATACGTAACTCTTTGAGTATCAATAGTACTCTATGCTCTGACTTGTTGCAGTCAGTACTTGAAGCATGAGACTGTCTTGACTCTTGATCGATCAAACTGTAATACCCCTACATATCAGCTGGCCTTGTTCGGTTATCATCCCTACTACACATGTATTGAATGAGATTGAAAAAAATAATAATAAAGATTTTGACTTTCTATACATTTAAATCCATCAATCCTCTCTAATCCACATAGATTCACACGCCCTTACATGGTAAAAAACATAGGATTTTGATTCCTGGTCGAGTATGCGTGGAAATCCAACTCTAGCTCGACTCGACAGAGCATTCACTGATGACACTGCCTGGCTGCCTGGCATGCAACCTCAAGAGCAATAATGCTAGCAGTGTATCAGTCCATCAGCTCCTCCACTGTACGTGATGGCAGAAGCACTGATTTTTGGCATGACGCCTGTGCTGCTGATGGTATCCTTGACGACAAGCTCCCTACTGCCGGTGAGCTCTGCACCATTAAGCTTTAGGCCCCGATAAACCTCCGTTCATTCAAACAGCAAGGAGATTTAAGTTAATAGGGCTCATTTTTCTGTCAATGTGATTGAAAAGGGGAATTCTACCGTTTGGACCTGTCTAGAGAGAGCAGATACAACTGTCGGTAAGAATGTAATTATCGCTGATCAGTGAGAAGCGCTGAAAGTGGAGAAGGTTTCAATGAAAAGTCGTGGTTGAGGAATACGAGGATAGCAAAAACAAGCTCACAATCATAGCTGGGTCAACGAAACCATTAAGCCAGCAATGGCAAGACAAAGTGGCGGCGACACTACAGATGCCAGCTCCTGGTGAGCATTTGACTTCAACAGAGTGGCAGACAAAAATTGTCTCCAACCAAAAGGACAAACTACTGTAGAATTAAGCAGCAGCAGCAGCAACATGGTGCTCAACTGTAAGTAAACCCACCTGAGACATTTTACAACTACTGAGTGACAATTGAAGGGGAGAAAAATCAGCACAATAATGTTGAAATAATTAGATATTTTACAGATTAAATTCCAAATATAAATCATGACAACAATAAATAGTCTAGATATCTGCTCCACCATAAGTAACCTAACAGATTACTTAACATGCTAATCATAAAAGACAGCACACCTCTATCATAATACACAAAATGAAACAAAATGAAGTGTAAGGTCAAATCAGATGATGCGTATTAATCAGACATGCTGATAGACGACGCGGGTAGGAGCAGCAGGACCGATGATGTTGAAGTAGAAGAGTCGGCGACAAGATCACATTTATTTGGCCATCTTTGTTTATTTGGTTCTTTCTATAATAAATAAACTAAATTTGTTGCAAAAAAAAAACATCTCACTATTTTTTTAAGAAAAATCTACTCATCTCTTATCCATGTGGATTGCTACTTGACAGCAGCACTAGCTAGCTGGATCAGGGTATTTATTGACACGTGACTCCTGTGGTGCCACGGCGAGGCACCACACGCCCATGGACAGGCTGCCTGCTGGTTGACGCCTTCGGGAAGCTATCGCTGAGACCGACTCCAACAGATTATCTAAAGTTTATCCATATATACTGTTTTATATTATTCTGTATTGTATATTATACTGTTTATAAAGTAAAGTTTAAATATAGCTACGAAGATAAATAAGCTGGAGATATTTAAAGGGACCAGTGAGATCTAGCCGGTGCTGAAAAGAAAGGAAAAGGGCTGAAGAAGGACCAGTGAGATCGAGCCGGTGCTGGTAAGAAAGGAAAGGGCTGAAGCATGCAAACTTTGCAAAGGAGGCAGTCCACTGCACTGCACTGCGCTGTACGTTTGCACCGGTCGGTGTCCCCGTCGTCCGGCAGTCCGCCGGCCCAAGCAACCAACCAGCAAGAGCCGCCCAGCCATACAGTGGAGCAATTTGTTGCGAGCAGGAGCAGCAGTACAGTGGAGGCGTCAATGGCGACGTGACGTGACGTGACCCGTCACAGCAACGGCAAAAGGTCTCTCGATCGCCGCCGTCCATCTCTGTCTCATGAGTCACTGCGCGGCTGTCACGCACGCACGCGTGCCCTGTCGCGTCGACGGGGCTGGATCGCCGGCCGGCTTCTTCTGCAGCTGGCAGGTTCTGATCCAACCGCGAGAGAGAGAGAGAGATTGACTGTTTGCATCGGATTCTTCACGTCGTAAAAATAATGGAAAAATTCTATATGTGCCATCAAAATTTATAATCATTTCTTGTGTACCATTAAATGGTATACAGGGATTTTTTTGTGTATGATATGTAGGACCACTAACACACAAATAATGAGTATAATTTTCGATAGCACGGAGTTAATTTTCCCAATAATGGAAAATTTTCCTATGTGCCATCAAAATTTATAATCATTAGCTACGGCCAGGTTGAGTTTGGTTGCAGATAAGGTAGTTAGTCCATCACAAACTACTTTTATTAAGGGTCGAAATATCCTTGAAGGGGTGGTAATTTTTCACGAGACAATTCATGAATTACGTCGAAAAAACAAAACGGAGTAATCCTAAAGATAGACTCTGAGAAAGCATATGACAAGGTGTGGTGGCCTTTCTATTTCAAACGTTCCGTATGAAAGATTCCTCGTCCAAATGAATATCTTGGATTGAGACTTTTTATTTCGGGTGGTGGCAGCATAGCGGTTAATATCAATGACAATGTCAGACACTCCTTTCAAACAAAAAGGGACTCCGACAAAGAGACCCATTGTCACCGCTCTTGTTCAATATTATGGTTGATATGCTAAAAGTTTTCATTAGTCGAGCAAAGTTGGACGAGCAGTTTGAGGGAGTCATCCCCCATCTGGTTGATGGTGGGCTTTCGATTCTCCGGTACGCAGATGATACTATACTCTTCATGGATCACGATCTAGGCAAAGCTTGCAAAATGAATCTTCTTCTATTTGCATTTGAGCAAGCTTCAGGTCTAAAGATCAATTTCCACAAGAGTGAGTTGTTCTGTTTCGGAGATGCCCAGGATAAGGTAGAGCTTTACACATAACTCTTTGGGTGCACAACCAAAAACTTCCCATCAACTACCTTGGTATTCCAATCCATTTCATAAAACTAAGAAATTGTGATTGGGTTAAAGTTGAGGAGCGTTTTGAGAAGAGACTTAGTAGCTGGAAATGGAAACATCTCTCTATCAGAGGTCGCCTGACTTTGATTAATTCAGTGCTTAGTAGCCTTCCGATGTATATGATGTCCTTTTTCTCTATACCCAAAGGAGTGCTAAAGAAATTGGATTACTCCGCTCAATATTTTTTTGGCAGGGAGACGAAAACATGAAGAAATACATGCTTGCTAAATGGTCCATTCTGTGCCAACCAAAAGACCAAAGAGGGCCTTGGTATCCTGGATCTGAACACTAAGAATAGAGCCTTACTTAACAAATGGTTGTATAAACTACTTACTTCTGATGGAATGTGGCAACAAATACTCCACAATAAATACATAGGTTCAAAACCTCTAGCTCAAGTGGAGTGGAAAATAGGTGACTCCCACATTTGGTCTTGTATAATGAAGGTAAAGATAGATTTTCTATGCTTTGGAACCTTTCTTGTAAAGGATGAACCACAAGTAAGATTCTAGGAAGATATTTGGCTGGATGGGGCAATGATGAAAGACCAATATAATTCCCTATATAACATTGAGAGATTAAGTGTTTTATGACCGATGAGATCCAAACTCTCAACATCTCTCTTGGGCGCAGCCTCCTCTACCACTACACCACTATATCACTTATGTCTATATTATGGTTTTCCTTCCTCATGTATTATAACAAACTAAGATTAAATTGATTATTTGAGGCACTAAATGAATTCAAATGAAAATGTTGTCAACTATAAAGTTTCATAACTTTTCAAGATCTACAACTTTTAAATTGGTAGTTTCTTCATCCGAGGTCGTTTACAAAATTTAAATTTCAAATTTGAAAACTTCAAACATATTTTTCTATGAAAAGATGATTTCAAATCAAAAAATTATCAATTATAAAGTTCAAAACATCTCAATACCTACAACTTTTATTTTGGTGGGTTTTCAATCTGAGATCATTTGAAAAAAAATCAAATTTTAAAATCCAAACAAAGTTTTGCATGACAAGATGATTTGAAACCAAAATGTTATCAACTACAAAGTTTCATAACTTTTTAGGACTTACAACTTTCATTTTGGTGGTTTTCCCATTTGAGGTCATTTTGAAAATTCAAGTTTTAAATTTTTAAAATTGAGACGTAGTTTTCGTTGACAAGATGACTTCAAATCAAAACGTTGCCAACTACAAAATTCTATAACTTCTCAAGATCTAGAAAGTTTATTTTGATGGTTTGGTCATTTATTCATCCCACATGGTGGTTCTAACATTATTTACAAATCTTATATATCCCTGTTATAGTTTCATCAACATCGAGAGATATAGTTTTTATGAATAAATTTACATTTATTTTGTCATACGAAGAAACAACCAAAATATAAATTGTACATCTTGATGAGTTATACAAATTTGTAGTTGAAAACTTTTTCATTTGAATTAATTTACTGCTTCAAATACAATTTTTAGATTGTCTTTGCCTAGTGTTGGAAAAAACACTCAGCAAACAAGCTCTTTGCCGAGTGTTTTTTACCGAGTGTTTTTTGTTTGGCACTCCGCAAAGAACTTATTTGCCGAATGCCAAAAAAACACTCGGCAAATCATTTGGCACTCGGCAAAGAGCCGGATTCCGGTAATACTAGATGACACTAACAAGCAAGAACTCTTGGTTGACCTATTTAATACTAATAAGAATGGTTGATGCACACTTGCTTTTTTCTATAGACTAATAAGGCTACTAATCACTTAGGGAAAGACTATTTCTCACGCTTTAGGGCATGTTCGGTTTGAAGTGGATTGAGGGGGATTAGAGAGGATAATCCCTGAAAGTCGCCTAGAGGGGGGTGAATAGGGCGAATCTGAAATTTACAAAGTTTAAGCACAACTACAAGCCAGGGTTAGCGTTAGAATAAAAATCAAGTCTGAGAGAGAGGGCGAAAACAAATCACAAGCAAATCAAGAGTGTGACACGATGATTTGTTTTACCGAGGTTCGGTTCTTGCAAACCTACTCCCCGTTGAGGTGGTCACAAAGACCGGGTCTCTTTCAACCCTTTCCCTCTCTCAAACGGTCACTTAGACCGAGTGAGCTTCTCTTCTCAATCAAACGGGACACTAAGTCCCCGCAAGGACCACCACACAATTGGTTACAATTGAGTTGATCACAAGAAAGAATGAGAAAGAAAAGAAACAATCCAAGCGCAAGAGCTCAAATGAACACAAATGTCACTCTCTCTAGTCACTATTGATTTGGAGTGTTTTCGGACTTGGGAGAGGATTTGATCTCTTTGGTTGTGTCTAGAATTGAATGTTATAGCTCTTGTAATGTGTTGGAAGGTGGAAAACTTGGATGCAATGAATGGTGGGGTGGTTGGGGTATTTATAGCCTCAACCACCAAACTAGTCGTTTGGTGGAGGCTGCTGTCGAATGGCGCACCGGATAGTCCGGTGCGCCAGCCATGTCACCCGGCCGTTAGGGTTCGACTGTTGGAGCTCTGATAGGTGGGGTCTTCTGGCTATCCGGTGGTGCACCGGACAAGTACTGTAGACTGTCTGGTGCGCCTTCTGACGCTGCTCTGACTCTGGCGCGCACTGTAGCGTATTGAATGCGGTTGCAGTCGACCGTTGGCGCTGAAGTAGCCGTTGCTTCGCTGGCACACCGGACAGTCCGGTGAATTATAGCGGAGCGCCCTCTGATTTTCCTGAAGGTGACGAGTTTGGAGCTGAGTTCCCTGGTACACCGGACACTGTCCGATGGTGCACCGGACACTGTCCGGTGGCACACTGGACAGTCCAGTGCGCCAGACCAGGGCACGCTTCAGTTGTCTTTTGCTCTCTTTGTTTGAACCCTTTCTTGGTCATTTTATTGGTCAATTGTGAACCTTTGACACCTGTAAAACTTATAATCTAGAGCAAACTAGTTAGCCCAATTATTTGTGTTGGGCAATTCAACCACCAAAATCAATTAGGAAAATGTGTAAGCCTATTTCCCTTTTAATCTCCCCCTTTTTGGTGATTAATGCCAACACAAACCAAAGCAAATATGGAAGTGCAGAATTGAACTAGTTTGCATAATGTAAGTGCAAAGGTTGCTTGGAATGAAACCAATAAATATTACTTACTAGATGCGCATGGATGGCTTTTCTTCTTATTAACATTTTGGACCATGCTTGCACCACATGTTTTGTTTTGCAAAATGTTTTGGAAATTTTTTTCAAAGTTCTTTTGCAAATAGTCAAAGGTAAATGAATAAGATTTTGAGAAGCATTTTCAAGTTTTGAAATTTTCTCCCCCTGGTTCAAATGCTTTTCCTTTGACTAAACAAAACTCCCCCTTAATGAAATCCTCCTCTTAGTGTTCAAGAGGGTTTTAGATATTAATTTGAAGAGGGTATACCAATTTGAAATTATATCAAAATAAGATACCAATTGAAAAACTTCTTTTAATACCAATTGAAAGACTATATTTTTGAAATTGGTGGTGGTGCGGTCCTTTTGCTTTGGGCTAATACTTTCTCCCCCTTTGGCATGAATCGCCAAAAACGGATGCTTGAGTGAAATATAAGCCCTTTTAAACTACTCTCTCCCCCTTTGGACGGAAGTAAAGGAGTGAAGATTATACCATCGAAGGATGAATGATTCGATGGAGCGGAGTGGAAGCTTTGTCTTCGCCGAAGACTCCTTTTTCCTTTCAATCTATGACTTAGCATGAAATGGACTTGAAAGAACACATTAGTCATAGCACATGAAAGAGATGATCAAAGGTATATATATGAGCTATGTATTCAAAATATCATTCAAAATTCCTAGAATCAAGAACATTTAGCTCATGCCTAAGTTTGGTAAAGGTTTGTTCATCCAATGGCTTGGTAAAGATATTGGCTAATTGTTCTTTGGTGCTAACATATGCAATCTCGATATCCCCCTTTTGTTGGTGATCCCTTAGAAAATGATACCGAATGGCTATGTGTTTAGTGCGGCTATGCTCAACGGGATTATCCGCCATGCGGATTGCACTCTCATTATCACATAGAAGAGGAACTTTGGTCAATTTGTAACCATAGTCCCTAAGGGTTTGCCACATCCAAAGCAATTGCGCGCAACAATGCCCTGCGGCAATATACTCGGCTTCGACGGTTGAAAGAGCGACAGAATTTTGCTTCTTTGAAGCCCAAGACACCAGAGATCTTCCCAAGAACTGGCAAGTCCCTGATGTGCTCTTTCTATTAATTTTGCACCCTGCCCAATCGGCATCAGAATAACCAATTAAATCAAATGTGGATCCCCTGGGGTACCAAAGGCCAAACTTAGGAGTATAAACTAAATATCTCAAGATTCGTTTTACGGCCCTAAGGTGAGCTTCCTTAGGATCGGCTTGGAATCTTGCACACATGCATACGGAAAGCATAATATCTGGTCGTGAAGCACATAAATAGAGTAAGGAACCTATCATCGACCGATATACCTTTTGATCGATGGATTTACCTCCCGTGTCGAGGTCGAGATGCCCATTAGTTCCCATGGGTGTCTTGATGGGCTTGGCATGCTTCATCCCAAACTTTGTTAGAATGTCTTGAATATATTTCGTTTGGCTAATGAAGGTCCCCTCTTGGAGTTGCTTGACTTGGAATCCTAGAAAATACTTCAACTCCCCCATCATAGACATCTCGAATTTTTGTGTCATGATCCTACTAAACTCTTCACATGTAGATTCGTTAGTAGACCCAAATATGATATCATCAACATAAATTTGGCATACAAACAAATCATTTGCAAGTGTTTTAGTAAAGAGTGTAGGATCGGCTTTTCCGACTTTGAAGCCATTAGCAATAAGAAAATCTCTTAGGCATTCATACCATGCTCTGGGGGCTTGCTTGAGCCCATAAAGCACCTTAGAGAGTCTATAAACATGATTAGGATACTCACTGTCTTCAAAGCCGGGAGGTTGCTCAACATAGACCTCTTCCTTGATTGGTCCATTGAGGAAGGCACTTTTCATGTCCATTTGATAAAGCTTAAAGCCATGGTAAGTAGCATAGGCAAGTAAAATGCGAATTGACTCAAGCCTAGCTACAGGTGCATAGGTTTCACCGAAATCCAAACCTTCGACTTGTGAATATCCCTTGGCCACAAGTCGGGCTTTGTTCCTTGTCACCACACCATGCTCATCTTGTTTGTTGCGGAAGACCCACTTGGTTCCTACAACATTTTAGTTAGGACGTGGAACTAAATGTCGTACCTCATTCCTCGTAAAGTTATTGAGCTCCTCTTGCATCGCCATCACCCAATCCGAATCTTGAAGTGCTTCCTCTACCCTGTGTGGCTCAATAGAAGAAACAAAAGAGTAATGTTCACAAAAATGTGCAACACGAGATCTAGTGGTTACCCCCTTATGAATGTCGCCGAGGATGGTGTTCACGGGGTGATCTCGTTGGATTGCTTGGTGGACTCTTGGGTGTGGCGGCCTTGGAACTTGCTCATCCTCCTTGTCTTGATCATTTGCATCTCCCCCTTGATCATTTTCGTCGTCTTGAGGTGGCTCATCTTCTTGATCTTCTTCTTCATCATCTTGAGCCTCATCCTCATCTTGAGTTGGTGGAGATGCTTGCATGGAGGAGGATGGTTGATCTTGTGCTTGAATGAGCTCTTCGGATTCTTTAGGACACGCCTCCCCAATTGACATGTTCCTTAGCGCGACGCACGGAGCTTCTTCATCATCTAATTCATCAAGATCAACTTGCTCCACTTGGGAGCCGTTAGTCTCATCAAACACAATGTCACAAGAAACTTCAACTAGTCCAGTGGACTTGTTAAAGACTCTATATGCCCTTGTGTTTTAATCATGTCCTAGTAAAAAGCCTTCTATAGCCTTAGGAGCAAATTTGGATTTTCTACCTCTTTTAACAAGAATAAAACATTTGCTACCAAAGACTCTAAAATATGAAACATTTGGCTTTTTACCGGTGAGGAGTTCGTAAGATGTCTTCTTGAGGATTCGGTGTAGATACAACCGGTTGATGGCGTAGCAAGCGGTGTTGACCGCCTCGGCCCAAAACCGATCCGAAGTCTTGTACTCATCAAGCATGGTTCTTGCCATGTCCAATAGAGTTCTATTCTTCCTCTCCACTACACCATTTTGTTGTGGTGTGTAGGGAGAAGAGAACTCATGCTTGATGCCCTCCTCCTCAAGGAAGCCTTCTATTTGAGAGTTCTTGAACTCCGACCCATTATCGCTTCTAATTTTCTTGATCCTCAAGCCGAACTCATTTTGAGCCTGTCTCAAGAATCCCTTTAAAGTATCTTGGGTTTGAGATTTTTCCTGTAAAAAGAATACCCAAGTGAAGCGAGAATAGTCATCCACAATAACCAGACAGTACTTACTCCCGCCGATGCTTATGTAAGCGATCGGGCCGAATAGGTCCATGTGGAGGAGCTCAAGTGACCTGTCAGTCGTCAAGATGTTCTTATGTGGATGATGAACACCAACTTGCTTCCCTGCTTGGCATGCGCTACAGATCCTGTCTTTCTCAAAATGCACATTTGTTAGTCCCAAAATGTGCTCTCCCTTTAGAAGCTTGTGAAGATTCTTCATCCCAACATGGGCTAGTCGGCGATGCCAGAGCCAACCTATGTTAGTCTTAGCGATTAAGCAAGTATCGAGTTCAGCTCTATTGAAATCAACTAGGTATAGCTGACCCTCTAATACTCCCTTAAAAGCTACTAAATCATCACTTCTTCTAAAGACAGTAACACCTGTATCCGTAAAAAGACAGTTGTAGCCCATTTTACATAATTGGGAAACAGAAAGCAAGTTGTAATCTAAAGAGTCTACAAGAAAAACATTAGAAATAGAATGGTTAGGTGATATAGCAATTTTACCCAATCCTTTGACCAAACCTTGATTTCCATCCCCGAATGTGATAGCTCGTTGGGGATCTTGGTTTTTCTCATAGGAGGAGAACATCTTTTTCTCCCCTGTCATGTGGTTTGTGCACCCGCTATCGATGATCCAACTTGAGCCCCCGGATGCATAAACCTACAAAACAAATTTAGTTCTTGATTTTAGGTACCCAAATAGTTTTGGTCCTTTGACATTAGATATAAGAACTTTGGGTACCCAAACACAAGTCTTTGACCCCTTGTGTTTGCCCCCAACATACTTGGCAACTACTTTGCCGGATTTGCTAGTCAAAACATAAGATGCATCAAAAGTTTTAAATGAAATGCTAGGTTCATTTGATGCACTAGGAGCTTTCTGTCGGTGTTTTGGGTCCGACCGCGCACCTGGGGTTACCCCTCAAGGTGCTTTTAGGAGCAGGACGGTGTTATCGACTGTAGCTCGATGGTTCGTGCTGGATGCACGAGAAACAGTGGACAATGGTTTACAGGTTCGGGCCGCTTTAAGATGCGTAACACCCTACGTCCTGTCGAGAGTGTTTTATGTGGTGGGTTACAAGAGGATTCTCTAGCGCTGAGAACGTAGAGAGTTGGGTGGGAGGCTAAGTAGTGAGTCTCTGATCTGAAGGGGTGCTCCCTAGGCCTTATATATTCGACCGTGGGGCGGTACATGTGGATATTACAGCGACGTGTACCTAAGAAATAGTGAACCAACTGAGTCTATCCTCCTATAATCCTGCCGACCCATTCTCGCTTGGTTCCGTTGTATAGGGCTCCTGCACGGGAAGGTCGGGCCTCTGTTGTGATTACTGCTCGAATTCGTTGGGCCGTCTTGGGCTTGTGTCGTTACAGCCTTGTGTCGATTCGCTTCATTGATCGTTCCTTCCCAGGCCCATGAGGGGGATGACCTTACGAATTATGGGGCCCTTGGACCTTTCGTGAGGTCTTTTATCCTTCTGGTGGACCCGGGAGATATCTGTCCCCCACAAGCCCCCGATCTTTGGGTCGATTCTGAAACAAACGGCCCAAGGATCCTAGGTCCAGCTTGCAGTTTTTGACTTTAACAAGGGATGCTTTGGAAATAAGCCTGCTGGGTCACTGCTTCTGAGTTCTGAATGATCCGGTAGAAACACTTTTTCACTGTCTTTTCCTGCCTTTATTACTCGAAATTAGGTGTTCTGTCTCAGACTCATGCTTCGGAAGTCAGCATCTTTGTACCATAGGACTTCAAATTTCATTGGGTGCACCGTGTAGCCCCCGAGCTTCGAGCGGATTTTTGCTGATAATCCGCTTGAAGGTCTTTACTTCGAGTATTATCCGAGATCATTTTTATCTTCCTCTTGCGCTTTTTCAGAGGTTAGCCTTGTCTTGATCTTGCCTTATGCTTTAGAGGTCAGCACTTTACTTCTTCGGGGATGATGATCTATTGGGTGCACCAAAGGTGCACCCAATGGGTGTAGCCCCCGAGCTTCGAGTGGATTTTTGAAAATAATCCACTTGAAGGTCTTCATTTCGTGTCTTTTCCTGGGAATCATCCTTCCCCTTTGTCGAATGCCTTGGAGATCAGCATTATATTATTGATACTACGCTTTAGAGGTCAGCGTACATTTTTGTCTTTTGTGGCCGAGTACGCGGTCTGCCCATATCTTGATAGGTTTTGCCATTTATTTGATCTGCGACTGATTGGACGTTCGATAGATGGCCCTTGGCTAGTCTTCATGTCACTTCTTGCTTTGATGCTTCTGTCGATTAGACTTGTACCTCATCGGCTATATTTGGCTTTCCTTTGATCCCTGCTGATATCTTTCTTCTGTCTTGAAGTATTCATTGCATATACTGTTCGGATGTGACAGTGTTGAAAATATACTGATAATTCCTGGGCGTCCCCCCTAATGGGTGTAGGCAAGGGACGGCTTGGTACGTTGAGCGTTTAGCAAACTGCTTCTGAGTAGTAACTTGATGTGACCGCGAGCGTAATCATATCGCCCGCGCAGTTGACTGGAGTCCCAATGGGTGTCGTGTTACGTGAAACGGCGTCAGCCGCCTGACGTGTCTTCAGACGGTTTGAATTGCATATTGAATTTTTGTGACTGTTCAGTGGCCGTGGTAGGAGGTGAGCGGTTGCCTTCTTCTATAAATAGTGCTCTTGCTTCTCCGGCATTTTCACATCTCTTACTGCTGCTTGTTGTTTACCCTCCTCTTCTTCCTTCCATTTCCAACATGGGCAAAAGTAAGAAAGGTGGTAGTTCTTCGCATCGCTCTGGTGACAAACGCAAGCGTGAGCCGACTCCTCCCTCGGAGGACTTCGGCGACTCGGAGTACTCGGAGGAGGAGTTCTCCTCCAAGTCCGAGGGCTCTCCGGCTCCTGCCTCTCCCCCAGCGCCGTCTGATGATTCAGACGACTCCCAGGGGATTGCTGCAGAAGTCTGGACTTACATCCGGTCCGTCGAGCGCGCCGGGCTCGCGGGCTCGGATGAGTCAGAGTACTCCTCGAACGAGGAGAACTCCTCGGACTCGTCCGAGGAGGGCGACGGCGATGGCGGTGATGGCTACGGCGACGGCGACGGAGGCAACGGCGACAGCAGTGGTGATGGTGGCGAAGGCGATGGCGACGGTGGCGGCAAGGATGGCAGCGGCGACGGCGGCAAGGGTGGCAGCAGGGGCAGCAAGAAGGCCAGTGGCTAGATGCCACTGGTTTTAATTATTAGTATAGATTAGTAGTAGTATAATGAAATAATGTAGTAGTAGTTAGTAGTATAGAGTAGTGAAGTATAGTGTAGTAGTAGGGAGGTCATCAACTCATAATGAGTTGATTTGTAAGTTTGGTAATGCTTCCCTTATAATGAAGAGTGGTTTTGCCTCACTTTGTGCACTTTTATTTTGCTTTCTTGTCATTCACCGCTCTCATTAATGCCTGAGGGATGTTTGGAATCAACAAATCACACTTTTGACTGTTTTCTTCGTGATGTCGACACTTTGGTGATGGCAGCCGAGTCATCTGAAATCCTGTCGTTGCTTTAGGAGTGATGGCCGAGTTATTACTGGCGATGTTGGCACTTTTTGAAGTAATGGCTGAGCGATAGCAGCCACGTCAGTGTTTTAGAAATAACGATCGAGCGGTTACTGGTGATGTCTGTGTTTTGGAGGTAATAGCCGAGTGATCGATGGCAGCATCGGCGTTTTAGAGGTAACAGCCGAGTGATCGATGGCAACTTCGGCGTTTTAGAGGTAACAGCCGAGTGATAACGGGCCACATCGGCCGCTTTGGAGATAGTGGCCGAGTGGAGTTTGGTAACGTCAGCATTCCTAGAAATAACCGCTGAGTTAGAATGGACCGCGTCGGCCGTTTTGGAAATAACGGCTGAGTGATGATGTGGCATGCCCGCGCTTTAGAAATAACGGCCGAGTGATGACGTGGCACGCCAGCGCTTTAGAGATAACAGCTAGGTGATGACTGGGCGCCTTTTAGATTCAGCATCTGGCTTCGGAAAACCCCATATGCACTATACTGTCGTGCGCCTCCACATTCCGTGCCCTAGTTCTTGCTTTTCTGCACCCAGGCTTTCTTCGCTCTCTAGCAACGCTGCTTCTGCTCCGTTCGCCGGCAAGGTTGAAATGGCGCCCAAGCGGAAAGCTTCGAGTTCGTCCGTCGTGGTCATCCCTCCCATCGACCCCAACAGTCAGTTGCCTTTTGCAGGTAACCATATGTCTGTTGTCTCTGAATCCGACCTTCTCCACCTTGTATCTATTGGGGTTCTTCCTCTGAAGGAGCTCTGTTCCTGGCAGATCTGCCGTGGGGTCACTGTTCCAACAGAGGACACTCAAGAATCCGTCATCTACGTTCCTTTTCTCCTCCGCGGCCTTGCTCTTCCCATTTCTCCTTTTTTTCGCGGTCTCCTTGATTTCTATCGCTTGAATCTGACCCATCTGAATCCCAATTCCGTTCTGCAAGTCTCTATCTTTGTTCATTTATGCGAAGCTTTTCTCGGAGTTCTGCCACACTTTGGCCTGTGGAAGTATTTGTACCACTGTCGCCCTGGGATGGCCGGAGGGCAGCACCAGCTGGTGGGGGCGCGAGCTTGGAGATGCGCCGTGGGAGGAAGGCTCATTACCTTGACATCCCGCTCAAGTATAGCATCAAGGGATGGCGTCTGGAATGGTTCATCGTGGAGAATCATGGGAATTCTCTCTCCCCACGGTCAGGAAGACAGCCGGATGCTCGTACTCCGAGCTGGACCGAATCCCCCATAGACCAGGAAGTAACTGAAGCAGGGGCTTTGCTAGCTGAAGTTGGATTGCTGAAAGAAAGGGGTCTGACTGCAGAAGCTGTGGTCGCTGACTTTGTTTTCAAGAACATCCAACCGCTGAAAGACAGAGCATATCCAGCCTATCTGTATCGAGGCTTTGCTGATTTGACTCGGGTAACCAACAGAAGAATTCCTGCCGTGGACTTGGTGGACCGGCTCGAGATGATACTCAGAGGCAAGGTGTCGAATGTCGGCGCTCCTGTTGCATACTCGACTTGGAATCTGCCTCCTTTCAAGGCCTTTACCAGTTTTGCGTCAAATCCTCCTGCTGGCGATAGCGGTTTGGGCCTTAGAGTGCGACCCTCTCCCGAAGAGGTTAGTGCTTTGGTTGTCTCACTTGAAGAAATTCCTGTCGACGAGAGGCAGGTTCATTTTGAGGTGCCTTTAAATCCGATTGATGCAGAAATAAGTGCCATGCTAGATATGTTAGCTGAAATTCTTCTGATGCAGTCCCTACTGAAACACTGGCGGTAGCGCCCATCCCAGAGGCTAGCGAAGCTTTAGATATTCAGAAGTCTGACAACGTTCGTCCGAAGCGTTCTCGCCGAGCCAATCAGCCTACTTCTCCTGCTGACGAGAAGAAACAGAAGAAGAGACGTCTTCGTCAAGTGTCTAGTTTGGATCAGGATGCTGGTCCTTCCGTTCCTGCTGCTGAAGAAGTGTTGGTGCCTGCATTTGCTGAAACTGATCCCAATGGGTGTAGCCTTGAAAGTCGCCTAGAGGGGGGGGGTGAATAGGGCAAAACTAAAATTTACAAAGTTAATCACAACTACAAGCCGGGTTAGCGTTAGAAATAATAATGAGTCCGAGAGAGAGGGCGCAAAACAAATCACAAGCGAATGAAGAGTGTGACACGCGGATTTGTTTTACCGAGGTTCGGTTCTTTCAAACCTACTCCCCGTTGAGGTGGTCACAAAGACCGGGTCTCTTTCAACCCTTTCCCTCTCTCAAACGGTCCCTCGGACCGAGTGAGCTTCTCTTCTCAAATCAACCGGGAACAAAAACTTCCCCGCAAGGACCACCACACAATTGGTGTCTCTTGCCTAGGTTACAATTGAGTTTTGATCACAAGAACAAATGAGAAAGAAAGAAGCAATCCAAGCGCAAGAGCTCAAAAAAACACAACAAATCTCTCTCACTAATCACTAAAGCCTTGTGTGGAATTGGAGAGGATTTGATCACTTGGTGTGTCTAGAATTGAATGCTAGAGCTCTTGTAAGGTGTAGAAGTGTGAAAACTTGGATGACTTGAATGTGGGGTGGTTGGGGGTATTTATAGCCCCAACCACCAAACTAGCCGTTGGTGAAGGCTGCTGTCGACGGGCGCACCGGATAGTCCGGTGCACCACTGGACACTGTCCGGTGCGCCAGCCACGTCACCCGGCCGTTAGGGTTCGACCGTTGGAGCTCTGACGTGTGGGCCCGCCTGGCTGTCCGGTGGTGCACCAGACATGCCCTGTAGGCTGTCCAGTGTGCCACCCACGCGTGCCCTGCTCCTCTGCGCGCGCTGGCGCACATTTAATGCTGTAGCAGGTGACCGTTGGCGCGGACTAGCCGTTGCTCCGCTGTTACACCGGACAGTCCGGTGTGCACCGGACATGTCCGGTGAATTATAGCGGAGCGGATTCCCGAAGCTGGTGAGTTCAGAGTCGCTCTCCTCTGGAGCACCGGACATTGTCCGGTGGATCACCGGACAGTCCGGTGAATTATAGTGGAGCGCCTCTGAGTTTTCCCGAAGGTGATAAGTTTAGCTTCAAGTCCCCTGGTGCACCGGACAGTCCGGTGCGCCCGACCAGGGTGCTTTCGGTTGTCCCTTTGCTCTTTTGTTTGAACCCTTTTCTTGGTCTTTTTATTGGCTTATTGTGAACCTTTGGCACCTGTAGAACTTATAAACTAGAGCAAACTAGTTAGTCCAAATATTTGTGTTGGGCAATTCAACCACCAAAATCAATTTAGGAAATAGGTGTAAGCCTAATTCCCTTTCAATCTCCCCCTTTTTGGTGATTGATGCCAACACAAACCAAAGCAAATATATAAGTGCATAATTTGAACTAGTTTGCAAAATGTAAGTGCAAAGGTTACTTAGAATTGAGCCAATAAATATTACTTACTAGATATGCATGGATTGTTTCTTTATTTTTAACATTTTGGACCACGCTTGCACCACATGTTTTGTTTTTGCAAATTCTTTTTGTAAATCCTTTTCAAAGTCCTTTTGCAAATATTCAAAGGTAAATGAATAAGATTTTGCGAAGCATTTTCAAGATTTGACATTTTCTCCCCTTATTTCAAATGCTTTTCCTTTGACGAAAAACAAAACTCCCCCTCAATAAATTCTCCTCTTAGTGTTCAAGAGGGTTTTCAGATACTAATTTTTGAAGGTGCTACTTTCTCCCCCTTTAGAACACAATGAGATACTAATTTGAAATTTACCAATTGAAAATCATTAGTTTTTAAAATTAGGGTGGTGGTGTGGTCCTTTTGCTTTGGGCTCATACTCTCTCCCCCTTTGGCATGAATCGCCAAAAACGGAATCATTAGAGCCCTTTGCTAACTATTTTCTCCCTTTGGCAAATAAAACATATGAGTGAAGATTATACCAAAGACGGAGAGATGCTTGGAGCGACGGCGAAGGATGAGTGATAGAGTGGAGTGGAAGCCTTATCTTTGCCGAAGACTCCAATTCCCTTTCAATATACCTATGACTTGGTTTGAAATACACTTGAAAACACATTAGTCATAGCATATATAAAAGAGACATGATCAAAGGTATATTTATGAGCTATGTGTGCAAGACATCAAAAGAAATTCCTAGAATCAAGAATATTTAACTCATGCCTAAGTTTGGTAAAAGTTTGTTCATCTAGTGGCTTGGTAAAGATATCGGCTAATTGATCTTTAGTGTTAATATATGCAATCTCGATATCCCCCTTTTGTTGGTGATCCCTAAGAAAATGATACCGAATGGCTATGTGTTTAGTGCGGCTATGCTCAACGGGATTATCTGCCATGCGGATTGCACTCTCATTATCACATAGAAGAGGAACTTTGGTTAATTTGCAACCATAGTCCCGCAGGGTTTGCCTCATCCAAAGCAATTGGGCGCAACAATGGCCTACGGCAATATACTCGGCTTTGGCGGTAGAAAGAGCGACCGAATTTTGCTTCTTTGAAGCCCAAGACACCAAGGATCTTCCTAAGAACTGGCAAGTCCTCGATGTGCTCTTTCGATTAATTTTACACCTCGCCCAATCGGCATCCGAATAACCAATTAAATCAAATGTGGATCCCCGAGGGTACCAAAGCCCAAACTTAGGAGTATAAGCCAAATATCTCAAGATTCGTTTTACGGCCGTAAGGTGAGATTCCTTAGGGCCGACTTGGAATCTTGCACACATGCATACAGAAAGCATAATGTCCGGTCGAGATGCACATAAATAAAGTAATGGACCTATCATCGACCGGTATACCTTTTGATCGACGGATTTACCTCCCGTGTCGAGGTCGAGATGCCCATTTGTTCCCATGGGTGTCTTGATGGGCTTGGCATCCTTCATCCCAAACTTGTTTAGAATGTCTTGAGTATACTTCGTTTGGCAAATGAAGGTGCCCTCTTGGAGTTGCTTTACTTGAAATCCCAAGAAATACTTCAACTCCCCCATCATTGACATCTCGAATTTCTGTGTCATGATCCTACTAAATTCCTCACATGTAGATTCGTTAGTAGACCCAAATATGATATCATCAACATAAATTTGGCATACAAACAAATCATTGTCAAGAGTTTTAGTAAATAAAGTAGGATCGGCCTTGCCGACTTTGAAGCCATTAGCAATAAGGAAATCTCTTAGGCATTCATACCATGCTCTTGGGGCTTGCTTGAGCCCATAAAGCGCCTTAGAGAGCCTATAGACATGATTAGGGTACTCACTGTCTTCAAAGCCGGGAGGTTGCTCAACATAGACCTCTTCCTTGATTGGTCCATTGAGGAAGGCACTCTTCACGTCCATTTGGTAAAGCATGAAGCCATGGTAAGTAGCATAGGCTAATAATATGCGAATTAACTCAAGCCTAGCTACGTGTGCATAGGTTTCACCGAAATCCAAACCTTTGACTTGGGAGTATCCCTTGGCCACAAGTCGAGCTTTGTTCCTTGTCACCACACCATGCTCGTCTTGCTTGTTGCGGAAGACCCATTTGGTTCCTACAACATTTTGGTTAGGACGTGGAACTAAATGCCATACCTCATTCCTAGTGAAGTTGTTGAGCTCCTCTTGCATCGCCATCACCCAATCCGAATCTTGAAGTGCTTCCTCTACCCTGTGTGGCTCAATAGAGGAAACAAAAGAGTAATGCTCACAAAAATGTGCAACACGAGATCTAGTGGTTACCCCCTTATGAATGTCGCCGAGGATGGTGTCGACGGGGTGATCTCGTTGGATTGCTTGGTGGACTCTTGGGTGTGGCGGCCTTGGTTCTTCATCCTCCTTGTCTTGATCATTTGCATCTCCCCCTTGATCGTTGCTGTCATCTTGAGGTGGATCATTATTTTGATTTTCTCCATCATCAACTTGAGCTTCATCCTCATTTTGAGTTGGTGGAGATGCTTGCGTGGAGGAGGATGGTTGATCTTGTGCATTTGGAGGCTCTTAGGATTCCTTAGGACACACATCCCCAATGGACATGTTCCTTAGCGCGATGCACGGAGCCTCTTCATCACCTATCTCATCAAGATCAACTTGCTCTACTTGAGAGCCGTTAGTCTCATCAAACACAACGTCACAAGAAACATCAACTAGTCCTGAGGACTTGTTAAAGACTCTATATGCCCTTGTGTTTGAATCATATCCTAGTAAAAAGCCTTCTACAGTCTTAGGAGAAAATTTAGATTTTCTACCTCTTTTAACAAGAATGAAGCATTTGCTACCAAAGACTCTAAAATATGAAATGTTGGGCTTTTTACCGGTTAGGAGTTCATAGGATGTCTTCTTGAGGATTCGGTGTAGATACAACCGGTTGATGGCGTAGCAGGCGGTGTTGACCGCCTCGGCCCAAAACCGATCTGGCGTCTTGTACTCATCAAGCATGGTTCTTGCCATGTCCAATAGAGTTCTATTCTTTCTCTCCACTACACCATTTTGTTGTGGCGTGTAGGGAGAGGAGAACACATGCTTGATGCCCTCCTCCTCAAGGAAGCCTTCAATTTGTGAATTCTTCAACTCTGTCCCGTTGTCGCTTCTAATTTTCTTGATCCTCAAGCCGAACTCATTTTGAGCCCGTCTCAAGAATCCCTTTAAAGTCTCTTGGGTTTGTGATTTTTCCTGCAAAAAGAACACCCAAGTGAAGCGAGAATAATCATCCACAATAACTAGACAGTACTTACTCCCGCCGATGCTTATGTAAGTGATCGGGCCGAATAAATCCATGTGTAGGAGCTCCAGTGGCCTGTCAGTTGTCATGATGTTCTTGTGTGGATGATGAACACCAACTTGCTTCCCAGCTTGGCATGCGCTACAAATCCTGTCTTTCTCAAAATGAACATTTGTTAATCCTAAAATGTGCTCTCCCTTTAGAAGCTTATGAAGATTCTTCATTCCAACATGGGCTAGTCGACGGTGCCAGAGCCAACCCATATTAGTCTTAGCAATTAAGCAAGTGTCGAGCTCAGCTCTATCAAAATCTACCAAGTATAGCTGACCCTCCAACACTCCCTTAAATGCTATTGAATCATCACTTCTTCTAAAGACAGTGACACCTACATCAGTAAATAGACAGTTGTAGCCCATTTGACATAATTGAGATACGGAAAGCAAGTTATAATCTAAAGAATCAACAAGAAAAACATTGGAAATGGAATGGTCAGGAGATATAGCAATTTTGCCCAAACCTTTGACCAAACCTTGGTTTCCATCCCCGAATGTGATAGCTCGTTGGGGATCTTGGTTTTTCTCGTAGGAGGAGAACATCTTCTTCTCCCCTGTCATGTGGTTTGTGCACCCGCTATCGATGATCCAACTTGTGCCCCCGGATGCATAAACCTACAAAACAATTTTAGTTCTTGACTTTAGGTACCCAAATGGTTTTGGGTCCTTTATTTGGCATTAGAAACAAGAACTTTGGGTACCCAAACACAAGTCTTGGAGCCCTTGTGTTTGCCCCCAACAAACTTGGCAACTACTTTGCTGGATTTGTTAGTCAAAACATAAGATGCATCAAAAGTTTTAAATGAAATGTCATGATCATTTGATGCACTAGGAGTTTTCTTCTTAGGCAACTTAGCACGGTTTAGTTGCCTAGAGCTAGATGTCTCACCCTTATACATAAAAGCATGATTAGGGCCAGAGTGAGACTTCCTAGAGTGAATTCTCCTAATTTTGCTCTCAGGATAACCGGCAGGGTACAAAATGTAACCCTCGTTATATTGAGGCATGAGAGCCTTGCCCTTAACAAAGTTGGATAATCTTTTAGGAGGTGCATTAAGTTTGACATTGTCTCCCCTTTGGAAGCCAATGCCATCCTTGATGCCAGGGCGTCTCCCACTATAGAGCATACTTCTAGCAAATTTAAACTTTTCATTCTCTAAGTTATGCTTGGCAATTTTAGCATCTAATTTAGCTATATGATCATTTTGTTGTTTAATTGAAGTCATATGATCATGGATAGCATCAATATCAACATCTCTACATCTAGTACAAATAGACACATGCTCAACGGTAGATGTAGAGGGTTTGCAAGATTTTAATTCTGCAACCTTAGCACTAATCAATTCATTTAATTTTTCCTTTTGTTGCATGTTTAGGTTGGCAAAAAGAGTGCGCAAGTTATCTTCCTCATCACTAGCATTATCATCACTAGAGGATTCATATTTAGTGGAGGATCTTGATTTTACCTTCTTCCTTTTGCTGTCCTTGGCCATGAGGCATTTGTGGCCGACGTTGGGGAAGAGAAGACCCTTGGTGACGGCGATGTTTGCGGCGTCCTCGTCGGAGGAGGAGTTGGTGGAGCTCTCATCGGAGTCCCACTCCCGGCAAACATGGGCATCGCCGCCCTTCTTCTTGTAGTACTTCTTCTTCTCCTTTCTTCTCCCCTTCTGGTCATCGCCCCTGTCACTGTCACTAGAAATAGAACATTTTGCTATAAAGTGACCGGGCTTACCACACTTGTAGCAAACTTTCTTGGAGCGGGGCTTGTAATCTTTCCCCTTCCGTTGCTTGAGGATTTGGCGAAAGCTTTTGATGATTAAAGCCATCTCCTCATTGTCGAGCTTGGAGGCATCAATGGGTTGTCTACTTGATGTAGACTCTTCCTTCTTTTCTTCCGTCGCCTTGAATGCAACCGGTTGTGCTTCGGGTGCGGAGGGGCCATCTAGCTCGTTGATCTTCTTTGAGCCTTTGATCATCAACTCAAAGCTCACAAAATTACCTATAACTTCCTCGGGGGTCATTTGTGTATATCTAGGATTACCACGAATTAATTAAACTTGAGTAGGGTTAAGGAAAACAAGTGATCTAAGAATAACCTTAACCACTTCGTGGTCATCCCATTTTTTGCTCCCGAGGTTGCGCACTTGATTCACCAAGGTTTTGAGCCGGTTGTACATGTCTTGTGGCTCCTCCCCTTGGCGAAGACGGAAGCGACCGAGCTCCCCCTCGATCGTTTCCCGCTTGGTGATTTTGGTCACCTCATCTCCTTCGTGCGCGGTCTTTAGCACGTCCCAAATTTCCTTAGCACTCTTCAACCCTTGCACCTTATTATACTCTTCTCGACTTAAAGAGGCGAGGAGTATAGTTGTGGCTTGGAAGTTGAAGTGTTGGATTTGGGCCACTTCGTCCTCATCATAATCTTCATCCCCTATGGATGGTACCTGTACACCAAAATCAACAATATCCCATATACTTTTGTGGAGTGAGGTTAGGTGATATCGCATCATATCACTCCACCTAGCATAATCTTCACCATCAAATGTTGGTGGTTTGCCTAATGGGACGGAAAGTAAAGGTGTAGGTTTAGGAATGCGAGGATAGCGTAGGGGGATCTTACTAAACTTCTTGCGCTCATGGCGCTTAGAAGTTACAGACGGCGCGTCGGAGCCGGAGGTGGAAGGTGATGAAGTATCGGTCTCGTAGTAGACCACCTTCCTCATCTTCTTGTGCTTGCCGCTACTCCGATGCGACTTGTGGGAAGAAGATTTCTTTTCCTTCCCCTTCCCCTTGTTGCGGGACTCTTCCGATGAGGTCTTCCCGTGGCTTGTAGTGGGCTTGTCGCCGGTCTCCATCTCCCTCTTGGTGTGATCTCCCGACATCACTTCGAGCGGTTAGCTCTAACGAAGCACCGGGCTCTGATACCAATTGAAAGTCGCCTAGAGGGGGGGTGAATAGGGCAAAACTGAAATTTACAAAGTTAATCATAACTACAAGCTGGGTTAGCGTTAGAAATAATAATGAGTCCGAGAGAGAGGGCGCAAAACAAATCACAAGCGAATGAAGAGTGTGACACGCGGATTTGTTTTACCGAGGTTCGGTTCTTTCAAACCTACTCCCCGTTGAGGTGGTCACAAAGACCGGGTCTCTTTCAACCCTTTCCCTCTCTCAAACGGTCCCTCGGACCGAGTGAGCTTCTCTTCTCAAATCAACCGGGAACAAAAACTTCCCCGCAAGGACCACCACACAATTGGTGTCTCTTGCCTAGCTTACAATTGAGTTTTGATCACAAGAACAAATGAGAAAGAAAGAAGCAATCCAAGCACAAGAGCTCAAAAGAACACAACAAATCTCTCTCACTAATCACTAAAGCCTTGTGTGGAATTGGAGAGGATTTGATCACTTGGGTGTGTCTAGAATTGAATGCTAGAGCTCTTGTAAGGTGTAGAAGTGTGAAAACTTGGATGACTTGAATGTGGGGTGGTTGGGGGTATTTATAGCCCCAACCACCAAACTAGCCGTTGGTGAAGGCTGCTGTCGACGGGCGCACCGGACAGTCCTGTGCGCCACCGGATAGTGTCTGGTGCGCCAGCCACGTCACCCGGCCGTTAGGGTTCGACCGTTGGAGCTCTGACGTGTGGGCCCGCCTGGCTGTCCGGTGGTGCACCAGACATGCCCCGTAGGCTGTCCGGTGTGCCACCCACGCGTGCCCTGCTCCTCTGCGCGCGCTGGCGCGCATTAAATGCTGTAGCAGGTGACCGTTGGCGCGGACTAGCCGTTGCTCCGCCGTTACACCGGACAGTCCGGTGTGCACCGGACATGTCCGGTGAATTATAGCGGAGCGGATTCCCGAAGCTGGCGAGTTCAGAGTCGCTCTCCTCTGGAGCACCGGACACTGTCCGGTGGATCACCGGACAGTCCGGTGAATTATAGTGGAGCGCCTCTGAGTTTTCCCGAAGGTGATAAGTTTAGCTTCAAGTCCCCTGGTGCACCGGACACTGTCCGGTGCGCCCGACCAGGGTGCCTTCGGTTGTCCCTTTGCTCTTTTGTTTGAACCCTTTTCTTGGTCTTTTTATTGGCTTATTGTGAACCTTTGGCACCTGTAGAACTTATAAACTAGAGCAAACTAGTTAGTCCAAATATTTGTGTTGGGCAATTCAACCACCAAAATCAATTTAGGAAATAGGTGTAAGCCTAATTCCCTTTCAAGCCTGCCTGCTATTAACCCCAATGGGTGTGACCTGGATGACGCTGACCCCAATGGGTGTAACCTGGGTGACGCTGACCCCAATGGGTGTATTGTCCGCGTTGTTGATGATGGTGAGGAAGAGGAGGATGAAATCCCTCTAACTCGGAAGAACAGCCGACGCTATATTGCCAGTGGCGAAAGCAGTGGTGTTCCTTCTCCAGCCCTGTCTGCTCTTGTTGGTCTACAAGAATTGTCTCTGGCCAACTTTGATCAGACTCTTGAGGATATGGTCCCAGAAGATCTGTTGTCCGAACTAGCAGATGGTGGCATGATGGATGTTTGCCCTGATGTGCCTGATGCTGGGCTGGAATTGTCTCGGGCGGTGTCCCACACCTCGTCGACCTTGGAGCACAGTCTTAAGGGTCAGGAGGCTGGCCCGGATTGCACTGTTCCTATGGAGGTGGTCGAGGGTCCTTCGGCCTTAGAGGTGGCTGCCTTGGAGGGCTCGGCCCTCAAAAATAGCGCTGGTGCTTACCCAGCCTCGGATGGGTAGCGCGAGCGATAACCCAGCCCCCGAGGGTGTTCGAGTTGGTTCTCCCTCTAACACTTCCATGGATGTTCACATGGGATCTTCTCCTCCGCACTCCGATTGTATGGCAGCAGTACGGGTTTCGTGTCAAGAGGTCGCTTTAGAGGTCAACGTTCCTGATGACAGAGTTTTGACTTCTGCTGGTGACACTGATTTGGTTCCCAATGATGCATTGTGGGTTGTTCTAGTTGGTGACCCTTCAGCAAGCCATCAGTTGATTTCCCATGACTTGGGGGTTCCCTCATTCTTCTCCAACCTCCAGGTAACTTGGTTTCTTCTGCCCTAACTTTTACTTCAGGTAGACTGCTGTTATTATGCTCATCTGTTTTTAACATCAGGCATTGGTGGATGAAATGGCTAGCCGGTTGAAATCACAGGGGACCTCTGTCCCAGAAGGGGATTTGTCCCTAACGCATTGGAATCTAGTGTTACTTCAGCGGCGAGTATCTGACTTGGAGATGGCAAATGCTGGTTAGTGCCCTTTTTGCCTTCATTGGCTATTTGAGTAATCTGCTTTATAGCTGAACACCCTTGCTTGACTGTTTCCTGATAGACATGGCCCGGCGATATTCTGACCTTGAAGAAAGGTATTCTCAAAGTCAGGCTGCACTGGCCCAGGTTTCTGCCTCTCTGAATGATGCTAACTCCACTCTCCATGCTCAACTTGATTCTGAAAAGGTGGCTACTGAATTGAACTTCCGCTTGCCCTTGTCTGCTATGCTTTTGGTGCTTGCTTGACGTTGGAGAAACCGACTCTTGTCTGCAGGAGGAGAAACGTGCCCTTGCTACTTCTCGCGAGAATCTAGAAAAGTTATACCGCGATGCCAGCAACTTGTTGACTATCTTGGAGAGGAGTCATCGTTTTACCATGGAGGACTTGGATAACCATCGCTACAAGCTGCAAGAGTCTCTGGATGATATGATTCGCCTCAGGCAATTGGTGTCGAACAAGGATACTGTCATCAAGGATTTGCGTGCTTCCAAAAAGTCGGTAGTCCGAGAGCTAGAAGCCGCTCGGTTGGCTGTCAAGACCGCTGAAGATACTTCTGCTACTCTGAAGGCCCAGCACGACAAAGCTATGGACAAAGCCGTTCGTGCGGGGCAAATTCTGATGAGGAGACCCAGCGTGGTTGTTCCCGACGACATAGTGGCAGATGTGAATGCCGCTCCCGATTCTTCGAGTCGTCCTTCCTCGTCGGTTGCTCCTGAGAAAAACATTTCTAGATAGAAAACACTGAATGCCTTGAGTATATGGTTAGTGTGTTTGGATGTTTCGTTAGAAAACACTTTTCGGTACCAAATACTGTTATTGTTTTCCCGTTGTTAGAGTTCAACGGTATCTACAGTCGTAAAAGTAAGTGCATTATGATGGTTTTGAATTTTTTCGTGGGGCATAGAGATTGCCCTGGGATGAATAGTCGCGAACGTGCCGAATGTGCCGCGCCAATTTAAGTCGTTGCCAACTTAAATCAATCGTTCTGCTGTCAGGGGTATATTGATCGCTGACCTAAACCGATTGCTCCGTTAGCAGGGTATAGTGGTCACCCTTAGTTAAGTAAGCGCGAGCATGTCGCACCATCTTAAGTCATCGCCGACTTAAGCCGATTGCTCCGTTAGTGGGGTATAGTGGTCACCCCGAGTTAAGAAGGCATGAGCATGTCGCACCGTCTTAAGTCATCGCTGACTTAAGCCGATTGCTCCGCTAGTAGGGTATAGTGGTCACCCCGAGTTAAGTAAGCGTGAGCATGTCGCACCGTCTTAAGTCATCGCCGACTTAAGCCGATTGCTCCATTAGTAGGGTATAGTGGTCACCCCGAGTTAAGTAAGCGTGAGCAAGTTGCACCATCTTAAGTCATCGCCGACTTAAGCCGATTGCTCCGTTAGTAGGGTATAGTGGTCACCCTGAGTTAAGTAAGCATGAGCATGTCGCACCGTCTTAAGTCATCGCCGACTTAAGCCGATTGCTCCGTTAGTAGGGTATAGTGGTCACCCCGAGTTAAGTAAGCGTGAGCATGTCGCACCGTCTTAAGTCATCGCTGACTTAAGCTGATTGCTCCGTTAGTAGGGTATAGTGGTCACCCCGAGTTAAGTAAGCGTGAGCATGTCGCACCGTCTTAAGGCATCACCGACTTAAGCCGATTGCTCCGTTAGTAGGGTATAGTGGTCACCCCGAGTTGAGCAAGAATGCAAATTGACAATGAACAATTCCTGAAGTCTTTTTATTGATGATGCGTTTGCCGGTTTATAGAATACATTGCCGCCCCAATAGCTTTTGAAATATAGCTAAGGATAAAACTTCCTGAGATGTTCTATGTTCCATGAGTTCCCAACTTCTGTGCCATCCATCTGTGTGAGACGATATGATCCAGACCGAGTGACTTCAGCTACTATGAATGGTCCTTCCCATAGAGGTGACAATTTGTGTCGCCCCTCCCCCGTTAGAATTCGGCGGAGGACGAGATCTCCCACTGCGAAGGATCAATGTCGTATGGCCTTATCGTGATAGCACCTCAGAGTTTGCTGATACCGTGCTGATTGAATCACCGTGTTTAGTCGTTCTTCTTCGAGTACATCGACATCCTCCAGCCTAGTAGCCTCAGCTTCTGCTACGTTTTCAAAGATCAACCTTGGTGCCCCAAACTTGAGATCAGCAGGTAGCACTGCCTCCGAACCATAGACCATAAAGAAAGGAGTGTTTCCATGCAAGGCTCGACTAGGTTGAGTTCTTAGGCTCCAAACGACGTACGGCAATTCCCTGATCCACTTTCCTACGAAATTTTCATTTTTGTTGAAAACTTTCTTTCTGAGCACCTCCAATATCATCCCATTGGCTCTTTCTACCTGCCCGTTGGCTCTTGGGTGTGCCACCGAGGCATATTTGATCTGAATGCCCTTTTGCTCGCAGAAGTCGAAGAACTCTGAGCTTGTGAAGTTGGATCCTAGGTCGGTTATGATGTTATTTGGTATTCCAAACCTGAATATTATATCTTGTATGAATTCCACTGCCTTAGCTAAAGTTAAGGAAGCAATGGGTTTGAATTCTATCCACTTAGTGAACTTGTCGATAGCAACCAGTACATGAGTGTATCCTCCTTGAGCTTTTTTGAAAGGTCCAATCATATCCAATCCCCAACATGCAAATGGCCAAGTTATGGGTATGGTTTGTAGTTGCTGTGCCGGTAGATGCTGCTGTTTTGACAAGTATTGGCAGGCTTCGCACCTCTGAACTAACTTGGCTGCGTCACTTTTTGCTATTGGCCAGTAGAAACCTGACCTGAAGACTTTCCCAACCATGGTCCTGGATGCTGCATGCACTCCACATTGCCCAGCATGGACCTCATCTAGAAGTTGCTTGCCAGTATCTGAGAGAATACACTTCATGAGGACTCCTGACGCGCCCCTTCTATATAGCGCGTCCCTAATGAGTGTATAGTGAGCTGACTGCCTTGCGATACACTCGGCCGTATTTTTGTCATCTGGTTCCTCTTCATTCCTTATATATCTGATGATCGGCTCCCTCTAGTCATCAAGATTTGATTCTGGTTGGCTTAGAGTATTGCATTCTTCTGCCTGATCCGCTGAAATGCTCGGGTGCGGCACTTCTTGGACAAAAACTCCAGGTGGGACCTGAGTCCGACCGGACCCTAGCTTAGACAATGCATCAGCCACCGTGTTGCGGTCTCTCTCCACATGGTGAAACTCCAATCCTTCAAATTTATCTTATAGTTTCCGGACAGCAGTGCAATATTTTCCCATGGAATCATTCGAGCAATCCCAATCTTTGTTTATCTGACTTATGACCACCAGAGAGTCTCCATACACCATCAGTCTCTTGATGCCCAGTGATATGGCAATGCTCAGCCCATGAATCAGAGCTTCATACTCGGCTGCGTTGTTAGATGCCAGGAATAACAATTGAAGAGCGTACTTGAGTTGTTCGCCTCCAGGTGCAATAAAGAGGATCCCTGCACCTTCTCCCTGCAACTTCAATGAGCCGTCAAAATACATTTGCCATACTTCTGCGAATTCCGGGTTATCCGGTACCTGTTGCTCGGTCCACTCTGATACGAAGTCAACCAGTGCTTGAGTTTTGATAGCAGTGCGAGGTCGAAATTCGATGTCATGAGATCCCAATTCACAGGCCCACTTGGCTACTCTTCCGATGGCTTCTTTGTTGTGGAGAATATCCCCTATTAGAAATCCAGTGACTACTATGACTTTGTGGTCGTCGAAGTAGTGTCAAAGCTTGCGTGCAGTTAGAAGTACTGCATACAATAGCTTTTGAACATGAGGATATTTCTTCTTTGAAGAGCCCAGAACTTCACTGATGAAATAGACATGGTGCTGTACTGGGTATGCATGCCCTTCTTCCGCTCGCTCGATTACTAACGCGGTGCTAACCACGTGAGTTGTGCAAGAGATGTACAATAACAGATCTTCTACCGGTTGAGTCGGCGTGGCTCGGCGTGGCGGTTTCAGCACTGGTGGTGTCGTCAAGAATTTTTTTCAGCGTGTCTAGAGCTTCTTGTGCTTCTGAAGTCCACTGAAATTTGTCCACCTTCTTGAGCAATTTATAGAATGGTAAGACTTTTTCTCCCAGCCTTGATATGAACCTGCTTAGGGCTGCCATACACCCGGTGAGTCTTTGAACTTTCTTTTGTTATCGTGTTGCTTCCATCCTCATGATAGCTTCGATCTTTTCTAGATTGGCTTCAATTCCCTGGTGGCTAACAATAAACCCTAGCAACTTTCCTGTCGGCACTCCGAAAACGCACTTTTCGGGATTAAGCTTCCATCTATATCGTCGTAGACTATTGAAGACCAGCTGTAAATCCTCGATGAAATTTTCTGAATCCTCTGTCTTGATCACCACGTCGTCCACGTAGGCTTCCACATGCTTGCCCCAGTGATCGGCTAAGCATGTCTGAATAGCCCTCTGATATGTTGCTCCAGCGTTTTTGAGGCCGAACGGCATGGAGGTATAGCAGAAGGCTCCAAACGGGGTGATAAATGCTGTTTTTTCCTTGTCTTCTTTTGCCAAACTAATATGATGATACCCAGAGTAGCAATCCAAGAAAGACAGCATAGAGCATCTAGCGGTTGAGTCCACCACCTGGTCGATTCTAGGAAGCCCGAAGGGATCCTTCGGACAGTGTTTGTTGAGATCCGTATAGTCAACGCACATGCGCCAATCCACTTTATTCTTTTTGAGTACAAGAACAGGGTTGGCCAACCATTCAGGATGTAACACCTCTCTAATGAATCTGGCCGCGACCAAGCGAGCCAGCTCAGCACGGATGGCTTCTCTCTTGTCGGGCATAAAGCGACGTAATTTTTGGCGTATTGGCCTCGCCTGGGGGTAGACCTTCAATTTGTGCTTGGCCAGCTCTCTTGGGACTCCCGACATATCCGCGGGTTGCCATGCGAATACGTCTCGGTTATCTTGCAGAAACTGGACGAGCGCGCTTTCCTATTTGTCGTCCAGGCTGGAGCTGATGATGGCGGTTTTGCGCTCATCAGCGAACCCGAGGTTGATCCTTTTGGTTTCTTCAATCGACCGCATAGAGGTCACGGCTTGTGCTTCGTTCGCGGGGACTGCGAGGTCTTCTTCAGGCTTTGAGTTTGCCCGTGCAGAGGAAATCGCCGATGGTTTGGCGGAGAGGGCTGCCTGAATGGCCACTCGGAAACATTCTGCGGCGCCTTGGAAGTCGGCGAGCACAGTTATGATCCCTTGCGGTCCAGGCATCTTCAATATCATGTACGTATAATGTGGAATAGCCATGAACTTCGCTAATCCGGGCCTCTCGATGATGGCGTTGTATCCACAGTCGAAGTTTGCCACCTCGAACCTTAGGAACTCGGTTATGTAGTTTTCCGGAGTTTCGAAGGTGACTGGCATGTAGATGTGGCCCAGCGGGTACTCTCCTTCAGTCGGCATGATGCCGAAGAAGGGTGTGTCCGACTCGTGGAGCTCTTTGAGGGGAACTCCCAAGCCTTGGAGCGTCCGAGGGAAGGTGACGTTGATGCTGCTTCCCCTGTCCACTAGTACCTTCTTTACCCTGCTCTCTCGGATCACCGGATCGACGAGGAGTGGGTATTTGCCTGGGTGGTCGAAGTTAAGCCATTGGTCTGCCCGGGTGAAGGTGATCGGGTGCTCAGACCATCGGTACGGGGCGGGAGGACCGGTGGCCGCCACCAGTATCTGACGATCGTTGAGCTTTTGTTGTCTCTTGCTTTCTTGTGACCCGTGTCCACCGAAGATGACGTTGACTTCTCCGTCGACACGCAGGAAGGCTCCTCCTCTTCCCTCCTCCTGCTGCTGGGGTTGTTGCGGTTCTCCCGGTCCTCCTCACGGCGGGGGAGGAGGTAGAGGTTGAAAAGGTCGACCGTGCCCGATGGAGTGTTTGAAGTCCCTGCAGTTCCGGAGGGTGTGGCGCATGTCCTTGTGATATGGGCACTGGGCATCGAGGATGTCGTCCAGCGTGCGTTCGCCTCCGCGAGGTCCTCCTCGGGCGCGAGAGGCGGGTGGTCCGGTGGCGTGGACCTCCTCACGAGGCCTCTTCTCCCAGCGCTTGTCGGGTTGCTGGTTCGTGTCGTGTCGTGGCACCGCTGGTGCAGGTTTCGCTCCTCTGATGAGGTCCTAAGCTCGTTCGTCCGCGGTGATGTAGAGGTCGGCCTCCCAGAACAGTTGCTTGGAGGTAATCGGCGCCTTCTGTAATATGGCTCGGACGAATGTCGAGTCATTGGATCCCCTGTAGAAGTCCTCGATCACTGCCGCTTCCGCGACCTCGGGGATACGATTTCTCATGGTCTGGAATCTTTTTAGGTACGACCGAAGAGTTTCGTCCCCTTGGCGCTTGATGGATTTGAGGTCCCATGGTTGCGCCGGTTTGTCGGAGAGAGACTGAAAGTTGGCGGTGAAGCGCCGACTGAAATCGCTCCAGTCGTCGATGCAGTGTCGGGGTAGGTGTCACAGCCATTGCAGCGCGTCTTGCCCGAGGACAATAGGCAAGTACGCGGTCATCACGTCCTCGGTTGCCCCAGCTGCCCGGGCAGCGGTGGTGTAGACGGCCAGCCAACCTCCCATATCCTGCTTAGGTTCGTACTTGTCGACGTTGGAGACCTTGAAGTTAGGGGGCCATTGAATGGCCCTGAGGCGCGGAGTAAGTGCCGATACTCCGCACGTGTCCTCCTGTTGTTGATGATGCCGGTCCTGGGGAGGAGAGTGGTTGTCGTGGTGCCTCGACCACCCCCGGGTGGTGCCACCAGTTGAAGCCGTGGCCGACTCGGTCCTGGTAGCCTGACTTCGCGCTGGGACGCCGTGATCCCGGTCGTACTCTTCCCGGCGACAAATTTCGTTCTCGTGTCGTCATTCGCGCGAAGCGTTGATGGAGCTCCATGCGTCCCACCGACTGTTGATGGCGTGTCGTAGATCGTTCGGCGGGTGAGTGAGGGGCAGGAGATGATTGGCTGCTTGAGTAAACAGCCGCCGATAGCCCTCGGCGTCGGGAGTCCGCGGGAGGCCATCCGCTATCCAAGCCAATACTCCACCAACTTCACTCGGCGTGTTCATGGCTCGAGCAAAATCGGGGTTCAGGTTGCGTCCGAAGAGTGGATTTTCCCGGCGTTGCCTTGTTTCCTGCTCGGCCTGTTCTTGAGCCCGCCGACGATCGCGTCGTCGGGAATTTCTTCTTTCCCTGAAGACACGTTCCTCCGGAGTTTCTCCTATCTCCGAGACCTCGTCTCATGATACAGGTTGCGCTGGGTCCAGTTCTCCGGCCTTGTGATGTCGTCGGATATTTCGGCGTCGGTTCCTTCGTCGGCGGGACTCCCGCTGAGGAGGTTCCTCTCCAGGTACGATCGGCTCATTGTCAGAGATGGGGGCGACTCTGCCCTTCCAATGAAGAGGACGTCAGGGTAGAATGGAACAGTTGTCGTGGCGACCCTCTTTCTGCCCTCCTTTGAGGACGAAGGTGCAGAAAGGCCAGCTTGCCACCTTTCGATCTCATTCGTTTCTTTCTTCCTCGTGATCCGTGTCCATTCTCCCGTCGGAGAGGTGGACAACGGCGTTCTCCGGGTTGACGAGCCCTGGACTCCAAGTTTACTGAAGGTGATCTTTTTCTGGGGCGCTAGAGGTTGCGCCTTTTCCTGCTTTACCCCGATTTTCCCGGGGATTTCTGAGGAAGATTTTCTCTCCGGTGGATCCGCGATGCGATGCAGAGTTCCCTCCTCATCTGCTACAGATGAGATAGTTCCGAAGCAGAATGTGGACCCGAGATGGAGGATGATCTTGTGCTGGAAGGTGACGGTCATTGAGCTAGCTTGGATCGATGACACACCCCCTACCTGGCGTGCCAGCTGTCGATGTTTTGGGTCCGACCGCGCACCTGGGGTTACCCCTCAAGGTGCTTTTAGGAGTAGGACGGTGTTATCGACTGTAGCTCGATGGTTCGTGCTGGATGCACGAGAAACAGTGGACAATGGTTTACAGGTTCGGGCCGCTTTGAGATGTGTAACACCCTACGTCCTGTCGAGAGTGTTTTATGTGGTGGGTTACAAGAGGATTCTCTAGCGCTGAGAACGTAGAGAGTTGGGTGGGAGGCTAAGTAGCGAGTCTCTGATCTGAAGGGGTGCTCCCTAGGCCTTATATATTCGACCGTGGGGCGGTACATGTGGATATTACAGCGACGCGTACCTAAGAAATAGTGAACCAACTGAGTCTATCCTCCTATAATCCTGCCGACCCATTCTCGCTTGGTTCCGTTGTACAGGGCTCCTGCACGGGAAGGTCGGGCCTCTGTTGTGATTACTGCTCGAATTCGTTGGGCCGTCTTGGGCTTGTGTCGTTACAGCCTTGTGTCGATTCGCTTCATTGATCGTTCCTTCCCAGGCCCACAAGGGGGATGACCTTACGAATTATGGGGCCCTTGGACCTTTCGTGAGGTCTTTTATCCTTCTGGTGGACCCGGGGGATATCTGTCCCCCACACTTTCTTCTTAGGCAATTTAGCATGAGTTGATTGCCTAGAACTAGATGCCTCACTCTTATACAAAAAAGCATGATTAGGGCCAGAGTGAGACTTCCTAGAGTGAATTCTCCTAATCTTATGCTCGGGATAACTGTAATACTCAAAGTTGTATACCAAGAGTAATAGAGAGAGCTCCTCATTTTGTGTGTCTTATTTGCATCATAAAAAGAGCACCTATGTAATTGAGAGTGACTAAATAAAACAATTATTCTAAAATAAAGAAAAAGTGCATTTGTTGGAGTTTTATGTGTTGTGCATTAAATAAAACCATGAGGATAAAAATAATAAGGTAATAATTATTTGAAGCTTGATTAAACCCTAAATTTGAAATTAGGGTTTTTGAAAATAAGGAAAAGAGAAGAGATATGAAAATATAAATAAAATGTATAAATAAATATCTTCAGGCTTAGTATTTTTAATTGCAAAAATAGAGTTTATAAATGAAGATCCACAAAAGTTTGAACTAATTCAAATTGGGTTTGAAAATGAAGAAAATAGAAAGGAAAAAAAAGACTAAAACCATACCTGGGCTCGCTGCACCAATTTCGGCCCACTTGGCTTTGCCTCCGTGCGGCCCGGGAGGAATAGATGGTGCCGACAAGTGGACCCTACCCGTCAGCCTCCCTTGCGCCCGCGCCTCGCTCTCCCACTGCAGCGCGGGACCCGCTTGCCGGTTCACCTCGCGCGGCCCACGAAGCCAATACCTTGGTGCCTGCCGACGCTGCGTTGCGGGTCCCACTTGTCACCCTCGAGCGCTTCACCTTTCTGCACGATGACCCACTGATCCGTGGCCCCCACGTGTCAGGATCGTCCCCAACGGCTTCGCCGCGCATGGCGCGCGCGCGGATACCGCGAGGTCCGTTGAGGCGTCCCGGCCGTAGCCACGTTCTTATAGGAGCGGGACCCGGTCCATCTCCTTCCCCTCTTCATTCCACCCTCGCGACCCTCGACCCACATCGCCTGTGCCCTTCGATTATCCGCCGCCATTACTGCCGAGGGTGGGTGAGTGTGAAACTCCGTTGAGATTGTGAGCCGCCCCGAACGAGTTGGTCGGGGAACTTCGCTTCGGCTTGGTGATAGTTTCCGCGGCATCGACATCAAGATTGGGTACGTCCGGTGACGGGAATTTCTCGCCGGATTTGGCAAGCCGCACTCCGCCGTGGCCAAGAACAACCGCACTACGATTCTCGGTATGGCACCTCCCCTAAGCCTTGTAGTATTCTCTAGTACGTCCAGGATGAGCACATTTTGGGAATAGGGCACCGGTTCGCCAGGGCACCAAATCGCCGGCGAGGTCGGGCTGGGTGAGCTGTGCTCCGCCGCGGCCGCCGTCGGGATTGATAGGGATAATCGTGCGCCGTTGGATTTGTTAGGAGCGGCTGAGATTAGAGCAGAGATACCGCTTCGCTCAGTTTGATCGCAACCGTCGATGACCGATCGGGCGATCCGCAATGTTTTGGCCACCATAAAATCCGAGCCGTAGATGCAAGATCTGGCGGCTGGGAGAGCGTACCGGTTCACTTAAGTCAGGTTCTGATCTGGGCCTTGGATTTCTAATCCGACGGCCTATATCACCCCGTACCCTTTCGGCTGTTAGTCTTGCGTAAGAGCCCCTGGAATATTATAGAATCAACCCGCAGTCCTCAGAGTACTATTCATTGTGTCTCGGTAAACTTGCGCCATAACCCCTGCGCTTTCTAGAATTCGAGGCCCAGTCCAGTGATCGTTTAAATTGAATAAATAAAATAGAAAATAGATTTTTAATATGAAAATAATTGCTAGAACTTTGATAATTCATAGAAAATTCATATGAGCTCCAAATTGGTCCATTCCAGTTCCTAAATTTTTGTAATAATATTGTCTACGCAGTAGTGCCTCTGTTTTGGCATGAAAGGCTCATTTAAATTTATCTAATACTTAATCTTGTATTAAATACATAAAAGCTACAGAAATTCATAACTTGAAATATATAACTCCAAATTTAGTGATTCCAGTTCCTATGTTTTCATTTTAATGTGTAGGTTTTTACTGTGTATTTTATTTACATGTTTGGTGTAATGTTAATTTTTGCTATACTATGTATGTATTGTGTTGATGCGAGTAGACGAGCAAGCCACTGTGGAAACTGAGGTTCAACAAGTAGAGATAGCTGAGCAGGAGCTCGTTGAAGGCAAGTTGTGCCCTTGATCACTTACTTTTCCCAGCCATGTTCTTATTAATTTTAATGATCTGCATAGGTTAATTTTGATGGGAGCCTTTATGTTACCCCAGTTTTGATTACCTCTATACCTTGTTCACCCCTGAAATATTTTTGGGTAGTACTTGCTATTGCTTTATGGGTATGGAGATACACTATTCATGATTATTCTGTTATTATCTTGTTATTACTACTGTTCATGTTAAGATCATTAAATTAATGGGAACATGGAGCGACCACCCGGGAAAACAGTGCTACCACAAGGGTTTAATGGGACGCCCTTGGCTGACTAATTAGGAAAGCTAGTGGAAGACTACCTTACCCGAAAGGGGCAAGGGCAGTAGGGGAGTGGTCAGTGTAGGGAGGTCCCTGGTTGATTTTGCTGCGATGGCGGTCAGCCAGGAACCCTGCATTGGAACTTCCTATAAACTGTAGCGGGTTTTCGGAAGCTAGTGGAACTTTGTAAAGGCCTCGTAGTGGATCCCTAGCCATTCACCTCGGTAGTGTCTAAGGGCCTTGCAAACCCTGGCGACATGGGATACACGACTTGTGGGTAAAGATGCGCAACCTCTGCAGAGTGTAAAACTAGTATACTAGCCGTGCTCACGGTCAAGAGCGGCTCAGACCCTCACATGATTAACTATGGAACTTAAATTCAATTTGACATTTGCATCGCATTTGGGATTATTTTACTATTACTGTTCTTTATTATTATTAAGGTTTGGTATTTACTTACACTTAGTAATTGCTAATAAAATTTTGACCAACTTATAAAAGCAATGCTCAGCCTTAGCCTTTATTTCATTGATCAGCCTTACACTACATGAACTCCCACCTTTGGTGAGTTCATGCCACATTATTCCCCACGACTTGTTGAGCTATGAACGTATGTGAGCTCACTCTTGCTGTCTCACACCCCCCCCCCCCACAGGAGAAGAACAGGTGGTCGAAGAGGAGCCGCCTAACACTGAGGAGTTCGATCTGATCTAGGTGGCGTTTCTCAGTCGACATAAGCGCCGACGATCCTTAGTTCGCTTTATCTTTATTATTTTATTTTGTAATAAGTCTTCCGCTATGTAATAATTACTCTGATGATTTATGACATTTATCTCTATACACTCTGTTATTATATATGTTGTCTTCTTGGCGCATGTATGAGATGCACCCGGCTTTGTTCCTTAAAACCGGGTGTTACAGAAGTGGTATCAGAGGAAATGTTGACTGTAGGACGAAACCTAGATAGAAATGGACAAAACCCTTATCTACTTATCTTACTCTGATTCATTCCATACTTACCTTATCTTGATCCTGTCTCACCTTCTACTGTTCTACTCTGATCATTCTTACCTTTTCTACTCTGAGACAAGATGGATTTCAAACCTTGGAATCCCTACCCCTATGACATTCTTAAGAGTTAGGGAACCCAAAACAAAAGGTAAAACTATTTTCTTAAAAAAATGTTGGTTGATTGTGCTGATGCTAAATGTCTGATTTGCTTCTTTGATTGATTGAATTATTATAGATGGAGATCTTAGCATGTACCAACATAAGGTATTGAATTAGCTATAGTAGGTGAAATATTAATCTGCTTAGCTAATAAATCCCCCAAAGTAACATGATTGTAATTACTGCCTTGTCTACTGCTCTTTCTTACCATATGTATCTAACTCAGATGGTCAATACCAGGAGGGGTGGTGGAATTGATTTGCCTCCTAACCGGCACACTCGAAGGATATATAGACAACCTCAGCCACAGCCTGCAGAGATGAATCCTCCTAATCCTCCACCAGGCGGAGTTGACCCACTGGTTGCTGCTCAGATGGCGGTGATGCAGCAAATGGCGGACACTATGGCCGATATGCGTGCCCAGATGCAGCAAGAACGCCAAGAGATGCGTCAGGAAAGAGAAGACATGCGCCAGGAGTTGCGCCAGGAGCGAGATGAGATACGCCAAGAAAGGAGGGCACAACAACAACAGCAGCAACAACAGCAACAAGTGCCACTGCCTCCACCACCACCACCAGTTCCACCCCGAGACAAGCATAGAGAGTTCATGAGTCATAAGCCACCTACATTCGCTAGCTCACCTGATCCACTGGACGCGGATGATTGGCTGAAGTCCGTTGAGAAGATGTTGAATATTGCACAGTGCACGGACCGAGAGAAGGTTTTATATGCTTCTGGACGTCTGACAGGTCCTGCTGCTGACTGGTGGGATTCTTATACTGCTGCCCATGATGCTGCTGATACTATTACCTGGGCAGAGTTCAGTACGCAGTTCAGGAACTACCATATTCCAGCTGGTATGATAAAGATCAAGAAGAAGGAGTTTCTGTCGCTGAAGCAAGGAAGTATGTCAGTCAGCGAGTACCGCGACAAGTTTATTCAGTTATCCAGATATGCCCCTGAAGAAGTTGCTGAAGACGAGAGGAAGCAGGAGCATTTCATTGAAGGACTTAATGGACCGCTGCAGTATGCTCTAGTGGCACACACTTTTCCATCATTTCAGAGGCTACTGGATAAGGCTCTTGCTATTGAACACAAGCGTGTTCAACTGGGCGATTTGAAGAGGAAGGCTATCTCACAGGGACAGGGTAGCAGCAGTGTTCGTCCTCGATACAATTCCCCATAGGGTACACCGACTCGACCGGGAGGACCACGCCCAGTTTAGCAATCACCACTGAGGACTCCACCTCCTCGACAGGCTACTCCCACGGGCACCCCGACGAAGTTTGCAGGACAGAGTCCGGGCACTCAATGTTTCAAGTGTGGGAAGATTGGTCATTATGCAAATGTCTGCCCACAGAGGATTGCTACTACTCCAGCTCAGAACAAGCAACAGACCCCTGGCAAGGGATATTCTATAGCCAGGGTGAATCAAGTCAGCGTTGATGATACTCCTGATGGTGGGGACCTCGTAATTGGTATGTTTTATGTTAATACAATTCCTGCAACAATATTATTTGATTCTGGTGCTACACATTCATTCATGTCTGCTAGATATGCCAACACAAATGAAATACCACTGCTAAATATGAGAAAACCCCTGATAGTAATTACACCTAAAGGGCCTGTTGAGGCGAATCAAATGACACGTAGATTGACATTAACCATTATGGGTAGAGAATTTGGAGCTACTGCTATAATATTAGAGTCAAGCAGTATAGATCTGATCCTTGGTATGTCATGGCTAAGAAAGGCAAAGGCCGTTATAGCATGTGGTAGAGGTACCATAGAACTCACTACCACTAAAGGAGAAAGATTTCAAGTTAATATTGCAGTAACCTCCTCACCCATGCGTGCAATGTTCTTTATGCCTGAGGAGTTTGTTGGTGACAACATCCGGGTGGTTAGAGATTTTCCGGATGTCTTTCCAGAGGAGTTACCAGGGATGCCACCTGATAGAGAAGTCGAGTTTGTTATTGATCTCTTACCTGGAACCGCCCCTATTTCTAAACGGCCATATAGAATGTCTGTAGAAGAGTTGAAGGAACTGAAGAAGCAGTTAACGGAGTTACAAGAGGCTGGTTACATTCGTCCGAGTTCCTCACCTTGGGGAGCACCGGTGTTATTTGTGCAGAAGAAGGATGGATCGCAACGGATGTGTGTGGATTATAGATCTCTTAATGATGTTACGGTGAAGAACAAGTATCCGTTGCCCCGTATTGAGGATTTATTTGATCAGATGCGAGGTGCTAGAGTATTCTCGAAGATTGATCTCCGATCCGGTTACCATCAGATGAGGATTAGACCATCGGATATTCCCAAGACGGCTTTCTCGACTCGATATGGATTATATGAGTTTACTGTTATGTCATTTGGACTAACCAATGCACCGGCTTATTTCATGAATTTGATGAACAAAGTGTTTATGGAGTATTTGGACAGATTCGTCGTGGTGTTTATCGACGATATTCTTATCTATTCTAAGAATGAAAGTGATCATGAACAACATCTGAGGTTGGTGCTACAGAAGTTGCGAGATAATCAACTCTACGCTAAGTTCAGCAAGTGCGAGTTTTGGATTGACAAGGTGCCATTCCTTGGTCATATTATTTCTAATGGAGGAATAGCAGTGGATCCTACTAAAGTGAAGGAGATAATGGAGTGGAAAGTGCCCACTACTGTTACTGAGATTCGGAGTTTCTTGGGACTCGCAGGATATTATCGGAGATTTATTGAAGGATTTTCTAAGATTGCTAAGCCGATGACATCGCTTTTGGAGAAAGGAAGAGAATTTAAGTGGGATGAGAAGTGCCAAGAAAGCTTTGATCAGTTGAAGGAGAGATTGATGTCACCTCCAGTATTGATTATGCCAGATCTGCAGAAGGGATTTGACATTTATTGTGATGCATGTGGCCAAGGACTTGGATGTGTGCTCATGCAAGAAGGACATGTGATTGCCTATGCATCTCGTCAGTTGCGGAAGCATGAACTGAACTACCCCACTCATGACTTGGAATTAGCAGCAGTTGTGCATGCACTTAAGATTTGGAGACACTACATCATGGGAACTAAGTGCCAAGTATACACGGACCATAAGAGCTTGAAGTACATATTTACTCAAAAGGATCTCAACCTTAGGCAACGCCGTTGGTTGGAGCTTATTAAGGATTATGACTTGGAGATTCATTACCATCCAGGCAAGGCAAATTTGGTTGCAGATGCCTTGAGTCGGAAGGAGCATGTTCACTCCGCTTTCGTTGTCCAGCTACCTGATGAATTAGCAAAAGACTTTGAGAGGCTCAACCTGGGAATTGCTACACATACGGAAGGAGTGACTATTGAATTGGAACCCACCTTGGAGCAAGAGATTCGTAAGGGACAGGTTGGTGATGCTAAGATTCAAGAGATCAAGGATCTTATTACTGAGGGTAGAGGCCCAGAGTTCACGGAGGATGAGCAAGGCACGATATGGTTCAAGAATCGGATCTGTGTTCCCGATATTGATAGTCTTCGGGAAACCATATTGAAGGAGGCACATGATTCAGTTTATTCTATCCACCCTGGGAGCACTAAGATGTATCAGGATTTGAAGCAAAAGTATTGGTGGTATGGTTTGAAGAGAGATGTGGCTGCACATGTGGCTATGTGCGATGTGTGCCAAAGAGTTAAGGCTGAACACCAGAGGCCAGCCGGACTATTGCATCCACTAAAGATACCTGAGTGGAAATGGGAAGAGATTGGCATGGACTTCATTGTTGGATTACCCCGCACGTCTGCTGGATATGATTCTATATGGGTGATTGTGGACAGGCTAACTAAAGTAGCCCACTTTATTCCAGTGAAGACCACGTATTCAGGAGCCAAGTTGGCAGAGTTGTACATGGCGCGGATTGTATGCCTGCATGGTGTGCCAAAGAAGATTGTGTCAGATCGAGGGTCACAGTTTACCTCTCGATATTGGAAGAAGTTGCACGAGTCATTGGATACAAGATTGAATTTTAGTTCGGCTTACCATCCCCAGACTGATGGGCAAACTGAGAGGACTAACCAAGTACTGGAAGATATGTTAAGAGCTTGTGCTCTTAAGCATGGTGGAAGTTGGGATAAGAGTCTACCGTATGCGGAGTTCTCATATAATAATAGCTATCAGGCCAGTTTGAAGATGTCACCGTTTGAGGCTTTGTATGGCAGAAAGTGCAGAACTCCCTTGTATTGGAATCAAACTGGTGAAAGACAGTTGTTTGGACCTGAGATTATACAAGAAGCAGAGGAACAAGTTCAGCAAATAAGGGAGAATTTGAGAACTGCACAATCCAGGCAGAAAAGTTATGCTGATACCCGGAGAAGAATACTTGAGTTTAAGGAGGGAGATTATGTCTATTTAAAGGTGTCACTACTCCGGGGTATGAGAAGATTTAAAGTCAAAGGAAAGTTGTCCCCTCGCTTTATTGGACCCTTCTTAATCTTAAAGCGAGTGGGAGAGGTTGCATACCAATTGGAGTTACCGGATCATCTCGCGGATGTTCATGATGTATTTCATGTATCTCAGCTGAAGAAATGTCTCAGGGTGCCTGAAGAACAGTTACCAATGGAGGACCTTAGTGTTCAAGAGGATTTGACTTATGCTGAGTATCCCATCAAGATTCTGGATACTTTGACTCGAGTTACGAGGAATAAGGTTATAAAGATGTGCAAAGTTCAGTGGAGTCACCACGGTGAAGATGAAGCAACTTGGGAAAGAGAAGAAGAGCTTCGTATAGATTTCCCCCACCTTTTCCCTAGATCTTCTTAAATCTCGAGGACGAGATTATTTTTAAGGGGGGTAGGATTTGTAATACTCAAAGTTGTATACCAAGAGTAATAGAGAGAGCTCCTCATTTTGTGTGTCTTATTTGCATCATAAAAAGAGCACCTATGTAATTGAGAGTGACTAAATAAAACAATTATTCTAAAATAAAGAAAAAGTGCATTTGTTGGAGTTTTATGTGTTGTGCATTAAATAAAACCATGAGGATAAAAATAATAAGGTAATAATTATTTGAAGCTTGATTAAACCCTAAATTTGAAATTAGGGTTTTTGAAAATAAGGAAAAGAGAAGAGATATGAAAATATAAATAAAATGTATAAATAAATATCTTCAGGCTTAGTATTTTTAATTGCAAAAATAGAGTTTATAAATGAAGATCCACAAAAGTTTGAACTAATTCAAATTGGGTTTGAAAATGAAGAAAATAGAAAGGAAAAATAAAAAAAAGACTAAAACCATACCTGGGCTCGCTGCACCAATTTCGGCCCACTTGGCTTTGCCTCCGTGCGGCCCGGGAGGAATAGATGGTGCCGACAAGTGGACCCTACCCGTCAGCCTCCCTTGCGCCCGCGCCTCGCTCTCCCACTGCAGCGCGGGACCCGCTTGCCGGTTCACCTCGCGCGGCCCACGAAGCCAATACCTTGGTGCCTGCCGACGCTGCGTTGCGGGTCCCACTTGTCACCCTCGAGCGCTTCACCTTTCTGCGCGATGACCCACTGATCCGTGGCCCCCACGTGTCAGGATCGTCCCCAACGGCTTCGCCGCGCATGGCGCGCGCGCGGATACCGCGAGGTCCGTTGAGGCGTCCCGGCCGTAGCCACGTTCTTATAGGAGCGGGACCCGGTCCATCTCCTTCCCCTCTTCATTCCACCCTCGCGACCCTCGACCCACATCGCCTGTGCCCTCCGATTATCCGCCGCCATTACTGCCGAGGGTGGGTGAGTGTGAAACTCCGTTGAGATTGTGAGCCGCCCCGAACGAGTTGGTCGGGGAACTTCGCTTCGGCTTGGTGATAGTTTCCGCGGCATCGACATCAAGATTGGGTACGTCCGGTGCCGGGAATTTCTCGCCGGATTTGGCAAGCCGCACTCCGTCGTGGCCAAGAACAACCGCACTACGATTCTCGGTATGGCACCTCCCCTAAGCCTTGTAGTATTCTCTAGTACGTCCAGGATGAGCACATTTTGGGAATAGGGCACCGGTTCGCCAGGGCACCAAATCGCCGGCGAGGTCGGGCTGGGTGAGCTGTGCTCCGCCGCGGCCGCCGTCGGGATTGATAGGGATAATCGTGCGTCGTTGGATTTGTTAGGAGCGGCTGAGATTAGAGCAGAGATACCCCTTCGCTCAGTTTGATCGCAACCGTCGATGACCGATCGGGCGATCCGCGATGTTTTGGCCACCATAAAATCCGAGCCGTAGATGCAAGATCTGGCGGCTGGGAAAGCGTACCGGTTCACTTAAGTCAGGTTCTGATCTGGGCCTTGGATTTCTAATCCGACGGCCTATATCACCCCGTACCCTTTCGGCTGTTAGTCTTGCGTAAGAGCCCCTGGAATATTATAGAATCAACCCGCAGTCCTCAGAGTACTATTCATTGTGTCTCGGTAAACTTGCGCCAGAACCCCTGCGCTTTCTAGAATTCGAGGCCCAGTCCAGTGATCGTTTAAATTGAATAAATAAAATAGAAAATAGATTTTTAATATGAAAATAATTGCTAGAACTTTGATAATTCATAGAAAATTCATATGAGCTCCAAATTGGTCCATTCCAGTTCCTAAATTTTTGTAATAATATTGTCTACGCAGTAGTGCCTCTGTTTTGGCATGAAAGGCTCATTTAAATTTATCTAATACTTAATCTTGTATTAAATACATAAAAGCTACAGAAATTCATAACTTGAAATATATAACTCCAAATTTAGTGATTCCAGTTCCTATGGTTTCATTTTAATGTGTAGGTTTTTACTGTGTATTTTATTTACATGTTTGGTGCAATGTTAATTTTTGCTATACTATGTATGTATTGTGTTGATGCGAGTAGACGAGCAAGCCACTGTGGAAACTGAGGTTCAACAAGTAGAGATAGCTGAGCAGGAGCTCGTTGAAGGCAAGTTGTGCCCTTGATCACTTACTTTTCCCAGCCATGTTCTTATTAATTTTAATGATCTGCATAGGTTAATTTTGATGGGAGCCTTTATGTTACCCCAGTTTTGATTACCTCTATACCTTGTTCACCCCTGAAATATTTTTGGGTAGTACTTGCTATTGCTTTATGGGTATGGAGATACACTATTCATGATTATTCTGTTATTATCTTGTTATTACTGGTGTTCATGTTAAGATCATTAAATTAATGGGAACATGGAGCGACCACCCGGGAAAACAGTGCTACCACAAGGGTTTAATGGGACACCCTTGGCTGACTAATTAGGAAAGCTAGTGGAAGACTACCTTACCCGAAAGGGGCAAGGGCAGTAGGGGAGTGGTCAGTGTAGGGAGGTCCCTGGTTGATTTTGCTGCGATGGCGGTCAGCCAGGAACCCTGCATTGGAACTTCCTATAAACTGTAGCGGGTTTTCGGAAGCTAGTGGAACTTTGTAAAGGCCTCGTAGTGGATCCCTAGCCATTCACCTCGGTAGTGTCTAAGGGCCTTGCAAACCCTGGCGACATGGGATACACGACTTGTGGGTAAAGATGCGCAACCTCTGCAGTGTAAAACTAGTATACTAGCCGTGCTCACGGTCAAGAGCGGCTCGGACCCTCACATGATTAACTATGGAACTTAAATTCAATTTGACATTTGCATCGCATTTGGGATTATTTTACTATTACTGTTCTTTATTATTATTAAGGTTTGGTATTTACTTACACTTAGTAATTGCTAATAAAATTTTGACCAACTTATAAAAGCAATGCTCAGCCTTAGCCTTTATTTCATTGATCAGCCTTACACTACATGAACTCCCACCTTTGGTGAGTTCATGCCACATTATTCCCCACGACTTGTTGAGCTATGAACGTATGTGAGCTCACTCTTGCTGTCTCACACCCCCCCAGGAGAAGAACAGGTGGTCGAAGAGGAGCCGCCTAACACTGAGGAGTTCGATCTGATCTAGGTGGCGTTTCTCAGTCGACATTGGCGCCAACGATCCTTAGTTCGCTTTATCTTTATTATTTTATTTTGTAATAAGTCTTCCGCTATGTAATAATTACTCTGATGATTTATGACATTTATCTCTATACACTCTGTTATTATATATGTTGTCTTCTTGGCGCATGTATGAGATGCACCCGGCTTTGTTCCTTAAAACCGGGTGTTACAATAACCGGCAGGGTATAAAATGTAACCCTCGTTATCCTGAGGCATGGGAGCCTTGCCCTTAACAAAGTTAGATAATCTTTTAGGAGGGGCATTAAGTTTGATATTGTCTCCCTTTTGGAAGCCAATGCCATCATTGATGCCAGGGGGTCTCCCACTATAATGCATACTACGAGCAAATTTAAAATTTTCATTATCTAGCTCATGCTCGGCAATTTTAGCATCTAATTTTGCTATATGATCATTTTGTTGTTTAATTAAAGCCATGTGATCATGAATAGCATCAATGTCAACATCTCTACATCTAGTGCAAATGGAAACATGCTCAACGGTAGATGTAAAGGGTTTGCAAGAATTTAATTCAACAATCTTAGCATGTAATATGTCATTTTCATCTCTAAGATTGGAAATGGAAGCATTGCAAACATTTAATTCATTAGCCTTAGCAATTAATTTTTCATTTTCACTTCTAAGGCTAGCAAGAGAGACATTTAATTTTTCAATATTAGCAATAGAAATAGCATGATCATTTCTAAGATTGGCATATGAATCATCACATTCATTTGAATCAACCTTAGCAATTAATCTAGCATTCTCATTCCTAAGGTTGGTAATCAAATCATGGCAAGTGCTTAGCTCACTAGATAATTTTTCACATTTTTCTACCTCTAGAGCATAAGCATTTTTAACCTTAACATGCTTCTTGTTTTCCTTAATTAGGAAGTCCTCTTGGGTGTCCAAGAGTTCATCCTTCTCATGAATAGCACTAATTAATTCGTTCAATTTTTTCTTTTGTTGCATGTTAAGATCGGCAAAAAGAGTAAGCAAATTGTCCTCATCATCACTAGAATTAGCCTCATCACTAGAGGTGGCATATTTAGTGGAGGATTTAGATTTAACCTTCTTTTTGCCGTCCTTTTCCATGAGGCACTTGTGGCCGACGTTGGGGAAGAGAAGTCCCTTGTTGACGGCGATGTTGGCGGCGTCCTCATTGGAGGAGGAGTCGGTGGAGCTCTCGTCGGAGTCCCACTCCCGGCAAACATGGGCATCGTCGCCCTTCTTCTTGTAGTACTTCTTCTTCTCCTTTCTTCTCCCCTTCTTGTCGTCGCCCCTGTCACTATCACTGGAAATAGGACATTTTGCAATAAAGTAACCGGGCTTACCACACTTGTAGCAAACCTTCTTGGAGCGGGGCTTGTAGTCCTTCCCCCTCCTTTGCTTGAGGATTTGTCGAAAGCTTTTGATGATTAAAGCCACCTCCTCATTGTCGAGCTTTGAGGCGTCGATGGGGAGCCTACTTGATGTAGACTCTTCCTTCTTCTCCTCCGTTGCCTTGAATGCGACGGGTTGTGCCTCGGACGTGGAGGAGGCGCCTTGCTCGATGATTTTCTTTGAGCCTTTGATCATTAGCTCAAAGCTCACAAACTTCCCTATAACCTCCTCGGGAGACATTAGCGTGTATCTAGGATCACCTCGAATTAATTGAACTTGCGTAGGGTTAAGAAAAACGAGGGATATAAGAATAACCTTGACCATCTCATGGTCATCCCATTTGGTGCTCCCGAGGTTGCGCACTTGGTACACCAAGGTCTTCAAGCTGTTGTACATGGCTTGCGGATCCTCTCCTTGGTGAAGCATGAAGCGACCGAGCTCCCCCTCGATCGTCTCCCGCTTGGTGATCTTGGTCACCTCATCTCCTTCGTGCGTGGTCTTGAGCACGTCCCAAATTTCCTTTGCGCTCTTCAACCCTTGCACCTTATTATACTCCTCTCGACTTAGAGAGGCGAGGAGTATAGTAGTGGCTTAGGAGTTGAAGTGTTCAATTTGGGCCACCTCGTCCGAATCGTAGTCCTCATCCCCTACGGATGGTACCTGTACACCAAACTCAACAACGTTCCAAATGCTAGTGTGGAGTGAGGTTAGATGATGCCTCATTTTGTCACTCCACATATTATAATCTCCACCGTCAAAAAACCGGTGGTTTGCCTAGTGGAACGGAAAGTAAAGGAGTACGCTTTGAAATACGAGGGTAGCGTAGGGGAATCTTACTAAACTTCTTGCGCTCATGGCGCTTAGAAGTTACGGACGGCGCGTCAGAGCCGGAGGTGGATGGCGATAAAGAGTCGGTCTCATAGTAGACCACTTTCCTCATCTTCTTCTTCTTGTCGCCACTCCGATACGACTTTTGTGAGGAGGAAGCCTTATCCTTCCCCTTGTTGCGGGACTCTCCCGATGGAGCCTTCCCGTGGCTTGTAGCGGGCTTGTCGCCGGTCACCATCTCCTTCTTGGCGTGATCTCCCGACATCACTTCGAGCGGTTAAGCTCTAATGAAGCACCGGGCTCTGATACCAATTGAAAGTCGCCTAGAGGGGGGTGAATAGGGCGAATCTGAAATTTACAAAGTTTAAGCACAACTACAAGCCAGGGTTAGCGTTAAAATAAAAATCGAGTCTGAGAGAGAGGCCGAAAACAAATCACAAGCAAATCAAGAGTGTGACATGATAATTTGTTTTACCGAGGTTCGGTTCTTGCAAACCTACTCCCCGTTGAGGTGGTCACAAAGATTGGGTCTCTTTCAACCCTTTCCCTCTCTCAAACGGTCACTTAGACCGAGTGAGCTTCTCTTCTCAATCAAACGGGACACTAAATCCCCGCAAGGACCACCACACAATTGGTGTCTCTTGCCTCGGTTACAATTGAGTTGATCACAAGAAAGAATGAGAAAGAAAAGAAGCAATCCAAGCGCAAGAGTTCAAATGAACACAAATGTCACTCTCTCTAGTCACTATTGATTTGGAGTGATTCCGGACTTGGGAGAGGATTTGATCTCTTTGGTTGTGTCTAGAATTGAATGCTATAGCTCTTGTAATGTGTTGGAAGGTGGAAAACTTGGATGCAATGAATGGTGGGGTGGTTGGGGTATTTATAGCCCCAACCACCAAACTAGCCGTTTGGTGGAGGCTGCTGTCGAATGGCGCACCGGACAGTCCGGTGCGCCACCGGACAGTCCGGTGCGCCAGCCACGTCACCCGGCCGTTAGGGTTCGACCGTTGGAGCTCTGACAGGTGGGGTCTTCTGGCTGTCCGGTGGTGCACTGGACAAGTACTGTAGACTGTCCGGTGCGCCTTCTGACGCTACTGTGACTCTGGCGCGCACTGTAGCGCATTGAATGCGGTTGCAGTCGACCGTTGGCGCTGAAGTAGCCATTGCTTCGCTGGCACACCGGACAGTCCAGTGCGCCACCGGACACTGTCCGGTGAATTATAGCGGAGCGCCCTCTGATTTTCCCGAAGGTGACGAGTTTGGAGCTGAGTTCCCTGGTACACCGGACATTGTCCGGTGGCACACCGGACAGTCCGGTGCGCCAGACCAGGGCACGCTTCGGTTGTCTTTTGCTCTCTTTGTTTGAACCCTTTCTTGGTCATTTTATTGGTCTATTGTGAACCTTTGGCACCTGTAAAACTTATAATCTAGAGCAAACTAGTTAGTACAATTATTTGTGTTGGGCAATTCAACCACCAAAATCAATTAGGAAAATGTGTAAGCGTATTTCCCTTTCAATCCCCCTCAATCTACACCTAACCGAGCAAGCCCTTAGAGGGTTTCTTTAGCTGAGCAAGAGACCTCAACCGGATGAAGTAGAGGTGCACAAAATAAACCCCAAGGCAAGCGGCTAGCTGTTAGCCCTTCACTCAGCATGTTTACGGGGGACACTCGACATATCAAAGACTGCCGGTACACACTAACTCTCTACACCGAATATGGTCGGTACAACTCACAACTAGTTTTAGAAACTAGTAGATGTGGTACTGGTGTCTGGTGTCTCATCGTACGCATCCATTGAGTATACCACTCAAATATAAAGTTTGAGGAGCTCTTCGAGTTCCCATTCAGGTGGAATATTCTATACAACGTCTAGTGAGTACCCAGTCTCTCAAACTCGATTTTCAACCTTTCTAGATGTCGTGTTCGGTGATACGTGGGACATATCAGTGCTAGACTCTGAACACTCATCTGCATAGATCTCTTGGTGCCCTATTCCATGCACCGTGCTTGGTGCGTATCGAACACGCCGATGTCAGCTCTGTTGTAATAAATAGGGCAATCTTGTATCGCAAGCTCAAGCTTCAAATGTTAGACCTCAATAGCTTTTTGGGTTAGGTTTAATCTCAAAGTTTTCATAGGCTCTTATAGAATTACCTAGCAGTGGTATCTTGGAGAGGTGAAGGGATAGTAAGCTAGGGGGCATGCAATGCATTGCATCGCCATCGCGCATGAACCAATTAAACATGTTTGGTTCCTTTAGTCTTAGGACTAAAGTTTAGTCTTAGTCTCTATTCTGTTTGGTTATATGGACTAAATAAATTCTGAATACATTAAATATAGTATACAAAAACTAAAATACCCTTTACTTTGGCAGTTATCAACCATTCGTATGTGATGCTACTGTACCAAGCGTGCTAGCAGTAACATATAGGTTTGGCTGTGTCTAGTAAGGGACGCTAAAGCATCCGCTACGGTAAATTTAGCGGTTGTCAGCGTTCCCTATGCCTCCGCAAACAACGAACGGTAAAACATCCTCTAAAATATAGAGGCATCCCGGTGACCACTAAATTTGGCGGTTTCCTATTCATCCGCTATCCATACGCGTCGTCGTCTTCGAGCAACTCGAGCCACAACGGCGCACCACTGACTTGACAACTCCACACTCGAGACAGCAGGAGAACCACCGCTCCATGGCCGTCGGGGTGGAGCTTTCCCGCTGTGTCACGCGCACCTAGCCGTGGCATCTGCATCCACCCACTAGAAGCAGCACCGACATGGTGATGATGCTTGGGGAGACCTCCATGGATGTTCCGGCCTCGCCGAGTGTGGAGTCCACGAAGGGACGCCATTGCTGCTGAGGAAGAAGCTTGATGCAACGGATTTTGGAGCAGCGAGCTACAGTCAGGACTTGGAGAACGAACTAGAAGAAGAATATGTACGCTGGTTTGGGGAATTTGGGATAGGGTTACGTCCAAACAAGAACCAATTTCTGATATTTTCAATTAATATCGTGGATAAAATATATGAGATGAGATATAGAGGATGAAATTTAGAGGATGTTGTTGGAGATGAAACAAATATAGAGGATGAAATCTTTTAGAGGATGCTCTAAAGGATAGAGAATGCTCTAAAGTTCAAAACATCTCAATACCTACAACTTTTATTTTGGTGGTTTTCAATCTGAGATCATTTGAAAAAAAAAATCAAATTTTAAAATTCAAACAAAGTTTTGCATGACAAGATGATTTCAAACCAAAATGTTATCAACTACAAAGTTTCATAACTTTTTAGGACTTACAACTTTCATTTTGGTGGTTTTCCCATTTGGGGTCATTTTGAAAATTCAAGTTTTAAATTTTTAAAATTGAGACGTAGTTTTCGTTGACAAGATGACTTCAAATCAAAACGTTGCCAACTACAAAATTCTATAACTTCTCAAGATCTAGAAAGTTTATTTTGATGGTTTGGTCATTTATTCATCCCACATGGTGGTTCTAACATTATTTACAAATCTTATGTATCCCTGTTATAGTTTCATCAACATCGAGAGATATAGTTTTTATGAATAAATTTACTTTTATTTTGTCATACGAAGAAACAACCAAAATATAAATTGTACATCTTGATGAGTTATACAAATTTGTAGTTGAAAACTTTTTCATTTGAATTAATTTACTGCTTCAAATACGATTTTTAGATTGTCTTTGCCTAGTGTTGGAATAAACACTCAGCAAACAAGCTCTTTGCCGAGTGTTTTTTACCGAGTGTTTTTTGTTTGGCACTCCGCAAAGAACTTATTTGCCGAATGCCAAAAAAACACTCGGCAAATCATTTGGCACTCGGCAAAGAGCCGGATTCCGGTAATATTAGATGACACTAACAAGCAAGAACTCTTGGTTGACCTATTTAATACTAATAAGAATGGTTGATGCACACTTGCTTTTTTCAATACACTAATAAGGCTACTAATCACTTAGGGAAAGACTATTTCTCACGCTTTAGGGCATGTTCGGTTTGAAGTGGATTGAGGGGGATTAGAGTGGATAATCCCCCTCAATCTACACCTAACCGAGCAAGCCCTTAGAGGGTTTCTTTAGCTGAGCAAGAGACCTCAACCGGATGAAGTAGAGGTGCATAAAATAAACCCCAAGGCAAGCGGCTTGCTGTTAGCCCTTCACTCAGCACGTTTACGGGGGACACTCGACATATCAAAGACTGCCAGTACACACTAACTCTCTACACCGAATATGGTCGGTACAACTCACAACTAGTTTTAGAAACTAGTAGATGTGGTACTGGTGTCTGGTGTCTCATCATATGCATCCGTTGAGTATACCACTCAAATATAAAGTTTGAGGACCTCTTTGAGTTCCCATTCAGGTGGAATATTCTATACAACGTCTAGTGAGTACTCAGTCTCTCAAACTCGATTTTCAACCTTTCTAGATGTCGTGTTCGGTGATACGTGGGACATATCAGTGCTAGACTCCGAACACTCATCTGCATAGATCTCTTGGTGCCCTATTCCATGCACCGTGCTTGGTGCGTATCAAACACGCCGATGTCAGCTCTGTTGTAATAAATAGGGCAATCTTGTATCGCAAGCTCAAGCTTCAAATGTTAGAGCTCAATAGCTTTTTGGGTTAGGTTTAATCTCAAAGTTTTCATAGGCTCTTATAGAATTACCTGGCAGTGGTATCTTGGAGAGGTGAAGGGATAGTAAGCTAGGGGGCATGCAATGCATTGCATCGCCATCGCGCATGAACTAATTAAACATGTTTGGTTCCTTTAGTCTTAGGACTAAAGTTTAGTCTTAGTCTCTATTCTGTTTGGTTATATGGACTAAATAAATTCTGAATACATTAAATATAGTATACAAAAACTAAAATACCCTTTACTTTGGCAGTTATCAACCGTTCGTATGTGATGCTACTGTACCAAGCGTGCTAGCAGTAACATATAGGTTAGGCTGTATCTAGCAAGGGACGCTAAAGCGTCCGCTATGGTAAATTTAGCGGTTGTCAGCGTTCTCTATGCCTCCGCCAACAACGAACGGTAAAACATGCTCTAAAATATAGAGGCATCCCGGCGACCACTAAATTTGGCGGTTTCCTATTCATCCGCTATCCATACGCATCGTCGTCTTCGAGCAACTCGAGCCACAACGACGCACCACTGACTTGACAACTCCACACTCGAGACAGCAGGAGAACCACCGCGCCATGGCCGTCGGGGCGGAGCTTTCCCACTGTGTCGCGTGCACCTAGCCGTGGCATCTGCATCCGCCCACTGGAAGCAGCACCGGCATGGTGATGATGCTTAGGGAGACCTACATGGACGTCCCGGCCTCGCCAAGTGTGGAGTCCGCGAAGGGACGCCATTGCTGCCGAGGAAGAAGCTTGATGCAACGGATTTTGGAGCAGCGAGCTGTTGTCAGGACTTGGAGAACGAACTAGAAGAAGAATATGTACGCTGGTTTGGGGAATTTGGGATAGGGTTACGTCCAAACAAGAATCAATTTCTGATATTTTCAATTAATATCGTGGATAAAATATATGAGATGAGATATAGAGGATGAAATTTAGAGGATGTTGTTGGAGATGAAAAAAAATATAGAGGATAAAATCTTTTAGAGGGTGCTCTAAACGACAGAGAATATTATTTTAGAAGATGAAATTTAGAGGACATTGTTGGAGACAGCCTTAGTCGTTCTCGCTATTTGTACCGGTCATTCACAAATAAGCAAGTAAAAAAATATAAAGGGCATCGGGAGCCTCTGACGAGATGTGGCGGCGGCGCGTTGCTTCGGGAGGCTTCGAGCGACGGAAGTGCTCTAGGCAACGGAAGGGAAGGGTAACCGGTGGAAAAAGTATTCTCTAGTCACTTTTAGCTCACTTTTAAAAGATTAGAGACTAAAATTCTTTAGTTTCTCCTTTAGTCTTTTTATTTAGGAAAAAAAGACTAAACGAGACTAAAAACTAGAGTCTAATCTTTAATCTCTCTAACTAACTAAACAACTCCTAAGTCGTGCCTGGTGGCCATTAAGGTGCCAATGCAAGTGGCCACCTCATCACGTGATGGTGGCTAGCTGCAAGATGACGTTTTGTCTCACCAACTGCAATAAAAATATCAATGGTAATTAACAAATTTAAATTGACATGTATCTAATTTTTGTGTGATATACGATTACGGTTAAATTTAAATTAACAAACATGATTTAATATTATGTGTTGCTCATTACATAACAAATTATGTGAACCCAAAGCAAACAGCACGTCTGATTCGATCTCCCGTGGGCATTGCATGGTCCCTCCCTCCCAGCCAATGTTCGATCACCGTAGCTAGCTAGCTAGCTAGCGAAGAGTGGAGGAGCGGCCGGAGGACATCCATTCAATGGCCATATCATTGCATCGCAGGCTCTCCATCGAAACTGTCGTGTCGACGTGACGCGCCTCAGTGCGTACGTCGTGGCTTCAGCTCCGCCGGGGCTCTGCACTCGTGACACGTCACCCTTCACTAGCGTACGTACGTACGTACGTGTGTGCCAGTGCTTGTGACTGTGTCGCTCTCGGTCGTGCATGCACGCCCAGCCAAAGAGAATCATTCTGGAGTGGTAGCCGGTGGGCCCTGCTCTGCTGGCGCTATGGCGCGTGTCCGCGCTCGATTTGATGGGGAAACCGCTTTTTAATCCGTCTCCTTTCTGTTTTCTCGCCAAGTAAAACGCCTATTTTCACGTGGAAAGTGCACGCCCCTGATGTTGTCAAGCTAGCGCGCGATCGCGTCTCCGTGTTCTTTTTTACTCGTGTCGTATTTTTCTGTAGTGCAAGTCGTAGTGAAATCTGCAGAAAGGATCCAACAGTGACGGATCCAGCGGAATATACACAATATAGTTTAGTTACTCCTAAACTTTTTTCAGGCTCCGTCCATGAAACCAATCAAAATCTTTTGAGGATACAACAATCTTCTTACTATTTGTTTTTTGGCCGGTATATTTGGTTCTTCGGTTCAAAAAAAAATTGGTTCCTAGAAAAACTATTAGAACCGAAATATACATTTGAGACAGGCGAAACCAAAAAAAATCGGTTTCGGTTTTTTTGGTCCGGTTCGGTTTCGGTTCTAACCCAATAGAGATCGAAGTTTAGCACAAATAGCAACACAACATATTTTTAGAGTTTAGTAAAAGTGTATAGATGGTGGGATGGAGGATTAGGGTTTGGGACAACTCGATTTGGAGAGGTTGTGTACTTATATAATTAGGATTTGGGAAAGTTATATTGAGATTGTTGGGGACTTGTTCTCAAATGTTATGAATTAAGAACAAAGCAACACGAAATGTTAAATATTAATGTCTTTCGTCTTTCGAAACATTATTTCCCTTAGGATATAATGATCCTCAGACGAAGGTTATGGTAGACATACCTTCATCAACGCGATATATGTTAATAGATGGAGAAGCATATGAAATATAAGAAGCAAGATAAGCAATCACATAACATTATTAATTCATCATTTTATCCTAGAAAGACAGTAAGAATATTGAATTACAAATGTACCTTAGGCTTGCTAGAAGGCGAAAAGTACAAGCGTGACACAAAAGCCAGTACCAGTCAGCGTGAACAGTACGGGGTACTGTTCATCTATTTATAGGCACACGACGCAGCGTGTAAGAAATTACATACATGCCCTTTACATTTATTATTGACTTATATACAATTCTATGAGGACTAGATAGCCTTTTCCACTTTAAGTCAGTTCCTTTTTTCGCCATTTAGCCGAAGCTCCCTTGCGCGTAGCTTCGGAGCAACTCCAACCTTCGTCACGATCATGCTTTTTACATTATACATGCTTTTAGCCCGAGTCCGAAGGTACCTGTTCATATGTCACACTTGGAAGATATTGTTAAATCACGTTTTTGAGGACCTTCAGAGGACGAAGGTCCCCAACAGTAGCCCCTCGCAGTATTAATTTATTTATAATAGCGAATTCAGACTGCGACATGGACGAAGGCCTTAAGCCGAAGGTCCGAAAAAATACCTTCCCTTTGCTAGAATAGCAACAGTCAATGACAGACAGGGCCCCCCCAATTTGGAGCGTGCCGAGCGTATAAATAAGAACTCGCACCAACCGCATTTGGTACGCTGTTTGTGCCATTTGCTTTGCTTTCTCAGTTTTATAGCTCTTGCTCACTAACGCTTGCTAATTTTTCAAGCTTCCCAAGCTTCGGTTAGAAAGGCACATTTTCGTCATCTCTGGAGGAAAAAATGTCTCAAGACAAGAAGATTGCTGCTGAGACGAAGCTAACTGAAGAGGAGAAACTTTTTAAGGAGAAGAAGGCTGCGAATCCTTACATTGCTGGATTTATCGAGTCAATGGCAAAATCGAATACAGAAAATATCACTAAGGAGATACTGGAGGGCCTGTCTGAAGATACCGGTGACAGTGACAGTTATGATGCAGAAAGTGGAGGCAAAGATTCCAAGGATTGACCCTGGAGACCAAGTCATACAATTTTCGGAAAATCTACCATCAAGCAAAGTCACCTCGAAAACATGAGCGGAAGGTACTTTCGGGATATGTCTATTGTGAGGGCTGGCGGATACAACAACGTTCCTGCGCCTGAGGAGAACGAAGTTGTGATTTTTCGAAGCTTCTTCAAAGCTAGGCTTCGGTTTCCACTGAGCAGGTTTGTAGTTGAAGTGCTAAAAACCTACCAAGTTTTCCTTCATCAGTTGACCCCCGAAGCCATATTGAGGATGGGAGTCTTCGTCTGGGCAGTAAGAAGCCAAGGGATAGAGCCAAGTGCGAAGTGCTTCTGCAGCATGCATGAACTTTTGTATGAGACAAAGGCCATGGGGAAAGAACAGTATCATAACAACTTCAGTTGTTATGGATTTATCGTCCGTCCCAACGCAAGCCATCCAGTGCCAACCTTTTGGAAGATGAGAGCACCTAGAGGGGGGTGAATAGGTGATCCTGTAAAAATCAAAAACTAATAGCCACAAAACTTGGTTATAAGTGTTAGTGCGGCTAAGTGGCTTGAAGCGATCTCTTGCGAACACAATTAATCACAGAGAGGAGTAACACAAGAGACACGTGATTTTTATCCCGTGGTTCGGCCAAATTGAAACTTGCCTACTTCCACTTGTAGCGTCCCAATGGACGAGGGTTGCACTCAACCCCTTTCAAGTGATCCAATGATCAACTTGAATACCACGGCTTTCTTCCTTAGTCTTTTCCCCCGTTTGCGAGGAATCTCCACAACTTGAAGCCTCTCGCCCTTACAATGATGATCACAAAAGAAGCACAGAAGTAAGGGAGGGGAGAGCAACGCACACAAGACTCAAATCATAGCACAATCACACACACAAGTCACAACTCGAGCTCAAAACACAACGCACGGAGTTCTCAACTCAAATGGAGCTCAAGTCACTATCTCAGAATCAAATGCGTGAAGTTGGAGTCTTAGAATATTTCTTGTAAGCTTGGGTAGCTCGTCCATGCGCCTAGGGGTCCCTTTTATAGCCCCAAGGCAGCTAGGTGTCGTTGGAGGCCAACAAGGAAGGCTATCCTTGCCTTCTGTTGGGTGGCGCACCGGACAGTCCGGTGCGCCACCAGACAGTCACTGTAGACAGTCCAGTGCCGATCTCTTTCCTATTATGGCGCAGACGATCGTTGCAGATTCGCGGCAGTTGGCGCACCGGACACTGTCTGGTGCACACCGGACAGTCCGGTGCCCCCTGCCGACTGTTGGTGCGGGCCACGCGTCGCCCGCAGATTGCGCGACCGACCGTTGCGCTGGCGGCCATTGGCTCACCGGACAGTCCGGTGCGCCACCGGACAGTCCAGTGAATTATAGCCGTATGCCGCCAATTTTTCCCGAGAGTGGCATGTTCACCAGAGTTCAGCCTGGCGCACCGGACACTGTTCGGTGCACCACCGGACAGTCCGGTGTGCCAAGCCGAGCTGGACTTTGGCTGTACCAAGCCAAGTCTTTTGTATTTCTTTTCTTCTCTTCTTTTCTCTGTTTCTAGCACTTAGACAATATATGTTAGTACTCAAAACAATGTACTAAGTCTAGAAACATACCTTGTTACATGATTTGCACTTCTTGCTTGTTTGGCACATAATCAACTCACTTAATGTGTGTTGGACATTTAATCACCAAAACATTATAGAAATGGCCTAAAGGCACATTTCCCTTTCAATCTCCCCCTTTTTGGTGATTTATGCCAACACTTCAAAAAGCAACACAAATAAGTGCAACATCGATGCAAATAAGGACCAAATTGTTTTTGACTCTAATTTGGCATATTTGGATCATTCTTTGCCACCACTTGGTTTGTTTTTGCAAATCAAATTCATTTTCCTATCTCTAAGTCAAACTCACTTGTTTGGGCACAAAGAGAGATATTCCAATGGAAAAATTTATCAAGAGCCAAAAACTCCCCCTTTTTCCCATAATCATAAATTCTCCCCCACAAGAGACCAAATTTTGCAATAAGAGTATTTTGGACAAATCAAAATTTCTAACTCTACTATTTTCAAAATTCTCAAGTGGTAGCTGATCCATTTGCTTTGGCCTTAATTTCTCCCCCTTTGGCATTAAGCACCAAAACAGGATCATTTTTTGGCCTATAACCCCATTGCCTCACCAAAAATTGTCAATTAAGAGCAAAAGGCAATAAGAGCATAAGAAGGAACTTGGAGGTGAGTACACTAATACCGGAGTGCAGTTGAAGTCTTTGCATGGTCCAAGTTCACCTTTCCCTTTCAATGCATCTTTGAGACTACATCAAGTAACTCAAACACAAGGATTAGTCTCAAAGGGTCAAGTTGTAGCACTTCTCCCCCTAAATATGTGCATCATTCACACATGGACTTGTGAGGTCCGAGGATCCCTTGCACAACTTGAGCACCATAAATAAGTAACAAATTGCATAAATGTATAAGTAACATGATCAAAGGCATAAAACACATGTATGTTATAGATCAATCCAAGTTACGTGAATCTAAGACATTTAGCTCACTATGCAGCCTGCAAAAGGTTTTCTCATCTAATGGCTTGGTAAAAATATCGGATAGCTGGTTCTCGGTGCTAATATGGAACACCTCGATATATCCCTTTTGCTGGTGGTCTCTCAGAAAGTGATGTCGGATGTTGTCGGGGACCATAATTAGGGGTACCCTCAAGACTCCTAGTCTCAGCTGGTAACCCCCATCGGCACAAAGCTACAAAGGCCTGATGGGTGCGATTAAGTCAAGGATCGGTCCACTCAAGGGACACGATCTCGCCTCGCCCGAGCCCAGCCTCGGGCAAGGGCAGCCGACCCCGGAGGATGTACGTCTCGCCCGAGGACCCCCTCCAGCAACGGACACACCTTCGGCTCGCCCAAGGCCCAGACTTCACCAAGAAGCAACCCTGGCCAAGCCGCCACGCCGACCGACCGTATCGCAGGAGCCTTTAATGCAAAGGTGGCCTGACACCTTATCCTGACGCGCGCCCTTCAGTCGACAGAGCCGACGTGACCGCAGTCACTTCGCCGCTCCACTGACCGGCCTGACAAGAGGACAGCGCCGCCTGCGCCGCTCCGACTGCTGCGCCACTCGGCAGAGTGAGGCTGACAGCAGCCAAGTCCGGCCTTAGGCGCCATAGGAAACTCTGCTTCGCCCGACCCCAGGGCTCGGACTCGGGCTCAGCCCCGAAAGACGACGAACTCCGCATCGCCCGACCTAGGGCTCGGACTCGGGCTCGGCCCCGGAAGACGACGAACTCCGCCTCGCCCAACCCAGGGCTCGGACTCGGGCTTGGCCCCGGAAGACGACGAACTCCGCCTCGCCCGACCCAGGGCTCGGACTCGGGCTCAGCCCTGGAAGACAACGAACTCCGCATCGCCCGACACAGGGCTCGGACTCGGGCTCGGCCCCGGAAGACGACGAACTCTGCATCGCCCGACCCAGGGCTCGGACTTGGGCTCGGCCCCGGAAGACGATGAACTCCGCCTCACCCGACCCAAGGCTCGGACTTGGGCTCAGCCCCGGAAGACGACGAACTCCGCCTCGCCCGACCCCAGGGCTCGGACTCAGCCCTGGCCTCAACCGACAGTCTCCGCCTCGCCTGACCCAGGGGCTCGGACTCGACCTCGGCCTCGGAAGACAGACTCGACCTCGACCTTGGAGGAGCCTCCGCCTCGCCCAACCCAGGGCTCGGACCGACCACATCACAGGAGGCGCCATCATTACCCTACCCCAAGCTAACTCAGGCTACAGGGAACAAGACCGGCGTCCCATCTGGCTCGCCCCGATAAACAAGTAATGATGGCGCCCCGCATGCTCCATGACGACGGCGGCTCTAAGCCCCCTTACGGAAGCAATGAGACGTCAGCAAGGACTCGACAGCCCCAACAGCTGTCCTTCCACCAGGCTCTAGCGCTCCTCCGACGGCCACGACACCACACGAACCGGGTGCCAAAACCTCTCCGGCTGCCACGACGGCATGTACTTAGGGCGCTAGCTCTTCTCCGCTAGACACATTAGCACACTGCTACACCCCCCATTGTACACCTGGATCCTCTCCTTACGCCTATAAAAGGAAGGTCCAGGGCCCTCTTACAGAGGGTTGGCCACGCGGGAAAGGACAGGACGGCGCTCGCGTAAGCCTCTCGCTCCCTCCCGCGTGGACGCTTGTAACCCCCTACTGCAAGCGCACCCGACCTGGGCGCGGGACAAACACGAAGGCCGCGAGTTTCCCCTTTTACGCTTGTCTCCCTCTGGCTTCTTCCCCCCTTCGCGCTCCGTCTCGCGCCGACCCATCTAGGCTGGGGCACGCGGTGACAATTTACTCGTCGGTCCAGGGACCCCCCGGGGTCGAAACGCCGACAGTTAGCGCGCCAGGTAGGGGCCTGCTGTGTGTTGACGAATAGCTTCCCGTCAAGCTCCAGATGGGTAGTCTCCAGCAACCTTTCGAGCCCGGGACGGTGCTCCGTTTCAGGAGTCTTGAGTTCATGTCCCTCGACGGCAGCTACGACATGATACTCCTTCCCCTACCGCGCGATAGCGACAATGGCGGCCGACAACCCGCCCGCTGGCGGCGGAATCGACGACGTCTTCCCCACGTGGCGGAAGAACGACATTCGAGCTTGTCCCGTCCCCTCCCCCGCCGACGGAGGAGGAGGTGGGGCAACCAAGGCCAAGCAGGAGGCGGCATCTCGTCGGCTGTCGAGCGAGTCGACGACGCCGGCGCCCCAACGAGGGGCACGTCGGGCATCGACCTCGCGTCTGAGACGAAGACGAGCGCCGTCTCCCCGCAACACGCCAACTCCAAGCAAACGGACGACGCCAGCACACTCGCAAAGGACTTGCTGGGCGTCACCCTCGTACCTGAGACGACGGTGCAGTCTGCCCCTGACACAACTTCGTCACCGCCCGTCGACTAAGAGGTACCGACTGACTCCCATCTCGTGCCTTTTGGATTCAGCCTCGACCCACCAAGCGACTTCGCTTCGGTGGACGCTCTCATAGAGGCGAGTCTAAACCCTCTGGGGTATTGTATGCGGTCACCCTGGGACCGGCTGACGGCCGTCTCGACCTACGGGCCCTCGGGTTCTGAGGAAGATGACGAGCCCGACTTTTGTTGGGATTTCTCCGGACTTGGTAACCCCAGTGCCATGCGGAACTTCATGACCGCATGCGACTACTGCCTTTCCGATTGTTCCAACGGCAGCCGCAGCCTCGGCGACGAGGACTATGGCCCAAGTCGTGAATGTTTCCACGTTGATCTAGGGGGTCCCGGCGAAGGCAACCGTCTTGGTACGCCGGAAAATGGTGATCCCCCTAGGCCTGCGCCTTGCGTTGACATCCTTCGGGAGCTAGCTGTGGTCCCTGTCCCGGCGGGGGGTCATGACCCACAGCTCGAGCAAATCCGCGAGATGCAGGCCAGGCTCGACGAGGGAGCAAGAACACTTGAGCCGTTCCGCCGAGACATCGGGCAGGAATGGGCAGGCCAACCTCCGGCCGGAGGAGCGCGTCATTTACCCTAGGGCATCCAGCACCGCATCACCGACGATGTCAGGGCAAGGCCGCCACCGACTTCCAGTGGGGTCGGCCAGAACCTGGCTGCAGCGACAATACTTCTCCGTGCGATGCCGGAGCCATCTACCACCGAGGGGCGGCGTATCTAGGGAGAGCTCAAGAATCTCCTGGAAGATGCCGCGGTCCGATGGGCCGAAAGCTCTGCCTCCCGAAGGCAGGGGTACCCCTCGGAACATCGCGTCGCGACTTCCCGATTCATGCGGGAAGCCTCGGTCCACACCGGGCGCACACGCAACACAGCGCCTGCAGCCCCGGATCGCCTCGGCAACGGACACCCTCACCGCAACCGTCGAACCCACCTCGACGAGAGGGTGCGCCGAGGCTACCACCCCAGGCGTGGGGGACGCTACGACAGCGGGGTGGATCGGAGTCCCTCGCCCGAACCACCCGGTCCGCAGGCTTTCAGCCGAGCCATACGACGGGCACCGTTCCCGACCCGGTTCCGAACCCCGACTACTATCATGAAGTACTCGGGGGAGACGAGACCGGAACTGTGGCTCGCGGACTATCGGCTGGCCTGCCAACTGGGTGGAACGAACGATGACAACCTCGTCATCCGTAACCTCCCCCTGTTCCTCTCCAACTCCGCTCGGGCCTGGCTGGAGCATCTGCCTCCGGGGCAGATCTCCAACTGGGACGACCTGGTCCAAGCCTTCGCCGGCAACTTCCAGGGCACGTACGTGCGCCCTGGGAACCCCTGAGATCTTCAAAGCTGCCGCCAGCAGCCGGGGGAGTCTCTCCGGGACTACATCCGGAGATTCTCGAAGCAGCACACCGAGCTGCCCAATGTCACCGACTCGGATGTCATCGGCACGTTCCTCGCCGGCACCACCTGCCGCGACCTGGTGAGCAAGCTGGGTCGCAAGACCCCCACCAGGGCGAGCGAGCTGATGGACATCACCACCAAGTTCGCCTCTAGTCAGGAGGCGGTTGAGGCCATCTTCCGGAAGGATAAGCAGCCCTAGGGCCGCCCACTGGAAGATGTCCCCGAGGCGTCAACTCAGCGCGGCACCAAGAAGAAAGGAAGGGAGAAGTCGCAAGCGAAACGCGACGCCGCCGACGCGGACCTTGTCGCCGCTGCCGAGTGCAAGAACCCTCGAAAACCTCCTGGAGGTGCCAATCTCTTCGACAAGATGCTCAAGGAGCCTTGCCCCTATCATCAAGGGCCCATCAAGCACACCCTTGAGGAGTGCGCCATGCTTCGGCGCCACTTTCACAAGGTCGGGCCACCTGCGGAAGGTGGCAGGGCCCGTGACGACGATAAGAAGGAGGATCATAAGGCAGGAGAGTTCCCCGAGGTCCGCGACTGCTTCATGATCTACGGTGGGCCAGTGGCGAACGCCTCGGCTCGGCACCGCAAGCAAGAGCGTCGGGAGGTCTGCTCAGTAAAGGTGGCGGCGCCGGTCTACCTAGACTGGTCCGACAAGCCCATCACCTTCGGCCAGGGCGATCACCCCGACCGCGTGCCGAGCCCAGGGAAATACCCGCTCGTTGTCAACCCCGTCATCGGCAATGTCAGGCTCACCAAGGTCCTCATGGACGGAGGCAGCAGCCTCAACATCATCTACGCCGAGACCCTCGGGCTCCTGCGGATCGATTTGTCCTCGGTCCGGGCAGGCACTGCGCCTTTTCACGGGATCATCCCCGGGAAACGCGTCCAGCCCCTCGGACAACTCGATCTACCCGTCTGCTTTGGGACACCCTCCAACTTCCGAAGGGAGACCCTCACGTTCGAGGTGGTTGGGTTTCGAGGAACCTACCACGCAGTGCTGGGGAGGCCATGCTACGCCAGGTTCATGGCCGTCCCCAACTACACCTACCTCAAGCTCAAAATGCCGGGCCCCAACGGGGTCATCACTGTTGGCCCCACGTATCGACACGCGTACGAATGCGATGTGGAGTGCGTGGAGTACGTCCAGGCCCTCGCCGAATCCGAGGCCCTCATCGCCGACCTGGAGAGCCTCTCTAAGGAGGCGCTAGACGTGAAGCGCCGTGCTGGCAACTTCGAGCCGGCGGAGACGGTTAAGTCCGTCCCTCTTGACCCCAACAACGACGCCTCCAAGCAGATCCGGATCGGCTCCAAGCTCGACCCCAAATAGGAAGCAGTGCTCGTCGACTTTCTCCGCGCGAACGCCGATGTTTTCGTGTGGAGTCCCTCGGACATGCCTGGCATACCGAGGGATGTCGCCGAGCACTCGCTGGATATCCGAGCTAGAGCCCGACCCGTGAAGCAGCCTCTGCGCCGATTCGACGAAGAAAAGCGCAGAGCCATAGGCGAGGAGATCCACAAGCTAATGGCAGCAGGGTTCATCAAAGAGGTATTCCATCCCGAATGGCTTGCCAACCCTGTGCTTGTGAGAAAGAAAGGAGGGAAATGGCGGATGTGTGTAGACTACACTGGTCTAAACAAAGCATGTCCGAAAGTTCCCTACGCTCTGCCTCGCATCGATCAAATCGTGGATTCCACTGCTGGGTGCGAAACCCTGTCTTTCCTCGATGCCTACTCAGGGTATCACCAAATCAGGATGAAAGAGTCCGACCAGCTCGCGACTTCTTTCATCACACCCTTCGGCATGTACTGCTATGTTACCATGCCGTTCGGTTTGAGGAATGCGGGTGCGACATACCAAAGGTGCATGAACCACGTGTTCGGCGAACACATTGGTCGAACGGTCGAGGCCTACGTCGATGACATCGTAGTCAAGACGAGGAAAGCCTCTGACTCCTTTCCGACCTTGAAGTGACATTCCGATGTCTCAAGGCGATAGGCGTAAAGCTCAATCCCGAGAAGTGCGTTTTCAGGGTCCCCCGAGGCATGCTCTTGGGGTTCATCGTCTCCGAGCGGGGCATCGAGGCCAACCCGAAAAAAATCGAGGCCATCACCAATATGAAGCCCATCAAGGACGTGAAAGGCGTACAGAGGGTCACGGGATGCCTTGCGGCTCTGAGCCGTTTCATCTCACGCCTCGGCGAAAGAGGCCTGCCTCTGTACCGCCTCTTAAGGAAGGCCGAGTGCTTCACTTGGACCCTTGAGGCCGAGGAAGCCCTCGGGAACCTGAAGGCGCTCCTCACGAACGCGCCCATCTTGGTGCCTCCCGCCGCCGGAGAAGACCTCTTGATCTACGTCGTCGTTACCACTCAGGTGGTCAGCGCCACGATCGTGGTTGAGAGACAAGAAGAAGGGCATGCATTGCCCGTCCAGAGGCCAGTCTACTTCATCAGTGAGGTACTGTCCGAGACCAAGATCCGCTACCCACAAATTCAGAAGCTGCTGTACGCGGTAATCCTGACGCGGCGGAAGTTACGACACTACTTCGAGTCTCATCCGGTGACTGTGGTGTCATCCTTCCCCCTGGGGGAGATCATCCAGTGCCGAGAGGCCTCGGGTAGAATTGCAAAGTGGGCAGTGGAAATCATGGGCGAGACAATCTTGTTTGCCCCTCGGAAGGCCATCAAGTCCTAGGTCTTGGCGGACTTTGTGGCTGAATGGGTCGACACCCAGCTCCCGACAGTTCCGATCCAACCGGAACTCTGGACCATGTTTTTCGACGGGTCGCTGATGAAGACAGGGGCAGGCGTGGGCCTACTCTTCATCTCGCCCCTCGGAAAGCACCTACGCTACGTGCTACGCCTCCACTTCCCAGCGTCCAACAATGTGGCCGAGTACGAGGCTCTGGTCAACGGGTTGCGCATCACCATCGAGCTAGGGGTCCGACGCCTCGACGCTCGCGGTGACTCGCAGCTCGTCAATGACCAAGTCATGAAGAACTCCCACTGCCGTGACCCGAAGATGGAAGCCTACTGCGATGAGGTTCGGCGCCTGGAAGACAAGTTCTACGGGCTCGAGCTCAACCACATCGCCCGACGCTACAACGAGACTACGGACGAGCTGGCTAAGATAGCCTCGGGGTGAACAACGGTTCCCCCGGATGTCTTCTCCCGAGACCTGCACCAACCCTCCATCAAGACCGACGACACGCCCGAGCCCAAGAAGGCCTCGGCCCAGCCCGAGGCACCCTCGGCTCTGCCCGAGACACCCTCGGCTCAGCCCGAGGCAACCTCGGCCCCCGAAGATGAGGCACTGCGCGTCGAGGAAGAGCGAAGCGGGGTCACGCCTAATCAAAACTGGTAGACCCTGTACCTGCTATATCTCCACCGAGGAGAGCTACCCCTCGACCGAGCTGAAGCTCGGCGGTTGGCGCGACGCGCCAAGTCGTTTGTCTTGCTGGGGGACGAGAAGGAGCTCTACCACCGCAGCCCCTCAGGCATCCTCCAGCGATGCATATCCATCGCCGAAGGCCAGGAGCTCTTACAAGAAATACACTCGGGGGCTTGCGGTCATCACGCAGCACCTCGAGCCCTTGTTGGAAATGCCTTTCGACAAGGCTTCTACTGGCTGACCGCGGTGGCCGACGCCGCTAGAATTGTGCGCACCTGCAAAGGGTGTCAATTCTACGCAAGGCAGACCCACCTGCCCGCTCAGGCTCTGCAGACCATACCCATCACCTGGCCGTTTGCTGTGTGGGGTCTGGACCTCGTCGGCCCCTTGCAGAAGGCACCCGGGGGCTACACACACCTGCTGGTCGCCATCGACAAATTCTCCAAGTGGATCGAGGTCCGGCCCCTAAACAGCATCAGGTCCGAACAGGCGGTGGCGTTCTTCACCAACATCATCCATCGTTTTGGGGTCCCGAACTCCATCATCACCGACAATGGCACCCAGTTCATCGGCAGAAAGTTCCTGGACTTCTGTGAGGATCACCACATCCGGGTGGACTGGGCCGCCGTGGCTCACCCCATGACGAATGGGCAAGTAGAGCGTGCCAACGGCATGATCCTGCAAGGACTCAAGCCGCGGATCTACAACGACCTCAACAAGTTCGGCAAGCGATGGATGAAGGAGCTCCCCTCGGTGGTCTGGAGTCTGAGGACAACGTCGAGCCGAGCCACGGGCTTCACACCGTTCTTTCTAGTCTATGGGGCCGAGGCCATCTTGCCCATAGACTTAGAATACGGTTCCCCGAGGGCAAGGGCCTACGACGATCAAAGCAACCGAGCTAACCAAGAAGACTCACTGGACCAGCTGGAGGAGGCTCGGGACTTGGCCTTGCTACACTCGGCGTGGTATCAGCAGTCCCTGCGACGCAACCACGCCCGAGGGGTTCGGTCCCGAGACCTCCAGGTGGGCGACCTGGTGCTTCGGCTGCGACAAGATGCCCGAGGGCGGCACAAGCTCACACCTCCCTGGGAAGGGCCGTTCGTCATCGCCAAAGTTCTGAAGCCCAGGACGTACAAGCTAGCCAACAGTCAAGGCGAGGTCTACAGCAACGCTTGGAACATCCGACAGCTACGTCGCTTCTACCCTTAAGATGCTTTCAAGTCGTTCATACACCTCGTTCACACACAAAGTCTAACCATCAAGGAAGGGTCGGCCTTGCCTCGGCAAAAAGCCCGACCCTCCCTCGGGGGCTAGAAGGGGGAACCCCTCTGCGTCAAAATTTTTCCTCGGAAAAAGACCTTTTCTGCCAGAATATCTCTCGTGCTTTTCGACTACTTCGAAAGTGGATCCTGAAAACGACGGAGTACACGTAAGCAGCCAAGGCTGACCGAGCCGAGGGACTCCTACGCCTCCGGGATATGGATACCTCACTCATCACCTTCTGCGATAAGTAACTCACGCTCGGATAAGCGATTCCGCTGATCGAACAAGTCCCAACGCTCGAAGACCCTTCTGCCGAAACGATTTTTCGGGCCTTCTCGACTACATCGATAGCAGAATCCGGCGGACGAGTAAGAGTACACGTAAGCGGCAAGGCCGACCGAGCCGAGGGATTCCTACGCCTCCGGGATACGGATACCTCACTCATCACCTTCCGTGAAAAGTAACTCTCGCTTGGACAAACAACTCTGTTACCGACAAATAAGTCCAGATACTCGAAGCAAGGGGAAAAGACACGCAGCTTTACAACACGACGACAGTATGTTTGGGCCTCGGCGGCCGCAGAAAACATATGCACACTACAAGATAACCCGATCCTGCAGGCTCGGACCTTGACGGTTGAAGGGAGCAGCAGCACCCTCGGCGTCAACTACACCTTCGGCGCGGTCCGTCCTAGCCTCGGACGGCGACGCGGTCGGAGGATCTCCACTTCGAAGGACGACATCAGCACCACGCCCGGGCCATCGCCGCCAGGGTCTCTTCCAGGAGTCCGGCTCAAGCAGGCGGCTCGGCCGGCCACCCCGAAGCCTCAGCCAGTTGTCCCCCGAGGACATCAGCCCGGCTCGTGGCCTCGGCAACTCAACTCCGACGCTGGTCCCGCCAGTGGACGGCCCGGCCCGGCTCCGGCCGACGAAGTCTTCTTTTCGAGTCAACTCCGCCTCTGTCTGTGCTGACACCGCTACCTCCGGCTTCGGCTCATCGAAGAGCGGCCGAGGGTTTCTTTAACTAAGCAAGAGAAACCTCGGACAGCAAGGCCGACCGAGCCGAGGGACTCCTACGCCTCCGGGATACGGATACCTCACTCGTCACCTTCGCACGAGGCAACTCACGCTTGGTGAAGCGGTTCAGATAGCCGACGGGCGAGTCTTAGTGCTCGAAATGAAGAAAAAACACGGCTCTGTGCCGAAAATACATACATGTTCAGGCCCCGACAGCCACAATGAACAGACTCCGGCACTCAAGGTGCCATTACAAACGGAACTCCGGTTCCACCTCCGCCGGTACGAACAACCCCACACGATTGGGGGGCCTGCGGAGCAACAGAAGGCCGACGGGCGGCGCGCCGCCGCCCGCTCCAGCAGCGGCGACGACGACTTTTGCTCCGAGCGGCCAAACAGCAGCAGCGATGACCTCAGGGCGGATGCTGCTGCCATAAAGCCCTCGCCCACATCCCTACTCGGGGGGCAAGGACGAGCAGAAGGCCGTAGAGTTGGAGGTCAGTCCGTGGGTGGCACCGGCTATCTCATCGGCGGAGAAACCTCTTTCGGCTGCCGTGGCGGAAGGTGGCGCTAGAAGCGGCACCGAAGCCGTTCGGGTCGAAGAGCCGGGCACGCGGCAGCTGCTAGCACCACGAACGGCGAACGCCCTTCCCCCCGATCACTAAGGGAAGGAGCGGGCCGCTGCCCGCGCAGAGACCGACCCCAACTCGGCGCACTCCCCTCCCCAACACTGATGATGAACATCCTTGAAGCTGAGGGAGGGGCGGAGGCCGCAGCCTGGCTTGTTTCTCCCCACCCAGGAGCTGGTGGTCACCGTCTTGGGTGACCACCGGCAAGGGGATGCGGCCGGGCTGCCTGACGAAAATCCTTGAAGCCGAATGATGGCTGAAAGGTACCAACTTCCGTGAAGTTGCGTTTCCCCAACGACGACAAGGCAGAAGAACCACGGGCACCCCCCATTCGGGGGCTCGAAAGGTGGAAAGACACGATGCATGAGGGGAGCACGAAGACATGGTTGCCCTTCAAGGGGGTCGCCCTCCTTTTAAAGGCAACTCTCCCCACTAGCGTCCTCAGCCGTCGCGGGCTGAGTCTTCTCCAACACGCTCCAAGGTCCTCCCCCTACGACACGGGGGCTGGGTCCCACGCGTCATGCAAGCTGGCCCAGGGCAGAAGAAGCCAAACCACCGCGCGCGGCGCGCGCAACTGCCCAGCGGTTACAAGCGTTCCCCCACTTTCGCCTAGACCAGCGGGTTAAAGGGCGGACCGCCATGCAGGCGGCATGCAACCGCACCGAAGGGGCGCACCCTTCCGACTTCGACGCGTCCAGCATGGAGGCCTAGGCCCACGCGTCATGCAACCGGCACACCGGTCGCAACGTGCAAGAAACCGCACCGCCACTCGCTCCACTACCGCGCCTCCTCGACTGCGGAACCAGTACCGCGACTCGAGGCAACCCTGCGCATGACCCAACAGTGCCAACCAGGCACATCGGTCACGGGCCAATCAGCTGCAGGAGAAGGCGCGACGGTCGATACGGCCAGAAATGGGCCGGCAGTAATGGCGGTGGCAGGCGAGCGAAAGCAGCGGTCAGGTCGTCAGCCAAGCTCACGTCCCTTCCTGGGACAGCGGGAGAGCCCTCTCCCACGGTGTGAAGACGGCGCGCCCGTGTCTCGTTCCTCGGACAGCTCGCGCACGCGCAACGACTGCCCCGCGAACCACTCGTCCCGCCGCATTAACTCCATCGTGGGACAGGCGGCACCTTTGGCAGGAGAAGCAGGCGACACTTCACATTCTCCATAATGACCGCGTCCAAAAAAGGTACGCCATGTCATTCGATTTCGCATCCTTTTCCTGTTCCTCTTTCTCTCTCTTACAACAGGGACCGGGAAAGGGGATACCCCGAAAGGGATCCTTCCCCGTGAAGGAAACGGGCCCCAAGCCCCCCTACTGATCAGAGGTTCGAAGGCTGGCCCCTCGGAGGGGTTCAATAGCCGCCTCAGAGCGCTCGGGCTCCGCGCCCACTACTGGTCAGGGGTTCAAAGGCTGGCCCCTCGGAAGGGTTCAACGACCGCCTCAGGCCACTCGGGCTCCGCGCCCACTACTAATCAGGGGTTCGTAGGCTGGCCCTCGAAGGGTTCACAGCCGCCTCAGACGCAGAGCGAGGGATGACCCTGGGTACGTTCGATACATAACCAAGGCTCGGGCTACGCTCCCGAGGTACCCTAGGACATTTCCGAGACCAGCGGGAACGATCTTGTAACGGAATCCCATCAGAGGGAGGCATCGAGCCCTCGGACCCCGTCAAAAGGGGACCGGGTCCGGCAGATCACCCGCAGGTACTTTTGGAGCGCGCCTCCGGGCCTCTAGCCGACCCCTAACAAATGGGGCACGGGCGTCCACTCGGATTACCCGTTAGCAGCTCACTGGAGACACCATGTTCGACGCCCTCCAAGGGCAACATGGCGCTTTCCCCCCCCCTCCTCCTTGCGGAAAGGCGACGCAGGGGCGTATGTAAAGAAGTCGAGTCTGTCCTTGACCGTCCTCTCGCCTTGTGCGGAGGCTCGGGAGCTGCTCTCGCAAACCCGGCTCCGGCCAAACCGTTGACAGCGTCAACATACCAGCCCGAGAACTTGGGACCCGACCGTGCACCCGGGCTACGGCTAGCTCGCATGAGGGAACAGCCAGACCGGCCAAAGCATTGCGAAACGCATTAAGACCTCGAAGGAGTCAAACCACTCCTCCGAGGCCTCGGGGGCTACACCCGGCGGGTGCGCTCGCGCGCACCCACCGGAACAAAATGCAACCGAGAAAGGCCGGTCCCCTTGCAAAAAAGTGCGACAAAAGCCTCCAAGTGAGTATTAACACTCCCTTCGAGGCTCGGGGGCTACTGTCGGGGACCATAATTAGGGGTACCCTCAAGACTCCTAGTCTCAGCTGGTAACCCCCATCAGCACAAAGCTGCAAAGGCCTGATGGGTGCGATTAAGTCAAGGATCGGTCCACTCAAGGGACATGATCTCGCCTCGCCCGAGCCCAGCCTCGGGCAAGGGCAGCCGACCCCGGAGGATTTACGTCTCGCCCGAGGACCCCCTCCAGCAACAGACACACCTGCGGCTCGCCCGAGGCCCAGACTTCACCAAGAAGCAACCCTGGCCAAGCCGCCACGCCGACCGACCGTATCGCAGGAGCCTTTAATGCAAAGGTGGCCGGACACCTTATCCTGACGCGCGCCCTTCAATCGACAAAGCCGAAGTGACCGCAGTCACTTCGCCGCAACACTGACCGGCCTGACAAGAGGACAGCGCCACCTGCGTCGCTCCGACTGCTGCGCCACTCGGCAGAGTGAGGCTGACAGCAGCCAAGTCCGGCCTCAGGCGCCATAGGAAACTCCGCTTCGCCCGACCCCAGGGCTCGGACTCGGGCTCAGCCCCGGAAGACGACGAACTCCGCGTTGCCCGACCCAGGGCTCGGACTCGAGCTCGGCCCCGGAAGACGACGAACTCCGCCTCGCCCGACCCAGGGCTCGGACTCGGGCTCGGCCCCGGAAGACGACGAACTCCGCCTCGCCTGACCTAGGGCTCGGACTCGGGCTCGGCCCCGGAAGACGAAGAACTCCGCCTCGCCCGACCCAGGGCTCGGACTCGGGCTCAGCCCCGGAAGATGACGAACTCCGCATCGCCTGACCCAGGGCTCGGACTCGGGCTCGGCCCCGGAAGACGACGAACTCCGCATCGCCCGACCCAGGGCTCGGACTCGGGCTCGGCCCTGGAAGACGACGAACTCCGCCTCACCCGACCCAGGGCTCGGACTCGGGCTTAGCCCTGAAAGACGACGAACTCCGCCTCGCTTGACCCCAGGGCTCGGACTCAGCCCTGGCCTCAGCCGACAGTCTCCGCCTTGCCCGACCCAGGGGCTCGGACTCGACCTCGGCCTCGGAAGACAGACTCGACCTCGACCTCGGAGGAGCCTCCGCCTCGCCCAAGCCAGGGCTCGGACCGACCACGTCATAGGAGGCGACATCATTACCCTACCCCAAGCTAACTCAGGCTACGGGGAACAAGACCGGCGTCCCATCTGGCTCGCCCCGATAAACAAGTAATGATGGTGCCCCGCATGCTCCATGACGACGGCGGCTCTCAGCCCCCTTACGGAAGCAAGGAGACGTGAGCAAGGACTCGACAGCCCCAACAGCTGTCCTTCCACCAGGCTCCAGCGCTCCTCCGACGGCCACGACACCACACGAACCGGGTGCCAAAACCTCTCCGGCTGCCATGACGGCATGTACTTAGGGCGCTAGCTCTTCTCCGCTAGACATGTTAGCACACTGCTACACCTGTCCAGGGCCCTCTTACAGAGGGTTGGCCGCGCAGGAAAGGACGGGACGGCGCTCGCGTAAGCCTCTCGCTCCCTCCCGCGTGGACACTTGTAACCCCCTACTGCAAGCACACCCGACCTGGGCGCGGGACAAACACGAAGGCCGCGGGTTTCCCCTTTTACTCCTGTCTCCCTCCGGCTTCTTCCCCCCTTCGCGCTCCGTCTCGCGCCGACCCATCTGGGCTGGGGCACGCGGCGACAATTTACTCGTCGGTCCAGGGACCCCCCGGGGTCGAAACGCCGACAGATGTCTGTGTGCTTTGTGCGGCTGTGTTCAACAGGATTGTCCGCCATACGGATTGCACTCTCATTGTCACATAGGAGTGGGACTTTGCTCAGATTGTAGCCAAAGTCCCGGAGGGTTTGCCTCATCCAAAGTAGTTGCGCACAACACTGTCCTGCAGCAACATACTCGGCCTCAGCGGTGGATAGGGCAACAGATATTTGTTTCTTTGAGCTCCACGACACCAGGGACCTTCCTAGAAATTGGCACGTCCCTGATGTGCTCTTCCTATCAACCTTGCATCCAGCATAATCGAAGTCTGAATATCCAATTAAGTCAAAAGTAGACCCCTTTGGATACCAGATCTCGAAGCAAGGTGTAGCAACTAAATTCCTAAGAATTCGCTTAATGGCCACAAGGTGACATTCCTTAGGGTCGGATTGAAATCTAGCACACATGCATACACTTAGCATAATGTCCGTTCTACTAGCACATAAATAAAGGAAGGAACCTATCATGGTCCGGTATGCCTTTTGATCGATGGACTTACCTCCTTTGTTGAGGTCGACATGCCCGTCGGTTCCCATCGGTGTCTTTGCGGGCTTTGCGTCCTTCATCCCAAACCTCTTGAGAAGGTCTTGAGTGTACTTCGTTTGGGAGAGAAAGGTGCCATCCTTGAGTTGCTTCACTTGGAACCGAAGGAAGTAAGTCAACTCGCCCATCATCGACATCTCAAACTTTTGAGTCATCACCCTGCTAAACTCCTCACAAGACTTTTGGTTAGTAGAACCAAATATTATGTCATCAACATAAATTTGGCACACAAAAAGATCACCGTCATAAGTCTTAGTGAAAAGAGTGGGATTGGCTTTCCCAACCTTGAAAGCATTAGCAATTAAGAAATCTCTAAGGCATTTATACCATGCTCTTGGGGCTTGCTTAAGTCCATAGAGCGCCTTAGAGAGCTTAAAGACGTGGTCGGTATACCTATCATCCTCAAAGCGAGGGGGTTGTTCCACGTATACCTCCTCCTTGATTGGCCCGTTGAGGAAAGCGCTCTTCACATCCATTTGAAACAACATGAAGGAATGGTGAGCGGCATAGGCTAATAGAATGTGAATAGACTCTAACCTAGCCACAGGAGCAAAAGTCTCCTCGAAATCCAAACCTGCGACTTGGGCATAACCTTTTGCCACAAGTCGAGCCTTGTTTCTTGTCACCACCCTGTGCTCGTCTTGTTTGTTGTGGAACACCCACTTGGTTCCCACAACATTTTGCTTGGGACGTGGCACTAGGCTCCAAACTTCGTTCCTCTTGAAGTTGGTGAGCTCTTCCTGCATGGCCAACACCCAGTCTGGATCTTGCAAGGCCTCTTCTACCCTGAAAGGCTCAATAGAAGAGACAAATGAGTAATGCTCACAAAAATTAGCTAGACTTGAGCGAGTTGTTACTCCCTTGCTTATGTCACCCAGTATCTGATTGACGGGGTGATGTCGTTGGATCGTCGCTTGGACTTGAGTTGGAGGGGTCAGTGGTGCTTCTTCGTCCAAATCTTGTTCTTCTTGTGCTCCCCCTTGATCACACGCCTCTTCTTGAGGAACCTGTCCATCATCTTGAGTTGGGGGATGCACCATTGTTGAGGAAGAAGGTTGATCTTGCTCTTGTTGTTCCTATGGTCGCACATCTCCAATCGCCATGGTGCGTATTGCGGCCGTTGGAACATCATCTTCATCTACATCATCAAGATCAACTTGCTCTCTTGGGGACCCATTAGTCTCATCAAATACAACATCGCTAGAGACTTCAACCAAACCCGATGATTTGTTGAAGACTCTATACGCCCTTGTATTTGAGTCATACCCTAGTAAAAACCCTTCTACTGCCTTGGGAGCAAATTTAGAATTTCTACCTTTCTTCACTAGAATGTAACATTTGCTCCCAAATACACGAAAGTATGAGATGTTGGGTTTGTTACCGGTAAGAAGTTCGTACGAGGTCTTTTTGAGGAGGCGATGTAGGTAGAGCCGGTTTATGGTGTGGCAAGCTGTGTTCACAGCTTCCGACCAAAACCGCTCGGGCGTCTTGAATTCTCCAAGCATCTTTCTCGCCATGTCGATAAGCGTCCTGTTCTTCCTCTCTACCACACCATTTTGTTGTGGTGTGTAGGGAGCGGAGAACTCGTGCTTGATGCCTTCTTCCTCAAGGTACTCCTCCGCTTGCAGATTCTTGAACTCGGACCCGTTGTCGCTTCTTATCTTTTTCACCTTGAGCTCAAATTCATTTTGAGCCCGCCTTAGAAAGCGCTTGAGGGTCCCTTGGGTTTCTGATTTATCTTGCAAAAAGAACACCCAAGTGAAGCGAGAAAAATCATCAACAATAACAAGACCATACTTACTTCCCTCGATACTAAGGTAGGCAACGGGTCCGAAGAGGTCCATATGTAGTAGCTCCAATGGTCTTGATGTTGTCATCACATTCTTGTTGTGATGAGTGCTCCCCACTTGTTTTTCGCCTGACAAGCTGCACAAGGTCTATCTTTCTCGAAACAAACATTTGTTAGTCCTAACATATGTTCTCCCTTTAGAAGTTTATGAAGGTTCTTCATCCCAACATGTGCTAGACGGCGATGCCACAGCCAGCCCATGCTAGTCTTAGCTATTAAGCATGCATCTAGATCGGCCTCCTCTTTCGAAAAATCAACTAAGTAGAGTTTGTCGTCTAATACACCCTTAAACGCTAATGAACCATCACTCCTTCTAAAGACAGAAACATCAACATTTGTAAACAAACAATTGTAGCCCATGTGGCACAATTGACTTATAGACAGGAGATTATACCCTAATGACTCTACTAAGAATACATTTGAAATAGAATGCTCACTTGTGATGGCTATCTTTCCCAAACCTTTAACTTTGCCTTGGTTCCCATCTCCAAAAATAATTGTATCCTAGGAATCCTTGTTCTTGACGTAGGAGGTGAACATCTTCTTCTCCCCCGTCATGTGGTTTGTGCATCCGCTGTCGATAATCCAGCTTGAGCCCCCGGATGCATAAACCTGCAAGGCAATTTACACTTGGGTTTTAGGTACCCAACTCTTGTTGGGTCCTACAAGGTTAGTCACAATAGCCTTTGGAACCCAAATACAAGTCTTATCTCCCTTGCATTTGGATCCCAACTTTCTAGCAACTACTTTATCATTCTTACATAAGAGCGCAAATGAAGTATTGCAAGCATGGTAAATGGTAGAAGGCTTATTACATACTCTCATAGGCACATGATGCACAACATGATTTTTCCTAGGCCTACTTCTACCATGCACAAAAGTAGAGCTAGAGGCAATCATAGCATGTGAATTAAAGGCATCATGATCATAACTCCTATTATAATGAGCGTTCCTAGAAAATTTTCTATCATTATAAATGAAAGCATGATTCCTTTGAGTACTATTAGCCATAGGGGCCTTCCCTTTCTCCTTGTTGGGAATGGGAGCCTTTTGGCTTGTTAAGTTCTTGGCTTCCTTTCGAAAGCCAAGTCCATCCTTAATTGAGGGGTGTCTACCAACGGTGTAGGCATCCCTAGCAAATTTTAACTTATCAAAATAAACCTTGCAAATCTTAAGTTGAGCATTAAGACTTGCCACCTTATCATTTAATTTGGTAATAGGCGCAAGATGTTTATCACAAGCTTCAATATCAAAATCCTTGCATCTATTGCAAATTACAACATGTTCTACACATGAACTAGATTTATTAGCTACCTCTAGCTTAGCATTTAAGTCATCATTCAAAATTTTTAAACTTGAGATAGATTCATGGCAAGCAGATAACTCAGAAGATAGCATTTCATTTCTCTTAGTTTCTAGAGCAATAGATTTTTGCACACTAACAAACTTATCATGCTCCTCATATAAAATATCCTCTTGCTTCTCTAGTAATCTATCTTTTTCATTTAAAGCATCAATTAACTCATTGATTTTATCTACTTTAGTTCTATCTAAACCCTTAAATAAATTAGTATAATCTACTTCGTCATCACTAGAATCATCATCGCTTGAAGTAGTATACTTAGGGGTTTCTCGAACACTTACCTTCTTTTCCTTGGCCATGAGGCAAGTGTGGCGTTCGTTGGGGAAGAGAGAAGACTTGTTGAAGGCCGAGGCTGCCAGTCCTTCATCGTCGGAGTCGGATGAAGAGCAGTCTGAATCCCATTCTTTGCCAAGGTGAGCCTCGCCTTTTGCCTTCCTATAGCTTTTCTTCTTCTCCTTCTTCCCATGTCTTTCTTCCCCCTGGTCATTTTCATTATCGAGACATTGAGCAATAAAATGACCAGTCTTACCGCATTTGAAGCAGGAGTGCTTTCCCTTTGTCTTATTCTTGTTGGGATACTCCTTGCGTCCTTTTAATGCAGTCTTGAAGCGCTTGATGACAAGCGCCATTTCATCTTCGTTGAGGCCAGCGGCCTCCACTTGTGCCACCTTGCTTGGTAGCGTCTCCCTGCTGCTGGTTGCTTTGAGGGAAACGGTTTGAGGCTCATGGACGGGTAGTGGACCGTTTAGAGCATGGTCCACATATCGAGCCTCCTTCACCATCATGCGCCCGCTCACAAACTTCCCAAGTATCTCCTCAGGCGTCATCTTGGTGTACCTGGGATTCTCACGAATAAGGTTGACAAGATGGGGGTCAATTACTGTAAATGACCTTAGCATTAGTCGGACGACGTCGTGGTCGGTCCATCTTGTGTTTCCATAGCTCCTAATTTTGTTGACCAGGGTCTTGAGCCTGTTGTATGTTTGTGTTGACTTCTCTCCCCTGATCATCGCGAATCTTCCCAGTTTGCCTTCCACCAACTCCATTTTGGTGATCATGGTGGCGTCGTTTCCCTCATGTGATATCTTGAGGGTATCCCAAATTTGCTTGGCGTTGTCCAAGCCGCTCACCTTGTTGTATTCATCCCTGCATAAAGATGCTAGCAACATAGTGGTAGCTTGTGCATTCTTATGAATTTGCTCATTAATAGACATAGGGTTATCGGTACTGTCAAAATGCATTCCATTTCAACTATCTCCCATATACTAGGATGGAGAGAAAATAAGTGACTACGCATTTTGTGACTCCAAAAAGAGTAGTCCTCTCCATCAAAGTGTGGAGGTTTACCAAGAGGAATTGAAAGCAAATGAGCATTGGAATTGAAAGGAATACAAGAATAATCAAATGAATAATTTTGATTAACCGTTTTTTCTTTGAAGAGGAGTCGTCGTCGTCGTCGTGTGGTGAAGAAGACGAGGCATCACTGTCATAGTAGATGATCTTCTTGATGCGCCTCTTCTTCTTTCCATCTCTTTTCTTATGACTCGAGCCTGAGTCGATTGGCTTGTCGTCTCTAGGCTCATTGAGGAAGGACTCCTTTTCCTTGTCGTTGACCACCATCCCCTTTCCCTTAGGATCCATCTCTTTGGGCGATTAGTCCCTTACGTGAAGAGATTGGCTCCGATACCAATTGAGAGCACCTAGAGTGGGGTGAATAGGTGATCCTGTAAAAATCAAAAACTAATAGCCACAAAACTTGGTTATAAGTGTTAGTGCGGCTAAGTGGCTTGAAGCGATCTCTTGCGAACACAATTAATCACAGAGAGGAGTAACACAAGAGACACGTGATTTTTATCCCGTGGTTCGGCCAAGTGAAACTTGCCTACTTCCACGTTGTGGCGTCCCAATGGACGAGGGTTGCACTCAACCCCTTTCAAGTGATCCAATGATCAACTTGAATACCACGGCTTTCTTCCTTAGTCTTTTCCCCCATTTGTGAGGAATCTCCACAACTTGGAGCCTCTCGCCCTTACAATGATGATCACAAAAGAAGCACAGAAGTAAGGGAGGGGAGAGCAACACACACAAGACTCAAATCACAGCACAATCACCCACACAAGTCACAACTCGAGCTCCAAACACAACGCACGGAGTTCTCAACTCAAATGGAGCTCAAGTCACTATCTCAAAGAATCAAATGCGCGAAGTTGGAGTCTTAGAATGTTTCTTGTAAGCTTGGGTAGCTCCTCCGTGCGCCTAGGGGTCCCTTTTATAGCCTCAAGGCAGCTAGGAGCCGTTGGAGGCCAACAAGGAAGGCTACCCTTGCCTTCTGTCGCGTGGCGCACTGGACAGTCCGGTGCGCCACCGGATAGTCACTGTAGACGGTCTGGTGCTGATCTCTTTCCTATTCTGGCGCAAACGACCATTGCAGATTCATGGCAGTTGGCGCACCGGACATTGTCCGGTGCACCCCGGACAGTCCGGTGCCCCTGCCGACCGTTGGTGCGGGCCATGCGTCGCTCGCGGATTGCACGGCCGACCGTTGCGCTGGCGGCCGTTGGCTCACCGGACAGTCCGGTGCACCACCGGACAATCCAGTGAATTATAGCCGTACACCGCCGATTTTTCCTGAGAGTGGCCTGTTCACCGGAGTTCAGCCTGGCGCACCGGACACTGTCCGGTGCACCACCGGACACTATCCGGTGCACCACCGGACAGTCCGGTGTGCCAAGCCGAGCTGGACATTGGTTGTACCAAGCCAAGTCTTTTGCATTTCTTTTCTTCTCTTCTTTTCTCTGTTTCTAGCACTTAGACAATATATGTTAGTACTCAAAACAATGTACTAAGTCTAGAAACATACCTTGTTACATGATTTGCACTTCTTGCTTGTTTAGCACATAATCAACTCACTTAATGTGTGTTGGACATTTAATCACCAAACAATATAGAATTGGCCCAAAGGCACATTTCCCTTTCAGAAGAGATGGCCCGGAAATTTGATGGAAGAATGGTTTTATGTCAAGAGAGGACATCAAGGAGGTTATTATGCGCCCCATATGGTCCCGCTTCGGCCTCCGAAGGCCGAAGGTTGAAATTGACGAAGCCGTGGAAGCATGCCAGAAGGCATTTGGTACTGTCTGCTTCTTCATTGGTACCAGAGATTTAATTCAAGAGCATATAGCATTTAGAGTATGGCCGCTTGTAGAGAGTTGGGAAATGCCGAAGGAGACCATCACCGAATCTAGTGAAGGTGAACTGGTCTGGCTGAAGTACACATTCAGATATGGGGATAAATTCGATGAACCAAACGATGACTGGCTAAAATGCATCGAAGTTACAAGTGATGAACTGCTTAGATCATATTCCAAGGCAGAAGATAATGCACTATCCACAGCCTTCGGAGGTCGGGGAAAAAAGAGAATAAACAGAGTTTTTGACGCCATTGGCTTTGTCTACCCCGACTACCGCTATTCGCTGCGAGGATAGGGAAAAAAGAGAAAAACTGCCACTTCGGCCACTCCAGACGAGCCTGTGCCGAAGGGCAAAAAGTTAAAGGTTCTTACCCACCGGCCACGCTATATTGAACCGGCCTTGGTGCCTGAGTTTGGCGGGGAGGCCTCTTCAGCTGCTGAACCAAGAGAACTTGTTCCTCCTACGCAGAAGGCTGAAGAGCCGGCTACAATGCCGAAGGCACCTTCGGTTGAGCTAGTTGAAACGAAGGTTGACAAAGATAAGGCTGACAGGTCAATAGCCGAAGAGGTGACAAAGATGCTAGGGATTTTAAGTCCTTCGACAGAAGCAACAGCGCTGAAGGCACAAAAGAGTTCTGCCATAACTCCTAGGAGAAGGAGGATGGTAAATGTATTAGATATACTGGAAACAACTGACTCCATAAGTCTTGCTCCCACAAGGAAGATTGCTGAAGCTGACAAGACGCAATCCAAGGCTGATACTAAGCAGATAGAAATTGAAGCTAAAATAATCCAAGCTGAAATCGATGCAGGACCCTCAGTGCCTGCTGAGACGAAGCTTGCCCCAACCGAGCAAGGGGCCGGAGGAATAACTCCAGATGCTAATATAGCTTTTTTGAGAAGAGTGCAGCCAAAGAGGCCGAATCCCTTGCTCCCGAAGCACTCTCCGAAGATCTTGATTATATCATTCGACATGCTTCAAGAAAGAGATTATCCGAAGAAGAAATTTTTGAAGCTAAACACTATGCCCGAGAACTAAAGTATCCGAAGGGGGCCTTAGTGTTTAATGGTACAGACGAAGATGATTTCCTGTACTGCCTCTTAGACAACAAAGAATTATCTGTCTACCGGGAGATGGCTAGAAGTATGGGTTTTCCAAAGCTCGAAGCTGGCCTCTGTGCCATGACAAAGGACGATCTCGCAGATAGTCTTGCATACAATAGTCTGAAGGTACTGAAGTTGTGAATTTTGAAGCTTATGGACTCTGGAATGGGGTCTTTTTATTCTTATGTGAATCCTTTTATTTTTTCTTGCAGGGCTTAATACTTAGCAACGCACTAAGGGCGCAAAAGAATGCTAAAGATGAGAGTTGTACTATAGCTCTCAACAACCTTCGATCAGAGGTTATCAGACTGAGAAACGAAGCTACGGAAAAGGACAAGATTCTTCTTTAATTGGTGGATAAAGTAAAGGAAGATGAGTCTAGTTTCAAAACTCAAACGGAGGCCCAGAACATTGAAATTGAAAACCTTCGGAAACAGCTGGCCGAAGCCAAAGAAAAATGTGCTCTCGCAGAAGCTAACTGAGAGGCCAGCGAATATTGGAGAAATTATTTAGAGAAAATAGTTGCAGAACTTCACGCATCCAAAGAAAGATGTTTTGAAAAATCTTTGGGATGCATGGAGAAGATAAAGGCTAGCTTCGCCAACGTGGGTGCCTATTCAAATGAAGATAACTTTATACGAGGCGACCCCGAAGGTGTTATAGAATGGATAAGCGGAGAGGCCGAAGCTTTTGAAGAAATTTTGAGTGATCGTGGGGATGTCTGCGCATTTTCTTGTGCGAGAGGAATTTCAGCCATCTTGGAGAAAGCGGGTTGCGAACATGTCAAAACCCTGGCCCAGGCCGAAGCTGCCTTCTCCATGGATGTCACGAAGGATCCCTCTGCCAAAGCAAGCTTAATGGGTGGAAAATTTTACACTGACATTTGGGCAAATGGCGGCCGAGAAATGGCTCACGAAATAATGAAGAAAAGTGGAAAAAATATTCATGACGCTCGAGAAGCGGCGAAAAAAGCTGAGGAAGCTGCAAAACGCGAAAGACGGATAGGTATTTTTTACGACCTTTAGTTTCGTCGTTTGTTTTCATGACTTCGAACTGATTAATTTTTCTACTGCAGCTGAATTGTCTCCTCCACCGGCACCGTTCGACCCCTGGCCGACCCAGAAACGAAGAAAGCAATAGAAATCATCAATATAGCCGAATCTATTGTTGACGAAGTTGTTAACAAGTTGTTGAATGAGATTGCAGAAAAGGTCCTGAAAGAGGACTGATATTGTAAAAACATTTTTAGACAATCAATGTAGCTTCGCTGTATCAAGACTGTAATATTCGATGTGCATATTTTTGAATCTAATGTGTGAATTTTTGTAATTCAGTTCTTTGCGATGCATGAAACTTTATATACATACCGTTTTTGAGCTTTCAGCGAAAAAACACCTTCCCTTCTTTTCATGCTTTGCAAAGAAGAAAATCCATGCTTCGTGAAAATAATCATGCTTCGTAAAATCCTCCTAGCCTCGCAAACAAAGGATCCCTTATTTTGCAATAGAACTGACGAAGCTGTATTTCTCAGCTTACTTTGTGCCTTAGCACATTTTCATTTTTTATAAAGCAGTCTCCGAAGGTCGACTTCATATTCAATTTGTGTCATTAGTGCAATATGATGTATGGTGTGATGCTATGCGGGATGATGTGACGATATGGTGCGAATGATGCTAATGCCGAAGATACGCACCCACACGCCCACACTGGAACACACCATCTCTGCGTTCCCTTAGGAACGATCGAAGTCTCTTTGCCGTTTATTTTTCGGCTTCACCGCTTATTTTTTGGTGTAAGTTCTGCATCCCCTTAGGAACGTCTTTTGAACTTCTTCGCCTTCTATTTCGATGGTATTTTTTGCGTTGACTTTTTGCGCTTCGCCTTCTATTTCGGCGATATTTTTCGCGTTGACTTTTCACGCTTCGCCTTATATTTCAGTGGTATTTGGCTCTGCATTCCCTTAGGAACGACTTTTGAGCAGAAAACTTATACTGCGCTCTCTCGGGAATGACTTTTTGTAGCTTCGACAAAACTTATGATGAGCTCCCTTAGGAGCGTCTTTTTGAGCTTCAGCAATTTGCGAGCTTCGTAAATCTGTGAAGAAAATATATCTCATTTTAATAGAAGCGAAACTGTTACAAGGAATTAAAACTAGATTTGCATTACTTGTCCCTTATTAAAAAACAAACTGGCATAGAATAAAAAAGTGTTTCAGAAAGTAGGATATCTCTTAATAGATGTGCTTTGACTCCGGCACAGTACTATTGACTGTGCAAGCTTCGGATTCCTCCCTGAAATCCCGCTGCTGTTGGGTGTGCTGGCACCCTTCTAGCTGCTGACCTCGCGAAAAGGTAGGTTGTAGTGGTGGCGGAGGTGGAAGCTGTGGCCAAGAAGCCTGTGGCTGGCTAGCCGAAGCAACAGATGCTGCAGAATGATTACCCACATATTCTGGTATGTAGGTGAGTGGCACGAAGCAGTGTGTAGGACCTGCTTCGGTTGACTCTGCCGAGCTTCGGCTTCTGCGATCTCCTTCTGCTTTTGGATGGTGATTTGGCACATTCTTGTAGTATGGCCCTTGTCTTCACCACAAAATAAGTAGTAGATCTTCCTGGGCTGATCCCCATATCTTCCTCCGAAGCCCCTGGCGCCTCTGCCTCTTGGAGCTGGCGGCCGGAAAGATCTTTGTTGCTGCCCCGAAGATTGTGAGGTATACTGTGGCCTCTGCAGCTGACTTCCTTTGTCCTCACTGTGAGTGGAGTTATGAATTGACCTGACATGCCTCAGGAGGATTCTTCCTCCAAAGCCCCTGGTCATCTCAGAGAATCTGTAAGCTTCCTCCCTTCTTTGGCGGAAGTCATTGTCAACCCGGATGTACTCATCCATCTTTTGAAGAAGCTTCTCTAGAGTTTGTGGGGGCTTCCTAGTGAAATATTGGGCGATAGGTCCTGGGCGAAGACCCTTGATCATGGCCTCAATGACAATCTCATTGGGCACCGTAGGCGCTTGTGCCCTCAATCGCAAGAACCTTCGTACATATGCCTGAAGGTACTCTTCGTGATCTTGGGTGCATTGGAACAGAGCCTGAGCTGTGACCGGCTTCGTTTGAAAGCCTTGGAAGCTGGTAACCAACATGTCCTTAAGCTTCTTCCACGACGTGATAGTCCCTGGACGAAGAGAAGAATACCATGTTTGGGCTACATTCCAGACTGCCATGACGAAGGACTTCGCCATAAGTGTAGTATTGCCTCTATACGAAGATATAGTTGCTTCGTAGCTCATCAGAAATTGCTTTGGATCTGAATGCCCATCATACATGGGAAGCTGAGGTGGCTTGTATGACAGGGGCCATGGGGTAGCCTGCAGTTCTGCTGCCAAGGGAGAAGCATCATCAAAAGTAAAGGCATCATGATTAAAATCATCATACCATCCATCTTCATTGAATAGGCCTTCCTAATGAAGCTCCCTGTGTTGGGGCCTTTGGTTTTGCTCATCTTGGGCAAGATGACGCACTTCTTCAGTAGCTTCATCGATCTTCCTTTGAAGGTCAGCCAGCCGTGCCATCTTCTCCTTCTTTCTTTGTACTTGCTGATGGATGATCTCTATATCCCTGATCTCTTGGTCCAACTACTCCTACTAGAGTGTTGGACTGGTGGCTTTTCTCTTCTGGCTTTGGGCCTCTCGGAGAGAGAGGGTCTCCTAGTTTGGGTCCAGTGGCTGCAATGCAGCAGCCCCTGGCGCTAAAGCTTTCTTCGGCGGCATGATGAAGGTCAGTACTTGCCAAAGGTGGTCGAAAGAGTTCACCGTAGGTGGGCGCCAATGTTGGGGACTTGTTCTCAAATGCTATGAATTAAGAACAAGGCAACACGAAATGTTAAATATTAATGTCCTTCGTCTTTCGAAACATTATTTCCCTTAGGATATAATGATCCTCAGATGAAGGTTATGGTAGACATACCTTCATCAACGCGATATATGTTAATAGAAGGAGAAGCATATGAAATATAAGAAGCAAGATAAGCAATCACATAACATTATTAATTCATCATTTTATCCTGGAAAGACAGTAAGAATATTGAATTACAAATGTACCTTAGGCTTGCTAGAAGGCGAAAAGTATAAGCGTGACACAAAAGCCAGTACCAGTCACCGTACTGTTCATCTATTTATAGGCACAGGACGCAGCCTGTAAGAAATTACATACATGCCCTTTACATTTATTATTGACTTATATATAATTCTATGAGGACTAGATAGCCTTTTCCCCTTTAAGTCGGTTCCTTTTTCCGCCATTTAGCCGAAGCTCCCTTGCGCGTAGCTTCGGAGCAACTCCAACCTTCGTCACGATCATGCTTTTTACATTGTACATGCTTTTAGCCCGAGTCCGAAGGTACCTGTTCATATATCACACTTGGAAGATATTGTTAAATCACGTTTTTGAGAAACTTCGGAGGACGAAGGCCCCCAACAGAGATGTGCCTAAAATTCTATTGATCTATTATGCTTATATTATATTTCGGGTTTTTCAATTATTTCGGTTTTGATGTCTAGAACCGAAACTATCTTGGTTATTTCAATTTTCTAAAATATGGAACTGAAATTTCTAATGGTTAATTTGATTTCAATTAATTAGGTTCGGTTCTTCGGTTTGGTTTATTTTGCCTAGGCCTACTTGTTTTTTGTCTGCTAGGAGTGGTGAAGGGACATAGCAATTAGATTAAAAGGTTTATTGATTTTTATTAAATCGTATTGTCATGAGTAAATAACATAGGTATAACACAGACTAAGTGTAGCAACAAATGGCGGGTTAGTAGAATGAAGAATTTCATCCGAACCAAGCAAAATCGACATGTCTTATCCCACCCTCACAAAACAATTCTATCACGGGGCTCCGCATCGACCGACCCTCCGATCCCCAAAAGGGTCGGAGGGAGAACCGAATACAGTCCCACTCCTTTTCGCCTGACTTTTGATTGTCCAGCGGGTCGGAGCATAAAACCAACCACACTCTATAGAGTACACCTCGCCGACCCTAAGGTCGAGGGTTGCCTTCGGCCCTCAAATTCCAAAATTGGTGGGATCATACTAAAGGCCATTTCGAGTAAGAGTATGTGTGGGTCATGTTCTGGCACGGGCGTACGATCCAAATGACGGTTTGGGGGCAGGTATACTAGGGCACGAGCGTCACCTACCATGGCATGGACTCTGACATTAGACCAACCACCCTACCATAGAGAAGTGAACAAAGGATACTGAGTAATCCACTATAGGACGAGACGGCTATGGTATAGATAATAATATAGATATTAAGTGATAATACTAGGAGTATTTCAAAATAACAAGAATAGTGGAATTTTTTGGCTGCACCGAGTCCAATCTACAGCTCGGAAAAAAATAAATATTCAATACAAGAAAAGTACAATTGATAGAAGCAATATACTAAATATAGCGCTAAGTTGTCAATCTTGTGGCTATGGCCTGAGGCAATTGCATCCTTCTAGTTCTAAGATGTTGGAATCTTCTAATAATGGTCTCATTATTAATAGATTTAAGATCTCTTTATTTGCTACAATACACCATAAAAACATTCATCCAACCATCTTTAATTTTATTATGCAGTTCTCTCTTGATGATGCTCATCGCCGAAAATATTTTCTCAACACTTGTTATTCACACGGGTAATAAGAAGGCCAACTCAATTAGCTTGAAGGCTTAAGAGAACACAAGATATTTTCTGATTTCAAGCATCTTTGTAGATAGAGATACAATATCATCCCCACAAGTACTAAAAGAAGTAATGCCAGTCAATGACTGAAGGACAGCAGGTAGGTTAGGCCACCCACTAACTGGCCAGTCAATGATTGAAGGAGCGAGTAAGCCACGAGTGAGCTATAGCGCTAGGGGAGGGGATCAAACGACTCGGTTGGGAGTTGGTTGATAAGTAGAGCACTATAGATAGGCTGAGACCAGAAAAAGTTGGATATCAAAGCCTAGTTTATATCGGATGACTTTTTGATAGTGGTAGAGGGAGGGCTATACTACCGGAATCGGGCTCTTTGCTGAGTGCCTAAAGCACTCAGCAAACCCTGGAAAACACTCGGCAAAGTCTTTGCCGAGTGTAGCACTCGACAGAGAGAGTTCGGTGAACTGTACATCGGTAACGGCTTCTTTGCCGAGTACTTTTTATCGAGCACTCGGCAAAGACTTTGCTGAGTGTCACTCGGTACTCGGCAAAGAAAAGTCACCGTCACGGCGACTGGTAATGGAGATGGCGCCTCTGCCAAGAGTTCTAGGTGACACTCGGCAAAGAGATTACCTTTGCCGAGTGTCCGCCCGCCTAGCACTCGACAGCGAACCCACTGGTGGTCCCTTTTGTCAGTTTCTTTGCCAAGTGCTCTAGGAGGCACTCCGCAAAGCTTGCTTCTTTGCCGAGTGCCAGGACCACAACACTCGGCAAAGAATCTTTATCGGTGCCCAGGTGTTCCTCCTTTGTCGATATCACATAATCATCACAGATATCACATAATCATCACATTTACCACATATACATCACATATCTCACAAACACCATAAATCAAACAAGTTCTCACAGCATTACCAACATGTTCGAACACAAACATAAGTATCCAACACTCAAGAACATAAGTCTCAAGTATGTCACAAAGCATTACCAACATCTAACAAGTTCAGACCGGGTTATCTCACAAAGTATGAACAACACTAATAAAGATAATATCTCATCGAGGTGGGCGACTGGACTAGTGCGGCGATGGGCTGGGCGATCCATGAGGGTTGTTGGATGCCGCCCTAGATTGTCTCTGCACAGAGAAGAGATTGCATGTGTTATACCAGATGAATATATATTATAAAGAAATAGAATTTTGATACTCACAGGAGTATGGAGCTGAGCAGGGTCAACTGTAGGGAACAATGGAGGTGGTAGAACGAAACCCTGTGCGGCGCCATGGCTCTGCATGTACTGAAACATCTCCACCATCCTTGCCTCCATCTCCTAACATTTCCTCCTCTCTGTTTCTAGTTGGGTCTGTAATATTCCAAGCCAATGTTATAGTAACTCAAATAGAAGGTATATAACTCAAGGAACAATGAGTTACAGAGTCACTAACCTCGAGTTGTTGTATACGATGATGTGAGCTGTCCTGCCGAGGTCATATGGCTGGGCTCAAGCTCGTGCTCCTTGCTCGCACTTAAGATAGAGTGGGAGTGGACGACGAGTCGATTGCCCCATCGGCAATCCAGTACTTCCCATGTCTCTTGCCTCCTCCGACCCTCATGAGGACATCGGGGTCGATCTGCTCGGTCCTCGGATCGTTTTCTGGCCCATGGACCTCCTGTGCCATGGCGGTGTAGTTATGAAGACGACTGTAGACGGCGGGGTTGTTGTACGCCTCGGGCCCGTCATCCAGGTTGTAGGTGACGTCGGACGTCGCCTTGCCCTTGTGGGCCATAGCATAGGCCGAGAAGATGGAGCAAGGTTGGCCACCATGTGACGCCGACTGCAAGAAAACTAACGAGATAGTTAGAAATAATATCTAATCCAATGTTATATACCTAAATAAAAAAGAGCGTGTACCCATGCTTCTGCATATTGTCCTAGCCTCCGGCTGCCTTGGTGGTGGGAGGGACCTTGCATCATCATACGCCGTTCCCAGCTAGCATTGTGCGGCTCGTCCCACTCAGGCGAGCACCACGTATCCACCATCTCGTCCCACTAAGTGGCCTACACATGAAATCATAGAGTTTCAATGTAGACCGGCTAGGTTTCTACACATAGTGCATCACAACTTTATCAAAACATTCTCAAATTTTTATCATAGCCTCTACATATGATATCATGACATATGGACAAGTTTCATAATTTTCTGACTTTGTGTGTGTTTTATACAATTTTTAACAACTGCATGGCAAGTTCACAATCATGTTTAGTGAGCATGGTGCTCAAAGATTCTGGTCTGTTTCTAAAATCGATCGTAACTTGTGCTAAATAACATGGATATCATTTTTGCATGCACGGTTTTCTATGTTTTGAGTGACTTGCAGTTCAAATCTGAATTATCCGAGGAAATTCAATTAAACGAACTAAATCTAATAGTTATAGAAAATACTTTTATAATTGTGCTAAAATGGTACATATAGGTCTACATAGTGTAGCAACATACCATAAAAAGTTTGGTAAGGAAAATAAAAAAATAAAAATATACTTTGTTGAGTGTCAGATGCCGGACACTCGGCAAAGAGGCTTCTTTGCCGAGTCCCAAAGTCCGGCGCTTGGCAAAGATAACGCCCGTCAGCTTTAGACGACTACTAACAGCCCTTTACCGAGGGCCATTGTTTGCCAAGTGTTTGGCACTCGGCAAAGATTATTTGCCGAGTGTCTTTCTGTGCCGAGAGCCCTGCTCTCAGTAAACGCGGTTATTACCAAGAGCAGGACTTTGCCGAGTGCCCGACAAAAAACACTCGGCAAAACGTCGAGCACTCGACAAAGAGCCGGATTTCGGTAGTGTTAGATGGCGACGACGGAGAGTGCTACTCAGGACGTACGTACGTAGTGGTAACCCGATCAGACGATATTACGTGTGGAAGTCTTTGTCGAGTGCCCGATAAAAAGTATTCGGCAAAGCGTCGAGCACTCGGCAAAGAGCTGAATTCCGGTAGTGTTAGGAGGCGACGACGGAGAGTGCTACTCAGGACGTACGTACGTAGTGGTAACTCGATCAGACGACATTACGTGTGGAAGTCTTTGCCGAGTACCTGATAAAAAACACTCGGCAAAGCGTCGAGCACTCGGCAAAGAGCTAGATTCCGGTAGTGTTAGGAGGCTACGACGAAGAGTGCTACTCGAAACGTACGTACGTAGTGGTAGCCCGATCAGACCACATTACGTGTGGTCCATGTTAAGACCGGTCGACATTACTATATATTGCTTTTTCTTTCTCTTTAGTCAAGATGCTGCATTTGCGTTGTTGACGATGGATGTGAAGACAAGACTCTCATGCACCGTACGCGGGTTTAAACTTAATTAATTAATTACCCTCTCCACAAGTAGTAATTAGCTCCTCCTAGAGCTTCCTCGTACATACACATCCACGTGGACATCGATCGATCCAGCCTAAAGGTCTCGATGTGTCGCTCTGTCCTGTCTGCGGCATTGCCTTGCCCCACTGTTTCAACAACAGGTCGTTCCCGGATGCTTTTGTGCTGCTAGTGCTAGTGCTAGACTGCTAGTAGCTGCTAGCTTTCGGTTCCGTAGACAGAATCCAATCGCCGCCGGGCGGATTTGCTCTTGATTTGATGGATCGCTCGACCTATCGACGCATGATGGGAAAAAAAAGAAGAAGAGAAACAGCGACCATCATTGCGATATCACATCATAAGTGCGTGATCGGTCATCAATTTATTCATACTACATACATGAATTTGCTTCATCGTCCCATATTGTTGCATTATATATGCTCATCTCATATTGCTGCTGGGCTGCTGCCATGCAGTTTTTTTCAAGCCGTTGACATGGCTACAGGACCATCAACGACGACGATCGATCGACCATCATATGGCACCACCATGCATGTCGTCAGAAACTTTCCACACCTTGCGTCCTCTACGTGTCAGCCTTTCACTGGACTAGTGCTGGAAAATATGGGTTCGGCCAGCATGAGCACGACTAAAAAACAGAAATAATATAGATCAGGCTAGCACGGTCGGAGAGTGGACCTAGACTGGGCCTTAAATTCCGGCCCGTCGGACTCTAGCTCGGCACGCACACATGGGCCGGCACGGCCCAATGAAAATTACATTGTTTAATTTCTTTAATTTAGTAAGCTTTAGACTTTATGTGGTTGAAATAATTAAACTTTATGTGGTCAAATGATACTCATATTGTTTAATATCTTTAATTTAGTAAGCTATGAACTTTATGTGGTTGTAATATTTGGATTTTAGGTGGTTTAAATATATGGGCCGGGGCACAATAAAAACATGACGTGTTTTAGTTCCGGGCTGGACTACTGTTTCTGCTCTTTTGGCTGTCACGGTACGGCCCAAAAGTTTTTTAAGGCCTCGTTAGCCGAGCTCGTTTAACCCGATCCTGCCCAATTCCAAGCCTACACTGGACAAAGGAGGGCATCCGGTCTCCGCTATACAGTAGTGTAGTGCTTTGGCTGGAAAGTCATCAGGTTGGCAAGTACGTACGTACATGAAGACTGAATCCACGTCCATGAGCGAGAGCGAGCTAGCTAGGACGTTGTTTGGGGGCTGTGGGCCGTCCATGCCACAGACGATTTAATCACGCATGATCACTGCAGGCTAGGCGGCCGTACGTTTATGGGTAGCAGTTGTGTGCATGCATGCATGCATCAGACTGATTCATGCAGTGTAGTAGTGGTATTCAGTCCGTCGATCGGTGTGGAATTAACCACTTCAATTCCATCTCTGCTTCTACCTACGTACAGGACGATTGAATGTAATTTCGAGTCACTAGTCTAGAAACTACCTTTTTATCTATATCCATCCATCTTCTTCATACGGTTTTGCCAAATCCAACTATTTAGTTTAAGAACTCTATTTTTCCATAGGATTCCTTCGGTTCCCAAGCTAGCCAGCCGGCCCTTAAAGATCGCTTTCCATGCCCCATGCATGCAATCAAAGTCTCCCATCCCTTCCCGGCCGCCAACAATCTTTCGAAATCCGGCTCCAAATAAAGACAGGAGATCGGTTTACTTTGATTATATATAAAAACGAAATCTTTGATTAGTTCCTACGGAGTCGTAAAAAATATATAAAAACAAAGCTTGCTGCTTGCTTTCTGTCACGATTATTTTAAGACCAGCAGCACCTAGCTAGCTAGTTATATAGTACTATATCCAACAAGCCAATGTCACACATTAATACATCAGACATGAGCCATATACCAATTTGCATCTCGCCCTCGCCATTATTCATTTGAAATCTGCGCGTATCAAACCCAATCTTCAGTTATCCTGACTTTAATTAATTAATACTAAGAGCTAGTTTGGGAACTCCATTTCTACTGGAGATTTACATTTTCCTAAGATAAATTAGTTTATTTTCTTTAGGAAAATAGAGTTCCAAACTAGCACTAATAAAAAAAAACTGCCCCAAGCTAAGAGAGAGTGCGGAGAATTGACCTGTCATTGTTACTTTTTTTTATTGTAGATTAGCTATGAGGATCTGTTTTTTCTTTGTATCAAACTTTGCTGTCGATGCAGCCTAGCTAGCTAGCTGCTTCAAGAACCAAGAGCCCGGCCGGCCGGCCGGCGCAGCAGTGCTGCTGACTGTAGCAGTGGGAATTTAGTGGCTGTGCATACGTGAAGAGCGACTGAACGCGTGCAGATCTTTTTGTGGGTGGACAATTTATGATGCATGCATGAGAGCAGCAGGGGGTACATCTCTTCTCTACTATCTATTAAGTTAATAGTGTAGACCACGGCACTACCATGACTTCACCCTCCCCAGACCCCACCAGCAGATATGCGGCCCGTCGCAGTCTCTATTGGTCATTCCGGTCTCGAGGCCCAAGCATGGTGGCCTTTCATCAGAAGCCCAAGCCCAACATAACTAGCTTCAGTTCGGTACACGTGGTAGCTTGACAGCCCGACAACAATTAGCAACAACGACATACACGTAGAAGCTGCAGTTGAGTTTAAGTGCAGAAACAACCTAGCCCAGTATTGTGTAGCTGGCGGCAAATCTCCCGAGCAGTGCAATGGATTTTTTATTGCCTCTCGCTTACAAGTACACCTGTAGTATCTGTTCATGTATGCACACACTCACACCAAAACGCACACCAACTCTCCCCTACTGTACACAAGCAGACCATGACTCCATTCTCCCCAGGCCCGCGCACGCTCGCCAACACTCGTGTCGCCTCCCGCACCCTCCGCACGACACGCCCCAGCCAGCCTCTTGCTTCTCGTGTTCGCGCCGATTGGCTCTCAAAACGAACTGCCTCCGCCCGCATACCATGACCTCCATGCCAGTCGCAAGTCTTCACGCCATCTGCAACCTCCATGCCATTTCAGTTGTCACGTCCCACCTGCCCACTCCACAACATACTCCAGCCCGCTTCTCCACTCGCACTAAAATGCACACCAACTCTCACCTCTATCGTACACAGGCAGACCATGACTCCACCGCCAGGCCCACGCACGCTCGCCAACACCCGTGTCGCCTCCCGCACCCTCCACACGACATGCCCAGCCAGCCTCCCGCTTCTCGCGTTCGTGTCGATTGGCTCTCACAACGAACTTCCTCCGCTAGCAAACCATGACCTCCACGCCAGTCGCCAGTCTTCACGCCATCTGCAACCTCCATGCCATGTCAGTCGTCGCATCCCACTCGCCCACTCCACAACAGACTCTCGCCTGCTTCTCCACCTGCAAGAAGGAGGGCGTCCGCCTAGATAAGGTTGCGTCGGCTTCTCCTGTAGCTGCCACTGTCGAATGGCGATTGGTTACAATAATTGGTGGGAGCTTTCCTCACTAACCTAACCGGCCAACAACTCATGGTCGAGTATTCGAGTGTCATCCCGCCAGACGCTCGTCCACAAGCTCGATGACGCCTAGATGAAGCTGACGCTGAGGCTCCGCTTCGCCGCCACCCCGCAACGTCGGCATCAGCCTTAGGTCCAGATTTGGACCCGCAACAGTAGCAGCATCCATCGTCGTTACCGACCACGAGGCACCATCATTGGCGATGGCGTCACCGACCAGCGGCGAGTCTCCCCGTGACGTCCAAATGAGGTTGACGTCGAGGTTCCACCTTACCACCCAAGTGATATTAGTTATTTCGTATATATGTTTCATACTAATTTTTTACTTCCGTGGCAACGCACGGGCACGAACCTAGTACACATATATGCATGGTTTCTATTGGATTACAACATTCTCGTCTTCGAGCAATGCAAGAGGGCACAGCATATCCTCAGGATTAATTAATTCAAACGTTTTAAGTTCGAATAACGGAGAGATATATATAGAAAAAAATAGTAATCGCCACTTTTTTATTTCCAAGTGCATTGCGTAGTGTCAGTCTAATAGTATATACTAATATCTATATATTGCATACTCTGAATATTATTTGTTTCATAGATTCAGTTGGCCTAAAAAATTTGAATTTTTCAAAGGAAGGAACGGTAGTAGGGGTATGTGCATTTATTTCAAGGATTATGCTTGTGAGATGGATGGATAGATAGGCATGCATGGTAGGAGGGTATCTCCCACCCACTCATTGTAGCAATCATGGGGCATTTCCCCTCTCTCCAGCACACATTGCTGCTTCCACACACATAAGGCCACCACAGCAAATAAAGGCACCGCTGCAGTGTGCTGGTTGCCTATATTGCTTTGCCTGCTTGCTTGTTGCGCCCTCTCTCTCTCTCTTCTCTCTCTCTCTACGCGAAAAGAAAAGAGGAAAGTGGGATAGCTCAATCTCTCCTTCCACCGTCTCTCAGTTCTCACTCTGCTAGCGCTCTCTCTCCCTCGCTCTCTCTCAGCACATATATATCAGTAGGATGGATGTGCAAACCTAGCTTGCTGCTGCCTTTCTAGCTGAGAACTGAGCTGTAGCTGTTGGTACGGTTTTCCTCCTCGCTCTTCTTCTCCTTCTTGCTGCTGGTTGCCGGGAGCTGAGATCGATCGAGAGCACTGCTGTTGTTCGTGCGGCCGGCGGCGGCGGCGCGCGGCTGTGGGCGGAGACGACGACCGATCGGTCAGAAGGAATGTCGTCGGCCCAAATCGCGCCGGCGGACCATGTGTGCTATGTGCACTGCAACTTCTGCAACACAGTTCTCGCGGTAAGCTAAGATCAGGATCGATGAACTCTCTGCCTGGCTGGTGGTAGTGGTACTGGTACCTAGCTGCTACTTTCCCTTTTTCTCTGCCTCCCTAAATCTGCTTTCGAGATTTATGCGCAGTGATGAATTGACTGCCGCCTCCGTACCCACCCTCATCGCCACGCAGTTATATATATTATTGGCCTGTTTTCTTTCCCACGATTTGTTTGCTACCTGCGCTCTTCCAAATTAGTTTTCTTGCAACTCTCGTTGAGGCTTGGGGGTCGCCCCGGCCCCTTCTCTCAGTTAACCGAAAAATAAAGAGGCAGTAAATCGGCTTTTTCTTCACGACGATCTGCCTAGCATGTCGTCTGCTTTCTTCAATCCAATTTCTTCAAATCTAGTTCCGAATTTTTCTCTTTTGAAGCTCGCATCCTTTTTCTGTTCTTCAAATTTCTCTTGTTCCTTTTGAAAGGATGTTTTCTGCTGTTTGAGGGCCAGGTACATGGACCGATCAGTTTGCTGGATATGTAATTCGATTTAGATATGTACTTCTGGAAGTTCTCTAGATTTTGTTTTGGTTGCTCTGTAATGTACTTCTGTGTATGATATTTCTTTGGGTGTACAACAAAATTCCTGCATTATATCCTCCAGTTGCGCTCTCTTGAATCCCTTGATTTTAATTAACTGAAACTAGTGGTGAACAGCGTCCACTATACAAAAACCAAAGTTAACTGTAGCAGTGTATATATAATTGCAGGATGCATGTAGAATGAGGTTTTAAAAAACAAACCAATAAAACATTTAGTTTATTTTTAGGTTCAATTTCTTAATTTGTGTTCACTGAGAGGTCAAGTTTTTCATATTCAATCCGTATGTTCATATGTATACAAATTGAATTTCCCTTAATTATCAACATGGAATGATACAATCGCCTTAGTGTTATGAAAGCCACTTTTGAAGCTAATTAACAGCATACCCCTGCAGCTCATTCTACTTAGTTTTTTATCTTATTGGTAAAACTATTGTCCCCAGTTCCAAAAGAAGAACTTAATTAACTTAACAGGGGGAAATCATTTGATTCTAATTAACCTAGCTGCCAAATACTCTCCTATCTGCTGAATCAGCTAGCCAAGTTTTCAAAAGCTATGATTCAACACTGCCTTTTGTCCTTTATCGTACCCCCACCCCCACGCGCGCACACATTAAAAGTAATATCCATCTTCTTTGTTTATTTTACCTTTTCTTCTACCTTGTTATATATCTTGATGATTCTCCCCTCCACAATTGATTTCTGATGTACAAAAAAGATAGAAAAAGGCATTGACTTATTACTTTATAGCTATATATATCCTAGAAATATTCAATATGTGATGAATTCATGTATATATAGGAAGTATTCCATTTACAGAACATCATGACATCAAAAGCCTACACCCCTATGCATGCATGATATTTGAGTAAAATAAGCAGATAACCGCGGAGTTGATATTATAAGCATACAATAAACAATTGTGCATACAAGACTTTAGTGTACAAGTACAACCGACAACGGAACCCAAATTAATGGAGAACAATAGAGATGAGAACCTTGTTTTTATCATCAACACATGCTTAACTTATTTTCATGTATGTACATATATCAGGTTGTATGATATATGTGACTATATATTCATATGTGCGAATCAAAATGGCCTCTTGTATTCTTGCCTGGTTGCTAATAATGCATCACCATTTGCCACGGCCTAGCTCGCTTTCAACAAATGCCAAGGTTCAATTAATTTTTTTTGCTTAAGGTTGTGCGGGTATCAGCTTACGCATGTACATAATAAAATGGCATACATCACTACACCTTTGGAGTGGGAGTTTTATCGTTCCTCGTGCCCAGGGCAAAATATAAAAAGAAGCGTGCTTGCTAGGATTTGAACCATGGTCTCTAAGAACAAAATGTCCGCCTCTAATCACTGCAACTCATGTTGGTTTGTGTTGTACAAAGAAACCGTGACGATACACGAACAACTAACTAGTGTACTATATATCTTAGTTTTGAACTCTTTATTTTGATCCAATTGATTTTAATCTCATTTGGCATGAATGAATTAAGTTGCTGGCTGAAACACTTCAGTGGTATGTGTAGTATGTGATTCCTTGAACAATCATAGCAAGTGTGTGTGTACCATACATATCTCAGTTTTTAACTCCTTATTTTATTCAATTAAGTTTAAGCTCATTTGGCATGAAGGAATTAAGTTGCTGGCTGAAACACTTCAGTGGTATGTGCGATATGATTCCTTGAACAATCATAGCAAGTGTGTGTGTGTGTCAGTAGCTGGCTAGTACGTATATATGTGGACTGTTGAAAAACCATCCTTAATTTATTTGCTTGCTTCATTGGCTTCATAATAATGGTGTGCATGAGAAGTACACTACACACAGGGGCCGGCCGGCCGGCCGGAGACCAGTTTCGGCAATCTCTCTCTTTGGAGCATTTGTGAAATGGGCAGGTGTGATCTTCACAATTTTAATCTCTTGAGGACGATGCTAGCTAATAATGTGTATAGCTAATTGAGTTCAAATTACTAATTCAATCTTGACGACATGAACTCAACTAAACCCACTGCATGGTTACATTAGCCTATAGATTCAACTCAACTAAGGCTAGGTGTGCATGCTAGGGGCTTGCTGTTGAAAGCCTGAACAGAAATTTCTGCAATACTAATTCAAGCTGGTTCTTAGACTGCTGCAACTACAATCTATAAAGATAAAAGTACTGTAGAAGCAGTAGAAAGCAGTAAGGATTAAAGCCAAGCTTCTGTTAACAAGAAAAAAAAAGGTGATCGAGTAGTAGCACCTTGCACTGTAGCTGGCATACCAACAATCAGCATGCGTCTCTCTGCATGTGAAGTGGGCTTGCATGAAGTGTCACTATCTTTGCTTCCACCCTCTGCTGCGCCTTCACTATTTTATCATTTCTGTGGCCAATGAGCATGCTTGACCTGTGAATTATTCAGTTCTACCACTATCCAGTACATCATATCACACCCATCTCTCTCTCTTATTTTATTAGCATGCATGTGTCTGACCATGGCAGCTAGCAATCCATGCATCCACCTTGGCCTTTTGTGTGTGTAACATCTGCATGGGCTAGACACACAACAATCATTACTAGCTAGGGGCCATCCCTGGGCTTTGTTTATTCATTGTTGTTCTGGGAGTGAGTGCCCAGAAAGATGTGGTGAACAGATAGTAATATATATAATATATATATATATATATATATATATATATATATATACTTATCAGATTGTGTGTGGGATACTCCCAAGAGAGAGAGAGAGAAAGGCATGGGAAACAAGCAAGAGAACAAAAGCGATGGGCACGCAGGTGTTAGGGAAAGTGAGAAACCATCAGCAGGCAGCAATAGTTACAGGCATCTGATAAAAGTCATGTGATGGACCAGCAGCGCGCGGCAGCTTGTTCATGCAGCCCTAGTAGCTAGCTGCTTAAAGTGAGAAACTGACGACGACAACAAAAGGAGGGCTAGAAAAGCTATATACACCTGGCGTGAAATCTCACTCCAGTCCTCTCTCGATCTACCTTGATCTTTGATTTCATTTGTTTCTCAATTCTTTGTTAATATTTATATATATGTGTTCATATCACAGCTCTCTATCTCTCTCTCTGCCTTGTGTTGGTATTGGATTTATATGGCTAATCGTACAGTGTTTTGCAGGTGAGTGTCCCGGGGAACAGCATGCTCAGCATCGTGACAGTTCGGTGTGGGCACTGCACAAATCTACTGTCAGTGAATCTGAGAGCACTCATGCACTCAGTCCCAGAACAAGATCAGCTCCAGGTAACAACCACTGGATACCCACGCACACCAAACAAACATATACTGAAAAGTGAAAACATCACTGCACAGATATAAATCTACTTAATTCACCGTGGTTGTTGTTGTTTTGTTTTTGTTGCTTATTTCGTCGTTGTTCTTTTCTGTTGTTTCCCTTGTGTCGTTGTACTGTCTAGCTAGCCTGCATCTATCCTCTTCTTTTTTTTCATATAACCGGCAGCGTTTTCACTAATAATTAAGTAGCTAGCACATCGATATATATCTTGTACCGATGAGAAACTTAGGCCCCGTTTCAATCTCACGGGATAAACTTTAGCTTCCTGCTAAACTTTAGCTATATGAATTGAAGTGCTAAAGTTTAGCTTCAATTACCACCATTAGCTCTCCTGTTTAGACTACAAATGGCTAAAAGTAGCTAAAAAAGCTGCTAAAGTTTATCTCGCGAGATTGGAACAGGGTCTTAGAACCATTCATGGCTGAGTTCATATATATAATTAATTAAGACACATGTAAATTAATTAGGTGAACTGAAGTACAGAAACTGTTGCAGTGTCTCTGATCTGTACACCACAGTGTGTCTGAAAAAAGAGCAGCTAGCCTGATAAAGAGAGGGACCCTATCCTACCTATGCATGCGCGCGTTGTTGAACGGCGTTCGTGTGGCTATCGATCGATTGGCACATAAACAAACAGTGGTTAGCGTCCCTGCATTGATCCATGTTGTCGCCTGCTGTGCGCTTGCTTGCCGCTAATATAATAGTGACGTGTCATGCCAACGCTGCAATCAAATTAAACTCTCTATAGCTAGCTAGCTATGCTAGCAGAAACGACGGACGGACGCTACGTACGTACGCGCATGCACAAGTCACTTCCGTGTCTGTTTCCAACAGTGCTACGACGTACAGGTCACAGATCAATCAGGACGTGTACCACACCAGCACTGTTACGGTTTGGTACATTCTGTCTGGAGAAGACAAGTTTACACAGCGCCATGGATTTACTGTTCTAGTAACTGAAAGTTTGTCTCTTTATTATATTATTATTGCCACTTACGTGCATGACATGAAGAATTTAATTAATATAACTGGCTAGGATTTCTTTGGGCTGGATCTACTGCATCCGTTCCAAAATATAGTTTTTTTTGTAACCCTGTTTTTTTTCCGCCCACATATAAATGAATGATAATGGATCTAGACATACATATCCACTACTATATATGTTTTTAGATTTACTGATGAATGTATATATGTTTAGATTAAAAAGAATACGTACTGTTTCGGGAGCTACTAGCTAGTAGTAGTACGTAATTTGCACCGATATGATGATGCAAGTACTACTTTTGCAATCTTTAATTTTGTGATTGATGAACATGCAATGCATTATAACATGCATGCTAGCAGCAGCAGGAGAACATCAGGGTCCATGGCACGTTGCGTGACCATCTTCAGTGCGGCGGCGGCCACCATCTGGAGCTGGGCTCTTCGTCGTCCTCAAGGTTCCGGCTGCCGATGATGATGTCGTACGCGCCGCAGAACGAGCAGTTGCTGCAGGAACAGACACTGAACAACGCTCGTCGTAAGTTTCGTTTTTTTGTTTTGTTTGCTATATATTACATGCAATCATGCATAAGTCGATGCGTGCGTTTTGACTGCTTAATTTGTTTCATATCTTTTTGCAATTTCTTGGTTGAAATGAGATAGCGGCTCCTGAGAAGAGGCAGCGGGTTCCGTCGGCGTACAACAGATTCATCAAGTGAGCTCGCTCGATCGATCGACCTCAGCAGCTTACGTACGTTTGGTTCATTCTACCAAATAATTAAACACTGTGTACGTGTGTGCAGGGAAGAGATTCGCAGGATCAAGGCGAACAACCCCGACATTAGCCACAGGGAAGCCTTCAGCACAGCAGCCAAGAACGTAAGCGTGCGTCTCTGTGCCTGTGGAATTTAATCAGCTAGCTATTAGCATTGACTATATATTTAATTTTGCGTACCGTACGTTGCATGCAGTGGGCACATTATCCGAACATCCATTTCGGCTTAAACTCCGGCGGGCGAGAGGGTGGCAAGAATAAGCTCGTGGACGAGGCTGTCGCGGTGGCGGCTCCGAAGAAAATCCAAGGTTTCTACTGATCGATGCCGGCTGATCGAGAGACCAGCGCTCGTCGATCGTCGTCATCAACTGGCCGGCCGGGTGTGGAAGAATTAATAATACCCACACAAATTATAAATGTACTGTGATGAGTAAATTAAAGAGATAAAGAGGGGAATGAAGGGAGAGAGAGATATATAACAATACGTATATTACCTTACCTTATTAATGAGTGCAAAAAAAAACACTTGTGAAAGGAGAGAGATATATAGCAATAGTGGCGATGAGTGCTGATGCATGAGTGGGAAGTGAAGCATCATACAATCACATGAATTATATTGCTACTGGCATGGTGGGCGCCATGCAGCATGGTATAAATTAACCGAGAAGACGACTTATATAAATCATTATTTGACCTACCATGTTATTGCACACACATATATAGCTGTTGGAATGCAGCGCATATATATGCATATGTGTTAGCTAGGCTCAGTTTGCAGCTCATACTTAACTGTGCCATATACTGGATGGAACACAGGCCAGTAACTCACAACAGTAAAAACATAAATTTTCGACGGCTTAAACCATCAGACATAACCTATTTCCGACAGTTTAGTCCTTATGTCCAACAGCAGATGTCCCTCAGTCGTAATAATAGCATCGGACGCAGGCGTGAGGAAGGGCGGGGCTAGATGTCGAGCAGTGCAAGGGCACTCGTCGGAGAGGACGACTACATGTGCTTCGAGGCAGCCGGCGGCGGGTGCTTCAAGTCTTCCGACGGGATGGTGGCGGGCGCGCCTAGGAGACCTACAACGGTGGCGAGGCGCTCTGGCAGCGGCATCAAATAGAGAGGCTAGCGCGGGGTTGGTATGCATGCGTAGAAAATTGAAACATCGTCCGACGCTGTTACCTAGAAATACTTTATATCCGATGGCTCTACTGACAGCCGTCGGATATAAGTTTTATGTCCGACAGCTATACTGACAGCCGTTCAACATAAATCTGATATATGACGATTGTCAGTAGAACACTACCGGAATCAACCGCTTCGCCGAGTGCCTGAAGCACTCGGCGAAGCGTTCAAAACACTCGGCAAAAGCTTTGCCGAGTGTTACACTCGGCAAAGAAGGCTCGGTGAACAGTGCATCGGCAAAGCCTTCTTTGCCGAGAGCTTTTTATCGGGCACTCGGCAAAGATCTTTGCCGAGTGCCAGAGAGCACTCGGCAAAGAAAAGCAGCCGTTACGGCGTCGAGTGACGGAGACGGCGGCTTTGCCGAGTGTCCCACCTGACACTCGGCAAAGAAGTTAGTTTTGCCGAGTGCCTTCCGTGCAGCACTCGGCAAAGAATCCATCTTTGCCGAGTGCCACATGGGACACTCGGCAAAGAACCCGCCAGGGAGGGTCCCCATGTCAGGTTCTTTGCCGAGCGTCCCGTGTGGCACTCGGCAAAGCCGACCTCTTTGCCGAGTGCCAGGGACGCAACACTCGGCAAAGAACCTAAGCCGGTGCCCAGGTCTGTGCTCTTTGCCGAGTGTTATGACCTTGACACTCGGCAAAGAGCCTCTTTGCCGAGTGTTACACTCGGCAAAGTGACCAGTATATACCTTTTTTATTTGTTTTTTGTATTCCATCCACACAAACAGAAGATATCACATATATACATCACACATATCATCACAGACATAAATAGCCAACACAAACATAAAACCGTCACCACAAACATAAATATCCATCACAAACATAAGTGTTCAACATAAGTATCAAACACAAACATAAGTCTCTAACGTCGCAAGCTCTCACATAAGTATCAAACACAGACATAAGTATTATACACAAGTACAGAAGTCTAAAGCAATGAAAACACAACACTCATGGAGGTGGGCGGCTTGACCGGGGCTGCGTTGGGCTGAACCCTTCCGGAGGATTGTTGGATGCCTCCCCAGATTGGCCCTGCACAGAGAAGAGATTGCATGTGTTATACCAGATGCATTACAAACATCTAACTACAATTTTGATACTCACAGGAGTGTGGAAGAGAGCAGGGTCAACTGGAGGGAACAATGGAGGTGGCGGAGCGATGCCCTGTGCGGCGCCAAGGCTCTGCATGTACTGGAACATCTCCGCCATCCTCTGTTGATCTGCCCGGCGGGCCTCCCGCTCCGCCTCCCGCTCCGCCATGATCCTCGCCTCCATCTCGCGACGTTCCCTCCTCTCTTCTTCTAGTTGGGTCTGTAATATTACAAGCCAACGTTATAGTAACTCAAAGAGTAGGTATATAACTCAAGGAAGGACGAGTTACACTAACCTCGAGTTGCTGTATGCGATGCTGTGAGCTGTCGTGCCGAGGTCGTATGACTGGACTCGAGCCCGTGCTCCTTGCTCTCACCTGAGACAGAGTGGGAGTGGAGGACGAGTCGATTGCCCCGTCGGCAATCCAGTACTGCCCATGTCTCTTGCCTCCTCCGACCCTCATGAGCACATCGGTGTCGATCGGCTCAGTGCTCGGATCATAGTCTGGGCCATGGACCTCCTGCGCCATGGCGGTGTAGTCATGGAGGCGGCTGTAGACGACGGGGTTGGTGTAGGCCTCGGGCCCGTCATCCGGGTTGTAGGTGACGTCGGACGTCGCCTTACCCTTATGGGCCATAGCATAGGCCGAGAAGGTGGAGCAAGGCCTTCCACCATGTGACGCCGACTGCAACGAAAACCAACGAGATAGTTAGAAATAATATCTAACTTAGTGCTATATATCTAAATAAAAAAGGTGGCGTACCCATGCTTCGGCATATTGGCCCAGGCTCCGGCTGCCTTGGTGGTGGGAGGGGCCTTGCATCATCAAACGCCGTTCCCGGCTAGCTGTGTGCGCCTCGTCCCACTCAGCCGAACACCACCTATCCACCATCTGCTCCCAGCACAGAGGATGTGCGGCGCACCAATGTGGAATCATCTGCAAAGTAAACACGTAAAGTGCATATCAGAAGATAAAATAAAATTCATGTATCGAGTACTGGTACCAAACATGCATGACTTTACCTGCAGGTACTGCTCCCTGGTCAACGACATGGTTCGGGCTTGAGTTTTGGTCACCTTCTCCCCAAGGACGGAGCCGTGGTAGGTGATGATGGCCTGGATGCGGGCCTCATAGTGCATGTCCACGACGAGCTTCTTACAGCTCGTGGTGGCCACCACATCCGCCCTAGCCTCGTATCCAGCATCGCATCTGAAGAAATCCTGCATACAAAAACGATGTATCCATACATTATTTCAAGAATTTGCAACGAATGCGACATATTTTACATTATACTAAGACTTACCCACAGCTCTTGCTTCACCCGCTCCGCCTTGTTATTGAATTCCCTGCCGTCCCGGTCTACTGCATCGGGGGCGACGGCGTAGTGGTCAAAGGTGAAGGCTGGGCCCGTCACTCCGGCGTACTCCACAAGTCCAGGGAAGTGTTCCCTGCACAGCAGGCCGAGGATGCCATTGGGGGGGCGACGATGACCCCCAGCATAATCCAAAACCGTCCAAGACCTGTCCAAGTGATAAATAAAAAGTATTAGTTTATATTATGATTTTGAACACATAATATGAACAAGAATGAAGAACATAAAGTTACATACCTCTCCCCTTCCGGCCGAATCAGCGGCCGTCTGTCCCGAAGTATGGGACGCTGAGGGAGACTCGCGGGGCCTCGCAGGTAGATGCTCCTCGAACTAGAGCCGCCTGAACCTGAGGCGTCCTGCTGCTGGTCGTCGTCGTCCTGCTGCTGGCCGTCGTCGTCCTGAGGCGCCGCCTGCTGCTGCGCTGCCTGCTCTGCCTCGTCCTGTTGCGCTGCCTGCTGTGCATCGTCCGCCGTCCTACTCCTCCTCCCCCTCCTCCTCCTCAGGAAACCGCCCACCATATTTGTCCAACAACCTGCAATTAAGAGTAAACAAATAAGCACATATAAAAAGATGTATTTAAAAACAGGTGCGAAATAAAAAGTCATATAGCATTACATCGATTAAAAATAATCTTCATATGTGTCGGGGTTAGCCGGATCATAACTCTCATCATCACTATCAAGCATTTCAATCTCCACACCATCGGAAGAAGCAAGTTCGTCAGTAATGTCATTGCCTTCAAGGATTACTAAGTCATTATCATTTTGCACCTCATCCTCCTCCTCATCAACAACCATTTCAATATCTACGTCCATTCCGATAGCTTCGGTTAAGTCTATCTCAAATCGCCCTTCTAGCCCATCTTCTTGGAAGAACTCTCCATCATATGTGTCCGGGTCTAAGTTGTAATCTTCATCGTTAGGAACAGGTAACCTCCCGTGCGGCGATACCTTATACACAACATCCCAACCCTTAAGATGTTCTTTCGTTTGACACGCATATGGGAGATAATACACTTGTGTGGCCTGTTGGGCAACGATATAGACATCGTCTCCTGCTAAGGTGGAATCCTGTCGAATTTCGACTATCCCAAGATTAGAATGTGTCCGTCTCGTCACTTGAGGGTCAAACCAATGACATTAGAATATCACTGGAGTAAGAGGTTTGGAACCATAAAAATTGAGTTCATATATTTCTTCAATTCTTCCAGAATACTCGACCTCGTCAAGCCCGGGCGTAAAGACTCTAGAACACGTGGTTTTTCGATTGGGCCGACTTTGGTCGTAGCTTGTTGTGCGAAAACGGTATCCATTGATGTCATACCCAGAAAATTTCCTGACCCTATAGGCAAAGCCATTGGCTACTTGTCTCAACTCGGCACTCATAGACGGCTCTCTTTGGCCCTGCAAGTTCAAACACGCTAGATTGTTATACTATTCGCACGTAAGAGCAACTTGGAATAACAAACTAAGCACGTACCTTATGTTTAAACCAGGAAATGAAATCGGGCAATCCATTTCCCGCACCCTTTCTAAGAAGGGTATCATATTCCTGTGGAGTTGGGTCCCTTGATCGACGCCAGAATTCATGAAGAAATTGCTCCATGTATGGCGTCACCTCTTCAAGGTTGGTCAATACATATAGCATGATATGGCGCCACTCTTCATGTCTCAGGGTCTTGGTGGTCGAACCACTCGCGCTTCCGAGTTGCCCTCGAAAAATGCTGAGGTTCGATTCATTGCCGCCATCATTGTAACGAGGGGGTGGATTATGCACGCTCGGCAGTTTGTCACCATAGTAAGTTGTTGTGAAGTTTGACACCTCCTCCAGTATGTATGCCTCTGCAATGGAAGCCTCGATTTTGCATTTATTTCTACATTTCTTTCGGATACTCTTTAGACATCTCTCGATTGGATAGCACCAACGTCCCTGCACGGGCCCCCCCATTCGTGCCTCATATGGGAGATGAATAATCAAATGCTGCATCGGATTGAAGAAGCCGGGTGGAAAGATCTTCTCCAGCTTACACAGTAACACGGGTGCCATCCTTTCCAAGTCTGCAATCATGGTCCGAGCTAACTCTTTTGCACAAAGCTGGCGAAAGAAATAGCTCAACTCTGCAAGCGCTAGCCAGACATGCTCAGGGACATAGCCTCGAACCATCGCCGGAAGAATTCGTTCAATCCATATGTGGAAGTCATGACTCTTCATCCCTAAGACTCGCAGAGTAGATAAGTTCACCCCCCTACTAAGGTTAGCTGCATACCCATCAGGGAACATTAACATCTTGATCCACTGTAGTACTTCCTTCCTCTGGGCCCTGCTCAGGACGAAATCGGCCTTAGGCCTTCTCCATGTCTTACCACCACTAGGCGGCTTCATCTCTTGGTTTGGTCTATCACATAACTCTGCCAGATCCACTCTTGCCTTTACGTTATCCTTTGACTTATCAGGAATCTCCATAATTGTCGCCCAAAGTGCCTCGGCGACATTCTTTTCAGTGTGCATCACGTCAATGTTGTGTGGAAGGAGCAGGTCATCATAATAGGGGAGCCGAGTCAAGCCCGACTTTTCAGTGTGTATCGTTTGCCTTTTTTGTGCCATGTCATCTGTTTCGCGGATTCCTCTGTCATGTATAGACGCTGGATCCTCGGTATGAACGGAAGGTGGCGTAGGATTGTCACGGGGATGTCGAGCTGCTTCTTCTGTCCATCACCAGAGTCTACCTCCATGAACCTAGACGATTTACACTTCGGACAGTACTTTGCCTCAGTGTGTTCTTTCCTAAATAGGACGCAGCCCTTCGGACAAGCATGTATCTGCTCATACGTCATCTTGAGTGCACGAAGGAGTTTCTGTGCCTCGTACATGCTCTTTGGCAGAACGTGATCCTCCGGAAGCAGGCTGCCAATAACTGTCAACAAACCATCGAAGGCGTCTCGACTCATGCTATACTGCGACTTCAACGCCATTATACGCCCAATGGCATCCAGTTGAGAAACCTTTGTCTTGCCGTGAAGGGGTTTCTGTGCCGCGTCAAACATGTCGTAGAATGCCTTTGCGGTCGCCTCTGGCTCGTCCTCCGTACGTCCTTCGGCGAATTGTGCCTCGTGATAGTCGTTCAACATGTCTGCTACCCCGGCATCAGCATCGTAATCCTCGACGCGTTGTCTCACCACCTCCTCTCTCGTGCGATGCGCTTCACCATGGAAGATCCACCGAGTATAGTCCGGCGTAAATCCATTCTTCCAAATATGTTCTACCATGGCCTTCTTTGGTTTTCTTTTCCGGTTGTCACATTTGCTGCACGGACAAGGGACTAGGCTAGCTCCTTTAGCAGCTTCGCCATATGCCCGTTCCACGAAAGCATCGGTCTTCCTAATCCATTCTGGGGTGACATCATTACGTCGAACGCGGCCCGTGTACATCCACTCACGGTCCTCCATCCTCTAACATATATAACCGAGTATAGTTTAATATAGACATGTAATGCATGTACACTATGTTCCTACCTTCTAATAGGTGAGGATAGGTCCTAATCCCACCCGCGGTTGCGTAGATGGAGTTAGTTTCCATGCTCTACTCCGATCCGAGATAGAATTTCGGCAGCACCTCCCCGCTGTTCTCCGGATACACGTCCTGGCAGGGAGAGTGTACTGTCCGGAGAACAACAGGGAGGTGACGCCGAAACTCTTTCTCGGACCGGAGTAGAGCATGGAAACTAACACCATCTACGCAACCGCGGGCTGTCCAAAAAACATGGACAATTCGAAACTGATACATTTGTAGATATGCAAAGATCTGCATATCTACACCGTATCACTTTCGAACGGGAGACGCCTAACTGGGTTACGTGATCTACGACCATGATGCGGAAATAGAGGTTATACCTAGGGTGGCGGTGGAGTCAGGCTAGTGGGGCTGTGGCGGGTCGGTGCAGTGGCGACGCGACGCGGTGCAGGCAGACCCGCAGCGGCTAGGAAGACAAGTATCTTCTCTGTAAAAAAGAAACACAAGTCTATTAATACAAAAAAAAATCGACAGCACCTCCCCTGTACGTTGAGGTTTTTAAAACCTGCAAATAACACTAACAGCACGATGGCTGACATGCACACAGTAACAAAAAAATCACCTAAAGTATACACTGCAAAGGTAATAGAGCAATCTAATTAGTGCTGAGAACAAGTGAGCACAAGAATTAAATCCTAATTTAAGGGTGTGTATTAGGATTATCTAATACACATGATTCTAACCTCGGTCTGCGCAGGGTTTTGAGAGCATTTAGGATTATCTAAAGCACATTCAGAGTCATCGTTGCCGAGCTCAACACAAGGTAAAAGCAGCTCCGACTTTGCCAGACGGGCCGCACACGGCCAAAAGAGCTATCGTTCCCGGGCCTCAACACACCCAGACTCGAGGCAGCTCCAATTTTTCGCCAGCGATCTTGATCCAACACCCACCTCTGGTTTTTACCCGACCTCCAAAACAAAGTAAAGTCTCAACGCGGAGGCGGTAGCGGCAGCAGCGTCGATCGATCGGCCGGCGTCTACGGCCTACGTTCGACTTGCTGCCTCGACGGACGGCCAGCTCGATCTCGACCGATCGCCGGTCATCGATCGGAGATCGATGGAGTTCACCACTCCCCCGCCCGCGACCCGGTCACCGCCCGCGATCGGAGAGCGACGTCGGGAAGCTGAACCGGCTGGTGATCCCGAAGCAGCACGCGGAGAAGTACTTCCCGCTGGACGCGGCGGCGAACGAGAAGGGCCTCCTGCTCAGCTTCGAGGACCGCACGGGGAAGCCCTGGCGCTTCCGCTACTCCTACTGGAACAGTAGCCAGAGCTACGTGATGACCAAGGGCTGGAGCCGCTTCGTCAAGGAGAAGCGCCTCGACGCCGGGGACACAGTCTCCTTCGGCCGCGGCATCAGCGAGGCGGCGCGCGGCAGGCTTTTCATCGACTGGCGGTGCCGACCCGACCCGCCCGTCGTGCACCACCAGTACCACCACCGCCTCCCTCTCCCCTCCGCCGTCGTCCCCTACGCGCCGTGGGCGGCGCACGTGCACCACCACCACTACCCAGCAGATGGGCACACGGAACCAGTAACACCTTGCCTGTGCGCCACACTCGTTGCCACTGAAATGAGAGCATCATCTTCGCAACTGTCATTCACACGCTCCAACCTCTCCAGGCCGCCACAACCTAGAATAGCCAGAGTCGATGGCGCCCAGCCACGGCCGTCGTCGTCACCACGCCAGCCACAGTCGTTGTGGTGCCGGTCGTGCCAACCGCAGCCACGGCGAACGGCCGGCGTTCCTTGAGATAGTGTAATCTACATTGTAAAATAATGCTCTTTAAAATTATGTGCACGATACGATCCATTTGTAGCAAGGAGTTGTAGCCCATGTCGGCCAGTGCATTGTTCTATATATCAGGCCAGCTAGACCATCAGCACGCCACAGCTGACTTCCCCAGATTCCAGTGCTTTGTTTACGCAAAGCTTAGAATCTAATCTAAGATCCTAGTATATTACAATGGCGTTAGCCGACAGCGCATCGACCGTTCCGTGTTCATCCACGTCGGCATTCATGACGTATGCTGTGTGTGACTTGTTCAACCATGACGTATGCTGTGTGTGACTTGTTCAACACCGTTTGTGGCACTGAGCACGGCCGGACGGTTTGGTTCGTGAACGGTCTGATCATGGACGCGGACGGTCACGATAGAATTAGATCAGCTGGTTAAGCTTCTTTCTCCACGCATGTTTATCCCTCTAAACCCTTTTGGGTTGTTGGAGAACGCCTAGGAACGGGTCTAGACCCCCTTATATATTTGAAGGGGTACGGGTACAGCCGATGAACCACTAACTGTCAAATCAAATCAATATATCTACTGTTCCTTTACTTTTGCCCTAGAAGTAGATAGTAATATAGTCTTCTTCCCCTTAATATTCACTTCTCTTCGACTCTACGTCGTCTCGAGACGTATTGGTTGGCCTACCGATCCCAAGGCAAATCCTAGGATCTCTCCACCCTGATGGTGTCCTTCTTGGGGGGTCAGATCTAGGTGCTGTTGACTAACGCCGCCGCCTCTGTGCAAACGTAGATCGTCCGGCCACTAGGCACGGACCGTCCGGCTCAGCGTAGAAAATAACCCGCTCCTGCCATATGTCGGAACTTCCGTACCTCCGCAGAGAGCGCCGCCACCAGTACACCTCGCAGTGATTGGCGTCTAGATCGGTGTCAACATGTAGCCCGTCATTTTATTAAAAAGAAGAGGCTTGAGTTTGTCATTTCAGGTTGACTTTTTGGGCGGGGGCATCTGTAGATAATTAATACAACATTGATGTTCTAGCTAGCTTATTGCACTATCACAGAAAAGAGCTTCCGTTAATTTCAGTACTGCTTTCTTAAGAATCGGTACTAAAAATTAAGAGAAGAAAGCTCTATCAACAATTTCAGTTCAGTTTTAACTATTCGAAGCTTTAGTATCGGTTGTTCGTTCCAGTCGGTACTAAAACGAATCAGAACAAAAGACACCCTTTAGTACTGGTCTTGTTAAACAACAAGTACTAAATATCACTTTTAGTTTCCACCTGAGAGTCTTTAGTACCTCTTCATTAAAGGAACTGGTATTAAAGCTTCCTTTTCAATTCCCGCCTAAAAGGCTTTAGTACTGGTTCTTTTAAATAACCAGTACTAAAGCCCTCTAGGTAGGAACACAATGATAGATTTAGTATCGGTTCTTTTGCTCAAAAGTTACTAAAGACCATTTAGTTCCATTTTGTTTAAACAATGGTACTAAATCCACTTCTCCTTATAAATACAGACTTCTAACAGATACACCACTCCCCAATTGCTCATGTTCACTATGTTCATCTTCTCGTTCAAGCTCTGCCCAGCGTCGTCCCCGACCTCCACTAGTCCATCGCTCATCACTCTCTACCGATGAATACTCGACCCTCTCTGTTCGTTAAGGTTCATTATCTTGTTTATGTATGAAGTATGTTCTGATGAGCTCAAGGTTCGTTACTTTTTTCATGTGTGAAGTATATTCACCTTAGTATGTTATGGTGATTGTCATGTATGAAGCATCATGACCATAGATATGCATCTTATGTTAAAAAGGAACTCTAAGTATAGCACATAACACCGCCATCATCATTGAACATAAACAAGAACATAATAACCACTGTTGACTAAAAACATATATGATTGGTTGCATGTAATGGAAGCACTGTAATCAATCTCACTAAGTTCTATAGATACAACTAGAGAAATCATCACCACCACCTTTAACCTTGACCATGATTTCACCTTTGGGAGACTCAACAATTAGACAACAGTATTTACCTTGGAGGCGGGCGAACGGAGGCGGTGGGGCGCGGCGGTGGGGCGCGGGCGGCCGGGCGCGGGCGGCCGGGCGCGGCCGGCGTTGAGGGCGGCGGCGCGGCCGGCGTTGAGGGCGAGCGCGCGCGGGCGGCGAGCGCGCGAGGGCAGGCGACGGCGGTGAGAGGCGCGGGAAGACGGCGGCGGTGAGAGGCGCGGGAAGACGGCGGCGCGCGAGGGCAGGCGACGGCGGCGAGCGCGCGTGGGAAGACTGCGGCGGTGAGAGGCGCGGGAAGAAATTAAGAAGAAGCAAAGCATGCAGAAGGAAGAAGAAAGCCGGCCGCGCGGCCGGTTAAAGTTTGTTTCTTTGCCGAGTGCCCGTGATCCGGCACTCGGCAAAGATTTTTTTAAAATATTAAAATATTCTTTGCCGAGTGCCAGATCAGCGGCACTCGGCAAAGAGTTCTTTGCCGAGTGTCCCCCGTTGCGGCACTCGGCAAAGGTTCTTTACTACCTCTTTGCCGAGTGTCACACATCTAGCACTCGGCAAAGAAGTCTTTGCCGAGTGTCATCCCTAGACACTCGGCAAAGTGCATTTGTATTTTTTTTATTTTGTCTCCCAAACTTTTTGTGGTATGTTCCTACACTATGTAGATCTACATGTATCATTTGTGGACAATTTTAACAGAGTTTGAAATAGCTAGTAGATTTAGTTTGTTTATTTGAATTTCTTCGGAAAATTCAAATTTGAACTGCAGGTCACTCGAAACTTGGAAAACCGTGCATGAAAAAAATGATATTCATGTTACTTAGCATAAGTTACGACCGATTCCATGAGCGGACCGAAAACTTCGAGCAACATGCTCACTAAACATGGCCGTGAACTTGCCATCCACATGTTTAAAAATTGTATAAAACACAAACAAAGTCAGAAAATCATGAAACTTGTCCACGTGTCATGATATCATATGTACAGGTTGTGATAAAAAATTGAGAATGTTTGGACAAAGTTGTGAGACACTATGTGTAGAAACTTAAGAGAACTACACATGAAATCATAGAGTTTCAATGTGGATCTCTTAGGTTTGTACACATAGCGCGTCATAGTTTTCTCGAAATTTTTTCAATTTTTTATCGCAGCCTGTACATATGATATCATGACACGTGGACAAGTTTCAAGATTTTCTGACTTTGTTTGTGTTTTATACAAGTTTTAAACATGTTGATGACAAGTTCACGACCATGTTTAGTGAGCATGTTGCTCGAAGTTTTTGGTCCGCTCCTGGAATCGGTCGTAACTTATGCTAAGTAACATGAATATCATTTTTTCATGCACGGTTTTCCAAGTTTCGAGTGACCTGCAGTTGAAATCTAAATTTTCCGAAGAAATTCAAATAAACGAACTAAATCTACTAACGATTGAAACTCTGTTAAAATTGTCCACAAATGATACATGTAGGTCTACATATTGTAGGAACATACCACAAAAAGTTTGGGAGACAAAATAAAAGAAATAAAAATATACTTTGCCGAGTGTCTAGGGATGGCACTCGGCAAAGAGTTCTTTGCCGAGCGTCAACTGGGCGACACTCGGCAAAGAAGACTCTTTGCCGAGTGCCAACCATTGGCGCTCGGCAAAGACTGACGGCCGTCAGCTTTGGGACGGCCGCTGACGGCCCTTTGCCGAGAGCCCTGTTTGCCGAGTGTGGACCTGTACCGAGTGCCCTACTCTCGGTAAAGACGCTCGTTACCGAGAGCCAAGCTTTGCCGAGTGCGGCTCTCGGCAAAGCCGTCTTTGCCGAGTGTCCGAGAAAAGGCACTCGGCAAAGCGGCCGGCACTCGGCAAAGTCTCGGATTCCGGTAGTGGAACCGTCAGATATAAGTGTTACTTTCGACTGCTGCTAGACGATAGCGTCAGATATAATATAATTGACAACGGTTTACTACAATGTCCGTCGGACCTTTCCCATTTTACTATTGTGAATGTGGACCACACGGATAGATAGATATACAGCGGCGGGTAGCGCTGGCTTCTGATGTCTCTGAATGAGCAGTGCAGGTGCAGCAGCGTCATGTTTTTCCATGCCATTTGATCACTTCGTTAAGTAGCTAGTGTGGCAGCGGACCTACAGACGACAGAGAAGCAAACGTCTGTACATACGTGTCACTGTGCAAGAGTAATGTATATTACATGTAGTAGTATGTATATATATATGCATGCAATGAATCAGTAAAGCATTGTAGTTGCAGCTCATGTAGAAGCAGTAGTGAGTGTGCATGTGCAAGTGGCATTCTATGGCGTGACAATGTTTGTTTCGAATTATAATATACATAGAATATATATATATATAATCCAGCGTAAATTATCGGGTAAACAAAAATCTAAATTGTAGGTCTATATTATATAATCTATATATAGTTATGTGTCCCCCGTCGGGCTCTCTCCCCCAGGTTCTGTTTGCACTTTGCACCGCGCCAGGCGCGGAGTCAGGCCATTTTATGGGTCAGCTGACTCTCGTAACTTTCTAATCTTAATAACAAGAGTTCTACAGTAAAGATCATATATATAATATTAATAATCTGGATAAAATATTTACTAGCTTCTTCGTTACTAGCACCAGCAGCCCCTCACCATCTCACGAACGCCTCTCCCCATAGTTATGGATAGGAGTGGATAACGAGGCGCAGCTTGTCCGAGTTTGAGCTGGTTCGTTAAGCTAATAAGCTAGCTCGACTTGGCTCGTTAAGGTAACAAGCCACTGAGTCAGTTCGGCTCGACTCGTTTACGAGCTTAAGCTGGCTCGTTTAGCTCGTGATCCAGAGCAGAAAAAATAATATATATATATAATAATTATTTTTAGTTAATTTTAAACTAATTTAATAATAAAAAATAGTAATTATACTCATAGTTTCACAAACCACGTCAATGTAACACCAAATTAGCACAATTCATCACTCATTAATTCACAATCCATATACATGTTCATCAGTTTAACCCATAATTATATTTGTATAGACCAAATTAACACATAGACATAGTTCATTAATCATTAGTTTAATTCATAGTCCATAGACACTTTACATATATAATATGTTCATCAATTATTTTATAAATTATATGCATATAGTTTCGTTTTGCTAGAATATGGTAGCTCGTTTAGCTCGTGAGCTGGCTCGTTAACGAACCGAGCTAGGATGTCAGCTCAGCTCGTAAAAAAATTCAAACGATCCGATCCGAGTCGAGCCGAGCTGACCATAAACCGAGCGAGATAGCGAGGCACGAGCATTTCGTTCAGCCCTAGTTATGGAACCCTAGTTATGGAAGGGGCAGGCAGGGCTGCTGCCACGCTCAGGCTGAGGTTAATTCCGGTCGTCAGGGCATGCACAAGGCCACATGGCATTGACGACTTGCGTTTCCGGCCAGCCGGACGGCTGCGCGCTGGCCCCCTCTACAGGAGTGAGAACGGCCGCTTTCGTGCGTGTGGGCGCGTTGCCCCCCGGGCGATGTGCCGATGTACGCGACGTGCATTCTGGTCTGGTGAATTCTGAAGGAGATGCCATAGCATGCAGACGCCGTTGCAGGCATGGAATTAAAACCTCCATCTAAAGATGCCCTCGCCTCAGCCACTTGAACAACCGAGAACGACGACCACAGAGAAGGTGAAACCCAAAAAAAAACTTAACAACCGTCCTAGCTAGCAAACACTAGGAAATCAAAGCCCAAGAACACGGTGAAATACTCAAACTTAGTACGAGAACACAACGACGCACTACCAGAAACAGGCTCTTTGCCGAACGTCTGAAGCACTCAGCAAAGCTTGAAAAACACACGGCAAAGGTTTTGCCGAGTATGCTCATCAAAGAAAGCTTGACGAACTATATATCGGCAACGGCTTCTTTGCCGAGTTTCACAAGGTACTCGGCAAAGAAAAGTCGCTGTCACGGCGGCTGATAACGGAGATGGAGACTTTGCCGAGTGTACTAGGTGACACTCTGCAAAGAGTATCCTTTGCCGAGTATATTAGGTGACACTCGGCAAAGATGACGCCAGTGGGCCCCTCTGCCATTACCTTTGCCGAGTACACTAGGAGGCACTTGGCAAAGGTTGCTTCTTTGCCAAGTGCCAAGGCCATAGCACTCGGTAAAGAAGCTTTATCGATGTCCAAAAGTGTGCCTTCTTTGCTGAGTGTTATGGCCTAGACACTCGGCAAAGCATCTCTTTACCGAGTGTTACACTCGGCAAAGTGACCAGTATACCCTTTTTTATTTATTTTTGCTATTCCATCCAAACAAATAAAAGATATCACATAATCATCATAGATATCACAAAATCATCACAGATATCACATAATCATCACATATATCACATATACATCACATATCTCACAAAGACCATAAATCAAACAAGTTATCACAAATCATTACCAACATGTTCGAACACAAACATAAGTATCCAACACTCAAGAACATAAGTATCAAGTATCTCACAAAGCATTACCAACATCAAACAAGTTTAGATCGGGTTATCTCACAAAGTATTAACAACACTAACAAAGATAATATCTCGTTGATGTGGGCGACTGGACTGATGCGGCAATGAGCTGGGCGATCCATGAGGGTTGTTGGATGCCGTTCCAGATTGTCCTTGCATAGAGAATAGATTGCATGTGTTATACCAGATAAATATATATCATGAAGAACTAGAATTTTGATACTCACAGGAGTATGGAACTGAGCAGGGTCAACTGGAGGGAACAACGAAGATGGTGGAGAGAAACCATGTGCGGCGCCAAGGCTCTGCATGTACTGGAACATCTCCGCCATCCTCTGCTGATCTGCCTACTGGGCCTCCCGCTCCAACTCCCGCTTCGCTATCATCCTCGCCTCCCTCTCCTGACGTTCCCTCCTCTCTTCTTCTAGCTGGGTCTGTAATATTCCAAGCCAATGTTATAATAACTGAAAGAGAAGGTATATAACTCAAGGAATGATGAGTTATAGAAGCACTAACCTCGAGTTGATGTATGCGATGATGTGAGTTGTCCTGTCGAGGTCGTATGGCTAGGCTCGAGCTCGTGCTCCTTGCTCGCACCTGAGACAGATTGAGAGTGGACATCGAGTCGATTGCCCCGTCGGCAATCCAGTACCACCCATGTCTCTTGCCTCCTCTGACCCTCATGAGGACATCTCCGTCAATGTCCTCGGTCCTCAGATCGTAATCTGGCCCACTGACCTCCTATGCCATGGCAGTGTACTCATGAAGGCGGCTGTAGACGGCGGGGTTTCTATATGCCTTGGGCCCATCATCCGGGTTGTAGGTGACGTCAGACGTCGCGTTGCCCTTATGGGTCATAGCATAAACCGAGAAGATGGAGCAAGGCTGGCCACCATGTGACGCTAGGGGTGTAAACGGATATCCGAACTGTTAGGATAAATTTAATATTTTAAAATAGATATGTATGAAATTTGATGCTAATCTCTTCTTATGTTATGAAGCACATTATTATAAATAAGAATAAAATTTTGTATAAATTATTTCATACATTATTTGCTCCATACAACAAAAAAGGTGAAAAAATATCCGTATCCGTATTCGATTTGTATCCGAAATTTATATTTATTATTTGAGAAGATATATGATAGATTTGATGTTTACCTTTCATTAATCTTTACAAGCTCAATACTAAAAACAAGAATATAAATTTGCATTGCAGATTCTATATTCTATTAATTCACAATCAAAGAAAAAAGACCAAAAAACTGATATCCGAATAAGTATCCGTTTACACCCCTATGTGACGCCGACTGCAAGAAAACCAACAAGATAGTTAGAAATAATATCTAAACCAGTGTTATATACCTAAATAAAAAAGAGGGCGTACCCATGCTTCTACATATTTTCCGAGGCTGCGGCTGCCTTGGTGGTGGGAGGGACCTTGCATCATTAGACGTCGTTCCCGGCTAGCGTTGTGTGCCTCGTCCCACTTAGGCGAGCACCACATATCCACCATCTGCTCCTAGCACAGAGGATGTGTGGCGCGCCAATAAGGAACCATCTACAGAGTAAAACAAGTGCACTGCATATTAGAAGATAAAATTAAGGAAAATTTTTGTCACGAATATTAAAGTGTTGTATTTACCTACAAGTACTGGTCCTTGGTCAACGACATGGTTCGGGTGTCCTGCTTGGTCCCAACCCTTGAGATGTTCTTTCGTTTGGCACACATATGGGAGATAATACAGTTATGTGGCCTGTTGGGCCATGATATAGACATCGTCTCCTGCTAAGATGGAATCTTGTCGAATTTCGACTATCCCAAGATTAGAATGTGTCTGTCTCATCACTTGAGGGTCAATCCAATGACATTTGAATACCACTAGAGTAAGAGGTTTGGAACCAAAAAAAATTGAGTTCATATATTTCTTTGATTTGTCCAAAATAATCGACCTCATCAAGGCCGGGCGTAAAGACTCTAGAACACGTTGTTTTTCGATTGGACCGACTTTGGTCATAGCTTGTTGTGCGAAAACGGTATCCATTGATGTCATACCCAGAATATTTCTTGACCCTATAAGCAAAGTTGTTGGCTACTTGTCTCAACTCGGCACTCATAGACGGATCTCTTTGGCCCTGCAAGTATTCGCAAGTTAAAAGATGCTCAATTGAGTTCATAGACGGATCTCTTTGACAAACTAAGCACGTACCTTATGTTTGAACCAGGAAATGAATCAGACAATCCATTTTCCGCACCCTTTCTAAGAAGGGTATCATATTCCTACGGAGTTGGATCCCTTGATCGACGCTAGAATTCATGCAGAAATTGTTCCATGTATGGCATCACCTCTTCAAGGTTGGTCAATACATATAGCATGATATAACGCCACTCTTCATGTCTTAGGGTCTTAGTGGTCAAACCACTTGCGCTTCCGAGTTGGCCTCGAAATATGCTGAGGTTCGATTCATTGCCGCCATCATTGTAACGAGGGGGTGGATTATGGACGCTCGGCAGTTTGCCACCATAGTAAGTTGTTGTGAAGTTTGACACCTCCTCTAGAATGTATGCCTCTGCAATGTAAGCCTCGATTTTGCATTTATTTCTACATTTCTTTCGAATAGTCTTTAGACATCTCTCGATTGGATAGCACCAACGTCCCTGCAAGGCCCCCTATTCGTGTCTCATAGGGGAGATGAAGAATCAAATGTTGCATTGGGTTGAAGAAGCTGGGTGGAAATATCTTCTCAAGCTTACACAGTAACATGGGTGTCAATCTTTCCAAGTCTGCAATCACGGTCCGAGATAACTCTTTTGCACAAAGCTGACGGAAGAAATAACTCAACTCTATAAGAACTAGCCAGACATGCTCAGGGACATAGCCTCCAACCATCACAGGAAGAATCCGTTCAATCCATATGTGGAAGTCATGACTCTTCATCCCTAAGACTCGCAGAGCAGATAAGTTCACCCCTACTCAGGTTAGCTGCATACCCATCAGGGAACATCAACATCTTGATCCACTAAAGTACTTCCTTCCTTTGGGCCTTGCTTAGGACGAAATCGGCCTTAGGCCTTCTCCATGTCTTTCCACCACTAGGGGGCTTCATCTCTTGGTTTGGTCTATCATATAACGCTATCAGATTCACTCTTGCCTTTACGTTATCCTTTGACTTATCAGGAATGTCCATAATTATTGCCCAAAGTGCCTCAGCAACATTCTTTTCAATGTGCATCACATCAATGTTGTGTGGGAGGAGCAGGTCATCATAATAGGGGAGCCCAGTCAGGCTCGACTTATGCGTCCACATATGTTGCTCACCATATCCCATAAATCCACCTTCTGGATTGGCCACGAGCCCATCTATCCGTTGACGAATTTTGGCACCAGTCATCATTGCAAGTGGGTGGTCTGTCACTACGACACCTTTAGTAAAGTTCTTGATGTCTAGGCGGAATGGATGGTTAGGAGGGAGAAATTGTCGATGTTTATCGAACGACGAATATTTGCCACCCTTCTTCAACCAAATGAACCTAAGAGATTCCTTGCAAACTGGGCATGGGAACTTACCGTGAACACACTAGGCGCAGAATAGCCCATACATCGGTAAGTCATGCATGGAGTACTAGTACCAAACATGCATTTTGATGTTTGTCTTCATAGCTCGATCATACGTCCATACCCCTTTCTCCCATGTACATACTAATTCATCAATCAAGGGCTCCATGTTTATGCCCATTTTATTCCTCGGGTGTCTAGGAATTATTAATGACATGAATATGTTCTGCCTTTGAAAGCATACACTGGGGGAGATTGATTGGGATAACATACACGGGCCAACATGTGTATGGGGCAGCGCTCATTCCATAGGGATTGAACCCATCTGTCACCAGCACAACACGTACATTACAAGCCTCTTCGGCTTTCTCCCGGAGAATAGCATCAAAGTGTTTCCATGCTTCACCATCGGATACGTGCACCATCTTATCTGGATTGTATCGTTTGCCATTTTTGTGCCATGTCATATGTTTCGTAGATTCCTCGGTCACGTATAGACGTTGGATCCTCGGTATGAACGGAAGGTGGCGTAGGATTGTCATGGGGTCGAGCTGCCTCTTCTATCCATCACCAAAGTCTACCTCTATGAACCTAGACAATTTACACTTCGAACTTTACTTTGCCTCCGTGTATTCTTTCCTAAATAGCACGCAGCCCTTCGGACAAGCATGTATCTGCTCATACGTCATCTTGAGTGCATGAAGGAGTTTCTGTGCCTCGTTCATGCTCTTTGGTAGAACGTGATCCTCCGGAAGCAGGCTGCCAATAACCATCAACAAGCCATCGAATGTGTCTCGACTCATGTTGTACTGCGACTTGAACGTCATTACACGCCCAATGGCATCCAGTTGAGAAACCTTTGTCTGGCCGTGAAGGGGCTTCTGTGCTGCGTCAAACATGTCGTAGAACACCTTTGCGGTCGGCTCTAGCTCATCCTCCTTCTCCCTTCCTCTGGTGAACTATGCTTTGTGATAGTCGTTCAACATATCCGCTACCCCAGCATCAGCATCATAATCCTCGACACGTTGTCTCACCACCTCCTCTCTCGTACGATGTGCTTCACCATGGAAGATCCACCGAGTATAGTCTGGCATAAATTTATTCTTCCAAATATGTTCCACCATGGCCTTCTTTGATTTTATTTTTCAATTGGCACATTTGCTGCATAGGCTTGGGACTAGACTTGCTCCTTTAGCAGCTTCGCCAAATGCCCGTTCCACGAAAGCATCAGTCTTTCTAATCCATTCAGGGGTGATATCATTCCTTCCTACACAGCCCATGTACATCCACTCACGGTCCTCCATAATCTAACATATATAACCGAGTATATTTTAATACAAACATGTAATGCATGTATACTATGTTCCTACCTTCTACGACCATGATGCAGAAATAGAGGTTATACCTAGGGTGGCGGTGTAATCAGGCTAGCAGGGTTGTGGCGGGTCGTTGCAGTAGCCTAGGAAGACAAGTACCTTCCCTACATGAAAAGAAGACAAGTCTGTCAACACAAAATTTTGACAGCACCTCCCCTACACGGTGAGATTTCAAAAACCCGCAAGAAAACTAACAACACGATGGCTGACATGCACATATATATATATATATATATATATATATATATATATATATATATCAATGCCACGACAATCGATAACCACATATACATCAACCTAAAGGCAATATAATCACTAACCCAATATTACTTGTGAAGGAAACAGGCGACGCCTAAGAGGGGGTGAATTAGGACTTCTAAAACTTCTCTTAACTACGCCACAATAAATCCCTAGAGCAAAACATATGCAAATAATTAAACTAGAATGTGCGAACTAGGTTTTGTCTGAGTGTTGCTATCTCTACCGCAATGTCTAAGTTTCAATCCTAAACAATCTAGGTATAAAGACAAGATTGAAACTTAAATGCTTAATATAATTGTGGAAGCTTAAGAGCAAGATAGAGATGCAAACTCTCGTGGATGACGCCGGTATTTTTACCAAGGTATCCAGAACCACGCAAGCTTCCGACTAATCCTCGTTGGTGCCCCTACGCAAAGCGAAGCCCACGCGAGTGTCAGTGTTTAGAGTCTAACCACACACCCAGGGTTACCCCTTGTGGTGCTTTTGGGTAGAACGGTGCTATTGACTGTAACTCAATGGTTCATGCTGGACGCACGAGAGAGGAACAGACAATTTTTTGCAGGTTTGGGCCGCTTGGAGAGGTGTAATACCCTACTTCCTAGGGTGGATCTTTATATGGTGGGTTACAAGTGAAGTCTCATGAATGGAGAAAAGTTAATGAGATAGGTAGATGGTTAATGGAAATGATGGGGTACCCCCTAGGCCTTATATACTCGACTGTGGGGCACTCCATGCGTACATGAGGATCACATGTCTCCTAAACAATAGTGAACCGACTGAACTGATCTTCCTACAATCTTGCCGACTTATCCCTAATCCGCCTCGATATTCAAGGACGCCATGCGCGGGAAAGTTGGGTGGTTGCTGTGGATAGCGCACGAGTTGACGGATTGCCCGGGCTTGAGTCTGTTGCCTTCTCAGGTCGGCCCATTCCGCCAGTAGCTCTAGCCCAGCCCACGAAGGGATGGCCTTGCGGGGTAACTGGCCCAAGGCCCCACGCGAGGCCTTCTTGCCTTCTAGTGGACCCAGGGGATATATGTCCCCCACAAGCCCCCAATCTTTAAGTTGATTTTGAAATAATCAGCCTAAAGATTCTAGGTCCGACTTATGGGTTTGTCATGTGGCACGATTTCTGCTCTGCCGATGGGTGTAGCCCCCGAACTTTGAGTGGATTTTTAGAAATAATCCATTCAAAGGTCTTCGTCTTATGCTTTAGAAATCAGCATTTTGTCTTCATGGGACAAAATCTATTGGGTGCATCGAAGTTGCACCCAATGGGTGTAGCCCTCGAGCTTTGAGTGGATTTTAGAAATAATCCATTCTAAGGTCTTCATCCTATGCTTTAGAAACCAACATTTTGTCTTCATAGGACTAAAAATCTATTAGGTGCACCGAAGGTATACCCAATGGGTGTAGCCCCCGAGCTTTGAATGGATTTTAGAAATAATCCATTCAAAGGTCTTCATCTTATGCTTTAGAAATCAGCATTTTGTCTTTATGCGACTAAAAATCTATTGGGTGTACCGAAGGTGCACCCAATGGGTGTTGCCCTCGAGCTTTGAGTGGATTTTGGAAATAATCCATTCAAAGGTCTTCATCTTATGCTTTAGAAATCAGCATTTTGTCTTCATGGGACTAAAAATCTATTGGGTGCACCGAAGGTGCACCCAATAGGTGTAGCCCCCGAGCTTTGAGTGGATTTTGGAAATAATCCATTCAAAGGTCTTCTTCTTGTGCTCTGGGAATTCAAACGATGCTATATGTCCATGCCTTGTTAGGTCTAAAATCAATTTGATCGGTGACATATTGGACGTCTGGCTGGTTGAGGCAGATGGTTCTCAGCTGGACATCACTGCGCTCTGTGCTCCAATGCTTGTGTTGATTAGACTTGCGCTTCAGTTGCCACATTTGGACTTCCTTCCATCTCAGCCGATCTCTTTCTTTTGTCGTGGTACATTCATTGCGTATATTTTATGGATATGACTTCTTCAGAAAATCTTTGAAAATTTTTGGCGACACACCCTGTTGGGGGCCTTCCTCTTCCGAAGGTCCTCAAAAACGTGACTAAGCATATGTTTTCAGTATGACATAAACTATTATAGGAGGCTTCGGCTTTGGGATGAAAGCTCTCTCATGATAAAGGCATGCATAATATGAAGATACAACTCGAAGGTGATAAGGATGGACGCTGAAGCTGTGGCTAAAGGAGCTTTGGCTTGGCATGGTAGCAAAGATGAAGGACGAAACCGACCTAAGGGGGAAAATACTACTTAGTCCTTGATAACTCGCATTATAATTAAGAGTAAATGTTAGGGGCATGGATGTAATCTTATTCAGGTTGCGTCCCATGCCTATAAATAGATGAACAGTAACACCATACTGTTCACGCTGGATAGTAATCTCTCTCGCGTCATCTTTGCATTCCCACCTTCTGGCGAGCTGAAGGTACCATTGTATTATAAATATCATCAATGTTAATTCTTATATGTGAATATAAATATGAATAAATTGAGAGGATCTGATCATTATCTCTCATTCTTTAATGTCCTTTCACATTCTTGTTTATATTTATATTCGTAATTATATACTGAGATGATGAACGTACGTCCTTCATGACCTTCGTTTGAAGACCATTATATCCAAAAGGAAATAATGCTTCGAAGGACGAAGGTCTTTAATCATTAATAGTTGAGTTGCCTTGTTCTTAATCTATAGCATTTGAGAACAAATCAACCAACATTGGCACCCACCTCCAGTGAACTCAAACGACCACCTTCGGCAAGCATCAACCTTTGTCATGCCACCGAAGAAGACAACAGTGCCAAGGGCTGCCCTGCAGCCACTGGACACAAATCAGGAGACACTCTCCTTGCGAGAAGCTAGGAGACAGAAGAGGAAAACTACTAGCCCAACACCTCAGGAGGAGGAGCTGGACCAGGAGATTAGGGATTTGGAGGCTATCCACCAACAGGTGCAAAGGAAAAGGGAAAAGATGCTTCGGCTCACCGACCTTCAGAAAAAGATCGATGAAGCTGCTGAAGAAATGTGTCACCTTACTCAGGATGACCAAGACCGATGGCCTCAACACAGGGAGCTTCATCAAGAAAGCTCAATCAATGATGATGAATGGTATGGTGACTTTTATCATGGCAATTTTGTTTTTCATGATGCTTCTCTCTTGGTAGCAGAATTGCAGGCCACCCCGTGGCCACCGTCATATAAGCCACCTCAGCTCCCTATGTATGATGGGCACTCAGACCCGAAGCAATTTCTGATGAGTTATGAAGCAACCATATCCTCATATGGGGGCAATATTGCGGTCATGGCGAAGTCCTTCATCATGGCGGTTAGAAGCGTGGCTCAAACTTGGTATTCTTCTCTTCGGCCAGGGACAACTACGTCATGGCAAAAGCTAAAGGGTATGCTAGTTACTGGCTTCCAGGGTTTTCAAACGAAGCCAGTCACTGCCCAAGGTCTTTTTTAGTGTATGCAGGACCAGAAGGAGTATCTGCAGGCGTACGTCTGAAGGTTCTTGCGGTTGAGAGCTCAAGCACCTACAGTGCCTAATGAGATCGTCATTGAGGCCATGATCAAGGGGCTCTGGCCAGGACCTATGACATAATACTTTGCAAGAAAGCCACCACAGATCTTGGAGAAGCTCCTCCAGAAGATGGATGAATATATCTGAGCCGATAATGATTTTCGGCAAAGAAGGGAAGAAGCTTACAGATACTCTGAGATGGCCAGGGGCTTTGGAGGAAGATTCCACCCTAGGCATGTCAGATCGGTCCATAATCCTAGTGTAAGTGATGACAGGTGGAATCATACCCAAGCGCAACAACACAGCTCTCAATCATCAGGGGCACAACAAAGTTCTTTCAGGCCACCCGCTCCAAGAGGTAGAGGGGGCAGAAGCTTCGGAGGAAGATTTGGAAATCAGCCTAGAAAACTGTTTTGTTTATTCTACAGAGAAGATAAGGGGCATACCACAAGGACATGCCAAGTCATGATCCAGAAGCAGAAAGAAATTGCCGAAGTAGAAGCACGGCAGAATCAGCCAAAGCAGGTCCCGCATACCGCTTCGTGCTACTCTCCCTACGTCCCGGAGTACGTAGGCAACCAACAACCTACAACCTCTGTTGCTTCGGCAAGCCATTCCCAAGCCTCCTAGGCCTAGTTGCCACCACCACCACCGCTAGCACCTGCCTTGGTCCACAGTCAACAGCCAGAAGGGCACCACCATGCTCAGCAGTAGCGCGACCTTTAGGAGGAGTCCGAAGCCCGCACAGTCAACAACACTGTGCCTGAGTCGAAGCACATCTATTAAAAGGGCTACAACGGTACGATTAAAGAATATCCTGAATTGGTGTATCTTAATTTTTTCTGCCTTTTTATTTTCTTGCACGAAAAATAATTCACAAATGATTAATCTCCAATTTGATGCAATAATACGGTGGTTACACCATCGAGTGTGCAGTGCATCCCTTTAATAATGCTTCCGAAGCTACAAAGTTATTCCTAAGGGAGAGCAGAGTAAGTTCCGAAGCTACAAAGTCGTTCCTGAGGGAGCGCAGAGTATGTTTCGAAGCTACAAAGTCGTTCCTAAGGGAGCACAAAGTAAGTTTCGAAGCTACGAAGTCGTTCCTAAGGGAGCATGGAGTAAGTTCCAAAGCTCCAAAGTCATTCTTAAGGGAATGCAGAGCTAAGATACCACCGAAATAAAAGGTGAAAAAGCTCCAAAGTCGTTCCTAAGGGGATGCAGAGCTTAAATACCACCTAAGTCAGAGGTGAAGAAGCTCCAAAGTCGTTCCTAAGGGGATGCAGAGCTTAGCTCCAAAGTCATTCCTAAGGGGATGCAGAGCTGAAATGCCACCTAAGTAAAAGGTGAAGAGACTCCAAAGTCGTTCTTAAGGGGATGCAGAGTCTAGGTGTGTTCTTGTGTGGGTGTGTCTTCGGTATAGGCATCATGCTACATCATATCATCACATCATTTCGCATAGCATTACATCATACATCATATCGCATCAGCAACAAAGCTGTGGAGGGGGAAGAAATGCTCCTCTCAAAATATTTGATGAATTATGGAACAATGTGCTGAAGCACAAAGTACATCTTCGGTAGATATAATTGCACACACCAAGAAAAAAGTCGACAACAATATTATACAACAGCTGTGGCATGGAAGGGGTGATTCTTTCTTTGCGAAGCATGAAAAGAAGGAAAGGTGTTTTTTGCCGAAGGCTCAAAAATGGTATGTACACAACTTTCATGCGTCACAAAGAAATATATTAATATACATAAACATATTTGGTGGTTGACTCATACACAAATGTTACATTTCCTAGCAAAACAAGTATCTAGTCTTCTTTAAGTACTTTTTTGGCAGCTTCGTTCATCAGCCTGTCGACAACTTCGTCAACGATTGTATTCGCAACATTTATCACATCCAAAGCATCCTTCATAATGGGGTCTGTCTCAGGGTTATATGGCTCTAGTGGTGGTGAAAGGCCAGCTACAACAAAATATATGTTAGTAAGGTTTCGAAGCTAGGAACAAATAATAAAGCAAAAGGGCATTAAATAAACATACCTATAATCAATGCACGTTCAGCGGCTTCTTCATCTTCCTTTGCCTCTGCTCGGGCATCGTCGGATTCTTTTTCACTCTTTTTTTATAGCTTCGTCGGCTATCTCTCGGCCACCCTTCATCCAAGCATCAGAGCTATGAGGTGCGTAAGCAAAAGGAGCCCTGAATTGGTGATAACAAGGGCTCTCATAAAGGCAACGGTATGGAAAATGGAGCTATGCAATTTCATTAAATACTCTTGAAATTCCATTCATTGTGATCATAGATATGTTCTTGTCTTTCAATTGGTAATATCTTGGCTTAGGTAATTTATGCCTTTAAAATGTTGTTTCTTTTGTGCACCTAAGAAACCTTCTTAATTATGACATGCTTAGATATTTCGCTTTATATACATGATTGTGTTGATCTTCAATTGGCATATGCAATGATAATAAATGAACTTTTGCAATTGCCACTGAGGCATGCATTGTTGTATTCAGTCAACCTTTCGTTTAGCCTTCAATTGGTGTAAAGTGGTTTTTCATTTGATATTCAAATTGGCATCTTTGTGTGATGAAAGGGTTAGAGTATGCCTTGACCAAGGTATGTTGTGATCCCCTCTAGTTCTGAGGAAGCTAGAATGTGTAAAGTGCAAGTCATTCAAATACTTGATGCACAACTTGAGGGGGAGCACACATAACTTGTGTCTTTTGAGACTAACTGTTTCTTGAGCAATCTTGTACAGTCTCAAGGTGGAAAAGAGAAGATGAGTATGAAATGGAGCAATCAGGACTTGGGTACCTCTGTAAGTCCAGTAATTGGTATCTTAAGTCATGAGTAATTGTATATCTTTAGATTGCTCATGCTCTATAATATCTGGTGATAATAGATGCTTATTCTTAAATATCATGGAGCCATGATAATAAATGAACTTGCAATTGATATCTTTCAATTGGTAGCTGTGATAGTTTGCGTCATTTGACATCTCTTGATAATCATTAGAATAGAAGTTTCTTCTTGTGCCCATACTATAACTTGTTCTAAGTTTGGTGTCTTAGCAACAAGAAAATGTTAGGATAAAGAATCAGGCACAAGTGTGGAGAAGCTCTCGAGAGATTAAATACTTTCAAGATGGAAAGTACACTACAACATGGTAAAGGTACAAAAGGAAGTATTAATCTTTTTGCATATATGTGATAGTGCATATGTTCAATAAGTAAGGGGGAGTTTTGATAGTCGTTTTTTTTTTCTCCTTAAACACCCTGCTGTCCCTTGACATCATCCTACGTTCTTGGTTGCGTATGGTTTTTGGTGTTTGATGTCAAAGGGGGAGAATTTGTGTATTAAAGCTTATCTCAACCTGAGAGGAAAGCTTATCCTAATGGGTGATGTGTTAGTTTGAAGCTTTGCCAAGTGTGATATTCATATGTTTCTTGCAGTATTATATGTGTTGCTCATATGGACTAGTGTTTCCGCTGCGATGAATTATTTGGCTTCTATAGTGTAATAGAGAGTCATGTGGTTAATGGTGCTTTAAGATTGCTTTAAATTTAGGGTCTTAGTTTAAATTGGTATTAGTTTGAATTGGTATCTTAATGGTGAATAGTGGTAGGTTGATATTACTGTGATATATCCACTAATTTGAATGGTGTTTAACTCTGATTATGTGCATTTGTGTGTTTGATTATGTGCATTTGTGTGTTATAGTATCATGGTTTGATTCTTGACACAATGCATCCTAAAAAGTGCTAAGGTGTAGAAATGTTTCGAATTGCCTAAGTATGTGCAAATTGGCGTCTGAGGTCAAGACTATGTTTTTGAAGTAAGCACATATTTAGGGGGAGCATTCTATAAACTTAGAATTCAAAATTTGTGCTTCAAATCTTATTCTTATGTAAGCTTTAATTGTGTTGCCATCAATCACCAAAAAGGGGGAGATTGAAAGCTCTCTTGTGAGTTTTGGTGTTTGGATGACAACTCAATTAAAGGACTAACAAGTGTACTAAGTGTTGAACAGGTGCTTAAGGTAAAGAACACAAGTGAACAATTGTGATGGTCCAAGAACTGGATTATGGATACATGATGGACATCACAAGTAAGATGGACATTGCATAAAGTGAGACTCGGGTGCGAAGCTCGGAGACAACTGATCAAGCCAAGGACAGAGGCAAGAGAAGCTTCGAGGTACCAAGTGCACGGGAGAAGGTCAAGGAGGCTGAGGAACCCAAAGCCAAGGGTGAAGAAGAAGGCTTGCAAAGTCAAGGGTGATCGAGTTGAGAAGAGCTATAACACACCAAGGATCACTACATAAGGACGTGACTTACAACCAATGAGGTAACAGCTACAGTTATGTGGTGTAAGTCATAAGGCTCAAGATCAAGCTCTAAGAAGGAGATCGAGGCCACTAGAAGGAGAACAAATGTCAAAACCAGAACTGGAAGCAGCCCAAAAGAGCTAAGTTTACCTTAATCTTTAGTTTGGGTTGTTCCTATGTTTGGAGATGTTCTATGTGACCTTTGCAGGATGTTGGAGCTAAGAAATGTCAATCTAGATCAAGTCAAGCCAACTTGATGATTTATGTGTCCAACATCAAAGCTCAAGCATGTGAAATGCTATAGATTTAATGATTAAGAGAAGGTATGTTTCTAGGCCTTAGTACATTGGTTTTGTGTACTAATATACTTGTCTAAGTGTTAGAAACAGAAAGAAGAAGAAAAGAAAAGAGGAGAAAAAGACTTGGCTGAGTGCAGCCAAGACTCAGCTCAGTCTGGCACACCGGACTGTCCGGTGGTGCACCGGACAGTGTCCGGTGCGCCAGGCTGACTCGGCGTGAAGAGGCCGCTCTCGGGAATTCGCCGACGGCGTACGGCTAAAATTCACCGGACTGTCCGGTGTGCACCGGACTGTCCGGTGAGCCAACGGTCGGCCGGGCCAACGGTCGGCCGCGCAATCTGCGCGGGACACGTGGCCGAGCCAACGGCTAGAAGACGGCACCGGACTGTCCGGTGTGCACCGGACATGTCCGGTGCGCCAACGGCTCCTAGATCTACAACCGTCTGCAACGGTCGGCAGCGCTGTTTAAGGAAAGAAATCGGTCACCGGACAGTGTCCGGTGTGCACCGGACTGTCCGGTGCGCCACCCGACAGAAAGAAAGTATTGCCTTCCAAATGGGATTCCAACGGCTCCTAGGCCCCTTGTGCCTATAAAAGGGACCCCTAGGCGCCTCAAGCAAGACACAAGTGCAGCCAACAAGTGTAGACTTCATTGGAATCAATTCTCGCTCTCCCTCTTGTGTGTAACTCTATAGTTTGTGTAGAAGACACAGCTATAAGCCTTTAGAGAGAGTAGTAGTGCTGCTAAGAGCTAGAGCAAGGTCTTGAGCGTATCGTTACTCTGCCGGGGTGCTGCCAAGAAGTTTGTAAGCAGCCGCGGTTCTGCTGTAACCCCACTCAATAGTGAAAGGCTCTATCTGTCATACTGACAGATCTGAGCAAACGGAGGAAGGAGTTGAAATAGACTCTAAGCCTAGGTGTGGCTAACTCCAACGAGGACTAGGCAAGCATTTCAGGCTTGGCCGAACCTCGGGATAAATCCTTGCGTCTGTGTGCTCTGTTCTGTATTGTACTCTGACTCTCTGTCTTACTCTCTTATATATCTGCACTTCACTACTTACTTGTAGTACTAGCTTTCCTTGAAGTGCAGGATATTCGTAAGACAGGAACTTCAATTCCACTGCAACCTACTCGAAGGATTCTTCACTCCACTGCGATCCTGTCTTCAAGTAGAGTAATATTTAAGTTTTAAAGTGATAATTTTTATTCGCCTATTCACCCCCCCCTCTAGGCGACATCTAGATCCTGTTCCCGGGCCAAAGGGAACTTTCAGCAGGAGGACGGGCTAACGAACAGGCTCTCTCTCTCTCTCTCCCTCGCGAATGCTTGTAACCCCCTACTGCAAGCGCATCCGCCCTAGACGCAGGACAACACGAGCCGTGGTTCCCCTTTCACTTTCCCCCTTGTGTTCTGTCTCGCGCCGACCCATCTAGGCTGGGACACGCAGCGACAATTTACTCGTCGGTCCAGGGACCCCCCGGGGTCGAAACGCCAACAGTTGGCGCGCCAGGTAGGGGCCTACTGCGTGTTGACAAACAGCTTCCCGTCAAGCTCCAGATGGGTAGTCTCCATCAACCTCTCCAACCCGGGACGCTGCTTCGTTTTGGGAGTCTCGAGTTCATGTCCCTCGACGGCAGCTACAACATGGTACTCCTTCCTTCGTCACGCGACAACGACAATGGCGGCCGTCAGCCCGCCCGCCGGCGGCGGAATCGACAACGTCTTCCCCCATGGCAGAAGAGCAGCATCCGGGCCTGTCCCGTCACCTTCCCCGCCGCAGGAGGAGGAGGCAGGGCAAGCATGGCCAAGCAGGACATGGCACCTCATTGGCTATCGAGCGAGTTGACGACGTTGGCGCCCCAGCGAGGGACACGTCGGGCGTTGACCTCGCGTCTGAGACGAAGACGAGCGTCGCTTCCCCGCAACATGCCAACCCCGAGCGGACGGATGATGCCAGCACACTCGCGAAGGACTTGCTGGACGTTAGCCTCGTACCCGAGATAACAGTGCAGTCCGTCCCCGACGTGACTTCGTCACCATCCATCGATCAAGAGGTACCGTCCGTTTCCATCCTGTGCCTTTTAGATTCAGCTTCGACCCACCAAGTGACCCTGCTTCGGTGGACGCTTTCATAAAGGCATATCCTAACCTTCCGGGGTACCATATGTGGTCAACCTGGGACCGACTGCGGCCGTCTCAACCTACGGGCCCTCGGGTTCCGAGGAAGATGACGAGTCCGACTCTGGTTGGGATTTCTCTGGGCTCAGTAACCCCAGTGCCATGCAGGACTTCATGACCGCATGTGACTACTGCCTCTCCAATTGCTCCGATGGTAGCCACAGCCTCGGCGATGAGGACTGTGGCCCAAGTCGTGAATGTTTCCACGTCGATCTAGGGGGTCTCGATGAAGGCAGCCACCTTGGTATGCCGGAGGACGGCGATCCCCCTAGGCCTGCGCCTCGCGTTGACATCCTTCGGGAGCTAGCTATGGTCCCAGTCCCTGCGGGGGGTCAGGACGCACAACTCGAGTAAATCTGCAAGATGCAGGCCATGCTCGACAAGGAAGCAGGACAACTTGTGCAGCTCCGGCAAAACATCGGGCAGGAGTGGGTAGGCCGAACGCTAGCCGGGGAAGCGCGCCATCAGGCCCAGGGTGTCCAGCACCACATTGCCGACGATGCCAGGGCAAGGCTGCCCCCGACTTCTAGTGGGGTCGGCCAGAACCTGGCTGCAGCAGCAATACTACTCCGAGCGATGCCGGAACCATCCACTACCGAGGGGCCGCGTATCCAGGGAGAGCTCAAGAATCTCTTGGAGGATGCCGCGGTCCGACGGGCCGAAAGCTCTACCTCCCGAAGGTAGGGGTACCCCCCGGAGCATCGCGCCGCGACTTCCCAATTCATGCGGGAAGCCTCGGTCCACACCGGGCGCACGTGGGACGCAGCGCCTGCAGCCCCGGGTCGCCTCGGTCACAAGCACCATCGCTGCGACCGTCGAGCCCACCTCGATGAAAAGGTGTGCCGAGGCTACCATCCCAGGCGCGGGGGACGCTACGACAGCGGGGAGGATTGGAGCCCCTCGCCTGAACCACCCGGTCCGCAAGCTTTCAGCCGGGCCATACGATGCGCGCCGTTCCCGACCCGGTTTTGAACCTCGACTACCATTGCCAAGTACTCGGGGGAAACAAGGCTGGAACTGTGGCTCGCGGACTACCGGCTGGCTTGCCAGTTGGGTGGAACGGACGATGACAACCTCATCATCCGCAACCTCCCCCTGTTCCTCTCCGTCGCCGCCCGAGCCTAGCTAGAGCATCTGCCTCCTGCGCAGATCTCCAACTGGGACGACCTGGTCAAAGCCTTTGCTGGCAATTTCCAGGGCACATACGTGTGCCCTGGGAACTCCTGGGATCTCCGAAGCTACCGCCAGCAGCTGGGAGAATCCCTGCGGGACTACATCCAGCGATTTTCGAAGCAGCGCACCGAGCTGCCCAACATCACCGACTCAGATGTCATCGGCGCGTTCCTCGCCGGCACCACTTGCCATGACCTGGTGAGCAAGCTGGGTCGCAAGACCCCCACCAGGGCAAGCGAGCTGATGGACATCGCCACCAAGTTCGCCTCTAGTCAGGAGGCGGTCGAGGCCATCTTCCGGAAGGACAAGCAGCCTCAGGGGCACCCGCAGGAAGACGTCCCCGAGGCGTCCGCCCAGCGTGGCACGAAGAAGAAGGGCAAGAAGAAGTCGCAAGCGAAACACGACGCCGCTGACGCAGATCTCGTTGCCGCCGCCGAGCACAGGAACCCCCGGAAGCCTCTCGGGGGGGGGGGGCAACCTGTTCGACAAGATGCTCAAGGAGTCGTGCCCCTATCATCAAGGCCCCGTCAAGCACACCCTTAAGGAGTGGGTCAGGCTTCGGCGCTACTTCCACAAGGCCGAGCCCCCGACGGAAGGTGGCAAAGGCCACGACAACGACAAGAAGGAGGGCCACAAGGCAGAAGAGTTCCCCGAGGTCCACGACTGTTTCATGATCTACGGTGGGCAAGTGGCGTACGCCTCGGCTCGGCACCGCAAGCAGGAGCGTCGAGAGGTCTGCTCGGTGAAGGTGGCGGTGCCAGTCTACTTGGACTGGTCCGGCAAGCACATCACCTTCGACCAAGGCGACCACCCCGACCGCGTGCCGAGCCCAGAGAAGTACCTGCTCGTTGTCGATCCCGTCATCAGCAACGTCAGGCTCACCAAGGTCCTCATGGACGGAGGCAGCAGCCTCAACATCATCTATGCCGAGACCCTCCGGCTCTTGCAGATCGATCGGTCCACGATCCGGGCCGGTGCGGCGCCCTTTCACGGGATCATCCCCGGGAAGTGCGTCCAGCCCCTTGGACAACTCGATCTGCCAGTCTGCTTCGGGACTCCCTCCAACTTCTGAAAGGAAACCCTCACGTTCGAGGTGGTCGAGTTCCAAGGAACCTACCACGCAGTGCTGGGGAGACCATGCTATGCCAAGTTCATGGCCGTCCCCAACTACACCTACCTCAAGCTCAAGATGCCGGGCCCCAACGGGGTCATCACCGTCGGATCCACATACCGACACGCGTACGAATGCGACGTGGAGTGTGTGGAGTACGCTGAGGCCCTCGCCGAGTCCGAGGCCCTCATCGCCGACGTGGAGAGCCTCTCCAAGGAGGTGCCAGATGCGAAGCGCCACACCGGCAACTTCGAACCAGTAGAGGCGGTTAAGTCCGTCCCTCTCGACCCCAGCGACGACACCTCCAAGCAAGTCCGAATCGGCTCCGAGCTCGACCCCAAATAGGAAGCAGTGCTCATCGACTTTCTCCGCGCAAACG